>OY728127.1:1516029087-1517458410 GCA_963277665.1 Viscum album | reverse complement strand
TAATAGAAATTACTACTCGTGCAATGTTGGTCGACCCACCCTCAGATGCTCTCACCTTAGCACACCTTACACTTAGGTCCTATGCTGGGGTTATAAGGGTCTATGTAGGGAGACCATAACTAATTTTTGTAATCGTTTGAGATAAATAAAATTGTGTTTTCTTCATGTGGTGAATTTTGTAAATTTTCAAATGTTCAGATAAATGTAGGATATATATTATTGATGAATTTAAGAAAAAGTATATTTTAAAAAAGTTTATGTAAACCTTAAAAAATTAAAAATTTGTAATTATTTTCATAAAATTGTCTTCTACAATTATGTTCAGTACGAAATTTAGAATATAATAAGATCAACTTAATTTTTGATGAATAGTAAATTATGAATAGTGATTTTCTACTTAGGATTAGAAATTTTACCAAATGGATTAGTAATATAACTTAAAGAAATTATTAATATAATCTAGGCACCATGATTAAGTAATGAGATTCAATAAAATAAGTAAATAACTGTTTCAGAAATTATTAGTCAAGTATTTGTTTTTTCGGGTGAAAAGTGTTTTTTAATTAAAAATTAAATTAAAAATATTTAGAAAATTATTGTTATAAAATTGATTTCATTTTTGAACTCAGAGCATCGATATTATGTTAATGTAATTTTTGGGGATTTTTCTGAAAAAATGAATTTTCGGTGAATAGTTTTCTTATTTAAAAATTAAATTAAAAATATTTAGATAATTATTTTTTTAAAATGGAGTTCATTATTGAAATCGGAGAATTTATATTTGGTTAAGGTGAAATTTTGGGAGTTTTTGGAAAATGTTGAATTTTCAGTGAATAGTAAAAATACATTTTTAGGGTTTGAGTATGTTTAATGACATCATGACTGCATTATGATGATGTCATGAGATATTTTAAGGGATGATCAACTAAAGGGGATGAATTATTGTATGAGGTGTCCCAAGTGGCCAATACCATGGGCAAATACGATGGGAAAGCCTATGGTTTTTCCAATACCACTAATGAGGTGTCCCTTGGCCATTAATGCCCTGTCCCCTCACTTTCCCTATAAATACACACCCTTTACTCTAGTTTTCACTCACAACACTCCCCCAAAAAAGATCTGGTCTCATTACCTCCCAAATATTCCTCCCAAGGTGCCCCCATGCCCTCATGGTCCCAACCTTTGTGTTTTAAGATATACTTTTTAAGGTAAGGGATCCAACCTATCTCTTTAATTTCAAATACTATATTTTAAGTCATTTATTTTATGCTCCATGTTCTTATGTTGGAGGATGATATTTTATATTTCTATTACTACTCTTTTCTTTTACATATTATTAGAGATCCCCTCTGACCCTCATAATATTGTTTCATGATTGTTTAAGTGGCGCCGTTAGGCACACGGAATTTTTGTAACAGATTCTTTCACCCTTCTAATATTCAAGTTCTATTTTATTTTCATGTCTTTCAAGATCCTTTTTATTATGTTTGGGTATGATCTATATATCTATCATACTGATATTTTATGTTCATATTATGAGAGTCCCTATTTGATCTCATCAATTCATTTTTTTGATGTTTATGTGACGCTGTTTGGCTGCCGAATTTTTAAGGGATTCTTTCACCCTTCTCATTTTCAAGATCTATTTTCATGTCAAGTCTTTCAAGTTCCTTTTTATTATGTTTGGGAATGATCTATATATCAGTCATAATGATCTTCTATTTTCATATTATGAGAGACCCTATTTTATCTCATCAATTAATTTTTTGATGTTTTAAATGACGCTGTTAGGTGCCGAATTTTCATAAGAGAAATCTTATTTTTTTCTTCCTTCAATGTTTTTCATTTCATATGGTATGTATTTAAAATTTAATTATCATGTTCTTATATCCATTATATTATGTCCCTCTACTGTTTTATGGATAATTTATAAGTGGTTGACCCATGTCCCCTCTCTTTTAAATGTAATCTAAAACCCTGTAATATAGCAGTTATGCTGCAGAATTATCGTCTCAAAATGTCTTTATCTTTTTCTCAAATTCTAATATTTTATTAAGTGAATACTCAAATATCATACTTATATAGGGGTATTTATGTATATATCAGAATTTTTTATTTTAATTCTGGGATTTACATACATGAAATCCTCTTTCCTCTTCTGTGGGTTTAAAGTGACATAAAGTTCATGTCTTAAAAGCAGTGTTTAAAACGTTATGATTGTGAAATAAAACCCGTTTATTTTATGCTATATGTGTTATTTATGAAATTTTTGATGATTATATATGTTTCTCACATTATGATAAAGAAAAATTTAAGGGTGTACCTTGATAGCGCTCCAATGCATTGGGTAAAGACTTAATCTCTAGAGATGACCATTTTTAACGACGCCTTTGTGAATAACCTTGGTAATTTTTAATGACATCATGGGGATGGACCTTGGTGAAATGGAAATGATTATCTATGTTAAATTTTGTAGCCACATCTTCATGTTATGAAATACCTTATTTTTATTATAATATTCCTCATGATTTTTTCTCATGCCTTGATGTTCTTTTTCATGACTTTATTGATCTATCTCAAGTTCGCATGTAAAATGGTTCCCCTTGTTTCCTTTACTATGCCTTCTTCTCACCCTTTATTTTGATGTTTGTCCCCAGGTTATGAGATGCAGTAATGAACCAAGGATGAACATAAGGAGATGAATTTCAATTGTTTAAGAAGAATGTTTTATGCTTTCATGTATTAAGTTCCTGGTTTCCAAGACACTAAACCTTAAATATCCTTGGTTTTGTATAATGTAATGAAAGTTTATGTGATAAAAAGGCGGGATTCTATAGTTGGTATCAAATGATGGTTTAGTTATTTGTGGAAATTAGGATATGAAAACATTAGGAAGAATCCTATAGAAATGTTTAAATATAGGAAATCTTCCTGGTATTGTGGTGAGTATTGAGTAAGGGGTTGCCAAGAACATACATCACTGTCTGGATATGAGTAGGTAAAAGTAGCTCTGGAAAAGATGTACATAGGAGTAAAACCCGAAAACATGGCTTTGAGCTAGACTCGAATGGTAACTGGTACACGACAACGGGCCTTGCTGCACTCTTGGTTACGACACTCCAGGAGGATATGCTTAGGTAAATTCATAAGCATAGTATGAACCATTATTAAAGGAACAAATATAAAATAAAATAAAGATTCACATAAGAATATATGATCATTGATAACCTATATTGGAACCTAGTGGATCACAAGTTAGGGTATACACTCCTTCTACAATTTTATCCTTCTATGATTAAAGTTTCTTTTTAATGATTATTGTCTAAGTAATTAAGCCCCTAATTATACTTTCTTTTCATAGTTATTGGCAGGAAATAGAAGAACATGTCCCAACAACCAATGTGATCGGAAATGTGGTGATTGCCTATTAATATGATAGAGATGATGAGAGATTAAGTTGAACATATTGTGATTATGCCAAACCAGCTATCAAAAATCACAATTAATAATTGGTACCTAGTTGAATACCGAAAATTATCAAGGAAGAAGAAGACGATGTCTTGAGGATGTTCATCTGATAAAGTTGATATGGGAAAGAAGACCCAATTTCCTTTTTGCAAAAAGTGTGGGAAGAGGCACCAAGGATAATGTCACAAAGGAACCGGGAGATGTTTTAAGGGTGGGAAGATAGGGTATAATGTATCCAATTTCAATGAAAAATTGGATAATGTGATGAATAGAGATAAGGTTCGATCTAATGTACCTTATACTTTTCAATATTGTAAATGTGGAGAAGTTGGAAATTATCCAAGGCAATTCTCTCTTGGAAAGGATGAGAAGCATGATGAACATCAACAATCTTCAAGTACAAGAGAACAATGCATGTCCTATGCTAAGATGGATCATGATGACTGACGTACATGTGACATCTTCACAATAATTGTCTATGTCATGTTGTATTTTAGTTTTTGCTCTTTGAGCATATCCTTAATGTTATCTAAGAACATCGAGTCACTACCTATGTTGGTTTTATATCATTAAGGAAAACATCTATTGTTATGTATCACATGTTGATGTTATGAAGCTGTTCTTCTTCAAAAAAAAATATATGGTTAGGGGATTAAAAGATGATTATTATTTTGGATGACATTCACTATTTTGGGAACCCTATTTGATCAAGGTAAACCGATCACTATGGTATTTTCTTTGAGGAGTAAAGTTTGACTTATATTTTTAAGAATAGATGAATTTAAGGTGAACTTATGGTAATTTAGGTTACTTATGGAAATTATTAACCTATCTTGGAAAAAATATGTTTATGTTAGTTACTTTTTTTGTAAGATGTTAGGAGTGGTTGATGTTGTTTGGAGATTAACGATAAAGTTTATCTTGGAAGACTATGTTATCAAATCCTTCTTTTAATTGCGTTTCAATCTTAGTTTGCTTTATTTTGAGGAATTTTAAGGATAGTTATTTATGGAATGGTCTATGATGAACTTTGGGTAGTACCGTGGAATTTTGAAGATTTACAGAAGTTTCCATTCTTATGGGATTCGTTCTTTTTAAAGAATTGTTTTATCTTACCCCTTTTGTTTTTCGAATATTGTTTAAAGACAGAAGAAATAGATATTTAATCTTGTGTGGATTTTGTGATTCTCTAGAAGATGATTCTGGTTCTTTTATGAGACTAAGTAGTTTTGAATGCTCATATTTTTGAGAAAAGATTAGTTTTGGTAGAAACTTATTAAAGGATGAAACTCTATGTGAAGGTAGGTATATTTCGTTATGTTTTTACTATATAATTCCTCAAAATTATTAAAAGGAACGTAAAACAAAAACTGTTTTGTTTTATGTTTCCTATGGGTAATCAAAGACCATTTACAAACATCATATGTTTGTGATTTTCTTGTGGTTATCTTTCTCTTAATCATGTTTTCTATCACTCTCACTCAAAACATAACCCATTGGTTTTCTTCCATATCCATGTTTTTTCTCCATGGAATACTAGTATGGGTTAACTCGGGTGTCCTTTGTACTTCCTTTTCTTTCTTTTAAAGTAATAGTGTTACTGACTCTTTTTCTGATGTGTGATGTTCAATGAAATTTCCACGCCTAATTTTAAAAAATTGCAAGGATGCAATTTATTAAGGGGGAAGAGTGTAATGACCCGAAATTTTGAATAAATTTTGTTTCCTAAATTTTGTGTGTTATTTTATTTCATACTCAACAAAACTGTTTCATTTGATAACATAAGTATAATTAAAATGAGACTGTTGGGTTTTGACTATTTTATGACCGATTATTAGTATGAATTTTGGATACAAAATGTTGTGATTATTGTCTCTATATACAAGTGATCTTGGTTAATTAACATAGAAATATGATTTGATGGCTACATCCGGTAGTTTCGAGCCAATCGAAGCCCATCTAACGGAACTTGGGAAAGAGGTAGCACCACTTGGCTTTGCTCTGGACCAATCCAAAGCCAAACATCATCATGTGAAGCTAGAACGAAATAACCTTCACGAGGAGTTCAAACTGATAGAAATTACTACTCTTTCAATATTGTCTGAGCCACTATAGGATTCCCTTAACATAGAACACCTTAAACTTAGGTCTTATTATGGGGTTATAAGGGGCTATGTTAGGAGACCATAACTGCTTTGCGTAATCCTTTGAGATAAATAAAATTGTGTTTTCTTCTTATGGTGAATTTTGTAAATGTTCAAATTTTCGGATAAATGTTGGATGTATATTATTGATGAATTTTAGAAAAATTATTATTTAAAAATATTTATGTAAACCTTAAATAATTAAAAATGTGTAATGATTTTCAAAAAATGGTCTTGTATAATTATGTTTAGTACGAAACTTAGAGTCTAATAAGATCAACCTAATTTTTTATGAATAGTAAATTAATAATAGTGATTTTACACTTAGGATTAGTAATGTGACAAAATGGATTTGTAGTATCACTTAAAAATATTATTAATATAATCTAGGCAACTTGATTAAGTAATGGGATTCGATAAAATAGGTAAATAACTGTTTCAGAAATTATTAGTGAAGTATTAATTTTTTCTTGTTAATAGGGTTTTTAATTAAAAATTAAATTAAAAATATTTAGAAAATTATTTTTATAAAATGGATTTCATTTTTGAACTCAGATCCTCGATATTATGTTATTGTAATTTTTGCAGATTTTTCTAAAAAAATGAATTTTCGTTGAATATTGTTTTTATTTAAAAATTAAATTAAAAATATTTAAAAAATTATTTTTATAAAATGGATTCAATTTTTTAAATAAGAGCATTGATATTTGGTTAAGGTGAAATTTTTGCAATTTTCAGAAAAAAGTTGAATTTTCAGTGAATAGTAAAAATACACTTTTCGGGTTTCTGTATGTTTAATGACATCATGACCGCATCCTGATTATGTCATGAGATATTTTAAGGGATGGTCGACTAAAGGGGGTGAATTATTTTATGATTAGTCCCAAGTTTCCAATACCATGGGAAAATACCAGGGGAAATCCCATGGTTTTTCCAATACCACCAATGAGGTGTCTGTTGGCCATTAATGCCTTATCCCCTCACTTTCCCTATAAATACCCACCCTTTCCTCCTTCAGTTTTCACTACCAAATCTCCCCCAAAAAATATCTGGTCTCATTACTTCCAAAATATTCATCCCAAGGTGCCCCCAAGCCCTAAAGGTACCAACCTTTGAGTTTTTAGAGATACGTTTTAAGGTAAGGGATCCAACCTCTCTCTTTCTTTTCAAATACTCTCTTTAAAGTCATTTATTTTATCCTCCATGTTCTTATTTTGGAGGATGTTATTTTATATTTATCTTACTTCCCTTTTCATTTAAATATGATGAGATATATCCTCTTACTCTCATCATTTCGTTTTATGATTGTTTAAGTGGCGTTGTTAGGCTGCTAAAATTTTTGTAACGGATTCTATTACCCTTCTAATTTTCAAGTTCTATTTTCTTGTCATGTATTTCAAGTTATTTTTTTTATATTGGGGTATGATATATATATAATAATTATATTTTATGTTAGTTTGATTATTGAACCTATTTGATCTCATAAATTCATTTTTTTAAGATTAAGTGACGACGTTATGCTACAAAATTTTTAAGGGACTCTTTCACCCTTCTCGTTTTCAAGATCTATTTTCATGTCAAGTATTTCAAGTTCCTTTTTATTGTGTTGGAGTATTATCTCTATATCAATCATACTGATCTTATATTTTAAAATGAATAGAGACCCTATTTGATCTCATCAATTCATTTTTTGAAGTTTTAAATGATGTCGTTAGGCTGCCAAATTTTCATAAGAGAAATCTTATTTTTGTCTTCCTTAAGTGTTTTTCATTTCATATGGTAGGTCTTTAAAATTTCATTACCATGTTATTATATCCATTATATTATTTCCCTCTAATATTTTATAGATCATTTATGAGTGGGTGACCCATTTCACCTCTCATTTCAATGTTTTCTAAAGCCCTGTAATATAGTCGTTATGCTGCAGAATTTTCGTCTCAAAATGTCTTTCTCTTTTTCTAATATTTTATTATTTTATTAAGTGAATACTCAAAGATAATTATTTTAAAGGGTTATTCATATATATATATCAAAATATTATATTTTAATTCTGGTATTTACATACATGAAAACCTCTTTCCACTTCTGTGGGTTTAAAGTGACATAAAGATCATGTCTTAAAATCAGTTTTTAAAACGTTATGATTATGAAATAAAACCCATTTATTTTATGCTATATGGGTTATTTATGAAATGTTTGACGATGATATATGTGTCTCACATGATTATATAGACAAATTTAAGGTTTCTCTCTGATAGCTCTCCAATGCATTGGGTAAAGACTTAATCTCTAGAGATGACCATTTTTAACGACGCCATGGTGAATAACCTTGGTAATTTTTAATGACACCTTGGGGATAGACCTTGGTGAAACAGAAATGATTGTATATATTAATTGTTGTATACACATCTTCAAGTGATGAAATGAATTATTTTTATTATGATATTCCTCATTATTTCTTTCTCATGCCTTAATGTTTTTTTCATGACTTTATTGATATATCTCAAGTTCACATGTTAAATGTTTCCCCTTGTTTCCATTACTGGGCCTTCTGCTAACCCTTTATTTTGATGTATGTCCCCAGGTTATGACATGAAGTAATGAACCTATGATGAACATAAGGAGAACCCTTTCAAGTTTTTATGAATAGTGTTTAATGTTTTCATTTAGTAAGTTCCTAATTTACAAGACACTAAACCTTAATGATCCACGGTTTTGTATAAGGTAATGAAAGATTATTTGGTAAAAAGGTGGGATGTAATAAACATAATTGGTTTTTTGATTCTTTATTTCAAAATAAAATTATTAATTGTGACAATTGCTAATATAGATGTTTAATAGTGATCAAATGATTAGTATAAATATAGGTCTTTTAAAAATCCAATTTAATCAGACAATAGAATTTATAGCCTCATCCAGTAGACTTGCTGAGTACGAATCCATTTTGTCGCAGCTCAGAATGGAGGTGGAATCATTGGGATTCTCTCTTGAACAATCCCCAGCCGAGCATGAACATGTTAAGCTTCAGTGGAATCGACTATGGGAGAAGGGGATATTAATAGAGATTACCACTCGAGCGATGTTATCCCAGCCAACCCAAGAGTTTGTCACTATCTCTCACCTTACCCTTTGGACTTATAAGAGTTTTATAAGAGGTTATGTAACAAGACCCTATAACTAGGACTATGTATATTATTTTTGTATCAATAATGTGCATTCATTTTATTATTGTTACTTTATAAATAGTATTTAAATCAGAAATAGTATTTTTTGTTAATATTCATCTAAGAAATTTATTTTACTGATTTAATATATTATTGAATTAAATAATATATTAATAAATTATTATTAGTAAATTATAATTTTTAAATATAAATGATCATATAATTTTATGAATGTAATCTTAATTGTAATTATGGTTTGAAAACTATTTTTTTCAAAACCCATGAATTTTCGGTAAATGTCAATTTTTACTTCAAAAGTAAAAATTCACATATTAATAAAATTATTTATATAAAATAAATATTATATTTTTAATCAGGATATTAAAATTATCCAATGGTGAATTTTTCATAATTTTCTGAGACAATCATATTTTGGGGTAAAAAATAAATACCTTTTAAATATATAATGTGTTTTATGTCATCATAATGACCCAATAGTGATGTAATAAAATACAATAAATATTTTGTTCGACAAATATATGTTTTAGAATTAAAATAATGTGTTTTTATATTTTTTTGATTTATTTTACCAAGCTTTTGTGTTCCATCCATGACAAATAAAACATTTTGTCTTTTTAAATTGTTTTCATTAAGAGTGTGACTCACCTCCATATAATAAACCCCATTATTTTAAAATGGTTCGCCATTAGGAATATAAAATATTTTTTTATACTCACATTTGGAAAAAACATTGGGCTGTTTTGTGGTATTTTTTAGTTTAATGTGAGGTGTCCCAAACCTAAATAATAAATAATTCCCTATCCTTTCCTGTATAAACCCACTAAATATCCCAATTTATCTTCACTATATACCTTTTTATTTCAACAAAACCCTTCAAATCCCTCTCTATAATCCTCCCAAGCTTCCCCAAGCACCCAAGAAGCCTCTCTCAAGCCTCTCCCAAGCCTTTGGAATCACACTTTCATGTAAGGGATTTTTTCCTTCCTAATTTTTCTCCATTTTTTTAAGTTGTTTTACACTTTTGTTTTCAATAACAAATATTTATGCATGATTTTTCACCACCACCATACTTCCTTATTTCTGTTTAAGTGATGAGATACCCCTTTATCTATCATTAAATTCTTCCCATGTACACCTGTTACCATGCCGAAATTCCATAATGAATTTCACTCTCCTCATTTACATTCAAGTAATTATTTTGTATCATTAATCTCAATTCCCTTAAAATTGTTGGTAAATGTATCTATATGACCATCTTACTGCCTATATCATGTTAATATTATGAGGCACCACATTGATAGAATTATTTGGCTGTGAAATCAATATATTAGACTAGAGGAAATAAAAATATAGAAATTTAGATTCTAATATAATATTATAAATGAGATAAATTTATTCCTAAATGGAATGTCCTATGATGTGTGATTAAATTACTATTTATAAATAGGATCTAATATTGTTTTGAAAAATATTAATTTCATTATGTTAAAAATTTTAATATTTAATTTCTTAAGTGCTCAATAAATGTAAAATATACGATCAGGTCATAATTTAATCAAAAATATATATGTCGATATATGGTTTTCTATTTTATGAACAGTTTATAAAAAATTATAACCATTAAATCCATTCTATTTCAATTTTTTTAGTTTTTAGTAAAATTTTTCCTTAAAAATATCCTCATATTTAAAAAATTCATGTCATATTATTTATATAATAACTCATATTTTATTCTTATCAATAAAATAAATGAATGATCCTAATTCATATAATCCATGTCTTTAATTTTATTTTAAAATCAGTTATTTTCTCTTTTCTCCTTCATTCAATATTGATACATCAACACTGTGTATGAATTTTTTATACGTATCCTATTATATAATTTCAAAAATCTATTTTAACATAAATATAATACATTATTTATAAAAAATTTCATCTAAAAAATAAATAATAATATTTATTAGAATTTATTTCATGATAAACTTTTTAAGATACATCTTTTTTTCCAACCTTACATATAAAATGTGATATGGTTTTTATGATTAAAATTTTAAATAATTTTTAAATTCAATAATAAAATTTATATTAATTAGTGTTTCATATTTTTTTCTCTTGAGGTTGAGTATCACCTTATTCCTTCTAATTATTATCTTATATGCCATAAATTTAGACTTCTTTTATAGTGTGCAACAAAAGAAAAAGTCTCAATTAGTATTTTCATATTTATATTTAAGTTATAATTATGTTATTTTAATATATCCTTTTTATACAATATTTTCAATATAATACCACTCAAAAAATTTTAAATAGGTTTTTATAATATTTAAAAATATTCTGATAAAAATATAATAAAAAATTAAATTTCCAAATTAAATTGAACCATTATTTAAATGAAATATAAATTCAAATTTATTATTAAACATATAACAACCTTATATTATAAAAATAAATTTTCAAATGACTCTTTAAAAACATTAAGAAAAAGAATTTAAAAAAATATCCCATAAAATCTTTTAGCATTATTTCTATTCAAAATGAGTAATTATACATCAAATTTACTACGTATTATAAAATATTATTTTTATAAAAAACATTATTAAATACTCATCTCATATTTTTAATATAATCATTAAAATTATAGTATTCAGTTTTTTAAAATCAATCAATTATTATTAAATAAAAAATTTCAAAATAACAACAAATTAAATAATAATTTTTCCACAAAAATAACATATTTTTAATATTAAAATTTTTATTCTTATATTCATTTAATGTCATGCATAATAATATTATTTGTTATTAAAAATATTAAATATTATTATATATTCATAAAATTAATATAAATTTAAATATATAAAACACCTCGTATTATGTTATATAACAATAGAAATATTATCTAACATTTCTTAAATCCACATTCTTGTTGTGAAATAATAATTATCATATGAATAACATTAAAAAATAATTATAAATTATAAATTTTTTCAATCCCATAAATATTATTTATAAATAATTAAACAATGCAATATAATATAAATTTAAATATATATTTCTAAAATAATGTGTGGTGTATAAGGACCAAGTATAAAATTTTATATAACAATTGAAATGATACAGGAAGAACAAATATTAATTCCTTAAAACATTATTTAGTAGAATATACAGGATCATATTCTCAAAAGGACATATCATTTATTTCAATATGAAGAGATAATCAATATGATGATTTGGATCAAATAGATTATTTTAAAGAACATATTTGATTGAAATTAAATTAATATTAAAATATTTTTGGAAATTTCTAGTCCAACATGTTTGATCTAAATTATTTAATATCATATGACTAAAACATTCAATAAATATCAATATAGTAAAAAAATATTACAATAATAAATATCTTCAACCTTTATAATGAAGTCTCACAGAAAAATGGGAAAATATAGTGATGTGAAAAAAAAATTGTGGTCTCATAACCAATAATAAAAATAATGGCCAGAAAAAACCAATTTACACACTCCAACATGAAATTTAGCCACATTTATTGGTAGTCTAAAATTTGATCTTTGTTACTTCCTGTCAACAAAAATTAATTCTCACATGATTCAAATGGATCTATGACATTTTGGTTTTAGTTATTATATATTTTATGGATAATCAAATTTCATTTAAAATATTCTTCTATTTATATTAATTTTATATAGCATCTCATTATTCTATAAAAAAAATATAGTTTTAATGTATAACTAAAATTCTAAATGCATTTTTTTCATGTGAAGAACATTAATGTAATCTATTTCAATTTAATTATTTTTTACCAAAAATTAAAATTACTCATAAATATTAGAAAAACAAACATTTTTTATTTTGACATATCATAACACAATAATGAAAGTATATAAAAATTAAATATATAATAATTTTTTGTTAAAGAGAACATTATTTCTTTTAATCTAAGAACCACGGGGCCTTGTTTTTTTAATTATTTATTATTATCAAACAACGTTATTTTTTTTGGATTATATTAATGTCATATTATATAAAAAGTTTACAAAAAATTTTCTATATGTGTTCCAATGGGAATTGAAGGTGATTTTATATAAAGGCTTTATGTCTTGTTATGATATTGTTACATAATATTAATGATATGATTTTTATATGAATACTATATACTGAATGATTTTTCTAAAATTAGGAAATAATTCCTTGATGATGGATCCTATCATTAATGGTTTTCATCACTCACTATAAATTTAGATGCATTCCTGATATCAATAAATTTTAGTAATAATGTTTATGGTTCTTCCAGTTTAGCCATTATATTAAGAAATATGACCAGGAGAAGAGGATATAACAATTATTATATATTTTTAAATTTTCTTTAAGATATTTCACTACTGTTTTACTTCATAATTTTTTTTTGAATCATAAGAAATAGTTACTATTAGTATATACTATGATGGTAGAACATTGGATATTAAACTATTAATTCATGATCAACTAATAGGAAAACAAAGAGAATGAAATTGTGGATATATCATACACCAAAAATAAGAAAACATATCTTTAAAATAAATCACATCATCTTACACCTTTTATTTATTTATATGATACATATAAAGGTAATAATATATAAAATTTTCAATAAAATTCATGGTCTCAAAAATTTAATCCAAATTTAAGATTTTCAACCACATGTGTTAAATTATCATACTTTTCTTATTTATAATCACCAAACATTTTATGGGATCTTTGGGAAAAAATGGGATTTCAAGCATAGTATTTAGGCCACTTGACCTTGGGCCTTCGGTCTATGAAAGGGGTCTCCCTATACACAGTCTAAAATAGGTATTTTCATTAAATAATAAAATGAGGCTTCGGCCCCAAACATAAAAAAACACCACACATTTTATAAGTGTACTCAGTCACTGATATTCTATATTTTTTTTCTCAAAAAACATATATTTAATGTAATAAACCAAGATATACAGTTCATATTGAGATAATGGATTCATCAGAGGGATAATATTATCATAAATGTTTTTAGATATTTTGATCTATTATTGTTTGCGTTGGTTTAATCCAACAGTAATTATTTTATATAATTTTTTCCATGATTAATACATTTGAATTCATAGAAGAAGATCTCAAATTGATAAAATTTATTTTATCCAAGGATATTACACATAATATTTATAAAGTAACAAGGTTTACATTTATATAGATTTTCATTTATATTCCATGGGTACCATTGGAAATATATATAAATTAACTTTATTAATAGTTTTCAGTATATTTAAATATAAATTTTCTTAATCTAATATATTATTACATCCCATTTTAATAAAAAATTAATGTTTTAAAAACAAATAAATATACATATATATACCATTTACCACTACCCTAACCAATCTGTTTACTCCATTACTTATTATCTAAAAATATTCAAGATACTATAAATTATATTTTTTATTCCCTATGACCAATTCCTATATTTTCCTTTATAATGGAATTCTATGTTATTCTTTCAAAATAGTTTCTAAAATATCCCATTGATCCAAAAATTTAATATAATTTAATTGGGATAGAATTGATTCTAACACTGTGGATGAGTCGGTATATGATTTCCGATGTTACTATTTACATTAAAGGAAATCATCACAAGAAAATTGAATTAAATATGTTCTTCTAGTAAATAGAGTAGAAATATTTTCCCAACTGCTAAAGAAAAATCATATTGGTTAATACAAAGTTAACCCAATCTATCCAAGAAAAGTAACCCTATTTTTCAATCCAAATGTTTGAAATGTGGTTCCCTAACATAAGGATTCACTCTTTCACATACAAGGAAAATTTATTAAACATATATTATTTCCAAAACAATAAATTGTATATGATTTTAATTATTTATGTGGTGTTGATTCCCATTAGATATTATTATTATTTTAAAGATGATTGACAAGTAAATTATCGAATAACATCATTAATAATTTTAGAATCCAATTATTTACTTCTATATTAAGGAAGTTTGTCTTATCCGTTTTTATTTATGTCATATTCATGTAAAACTACAAGACTAAACTGAGATAGAATATATAACTTCCAATCAACTAATAAAAATGATTCCCTTTGTGAGTGATCAGTTTTAGTAACTAAATTTAAATTGACAACTCTATGTCAGTTTCATTATCATATATAATCTATTTATATTACAAATGATAATTTTAAACCATAGAATATTTAGATCCCCTACATATTCATAGTTTTGACGTTTCATATACTTTAATAATGAATAAATATAAAAAAATACGTACATTCTTATTTTTCATCATTAATAGAGAGTGTATAAGTGAGTATGAGGATTGAAAAGATAAAGGATTAAATATAATTAAAAAATAAAAATTTAAGGGTAAATTAATTAGAATACTAATTTCTTAAAAATAATGACTAAGATGCATAATTAATTTTTATTAGAATTAGAAAAAATAAAAAAATATAAAAAATAATTGGTGGAGAATAAATAAAAAATTATGTTAAGAATAAATCATTTAAATATCACTCATATTTTCTCCATGTGGACACTCATGGTATCCAAAAACAATCCATTAAGTAAAAACATTAGTAACTATTGATCAAATTAATAGTAATATATATATTAAAAATATCAATAAAAAAGATTATGTTCTAAACTTTACATATTTAATTTAAAATAATATATCTGTTAAGAATAAATAAAACTTATTAAAATTTTCAAAAATTAATTATGAATAAAAAATAAAATAGATATGGAATGTTAAAATATTAATTATAGAAATAAGATCATTTAATTGGAATCATTTATAAGAATATATACACCGAAATTCATTGAATAAATAATCATCCCATAATAAAGATTGATAAAATTGATTCTCTCAATTCTAAAATTCATAGATAATGTATAAGAAAACATAGAATATTTAATAATTAAATTATGTGTCATATAAAACATTATATAATAGTTATAATAATTCAAATTGGGTTTGTAGAACTAAGTAATAACAACAGGTCGCTAATGGCATATCACACTAAATCCTAGAGTTTTTTTACTAGCATCGAGGAATTAATATATATATTGGGGAGACAATGACATATATATCATTCCCAAAAGCAAATATAAAATTATAATAACAAAATATAATTAAATCTATAATTTTTTTATCTCTGTATTCTAAATGTATAAATAATATATTATTCTATAACAAAAATGAACCTATAATAGTCATATATCAATAGCAAAATGATTTATCCCCAAATGATATACATTATGAACATTGTTTTAAAAATAAATAAAATATTCAACCAATTTTATCTATAAACATTTATCATAAAATGTATTGATTAAACCCTTATCTCTATTTTAGGGTCATTATGATACTTTTCCTAACATAAGGGATTTACAATTACATAGATCTCTAGTAGTAAATTTTTAATTCCCACCATCATGCATGTGAAATTTTTATTTATAAAATTATGTATAAAATTTCCTCTAGTCCCTTAATATATTATATTTTGTATATGTGAATGAATATATGAAATAGTAGCTACTAAAAAATAAACATGTATATATTTTTGGACATTGTGTACTAAGTAAGCCTTCATGATTCCTAACTATAACTTCTACATCCAATTTAGGTGGAAGGTGTGAAAACATACTAATAGAATACCATATAAGTCACAATAAAAATGTAATATGGAATAAAATTCCCCAAGTAGCGGATTTTCATTAGAAAATTTTGAATGGAACAATCATATCCAACCCTTTGGGAAATAAAAAAATAGGAAATTAAAAATACATTGATGCTAAACAACTAAATATGAATAAACACAAATTTCCAACAAAATGTTGAATAAGGGCAAATAATTACCAAAATATGTATAAATGTAGTCATTGTGTGTAGAAAAAATATATTCTAAAATTTATGGGATTCCATCACAGATAGAGTTTTTATTTGATCAATTATATGAGCCTAATTAAATATTACCTCATATAAACACAAAACAAATCTGTCAAACAATCTATATTTCCATGGACATAATCTATCACATAACACACATCCATATTTCTAAATAGACTATAATGCATCACATGTTACCTTAGGGTACCAATTCTCATATTCCCCTAATCTATCATATGGTTCATCCACACCTAAGAGTAAATATAATTATCACTAAATTAAATCTTATTAATTGTTGATATCATAGGATAACACACACAATATAACCAAACATAGTTCCATTAAAAGAGTTGCATCGTGTTTTCCGATTCACACTATAAAAAGAAAAATATTTTCCAAGGCTACACACTAATATAGGCACCATACTGGTCCTTTTTTTGTTCAAACAACCAATTTGAACTCAATTATTCAAATATGAAAACCCTTCATGAATAACTCCAAGTTTTCAAACCATTATATTCTAAACTAGTGAAAGAATCATAAGTATTTCAAAAAATATAGGTCATATTTCTCCATATCTATTCACACACACTATAATTATTGGGTATATATACAATAGACAAACGAATATCCCACATTCATTCTATTTTGTGGATATATATATCTATTATTAAATGTTAAAAAATCAATAACATCATTCCTAAAGGTGAATTATTATGGAAGACAATTTCTGATTTTTAAAAAGACCACTAGAATCTTACTATATAACAAAAACAATTTAGATTTTGGATTTGAGATAGAGAAAGAAACATCGGGTTAGAAATTCCAAATAAACACTTCTATGTTCTTAATATTTAGTAAATAAATAAAATATGGGGATCAAATATTATAGAAATGGTCATGGTGAATCTCATGGAGGAAAATAATTGGATAAAAGTGGTCATCGGGTTCATATTGGGTTAGCTAAAGAAGAAGTGTGATAATGAATAAATTTAAATAAAAATTTTCTAAAACTCTATTAATGAACTAATATAGAAAGACCATAAAGTATTAATTAGTTGTTTATATTAGGTAATGGGTATCATATCAGCCACCCATTGCATGACACACTATTTTTTCAATAAGTATTCATAGTTGATTACAAACTATAAGATGTTTTCATGTATCTATATCACAT
This sequence comes from Viscum album, assembly GCA_963277665.1. Taxonomy (NCBI): domain Eukaryota; kingdom Viridiplantae; phylum Streptophyta; class Magnoliopsida; order Santalales; family Viscaceae; genus Viscum; species Viscum album. Next base: position 1,517,440,505 of record OY728127.1, on the reverse strand, counting down.
AAAATACATACCTGGTGACTCTGACTACTAAATTTTAGCCACATGATACTTATTCCAAACATTCAATCCACATGGATTTCAAAATATTCCGTAAAACCATATAAAATGAATTTATAAATAATCAATAAATAGATAAAAATGAAATATATATTTTTCCAAGAAATTTTATTGTCCACGTTAATATTTGTAAAGTAGTTATGTCAAATATCAACAAAACATGATTTGCTGAAATATTAATAAGCATTTTATTATAATAACATGTAGTGACATATATAAATTCAAATAAAAAATCCAATTAATATTTTTTGATTAATTAAATTATATCATAGTATTTTCCTCTAATAATGTAATAAATTTCTACAATAACTATTCTAATAAACTTATTTAATTTTAATAAACTAAAAAAAATCCTTTAAAAAAGTGGTAATATCCAATGATTCTATTTTGCATACTCATATAGACTATAATAAACATCAAAATAACCTAAAATATATAATTATTTATTTAACTATTAATTTATTATTCAGTGGTTTTTTCTATTTACTTATTTGTCAAGTTTATAATTAGTTTACATAGGGTAATTACAACTATTAGTAATATCAATTATAAAATGTTTCCAATTTTATCTATTATACTGTTTTTTATTTCAATTAGTACCATTTTTTTATTATTATTAAATCCCATGTAATTCATTATTTCCTTCCATTAAACATATTTAATATTAATTTTATTGTTCATTTAAAAAAAATCACATGGTGTGTGTTTATTACTGAAAATAAATAATATCATTAGCATTGATTTTTGATTCTATATTACTATTCAAAATAAATTATTATAAGAATAAGATAATATATTTTATTGATTAAAATATTGTATAAATAATTAATAATTATTATTATAACAATATATATGATCCTATTTTATTACAAATAAATTAATATAATGCAAGAAAAATATTCTAAAATTAAATAATTTAAAAACATGGGGGTTATTTCATAAAAGGAAACAAGATAATAAATTATTAATATAAGTATCTCTTAATTTCCTTTTAAAAAATTATTAAATTTAATTTTTTTTATATGAATATTGAAATCAAATTTCTAATGAAATCATGTCCTGCAGGAAATACACTTCATGAATAGTCAATTGTTTTAAATAATAAATTTTTAACACTGCTCTATAATTGTTTGAGAAAATCACACTAGATGCTTATAGATTCTTTTTAAACACAATATAACATTTTAAATTTAATAAGTCTTTTTTTATCTACATTAAATCAAAAAAAATCATTCAAACTATAAAAAACATATTTTAACAGAATAATCCAGGTCAACATGTCATGTCTCATAATATTGTCCACTAAAAAGACCAATTCACATCCCTAATTTCCATGACTGAGATAAAACCATTGTATGTATAAAATCATATGAATTTCGAATGATTTCCCCCCTAAAAACTATAATACATATAATAAAATTTTCCAAGAATCTGACATAATGAGTACATACATTGGATCATCATGAAATGGAAAAAATACAATCAGGATATCAACCCAATGAAATAGGGTATAAGATGAAGTAATCCTAGAATGAAATCCATACAAAACATTATAAATATTTTTTATAGTGATATACAAGAAATTTAATATATTTCTATAATGAATGGATAAGAGGGGGAAGATTCAATACTCTAAAAATTATTTTATGAAATGAACATATTTTATTCAAAAATAACCATTTTAAATTCAATGATACATATATATTAATTTCTTGATAGCAATAAATATGCATCAAATTGAAATATACAGTCTTAAATAATTTTGATGTCTTCAGGGTTTTATTTTTCTATAATTATCTATTATATAAAATGTAATTTATTTATGAAAAATAATACAGTAGACGTAATCAAAATTATAAATGAACATGGAATAAAAAATAACTTTTTTCATTGATATGAATGAATTTGTACATTTGGGGATAATTTTTTCCACTAAACAATCGTTATACAATACAATTATCTATGATATAACCATCATAAAATAACCTTTGGAATTTATATATATTTACTATAATGATAATAATAATTTTTTATAGAATGGATAAATATTATATTTAAATAGTAAGAACATCCAATTTAAATTACATTTATTAGTGCTTGGGAATTATGTGGAATAATTTTGGGTTCCCTCTTTACCATGCCCAAGAATTACATTAACAAATTATTCTTAGAGAAAAAACATATACTAGAGATGATCTAGTTAGTATGAATAACTACAAATTTAATGATTGTTAAACCAACCCATGAAGATACTGCCCTTTTAAACCTTACAAACATGGATTATTCAATAATAGTAATTGGTTATGTAACTATATGTTATGTAATATAATTTTATATATTTTTTAGTAATGAAATAATGTATAATCTAATAACATATTTTTTCATGTGTATAATATAAATGTAAAGGTTCGCATATAAATAATTGGATGTTAAATTTCAAAAAATTAAATTAAATTTCAGGATCCCTATTTTAAAATTATATATTGGGATATAATTTGTATTTACATGTAAAAATACTAAATTTTGGTTAATCATTGGGAAAATATGATGAATATGGTAATTCTGACATAATACATATACATAAGTATGAAAGGAATATATTGTATTATATTATTTTTGAAACTAATCATTATGGTGTAGAATTATGGCAATGATTATTCAATAATGGGGGTGACTAAAGAACTTTTTATGTGGAAGAAAATATATTCAATACTTTAATCATTCAAATTCCTCCAACTGTGCCAATAAATACCCCCAACATATTCTTATTTAAAAATTAAAAATTTATGTTTTATCTATATATATATTTATTTTAGGTTCCCCAATACATTATATACATTCATTATTGAAGTGTTGGGTTGGTTATTTTTTATAATTATATCCATGGTGATTTAGTAAAGTCCATTTTCTCTTTTTTACCAATATTATATACATTTATTTTGTACTATATGTTATTGTTTTTGTTCTCTATTACGATATTGTTTTAATATAATTATACATACCATCCTTAGTATATTTTATATAGGTAATTCCCTATTTCAATAATAGTATACATTGTTCATAAGACTTAATAGTATTGAAACTATTTCAAGAGGAATAAAAATATAAATTTTACCATGATAAAAATATATATATGTATTACATATATTTTTGGGTATTTTGAATGTTTAATTTCTAGGATGAGAACATGTCTAGAGAAGGATGATGGTTATGTAATAGCACCCCATACCCATATCACTATATTTGGTGATAAAAAATATTCATTACATTCTATCTTTGATACCACCAAAAATGACAAAATTTTAACCATCCTCAATTAAAAACCCAAAAGGTTAATTGAGTTTCAGATATGACTAAAAATGATTTCGAGATTATAGTTATAAAAAAATTGAAATAAAATCAAGTTATGTAAAAATAAAATTGTTATAAATTGATTAATTTACAATATTTTAATCTTTTCATAATCTATATTTACTAATAAATACCTCCAATAAAATTTTTCCACTCATCAAACCCATCTTAATATCACATATATAACATCATTTCTCATAAAATGGGGAAACGTAAAAACAAGAAGGGTAACATAAAATTATCATTAAGAGTAATCATAGAAAATAGAAATTAAATATCATTAATGAGAATAAGATGAGAGTATGGTTATGAGATTATAAATAAAGTTCATATGCACATAAAAATAGGAATCATAACTAAAGAAACCTAGGATATAAAATATGTTTCATGAAATAAATATTTAGACTATGAAAAGCGATATTTGAGTTAACAATCATGGACCACAAAAATCGATATTGTTAAATGGTACCATTTAAATCAAAGAAATCCTAGAGAAAATGTGTTGATATCATTGAACGTCATGATTGTATTAAAATTTTAATAAAATAGATACATGGGATAACCATTCCATTTTATTCAGTAGTTTCATTAGAGTAACATATTAGTTTTGTAACTCGATCACTTTACCCAACACATTGGATAACTATATCAGGACCACTCATCGTCAATAGTTATATTAGGATCACCCATAATCATCAAAAGTTTCTAAAAACCATAACTTGACAAAATTACATAGATAATTAATTTCTTCATAAAACTTATAGAAACCACATTACATCCCTTCATAACATTTTTTCCTATTTAAATGAAATGGGGTTCTAGAAAATTATCTTCAAAAAATTATAAGTCCTTAGAAATAAAAGGCATAAATAGAATCAAATGATAAAATCGATATTAAATAAGTTTATTCATATATAGTATGAAAACTTATTCAAAATTAATTTATAAAAAAATTCATAAATTTACTTCCAAATAATGGAAAAAATGGTTTATTTTTTGTAACATTATAAAGTGAATTTGTACTTTTGTAAAAACTGAAAAATGTGACGCATGCCTAAATCATTAAGAAATTACATTTAAATCATCTATAATGAAGTTAAAATAAATGAAAAATATCGTTAGTGAATTCATTTTTTTCTAAAAAATAATATTCAAAATATATATATAAATAACATGGGGAAGATATTTTTGGAAAAACATTAATTCATTTTAATAAATAAGTTTATATAAAACCCCATTCATAGTCTTAAAAATTAAAAACTTCTTGAAAAGTAAAAACATTTATGTATATTAAATCAAAATTTATTTCTTGAAATTTATCATAAATTAAATTTATTGGAATTATTTACTCCACACATTGTAATGTAAGTGGTTAATATAGAACAAATATCAATTATGGGAAAATTGAGAGAAAGAAACACATAATAAATTATTATAATTTCAATAAAAGAACAATGAAAGATATAAAATCAAATTTATATATAAATATTTGGAATTACATGAAATAAAATTTTAAAATATATCAATGGGGTAGTAAGTAAATTATATAAAATAAATCAACGTGCCTGACATAAATCATGCCTTGAAAATATGAAATTGAGACAGAGAAAAACCATACAAATTTTATAGCATTTAAAATAATACATAAATAAAAAATATTAAAAAATAAAATTAAATAAAACTATTAGATATTTATACATGATATAAGATTTCAACAAGAAACCCATAACGCATATAGACAAAAATAGATTCCTAATTTTTTAAGAAGTCTCAATGAAGGGAATTTGACATAAGAAGACATTTTCAATGATCATAACATTTGAAGTGATAATAAATTCATGAAATTATTATATGAAACAAATGTAAATAAATATAAAACATGTAAAAAATTATCCTAATTAATGCATGTTCATTACAAACATATTTATTCATACCATAGTTATTAAATAAGTGTATACCCAATGAATGTAAATTGAGTTGAGAAACCCCTTGCATCGAGTTTTAAACACTCATGAATATTTCTTTATCCTCTGGGATAATATAGTAATATAAATGATTTAATATTTTATTAAATCATTAATAATTTATTTAAAAATAATTAATCCTTTTATTTCATTCACTATATGTCAAAATTACATACATAATTGGATCATTATTTGTAAAATGTTTTGAGGATGTCTTGTTCTTAAAAATAAAGGACATCCTTTTTTTGACTATGGTCAAAGAGGGAATTGTTCCATAATTTCCACAATATTAATAATTAACTTTTTATAATTTTCATTTATAAATTATATTTTATAATCATTCATGAATGGGAGATATAAAAAACTAATCAAATCACTTCATTTGACTGATAGCCCAAACATATGCATGAACTATGTTCTCATTTTTTAATGGGATGAAGGGTGAGAAGGTAAGTAACATGTGATATTTCCAAAAAATATAATTATGTTATTAATATAAAATATATTAATTAAATATATCAGATCAACCACACATGTGAGGTGGTGATGAAGAATAAAACACATAAAATTATGGAGTTTCTAGTCTACGCATATTCATGATCGATATATAATTTCCCAAAGGGTGAAAATGTATATAAGAAAATGTTTTTCCATTATAATAATAAAAAATTATCAATATAATGAACTTGGTTAAGAATTATACCTCTTCCTTGTGAATCCACATTTAGATTACATATTAACCTCTTTGTAATGGTATTTTGGGGAGACTAGAGACTCTAGGTAATGGGGAGGATGGTTGGGAAGGGATTTAGGTAGATTTGGTCGAGTTAAATGGTTCAAAAGGTGTGAGGAAGAGAGGATATTGGGTTATCTTTTATAAGTATGGGAGTTGAAAAATTTTAACTATAAATAACTATAATATTTACTAAATATCATTATCAATTAAAGTAATATTAAATTGATTAAAATATTGAACATAGTACAATATTATTTCTAAAAATCTTTTAAAATTTTATAGGTATTTAGGATTGATTTTAGACCTCATCATTTCAGTCAACCCCATCATTAATCATTTTTTACAATAACCATGGTAGTGAATTTTCACACATTAAGGGTTATAAATGAAATTTTATAAAAAAAAGTGGCCAAAATGGTACATGTATGAAATATTATAAAAATACCCAATCTAATTTTACATCGTTAAATGAAAATATTTATAATTCAGTTAATAAATTATTTTTTAATATAACATTTCATTAAAGTCATTTAGGGAACTATTAATTTAAAATGACCACCAAGAAACCAAGTAAGAATTATAATTTTAATATCATCATGTTTAAAATTATTTATACAATTTAAGTACCAAAATAATCATGGAATACCACTAGTAATCCCAAAAATATTAATTTTATTATTTTAAAATCAGATATAATGATCTTTAAACTACATGGACAAAACTGTATCTGTGTTTCTTACGTCCATAAGGTAATTATTACAACACTAAACATTAAAAATAAATTACTATAGTAAAATTAGATTATTATATTTAAAAATATTATTTTTAATTCATCAATATCATTTTTTATCTAGTTTAAAATATATTTGACCAATTAAATGCAATAGAGTTCCAATTTTTAAAAATGTCCACTACAAAAAATAATATAAAGGTTAAAATAATTGTAAAAGTTTAAATAAATAGAGAATGTTCAGAAATAATGGGGATATTTTAAACTTCATCACAAAATAAAATAAATATATGTTTTAGGAATATTTTTAGGCCTTTCCTCACAGTTTTAACCCTCTTTTACACATTTTTTTCCTTAGCATGGTGAAATCATTTTTACAATGGTTAATATTTATAATAACAAAAAGAAAAGGGAAATATTTACCATAATTTAACCTCATTATTCAATATTTGGTATCCAATTTCATATTTCCATTTTTTGAATTTAAATAAATCAATTTTAATATAAATTCATAAAAAACAAACAAAAATAGTTTTAAGAAAAACGAGTTTTTATGTATAAAATTGAGCTTATTTCAATATTAAATATGATGTTAATTATTATTTAATTAATTATATAATTTACAATTAATTTACAATTACATTAAATTGTATACAAATCCAAAAAATGATGGGAATATAAATTTAATAAATTTTTTAAAAAATGAATAATAGTTTTTTGAAAGTCATAATTTATCATTATTCACTAAAAATTTGAACTTTTCAAACAAATACAAAAAAACATAATAATAATAATATGAAATTTATATTTTAGATATTTCATTAAATATTTCAAATAAAATTTATAAAATTGGCAATAATTATTTATAACATCAATTATCAAAATTAAAAAAAAAATACATAAGAAAAAGTATTTTTGATGAATAAGTTGACATTATCCACATCGTGTGTCTTCAAAACATAATTAAATTAATTTTTTTAAATTAATTTTTTTTATAATATACTAAATTAATTAGAATCATTTAACAATAGTGATCAATTTAATCTATTAATATAAATAATAAGTGCAAACATAAAAACAATATTATGAAAATTTTACCTTTCACCTTGAAAAGATTTTATCTTCATTTCCATCCTATTTTTTATAAATTTATGATTTATAAGTTATTTTATGAAATAAAAACATTATAAATATGTTATATAATATGTTTATTCCTATTTATAATTTCCAAATCAATAACTTACTTATCTTGGTCATATTAAAAAAATAATGTTTCTATAATATATTATGGTTTGTTTAAGCTTAGTGTTAGTTATATCACATGCTATTAAATAAATTACATAAATAAAATAAAATCTAAAATAATGTGTATTTAAATAAAACATCATATGAATTTATTTTCAGATTGTTTTTCTTGTGAAAAATAAAATTATTTTTAAAATATTTTTTTAAAATCATTTCCATGGTGTTGAAGGTTAAACAAGTGATCCTGAAAGGAAAATATATTTTAATGTCTTGAAATATGATTATCGTAAAACCACATCGAAAAAGGGATAATATAACATAATTTTTAAACTATGAAAATTTAAATATGATTTACACATGGTATAAGACAAAATCATGATCCCAATTTGGAGAACATTAATGGGATGTTAAAATATAGGCATCTATGACAAAAATAACATCCAAAAAATAATTGAGATAATAGTGAAATTTATAATAATAATTTTAGTGACCAAAAAACTATAAATCCATATGGGTGATACTGCCATCAATCTAATGAATGTATTTTCATTTTTAAGACATTTTTTAAATTTTATGGATTCTTTTACTATCAACACAGAGAAAATGATAAAATGTTTCTTCATATATATATATATAATCATTCTTTGGTTCTGTGTTCGATTAATTTTTCTCCTATATTATATAATTACAATCCGAGATAAATTCATTAAAATCAACATCAAATGGATCATTATATATTTTAATGGAAGAAAATTTATTTGTATTATATTTCCTAAAAAATGATGGAATAGGGTATGATAATATCTAAAATTAATGAACTTTAATATGAAAAAATAATACATTTATCACTAAAATATAAACAATAATACCAAAATTTAATATAAATACTGTAATATAAAACTAACCATATATCCCAATTAGACTCAATATCTATTATATGATAGAATATATTATTATCAAAAGTTATCTTAAACCACTTAGCATACATCACAAGAAATGAAAAAGAAGTCATCCCAAATGAACATCATTTTAATTCACATATTAATAAAATGGGTAATATGTACCTCACGCCAACAAAATTTTGTCCCAAAAAATTAATAATACCCTTAAAATCTCATTCCATAAAACCTCTAAACTGTATTTATGCATTTGATCTTACAATCAACTATATCATACAAAACCATTATCATATTAATAAAATTTTGTTTAACATCATATTAAAATAACATTATCAAAAAATTCATATAAACCATTTAGAACATCGATATTTTAAAATAACACTAATCAATACTATTTATAATATGTAACACCGAGCATAAACAAACCATAAAATTTAATTATCTAAATATGACTATTATAACATTGTTTTCTAAATAGAGGTAATTTATATGATTTTATAAATTTTTAAATATATATATAAACAATTAAATAAAAATATATTTATTAATTCTTATGAAATAATAAAAAAAATATAGAAATGACATTTTATTCCTCAAAATAAGATTCCTTCAAAATTAGAATTTATTGAATCCTATGAGTGCATATTTTAAGAAAATTTTTGAACATTGAGAAATTTAATTTTATAATAAAGATATATTTTTCTATCATAATTTCAAAATTATCATCAAGTTGAGTTTTATAATTGTTAGGAATATATATATTAACCAATTAATACAAAAAAATACACTTTTTATAATTAATTGTACATTTTTAGGCAATTATAAAGATCAACATTATTATAAAATTGTTTAAAATTAAAATTTCTTCTATTATATTATCAAAAATCTAGTTAATTTCATTTTTCCCATTTTCATGATTTAATTTGTTATATAAATAATTTCATACATAAAAGAGAAATTTTCTAAATACCTATTTTACCTTTTATTTTTCATATTTATATTAAATTAATTTATTGTACTACTATAAACATTATATTTAAAAATGATATTATTATTTTTGAATAACAGGGTAAAAATTTGGTAAATATAGCACTTTTATATTTTTTATTATAAATATTATACATGGTAAATATTTTTCCCTTAATAAGTGAAAAAATTGTAAATGTAGTTCAAAACAATGACAGTGTCTCCAAATATACCCAAAACATTCCATGATCCTATTTTAATGGTGTATTTTGGCGATTCCCATCTAATGATTCCATAAATTTTTAATTCATGGAATATTTATTTTATTATGACATTTATATTAATTTATTGAATAAATATATAGAAAATGTCACTATTTTAAATTTAATACATCTAATTTTTAACGTAATGACAAAAAATTTATAAGTTCTTTAATAAAATTTTATTTGAACGATAAATAAATTTTTTTAACTAGGATAATTATTACTAATTATTATTAATTAAATTATAACATTAAATTCTTATAAAACACTGATATAATATTTATTCATTTAATAAAAATTTATTTTAAAAATAATTAAAGTAATGTAAATTGGGGGTTATATTTTGTTCCACTAATTTTATTGGTCAATATAACCTAATATAGATTTTTAAATGTTTTTTATTTTAATTACATTTCATTCATGTTATTTTCAATGTCAAATTAATTAAATAGTTTAAAAATTGACATTGATTATATTTTACATTAAATATTATTTAATTAAATGATTTTAAGATCATAAATAACATTCTATAACAAAATTGAAAGGCATAGGGTCTAAAATAATATCCACGGTCTATTTATGGTTATATTTTAATTTCATGGAAATGTTCATGAAACTTAATAGGAACAAAACTTTTATATGGAGGTAATTGTCAAATAGGTTAATGGGGTGTTAAAAATAAGATATAATGGTGAAAATAGAACAAAAACATTCATAAATATAATTTTAATAATTTATTTAAATTTATCCACATTTAATATCAATTTTCTAAAAATAATTTTTACATTTTACAATAAATATTAATTTAATTCAATACATTAAATACATCCAAATGTGACCCTTTTGTAATTATACACAGACCCCAATCTATATTCATTACACCACATTGAGAAACATTTCCCAATAAAACCTATAGAATTTATATACTAAACGTAGATATCAACTATGTATAGTTTCAAGCCTCTTTAAATTTTGTTTCCAATGGTCCTATAAGAGGAGATCTAAAGGAAGACTACCAAAGAAGAGGTAACAATCATTACAGAATCATTAAAATTTATTTCTTATTATACTTCCCCTAAATAACTTTTATTTCTTATAAAATAATGAATTTATTATCTTCAATATACAAAATTTCTATATGGTTATTTGAAAAATATTTTGCACATCATTCCATCAAACAAAAATCAAAAACATCACTCACGTGTACGTATAACTTATAGTCTCTACGTAGTGGTGTGATTTGTTTTTCATCGCCATTTTAAATGGATGGTAATAAATATTGATGAAATGCGTTTTTATGTTATGTTTTAAATAATCACAATGATAGTGTTATAAAATCATATCTACCTTCTTTCCTATCATTTTTTTTGGAAAATGATAACATCACTCATGCATACGTGTGGACTACAACCGCCAAAAATGGATGTGATGTGTTTCCTATTTACATTTTACATAGATGATAATAAGGATACATTTGATGAATATATATGATATTTATAAAATAATATACATACAAGATATTTTTGAACCATAATAAATTACATATGACAGGAAATATCATGAAAAAACCTCTTTGAGAAAATAAAAAATATAACATTAAAAACACCAATAATAATAAAATATTTTTTAACGAATGGAAGATAATATTTTATAAATAAACCATTCATTATATTATTAATTTGAATTCTAATTAATATTTATGATTTACACCTAGAACCACCTTTTTATCATGCATTGGTTGGATTTCACATTATGTTGTCTTAGGAGGAATGTTTGAAATTTGGGAAAAATTCTAGGCTGTGTATGGTTGGAGCATGATTTTTGAAAACTACATGACCACCTAGTGTAAACATTCAAAACCATGGTACTATGGGACTTCATGTTTGAGTCATGGTTTGAAAAACCATGTGCCCACGTAGTAGAAATTGAGAACCCCATTAGTGGGATTTATGGTTAGAGCACGTGATTTTTTGAACTATGTGGCCCTTCCAACCTAACCATGAACAGAATAATTTATAAGTCCAAAAATTAATTAAAAAAATTCCATAAACAATTTTTACCCAAAAAACAAACCAAAAAACATTATACATGATATTTTAGGTCTTGGAGACACTCAATAACCATTTTTGGATCCTCAAAACCACTTCCTAGAAATATCAGTTCATAGAGAACCTCATTCAATCCCTCTCTAGTTAGTGCTACTCTCTCATACCTTTTCTTTATCCGTCCATTTATTTCTATCATAGGGTTTTTTATATCATCTTGTTATATATGGATATAAATTCATTTGATTTTGATCTTGAATCTAGGTTGTATTTATAGATCTATATTTTCATCATTTTTCATTGGAAATTCATGTGGTGGGTGTTGATTTATTTGTACTAGGATTAAAGGTATGCAGTTTTTTTTGATATTTTACATCTTTATACCCTTGGATGGAATGATTATATTAAATTTATTTAAATTGAATTATTAAAATCCAATTTTATGAGAATTGGAATTTGAGTTGATTTGGTAATGATTCGGTGGAAACCCCCAAATTCCAATGGAATTATAATTTGGTGTGTTCATTCAAAATTGATAGAAATTATAGTGTTATTTTAGAATTTACTTTAAAAATGGAATAAATTGATCTATTTAAAACCTATTATTGTGTTTTTAAGGGAATGAAATGAGGAAAAATCCATAAATTGTTTTTGAATATTAATTATCTTACATATACTAACATTAAGATATTAAATTTTAAAGTGTTTTGAAATTAAAGATTTCTAGATTATTCAATGAATATTTACACCATGTTGGTGTATATGAAATTTTATATTTAGTGTTAGTGGGTGTAATTTTCCATTAAGTTGGAAAGATTTTAATTTTCCCTTATGCGGTATTCCATGTAATTTTCCCTTAAGGGGCGTGCTACAAGTTATTGTGACTTTGTTAATATATATTCCATTGATTGAAAAACCACTTCATTCATACCAAATTATTTATAAAAACTTTTTATATGATTTTTTTATTGATCCATTATTTGTCACGTTTCTATCTTTTAAAATGAAAATCGTGTTTTGATCTTGATGATAAATTATTCTTTCATGCCCGATATGTCTAAAATTGAATGAATTATTGTCAATTTATTATGGTATTTTTTTTATAGAACACTTGGTTAGACTTTTATTCGATTTTATCTCGGTCCATAATTTTCCCATTAGGTATATGTATATTTTATTCTTAAATTTATGAGTAATTGGAAAGGACCTCTAAGAGGAGGTGGATGTTCTTAAACCTTTGTACTTTTAGAGTGGATACCTTTAGGATGTCTGAGTTATATAATATATATTGTGTACTTTGATGATGTATTTAGTGGGGTATTGATATACTTGTTTGATTCTTGGTAATGTCCCCACATTGATTTTTTTATCAAACTAATTTTTATTTGTTCCTTCCACTATTTTCGTGCCAAACCCATTCCTTTCTTGTCTTATATATTATTAGGTACTAGTCACCAACCCATGGGGTTTGGTAATTCCCTTTATGATATGTCAATGTCATCTTGGGTATTAAGGTAATAGGTTGTATTGGATGGTTCATAACAATGTGAAATCAGAGGTGTTGGTTTTGAATCATTCCTTGATGTCAATATACAGTTTAGTAATCTTATCAGAACATATGTGTTAGTTGTGAGTTAGTACCTCTCCATCTCTCATCGTAATGATACATAATGATCCTCTGGTGGTTAGTGTATGTTGTCTTGCGGAATAATTCATGTCTTTTACACAATTTATATTTGGGTGATTCTAAATAAAAATATTGTTTTCTTATAAAATGTAACAAAATGTGTTTTTTAACCAAATTGATATAAAAAGGGAATTTTATATTTGGTGTTTAGTGGATGGGGAATTACTTTAATCAAGATTTTTATGGTAATTATGAGAGTTGGAACACATCAGTGTGTGGTTTATAGTCTTTGGTAAAGTCTAGAGGTGTTATTTTTCTATCTTATTGTGTTTCAGGAGTTTTGGGCCACAAGAAACCCATGTTTTGGTGGTCTGACATAGGCATTTGGTTTATCAAAAACTATATGGCCCAAAATAGAAAAAATGGGACCCAATTTCTAGTTTGAACTTATAATTTTTCCATTAATGTGTTTTAAAACACTATTCCTCCTTCTTTTCTAATCCCCTTGCTGTGTGAAATCTTTTCCTATGCACTTTAGGTTATCCTCCTCTACAATTTATGAATGGATAAATATCTTCTATCAAAAGTCAAAATAGAATCCCATATGCCTCTATGGATCTGCATTGGTATGAAATTAATACTAATTCAACCATATATAAGATTATATTCCAATATATTGTGTTATTTTGGTCTGAGATCATTTTCCATATTTTTAGAGAAAATTTACTTTTCATCAATTTCTTCTAATCTGAACAAAATTAGACCTTGATATTTGATAAGTAGAGCATTATAAGTACGATGTGGGTGGTCTGTGAATTTTTTTCCAAAGTTTACATTGTTTTATAATTATAACTATTTCACCACATGTGATTCATTTTCATGCATTTACATAAAAATTTCCCTTCAATATATATTGGTATAAACACTTTATATTATTTTTGTTAAGAATTTTTATGAAATTTGAGGATTTCAACCCCGATTTGGTACACCTTTTAGATGGGCCGACATATATGTCCCCTTAATAATAAATTGATTAAATTCATGTGTTTCCTTCTAAGCATTCATCTTGAATAAATAATGGAATTTCCATTTTATGATATGTGTTGAGTTGATAATAGAAACTCCTAAGTTCCATATAAAACTTTATCGTGTTTTTCTATATTTGTATGATATTTTCTAAAATGAATATTTTTGTGAACGGTGATGTTATTATTCAGTTTGATTCTTAATTTGGATAAATTAAACATTTGATGAATATTTTCAGGTTTTTATAATAAAACCCCTTGAAAGATGTGCACTATCTTCAAAATTACCATGTGATGAAAAGTGTCTTTTAGTTTTCTCATTATTATTGTTTTTACTTCTATTATATGATTTGATATCATAGTTTTATATATATAATATTTCATTCATGGACATTATTAATGTCCTTAAATTTCATTCCATCCTTATATATAATAATGGCTAATAGAACAAGCTTTTTAAGGGCTAGGATTTCTTAATGAATGTTATTTGAATTTTAGTTAATTTCCTAATTAGAGAATGGTACCTTCTATGTACCCCATTGATCCTTGTTAAATGAATTCCCCTACATTTATAGATTCAGTTGGATGTTATAAACTGATTAGTTATTCATGATGTTTGTTTTTTATAAAAAATGGGATTACCTGACATGATGGATTTCCTTACATTAGTGATTTAAATATAATGTTATTTATTTAGTAGTTATTCAATATAGTTTATTTATTTAAATAATTGTGATGGAATAACATTATGGATTACCTTCCTTGAGTGATTTAAATTGAAGTTATTATTTTTATTAGATTGTACAACACTACATGTTTACCTTTAATTAATTAAATTATTTAATTGAAATGGGATTTAATTAGGTGGTATGATCATGCCTATTTTGATATTTTTAAGGATTAAAGATTATGTGAGATGAATTAAAAAGTATTAATGGAAAGAAATGTATATTTTTCGATGTCCATTCTATTTAATTCATTCTTATGTAGATTCATAATTCAAATTATTATAAATGGAATGCCCTTAGTTTTGAATGGTCTTATTTAAAGTGAAGCATGAGAGGTACATCCTCATGGATAATATTATAAATATGACTACACATTGATATAGGATGTGGTATGATGTTAAGGGTTCATTTGAGAATAGATGAAATCATGATCACTTATAGCATGTCTTGAGTCATGGCATCTCAAACCATTGAAATTATTATGATGGTGTGTATTTTGTGCAATGTTCCTAGTTGAGGGTTGGTATGATGGAACACACCTGACTTCAAGATTCGAAATGGAATCATTGTCACCATATTGACTAAAAAGAATTATGTCTCCCACTAATTATTAGATGTAGGTAATATACCATTTCATGGAGCTTATTGTCTCATTCAGACTGGTTATTGATGACTAAGTTACCCTCTAATCCATCAAACACATAGTATTCTATGTATATGGCCACATACATCTACACATACATGTTCAATATAAAATGATGTGATATATATAACAATACAATATATATTGTTACTATATATACAAAAATTAGAAACCCATTTTAGCTATTAACTGAAGTATACAGAGTCATTAAGGTGTCTTATTAGAAGATGATATGACTAGTTTCATTTATTTATTAAACAATATTTATTTATTTGTATTACCTATACACTAATTTCCATTATATTCATGTAATGTATTTAGTTGTAGACCCTATGAGTGGTAACCTACTAGGATTTATATCTCACACCATGCTTGGGACTCTATTACATAGGTGCACAAGAGTTTTCCTTCTGTTCTCCAGACCATGGATTAATTCTAGTGTTGATTTTATTATTCATGGGATATATGATCCCAATTTTGAGATGGATCTCAGGATGCTCATGGAGATATCTCTTTGGGATTTTCATGTCAATTGTTTTAGTTATTATATCATCATAGGGACATGCATGAATCTATTGTATATTAGCAATGACCATGTTTTATATTAATTTGATACTATTCTTATAATTCTTTTCCTTTCCTTTAGCACTAGTTCTGAAGTTGTGTGTCATTAATTAACTGATATATATTTGTATTCCTATAGTTATGAGTGTATAGTCTCCCCTATATCACCTTCATAGATCTTCTCTACTAGTCTGAATCCTTTAGTGTACAGGGCGGTGTTCTTGAGTCTATGTTACCCATTTCTCTAGTGATCGTTTGGGTGGTCATCTGGAATGGGATGTTACAAATTGGTATTATAGGTTTTTCCCCTTTATCTTACTATTTTGAGTTGATATATATGAGACAAAGAATGTGTCAACACTTAGTAAACTCCCATGCCTGATATTGATCACCCCACCCATGGGGAAAAGTGCATATGGCTAGAGTTGGGATTGTTTATCCAGCCATTTTGTAACAACCCGAAATTTTGAATAAATCTTGTTTCCTAATTTTGTGTGTTATTTTATTTTATTTTTATACTCAACAAAAATGTGTCATTTAATAACATTAGTATAATTAAAATGAGACCATTGGGTTTTCACTGTTATATGACCATTGGTCAATATGACCGCTGGAAAATAAACGTTTTGATTATTGTCTCTAAATACAATTAATCATAGTTAATTAATATATAAAGAAGATTTGATGGCCTCACCCAGTAGTCTTGGACTGATCGAAGCCCATCTAACAGAACTTGGGAAGGAGGTAGCACCACTGGGCTTTGCTCTGGACCAAATCCAAGATGAACTTCATCATGTGAATCTAGAATGGGATCGCCTTCGCGAGAAGTTCAAACTGATAGAAATTACTACTCGTGTGATGTTGGCTGAGCCTCCCTCGGATTCTCTCGCCTTAGCACACCTTACACTTAGGTCCAATTCTGGTGTGATAAGGGGCTATGTAAGGAGACCGTAACTGCCTTGTGTAATCCCCTGTTTTAAATAAAAATTTCAATTTCTTCTTATGAAGATGTTTATGAATTTTCAAATGACCAGATAAATATAGTATGCATATTTTTGATGAATTTTAGAAATAGGATATTTTAAAAATGTTTAAGTAAACCTTAAATAATTAAAAATGTGTAATTATTTTCAAAAAATGGTCTTCTGCAATAATGTTCAGTACAAAATTTGGAGTCTAATAGGATCAACATAAATTTTAATAAATAGTAAATTATGAATACTGATTTAATGCTTAGGATTAGTAATGTGATCAAATGTATTATTAATTTTGATCAAATAAATTTTTAATATAATTTACACAACTAGATTAAGTAATGTGATTCAATAAAACGGGTAAATAACGGTTTCATAAATTATTATTCAATTATTAGTTTTTTTAAGTGAATCGTTTTTTTTATTAAAAATGTAATTGAAAATATTTAGAAAATTATTTTTATAAAATGGATTTCATTTTTGAACTCAGAGAATCGATATTATGTTAAGGTAATTTTTAAGGTTTTTTCTGAAAAAATGAATTTTCGGTGAATAGTGTATTTATTTAAAAATTAAATTAAAAATATTTAGAGAATTATTTTTATAAAATGGAGTTAATTTTTGAAATCATATCATTGATTTTTGGTTAAGGTGAAATTTTGGGATTTTTCTGAGAAAGTTGAAGTTTCAATGAAAATGTAAAAATACAGTTTTAGGGTTTCTGTATGTTTAATAACATCATAACTGTGTCATGATGATTCCATGAGATATTTTGAGGTATGGTAGACCAAAGGTGATGCAATATTGTATGGGGGCCATGTGGCCTAACTCTATGGATAATATCATGGGAGAGCATATGGTTTTGAAAAACCCACTTATGAGGTGCCCCATGGCAATTAATGCCTTGTCCCCTCACTTTCCCTATAAATACCAAGCCATCCTCTCATCCATTCGACTCCCAACTCTCCCCCATAGAATATCTGGTCTCATTACCTCCCAAGGAGTCCACCCAAGGTGCCCCCAAGCCCTCAAGGTCCCAACCATTGATTTTTAAGAGTTACGTTTTAAGGTAACGGATCCGACCCCCTCTCTTTCTTTTCAAGTGTTCTATTTTATTTCATTTATTTTATGCTCCATGTTATTATGTTGGAGGATGTTCTTTTATATTCATTATACTGTCATTTATATGTTTATATGATGAGAGACCCCTTCTTACTCTCATCATTTCATTTTTTGAAAGTTTAAGTGGTGTCGTTAGGCTGCCGAAATATTTGTAACGGATTCTTTCACCCTTTTCATTTTCAAGTTTTATTTTCTTGTCAAGTCTTTCAAGTTCCTTTTTATTTATTTTGTGGTATTATATATATATCTATCATAATGATCTTTTATGATACTATGATGAGAGACCCCATTTTATCTCTTCAATTCAGTATTTTGATGTTTTAAGAGGCGCTGTTAGGCTGCCGAATTTTTAAGGGATTCTTTCACCCTTCTCGTTTTCAAGATCTATTTTCATGTCAAGTCTTTCAAGTTCCTTTTTAATATGTTGGGGTATGATATCTATATCTATCATACTGAACCCTTATGTTCATATGATGAGAGAACCTATTTTGATCTTGTCAATTCATTTTTGTTGATGTTTAAGTGATGCCGGTAGGCTGCCGAGTTTTTAAGGGATTCATTCACCCTTCTCGTTTTCAAGATCTATTTTCATGTAAAGTCTTTAAAGTTCTTTTTTATTATGTTGGGGTATGATCTCTATATCTATCATACTGAACCCTTGTGTTCATATGATGAGAGACCCTATTTTGATCTTGTCAAATCATTTTTGTTAAAGTTTAAGTGACGCCTTTGGGCTGCCGAATTTTCATAAGAGAACTCTTATTTTTGTCTTCCTTTCATGTTCTTCATCTCATATGGTATATCTTTAAAATTTCATTACCATGTTCTGAAATCCATTATATTCTTTCCCTATACTATTTTATGTGTCATTTAGGAGTTTTTGACCCATTTCCCCTCTCTTTTCAATGTTTTCTAAAACCCTAAAACATAGCCGTTATGCTGCATAATTTCCATCTCAAAATGTCTCTATCTTTTTCTAAAGTAATTTTATTTTATTAAGTGAATTCTCAAAGATATTTCTTCAAAAGGGGTATTCACATATATACCACGATTTTTTATTTTAAATTCTGGGATTTACATACATGAGACCTGCTCTGCCCTTCCGTGGGTTTAAAGTGACATAAAGATCATGTCTTTAAAGAAATTTGTTTTAAAACGTTATGATTATGAAATGAAACCCATTTATTTTATGCTATGTGGGTTATTTATGAAATGTTTGATGATGATATATGTGGATCACACGATAAAAAAGTCAAATTTAAGGGTTCACCCAGATAGTGCTCCAATGCATTGGGTAATGATGTAACCTCTAGAGATTACAATTTTCAGGATATCTTGGTGAATAACCTTGGTAATTTTCAAATGACACCTTGGGGATATACCTTGGTTATATTTTCATGATTGTCTATGTTAAATGATGTAGCCACATTTTAAAGTTATGAAAAATGTTATTTTTATTATGATATGCCACATGAGTTCTTTCTCATGCCTTAAAGTTCTTTTTCATGACATAGTTGATGTATCTCAAGTTCACATGTTAAATGTTTCTCTTGTTCCCTTACTGGGCCTTCTGCTCACCCTTTCTTTTGATGTATGTCCCCAGGTTATGAGATGCAGTAATGAACCCAGGATGAACTTAAGGAGAAGCCTTTCAAGTGTTTAAGAAGAATGTTTTATGTTCTTTTCATGTATTATGTTCCTGGTTTCCAAGACACTAAACCTTAAAGATCCTCAGTTTTGTGTAATGTAATGAAATTTCATGTTATAAAAGGCGGGATGCTATAAATTTGTTATTACATTTAAAATTATTTCATTTTGATTGAATGGTAAAATTTCCTAAAATTATTGATGCATTGAATTTATGTTATTTTTTCTCTTTTCCTTTTATGTAATGGATGAAGAATTACATGCATCATTATAGGCACATATAAATTCCCATTTTCTATAAATTCCATGCCATGTAGTTTTATTTATAGGCTTATTGAAAATTTGGATTGTATACTTTGGGTGATATGCCATGTTTTTTTTTCTTTATCATGCCTACATTTATAATAATATAACATGGTTATATGCAATGATACCTTTTATCTAATACATATAGCTAATTTATCAATCTTTTGTGGTTGTGATCATGTTTCTATGTGTATACTACTTGTAATAACAAGAAAATTTATGATTTTGATACTTTTAAATGGTTTCGTGGGTGGAATTTTTCCATTATGATTAAACAGGAACCAGATTTCAGTTATATTGTGTATGGGAGCCATAAAATTCAGAATCGTTAACCTGCATAATATAAACAACCTTCATCTCTATTAATAATTAGAATCTATTATAAAAATATAATTTATTTTTATGTTCAGATTTTAATGTAATTTGGTTTTACATATATAGGAACATGAATGTGGTATATAAAGAGTATGAACAATTTATAGGTTGTGGAAAGGAAACCCATACAATTAAACCATGATACATTATCATGTTATATTTAAAAATGGTTATGAATGAAAATATTGTTTAATTTTGAGTTGAAGTGGATTTTTTGCCTCTATAAAGTATTATGACTCTGTCACATGGGTAAGGAGATCATGTAATTAGCTTCTACATTATACAACTAAAACCGAGTAGGTTAGTTGGTAATTTTAATTAAGTGTTAACCTACAACAGGTGTTTTGAACATTTAAATAGTTATGAAACTCCAATTGGGTTTCACGCTAATGAACCCATCTTGGTCTAATGTGACGATGGTAGGTCTCCTAATATGTTATAAGAAAATGATGAATTTATTTCATAAATTACTTAATAATGATTTGATTTATATAAATGCTTTATTTTTAAAAGGTATTCTTATTATAATATTCAATTTTCCTTGTTTTTCTAGTCAAATTTTTTAGCAAAATATTTGGTTTTATAATTACTATTTGATGTTCTGTTTGAAACTTCTAAATGTTTATTGATTAATGTGTATTAATGTAAGAAAATAAAATTAAACCTTAGGTGGTTTATTTTTTTAAACCCTCTTGTAAGGGTAGATTTATTATCTCTTATATTTTCAATGGAATAGAAATAAAGGAACATATTTAGGCCTATTTTTTCTTCATGGGATTAAATTATGTTCTGTTAAGCCAAGATACTTTTTGGTTTGTGTTACCAGGAAATTAGGTTTGCTATAATAATTTTTAAGGGACTATACCCTAGTAGGTATCAACTATAGAGATTAAAATCATTTCTAAATGTTGTGACCTTTTAGCCATATGGTTCCATTTAGGTTTTGATGACCCTAGTAGGTCTCCTTGTTTCTAATGACACCCTAATGCTGATTAGTGTTCATGTTTTCCTAGAACGTTATTATAGGTGTGAGGATCAGGTAATTATCTAATTCATTATGTTATACATTCCTAGGGAATGGTTGGATGATTAGTTGTTCTTATGTCCCTGGTCCATATTTTTGGGCGAATCAGGAGGTCAGTAGTCTATTTTATTGTACTATGGGACAATGTTACTTCATAGAAGATCTCTAAAAGGACCATTCAATACTTGAATGAATATGGTTGAGAGTCTATGGATAGTATCATGGATGATCCATATTATATCTATGGTCTCAGGGTGTGATGCATTAATATTCATGGTACCATAGAGTTTCTAAATGATGTAATGAACCAGTTGAGTTTGGTGGAATTGTTGATCCTTATGTTGTTCTACATGATGTTAAGTAATCCATATAGTAGAGTGACCTTCAAGATAAAGTAATAAAATTGTCTAATTATTTGTATAAAATTTTAAAAGGATAAGTTGTTTTTCATGATGGTCAGTTTTTTTTGGATTTCTTGTCAAATGCTTAGATGGTGTAACATGGTGATTGTGACATGGAGGTGTGAAACATGTACATTTAAGGTGGTATTGATCTAGCACGCTTCCGAGTGGCTATTGTATCCCTTCATTCAATGACTAGAAAACTACAATGGATGAAATAGATAATAGTGAAATTGTCTCCAACTCTCTGGTTCTCTACTCTCCTTTTGTGCTAGGGTTTCACCCGAGTGTTCCCCCCTATGCTCCCTCCCTATTCCCCCCCCCCCCACATGGTGAAGGCCCATATCCAGTGTTCCTCCTCTTATACCCTTCTCGTTCCCCTACTCTCCTCATTAACTCATTTATCCTGATGCATGCACTCTCTGGTTGATTGGGGTTTCTCCTCTTCCCATCGTGTTCCTCTATGCCATGACACTCCTCTTCACCCCTACCTCTTTTCTGATTCCAGTACATTATCATTCACTTCTTGTAGAGTACTACTTCCCTAGTTAATCATTCCCCTTTCCTATTATTTTTGGCGAGTTGAGGCCCATTGTACTTCCTCCACCTCTCTTTATGTTGTTCCTATTATGCAAGGCCCCATCTTGGAAGAACATGTCAGGTGTTCAGCGGCTTGGGTCTATGACAGTGGAGACTTGATCGGGTGATTTCAGCTTCATTTCAGTTCACTGGTGTTCTATCCTCTTCAACATCTTTTATAGACGGTTCATTTCCTTCCTCATAATTTCATCAAAGTGGAAAAAGTTATAATTCTTCTAGTGATGGTTATTGTATGGCCCCAACCCCAGTTACCCCAAGTTAGTGAATTATTACACAACATTGTAATGATACATGGAATCATATCCCAAATGACTAATTAGTTTAGTAGCCTTAGGATTACTATATACATTCATAAGTTTTACATTAAATCACTAAATAAAAACATCAAAAACATTTTTTCCCCTTTGATTACACTTATATCCATAGCCTATCATTGTAGTTCAACCATTAAATACATCTTCACCTGTTGGGAAAAGATAAAACATAGAAAGGGGTGAGCTCAGATGCTCAGTAAAGATAACAATATAGAAGAAACTTTCATAAAAAAGTATAAACATTTAAGGAAATGTATAAGACTAAAAAAATCAATTTAAACATAAACTTCAGCATAATATGGAAAATTTAAAATCAAATAATTCCATTAACTTATTCACATAGACATTTTAATAGTCGAATAATCACATTCAATTTCAATATCCAATTTTATAATGACAAAATGGATAATGCCACACTTCATAACCACATAGTCTAGGACTTGTTCCAATACAACAAATAAGATTTTTCCAAGGCCTTGTTCCAAGAAACTACTTTGTCTCATGAAATTTACCGATGCATCAATGAGCTATAGCAGGCTACACCTGTCACTTACTAAGTCCAATGCATTCCTCATATGAAAAGGTTTAAACATAACATAAACATTCATATTAAAACTAGCATGAAAAATGTCAATTCTTAATCCATAAAACATGAATGGTATAAAAATAATACACCCACAGTCAAACATATCACAAAACCTTCAATACAATATGAAATATTTGTATCATCATAAATCAACATCAAAAAAGCATAAAATCAATCAAAATGATGTTGAAATATATGAAATCAAAACCATTTTTTTATGAAATATCTCTTTATATTTTGAATTCATTTAAAATTCATATAATTATAATATCAAGAAATTATTTTGAAAATTTTCTTATAAGCTTGTAAGGGAAGCTTTGAAAATTTTATAACGACAGAAATCATCCGCAAATACCATATAAGTTAAAAGAACATTCTTAACAAAAAATTTTCAAAAAGTTCAAACAGTACCTTGATTGGAAAATGATGGAAAGTTTCAATTAAAAACATATAAGGTCAAATAAAGGTATAAATTACTTTAACACATTGTCTAGTAAATAGTAAAAATGTTATGAAATACATTTTTAGAAAAACACAGATGTGGATGATAAAGAGGTCTCAGTAGATACTTACGTAAAAACAACCTCGGATAATAAAGAGATTTAAAATTTAACCATTAACTTGTACATGACCATGGTTTAGGGTAAGTTAAACTCATGTATAATGGTTAAATAACTGTTATTAAATTATACAAGTACCATATATGTAAATATGATATCATATATGATCTTCCAATATTGCTTTGTTAATAATATTTTAGTAGTATCATCGTTTTGGGTGTTAACTAATTCTCTTTCCATTATATTCTTGGTTACATAATCCATTATTGATATGAATAGGATGTATTTGATTAATATACATGATTATATTATGTTCATAACCATTATTTTGAATCATAAATTAAATGTTATTAATAAATGATTATGATGCGGAATGAATCTCATCGTGTTTGTGGTGACGATAATCCTTACGTACGCACGAGAGACAATATCATTATATTGATGGTGAAATCATATGTAATTGGATGTTATAAAATATATACAGAATCATAAATATGTAATATTTATTATTAAATCAGTTATTCACATTACAATACCTATCCAAATAATGAACTGTTTGAATAACAAAATACACCACGAGGTGGAGACAGTAAGCCGTAGGTACGCACGTATGGTGACTTTATCACTCGTATGATGAATATAATGATGAATATGGTTTTACCATTTTTTATAATAACATCACAGTATATATATGATACTGGATTTATTATTTTAGAAGGGAATCAATAAAGAAATAGTAAGTGGAAGAAGAAAAGAACGTGAATGAGGTGACAAAACATTTAACTCTTCATCGAGTTCTTCATTTTGGTTTAATCCAAAGGGATCCATAGAATAGATTTATGACCAAAGGAAGGCCTCTTGAATGAAGGGAGGACCGTTGGGAGGATATTTCGGTCATGGTTTTATGAGCCAAATGGATTTGGATGTGTGAAATTAAGTGAAGGGGAAGTTCCCATTTATAAAAGAGGCGAGGGTCACTTTAGGGAAAGCTTGAAATATTATTTTATGATAAAATAATATTCAGTTTCTAAATGCTCAAAAATGAATTATTTCGAGGAAATGGTGGGGATGGATCAAAAAATTATCAACCAATAGGTTTTAGACATGTTTAGGTCATCATATTAACATTGTCTTTTAGATTTCATTCTTAGTTAAATAGTTTGACATTATTCATGTCTCTTTGTATTTTTATATTATATAGTTAATAAGATTTCTATAACAAGCCAAGCAAACACCATGTGGTTCATTATTAATATTTATAACCTTATCTACATCCTTGAGTTGAGAATTAGATTTCTAGGAATGTTATATCAATTAATAATATAGTATTTGTTTTAAAAATTCAATTATGTTAATTTTGACACTATTTAGTATTTGATTTTTAGGAAATCCATAAAAACATTTTCACTTTGAATAAAATTTAATTAAACAACCCTAACATGTGATATTAACATAGAATATTTTTTTAATTCATTAGAAGTCTCAATTTACATTTATATGGATATTTATAGTATCAATTATTTTAATATTTCATTAATAAGGTAAATACTGCATCATCATTGTGCCATAAATAAATTCAATAATTTAATGTATAAAATTTATAAATATAATACCATTATGTTGGAAATATTTATAACTTTATAATTAACTTTTATATTCAAATTTATATTTTGTGTGACACTGTATTAAAAGTGGATTAGTTATTAAACTATGAATTTATCTCTTCTAACTCTTCTTTAAATAAAATAATAATAAATGTCCTAATCTAATCCCAGTGGACCAAAGGGAATCATTTTCTATTCCTAAGGTTGTATTTGGTCGAATTACATTTATCAAAATGAATTAGGAAATGTTTTAGGGTAATTATAATATCATTATTTACCCTTAATTACACTATTAACTTTTAATCATGGTAAATAAAAGTCAAAAGTTACTCTCCACCGAAAAATATTTTCTTCTTATTTACCACATTTTACTTAATGATATCATCAATGTCTCTCAGATTTTGAAAATTCAACTCACAGAAGCGGTAAAATTTTGTTTTATGAAAATTTGATAATGCTCCTAGGAGGTGGCTAAAAGACCGTAAAAAGTTCAATAAAATTTTTATATATCTAAAGATATTATAAAATGACTCTGATTAAATACATTGAACATATATAGGTATTATGTACCTATTTTGACCTAAAATAAATTTAAATAAAATAAATAGTTATTTGGATAAAAAAATCAGCTTTAACTAATAACACATTAATTTTCACTATTCATAAAAAATTGAATGTTTCCAGAAAAATAACAAAAAACCACCCTAAGCTAATTTTGATCTAACAAATTCAAAAATGATGTAAATTTTGAAAAATAAAATTTATATAATTTTAAAAAGATGATATTACTATTCATAATGGATAGTTTGATTGGTCAGGGTGTATTAGAATCTCGAAGTTGTGTACAATACAAGTTATTGCATTATTCAAATGGAAACGTAACATAGATTCTTGGAGTGTTACATTCCCTCTACTTAAAATAAATTCATCATCAAAATTTCTAGAATATTACTGCATAAAAATATTCAGGTGGTTCTTCATCATAAGTTCCTCGGGTTCCCATGTTTCCTCTTATATCTTATGGTTTCTCCATAGAACTTTAACAAGACAGGTATTTCAGTTTTTCAGCACTTTTTAACTTGAATCAAGAATCTTGATAGGATCTTCCGAACAAGAAAAATCTAGTTCCAGTTCAATTTCCTCATAGGTGAGTACATACATTAGGTCAAGCATGTATTTTCTCAACAGTGATACGAGCAACCCATCGTGAACTTTGGAGAGACTAGGCGTCACTGCCAAACCATAAGCTATATCCCCAACTCGTTCTAGAATTTTTAAATGTCCTATGTACATGGGACTTACTTTACCATACTTACTGAATTTTATAACTCCCTTCCATTGAGATACCTTCAAGAAAAGATAATATCCTTCCTAAAATTCCAAATCCTTCCATTGGTTATCGGCATAGTTCTTATGCCTACTTTGAGCTGCTTTGATGTGGGTTTGGATAACGTTCACCTTTCCCATCGTTTCCTCAAAATTTTCTGGGCCTACAAGTTTTATTTCACCAACATCATCCCAAAAATTTTGTGTGCGACATCTCTTTCCATATGACACTTCTTATGGTGCCATCTAAATTCTTGAGTAGAAGATATTGATAAAGTAAATTTCTTCCACGGGTAAATATTGATCCCACATACCTAGAAAGTCATGTGATCAAGATCTCAACATATCTTTTATGGTTTGAAAATCTGGTTTGATTACCAATCGGTTGGAGGGTGGTAGGCAGTGCTCAAACAAAGTTCAGTATCCACGGATTTCTGCTGACTTTTCCAAAATATTGATGTAAATAGGGTATCAAAATCAGAAAAAATTGAGGGAGATACAACTTGGAGTCTTTAAAAATCATTAATATATAGTCATGCCAGATGCTCAAGTGGTAAATCTTCTCTTATAGCACGAAAATATTCTAACTTTGTATGATGATCAACAATGACCCATATTTCATTATTCCATCTAGTAGTATTTGGTATCCTCATGACAATTCCAATAATAATATTATCACATTTCCACTTCGGTATGGGAAGAGGATGCATGAATCCTCTAGGCTGTTGCCTTCCAGCTTTCACCTGTTGACAAACCATGCATCTTAACACAAAATCTGCAATATCCCTCTTTATGTTTTCCCAGCAAAAATGTTTTTTCAAATCTCTATACATATTGGTGCTCCCTGGGTGTATAAGGAAATTGGAGATATGAGAATCATCCAACAATTCAATTTTTTAGATAAGGTATGTTAGGAACACAATGTATCTTCCCAAATTTTAAAATTTCATCTTTATATATAAAGTCACTCAATCTCCCATCATTCATAGCTTTAATCTTTTTTTGAAACTCATCATCACCAGTCTGAGAACTCTTTTTACTTTCTAGTATAGATGGTTTGGAATCCATTTGGAAAATTATTGATGGTTCTCCTTCCATTTTTAATCTTATATCCATCTTTACTAGATCCATGAAAATAGAATCCATTTAAACTATCATCTTGTTCAAAACTCCATGATTCTTTCTACTCAAATAATCGGCCACCTTATTTGGATTCCCTGGATGGTAGTGTATATTTAAATCATATTCCATGAGTAGTTCAATCCATTATCATTTTCTCGTGTTGAGTTTTTTCTGTGAGAAAATATTCTTCAAACTCTTCTGATCAGTATAAATCTCACAATTTTCACCTTAGAGATAGTGTCTCCATATTTTCAGAGAAAATATTAATGCTTCTAACTCAAGGTCATGAGTTGGATAGTTTTACTCTTGATTTCATAGATGTCGCGATGTATAGGCAATAAATCAATCATTCAGCAAAAGGACAGAACCAAGTCCTTTCTTTGAAGAATCACTATAAATAACAAACCCATCATTCCCCGATGGTGGAGTCAATATATAATAATTGACTAATCTTCTCTTTAGTTATTCGAAACATTCTTCTCTCTATTTTTCTTAAACAAATTTAACCCCTTTTCGTGTGAGCATGGTCAATGGGTTTTCCAATTGGGCAAAACTCTAGACAAAACTCCGATAATAACCTCTTAAACGAATAAAACTATGTTCCTCAGCTATACATGTCAGTGTTTTCCATTCATGGATAGCCTTTTTCATAGTATTATCAAAAGATATTCCATCCTTAGAGATAATATGTCCAAGAAATAATATCTCCTGAAGCAAGAATTGACTCTTTCTAAACATCCCATATAATTCATTTCTTCTAAGAGTCTTTAGGATAACGCACAACTGATTTTCATGATCTTCGTAGCATTTTGAATATACCAAAATATCATCAATAAATACCACAACAATGTTATCAATATATTCTTTGAAAACTATATTCAATAGATCCTTGAAGACATAGGGTGCATTAGCCAATCTAGAAGGCATTACTGTAAACTCATAATGCCTGTACCTGGGTCAAAATACTGTTTTTGGAATGTCTTCCCTTTTCACACACAATTAATGATATCCAGATCGAAGTTCAATCATTTAAAAATATTGAGCTCCATGAAGATGGTCAAATAACCCATAAAGGTGACGTAGAGGATACTTGTTCTTCATTTTTATATCATTGATCTCTATGTAGTCAATGCACAACCTCATAGATCTTCCTTTCTTCTTAATAAGAAGGATAGGGGCTCCCCATGGAGAAACAATCAGGAGAATAAATCCCTTGTTAATTAGTTTATACAGTTGTTTCTTAAGTTCCAATAATTATACATTGTACATTCTATAAGGGGTTTTCAATAGGGCCTTGAACCAGGAATTAAATCAATATAAAACTCACTTTCTCATTCTGGAGGATTTCCATGTAAATCATATGGAAACAGAACAAAATATTATTGCACAATAGGTATATCCTCTATTCGAACATTTTTTTCCTCACCCATAGTTATTTAATTCTCTTCCTCACCAATAATTGAATTTAGTAGTGCTACTTGGGGTGGATCTAGATAAGAATTAGGTGGTGACGTTTCTGCTCCAAAGATAAGTTACTCATTATCATAATCGAAAATTATAACCTCCTTCTTATTATCATAAATTTTTACATCATAGTCTTAAATCAAATCCATACTATGGATTATATCAAATTCCATCACGGGTATGATGATTATATCAGCAGATAAAGAACAATTATAGGACCTAATGGGAACTGATTCACAAAACATTGTAGTGATGATACTTACCATAGGTTTTCTGCTGACAAATCCCTTGTTTTGTCAAATTGAAAATATAAACGTTTCCTAGCAAACTAGGATGATATGAAACAACGCAATGATCAAGATTCAAATAAATCATTGGTTAAACTTAAGAAACCATTAAATTAACGTCCACCATATCTTTCAAAGCTTCAACCTCAGCATTAGTTATCTCATAAGCTTGGACTTGATCCCTTGGCCTTTATTGAGGTATGAACCCTTGGAGCTTAGTAAATTAATTTGCATAATTACTCTTTTCTTTATAATTTTAGAATTCATCATTGACAACATCTTTCATCCCCTTGCAATCACGAGCTTGGTGGCCTTTTTCACCACACTTGTAACAGAAGCACATTCTCTTCAGGCAAGTACTGGGGTGTTTCTTCCAACATTTAACTCAGGATGGATAATAAACTTTTCCCTTATTCCCATTATTTCCATTTCTATTATGTTCAGTAGATCCCTTTTTCTCTTGCTTTATATAAAGTTGTAAGACTAAGAGAATTATTTTTCTTTTGTGATAGAACAGGAGACAACATCTTCGTATGATAAGAAGGATTGTGAGACTAATTCTTTCCAGCAAAATGGATTTAACCCATAAAAGAATTGATCAATCATACTCCTTGGGTTATGTATATAATATATTGAATTCCTCACTAACCTTGTATTGTTAGCCTCATACTTTGCAACATTCTAATCCTCCTTTTTCCCTAGACTTAGAAATTGTATTTCCATATTCTCTCGATGGTCATGAGGAATGTATTTTTCAATGAAATTATCTTCAAACTCTCTCCATTAAATATTCTATACTTCTTCATCTTTCTTTCTGTTTTTGTTTAATGACCACCATTGATCTACATCTATCGTGAGGCGATAAAAAGTCATGAAAACTTTTTCCCTTTTGTTACACCCCAAAGCATGAAATATTTTCTCTAAGGATTTTATCCATTTCTCAACTACTAATGGATTTTTACCCCCACTAAATTTTGGTGGTTTTTGACTCATGATGTAGTCTAACATTGATCTTTCACGTTGTGGATCAGGGTACTTCATACAGTAATGATTATTATTCATAACCTGACTGAGTTTTCCCAGTATGGTGATAAGCTGATCAGCACCAGTTGCTTCACTAGCTCCCCTAAAATTATCTTTAGTGAGATAAAAATCCCTACATGGATTACATGCGTTGATACAGTTTCCATTCCTTCCACTAGGTGTCATTTCTAAATAATTACATACGTTAGATTAGTTTATGAATCACAATACATAATTACACACTTGTAAAACACATAACCTAAATTTAAAAGATTATGGATATAATACATAATCATAAAAATATTTTCGTTGAGGACTTATATACTTATAAACCCATCATAATGGTTTGTAAATAAAATGATAATTATCCTAAGTATATCCCCTGGGAGTTTCGTAACCAATAGTGCAGCAAGGCCCGTTGTCGTGCACCAGTTCTAGTTCAAGTCTAGCTTAAAGTAGTGTTTTCAGGTTTTACCCCTAGGTACATCTATTCCATATTCTCCTCTACCTTATCGTATCCAGATAGGGATGTATTTCTTGGAAAACTCAAAAAATCTCTACAATACCAAAATTCTATGAAGTTCTCCTATACTAATCCTCATTGTCTATCTTAGGGTAATGTTCTGTAATAAGAGCTTTTCTAAATATAGTATCCAAGAATTGTACTAAGATTCCTCTAATAAAAAATATAACACCCCAAATTTAGTTACCTAGAGTCAGTGCATTATTACATAACATTGGCATGATATAAGTAATCATGTCCGGAAAGACCGATTTTTTTAGTAGCATTGGAATTACTATATACATTCATAAGGTTTACATTACATAATTAAATAAAAACAACAGCAACATATTTTCCCCATTTAACACACTTATATCCTTATCCTATCCCTATAGGTCAACCATTAAATAATTCTTCTCCTCTTGGGAAAAAAACATAGAAAGGGGTGAGCTCAGATTCTCAATAAGTATTACAATATAGCGGAAAACATTCATAAATAAGTATAATCATTTAAGGAAAGTTGCAAGACTAAAAAAAGCCTTTTAAACATGAATATTATCATAATATTTTTAAGATAATATCAAATAATTCCATTTACTTATTCAAATAGACTTTCTACTAATCAAATAGTCACATAAAGTTCAATATCCAATTTCATAATGATGGAATGCATAATTCTAGAATTCATAACCACATATTCAAGGCCTTGTTCCAAGACTAAAAATAGTATTTTACCAAGGCCTGGTCCCAAGACACTATTTTGTCTCATGATAACTACTGATTCATCAAGGATCTTGAGCGGGCTCCACTCATCACTTACTAAGTCCAATGCATCCATCATATGAAAAGGTTTAGACATAACATAAACATTCATATTAAAACTGACATACGAAATGTAAATACGTTATCCATAAATTATGAATGTTATAAAAATAACACATCCACGGTCAAAAGAAACAAAAAACCTCCAATATAATATTAAATATTTGTATCATAAAAAATCAACTTCAAACACGCTTAAAATCCATCAAAAGGATGTTGACATTGATGAAATCAAAACTTTTTTTAGAGAAAAATCTCTTACTATTTTGAAGTCATTTAAAATTAATATAATTATAAAATAAAACAATTATTTTTAAAATATTATTATAATCTTGTATGGGATGCATTGACGATGTTATAATAGCAGAAAATAGCCCCACCCACCATATAAGTTAAAAAACATTCTTAACATAATTTTTTCGAAAAGGTCATAAAGTACCTTTTTTGGAAAATGATGGAAATTTTACTTTAAAAACATATAAGCTCAAATAAGTGTGTAATTTAATTTAACCCATTGTCTAGTAAATAGAAAAATTGTTTTGAAATTGATTATTTGGAAAACACAGAAGTGGATGATAAAGAGGTCTTAGTAGACACTTAGGTAAAAACAATTTTAGATTATAATGAGATTGTGAAATTAACCCTTACCTTGTAATTTTCCTTGGATGGAAGTACATTAACCTCATTTATAATAGTTAGATAATTGTTATTAAATTATTCAAGAACCATATAAATAAATATAATATCATATATGATCTTGTAATATTGCTTTGTTAATAATATATTAGTAGTATCATCATTTTGGGTGTTAACTGATTCTTTTTCTTTTATATACTTTGTTATTTAAGCCTTGTTTTTATGGAATAGGTTGTATTTGATTCATATAGAGAATTTTATTATGTTCATTAACAATATTTTGAACCAAAAAATGAAAATTATTCTTTAATGGTTGCGATGGGGAATGAGACACATCGTGTTCGTGGGGACGGTAATCCGTATGTACACATGAGCGAAAATATCATTATATTGATGGATAAATTGTATTTAATTGGATGGTATATCATACATAAAGAATCTTCAACATGTTATATTTATTATTTTGATCAGTTTTACTCATTATTATACCCATCCAAATAATGAAGTGTTTGAATATCAAACTACACCACGACGTGGAGACGGTAAGCCGTACGTACGAACGTCTGGTGACATTGTCATTTATATGCTGGATAGAATAATGAATATGGTTGTACCTTTTTTATAATAACATCATAGTATAAATAAGATACTTTAGTTATTATTTTATATTGGAAACAAGAAATAAAGAGTAAGTGGATGTAGAAAAGAACTTGAAAGAGGTGATTAAATATTTACATCTTCTTCGGGTTCTTCCTTTTGATTTGATCCAAAGGGCTCTATAGGATGGATTTATAACCGAAGTATGGACTCTAGGATTAATGTAAGAAAGTTTGGAGGATAATTGGGTAGGGTTTTTCTGAGACAATTGGCTACGGAGTTGTGAAATTATGTGAAGGTGAAGTTCCCTTTTATAAGAGAGGTGAGGGTCACTTTCGGAAATACTTGAAATAATATTTTATAATAATATAATTTTCTGTTTACAATGGCTCAAAAAATAATTATTTTGAGGCTAATGTGGGTATGGGTCTAAAACCTCTCAACCAATTTGTTTTATATGGGTTTAGTATATAATATTAACCTCATCTTTTAGATTTAATACTTAGTTAAATTGTTTGACATCTTCCATATCTCTTGGTACTTTTATAATATATAGTTAATATAATTACTATAATAAGGAAAGTGAAACCCATGGGGTTAATTATTAAAATATATAACCTTATATATGTCCTTTTATGAGACCTTATATTTTTAGGAATATTATATCAATTAATAATATAGTATTTGTTTTAAATACTCAAATATGTCAATTTAGACACAATTTAGTATTTGATTATTTTGGAAGCCATAAAAACTTTATCAATTCTAATAAAATTTATTTAAACAACCTTTAAATGTCATATTAACCTATATAATTAGTCTAATTAATCATAAGTCTCATTTTACATTTATTTTGATATTTATAATATCATTTATTTTAATATTTGAAAAATAAGGTAATTACTACATCATCATTAGGTCATAAATATATTAAATATTTATTATATAAAAACAATAAATAAAACACTATTATGTATTAAATATTTTTATCTTTATAATTAATATTTATAGTCGAATTTAAATTGAGTGTAACCCTATATTAAAAATGGTTTAGTTATTAAATATTGAATTGAACTCTTTTAAATCTCCTTTAAATAAAATAATAATAAATTTCCTAATCTAATCCAAGTGGACCAAAGGGGATTTTATATTATTAATAAGGATTTTATTGGTCGAATTACCCTTATCCAATATAATTAGGACATGCGTTAGGGTAATTAAATATCATTTTTACCCCTAGTTACCCTATTCACTTTTAACTCTGGTACATAAAAGTCAAAAGTTACAATTCACCAAATATTATTTTCATCTTATTGAACCACATTTAACTTACTCATATCAACTATGTCTCTTAGAGTTTTGAAATTCAACTCATATATGTGGTAAAATTATGTTTTATGCGTATTCAAAAATTCTCTTATGAGGTGTGTAAAAGAAGGTAAAAAGTTCAATAAAATTTTTATATATATTAACTTATTATAAAATTACTCCATTGAATTACATTATTCATTTATAGGTATTATATATCTATTTCGGATAAAAATAAATTTAAATAAAATAACCTATTATTTCAATAAAAAATTCAGTTTTAACTAATAATGGAGTGTTTTCACTATTCATCAAAATTGAAATTTTTCAGAAAAATACCAAAAATTCACCCTAATCCAAAATTGAAATTCCAAATTCAAAAATGATGTCCATTTTAAAAAATAACATTACTAAAATTTCAAAAATTGGTTATTTCTATTCATTATGGCTAGTTTTATTAGTCGTGGCGTGTTAGAATCTCGTAGTTGCATACAATGTAGGCAATTTCATTATTCAAAGGGAAATGTATCAGGGAAGCTTGGGGTGTTACATTTATGAGTCAAAGTTTTCATCTCATAGTTAAGGCTTCTCCACTTAAAATTCTTCTCCGGCCTATTGGTTTTTTGTCCCAAGTCAGGTCATCATAGTGTGATTGTTATTATGGAGGCTATGGTATTGTGTAGTTTGTGTGGCTAAAGGCATTCCCGGACGTGCAACCTTGGGCTTGTGTTTGTGTTTGTCCTTGATTTTGTATTTGGTCATGGATTTTATGTTCATGCGATGGTGATCCTTGTTGGATGGGTGCTCCAAATCTGGTTTATTTATCAATTATGGACATAGAGGTTTCCAATTGATGTGGTTCCTTACATATTTTGATTTTTTTTATGTTCTAATGAATCTTTATTATGATTTCAGTGATCTTATGTTGGGTTCTCACCGTCTTTGGGGGTTAGTGTTGATGATGATGACTGATGATTTAGTCCATCCGGGTGTGTAGCTCATGGTGATTTCTATCCATGGTAATGTTGTCTCCTGTTTCTTATTGAATTTTGAAATTGTGGATTGGGTGTTGTTTCCCAGTTGTGGTGTTTTTTGATTTTTTTTAACTGTAATCCAATAATTTGTGAGGTTCCCAATAATCCAAAAATAATTTGTTCATAAAGTGAAAACAATGATTTCGAGGTGGTGGAGGATGACTAAAACACTCCAAGGGTGGGGATAATTGGGATGGTTCTAGTAAATACCTATAGGTTCTTAAATAGTAGCATGATGTAGAAGTGGATTGTTATGTATGAAACCCCTAGGAAACACCATTGGTTTTGGATGGACATTTGTGTTATTGTAGATAGATCAGGTAATTACTTTTGTAGTAAAGGTATCGTGTTTTTTTGATGATATTTAGTTAGGTGAAGTTGTACATATCTCAAGAGGTCGACCTGTAGTGGTTCAACTATTCTTTTTATAGTTTTCTCATATTTTACTCATCAGAATGTAATGAGAATATCTCCGATGTTGAAATTGTCCTTGATGCACTGAAACTGATTCAATGTAATTGCATTCTATATTTTTAAAATATTTTGGTATTTAGAGATAATATATATCATATTTTCATGATGGATGCACGGTTTTCATTGAGGTGTGGTTAGTATGATGTTATATTAAGATTCATGAATAAGAAACCCTTCTACTGACTCTTGGACATAGTTCTTTTCCATTGGCTTTACCACCATTTGTACAATTTTATGATATTATTCAATGATCAGATATGTATGTTTTTTCATTTGACCAAAGTATCTTTATAAATTTTGAGTGCAAACTCCTTGGGTTAGTTCCTTGAACACCCATTTAATGAATCTAAATTTACCATAGAGGCGTTTTTAGTCTCATTGGTGATGTTTTAAGGGTATATAGTATAGTTGGATGTATCTCAGATACACCCTTTTAATATTGATACATGATCGTTTAAATGGTCAAGTGATGATTTGATCGTGGAATGTAACTGGAAGTCAGTTGTGTACTTTTGTGAGCATCCACATTGTGAATGTGAAATGAATTTATGAAAGAATTATGGTTATGTTTCTAATGAACCTTCCATATAAGAAGAGCATATTGAGAATAGTCATTTTTAGGTTGCCCAAATTTTTTTCCATTTTGATTAATTGATATAGACGAGTTGAATTGTTTTAACAGAAACTGTTGGTAGAGGTGGGTGTGTTGTAAGGGTCGGTTATGTCTTCCATGAAACCATGATCCACTGGTTTCTATTTGGTCAATCATGATTCAGCTATTTCTTTTAAGAGAATTCAATAATATGACCTCAGATGTAATCATGTTAACCCTATTAAATAAACCAACTTGGTCGAGTCATTATAATTCATAGGTTGTGCATTTTAGGAAAATTTCAATAGTTGAGGTATGTATGCATGGAATTGACCCCTTTTATGTTAAAGCCTATAGTGGTGAGCACCTTCAGCCAAAAGTTTATTGATATAATGGAGGGATTGTTTCTCTATCTAAAAGATCTATGGTATTCTTTATTTCATTTTTATATTTGTCAAATGATCATTGGATCAAAATTTTGTAGCTTATATAACATGTGCATAAGGTTATTCATGGAGGTGTGTTCTAATTTTGGGAATAAAATATGGCCATTTGAACGATTCTTCATGAGCATCATAGGTTGGGTGATGTTTTCATTATTCCTGAAGTCTTCTTAGGAATGAGAAGTTCTACGGTGGGGAGGTTTTAGTGTCCCATGTTTTTCATACAATGTTAAATACCGTTGGAATTTTAATTTTGGAATTTTATGTGTGGTTCATTCCATGAGTGGATATTCAGAATGCAAATCTAAGAATTGAAGCAAATCAATTTTTTGTTTTTATATATTGGTAATGTCCTGATGGGTTTCTCGATTGTCTTTTAAATTTTAGGGACTACAAGGCCTCAAAAATCCCATGTTTGGGAGGACTAACATAGGATCATGGTTTTACTTAAACTGTGTGGCCCCATCAACAAAACATGAAACCAATATTTTGGGTAAATTAAAAAAATTCCATAATGGGAATTAAAACTAATTTGTTCATTAATTTTTTCTCCCCAAGCCACATGAGCTCTTCTCTTCTAAAAAGTGGGCTCTCCTTCACTATAATTTATGATTGGCTAGATATCCTCCATCCAAACTCTGAATTGAATGCCCTCAGCCTCTAAAAATACACATCAATAGGATATTGGTTCTCAAGAATCATTTCCATGTTTCTCTTCCAAACTATTTCACTATTTTTGTGTGATCTTATTTCCCCTATTTTTATGTAAAATGTCTATTTCATAGATTTCATCCAAAGCAGACTGAATTGTGCCTTCATATTGGATAATTAGGGAATCCCATGATTGGGGTTGGTGGTCTAGGTATTTTTCTCACAGGTTTGAATTATTTTATAAATAATGATGTTGCGCTATTCACTAAATACTACCATGTATTTTGATAAAAACACTTCTTTAATACAAATTGTTATAGACACATTTTTTTATTTCCATAGAGCATTTTTTTGTAAATTTAAGATGTCATCCTCGATAACAGACACCTATTGGTTGTTCCATATTATATTGAACCTTATTAAATAATTAATTAATTAAATTACAATACCTCCTTCTATGTTTTGGGATTGAATTATTAATGTAATTTCCCTTTTAGGTTGTTTTTTTAATTGATAATGAATCCTCATAAGTGCCTTATAAATCCTTGTTGAGGTTTTCAATTTTTGGTTGATGTTTTCTAAAATGATTATTTTTTTTAATAGTGAGGTTATTATTATGTGGGATAATTAATTTGGATAAATTAATTATGTGATGAAAAATAGCATGTATTTAAAATAAAATCCCTTGAATGTGGAGGAATTTCATTGAAATTACAATGTGATGAGTTGTAACATGTAGTGTATATGGTCTTATTACTTTGGTCCTTCTTCTAGGATTTGATGTCATGGTTTGGTATATAAAATGTTTGAGACTTTTCATTTATTGAAGTTAAAAAATGAATTTCCTTCCTCATATATATATAAAATAATAATGGACTAGGATCCCTCTAAGGTCTTGGCATGATTGATGTATAGAATTTCCCATGTATATAATTTCCCATATAGGATATGGTATATTTTTTCTACACCCTTGAGCCTTTTAAAATAAATTTAAAAGTTTTATAGATTCAATTTAATGTAATTAATTGATTTGTTATTAATTATGGTTGTTTTTATTATAAAAATGTGACAGATTGACTTGATGTATTTCCATTGTTTAGTGATTTAATTGGAATGTTATTAATTGAGTAGATATTTATAATGGTTGTTTTCCTAACATAAATGAAATGGATTTCTATCATTGATTTATCTAAATAGAATTTTTTAATTTTATTATTTTGTACAAGATTACATATATTACTTGAATGAGTAATTTTTTTAATTAAAATGGACTTTTATTGTGTGGTATTACAACGCCTCTTTTAAAATTTGAATGAGAACAGCTTATGTGAATTGAGTTAAATGACATGATTGGAATGAAATGTAAACTGTGGAAAGGCTAAACCATTTTGTACATGATTAATTGAAATTATTATAAATATAATTCCATTATTTATGAATGGGATTATTAGTTTTGAAGCATTACTGGTACTACCTCATGGATATTATTAGAATTATGATTAAACTCTTTATATAGGTCATGGGAAGATGGTAATGGTTTTGCTGGGATAGAATAAATCACACTCCCATACATCGGGTGTTGAGTTATTGTTCCTCACACTATTTACATTATTGGGATGGTGGAAAGTTTTCACCACGTCCCTTGTTGAGTGTTTTTATAAAGGCACACTCACGAATTCAAGTGTGGACATGATGGAACAATCTCCATATAGATTGACGAGTATGACCACTATGACTCATTAGGATATGTAGGGAATTCACCTTTTGAAAGAAATTATAGGAATGTTTAGACTGGTTATTGATGGTTGAGTTACACACCAATCCAACCAGCACCATGTATTCCTTGTATATGAACACTTACATGTGCATATACTTGGTCTATATAGGTGGATGTGATATATAACTATAATATATATATATATATCAGTATATATAGTGAGAAATTATGAACTCATTCCTTCTATGAACTAAATCATGTTGGGTCAGCCATGTGTTCTATTGGAACCTAAGAAAGCCAATATTATTTATTTATTTAGTAATGATTATTCATACATATTACATCCACACTACTTTACATTATATTCAGAAACTAAATTTAGTTCTATACATTGTGGGTGGAATCATACTAGGATTTATTTCTCACACCCTACTCGGTCTTCCATTATACTAAGTTGCTCGAGTATACCTTGTGTTCAGAGGACCATGCATTCTTGCTAGTTCTAAATTGATTGTACCTAGGAGTTATGACCATCAGACTGATTTTGAGACCGAGATGTTTGTGGAGATCTCCCTAATGGATTTTCTTTTTTTATTTATTTTTTAGCACACTATATATGGTTGAATACAATATATCTATTATTTTAGATTATTTAGGTAATTTGTTGGACGTTTTTTGGCCTTTGATGAGCAGTCAATGACTTTGTTCCATCCTATAGTACCCCAAATATGCGTGGAAGTCGACGTATCCAAACCTCATGTTGAAGAAGTATGGATCGAGGTTGAAAACGAGCTTCGGTGCCATCAACCGGTGATTTTTGAGAACTGGTATGACTACTGCACTTCCTGTTGTCGACTGGGTCACCTTGAACAGGACTGTCGTAAACTGTTTCAGAAGCCTTCACAGTTGGCTGATAGCAGAATCATCCCCCCAGAGAAGCAAACAGCGGGTACCGTGGAACCCAATGGTCCGAGTGTCTCCTTACAGAAGGATGTTGCAGCTGCATCCCCTGTTAACAGTGGTATGAGAATGCTTGATGGAACTTCCCCTGTGAAGCAGGATGTCTCAATGCCTAATCGTATTACCCAAGATGAAGAGTCTTTAAAGCCAGTTCCTATTTCTCCGGAAGCCAGGGTCAAGGATGTATTCAACAG
The DNA here is from genome assembly GCA_963277665.1 of Viscum album. Classification (NCBI taxonomy): domain Eukaryota; kingdom Viridiplantae; phylum Streptophyta; class Magnoliopsida; order Santalales; family Viscaceae; genus Viscum; species Viscum album. The sequence continues at coordinate 1,517,398,997 of OY728127.1, read as the reverse complement.
GTTGATCTAATATCTTAATGGTATGGAACAACCAATAGCACTGAATTCTCAGTGCATTGTAGTGGGTGTTCACACTGATTATGGTTTTAAAGGTACCTATTATGAGGTCGAAAGGGTTATTGTGGAAACTCGGGAGGGAGTTCCCATGGCTTCCGGTACTGGTTCTTATTCAAAGGCAGTTCGGTCACCTAGAAATGATAAATGTGCTGCTTCTTTGAGAGGCACCAAGACACCAACAGGGAAGATTTTGACCCAGGATGGTGTTAAGACATACAACTCCTTTGACTGTTTGGACGCCATTGAGTATGCCCAGGTTGAAGGGGATGGACAGATTGAGGGGGGTTCGGGAGTTGACAAGGTCTATGAGGAGGGAAAGCTACCTAAGGAGAATAAAGGGAGAGAATGCAAGGACTACTCATTTTTACCGAAGATGATGGAAACAGAGTCAGGTAAAAAATCTAAACTAGGTGAGAAGGAAACATCATCTTCCATGGTTGTCATGCAGGAGGATCCCCAGGTTCAGGCCAAAGAGAACAATAATGATATGGTAAGACCTTATAAAATGGGAAAGAACATAAAAGAACCTATCATTTTCTTTGAATAGTACATGGCAGAGGAATTTCTCTATGTAAACATCCCTCGGGAAGAGGCCGATATTATGGGAAGACCTATCAAAGTGGAGGTCAAAAAAGAGCAGGCTAAGTGGATTGAAAAACATGATTTGATCCTAATGAGAGGCTTCAATAATCAAAAAATCAACATAGAAGAATATATTCGAACATGGGACAAAATGGCAGATCGATTTGAAGACATCTTTGGGGAAGTCCCTGATGCTAAGGTATGGTTAATGAGTTGGAATCTGCAGAGGGAGGAAAGCACTAATAGGCCAAGACTATGCTTTGGTAAATTTTCATTTTCTTATTAGGATTCACCTCCTGACTGATTGGGACATCTTCATTGGGCTAGAGCTCTCTGTCATCATCTTTGCAGGCCATTTGGGACATGGCTATATTGGAGGGATGGCAAAATCGGGAGGGACCATGCTTGCATGGGATCACCGAGTGTCCTTCATGGGGATGGTGGTTGTTGCTTTTTCTTGAATGAGGTAGATCCTGTTTTTCCTGTTTTTTCTTGGGGTTGTTTGGGTGTATTGCGGGACCCTACGGTTTCTCACTTTTCCCGTAAAAGTGTTTTTCTTAATAAAAATAATAATTTTCAGTCTCCTCACTATCACTTCTATAGACCCTCACAACTAGTTAGTAGCATCTATCACATGAGGAGTAATGCTTGATACCTTGTAATACACTAGTTTGGTTATCATTCTAGTGGTCTGTTGTGTTGTGATGTTACATAAAATGGGATTAATTTTCCTTTTCAAATGATGTACTATTGATTTGAATAATATTATGATGTCTTATTTGTTGTTTTCTGATTGTATATATTATATTTTATACATGAATACATGTGAATAAGAACAAAGATGAAGCCACTAATGAACTTGAATAATTGTATTATCCCATGGACCATAATATGCTAGAGGATTTTACATGTGTTGTCCATGTTTTGTGGTAGGCACCTGCACACATTCCCATTCAAGATTTAGCTACAGAACCGTAGAGGGATGAACTCTAAAGTCACACTCAGTAATTACTTCACCAAAACCCACCAACTCCCAGTGCCCAAATTATCCTCAAGAGGATAATGATTGGTGAGATGGATTAATCTTTTGTTTGAGTTATTGAGATTCCTAAATTGATTAATGTGAAATTTTGAAACTTCTAGCTTGAGTGACCTAGTAGGAGATGGTGGGACGTGATGGTGACATTGAAGAAGAAAAAGGGTGTATAGTTTAATGATATTAAATTTATTTCCACTGACCAATTCCACTAATATTCTATCATTCTTACTAAAACTATAGAGTTTTTCAAACATGAGTATGTTGATAGGACCGTGATAGAATTTAAAAAATGATTCCAAAATATTGTGTTCTTTTTACCTAACATAGTATCGAATGATAATATCAATAATTTATGATTAAATATGGGACATCGATCAACTAATATTTCTCATGTATTATTCCAAAATATCTCTTCTTATGTGGATGTTCATTAGTGAGCATTGATGGATGTGCTAGAATTGGGATTTTTAGGGTTTATGGGATCCCCTTTTTCACTAAGTGGCTATTTTATGGGTTCTTTTATATAAAAAATAAATCATGTTGATTATCATGGTGCTTCTTAATGATGGGTTTAATATTGACCTCCTTTAGTTCTTAGAATATTCCCATTGAATAGCTTCCAATGTTGTATGCATGCGATCTCAAAGTGAGTTTTCATTTTGGAAGATAGGACATGTGGTTATGTCGAACTATCATGTCACATGTATAAATTATTTTTAATCTATTATTCTCCATACATTGCCACTGTTCCATTATCACTAAAATTACTATGGTGAACTTGGATTCATCATGATATAATGTTCTCCTGCCACCAGAGTTTCGAACAAAACATTACCACGCATTGGTAGGATCTCCAGTGGAAGCATATATGAGTTTGTAGTTGCGAAAGATACCATCACTGTATCTAGATATTTTTTGACTACATTATTGGATATTGTATCATCTTATTCATTTATATTTACTTTTATTGTGAATATACTAAATATTTCTCTGGGGATTCTATCTTAGGTGATGGATATTACTACACACCTCATAATTAAGAGACGTAATTGTCTTTATTTTCCTTCATGAGTATTCTCTTTATAAGATATTTAAATTACATGGGATTATCTGGTTCTCAACATAAAACTTCTTGATATCTTTTTTGGGATGGATTACCTCATTTTTAATAAATATCGATTTTCTTTTTATCCTCAATGGGTCTCCTATACTGCACCCAATGGGTTCTGACAAATCATTTAGGGAGAATAGGACCAATGGTCGAGTGGAGGCATACCATATTATCTAGAGTTTGGCTAGGTAATATTGATGTTTGTTATTGAACTAGAGTAATAATCCTTGAGCAGTGATCTCCCACTAGTTATTATCAAGTTTCTAGATATTTTTCCTTCTAAATTATCTATTTTTTCATCTAATATGGGGGGTAGGTTTTTCTATTTACATATTATTCTATACACAATCAATATTTATTAACTCATACCATATATAACCATCTGAATGAATGATTTGAAGACTTATATGGATGATATTTTATATAAAGGGGTTATATGCTTGATTTTGTCACCTTGGGGGGAACCCATTCACTTTGATAAGAAAGATGGTGGAAGACTTTGATTGTGTGTTGATCATTGAAAACTCAATTGAGTTATGGTAAAAACTATATATTTCCTAGATTAATGGTCTATTGGACCAGTTGTATGGGGATAATTGGTTTTCAATGATTTATCTAAGATCTATCTCTAAATTGTTTAGAAGAAAATAATTTCACATTTATAATACTGCTTTCAAGTGTAGTTATGGAAATTATGAGTATCGTTTCATGAAATTTATTCTAACTAATTCTCCAACAATATTTATTTGTTTGATGAACATGATCTTTCATTAGTTTCTTGAATCATTTTTGGTGGTCTTTTTGGATGACATACTTATTTACTAAGTCTGAGGAGGATCAACTGAGTCATTTGAGTGCAGTCTTGGAGTTGTTGAAAAATCATTAACCATATGTGATAAAATCAAAATTTGATTTAGGGATTCAAGAGGTGAATTAATGGAGAAATTTGTTGTAAAAAATTGTATCTCATTTATCCTAAGATGGTGGAAGTGTTATGACATGTTTGATGCAATTTGTTTTCAAGATTCAGAGCTTCTTCGGTTCGGTTTGGTATTATCCCTAGTTCCTAAATAATTTCTTGATGATTTCTTCCCTGATGACCACTACCAATCATATGTGAGGGATGTTCTAATAGGATGATCAATTTCAGAGATGTTTTGTTGAGATGATGCACCTTATGGAATCTACACCAGTTATAACTCTTCTAGATGTCGAGCATTGCAATGTGGTCTTCCATGACACATCATGTTCATGTTTAAGACTATTTTCATATAAAGGGTGATGACATCATTGCATGCGGATCTCCAAATCTTAGGCCATTTGAGAAGAATTATCTGACCCATGAAATTTTACAAGTGACTATGATTAATTCACTTAATAGTTTATGGTACTACCTTTTTTAAAAAAGGTTTACTATATATTCGACCCCAAAGAGCATGAGTTATATCTTCTAATAAAAGTATTTGAATCCCCACCAATGTTATTCAATGGAGTACATGTATTATATTGATATCAAAATATACTATAACCTAGGGAAATATAATGGTGTTACAAATGTGTTGATCTTGAAACACTAAACCCCTTCCCTAAATGAATCATTAAAATAGTTTAACTAGTATGATTTTTTTCACAGTTTCATATTGCAGTTCAAGAAACAATGGCTGTGGATTTCTTGGCTGCTATTTTGTGGCCCTATGATCATCTATAGTTGGTTATTCTATAAAATTATCTTGAAAATTAATTTCATATAATTTTCTACTATCAACATGGTGGGGAGAATGATATTGAGTGGTCATTCTTTATAGAGATTAAACTAGGTTTTCAAAATCATTTTTTCATTTAGTCATTAGTGAGGAACTACATGATGGGGGATTGAAATAATTCCAATGGGAAGTACACCTATGGACCAAAAAATGTTCTATGAAATGATGGGTATGTTCTGTTGGCTAGGTAGGGCATGTGGAATAGTTTATTTTCTCAATCATTGTCATACATTCCAATAGGTCATGGCTAATCATCATAGATCATTGGGGTTAATTTATACACATCCAATGCCGACATGGAATTGGAATAAGATTTTTATATATTTTCTAGTTGGATTTCCATGTACCCAAAGAAATAGGAATGAAATGTGTTCAATAACATATAGGCTGACCAAATCAACTCAATTTATACCCATTCATGTCACAGCTAATGTTGAGAAGCTGGGAAGTCTATATATGTGAGAAAATTTTTGATTTCTTAGAGTTCCATCTATTATAATCTCCAAAATGGATCCATGTATTATATCTCCATTTTGGAGATGAATTCCAGAGGGATTGGGACCTCAGGTTCAATTGAGTACAATGTACCATCTACAAACAGATTACCATTTCGAAATAGCTAAATAGGTTCTTGATCATATTCTTCACTCCTACATCCATGTATTGGAGGAGCTTGTGATAACCATTTGGGATTGTATGAGTTTTCTTATTAAAATAGTTACAATTCGATGATCAAAATGGATTCTTCTAAGGTATTTTATAGACATGTAAACATCTGTAGTGTTGGTCAGAAATTGGTCAAAGTTCCTTAGTTTTACCAAGAGTTGTTCTAGCGAAAGAAATATTTTGTTGATTCATTAGGGTATTTTGATCGAATGGAGATTATATATCTTATATTGATCATCTGTGTATATTGTATGAGTTTTTAATTGGTTACATTGAGTTCCTATAAGTTTCTACTTGTAATTTCATTGATGAATTTAAAAGAAAGGGAAGCATGATCTAGATTTTTTGGAATTGAGTTTTTTTAGAATGTGGGTAAAAATTTTTACAGTTTACCACATCCACCATATTTGACATCAATATATAATGTGTTCCATTTATCATAGTTAAGAAAGTACCTTTTTGATCCATATCATGTATTGAGATTGATTTATCTTGATGTTAGGCTTGATTTTTCTTTTATAAGGAATCTATTCTGATTAGTTGATTTAGAGACCAATTTAATTCATGAGTCGATGATACCATTAGTCAGTGTGCTATGGAATCACAGTTTGAATTCATATGAGAATTGGATAATAAATGCATGGATGAGAGCATATTGGCCTTTTTTGATAGAGAAAAATATTTATAGCCTTTATGTGGAAAGAAATTATGAATAGTGGTGATTTTCTGACATCATATAATAGTTTTCTTCGTACTCATAGACCATGTTTTTAATAATTCTTAAGAAGGGGATTTTCATAGTTTTTTTCGAGTGGAATGTTGAAAATTTTGGATGAATTATGGGAAATTCAATGTTGGCACATGGTTTTCCCAAACTATGATCCCAAACAGTGTAAACCATGACCCAGTAAATTGGGGGTTTACGTGGTGGCCTCATAATTTGAAAAAACATTTTCAAATTACATTGATCTATCTCTTCAAATTGATCTTCTCTCATTCATTCTCTCCTACTCTCTAAATATTTATTCCACTGGATTTTATGGGTCATATTTTTTATGGGTATACAATCCTTAATTTTGGATCTTGAATGAAGGTTATATTTCTATACCTCTAGTGTCATTATTCTTAATTGGGAAATCCCACTATAGGTGTTGATTTTTGATAACATGATTAATTGTAGGTGGTTTAGTTGAGATTTTCTGTATAATAAACCCATAATTTAATTGATTGAAAATATATTTATTTCAATTTAATTAGGAAAACCAAATTCAAGGTGAATTATATTATTAATTTATTTGATATGGATTTTGACGAAAACAACCAATTCCAATAGAATTGGAATTCGATGTGTATATTGGAAATTGATGAATATTATAATATGATTAGATAAATTAATTTCAAAAGTGGATTAAATTGATTTTTTAAAACATATGATTTACGTAACATGAAAATGGTATGTAATAATGAAAAATACATGAATTGGTTTTAAAATTGAATTGAAATATTGAAACATGTATTGGGAATATAATTTTGATGTCTTTTAAAATGGATTATTTGTGGTATATTTAATGATATTTTCCCTTAATTGATAGTAAATGTAATATTACCTTATATGGGAGTGGTTGTAATTTTACTTTAAGTGGGAGTATATTTAGTTTTATTATAGGTTGGAGTTGATGTAATTTCCCTTGAGTGTGGGTACTATGAGATAATGAGATTACATTGATATATATATCATTGATTATGAAATGATATTTTTCTTTCTTGTTGACTTATATAATGTATTTGGTATAAAATTTATATTGATCCATTTGTTGAAATTTTTCCATCATTGGAAATTAAAATAATGATTTGTTTTATATATGTAATTTTATATCCATGAAAAAATAGTTTAAAATTGAAATCATGATTTGGTCTATTAATTAAAGTATCTTGTCATTAAACACTGGTGAGACCTTAATGGGATTTTTTTCACACCCTAAATTTATCTTTGGCCATATTTAGATTTTATTATACCTGGTTTGAGTATATAGAATGTGACTCTTAGAGAAGGTGGATGTTCCACACCCATTGGTCATAGAGGGATAATAAAATAATATGTTTGTGTTTATATCATTTTCTGTACCTTGATGATGTACTTCATGGGGTTTTGATATACCAATTTTATTCTGAAAAATATTCAACCTTTTTAGTTTTGAACATATTTATTTTCATTTTTTTCTTTCACTATTTTTTTGTGGAAAACCATTCCCTCTTTTATCTTGTATGATGTTAGCTGCCAGTAACCCAACTATGAGGTTGGAGAACACCCTTCATGTTATTTCAGTTCTTGATCATATATCATTTTTATAGGGTACCCAGGATGATTCATTTAATCAGAAATTAATATGACTCTTTTTTAAATTAATATCATGTTTAAAACCACTATATGGGAGTTTAAGGAAAATTCGTTTATGTTGAAAGGTGGGGTAAGGGGTTTGATAAAACAATATTATTTCATTAGGTTATACTTCTACGTCATTCTATATGTCAATCCATAATTATGTGTGAAATTTACATGGATGGTATTAGGTTTAATTTATATTTTTTGTATTTATATTTTTCACTCATAATCCAATCATTTACTATTTAATAATTCAATGATATGATCCTTGTATTATATTTTTTCTCTAGTTACACTCCATTGATACATATATGTTATTATGAACATATTTACCTTTATGTGGTACATATACTTCCCCTATAATGTTTTTAATATAAATATCTAATTATTCCTAATGATTATAGTTTTGATTATTTTTTACTCTTTCGTGTGGAAAAAAATAAAAGCTACCAAATTGATGTGAATTAATTTCTAAATTTATTCAAGTAATGTTATTTTTAAATGAAATCATTGTCATAATTATCTTTTTAAACAGGTATATTTTTATCCATATCAATAATATTAAATATTGTTTTACAAAAAGAAATTATGTTAATCAAAAGATTTATTAATGGAATTTTATTTTACCATTCACATTTAGAATTTATTAGAATGAATAATTATAAGTTTTCAAAAGGGTTATTTTTTACTTTTTTGAAATTCTCACAATAAATGATTCATTTTAGCATTTAAAGAGTTAATGGATTTTATTATCAACATAATAGCTATATTCTATGTATCTTCTTCTACAAATATCAATGGTATTATAATTAATATTATTAAAAAATTATTTTTTTAATATTTCACTTCAATTTTCTTTAATACTAAAATGGGCATGATTTTATAACACAACCTATATTTATAAATTCTAGATGGATATATTTTATCTCATATTAAATTTTTTTCATTAACATTCTTATGAAATATTAAAATTCATATTATCATTGAACAATACATTTATCTTAAATAATGATATAATTTTTTCATGGATATGAGAATTTCATTACCCATATATCATTTCTATATATAGTCATATACTTTTAAGATTATTTGATTATGAAATAAAATGTTAATATTCTATATTATTTTCTTAATAAAGACATTTTTTATTAGTAATATTGTTTATGAAGTAATTTTTTCATTAAATATATGAAGAACTCATTTGTCATGTCTTGATGTTTGTGGACCAGTTATAGATATCCACTTAATGCCTCCATTGGTCTTATAAAACAAACAAGTTGGGTAGTATTATTAATTTTTTTTGGGAGTATACCTCCCCATTGGATATATTATCTTTTCCTATGTACATAGTGGTAAAGATATCTTGATGTAAGAGATTAAGTCATCCAAAATTTTTAATTTTCATTATTTAGAATACAATTATAATTATCCATGTATTTTATGTGTTTATATTATCCATGGAAACTGATTTTACTCAAGTATTGATAAAATAGTATGTGCTTTAAATTATCAAAATTTCTATATTTATTATGCCTTTTTAATCATAATATATTTTTTTATAATTAAACATTATAGAGTAGTTTATCTCATAATTATTTTTTTCCTTTACCCATGATGTAGATAAGAAATATTTGGGTGATTTCAATGATGTAGAATATTTAATTTCACAATGTTGTATTATAGGTTTTCAAATGTAATGTAATATTTATGTATATATCCTACATTCCATTTTTACTATCCTATTTATTCCATTGGGATATTATGATGTGTATTTAATGGAAATGTAATAAAATAACCAACTATTATATGAAACTTGAGTTGTAGATGTTATAGTTAGTATAAAAAAAATAGATTAAATATTTGGAACAAGATTTTCAAAAACATTGATTTTGTAACATAAAGCGATGATTGACTTTTAGGATAAGTGTAAATATACGAAAACAACCTAATTTTTTGGTAAGGAAGAGATAATTTTTATTCCCACTATGATTATTTTTTTCATACTATTATTTTTAGTTTTATTTAATGGCTAGAATTTGGTGGAATCGTGTTAATATTGAATGTGATGGACGATGTAGTTATTATGTGAAACCAAACTGGAAGATGATTGTAGTGACATATATTTTGATTACTCATAATCTTATATCCTGTAACATGATTAACATCCTCAACCTTAACTTATGTGTGGTCTCACAAAATAAGATAGGAATATAGTTTTCTTGGAGTCTATAGTAGAATGATGTCTTGATTTCTTTCATGTCATAAATATTGAAAGAGATATTACAAAAAAATATCTTGATGGAATGTGAAAATGTTTTATGTGAATAAAGGAAGATCATAGATCAAAAAATTGTCTGCGGAAAATGAATTTCTTGATCGATGGGTATGAATTTTTTCCAAAGTTACAATACATATTTCAATGTGTTGTATGTAGGAAATGTGGGATTTATCCAATCAAATTCCCAAATACATAGGTTAATTCTTATACAATGTATGAAACATTTCTATTAAAATCATTGAACTATAAGGATTGAAGTGTTTATGTATTGGGATTCCAGAATAATGCTTCATAATTATTATATTAATGATAATCTAGATAAAATATCATGAAACATCTAAGGATGGTTCTGTAGTAGTTTTTCTTTATGGATTTTAAAACATATGATTAATGGTATTGATGGAAAAAATATATAATTTAGTGTTATGGTCATAATTTTTAGTTAGCATGAATTGAATTTTTACCTTAATGATTTAAAATATATAGTATTGGTGAGCTTTGAATCAGATAGTGATTTCATTAGTAAATAATTTATGTCTTCTTTGATGATGTTTATATAATTTTGGGATATATTGGAACAGCAAATGAATTTACATGAAGAATTGGAATGGAATTAATTTCTTTAAGTATATATGTTAACATATGAGTATACATTAAGCAATACAGATACCATCATGGGTTTATCAGTTTAATATTGATCCATATTGATACAATATTCCATTTTTATGAGATGGGATTTTGAGGTTATTTAAAGAAATATTAGGTTTTAGAAATAATACCATATTAATTTTTATATAATCCTATAGATTAGTATATTAGTTGATGTTATGTTTATTATTCTACACTGAATGATGGAATATAGATAATATTTATGATTAAAAAGTAATTTATTGGCGTGATGATATTTTTGTAGATATTTATGGCCACTCAAAGGATTTCCTTTTAGGTTAGTACTTTAATTTTATTCATTGTATTTTGTGATGAATATCAGTACATTATAAGAATATAGTGTGATTTATCATAGTTATTATGGATATTTTATCTAATGCCTTATTTTATTGAGGTATATGTAACCTTTGGTTTAACATTAGTTTTAACATGAATGTTTTTATTAGATAATGTAATTAAATTATTTGGGATGTATGTTAAAATGTGTGAGATCACCATTCCAGATAGAACACTGTTTAATGTTGAGGATGCTGTGTTTTATTGGGATATATGGTTATTTATTTAATATAATTGTAACCGTTGGTGTTATTTTGTACATTGTGAAGTAAAATGTATTATTTATTCATATGGAGAGTTATACATTTTTTATATTATCATTATTTTAGGTAACCATTTCATTTTTTGATAATATTTAAAGATAGGTGGAATGAATTTTTATCCTTCTTTTGAATATTCCATCCATTAGAAACTTATTTTAGTTCTTCATGCATCAAAAATATATTATTTTATACACTTAGATTGGAGAGAGGATGATGTTGTGGTGGAATGTTATAAAGGGTTGAACTTATATTTTCAAGTAAGTATATTTAGTTATGTTATTATTTTATATTGTAAATTAATACCTCAAATCTTGGAAAAAGATCTTGAAATTTAACTATTTTCAAATTATGTCCATTTTATAATAATCCTTGTACATTTTTACACCTCATTGATTTATTGGTTTTTTTGAGTTACCTTTCCCATAATTATTCAGAATATTTATTAATGTTTTTATTCACTATCCATCATTATTTGGAAATATTTTACCTCTATTTGGTAATTATTACTCCTAAATAATGTTCTCCAACATGGAAACATAGTTATGGGTTTATTCATATGACCATTGATTTTCTCCTGTTCTCTTTTCAGAACATGTTTTATTTTCCCTTTTATATAGCGGGTTTTCAAAATAGGTAATATTAAATTTCAAATCCACGATTACTGGTCACATGTTAAAATCGATATGGTTTAATATATTATGGGGGGAATGTAACACACTAATATTTTACCTTATCACTATGTTTAGTCAATTATAAAATATGAAACACAGAGAAAAATTTAACGATGAAATATTATAATTTAAATATGGTAATAAGAAAAATGTTGTCTAATTTGTAGGCATGAATAGTATTAAAAAAATTATGAAATATATAAAAATTACATAATATATAAAATTTATTTATTAATAATTATAAAATGGCCACTAAATTTTTAGTACATCAATATTAATTTTCAAAATTTGTTTTCTTCAAATATTATTTTTATTTTTTCTTGTGTGCGGTTATTGTAACACCATAAACCAAAAATCCAGGTGCTAGTGGAATACTTATTATATTTTCTTGATTACAAGTAATGAAATACTCAAGGAATGATAATTTTATTAGTCTTTAAGAAACTAGAAACATACATGTAGCTCATTTTACATTGGGAAATGTGAAAAATTGCAATACATATCAAAAACTAATAAATTGCATCTATGAGAACTCAAAAAATGGTATCCTCTTCATATCTTATTCATTATAAACAAATTAAATGGTTGACATAAAATTTGCAGTAAGGGTTAAAAATATAATAATCATGTATCAGAAAAATTGCATCATAATCAAATCGGAATAGTCAACATGGGATGGTGAATAAATGAAAAAGACACTCCATTTGTAAAATAAAAATGAAACTACATCCATTGATTTTCTCATATTGAAATAGTCAGGGATAGTACTAACTAAAAATGAATAATGGGAATTATATTTAATTTCACATCATGTATCTAGAAAATTATAACACTATACCATCGAAATTGTTTATGTCTGTGGGTAGAAACCAATCTGGTTTTTTGGAAACAAACTCGAAGGTTTTTGTCGCCAACTTATTTGTCTCATGAGTCATGCCGATGCATCAAGGGGATATAGGGGGACCATACCATAATTTAAAGTATAAATAATTTTCTGTAAATATATTTAATAAAACTATATTATGCCTTCTCAATATCCATATAGAGTAGAGGATAGAGATTCATCAATATTTCCATAGTTAAAATTAAATTCCAAATAAACACTATATGTAAAAGGGTATACGTATTAAGACATTAATCATATCCTTGAAAAAATACTATGGATATATATAATATATTGATATTTAAAAATGAAAAATTATCTCAAATGGGTAGCGGATACACCAGATAAGAAATATTAGATTCAAAATAAAAAGTGTGCCTCAGTGAAATGAAAATTGAGACAAAGTCCCTTCCACCATTGTAATCAATTGATTTGTATGGACAAAAATTAATAAACACAAAATTAATCACAATATACCATTAATATAAATGTAATAATAATAATATATATCATCTGGCTATATACAGTACCCCATATGCATGAAATAAGTGGTGAATAATGGAAAACATAAAGAATTAAATGTTACATAAGAAACCCCTTACCAAATGACTAAATGTGTTCTTCATTTGATCTTAATGAACTGAATAATGAAATTTATCTTCATTAATTAATTATTCCTGATCCATATATAAATTTAATTGATTTATAATAACCATATTAGGATAATTTATTACCTTTAGATGTGTTTAAGATGGTCAATTTTATTGTTTTCGAAGCATTTTCATCATTGGTTTTCATGATTAGTTTACATGTATTCATGAATGCAAATTCATTTGAATTGTCTTTAAACATAATTAATTATTAATATATATTATTAGTGAAATTATAGATATATAAATTTTATTATAATGATTTTGGATTTATACCATCAAGAAGACCCATTAGTTAGAAGTTAATGACAAAGTATTGGATTAACTTGGTGGTTTTGTGCACAATGAATTTGTTTTGTATTATTATTTTATATTATGAGTGTGTAAAGGTTTATTAAAATAAATTAGGATATATTAAATATAAAATTATATGTTTCAACCATAAAATTGGTTTCATGACCATAATTTAATATAGTAATAGAAATTGGAAACATTTCATCCTTGAATGTGATAAATTAATTCGTCTCGGACAGTGTTTTCATTTTTAGTATAATAGGAGGGGAAAAAAGAGATGTGGACGAATTATTGAATTATAATAATAAAATTTAAGTTAATTTATAGTAATGTAATTTTAATATCATTTGGATGAGGGTAGGTGATGATAGTGTATCAAAATAATGGAACTTGTAAAAGAAGTTGAAAGAAAAATGAAGAGATGTTTGCCTCTTGAGTACTCCTTGTGAATCTCTTTATGGCCATTGTTTTTGTATTTTTAGGGAGACCATCAGGTCTTCGAAATGGTATGGAGGTCATGGGAAGTGTATTTGGAAGAATATAGGTAAGGAAAATTCTTGAGTGGTGTGGGAGGAAGAGGGGAATCAGGGTGGTATTTAGAGTGGAGGAGAAGAGGGATTTTATATTGTTTTATTCATTATTTTAATATTTTTCCTCATGAATATGAATATCCTTGGTTCATTTGACCCAAAATAGTAATAATTTAATGTGTATTTGAACCTATTGGGCATAAATCAGCCTCACATGTCATATGTTGTAGTAAAACAAGTATTTAGCATTTATAGTAATTTGCCATATTTTACTATTCATAATAAATTTCTGAATTTCAAAAAAATCCAGAAAAATCACCCTAAACATTTTCAAAAATTTATAATTAAAACAATAACACACTTTTTTTAAAATAAGTTTCGAAATTTTTAAATTTATTTTTTAAATAAAATGAAAATTTATTCAAAAATAGGAATTTTAAATCTATTACTCATTTTTTAACACCATGAAAAATTAATAAACATCTCATTACCTTATAACCATAAGAAAATAAAATAATTGTATTATTTAATATATATATATATTTAAGGGTCAGATTACTATTCATATTAGTATTCATTGGGGTTTGTTACTATTCACCCAAAATAAGTTGGTTCTATCTGACTGTAAATAACTTACTGATCACAACCGTAGATGACCATTTTTAAAAAATTAAAAACACAAAAGACTCAAATTTAATTTTAAATTATACATTATGAATTTATATTATAAATAACAATGTTTTGTTTCTGAGAGACTTATGCTTCATGCATTACCAGCTATCTATTGGATACTTAGTATTTAAAAGAAACATTTCATAAGATTTTTGGGGTGTTATATTTATTATAATTAATTTATATAACTTTTAGAGTTATATTTTAAAAAAATGATATAATTTTTTTAATAATAATTTATAAATTATGATATATAATTTTTTACTAATTTTGTTGAAAGGTTTGATTCTCTAGTGAATTGTGAATAATAATTCTTTTTAAATTGTATGGTTGTTTTAATAACTAAAAATGTTTAATTTTCTACTAAAATAGAATAAAATTAAAATTAGTTCACAATTATTTTTAATAATCATATTAATTTAATTGGAATAAATTTTATGATTGAATTTGGAATGAATACATGTTTATATTTATATGAAATTTTGTGGAAATACTCATTGCATTTTTTGTCATCATATGAAATTAATATTTTCCAATTCTAGAAATAGAATCAACAATATTTGATTATTTATTTCAAATATGTACATGAAAATTTAGTAAATAGTTTCCCTTTATTTTTAGTAATTATGAGTAGAAATAATTGTAAATAATATTCACCTTTGTGAAGGTAAAATAGGGTTAAATCAATGAGACAATTTCTCAAAATAAAAAATAACACTTGTATTCATCCTATTTCATGGGTTCAATTCAGTCATATCCATCCAAGGAACTAATAAATATCTATTTTCTTCCATTTTCCTTTAATTATGCACAATATATCAGTTACAGGAATAAATAAATACAATGTATTACTATCCTGAGTCTAGTATCTCTAAAATATTTATATAATAATTAATATAGGATACATTCAATTATAAATGTTTATTTTATGTATAATTTGTTTTTTTATCTTTTTATCTTATATCACAATTTTTCTAATTAAATATTTTCCTTAAATTCTTACCCAACACTAATATATTATTTATTCTATTAATTGTTAAATGAAATAAATAATTTTAAAATATTAAAAGTAACAACATTTGGGTAAATTATTGGGGTATAAAAATTGAGGAATATAATACGATATGAATGATTTATAGGTTTATATTTTAGTTACTTTGTTTTCTTGTACTTTTCAAAGTCAAATTATTTGAATAGTTATAAAATTGACATTCTTGGAATATTAATTAAATGATTTAAAACTCATAAATGTCAAAACTTTGGAAAAGTGAATAAAATATTGTTTAAAATATCAACCATGTTCCTTTTATGTTTATCTTGTCCTTATAATTCAAAATTATTCACCCATAATGATAATAAATCATTTATATCATTCAAATTGAAAAAAGGGTTAAATGGGGTTAAAACTAAGATATAAAGATTGCATCATAACCAAAACATGTAAAAAAAAATTGATGAGGGTATTTAAACTCAAAATCATCTAATATTTAATTTACATTAATTTATATATTTTTCCAGGAATCTTATTATTTATTATTTTAACACCATATGTAATTACAAAAGTGACACAACCATTGATTATTAAAGGAAACCCCTTCTCACTTTTCTTTACAACATATTGATCAAACTAACTTGACAAAAACCTAGTCATTTCACTTATAAATAATCTTATCCACTGATTATATTTTTTGTTCTTATTATGTGAGCATTTCAAGGTCCCCATTATCGAATATATTAGGGAATTCATCCAAAGAATAGGTAATTGTCTTTACCAACTCTTTAAATTTATTTATTTTTATTCTTCCTATGAATATATTTTACCCTCTATAAAATAATGATTCTAGAATCATAAATATAATAGTATGTTATTATTATTATGTTAACACAATTTTTTACCTCCTCTCAATATTATTGAATGATGATACATAACGTGTTCGTATGTATGGGTTATCATCTCCATGTTATGGTATAATTTATTTTTCACCACCACTTTATTTGGATGTATTTAATGATGGGACATACAAAAACGTAACACAGTGGGTATTTTATGAACCCTTTTTTGTTTTTGAAATAAATTAAATTTCCTTGATGTATTTTTTTTCTCTACACCAATCAATCTTTGATTATAATCTACATCAAGATATGACTACTCTACCTGCATTATCAATTTATATGGCATTACACGCAACACTGAGTTTTTATAAAACTACATTTTATACTTATAATTATTTAAATAATATATTTATAAACTATAAATTAGACATAGTAAGAAGAATAGAATATAATTATTTATAAATATTGTTTATAATCGTTCAATATAAATTATACATATTAATAATGAAATATATAATTTTCTCAATGATTTAAATGTTTGAAAATACTATTTTCTCAAATGAACTTATTTTAATGTCCTTATGTAAAAAATATGAAAATTAATTTCAATGTATTTTAGAAAATAAATTTGATAAAATAAAAAATAATTTTTAATTCATAATTTCAAATTTAACATAGGGTCAATTTTAGGTATTTTTCTGAATACATAATTTCTTGATGAATAAGGAAAGATATTAAATTTCAATTCAAAACTATATTTTCATCAAATTTATTGATATTGTTAAATAACATTTTAACATGGATTAAAATTTTAATTATATAAATTTAAAATTAAGTTAATAAAATTTAGGTCATTGAAATATATTTCAAATTGAAATTGAATATAAAAAAAATTCATACTTTTAAACATTTTTTCTTCAATTTGGTTATCAAAACATGTCTGTGGGATTAATTTTACATTTATTTATTCCACTTATATAAATATAATTTGTAAAGTTTTATTCTATAGTATAGATATTATTAATTTTTAATTTCTGATAAGGTCAATTTATTTTTAGATAAAAAATATTATTGAAAGTAATTAAAATTAATTACTATGTTTAAGAAAAAATGAGATTATTTATAAATTAAACACAATTATCTAGCACCCAAAAATCCTAGACACATGTACAAATTAAATTTTCTGGAAAAATTTCTACCACGTAACATTTATATGGAAAATGAAAAATTATTGGGGGAATATGATGTAAGGGATACCTCTCAATAGTGTTCACCATTTTATATTTATAAGAATTCCACCCCTCTTCTATTATTAAAGGTAACTCACCCCTATCTTCCTCAGACATCTAAATACAATTTTTCTTTTCCAAAACCAAATAAAATATCCTTCTAAATTTCTTACATTAATACTATAACCCCAATTATGTAATAAATCAAACCAAGGAAACCCTTTGGTGCAAACCAAAAGAAGTAACGAAAAGAAGAGTTGATACCTTCTACAAGAGATTTTCTTTTATTTCATTCTCCACCACCTCAATAATTCTTATTAAATGATAATATAATAGCCTACATATAATAAATATACTGAGGTATTTTTATTCAATGTTTTATCCTTACACCAACACACACTTCCATCAAATGCGTAATGAGATTAATGTCCTTATATTTAGCGGACTCATGGCTTGAGAAATGATATTTTTTGTTATTTTTCAACCTCTAATGGTTTGAAATTATGATGGAAATACTATTTTTATATGATATATATGATATTTATTGCGTTTTTATTCTTTTATAATTATTATATAACTCAAATCTTCATAATTTCTATTTTTTAAATATAATAACTTCATTAGTGGACATGTGGACTACCACCACCCCAATATGATGTGATTCGTTCTCACTTTATATGGAGTGTATTAAAGATGGAAATAGTAAGAATATATTACATATATATGAAATAATAATTATAATTAAAGGATATTAAATATATGTATACATATATGTTATTTAATTTTTTTTAAATTTCTAATAAAGGATAAATACTGTACATGACTGTGTATGACCTACCATCTTCATGAACAGTGTGTTCCTTTTAATATTTTTTATATTTTACAGATTATTTTAATTATTTATTTACTGAATAATTATGATATTTTCATAATTTTTTAAATTATGGGAATATTTAAATACTGTTCTAAGTAAGTGGGTCAAGAATGACATGTCAAAACTCATTTGAAATACATATAGAGTATTACCTGAAATAAAACATTAATATAAAATGTTAAACCATATGGTAATATGAATTCATAATAAAATCATAAATGGTATGATATATAATAATATGGTTTGGTGGTATATTTATAATAAAACTATATTTATTATATAGGAGGTTTGAATGAGTATGATAAGATTCAAGACATAAGGTATGGGATTTGTCATCTCACATTTTTTTTGTGAGATTTATGCCTTATTCACCCCAAGTTTATTTTTTTAATATATATATGTCAAATTTCTATATTTTATTAATATTATCCTTAAATTTATGGGTATTTAAAAATCCATTTTATGATCTCTCTTTTATTGGGTATGTGCTTCAAAAGATACAAAATTAGTATAGAATTATTTTCTCAATTAGCCTTTTTTGAGACACTTGTTTTTTTATAGACCAATATTCTTTTATGAGGTGTATATAATTCCATTTTATATTTTATATCATGAATATTATACTTTTAGTTATATTTTTTGATTCATTTAATTTCATTTTCTTGCATGGGGTGTAAGATTCATTGTTTCAAAGTAGTTAGAGTTTATTGCAAAAATCCCATCATTTATCAAGATTTTTTATGATTATTATTTACTTGATGAAATATTATGACAATATTTTCAGAATAGTCATGAATTTATTATTTTTTGGTTTTTCATGATATCTTTTTTTATTCATACCATTTTACCACTCTTTGGTAGTTAATATAATTAATAAAATGGTTTTATTAAAATCATACCTTGTTTCACTCTATTTCATAAAAATGTTTTATTCAAAAACCATGTTTTCAAAAAACAAATAAATAAGTATTTAAAATTATATTTTAAAATAATTTTTTTGTAAATTTGTTTTAAAAAAATTAATCAAATTTTATAATTTTTAATTGAAACTGTTTTAATAATTTTTTAAATCATACTTTATTATCATTCAATGTAAAAGGTTATCAAATTAAAATATTTTAATAATGATTTTGTGTTTATTTTATAAGTATTAATCTCAAATGGGATTAAAAAAATCATGCTTCATTTATATTTTTTACAAGATATTTTAAAATAAAAAAGGGTTTCAAAAAGGCTTTATTTTATAAAAATGGTTTTTCAAATAAGAAAGGATATTTTCATCAATAAATGTGTTTAAATGATATTTTTTAATTATATTCTGTATAATATGTAATCCATTAGTGTTACTCAATCCTTACTAGGGAAATGATCTAGGGTATCCATTCCAATTATTTCTCTGATTGTTTTATGTTTTGATGGCCTGATGCTTATGAAACATGTTTCTCTATCATGGGTTATATGTTTATGAAACCCATTTCTCTATCATGGGTTATATGATTTTTGAACCCATTTCTCTTTCTTGTGTTATATGATCAAGGTGCCCTTTTATCTTTAATGGGTTATATGATTTTGAGACATGATTTTTTCACAGGTTATGCTTCGATGAAATTATAATGAAACCAGTCTATTTTCCCCAATTTATGATATGATTACATATTTATGATACCAATTTCATTTTATGGGTTTGGATATGATTTATTATGATATTTTACACATGTTCAAAAAATATATATTTATTAGACAAAAATACTTTATTAAATTATATAAAATTACACATAATTCAATTCTATTGACAATGAAGTACATTGTCATTGGGTCTTAGGTTTATTTTATTACAAATTTTAAAATTAATTACAACATCTTTATTAAAAACATCATTAACATGATTGAGCATTAAACTATATTGGATGTCCTGGGGAAATACACAAAAAAGGGCTATCCATAAATCCTAGTAAATGAATAAACATATAATAACATGAAGATAATAATACATTTTATAAAAGGAATATCAATCAGGAATAAAGGAACATCAATAATAAGTCATGACATAACATGACAATCAGAACATTATAAATGTGGAAGCAACAAAAAACACTACATCATAAACATAGGTCAAGGATAAACTACAATGACTTTATTATGGAAAAGTAACATAAAGGAATAAGGTACACCCATGTCCCAAAATTATATATCATGGTACTAAATATTACCCAATGAATTGGAGTGCAATATACTTTCAGGCTCACTCTTCACATTAATTTCATTATCATGCTTAAGTGTGCCACATAGATCCCAAAAAATAGATTCATTTATCATAATTATTTATTCCATGGTCATGGAGTGTGTAATACATACATATAAGTGCCTAATAAGAATATATGCGTGTATATAATTGAACACCCTTGATAAGAAATGGGTACAATATTCACTACATAATTTTCATGGAATGGAAAAGTGCGGTGGAAATTCGACAACATAACGTTGTTACTTAAAAATTAATAAAATTGGTTGAAGAGAGATAAATGGGACTATCATAAATTTTTTATGAATTGGACCATAATAGAGACATTTAATTACATGTCCACACATACAAAATTATAAAATTAAGGCATATGATAACAAAAAAATATTGAATAAAATGAGAAATTAATGGAAGCGTACTAGAATTTTGGCGTCGTAATGTGTGTACATTAGAGGTTTTCTTGACATATAAATGGGTATCTCATAATTTATAGATAATTAGGAAATTATGGGAGAGGTTTTCAATCATAAACTATCATTATTAATTGAAAATTAAATCATATAACAAGATAACAAAACTTGGGTAAAGATTAGAAATGAAAGAACACATACAAGAGTGTGTGACTCTGAAACCTTGAAGAGGTCCTTCTTAAGAGAGTATGGTGCCTTGAGATTATTATAGATAGATGATGGAATATTTAGTATATTCTACAAGTATTATTAGTGAATATAAATGGGATATTGGGTGGGATTATATAGAAAAATAAGGGTATATTTTTAATATTTCACAAACATAGCTTCTGGACTCTATATAATAAAATATTCAAAACTAAAAACTGTCCAATGGTTTTTATTAGTGGTTACATACAAATGGGAGTTTTTAAATTAATTTATTAGTAAATGGGACAAACTTATTAAAATAATTCCAAATCTTAAGTGGTTAGGGACTATTAAAATAATGAATTTTAAACTCTAAAATATTTTAAAGGTTTTGGAGGATTTATAAAGGCTTGAAAAAATAGTGCAATAAACATAAAATAGAATTATTTAAATTTAGAGACATATTTTTGGCCTAGGATAACTTTTATTGTATTTATTATATATTTTCTGATTGATTTTGCTTTCATAAAACACATTGTATATTTATACGATATTTAATTTTTACTTAAAAAATTGACTGTCTCAAAAAATTATAACAAATTCATAGGGGTGTTGATTTCAAAATAATGATTTGAAAAATAATATTCATTTTATAGAAATAATTTTCTAAATATGTACATTTTCACATTTCAAATTAGATTTGACATTTATTGAAAAACATATTGGTTTTTTAGAATAAATGTTTTATCCCATATAAAAATTAAATTTAACATCATAAAAATTATATAACCATTTAAAATTAAAAAATTATTTTTAATTAAAAAAATTTATTAAAATAATATTTATTTTCAAAATCCATTAAATTATCAAATTAAATCCCTTAATTGAATTTGAATATTACCCAAAAATACTATTTGAGATTAATTGAATCAAAATAAAAATCATTTATAAATTAATAATAAAATATGAGTATAAATTCATTATTAAATAAAATAGAAATAATAAAATTATTAATATCTTGATACATATCCCCTTATTACACTATTATATGCCCTAAGAGTAAGGTGTGAAATGGTGAGACATTCATGGGGTTGTCCAGTGAACATGGTTTGGGCCAGAATCTTTATAAATATGAACTTATCCTACAAATGCTTTCACTCATTATTAAGTTGTTGTATCTCAGCTTAGTAATGGTCAAAGTAAAATCCTAGGTTTGTTATCTCCCTCAGATTCTCTGACAAATGGGCTTTATAGGGCATTATTCTTCTATTTGAGGTCATCATTTCCTTTTTCTACGTCAACTGAATTGGATAAATGCCTATATTTATACTATTAATGTGACAACTATTTAATAGTGATATTATCAGTGGTAAATATTATTGATGTTCTTTTAATCCAATTGAATAAAAAAATAATTTTAGGTGTTTCCTATAAGAATATTTCATAATAAAACCCAAAATTATAAGGTAAATTTATTTATAACAGTACGAGTTGTTACAATCTTCCCCCATTGAGAAATTTCACCCTCAAAACTTTTAATTTCACCCCATTAAAATAGTTGAGGATAATTTTATCACATCAATTACTATGGTTCCCAAGTTACTACGTCGATCTTGTAGTTTCTCCAAATCACATTTACAAGGGGAATTGTCTTATTTCATAGAACTTTGTCCTTATAATCTTCAATTTTCATAGGATAAACCTCATAAGAAAGATCATTGTACAATTGTATCACCTATATATTGAGTACATATGAGGGGTTAGGTATGTACTTCCCCAATAGTGATACATGGAATATGTCATGAACTCAAGATATGTTAGCTGGGAGTGCAAGTCAATATTTCACTACTCCAATTTTATTAAGGATCTGAAAGGGGTGATGTATCTTAGAATAATCATTCCCTTATTCAAAATTATAATCAAAATATTCAATGGAGATATGATAAAGAATAAAATGTATCCAACATCAAAATCTAGGT
Organism: Viscum album; assembly: GCA_963277665.1. NCBI lineage: Eukaryota > Viridiplantae > Streptophyta > Magnoliopsida > Santalales > Viscaceae > Viscum > Viscum album. The sequence continues at coordinate 1,517,375,394 of OY728127.1, read as the reverse complement.
CTCATCAATGATTGTTAGCTTAGCTATTTTATTGACTCTGAGTATCCTTGATGTGCTGTTGAATGGTCTTAATCTTTTCTACCATTTCCTTGACTATTTCAAGACAATGTTGTTTTCATTCCCCAACATCAACCCAGCTAACATGTGTCCTAAAACAATTCACATAAAGGTCTTTATAGGGGTCATTTGTATTCTTGATTTTAAACTGTTGTTGTAAGATAACTCGACTAAAGGAAGATTTTGATCCCAACCGCTTTTAATGTCAACTAAGAATTTTTCTCAACATTCCCTCAGGTTTCTATATAGTTCACTCTAAATGGACTTCATTTTGTGTGTGATAATTCATGATGAAGTTCAAATTTGATTTTATGAAAAAAGGAATAATTTTTTACATCTTCGAAGTGAATCTTAGTTCATGATCATATACAATTGATAATGGTACTCCATGCAGCTTGACCACTTACTTGATGTATATATGTGCAAGTAGAACCAGTGAGAATTCCTCTTGTATCTAAATTAAGTGTGCATTCTTTGTATGGAAATCCACCATAAACTATATATAATTATTCCCTCTTTATGTATTTGGTTTATTAGTGAAAAAATCAATGGTGATGTTTTCCCATTTCCATATAGGAATGGGTAATGGAGGCATCATCCCCTTGGATTTTTTCTTTTCTACTTTCACTTTCATATATACAAGACATCATGATTTATATTATTCGATCAAATTCTTTATATTGTCCCACAATTATTTTTCTCATAGATCATAAAACATCTTTGTGATTCATGGGTGGATAGAGATGTTTGAGCTATCTGTATCATCCAATAACACCTTATTTAATACAGGATATGATGGTATACATAATCCTGACCTAAATCTCACAACTCCTACATCATTAACATTGAACATCAAGGATTTCCAATTCCATATATTTTATAGTGTCTTATTAATTTCTAAATCAACTCATTCATAATCCTTTAACCTCTAAAAATGATATGATTTATTAATAATTTGTGTAAGGATTGATGTGATTCCCATGTCCATCATTTCCATTTATAATAAGATTGGATCCTTCTCAATTATCCTCAATGGTAGAATTTCTAAATCCCTTCTTATTAGAGTGTTTTAAACTTTATTATCATTACAAGGATATTGGTGTATTGAGAATTCATTTTCTTCGATCATCTCTAACAATATTCATTGGTGAAAATTCAGCTCTATTTTTGTGATTGTATTCATTATTCTTTTGGGATCTATATATTTTTAAAAAATCTCCTGAAATAGATAATTCTTCCCAACTGTAAAATTCATTATCACAAAAGATTACTCTAGATCATGAGGTAGGTAGTTATATTCTTGAAAATTCAACTACCTTTAGACATAGGTTATGACTTTGTCATTTCATATTAATACACAGCCAAATCCCATTTTCAAAGCATCGTTCAATACCACAGAAAGTTCTCCACATTAGGATAGTGTAAGAATAGGGGTAGGGAGAACTAACCTTTTCAATTCCTTTAAAATCTCTTCATATTCATCATTATGTGAAAGCATTACTCCGTTTCAAGTTACCTTGGTATAAGGGTTTGACAATCGTGGGAAATTTCTCACAAATCGGTGATAATACCAAGCTAAACAAAAGAAACTATGGATATTTTCCATAGATGTTGGCCTCAACCAACATTCAATTTCGTCTACCTTTGAATGTTCTATATATATTCCATTTCTTGTAGGAATATTTTCAATGTAAGAGACTTTCTTAAACAATAAATCACATTTTATATACTTTGCATAAAGCTTCTCCTTTCTAAAGGTTTTTAACACTGTGCTCAGAAGCTCTTCTTTCTCCTCCTTTATTTTGGTGTATATTAGAATATCATCAATAAATTACACTGTAAATTTTTATAGGTAATCCTGAAAAAATATATTCATCATGTCCATTAATATTTATATATAATATTTGAGTCCTAAATGCATCACTATGAACTCATAAATCCCCTACATTGTACGAAAAGTATCATTAGGGGTATCCTCATTCTACATCTTATCATGGTTATACACCAACTACATATCCATGATGGAGAAGTATTTTTTTCAATGTATCTAATCGAACATGTCATCAATCTCAATCAGATGATACTTTTTTCTTGATAGTGATCTTATTGAGATCATGATAATCTATACAATGGATCATTGACCCATCCATCTTCATAAAGAAAAGATTATTTCACACCATTGTGAAGAACATGGGCGTATGAAACCATTATCAAAATTATCCAATATTTGTTTATATATATCATAAAGTTAAAAAACAACTATTATATATAGTATCTTGAATAATGATAATTCCATATGTATAACATCAATTGATTACTCAACATCTCATCAAGTAGGATGACGAAGTAATTCCTCCGGAAACACATAAGCATATTCCCTCAAAATGGGAATGTATTCATGGATGATACTTTCCTAAAACTAAATCATTTGATCTAGATTTTCTTATTCACGGGGAAATAATATCCATTTTTGAGATGATAGTTCTCAAAAATATTCATCAATCTTATTTTAGTTGACTATAATCTTAGGAAAATAAGAAAAAGGTAGAGTGATCTCCTTCTCATAGATGTTTAGGTTCGCTCTATATAGTGAAATCCCATAAATGCCTTGAATTTCAACAAATTCCACCAAAGGGAGTATGACATTGATAGATATGAAGTTAATCCCACCAACATTTATAAGGTAGCAGTAATATACTTATGATGCAATAATTTCCCCATTTTTTTCACTGATAACTCCACTTCCATGCTTTGTGATGGTATTTGAATTGTTATACTAAACATATGTGATATGATGGATTGAGTAGAACTAGAATAAAAATTTACATTCTCTATTATTGAATAAATAACTAACATATCTATCACCACTTAGTTGGTGGGATTAACTTTGGTGGTAGTGATGGGAAAATCTCTCCCTTACTACCTTGGAGGTTGTGGTTTGTCACATAAAACCCTTGGCATAGTGCATGGGTTTACAAAATTACTTGGTTCCCTGCAGTTATTGTAATTAATAATACATTGCGGGTTGACTGTGGAATTCCTTTCCTCTTTTTAAGTAGTGGTTTTCGTATCAACAATCGCTAGTTGGGTTCCATTTCATTATAAACCTAATGAATTTTTTCTTCCACTTCAAAAAAATTATATGGTGCTTCGTCCCATGCCTTTGGAATGTTGGATTTTGAAATTTCTTGGCACTATTAGATCCCTATATCAATCCACAAGAAATGATCCCCACTTTCTGCTTCATATCCCTGTGATACCACTAATATTCGTTGATCTCTACTTTGACTTTTAGGGAACATCATCCAATCTCCAGTTAGATAACAATGTAATGGATCACTATGTATTTCGATAGGATAGAAATTATACCACCAAAAATTAGTAACCCTTCCGGTCAGGGGTAATGACAATGATGGATGCATATTGTGTAAGTATTTTCATGTTTTCCTCATATGCCCTAATAGATTTTCCATATTTTTTCTTTAGTTAAAGGATATCCCTTTCCATTTTAATATGGGTAGTATGAGGAAAATATTTATAAAAAAACATATTCCATAATTACTCTCCAATTATTACTTCAAACTCTACCTCAATCTTTATATATTTTTATCAATGTCCACCCCTGATCAATTTCACCTTCCATATGATAAAACTCCACTTGAACCTTCACTTGTTTAGAAAATTGAAGGACAGAGAAAATATTTTCAATTGAGTTGATCCCATTTTCTATGATTAACAGACCGAATAACCCATTGAAAGTAGTAGGAATTTGATGAATGAATCTTTCAATTGCTTCTTTTTCTCTCATATGGGGGTTTGGACAGTCCTCTTGATTTAGGTTTCTATTTCAAACCTACTTCATCTTAGATGGTGTCATCATGAAGTGAGTGATTCCTAAACCCATTGGGTTGGGAATCTCATTAGGGAGGTCATCACATTTCCCTTAACATTGAATGTATACATGATTCCGCCTATTTATGACCATTTTCTAGAATAAAAGAAAAATTGAGTATGATAATATTTAACATTTTAACTCATAAATGATAATTTAAGGACATTAAAGGGATAACTTATAACTTTAATGTACATAAATAAATTGTGGATTTCTATGCATCAGTCTATGTTACCGATGATACATTTCTAAACATATTCTATTATAGGCATTTTCTCCCTTAATACTAGTTCATAATGAGTATATTAATTACCAAATAATATCCCCCAATAGTGTCAAATAATATGCATATTAAGTCCGATTTTAATGTACTAGGATACCACGATTTAGGCGCGGAACACCATATTGGAGTTGTTTCTCTTATATAAATATATTCTTCAACTACGTTCAGTTGTAGTATCCAGAGAGGGTTAATTTTCATGGTAAAAAACCTACTCTATCCAAACCAAAATTAATTTATTTTTCATATACTTAGTCTTATCTCTAAGTCATTCTCTATTTTTTTAATCCTAATCCCAAAAATAACTAAAATATTTCTCTAATACTTGCTATAAAAACCATCCTCTTTATTACACAATAATAGATGATTTAATTACAAAAACGTATGCTTAATACAACTTGAAAGATTAATAATTACTCTATATTAGGAAATTAGTTTCATTTCAATACAAATTTTAACAATAATTATAAAAACATTATTAAAAATGCCTTTAATATGGTTGATCTTAAAACTACATTGGATAGCTAGGAGAAATATATAAGAAAGGGGTGAGCCATAATTCCCAACAAGTTAATAAATATGGAATAACATGAATATAATAATACACTTTAGAAAATTCATATCAATGAGGCATAAAAGATTATGAATAATAAGGTGTGAAACAACATGATAGTGATATCATAAGAAATGTATAAACAACATAAAACACCACATCAAAAAAGATAGTTCAATGATAAGCCACCAACAATTCATCATTAAAGAGGTCCCATAATGGAATCAGGCACACCCCTATGCAAACATGATGTATCTAGATACTAAAATTACCGAATAAATTGGAGATCTATATAATTTTCCCGCACCCATAACATTCATTTTATTCTTACATTTAAGTGTGAAATATAGATCACAAAACATGGATTCATTCATTATAATAATTTATCATATGATCAAGGGGTATGAAAAACATATGTATAAGTCCTTAATAAGAATTTATATGTTCATAAAATTGAACAAAGTTGATATTAAATGGGTTTGGTATTCACTAATCAATTGGTTTGGCATGGAAAATCATAATGAAAATTTGGCCACATAAAGTCATCACATAAAAAATCATAAAATGGGTTGATGAGAGAAAAATGGGTCCCCCATAAAATTGAAAATATGTGGATAGTAATAGTTATAAGTAATGATGTGCCCAAAAATATAGAATTTGGAAAAGTAGGCATATGTTAAAATAAAATCTTGAATAATAAGACAAATGAAAGGATGCATTCAAAACTTCAGTAAGGTAACTAGTGTAAATGGTAGTTATTAATGAAATAGATTGGTTTCTATCATAATTTAAAAATAATAAGGTATGTATGGGAGGGTGTTAAAACGTACCCCATCAATATTCATTGAAAATAAAAGGCCATAACACTATATAGAAAATTTGGTAATGATGAGAAAAGAAAGAACCCTTACATGTGTGTGTGACCCAAAAAACGTGAAAAGGGGAATATTGAGATCTTGGCACTATGGGAGGATTATATAGAGATGAGGTAAAATTAATTATGTTCTACATGATCTTTTACTGATGAGAAATGTGATCTTGGGTATTTTTATTTACGACAAGAGATGGATTTCTTTAATATTTCACCAACTCAGGTTTCAGACTCTATATAATAAAATATTCAAAATAATAAACCCTCTGATGGTTTTCCCCATGTTTTCTACCAAAAAGGAGGATTTTTCATTATTTTATTAGGAAATGATCTAAAATTATTTGAATAATGCCCTTGATATTGTGGAGTGAGTCATGCTTTTAAATAAATGAATTTAAAACTATAAAATTAAAGAATGGTTTTGGGGGATTCATAATGGATTACTAAAAATAATAAAATAAACATAAAATATAACTATTTAAAGGATAAAATATATATTTGGACGTGGATTCCCATTTTATTATTTATTACATCATTTTTGGGTCATTATGATGTCATAAAACACACTATATATTTATACGGTATTTATTTTTTACGGAAAAATATGATTGTCTTGAAAAATTATGAAAAATTCACTGTTGGATAATTTCAAAATTATTATTACAAAATTACTATTAATTTTATGTAAATGTTTTTCTAAATATTTCCATTTTCACATTTAAAATAAGATTCTTCATTTAATGAAAAACAAATCTTAGTTTTTTTATAATAAAAGCTTGTTAACGATTTTAAAAAGTATAGTTCCATTCATAAAATTTATATGACCACCTAAAATTAATAAATAATATTTAATAATTAAACATTATTATAATACTTTTTATTTCAGAAATCGATTAATTCGTCAAAATAAATCCCTTAATTTAATTTTAATTTTACATGAAAATACAATTTGTGTTTAATAGAATCTAAATCGAAATAATTTATAAACATACAATTAAAAATAAAAATAAATTAATTATTCTATAAAATATTCATTGTCATATTATCAATGTCTTTATATTTAACCCTTTATTACCCCAGCGTAATCCCTAAGAGTAAGACCTGTGATAACGAGACATTTAGGGGGTCGTTTGGTGAACATGGTTTGGGATGTGAACTCAATGGGCTTGAAATTCTCCCAAAAATGGTTTCTATCCTGCTTAAGGTATATATTTTTTGTTTGGTCTTGGTCAAGGTAAAATCACCTAGATTTTACCTCCCTCAGAATCTCTGATAAATGGGATTCATAGGGCACAATTCTACTTGTTGACATCATAACATCCTTTTCCTAAGACAGTTGTTTTTTAAATCCCTATATATATATATATTAATCATGTGATCACTATTTAACAATAATATTATCAATAGTAAATAAACATAAAATTATTTTAAATCCAGTAGGATAAATAAATTATAGTCTTTTCTAGAACCATATCACATAATAAAACATTAAATCATGAGGGAATTTCTTTATAATAGTTATGGTCATTACAAAAATATCTATGATTTCATAATAAGATGGTATGTCCCTATATCTTCCTCCAATACATTGTGAAAATATTTATATCTCATGAGGTATACATTGTTTGAATGGGGATTGAACGAGGTTCAATGATGGCCTTTGTCTACTAAGATGGTATATGGAGTTCACCTTGACTACTATTATGGTAATGAGATTAAACAATTACTACTAAGATTATATTGGGAGTAATCCCATAACACTAAGATGGATGCAAAATTTATTCTGTGACGAATATGGAAATAATTATATATTTTTATGTGTTTTACACAATTCCATGTCTTATACCTGTGTTATGATTTCATAGAATATGATCTTGATTACCATATGATTCATGTCTTATGAACATATAATATTTATTATGTGATTCTTTTTTTTTGATATTTGATATGTAGGGCATGATATTATACTGTTTTTATCTCATTATCATACCCTTATTCTGATTTTGAGGCACAAATATCTCTATTTTTCACACTTACTGTCCATCTGAGATCAACCCATTTTCTCCTTCCCTAGGGTTATGAAGTTATGTATTATTTATGATTTTTTAATAAAGGTTCTATTCATTACAAACATTATGGGATATAATTTAGTTAACTTTTTTATGACTATTTATCTACCCATGTTTCCAAAGGCATTGAACTAATACATTTAATCGGTTTCTATTTTTGTAATGTGAAATGTATTCGAAAAAGTGATCTAATATTAATGTTTTTTAAATGATGGTCACTATAGTTGGTATCAAATAAAAACTTTAGTTATCCTCTAGAAACAATAATGATAAAAACTTATTGAGAATCCTAATGAAATTTATAAGGATAAGTTTTAGCATAAGGAAAATTATCATAAAATGTATTGAAATTTTGATAAAGGATAGAGTGAGTTGTATCCTTAAAATACATCCCTGTCTAGATACTACAAGTGGATATACCTCTAGAACTGATATTCAATGGTGTAAGAACCCTAAAATAAACGCATTAATCTACACTCCATTAGGAACTGCAGCATGAAAATGTTCTTTTCTTAATAACAGTTTTGACACTCCATAGGGATATGTTTTGTAAATTCAGAAACTATTCATGAACCATCATGAAGGATTTAAATATAAGTTGCCTATGAATTACATAGGATAAACCTAAGTATTCATAGATTAAAGAAGGTGGAATAATTTAGACATCCTATAATTTGGTTTTCAGGATAATGTGGTTTCTCACTATGATAATTGTTTCTTACACTATGATTTTTGGTTTTTTTTTCATGTTTGGAACCCAATATAACATCATTAATAGTGATTGTTATAGAAAATTAAATGATTTTCCACCTGATCAATGGAATACTATGAGATTTGGATGTGAAAATATTGTTTCTATTAAGCCCAAAATTTAGTAATCTTTTAATCATGATAGACATATAAATGAGAAAATAAGAGTGACTCATTTTCCTGACTCCTTTATGAGAAAAAATCAACCTTATTTCAGTAGTAATTCTAATCCACTTTTTCTAAAAAATTGATATATACCACATAATTGATATTCTTTTTTCTCTACTCTTTGTAATATAATAAAGTCTTGGTAGATATTTATCTGTTATAAGGTGAAGCAGACTAGTGGTAGACATTAATAAAAAATTGAGGCTATAAGTTGAAATTGAATCAATGGATTGGGACGAGTTCAATATCATATTTTTAAATTATTATTATCCTCATATCTATCATGTAAAGTTGGGGTAATATTTCCCTGAGTTAAAGTCATGTTATGATGAATTTATTGGTACCTATGAAGCTAATTTCACAAGATGTGTTAAGTAAGATTCTAGTATTATCATGAAAAAAAGTTATGTTGATAGGTTCTTCAATGGATTAAATTCAAATATCCTAAGGGAATTTTCCATAATAATCTTTAGTAGATACAAAGATATCATGCATTGTAAAATAATTTTTGAAATAGACACTATATTAATATTTTAATCTCGTAGTTTTCACAATAAAAGGAATATGGAGTTCAAAGTAAAATATAAAAACCATAGTGAAAAGATGATTATCCTTCCATTATTCTCAAAAGTGTGGAAATAAACAGAGAAGAATATGTCAAAAGGGGAATAATAATTTCATTCATTATATATGGGAAGGTCATCATGAATTTTATTTCTGATGTAATGGGTAGAAGTTAGCTATCATTTTAAATAGAGAGAAATCTTGATAGAATAAACATCATCCAAATTTGTACTACAAGTGTAAATAGAGTGTTCATTATTCTAATCAGTGCCCAAACCATAGGGTTAATGATGATGATTGGCATCATCAACCTCATCCGCTAAGGGAAAAGGGGATATTTCTTGTAATCACTATTTTTGAAGAGAGATCCAATAATGAATCCATGGTATTGTACATATACCATCCACTATAAAAAAATAAAATTTTATTTTTTCTAGATCTACACAAAAATTTATATTTATTTAATTTTTTATGGGTATTAATATTTCAACAAAATGATTATATGTGGAAGTTTCATTGAAACCCCCTAACAGTATAATGATTTCATCACAACTCTATGATTCCTCTCCAGTTGATTTTTTTGGGAATGTACTTGTTTAAAATCTTCTCATTTTTCCTCTAGTTGAATTTGATGTCATATTAGTCATGTATTGGCTTTCGGTATATAAATTTCACAATAATTTATAAGTATGGGAAGTTACATTTTAATTTTAAAACTACACTATGAATTTATATCAATGTAATTGTAATTATGAACTTCCTATGGTGATTGTATCCTATGTATGTTTCTTAATTCACAATCAGAGGACCAGTTTATTTCAAATAGTTAGGGAGAAAATTAGAATTTTTCATTTTCCTATGGTTTAGGAACTTTTTAATGTATCTATAGAAGTGATTCCAATATTCCAACCAACAAGTAAAATTGAGTTCCCAATGTGACTCATATTTGTTTCAACGCCAATTTCAAATACTCCCTATAGAATGGATTCATCTGAGTTGAAAGAATTGAATAATAAACCCCAAGAAAACCTTGATAACAGATTAATTTGGAAAAGTGTGTCACATTGGGGTGCACCTATTCTTTTTTTGGAAAATAAATATTGATAAATGACACTATATATTGAATATCACATGTTAAACTAGATCAATGTCATGAAAAAATATCATCTTCATCATATTTATGATCTATTGGATCAATACTTTAGAGCTCAAAAATTTTCCATGATTTAACTTCATTCAATATATCATCAATTCATGGTCATGAAGGATGATACACCCAAGATAGAATTTTGTATAGGTTATTGACACTATGAACATATTGAATCATTTTGGTCTTACTAATTACTCATCAACCCGAATTTATTTAATGAATAGAGACATTAGATATCACCTCAATTAGTTTGTGGTAGTATTTATAGATATATTCTTATATATTAAAGTACAATGGAAAATCATGAATAACACTACATAATTTTACTAAAGACCCTATGGAAGGATAAATAGTATAAAAAATGTTAAACTGTACATTTTGGTAGAAAAAATGATTCATTTTTTGGGTCATATTATCTCAAGAGAGGTTATATAAGTAGATCCATAAAGGAAGGAGTATATTGAATGTTGGATTAGACGGACCATGTTGACTGAGATCTATAGCTTTTTTGTTTTAGATAGATATTATTATATTTTTATGGAGAATTTCCCAGGACTATTTACGCCTCTTATTAAGTTAACTCAAAATGGTTCCATGTTCCTCTAGATAGATAAATATGAAGAAATTTTCATGGAATTGAAGATAAGGATAGTCAATTCTCTGATACTAACATTAAACTAGAGTGGAGAAGGGTTTTAATATATGATGTTGCATCAAATAAGGGATTGAGATGTGTTCTCCTGAAGAATAACATTTTTATAGCCAATGAATCAAAATAATTAAGGATTCATGAGAAAAATTACCTTACTCGTGATATAGAGTTTATTGTGGTAATTTTTTAATTGAAGATATGGATGAATTACCATGATGGAGAAACTTTTGTTATATATATTTAACATAAAAGTCTAAAACATATATTCCCATAGAAGTAGGTGAATATATGCTAGAGAAGATAGTGAGAGATGATAAAGGATTATGAGTTGTCAGTTCATTACCACCCTATCAAATAAAAAATGGTGGCTGATGATTTGTGTTGAAATTTTCATGCTATCTTATCTGTAATGAGTATCACCAAAGGTCCAATATTTCTTGATTTTAATAAGAAACATCTTGAAATCCGGAATTAAGATAATAAATTCTATATTCCTCAATTGAATTCCAAACCCTATATCAAAGTATAGAGAAAATAGTTGAATAATTAAGATGTAGATCTATAATATAATGTTATAAATGATCCAATTTTTAATCTTGATATGGATAGAATGATAATGTTTATGAATTTTGTATCTGTTTCGTCTATATCGGATTTGAATAAGGATCTATTAAACGATACTTGTTCTTTAACATTCTATATTAATCATGGAAGTAAGAAGATGTATAAATACTTGAATGAATACATCTCGTGATATGTAATGAAGGTGGATACCATACACTATGATTCTCAGATCTTGTAATGAACACAAGTTAAGGCTGAAAGACAAAATTCCAGAGGGATGTTGTATCCATTACCCATTCCATAATGGAAATAGGAGAACATCAATATGTATTTTTTCAATGGAATATCTAAAAACTATGAAGGGTTTAATACTATATGTATTTTAGTTGATCCCCTTACTATTTATTACACTTTATTTATTTCAAATTATACATTTATCTAGATCATCATCCAAGATATACATTAAATAATTTCTAATCCTTCATGGGGTACCAAATTCAATTATATCTGATTAGGATTATAGGATAACCTCTAAATTTTCATATGTCTTCAGAATTCCCATGATATAGAATTGTGTGTCACCACTACTTATCATCCTTAGGTGGTTGGTCAGTATGAAATAAAAATTAAAACCATGGAGGATATGTTGAGATCTCGTTAGTCTGATTTCAAATGTTCTTGGGATAAACACATTCCAGTAGTTATGTTTTCATACAATAATATATTTCACTAAATAATTTATATGGCTCTTTATTAATACCCTTTTGGAATGAAATCTATTGTTCTAACATGATGTAATGATGTTGGAGAAAGAAAATTATTAGGACCAAATATCATTGAAGAAATGGTTGAAAATATGAAAACCATTCAGCATCATGCCAAGGAGGCTCATTGTTTGTAGAAATTTTAATTAGATAATAATTAAACATGTCAATAATTTTATTTTTGTGATATTTTTTTCTATGAATCTATCCTTATAAAACGATAATGAGATTCTAGAAAAAAAAAGAAATTAATCCCCCAATATATGAGAACCACTGAAATTATTTATCATATCCAGAAGGTAGCCTATCTATTATAACATCCTCAATGTCTCTCTAAAGTACATGATGTCTTCCATGTATCTCTCTTGAGGATATACATATCTAACCCTTCACATGTACAAAATTAATTTGTCATACCACTGGAGATGGATCATTCCTACAAGGAAAAACAGAATAAAATTATTGATTGTATATTGAATGTTCTATAAAATAAGGCCACACACCTGGAAATTGTTTTATAGGTAAATGACTAGTTATAGAAATCTATGTGGTAACATGAGTATATTATGGGATATAATTTTCCCCATTTTTATCATAATAATGAATTTCAAGGGAGAAATTCATCTTAATGGGGTATAATTTAACATCCCGTGTTTCTATGAAACAGTTTCAAATAAGATAATTTTAATTGTTTTCATGAGTTGAATGCTACACCACATTGATCATTAGTTATAAGTTACACCATTAAAATCATGTTCTATAGACAACTTTGTCTTAAAATTTATTAAATTCAATAATGAGTTTCTACGAAACGACATTTTATTATTATAATAATTTAAATGAGAAAGTTATATCCTAGACATTCAAAATATTAATATGAAAAATATTAGATAATTAGTTTTAAATATTATTTATAATGGTTTCATATAAATAAAACATATTTATAATGAAATATAATTTTCCTGGTAATATATTTATAAGTTTTGAAAATACTATATTCTCAATTGAACTTTTTTTGTCCTTATTTAAACTATAATAAAATTAATTTTAAAAAAATTTATAAAAATTTATTTTTTTAAAAAATATTTCATTTTTAATTAGTTATTCCAAAATTATCAAAGGTTGAACTTTTGGGATTTTTCTGAATAACATCATATTTGAATTAATAGTTTAAATATTGGATTTTAATTCAAAACTTCTTTTTCATCATGATTTTTTAAAGTGTAAAACTATATTTAGTATGGTTTTAATGATTATTTATATAAATTTTAGATTAATTAATATAGATTATTTCATTTTAACCAATTTTATATTGAAATTTAATATAATAATATTTTAAACGTATAAAAAAAATTTCCTAAGAACCTGTTGTAGTGACATGTCTGTGGTATTTATTTTAAATAAATTACACCCACTTATATTATAAATATATTGAAAAATGTATTGCATATTTGAAATAATAATAATTTAAATTTTCTAATATGTTCAACATAATATTCGACCCAAAATATTAGTGAAATTAATTAAAATTAATTGCAGTGATTAATGGATAAACAAGTTTACATAATTGTTAAACATTAATCCTATGTGGAAAAATAATCTAGAAACATTTACTATATAAACTATCTTGACATATTTATACCAATTAAAGTATTTAGTCAAAATAATAAAATAATTTGACTCACATGATTTTAGTGGGACCTCTCAATTATGTTTAATGTTTTATATTTACATGAATTCATCTCTTCCTCCAAAAAAAACGGCACTCACCTCCTCACTTCCACACACATATAAAGCCTCAATTTTTTGGTCAAAAACTATTCATATATCCTCCAAAATACTATACCTTCATCTTATACTCCTCCATTTTGTAGTAAATCCATCTAAGGATTCCCTTTTGTTTTAAACAATATGAGTTTCCTAAAGAAGATGTAACACCCTTCCACTAGCCCTTTTCATTTATTTATATACCCAAAACCTCAATTAATATTATTTAATGAATATATAATAATATTTTTCCTAAATATACTAATATGTTGTTAATCTATGGTTTCTACAAACAATTACACAAACATCTATCAAATGGTTAACAATCCTATTGTTCATGTTAATGGCAGGCTAACCCTTTGTGAAACAATTTTGTTCACTTTTAATTTACAAACTCCCATGGGTTGGAATTAAAATTGAAATAATATTTTTATATAAAATATATTAAATTTATGTAGTATTTTTTTCTTGTTTAATTATATTATAACAACTAACTAAATAATTTCACATTTTTTGTTAATAAGATAACTATATTTGTGAGTCTAAGGACAACCACCTCCTAAAAGAAATGTGATCCATTAATAATTTACATGAAATGTGTTAATCATGGATTTAGTAAAATTATATAATATACATGGAATAATAATTATAATGGATTGATATTATATATAATTATACATATTGTAATACCCCAAGATTGAGGTATATGACCCTTGTTTCGGTACGTCTGTGCTTCTTGATGTGGTTGGTTGAAGTTTGGACAATTCTGGGTAAGACTTTTAATGATGGGGAGGTGGTGCAGGGGCACACGGTTAGCACAGGGACTGAAAAAACCATGATCCAGCCTAGGAAACCGTGAAACATTGATAGTGGGCTCCACATGGGCGGCGCACTATTTCTCTGACCGTGTGGGAAAGTCGTGCGAAGTCCCTGGGTGAGGCAGTGGCACCTGCACGGTTGGCGCACGGTTTTCCAAACGATGCAGGGTAACCATGCGGCCACATAATGTTTGGGTTTTTAAGTCCTGGGCTACATAGGATTTCCCATTTTTCCCTCATTCTTCCTCCCACTCGTGGCTCATGTGGGAGTTCCATATTTCATATGATGGGGGAGCTCATTAGATCGTTTTGGAGGCAAATCGAAGGGGTTTCTTGGTGAATCTAAGGCGGTTCTCCTCAAGTAAGTCCCTCTTTTGGATCTTTGAGGTTTCGGATAGGGTTATCCCTCTCCATCGCTTAGTTTCCTAGATCTACAAGGGTTTTATAAAGATCTAGGGTTGTGTTTCCTTTGTGTGTTAAAGGTTTATCTTTTTGATGATAGGGAAGGGTTTTTGAGGTGGTTTTGAGGAGACGTTCACCCGGTTTCAGTGTGTTTGGGAGAAGGGTTGATTTCACTAAACCCTAAGAAGTAGGTGGATTCTCTCTCAACTCCACTAGGTTAAAATTTTATGTTCATTTACAATTAAATTTGTTGCCTTAATTTAATTGTATGCATGTCGTGTGAATTTCGTAGGAAAATCAAATGGGTGATGATTTGGGGGTTTTGGCATGAAATTGGGGTTTTGTTGAAATGGGATCAATTGGTTAATTTTAAATTGGTGGTTTTAAAATAGTAATGATTTTGAGCATGAGTATTTATTTATATAAATGGGTGTTATTGAAATGCGTATGACATGGAAATGGTATTTGTTGGTATTGACCATAATGCATGATTATTGTTGTGGCTTGTTTGGAAATGAGTGATATTATTGGGGGGATGATGTTGGGACGTGGTGGAGTGGATGCGAATGTGCCACTATAAAACACATATGGATAGTAGATGGAAGGGCCACCATTAATAGAAAGTGGGTGGGAAGTACCACAAGAGTGGATTGGTAGTGAATGGGTTGGATGAGAAGTTCCACCATGATTTTTTGTGTCCATTGTTGGTGATGTTAGTATATGGGGATTGCGAGTGAAATGTGAAAATGGAAATCGGCTTGTGGAATGGTTGAATTGGCTTCCTTGCATGGCATGGTTGATTAGGCTTCCTTGGGTGGCATGTTTAGCTTAGGTCATGTTTTACTTATAAAAAATTAGTATCTTGGTTTTTATTTATATAAAATGTTTTATATAAATGTTGTAACTGTTTTATCCTTGTGGTGTGTATAGGGAAGTCAGTTGGGGAAATCCAACAGAGTGGTTGTACTATCTCCCTACTTTGGCAATTTGGTGTCTTTGAAGATTTCATGTATTGTGACGTGGGAAAAGGTAAGGCTTCACCCTCCTTTAGTGGTGCATTGTGATGTTCTGGTGGAGCATGGAGCATGGAGCTTGGTGTGTATCTATGGTGGTGTCCTGGCTCTTTGAGTTTTCTTTTTTAGTTCCTTCTTTGTAATCTGATGTTTTGTGGACATGTCTAGTTATTTGGTTTTGTAGTTTTTGATGGAATTGTTAGTATTACCTAGTTGAGTTTAAAAGTGCATGAATCTTTAGTTGTGTGTTGGTTGTGTTGGGTTATCTTCTTAAGGGAAAATCATTCCCCACTATTCCTTGAATCCCTCAGCATTTATTTACAGCCTTTGGAACCTTGAGAATGTCTCTTAAGGCCATGTAACCCTCACTACCTACTCAAGCCAATGAGGTAGGGGCGGGGTGTTACAAGTGGTATCACCTTGTTTGGTCCATTGGAGTTGATTCTCAGATTTGGAGTTGACATTTGTTGTGGTGTATTCCTTGATTCGGGATGGAATCAAGGAATAGGAATGTCAAAACGTGAATGTATAGCATAAAAGGACATAGATAACCCTTTTATTATGAACATCATGTTTCCAGGGAGTAGGGTACGTAATTGTTTTACAGACACTTATAGGCATTGGCAATCTCATTGTCATGGGTGTTGCCAATGAGATGTGCAAGGCATATATGTTAGAAATTACTTCACTATAGGATGCATATTTCATTGGGCATAATGATTTTTGGGCTGAATTGGGAAAAGGTTTATCAAATGTGTGAAATTGTAATGTTATTAAATTTGTTGTTTTGAAAATGGTTTGGTTTTCAAAAATGGTGAATCATAAAAAATGTGGAAATGTGGAATGCCTAATTGTGATAGTGTTGTGTAATGTGATTTGAAATGGGAATTCTGGATGTCTACGGAAGTGAGACTCAGTGTTGTTTGTTTTCTGTTTATAGTAATGTCACCGAGTAGGCATCGTAGATACCAACCGGAAATGGCTGATGAGAACGTGGTTTCTCCTGAGCACCAAGTGATCCAATAGTTAGTCTAGAGCATTTTTCAAGATTTACATGCTAGGGGAATTGTGAATAGAACAGAAGAGACAAAGCATGTAGATTATACAGCTCAGTTTCAAAAGTAGGATCCACCCTCTTTAGGGGTGATACGGACTACGAAAGGGCAGAGTCATGGATGTCCAGAATGAACCGAATTTCCGAATTCTTGGAGGCGCCTGTGGAGCGGAATGTAAATCTAGAAACGTATAAGCTAGAGGATCTTGATGTTCAGTGGTGGGAGTCGGTAGTCCAAGTGATAATGGACCAGGGTATGACGTGGTAAGGCTTTGAGGAATTTTTTAATGAACAATTCTACCCACATACGTTCAGAATTCTAAGACAACTGATTTATTCAATCTAAGGAAAGAGCATATGTCTTTGATGGAGTATGCAGCTAAGATTATGTGCTTAGTGAGGTTTTCACCCAAGGTTGTGGGTAGCACGTCGTTGAAGGCAAGGATCATCGAAGCACGGTTATGGCAATAGATATGTTAAAAAATAGCAGTGTTATGTATCAGTGATTACATAGAAATGGTTAATCGAGCATCGGTGGATGAACGGGATCAGTTGGGAGCTCCAGGAAGAGGATGCATGGTGGTACCAATGGGTAATAGTGGGTACTCAAATGGTGGTTTCAAGCGGAGGAGGGAAACTTATTCCTAGGGTGGGAGTATGGCAAATAATCCAACGGCATGATCGGTAAATCTTCTTTGGAATCCCCAGAGAAAAATAGGATGTTTTTAGGGTGGCTCTAAGGAACACATCAAGCAGTATTGTACGGCATAACCTCGAGCATGTCACAATTTCTAGCAGATGAGGAATCTTCAGCACTATTGTAGGAATACTCTGAGGTCGGGTGCATGTGACACTCCTCAGGGATCGCAAACGTCATATGATTCGATAGGACGGGGACAGTAGCATACCCCTCTTCAGCAGAGAAATGTCAGTCATGGTGATTCTTGGAACACCACAATTCCTTAGCAGGGCAATAATGAGAAGCCTTTGGGAGCTAAGGCATTGTTCAAAGCTGAAAATTTGGTGGTGGATGATCAGTTGTGACCATCCATAGTGTGAGTTATTATTCATTTAAATTCTACATTGATGCAAGTGTTGTTTGATACAGGTGCTCCACACTCTTTTATTGTCGCATGTGTGGTTAAGGTGCTGGGATTAAGGTTAGAAATGATGCCTTTGGTTTTGAATCTTTAAACTCCTCTGGGTAGAAAATAGTGTCGAGCCTTCTTGTGTAGAGAATGTTTTATCGTTGTGGGCGAGGTTGAGGTATGTGTAAATTCTCAGTGCATGAGATGGATGGGTATGATGTCATCCTAGGAATGGATTGGATGGAGGAATTTAATTCCCACATCGACTGTAATGTGCGAATTGTGTCTTTTATGACACAAAATGGCTTCAGAAATCTCTTTATAGGAGAGTGTCATAAAACACAGGGTGCAACATGGTTGTTGGCACCAACAGTGGACACCTTATCATATCAGTTGGTGGTGTTGTCATTGGAATCGGTAGAGGGGGTTGAGCAGAGTGTTCTTCTAGTAGAGGTGGATCGGTTCATGGATGTTTTTCCTGACAAATTCTCTGGGTTACCTCCCATAAGAGAAGTGGATTTTACGATTGATCTCCTTCCAGGGACCAGTCCTATCTCAATTCCATTATACTGAATGTCAACTACTAAATTGTGGTAATTGAAATTATAGTTTGAAGAGTTAAAAAACAAAGGCTTTATCTGGCATAGCAGGTCTTAGTGGGCAGCGCCTGTGTTGTTTGTGAAAAAGGAATATGGAACTTTGAGGCAATGTGTTTATTATCGTAGACATAACCATGTTACGATAATGAATAGATAGAAACTTCCATGAATTGATGATTTGTTTTCCCATTTTATGGGAGCATAGTGGTTCTCCATGATCGACCTGAGTTCGGGATATCATCAATTGCAGGTGATGAAGGACGATATTCCTAAAATATCTTTTATAAGTAGATATGGCCGTTATGAGTATGTTGTTATTCCCTTTGGTCTATCAAATTCCCCAGCGGTGTTCATGGCATTGATGAATCAGATATTTTTTATATATCTAGAATCATTTGTGGTGGTGTTTGTAGATGATATTAAGATGTATTCAAGGACAAGGGTGGAGTATTAGCAGCACTTGGTGACAATGCTGGGGATCTTGAGTGATCATTAGTTGAATGCAAAATTATCAAAGTGTGGCATTTGGATATAGTAAGTTCATTTTCATAGCCATGTGGCTTCTAAAAGGGGTGTTTTAGTGAATTCGGAGAAGATAGAGGATTTTATCTCATGGAAACCCCCAAAGAATGTGTTTGAGGTACAGTTTTTCCTTGGTCTAGCAGGGTATTATCAGCGTTTTGTTCATGATTTTTCACATTTGGATTCATCGATGATGGATTTGACAATAAATAATGTTCCATTCTAGTGTAATGAACAGTGTCAGTAGTGTTTCCATGAGCTAAAGGGTCTCCTTAAATCATCACTAATCTTGGTTTTTCCAAAACTAGGAAAAGGGTATGTGGTATATTGCGATGCATCAGGATCAGGGTTGGGGTGTGTTCTCATGAATGGGAAACATGTGGTTGTTTATGGCTCACAGTAGTTGAGGTTCCATGAGAAGAACTACCCAAATCATGATTTGGAATTTGTAGCAGTGGTCCATGCTTTGAATGTGTGGTGTCATAATCTCTTCGGTGAAAAATTCATCATATATACAGATCATAAGGGCTTGAAGAACATTTTATCAAAAGGCATTTGAACATGAAGAAAAGGGGATGGATTGAATATCTCCAGAAGTTTCATTTTAACTTGATGTACACATAGGGTTAGGAAAATTTGGTGGCATATGCGTTAAGTTGAAAATCATATGCTCAAGTGGTGAAACAGGCATCGGACCTATGTATGTTGATGTCGGTTATAGCTGGCATGCTGTTGGAAAGTGAGGACCAGGGTGATGGAGCAGTCTTCTTTCTAGTTTTGTTGATTCGTGACATGGTTGGCCTAGTTAAATAGGCACAAATATATGATTCTGAGTGTGTGACCATGAGGTCGAAACTCAATGTTGGGGAGACCATTAATGGTTGGAAACTGCATGGAGATTCAGTTTTGTATTTTCGGAATTGGATGGTTGTACCAGTTTCTTGTCAGAAAGATCTTCTCAGGGCGTATCATCATTTCAAGTGGGCTATTCATCCTAGAATTTACAAAATGTATAATGCATTGAAAGCACAGTTCTGGTAGGCTAGTATGAAAAGAAGAGTGGTTGAGTTTCTTTCGAGATCCTTGACATTCCAGCAGGTCAAGGAGGAGCATCAAAGGCCAGCGAGAATGTTGTAGACATTACCAATCCCTGTTTGGATGTGGTAGAAAATAGTGATGGATTTATTCATAGGTCTCCCAAGAATAGTCAGAAAGCACGATGTCATTTGGGTGATAGTGGATTAGCTAACGAAATTGGGCCACTTCATTCTAATTCGTGAATCTCATACGGTGGAGGATCTGTCCAAAATCTATATCTAGGAGGTGGTAAAGAGGCATGGTGTTCCTATTTTGATTGTATCCGATAGAGATCTAAGGTTTACATCTCGTTTTTGGAAATCCTTACAGCAAACCCTTGGAACTATGTTGACCGTGATTACGACGTATCACCCTAAAAAGGATGGTCAGTATGAGAGGATGATACAAATATTGGAGGATATTTTGTTGGCTTGTGTCATGGATTTTGGTGGATCATGGTAGGATCACTTATCGTTGGTTGGGTTCTCATACAATAACTGTTATCAAGAATCCATACATATGGCTCCGTTTGAAGTGGTTTACAGGAGGTCATGTCTTTCTCCACTATAATGGGTGGAAACAAGTGAGTCCCCGATGGCTGGACCAAGCGTTTTCTTAGAGACAACGAATAAGATCAAGATGATAAGGAATATAATGGAGATGGATCAGAGTCCTCAGAAATTGTATTTGGGTCATCGTCAATGGTCGTTGTCGTTCAAGGTGAGTGAACATGTTTTCTTGATGATCTATCCAAGGATGGGACATCGTCAGTTTGGGAAGCAGGGAAAGTTTTCTTCTAGTTATATTGGACCTTTTGAGATTATTGAGTGGGTTGGAGAGGTGTCTTATCATTTGAATTTTCCACCTAGGTTCAGTGTGGTTCACAATTTGTTTCATGTGTCGTAATTGAAAAAGTATCATCCAAATCCAAGCCATGTTATTCGATGCGATCATGGTGTGCTAGATCTGAATGCTTCATTGGGGAATGTGCTAGTGCAGGTTGTGGATAGGCAAGAGAAAGCCCTGCGGGGTAAAGAATCAGTCTAGTTCGGGTTTTGTGGTAGCATGGATAGATCCATGAGGAGACTTGGGAGCGGGAGAAAGAGATGGTCAAGAAATGTCCTAGGATCTTTTGGCAACGGGTGGGTTCACTACATTTTGAGGATGGAAATTCCAATGGTTGAGAGAATGTAGTACCCTCGGTTTGAGTTATTTCACCCTTGTGTCAGTTCATTTGTTCTTTTTGAAGTGTTTGGTTAAAGTTTGGACAATTATGGGAAAAACTTTTATAATTTGTGGAGGTGGTGTAAGGGTACACGGTTGGCACACTGTCTGATCAAACCATGCGACCAGCCTAAGAAACCGTGCACCGTTGACAGTGGGCTCCACATCAACGGAGCACAGTTTGTCAGACCGTGCAGGAAAGCCTTGCGAAGTCCCTTGGTGATATAGTGGAAACTGCACGGTTGGCGCACGGTTAGACAATCCGTGTGGGGTAATCGTGCGGTCACTTGATGTTTGGGTTTTTATGTCCCAGGCCACTCAGGATTCCCCATTTTATCATCATTCTTCCTCTAACTAATGGATCACATAGGATTTCTAGTTTCCAAACATGGGGTGCTTCTTATATCATTTTAGAGGCAGATCAAAGGTGTTTTGGGGGGATCAATGGTGGTTCTCCCCGGGTAAGTCCCTATTTTAGTTATTTGAGGTATTGGTTAGAGTTATCCCTCTCCCTCTATTATTTTCCTAGATCTAAAATGGTTTCATGTAGATATTGGGTTATTTTTCCTTTGTGTGTTATAGGTTGATCTTTTGGATGTTAGGGAAGGGTTTTCGAGGTTGTTTTGAGGATGCGTTCACCCGGTTTTGAGTGTGTCTATGCGAGGGTCGATTTCACAAAACCCTAAGAGGTAGGTGGATTCTCTCTCAACTCCACTAGGTTGAATTGTGAATTTCATTTACAATTAAATTGGTTGCATTAATTTCATTGTAAGTATTTCGTGTGAATTTTGTTGGAAAATTAAATGGTTGATGATTCGGTGCTTTTGGCATAAAATTGGGGTTTTGTTGAAATGTGCTCAATTTTTTAATTTTAAATTGGTGATTTTATAATGGTAACAATTGTGAGTATGAGAATTGATTTCATTAAATTGGTGATATTGAATTTTTTTGGCATGGAAATGGTATTTAATGGTATTGACAATATGCTTGATTATAGTTGTGGCATGGGTGGAAATTGGTGATATCATTGGGTGGATGATGTTGGGACATGGTGGAGTGGAAAAGAAAGTGACACCATATAAAGGTCATGGATAGTGGACGGAAGGGAATCAATCAATAACAAGTGGGAGGAAAGTACCACTTGAGTGGATTGGTAATGAATGGGTTGGACGGGAAGTTCCATCGTGATTTTTTGTGTTCTTTGTTGGTGATGTTTGTAGATGGGGCTTGTGAGTGAATTGTGAAAATGTTAATCAGCTTGGGGCATGGTTTAATTGGATTTCTTGCATGGCATGGTTTATTTTTCTTCCTTGTGTGGAATTTTTGGCTTATAAACAATTAGTATCTTGGTTTTTTTGTATATAAAATGTTTCATATAAATGTGCTAATGGTTTTATCCTAGTGGAGTGTGTAGGGAAGTCAGTTGGGAAAATCTGACAGAGTAGTTGTACTCACCCACTGATTTGGCACTTTGTTGTCTTCGGAGATGTCAGGTACCATGACATGGGAAAAGGTAAGGCATCACCCTCCTATATTGGTGCATTGTGATGTTTTGGTGGAGCATGGAGCATGGAGCTTGGTGTAGAGTTGTGGTGGTGTCATTAATTGTGGTGTTTGGTTGTTTAGTTTCGGCTTTTTACTCTGTCGTTTTTTGAACATGTCTAGATGAATGGTTTTGGAGTTTTTGATGGAATTGTTAGTATCACAAGGTTGGGATTGAAAGTCTATGCAACTTTAGTTGTTGGTTGGTTGAGTTTGGTTGTCTTCTTAAGGGAAAATTGTTCCCCACTGTTCTATGAAGCCCTCAGAATTTATTTCCTGTATTTGACGCCACAAGAACATTATTTAAGGCCATGTAACCCTCACTACCTCCTCAAGTAAATGATGTAGGGGCGGGGTGTTACACATATATTTCATTTCCATTCTTTCATTCAATACAAAATAAAATGGAAATAGTGTTCACGTGTATGTACAACCTACCATCTTCATAAACAGTGAATTCCATATCATATTTATATATTTTATAGATTTTTATAAATATATATATATATATCAAATATATATTATATTTAAATCATGTTTTACATTATGTAACAATAAAATAATGAACTATGTAATAGGATAAAGAATAAAAATTCAAAATACATACGAACCACAAAGAATATATTACTCAAAAGGTAACATTAACATGTATTTGATTATGAATAAGTAATATAAAGTCATAATAAAATCTTATATGTAATGATATAAAATAATATGGTTTTTTTAAGATTTATAATAAAATTAATTTATTATACAAGAGGATTGAATGAGTATGATGTGAGTCAAGGAATAAGGTAACAGTTTTCTCATTTCACTTTTATTTCTGTGTGATTTATTTTCAATTCACGACTCATTTCTTTTGTGTGATTTATAAATTACCCATTAATATATTTTGTTATTCATATCCTTAAATTTTTGGTTATTTACATGTCCATTTTATTGTCTCTATTTTATTTGGTTTATGTTTCATAAGTTAAAAAAATTGGTGAATTACTTTTGTTTCAACTTACACTCTTTTAGACAGATGTTTTGTTACGCACCTATATTCTTCTATGAGGTGGACATAAGTCACTTTTAGAAGTTATATCAAGATTATAGTTATTTTATTTATGTTTTCTACTTCATTTAATTTAATTTTCTTACGTGAAATTAATGATTCAAATTTACTATGTGGTAAGAGTTTTTGCAATTATCCCTTCATTTTTCAGGATTATTTATGACTATGCTATCATTGATGAAATAATATGATCTATCATTCAAGAACACTCATGATTTTTTTATCATCTGGTTGTATATTATTTCTCCATGTATTAATGTAATTTTTAACTCTTTGTTACTTATTATAATTGATAGAAAAATTATGGAAATACGGCCACATTTCAGTCTTCGGACGAAAATATGTTTTCCTCCACATTGTAAACAATGTATCCAAATTATATATATATATATATTTTTTAAGAACATTTTCAAGTGAAATATTTTTGAATATATTTTAAATTATTTTTTATCAAGTTTATAATACAAATGGTTTTCATATTTGTTTTCCAGATTTCATTGTTTGTTTTAAAAGTAGAAGGGTTTCACAATTTTTTCTATAATATTATTTATGTTTTAAAGTAAAATGGATTTAAAAATATTTTAAATTTTAATTTATGAATTTTAAATTTTATATTCAATGAAAAAAAGTTTTAAAATTTTTTTTCTGTTTTAAAATTATTTTTCTAAAGATGAAGTTATATTTTACTCATAAAATAATTTTAAAGATATTTCAAAATTATATTCCATCTATGATGACATATATTGGTCCTATTCATTAATTAATGAGGATATTAACCATGTTTTCAATAAATATTTATCCTCTAAATGGTTCATGTTTTTATGGAATGATACTTATGAAACCAGTTTCTCATTCATGGGTTATATGTTTATGAAACATATTTGTCTTTCACATGTTATAGGTTTAGGTGACCCATTTCTTTTTAGGGGTTATATGTTTATGTGACCAATTTCTTTTTTAGGGGTTATATGTTTAGGAAACTTGTTTCTAATTCCTGAGTTGCATGCTTTATAATCCAACTTTTTTTTCACAGTTTCTGCTTTTATGAAATGATTATGAAACCTATATCTATTCCATATGTTATGAAATGATTATATGTTTTTGATACACATTTCATTTAAGGGTTTGTCATATGAGTTTTTATGATATTTTGGATCATTTATTTATGATTTAATTATTATAATGGTGGGACCTATATATCTTTCTATTGAATTGATTAATAATTTATATGTCATGAGAAATACATGATTGGAATCGGGGTGAACTCTCTTCAGTAAATGACTTTGTCTACTAATATAGTCTTGGGATTGAACCTTGACTATTATGATGGTCATGGGAGTGAAAAATGACAACCAACATGGTATGGGTAGTGCACCCATACTACTAGGATTTTCATGGATGATATTCCTTAACTAATGTTGAAATCGGTTTATATTCTTATGTTCCTTCCATAATATCATGTCTTATTCATATTTTCTACTTTTATGGACAATTCTCTTGATTCCATTATGATTCATGTCTTATGAATTTCCAAACATTATTCCATGATTTTTTATGATCATTGACATTCATTTTAAGATCATAAAATGTCATGTTCACTTCATTATACCCTCATACTAATGTTTATGATTAAATATCTCCCTTGTTTACCCTTACTGGGCATCTATGATTTCTGTTTTTAATGATTTTTTTCACCAACTTTGTATGACATGTATTATTTATTTTGTTTACAAGAAGGTTGATAGTCATGAAGAATCTATTAAAGATAATGGATCTCAATTATGTAACTGTGTTTATGTTTCCATGTTTCCAAAGGAACTAAAGTAAGAGAGTATCAGGAAATTTTTTTGTGTAATGTGATAAGTATTACGTAAAAATGGTTTGATATAAATGAATATTAAGAAAGGGTTTTTGTAGAATATATATATTATTTATTACATAATTATTGTTTTTGAGAAAAAATAATAACTATATTCATACATTCTATTCATTTGAAAATGATTACATCACTCATGATATATATGGATATCACTACTAGGATGCGATGTGATTCATTATTCATAATCTTTTAACAATATTCATAATAAGGATAAATTTAACTAATATATATTATTTTTATATAATTATTAAAATTTTATATATAAGGGAACGATAACCAATTTTTATGAATTGTATCATTCATAACAAAACATGCATGAGAATAAAATACAGTCAACACCCAAAACAATGATAATAATGAAGGATGGTTGATGAAAATGTGATAATATAATATTTTATGATCATATAAAATTTTATAAACCTTAAAATATTTCAAATAAAATTAATGACATGTTCAAAATAATTATATAGTAGGTTAATGGATGTTTAACTAACGAAAACCATGAGGTAAGAGGTATCATAACTAGTTTTTCATTCATTAGGTAATACTTATACTTCATCCTATATGTTATTACATGTTTATGTATGAAATACAATAAGGTTTTATTGTATTTCATTTCTACATTGATTTTGGA
Organism: Viscum album; assembly: GCA_963277665.1. NCBI lineage: Eukaryota > Viridiplantae > Streptophyta > Magnoliopsida > Santalales > Viscaceae > Viscum > Viscum album. Next base: position 1,517,348,384 of record OY728127.1, on the reverse strand, counting down.
AAAAAAAAATTGGAATCACATTATTCACACATAATCACTACATAGATTAATTCTCATGTCAATGATACTATCACTATAAGAGATTCTCTCTAAATTTCTACTATAAAGAGAAATATTTAGTATTTTGTAAATATATCATTTAATTTGGTGTATATACATCACTTATGATGTATTTAACATGAATATATATTTAATACAAATTACAAAAAAAATATATTCATTTTTATACAATTATGGGGTTACAAATTAAAATTTAACAAAGGGGTAGCTATTAAATTAAAAAACTATTTTTTGGGATATTGGACTTATTTTAATTGAAGATATATTTTAATATATCATTCCTAAACTCCATAAATTTTTTTATCCATTGTATATTTAATTATTTCAATGTTTTCTTCTAAAATTTACTCTCATATGAAATTTAAATATGAAAATAATTTTTTAAAATATAAACCAATCTTATAACTCTTTTTGATCGGGTATATTTTTTTTCTATATAGATACAATTCAAATTTATTTTACAAAAGTATTTATTATTTCCAAAAATTATTTTTAAGGATTTTTTATTTTATCCCTGAATTTTTACGTGGTTTAAAAGCATCCATTATAATTCATTCCCTAAGGGTCATTTTTTGCTTTCTTTTGCCAAATATAAAAAAGGGAGGGTTTCTTTTAATATTTACAGTGTTAATAGATTTTCCCTCTTCCATAGCCATTTTTTCCTATCTATCATCATCTAATAAATCATTTTTTATACAAATAAAATTGTTTAATAATATATTATTTTAATATTTACATTAAATTTTCATTGTTTCTCCAAATGACATAATGTTAATACAAAACCTATATTTTTTATGAAGTATTGGACATAATTTATCTCTTTTTAATTTTTTGTTCATTAAAATTGTTGAGTCAATACAGTTTTCATTATGAATTTTCCATTACTTCATGTTTGGGGGAGATTGTTGAGTCAATAAGGCCTCCTTATAACTTTACCATTCCTTCTTCTTTTGAAAATCACAAACTCTGTATCTTAAGGAAAATATCATTCTACCATATGATTTACTTCTCTAAGGAAAACTTTCATTCCTCAAGGAATTTTATCCTTACCATGTTTTTCATTGTTCATTATCTTGTCTACATGTAAAATATGGTTTCATATCTAATACCTCAGAATCATATAATGCTTAAATGAAGAGAATTCTATTTTTAGACTTCGAATTCTGACTTTGAGTTCTCTAAATTTAGACTCTGAACTCTTCTGAGTTCTAACTCCGAATTCTAATGAATTAAAACTCTAAACATTCTGATTTCTGACTCTGAATTCGAATGAATTAAAACTGCGAACATTGTGAGTTTTGACTCGAAATTCTAATGAATTCAGACTTCGGTCTTTGTGAGTTCTAACTCCAAATTCTAATGAATTCAGACTCTGAACATTGTAAGTTCTGACTCCAAATTATAATGAATTCAGACTCTGAACATTGTGAGTTCTGACTCCAAATTATAAAGAATTCATACTCCGAACTTTGTTAGTTTAGGTTCCGAATTCTTGTGAATCCAGATTCCAAATTTCCTTGAAATTCAGACTCCATAATTCTATAGAGTTTATGTTCTAAATTCCTTAGAAAAAAATCTGAATATCCTTGTATTATATACTCTGAAAGTATTTTTGGTTAGGCTCAGATCTTTTTTTTCCTTACACTCCGAATAATGAATTTTGACTGTGTAACCGTATTCTTTCTTACAGTTTTTTGTTATAAAACAATGTCAAACATTTAGTTACTAACTAACCATTTTTTTAGTGAAACATGTATAGGTCCCTCTGAAATTCAAGTAAAAATATGATTGTTGGAGGAGGGAGCCGACCGTGGAATCTGTTCAAATAAATAAGAGCTCATTTGAAAAAGATCAGAACTTTGAAACTTTACTTTTGGGAGAACATACATACATGTTGTTGAAGTGATATCAAGAGAGAGAGGATCTTATAAACTCTCATTATTTGTGAACAATGTTTTAATGTATTGTACAAACATTGGATCATTCAGATTTGCTTCGTGCGACTCCAATTGTTGTTGTGTACAATAGAGGGCTTCTGGGGATAGGAAGATAGAGGTGCCAACTACCTTGAAGTTGAGGGATTCCTTTCGGAGGAAGATAGAGGTGACAACTACCATGATGTGGAGGGTATTGGGGGATTTCAAGACAGACTCTGATCTTGTTATCGAGGGGTTACCCTGGTGTGGGTAAGAGATAATTTCGTGAAAGTATAAATCAAGGGATCTTTATCCAAGGTTGTTGGATAACCTTCTCTTTGGGTTAAAATACTTACTAATTGTTACTTATTTTGTTACAAGTATTCCACTGCATTTTATTTTTTGAGGAATGTATAACAATATTATACTTCTTTATACTTTTACACTCTGATTTAGTGAGATTCTATACGCTTTAAGGTAGAATATTTATTTTTTAATCTTTCATTAAGTTTCATTTTGAGGAACCATTCTTCCGGATTCACTTTCTCGGAATCATAATTCCAGAATCTTGCAAGTATATAGAACTTAGTGGTTTGTTGAATTACCTTGTTTAACCTTGTTAAACATAACCATCTTTAAAAGTTCCAAAGGAAATTTTTTAAAGAATACAATAAACCCCGCCCCTCTTGTATTTTGAGCATCGTCACATACTTTATTCAGTATCTATATTATTTCGATGCTAAATTTTTTAATATAGAGTATATCATACTCACACATACCATCTGAAAAATTGGTATTATAGGAGGTGACCTTGTACCCTATACCAATTCAAAAATTGGTATCAGAGCATTGGTTCAATCTGAATTAATTTCACGATTAGATTGAGAAGAGAAATATAATTCTTCTATTTTTTTCAGAATCATATTATTTGACTCTTGAAGTTAGGATTCATATTTTTCTTAGAAACACTCTAGTTTTATTTTCCTTGTTGGGGAATATTTTCCTTGTTTACAATAATTTTCTATTAATAAGTTTTTGTGGACATATTTTTCTTTAAATTGGCAGGAATCAATGTTGGTTCCATAGAAAATCTCCATCCATCAAGACCACCTATTTTTTATGGGAATGATTATGAATATTATAGAGATCGCATGGATACATTTATTATCAATACAAGAGTTGATAATTCTGTTATGCTTAATGGAGTATATAAAATTCCTGACAAGGAAGTTAGTACCTTCACCAATCAAGAAAAGAATGACTATCAACTGAATTATAAGATACACATTACCTTCTTTGTTCTATGACTAGAAATATATATAGCCAAATTTCAACTTGTGAAGTAGAAAATTGTATTTGGAAGAAACTTGAAGTCACTCAGTTTGGAACATTCAATGTTAATGAAACCAGAAGAGCCATGCTCAGAGCTGAATATCATGGATTTAACATTCCTTATGGAGAACCCATTTGTATGGTGTAACAAAGATTCATGCCTATTTTAAATAGTTTACAATCTATCGCTGAGAAAGGATTATATGATGAATCTCTTGTTTATAAGATCATAGACTTCATGCCCAATGAGTGGGAATCCAAGAGAACTGCTATTGATGAGAAGAGTAAGGTTACTCAGATTTTTCTTGATGAACTTTTTGGAACTCTTCTTCAACATGAGACCAGAATGAAGAGAGATGCAGATAATGTAAAGAATAAGAATGGGAATGGTAGTGTGTATTTTACTACAACATCAAATCACATGAAATGCAAGACTCCTAAGAGAGTTACTAGATCCAAATCAAAAAATGTTATTATCCAATCTGAGTCTAGTGGAAGTGAATCGTCAGAAAATGAGTTAGAAAATCTTACTTGAAGGATGAACAGGATTGTATAATAGAAGAACTCTAAATCCAGATATAATAAGAAAAAAAGGAAAGATAAGAAATATTCAGAAGTCACATGTTATGAATGCAAGAGAGATGGAAATATAAGACCTAATTTTCCTATTCTTAAATGAAAAGAAAGAAAGGAAAATAATTCTGAGAGAAGTAGACATAAGTAATACAAAGATAAAGCTGAGAATGTCTGGTAATTTAAAGACACTTGGAGTGCCTATGGTGGTGGATCTTTAGATGAATCATCAGATTACAAATCTTCTGGACAGAAGAATCTTGGTCTACTGGCTAGAATACCTATTGAAAGTCATTGTTTGATGGCTAAGGTACATAATGATGAATCTGTGAACAATGTCTCTTTAAATGAAAATTATAATAATGAAAATTATTATGAATATTTTGATGAATAATATTATTCTGATGAAGAAAATTCTTTACCTACCTATGAAGAAGTTTCTAAGTATTCCAAACTCCTTGATATTGAAATTTCAAAACTCATGGAAAAAATTGATAAGGAAAATTCTAGGAATAATATTCATACTAAGGAAATATGACATCTTTCTAAAGATCTTGATAACAAAATTTTTGATTTTATATGAATTTCAAAAAATATTGAGGAATAAATTCTTAGAAGAATAAACTTTCTAAAGATATAGAAAACATAATTTCTAAGAAAAATGTTTTCAGTCCAAACACTTATTCCAAATAAAATTTTTTGGAAGACAAGAACATATTTGTCAAACTGAAATCTGAAATTTTATCCTTGAGGAAGTGTTTGTAAAACTTTACCTTAGGTAAGGAATATTTTGATAAGATGTCTTCTCTAATCCGACCTCTAAAGAATTGTTCTGGTTTTGGTTATACTAGTTCCAAACCAATTTTTAGAAACAATTATTTTGTTCCTCAAAGTGCTTCATTCTGCACGAAGTGTCAGTGTGGTCGAAACTGGGATAAAAATTGTCCCTTAAACAAAACTCAATATTTAGGATTTCATAAAGCCTGTTTTTCTATGAAAATGTGGGTGCCTAAGAGTTTTCTTTCAAAAACATCCAGATCCAAGAATGTTTGGATTCTGAAATCCAAACTCTTTTTTTTCAAGAAAATAGAGAGAGTACCAACAGAAATACTTGGTACATGGATGATAGATGTTCCCATCTTATGACTGGTAACAAAAACTATCATGAAATGATATCAATATGATAGGATGAAAATTATATTTCAGAGATAATTCTCATGGAGAAATTATTAGTATAGGTAATATCATTCTTCTTGAAAAAACGTTGATTTCACATGTTTTGTTTGAAAAGGAGATATCATTCTTCAATTTATCAGAATGCAAGATCATCATGATTATATTCTCACAAAATCATTACCCTCTGATATATTTTAATACATTAAACATAAGTTAGGAATGATAACAGTAAGGTAATCATTTTTATTAACTTCCTATTGAAATCAATCTCCTTACAGTAATAAAATCATTTTCATAGGGGGGGTACATTTCCTTGTTAGTTTTTCAAGTTTTTAATGTTTTATCGTAATGATGTTTTTCATGTTTTTCATAATGATGTTTTTTGAGGTTTTTTATAATAAATATTTTCATGTTTTTTCATAATGAAGTTTTTCATGTTTTTCGTAATAAATTTTTTTCAGTTTTTCATATTGATGTTTTTCAGGTTTTTTCGTAATAAAGTTTTTCATGTTTTTTATAATCAAGTTTTTCATGTTTTTCCTTTATGATGTTTTTCATGTTTTTTCATAGTGATGTTTTTCATGTTTTTCGTAATGATGTTTTTTATGTTTTTCATAATGATGTTTTTCAAATTTTCATAATGAAAATTTTCATTTTTTTCATAATGATGTTTTTCATGTTTTTCATAATGATTTTATTTATGCTTTTTGTAATGATGTTTTTCAATTTTTCGTAATGAAAATTTTGTTTTTCTATATAAATTTTCTTAATGAATATTTTCATAGTTGAAATCTTCGTAATGAAACTTTTCATACTTGAAAATTCTATAATGAATATTTTCATGATAATTGTTTTCCTACATTTCCATTTTTTTCAAAATCAATATTTTCAGAATCTAAATTTCCTCAAGAAGAATTTTTCCTCAATATGAATAATCATCCGGGTAATACGAAAGGTATGATTTGTTTCTTAATATTTTGTAATCATTATTTACTTGCTAATATTTTCTTTTGTATTCTAAATTTTTCAGATTATATTTTCCTTAAATCTGAATGTTTTCCTTTAAAAACTTCAAAAGATCGGATCCTACCAAATTTTCATTTCGGATATCAATTCAACCATTAGATCTAATCAGAAGTTTTCTCAACTGTTGGATTAACTTAGGATGTTTAACTGTCATTTCAAACGCATATATAAAGGACCCCCAAAACATTATCCCATATCATATGTCAAGCCTTTGCGTGCCGAAGATCTTCCCCCTTTCAAAATCCCGTTCTGATCCTCTCAAATCTTTCTCAAATATGAATGTCTGGTGAAGTTCCTTCTCCATAGATGTCAACTATCAAGTAAATTTATGTTTGGCAGATTTACAGAGAGAGGATACTGCATCCAAATTTATTTTCCAAGTACAATTCCATTATATCAAAGAACATCAGATTGAATGGATGGGAAAGCGTTTGAATTTCAAAGCTATGAGCTCATGATGTAGTATATCTGGATCTGCTTATTGAATTTTAGGAATATGTGTGTTTTTTCAAGGAAGAAAAGAGGTCTAATTTTTCTTTCAAATGCTATGGAAAATCATATGCCCTTTCATACACTAAGGATGCTAGCTTTGTGGGGTTGTCTTATGAAGGGGAAGTTGAATTATATTCCCATAAATTTTCGTATGTACAAAGAAGTTTTGTCAAGGTGAAATCTATGGAGTGTCTTGGACATTCAAGTGTTAAGACTTCGAAGATTGCTAATTTTTCTATGAATAATTGGATCTGTGAATTATGGGTTCAAGGTTTCATCATTCCGAGATAAGGTGATAAGGACACCTTGAAGAAGAGAGACATGTATATCCTAGATTTTCTGGTGACTCTGAGGAAGATAAAATTGATAAAGCATATTCTCATTACGATAGAGAATATCAAGAATGGGAACTTGAAAGCTCTGATTATAATACATCTGACTATTCTTTCCAAGTTGATTGTACGGTGCCTTAAGTCTTTCAATATTCCTTACAGTTCCAACCCTAGGAATTACAAATACATGATGGTAAGTTATGATACTTTGATGGGATTGAATATTGGTTTCTCTAAATATTCTATATAATTCTATTACAAACCAGAGGAAGAGGCTGAAGCGGTTTATACAGAACAAGAGGTTCCTGAACCATCGAAAAAGGGAGGAAATAAGAGGAAGTTGAAAGAAGAAGTAGTTGAAGGTAAAACCCCAGAGTCTAAAGAACTCAATCCACACCTCCAAAGCCTAAAAAGCATAAATATTATCCGAATGAGGTTGTAGCCAAGTGGGGGAAAGACAAGATAAACCAGATGGAAGGAGAGCCACAATTTGTATTGGATCCTACTGAGGCCAAGGCTTTCAAACAGAAGACCGCTGACGAGCTTGGGAATAAAGCTGAGGAAAAGAAGCAAAAGAAGAAGATTTCGGAAGTTAATATTGTGAAATACCATCTTTGAGATAATGAGATAGCATCCGAGAATATCCTTGTAATGAAATCATTCCTAGTAGAACCCTTACCTAGGACACCGGGGAATAAATTTCTCACTCCAGAAAAAGTACAAGGGAATTTAGTTGCAGAAAAAGAAGATATGGAAGAAGTTAAAGAAGAGGAAAGCAATAATGACATAGAATACCTCATAAATCAAGTTGAATACTTTCTTTAGATAGAAAGTGAATCCGAGAAATTTTCAATATGGACTTCTCAAGCCGGATTCTCGAAGCTTGCTACTCCTGGGTTAGATGAAAAATCTGAATATGAAGTGAATAAGCTCTCTGAGGAAGAGAGTTATAATCATCATTTCATTCACACTTAAGATGCTGAGGTAGGAGCTGAGAAGGAGAAGATAGATGAAGATAGAATTGTTCAGCTGTTTGAGAGTGAATAGGAATCATCGAATGAGGAAGATATTTTGAGAACTAATAAAGGGAAATAGGTAATTGTGGATACACCTATTAAAGTTGTTTTAACTAAAAAAAGAAGCGGGTGGATCTTAAAAGAGGAAGCTTGTCGAGCAAGAGAAAGAGCCTTCACCAAGCAGAGTCTCAGATTCAAAATCATCATCCCCAAGACATGATTTCATCCTTAAATCTCTGAAGAATCTTGTTGAAAACATTCTGATCTTTCCATGAATTTATTCGAGATGTCAGATGCTCCAAAAAATATTTAATCAAAAATCGGATTTAGTATCAATGGTGATGGATAAATGTGTCCAACATGAGGCTGATTTAAAGAAATTCTTCATTAACTATGATGCCTATAAAAATCTTGTATAAAAGTGATTAGCTTGTCAAAGAAAATACGTGAATAATTGAGAGATCTTGATGAGTTTCAACAAGATGTTAAGGGATATTTTGATTACAAAGATAGTAAAGTCAAGGATCTCACAACTAGCTTTTAATAAAAGCTAACTCTTGAGAAGAATACTTGGATACAAGATGTAAAAGATCTGAATGGGAAGCTATATTTAGTTGCACAAAGATGGAAGAGGGAAAGGGATCTTCAGATTGAGAACGAAGAGAAGCTAGTTATGAAAGGTGAATTTTTGAATGCTCAGGAAGAGGCTCTAAAGGATCTGGAAGAAAAGATCATATATTTGGAGAAGAAATTAGAGGATCAGGATCAAATGCTAAAGTAAGCAGAGGAAGACCATAAAGAACTCAAAAAGCTTAAAACCATAGTGAAGAAATTTATAACCTGGGATAAGGATGGAAAATAGTTCCAATCCGATATTTTGTTTTATTTTTTTCCTTTTATAAATTCTTCCTATCTTAATGGAATTTTTGTTTCTCGTTTTTTGTTTGAATGTTTTGTACTAATATTTCAGGTACTATAATTTTCTTTCCATTACCTCAAATTCTTTTTGAAAATCACAATGTGGGAAAATGAAAAAGACTACTATGAAAAGAAGTAATATCCCTATTTAAGGGTGAGTTTATCTAAGGAGGAGTTTTCATTATGAATATTTCTGTATTCAAAATTATGAAAAATCTCATTCCATAAATCTAGAATATGATCCTTAGACTTCCAAAGCATACGGGTGAGTTAGTAGTATTCATCAATGTCCACGTGTAAAAGGAGATAAGTTTTATTTCAAAGTCTAGAAATATATTTTCTAATTCCTTAAATTCTTTTTCGTATGGATGTTTGTGATTTACAAAAAGGGAGAGATGTTTGAGTAAATAAGGTTTTTATTATAACATTTCCATTCCTTCATGTTTGGGGGAGATTGTTGAGTCAATAAGGTCTCCTTATGACTTTACCATTCCTTCTTGTTTTGAAAATCACAAACAACTTATCTTAAGGAAAATCTCATTATACCATGTGTTTTACTTCTGTAAGGAAAAAATTCCTTCACCAAGGAAATTTATCCTTACCATGTTTTTCAGTGTTCATAATCTTTTCTAAGTGTAAATTTCTGTTTCATATCTAAAACCTTGGAATCATATATTACTTAGATGAAGAGGATTCTGCTTTCAGACTCTAAATTCTGACTCCGAGTTCTCTGAATTTACACTCCAAACTCTTTTGAGTTCTGACTCCAATTTCTATTGAATTTAGACTCCAAACTTTCTGGGTTATGACTAAAAATTATATTGTATTCAAACTCTGAACTTTGTGAGTTCTGAATCTGAATTCTAATGAATTCAGACTCCGAACATTGTAAGTTATGACTCCAAATTATAATGAATTCAGACTCCGAATATTGTGAGTTCTGACTCCGAATTCTAATGAATTCAGACATCAAACTTCTTTAGTTCAGGTTCCGAATTCTTGTGAATTCAGACTCCGAAATTAAACAGATACCAGGTTCTGAATTCCATAGAAAATAAAATTCGAATATCCTTGAATTATAGAGTATGAATGTATTTTTTGTGAGACTCCAAAGATTTTTTTTCTTACACTCTGAATAATTAATTTTGGTTATATAAACATATTTTTTCTTACACTTTCTTTTATAAAACAATGTTGTGCATTAAGTTACTAACTAACCATTTTCTGAGTTACACCTGTACAGGTCCCTCCGAAATTTATGGAAAAAAATGACCATGGGAGGAGGGAGATGACCGTTTAATCCATCCCTATAAATAGGACCTCATTTGAATGAGATCAAAACATTGACACTTAAATTTGGGCTGAATATACATACATTTTGTTGAAGTGATTTCTAGGGATGGGGGCTCTTATAAACTCTCATGCTTCGTTCAGAATGTTTGAAATTCTTGTTCAACCTTTTCATCTTACATATTTTCATTGTATGACTCTGATTGTTGTCGTGTACAATCAAGGGCTTCTAGGTATATGAAGATAGATGTTCTGACTACCTTGATGTTGAGGGCTTCCTAGCTGAGGAAGACAGAGGTGCCTACTGCCATAAAGATGAGAGCTTGTGGGGATAGCAAGACAGACTCTGATCTTAATATTGAGGGCTTACCCTCGTGTGGGTAAGATCGACTTTCTTGAAAGTATAAATCAGGGGACTGTTATTCAAAGTTGTTGGATACCCTTCTTTTTCGGTTAAAAGATATACTACTTGTTACTTGTTTTGTTGAAAGTTTTCCACTGCATTTTATTTTTCGAGGAAAGTATAACTATCTTATACATCCTTATACTTGTATAATCTGATTTAGTGAGATTCTATATGCTTTATTATAGAATATTTATATTTGTAATCTTTCATTTTGTTTCATTTTTCAGAACCATATTTCTGGATTCACTTTATGGAAATCATATTTCCATAATCTAGAAAGTACATAGAACTTAGATGTTTTGTGAATTACCTTGTATAACCATTTTAAACATAACCATCTTTAAAAGTTCCAAAAGAATTTTTTAAAGAATCAAGTTCACCCCCTGTATTTTGAGCGTCACTAGATACATTATTTAGTATCTATATTATTTCGATCCTACATTTGATATTATAGATTATATCATACTCACACATACCATCTCAAAAAAAATTCCCACGAAAGATTGAATTTATTTTGTTAATTAATTTGTAAGCTTCAATTAAATATATATATATATATATTCTTCCCATAATGGATATGATTAATACCTAAAATGTATATTATTTCCCTATTAGGTGCTTTAATTTGAATGATATTTAAATTACTAGGTTAATATTGATATCCGGTATTATTTTCTCAATATAGATACTTTTTTATAAGTAATATTACTTATGAATTAAATTAATCATTAAATATTTAAGGAATGCAATGTAAATTCAGTACTTGGTGGGGTCAAATTATAGATATCCACTCAATGCATCATTTGATATGATGGGAAAAACTGGTTGGATTGAATTTTTAAATAGGTTTTTGGTGTATGACTACACATTGATTAAACAATCTAGGTGCAAGGCCTTATCATTAGACATATCATGATGTATGAGATCATGATGTCAAACTTTTTAAATTTAAATGATTGAAAATTTATCTATCATTACCCATGTGTTTTATATATTGATATTATCCATGGATAATCTTTGAACTCAAGGGATTCCTAAATGTAATTTTATTCTAGATTATTACCTTACCATATTTTTAATTAAGTATTTACAAAAAAAAATATTTTTTTGTACTTAACCCTTACTGAGAATTTTTTCTCACCATATTTTGTTTAATTTCCCCTTGATATGAAGTTGAAATCTTTGAATGAGTTCAAGGATGTAGTGTATATACTTACTCTATGATGTATTTTATGTTTTCAAATGTAATATGATATTCATGAATGTGTTTACTTTACAATTTCTATTACAACATTTTTCACTTTGGGATCAATTCAATTGTACCATATTCCAATGTAATAAATTAGCTATGAATTTTGTTCTATTGGACTTTGTATTTTTACAAACACTTTCTATATCACCAACTATGACACAGAAGACCTGTTCACCCATATTAGGTTTTTAACAAATATTCTTTACATTTTTTATTTAATATTTATCCCAATTTTATATGTCCATAATTAAAACCACAAAAATAATACACTATCCCACATACAAACCCATGAATCATTTTAGGACATGAGTTTTATAAATTTAGGAGACATCGATTTATTTGAAAAGACCCATATCATCAATTGATCATTTTTTTCTAGTCCCAAATATATAATTCCATAATAATTCATTATCAACTCCTATAAAATTATCCACATAAGAAACCATTCTACGCATCATGTATACAATATCATAATTTATAAACATGGTATATTAAATAACAAGATGGTTGAGATCAGGTTCTTAGTATGGGTAAACCTTGGCATTCACAGTGGAATATCATTGGTGAGAGTAAGATGAGAATAAGGGTATTGTAATATAATAAATTTTTATGAGAACATAAAAATATAAATCACATCCATCAAAACCTATATCATAAAACTTGTTTCATGGAATTAAATATTATCATAAAAATAAACATTCATTTAATAAAATCATGGACCATGTGATATCAATTGTGTTCAGCAGAACCTTTAAAATCAGAGAAATAATCGTGAAATTTTATTGGATTCTTGGTAAATCATCATTTTTTGAAACATATAGTCAAACATAAATATTGGATAATATACCATAATAAATCACATATTCTCTAAGGTGTAACATATTATCTTTTTAACTCCTTCATTTTACCCGTTACATTAGAGATCCATATCAGGCTCACCCATATTCAATATCTATATCTGGCACACTACTCTTAATATGAGTCATAAAACAACAATAAGATGAATAAATTATGTAGAACATTCATTTCATCATCAAACACATAACAACAATATACATTCCATTAATACAAAGATTAACCCATGGAAAACAAATACATTTCATGCAAATTATCATTATCAAATTATCATTAACCATATCAAGAAATAGAGTGTATATTATCACAAGATAAAATCCTTACTGAATCATTTTAATCATTTAAAATATGCCAATATCAAGTTAAAATATCTATTTTGAAGACATTTATAAATATAATTTTAACGTTATGAATAAAAATGATGTAATTGTAATAATATTAAAAAATAAAAAACATATTTTGTAATGATTAATGTAGATTTTTTTAAAATCATGAAAAAAAAAGAAATTTAAATTAATAATGAAAACTTTACCTAGTTTATGCAAAAATATATCCAATAATAAGTCGTAAGGATAACATTTTTTTCATACATTTATAAGGATAGAAAATGGTGAATCATGTGTATGTTGTTAAGAAATTTATTTTAAAACCAACATATTGAAGTTAAAAGACCATGGAGGATAAACATAGGATGTCATTTATGTTTTCAAAAGTAAATTATTAAAAGTATAAAAAATATGCAAATAATAATTTTAGGTAAAAGACATTAAAACATTTTAATCAATGTGTTTAAATAAAACCCAATTTCTTAGTCTTTAAAATTAAATAATCATTGAAAAAAGAAAACCATAGATAAATTTTGAAAAAAAACATTATTTTTTGTAAAGATATCATAAATTATATTCATTTTTAGAATACAAAACTATCAATGGATTCTAAGAGGTTAATAGATAATAGATCTCAGTACTAGAAAATTTGTGAGAAAAAATCCCTTATGACATTAATAACATTCAAAAAAAGATTTTGAAATAGAGAACATGAAATTTAATGATAAATTCAAAGGGATTAGTGATATAAAATTTCAAAATACAAGCATGGGAATACAGATAAATAATATATAATAATTCCAGGTGTATAAAATGAATAATTTCACAAAAAAATGAAATAGAAATAAATAAAACCATTGTTACTTTTATAACATTTCAATTAATAAATCATGAATTATAGATCTTCAAAAGGTATATTAAAAATAAATATGAAACATTTTTTCTGGATTTAATATTTGAAGAGGTATCATATTCACCTTGTAAAATTAAATAAGTACTTAGTATGAAACATGTATGAAATATCATAGTTTGAGAACAAAAAATAAATAATAATATCATATCATTTTAAGTGGGAATCCATCCATAAAGTGGTTTTTTTGAAAAAAAAATGTACACATAAATAATTTATCATTATTGTTAAAAACATAGGTTATTTCATGTATTATAATGGAATAACATGGTCAATAATGAATTGATATAGCTCAATTAAAGGAAATTCAGTTATGAAACTCCTTATATCAAGTCTCGACCTGTAATGTATGTCATTTCTCATCAAAAGTAATAAAAATATATTAATTGCTTAATTTTTAATAATTTTATTCAATTTTATATCATTATAATTAAATGTTTTATTTAATTTTTTACCATCATATATTTAATTACTTAATCATTCATGTCCACATCGGGTGTTTTTAAGATATTCAATTCTTAAGCCAAAAATAACTTCAGTATCTTTACTAATTTCATATATGAAATTGTTCCATCACCTCAACAATATTAATCATAAAATAATAATAATTTTAATAAATTAAATAAAATTTTATAATCACCAATTAATTATAGACCATTACAAAATCACATAGCATTATGGAAGTGGAAGTCTACACATATGCACAAGTAACATTGTCATTTTTAATGGGTAATGGGGTTACAAGGTAAGTAATATATTATAATTAAATAATAATTATTTTGTCAGTAATATAATATATATTACTTAAATCCATCACAATAAACATCAGTGTGATGTCGTGATGAAATAGAAAACACATCGCTTCATGTTGGTGATCATCCACACATTGCATGAGTGGTGTTTTAATTTCCTATTGGTTTCAAAACGTGAATATAAAGGGTTTTTAAATTATCATTATAAAAATTATTTATATGTTATATATGTATGTTATTTATTATCCTGATTATGATATAATTATAGAAGTAGGAAGAAGAAATAATATAAAACAACCTGATAAAGAGTTATACCTATTTTTTGGAAACCGCCTTTATCTTTTGAATTTTTCGTTTTAGGTTTCCTTTTGGTAAGAAAACATCATATAGGTACTGGGTAAAATGTTTTGTTAGTGATTTTTTTTAGCATTTTGAGATAAATGGATTGAAAAGTGTGGGGGAATATTCAAGAGATGTGTTCTCTTAAAAGTGAGGGGAGTGAAACAATTGTAGATATTAAGAACTTCAAAATATAATAAATTACATTATTAACTAAAGTTGTAATAAACTGAAATAATTTCAATGATATAACCTAATAATGATGAAATTCCAAAAAAAATTTCATGCTTAAGATTCATTTTGATTCTTATCTCTTCATGTAATCCCCTAATTAACCCTTTTTAACATTAACCTTAATAACATGTTTTTACTCATTAATGGTTATAAATATACATATAACATTTAATATAGCTAAAAATGGTCCATGAATGAAATTTTTAACCATTTGACATCTTAGTTTCCTTAATTCAATGTTTTTTATATTTAAATAATCTAATAAAATTCTATTTCACATAAAATATCACTAAATTAATTTTTAGGACTAGGCATTTAATTTATCATAAAAGACATCATGAGACAAATTGAATTAGAATCAATACAAAATTAATGAAATTCATTCTATATATGTATAAATTAAATTATCTGACTTCCACTATTTTTCAAAACAATAATAATATTTTTATTAAAGTCAATTATTATGATTTTTTGTACTACTTGCATGAGCACCTTATTATTGTTTCATTACCGTTTTAAATAATTATACCATAAAAATTATTTACATTTTTAAAAAAATATTATTTTTTAATTATTCATAAAATAATTTTATGCTAATTACATCATATTAGTGAAATGAAATTCAGGAAAATGTAATAATTAAAATTATCCTATATTTAAAATATTTAAAATATTATAATCAAAGGAAAGTGGCATGAAAATTCCACAATTTAAAATAATGGATTTTTATGTTAAAAAATTCTTAAAATAAAATAAATACTAATTTTAGGGATATTTTTAGGTTATATATAATATTTTTAACCTGTTTTATTCGTTCAACCCTTATAGTGGTGAAACAATTTTTACCAATATTACTATTCATATTGACAAAATATAAAAG
The DNA here is from genome assembly GCA_963277665.1 of Viscum album. Taxonomy (NCBI): domain Eukaryota; kingdom Viridiplantae; phylum Streptophyta; class Magnoliopsida; order Santalales; family Viscaceae; genus Viscum; species Viscum album. The sequence continues at coordinate 1,517,332,299 of OY728127.1, read as the reverse complement.
GGAAATAATTCCAAAACTGGATCCTCAAGACCAAAAATATGGTATAAATTTTTCAATATTCAATTTCTAAAAGTGGAATAATAAAATTTCTTTTAAAAAAAATTAACGATAATGAAACCTAATTGTTATAAAAATGTGTTTGTAAGTCTCAAAATTATTCTATACCAAATTTAAATATGATGATAAATATTTTTTGATTAATTAAAACATGTAAAATTATTGGATACTTAATTTTAATTAATTCCAATTCCAAAATAATATGGGACTTTAATTTTTTTTTATTTAATGAAAAGGATTAACAGTTTTTCCAAAAACAACATTTTCCCTATTAAATCAAAAAATAGTATTCTTAGAAACATAAAATAATTACATTCTAATACTATTATGAAATTATTAAATAAAAAAAATTAAATTTTTAGAACAAATATAAAATTGGTAAAAACAAATTATAATATCAACACCCAAAATGAAATTAAAAAAATTAAAAATATGAAGCATAAAATGAATCTATTATCATTAATAATCTATTAATCAAAATTAAAATAGTGTTAATTCATTAGATTTTATATATAATATACTAATTTAATTAGATTCACTTATTAAAAGTGATTAATTTGATTTATTATTGTAATCATACATTACACACATAACAAATTTATAAAAAATATCTCATTTAACATCAAAAGTTATTATCATCATTTCCATCCAATTGATATTAAATGTTTGATTGATAATTAATTTTTCTAGTAAATAATTTATATTTTTTTTCATATATGTTTATTAAATTACACACCCACCAAATTAATTACTATTTTACAACATTGAAATATAAATAAAAAATTTCCATATCATATCATGGTCCATTTATGATTTCAGTTGTGTATGACACACACTATCGAATAGATTATGTAAAAAAAATTAAATCCCAATGGTTTGTAAATATATATTTTGGATCCATTATTTTCACACCAAAATTATATTTTTCCCGAAAAACATATCCTTTTATTGTTACTTATCCACAGAATTAATTTTTTGGTTCCATTTTTTTGAAATTTCATTGTACTGGGGGTTTAGAGTATGTTTCATGATGTTCACATTGTTAGGTAAAACCATGTGTCTTACACAGGTGTCGGACTAAAATTTATTATAGTAGTATTATATTTAGTAGAAAATTAAGACATAATATTCATCTCATGATATAAAATGTCGTTAGATTGATCTAGTGTGATATATAGAGTGACCACATGTTTTGAAAAAACATGGTAAAAAACTATGTGATATTACATGGTTTTAATATCATTTAACATCCCAAATTTACCTTATCTAAATAAAATACTTAATATCTCCCATTTCTCTCCATCTTGTCCCATGGTATCCCAGTATATGACACCCATCTCTTTAGTTATATGTTTCTAAATTTTAGGGGCGACGGGTCTTTAACTTATTAGTCCTAAAATCCTTTTTTATGCTCTTCATCTCCCCTCCGTTGGTTCATTCCTATATATTTTCATGATTTTCATTATTCTTCATACCAAGGGGATATGATGAAGGGATCATATGGGGTGATTTTGGCCTTAACTTGTTGTTCTTAGTTTGAAAGGGGTCAATTTTTTATCCTATTATAACAGTATTCCTTAAATGTGAGAATTTTCTTTCAGTTTAATGTTGGTATATATGTTTCCATTTATTTAAATTTGAAACCCTTGATTAATTATATATTATTCCTTATGATGTGTTTTTAATTTTATAAAATAATTCAACTTATAATCAATTACCTATTCTATGGTATATGAAATGGCTAGAAATGAGAAATAAATGCTATTTAGGAAACGAAAATTCAATATGGGATCTATATATCCCCTTATGTGTTTAATAAAATTATATAATAATTTATTACAGAATGAACGTTTTTAAATGGATTCTTTATATGAATATTTAATTGAAATATTTTCTAAATTCCCTGAATTAGGGACTCAAATTTTTTCCCAAATTCAATGGTTGTTTTCAAAGTGTTTTAATTTTGACTGAGAATTAGTTTCTATGGATACTATTTATAGTTTCTATTATATGGAAAGAACTTTATAGAGAGTGGTGATGACCTTAATAGTTTTATAAGATTATCTTTGTGATTTTAAATTATTTTTTTTAAGGAATGGTGAACTTATTTATTTTAAATGTTGTGTTTTCAAAATATTGAGTTTTATTTTGTTTTATAGAGGGAAAATAATATTTAAAATTATAGTTTATTTCATGAAGGATCATTTAAAAACATATAATTATTTCATGATTTGGTTATTAAAGTGGTATCAAGTCCCAGTTGGTGCTGAATAATTGGGACATGAGTTTTACCATTGGAATTTAATATTTCTTGTTTGATGGTTAATGATTAAAGGTGGGGTAATATTTTGTTTTTCATTCATAGTAGGTAAGGGGTGTTTTTTATATTTTTATTATACAAAGTGTTTCAATCTATCTTGTACTCCCCACCCATTTTTTGATTATTGGAACTCGATGGAATGGGTAAGGGATACTAGTACAATACATCTAGGAAAGATATCACATCACTATACTTATACAATTATTCAACACTATATAAACTATGATACATAATGAGAGTTCATTCCTGGTGTTTTCTCATCCCTAGGAAAGGGTCATTCACTACTAAACAGATTCATATAGTATTGAGAGTCACCATTTTGGGTTCTAGTATACCACTAAGACAATTCATTTATAACATAGAAACTCGTCTTGGAAATATGAAATGATTTGATTCAATAAGAAATATATGAGGATTTTATTATACCTTGACCTTAATTTACATGTTACACAATCATGATGTGGTGTATATTCAGTTTCATTATTTTTATTTTTATTCATTATTTTTATTTTTATTCATTATATTGTCATTGGATTCCATTATTTTCATCTTATTTTATTTAATTCTTATATTAATTTTTATTTCCTTTAATTTATTAATTTTTTTCTACAAATTTTTGTATATTTAAATTTTAGTTCTCTTAAATCTGTTTCGAATAATTATTTGAAGGTTTTTTGGGTTTCAAATGTTAATAAGTTATTTTAAAATGATATATGTATTAGTGTTAGATATATGTGAGTTGTTTATTTTAAATATGGAATTTATAAATTTGAGTTGTATTTTAAATCTGAAAAGGTATTTTACATTTAAAGATCATGCATTGGGATTTTATTTTTAATACCCAGTGTGAACTCATTATGACACTTATAGAGACATTCATGTTTCCATTTAGGTTCTAGAGGAGTTTAGAAATAATAATACCTTTTTCAAGATAATCATGAATCATTTTCAGTGATGATGTTAGATGGTAAACATGTGTCATAGGGGGATTATATGATTATTTTTTATCATTCATTTTTTATTTTAGTATCATGTATGTGTTCTCCTATCTCTACTATTTCAAACGAGTACTTATTTCTTCTATCTATATTTTATGTACTGGAATTTGTTTATATATTAATTTTTGGTTGTCCCGCAATTGATATCTTTTTTTAATATTTTTTCATCTTTTTTGGCATTATTGTGTATATTTTAGATGTTCCATGATAGAATTTAATTAAGAATTTAAATTATTATGGAATTTTATTTATTGGGTTAAATGATTCCTTATAGATTTAATGTGATTCCTCATTGAATTTTACTAACCCAAGGTGATTAGGGTCGCTTGATGAGTACGTCCAAAAATGGAAGGTATTCCTAGATCAGGGGATTCTTTGTTTAGTTCATGGAATATTCATATTTTAATTTATATTCCTAATAGGGGATATATCTTCAAAACGTTTTATTATTTGGGATGGAGTGGAAGATTTAATATAAGAGCGTTAGACATAAAGAGGTAGTATGTGTGGGATAGTCAATGTTGTTCTTAATTAATTCAAGGTCTTAGTTGTAATGGGGACTTATGTAAAATTTTGAATTTCAAAATATAATTCCTTTATTAAAAATTTATTACGATTTAAATTTATGGTGTTTTTTATTTTATTTAGATTATGTGGGTATTTTCATTAATTATCAAGTTTTTGGATGAAAACAGAAGAATAACTCGAGGCATGGGATTATCTCACTAGGTATAGTAAAATGTGTCAAACTTGTTCCATGTTTATATCATAGGATCACATTGACTATAAAAAGTTTGGAAGATGGTCCTCCAAAATGTGTGACCAAATTATGTACTTCCACTAACCCCCTTTTAAATATTGTGGTGGAAACCCTTATTTTTTTCATGTGGCTATGATTTCATACTTTTAGGGATGAAAATACGTATGTATTTGTGAATTCATGATGACATTTTATAGGTTATTTTATGTGTCACATATTTAAATGGGTAATTTTAAAACATATGTGTCAAATTTATAAATTTAAATTCAAATTAATAAATGAATTAGAGATAAATAAAAGAGTTTCTAAAGGATTTTTTGATGATTTTTATTTATAATTGTAGAAATTATAATTTTTTTCAATATTTAGTAATAAAACTTCATAAATGTGGCTAGGAGGTAAAATTTATGTTTAAGGTGATAATTGTTTTTGTGAGGTATTTATAAAATATATAATCGATATAGATGTTGTTTTATTAAATTGAAAATACAATGTATTATTCCATGTTTAATAATGCAAGAATTTTAAACGGGAGTCGGTTTGATTTGTGATTTTATTGTTAAAATTTAATTTTATATGATAATGTCTATATTGTAAAATTTATACAGGGAATGTTTCATAGAACCCCAAAATAATTTGATTCATAGAGTGTGAATTTAATTTTGTTGATTGGATAAGTAATTTAAAATAAACATTTTAATTTTTGTTAGTTGTTTTATTCATTATATTATAGTTGTGGTTTGATTATTTGGAATTTACCCTCAAGATTATATTTTCACAAGGTTGTTTTTATATTTATTTTTTCTTTGGTCTTGATGTAGTTCTTATAATTTTGGGCCCTATATAGACACCATGTTAAGTAGTTAAACCAATAACAATTCATTATTCTGGTTTCATTTCTTCAGAAATCCTATAAATGGGTTATAAAGCAATAAAAAGATTGCAGGGGTGGAATATATATTGGTAGAGGTTTAGTTGAATTAAAGTGGTAATATTACTTCTCCCCCTAAATTTTTCTACTTTCTCCCTTTGTTCTTATTATGTTTAATAAATTAATTCATGTCTTTATTCTCTTCATTGATTATTTTTTTCCTTGAGATATTCATCAATTTTTTCATCATATTAGGGTTGTTTCACTTAGAAGAATACTATATTGACCTCCATAGTTTTTTGTATGAAGTCATTCCTTGTGATTTTCCATGACATTTTTTATGATTTTATGTAACTTATAGGGGTGTGACCTTTTAAAGAACTTAATATAGGGTTTCCATATTCTATATCTGATGCTAATTTTTTAACTCTATTATGGATATTGTATTTTGGGTGTCACCATTATTTTTTACAGGTATCATGATTATCATTCCTTAGTCCTAGATTATTTAGGAATGATATCTCATGGTAATCCTCTTTTCATGTTTAATTGTTTTTTGTTTCTTTTTCAAGGGATCCTTGGTCAAATTATAGGGTTGAAAATTCCATATAGATGGTAGAATAATAAGTACCATTCTTTTATGTTATTTTGTCATTTTATTGGACCTCTTCCTCTAATTTGAGTTCATCATGGGGTTTCAATAAATTTATAGTGTTTTGATGGTCCATATTAAGATGCATGGTAAATTAAAATCATGCATCCTTCCCATATGTATGACTCTAACATATTACATTGGGTGCAAAGCTGACACATGGTTAGTGGTAACCTTGTAACCCAATCAATGTATTAACTTAAAATGTATCCAGTGCGATATATATGTTTTGTGTATGATTTCAAAAATAATGTGTCCAATACATGTTATATTCCTTTATTTTCAAATAATTTCAATTTTTAGACTACCCTTACCAAGATTAAATCACTAACCCCTCTTATTTCTCCCCCACGTGAAACTAAATCCCCCTATACATGATTATCACCTCTTCTACTGTAATTATATTATTTCCAATGGTTCACTGCCTCATTCTTCATGAAATCACATTGTATGAGCCTTCTCCCACAACCTTTGGTTCATTCCACTTTCTTTTTAAGGATTCCATTGATATTATTATCAAAGATCCTTGGTGTCCAAAAACCTGTGTGTGGTCTTGCTCATTCCTTTTTTTAATGGTTTCAAGGGCCTATGAATCTTGATGTGAGTCCCCTTAAAGCATTGTATATCTAAAGTGGTGAGCTTTATTCTATTTAAGGAATTTTCCACAATCAATATTGATTTAAATTTTAACGAATTGATAAATTCTATAGTTTTCTTCAAGATATGATTTTTAATTTATAAATATTTTGTAATGAATGTTTAATTATAATATCTATAGTTATTTTAAAGTCATGATATGGGATTTTAAGGGAATTTGGTCTATATATCATCAGAAAAAAACTTCTAGTACCACATATGTGGTGGAAAAAATGTTGCAATTATTACATTATAAAATTAATTTTTAAAAATAATTTTATGATAAAAAACGTTATAATTTATTTGTGTGTTGATTTATTTAATATTCATCATTTTTTTAAATTGAATTTGGGTTTTATAAGGGGTTTTAATGTTGATTGTGATTTATATTCCATTTTTATGATAACATATTTTTCATTAAATGTTTTGTAAATTATGATGTGTGGTGATGATTTAAATGGTATTATGAGATTAATTTTTGGTTTTTTAATTATTTTTTCAACAAATGTCATTTTATTTTTGATTAAAAGTGTTATTTTAAAAATATTCGGCAGTATTTGGTCTTAAAACAGATTCATTATACTTCCATTAATGGTTTAATTCTTAATGGATCATTTTAAAAATTTAAAAATATTTCAATAAATTAGTTATCAATGAGGTATTAGGGCCTTGATGGAACATAATAAATGATACTTTTGATTAGACATGGTATATTACCACTTCAAGTGTAATGGGTGTAGATAAAAAGGTGACTTATTTTGATTATAGTTGAATGTATGTGAGGGGTATTTTTATAATTATTTTATATTTAATTTAGATGACACTATCATTTACTCACCTCCTATTTTCCTTATCGTAGGAACTTAGAAGATTAGATAAGGTATTCTTGGATAAGTACTAATAGGCACGACCAATCATCCCAAAAAATGAAGTAAATTAAAATAAATAACTAAAATAAGATACATTATGGGTTAAAATTTATAGTTTTGCTATTTCAATATGACAAGTTCATGTACTAATTAGTGGATTGGTACTTGATTAGCAGTCAAATATTGATGTGTCACCATGCCACATTCTAAATGCATATACTCAGTAGCAATTCATTGTGAAATTATTTATAGTTTGATACAATTACAATATTTATTAATATACTATAATACATTAATCATAGTTTTCTAGAGAAACTCCCATAAATATGGTTTAGTGTTAGTTTCAATTTATATATATTTTATAATATTTTTTACTTTCAATTCTCTATTTTATCATCGTATTAATTTTTTATTATTTAATACCTTCTATTCATGTTGTTGGGGTTATACTATTGTTTTTTACTTTTTATCCTCGAATTTTGGTGTACTTTAAGTGATTTGTTTTCATTATATTTATAAAAAACATTAATCATTTTTTTATTTAAATGAGAAACAATTTTGTAAACTAGATGTAAGTATCAACATTGGACTTTTGTTATTTGATTCAATTCAAATATGGAAAGTTTATTTTTATTTTTATTTTTATATTGACATAGATGGATATTATTTTTAAATATTATTAAAGTGGGTGGATTTTAAATACCTAATAGGGAACTCATTCTCATTCCTATATTAGTGGTGCATAATTTATTTATGTTCTATAGGAGTTATGCATTATGGACTCCTTCTATAAAGTGTCTCTTAATTTGGGTTAGTAATGAGGTTGGATTGGGTTGGTGGGTCATATGATTTTTCAAAAACTAGAACGTGGAATTAGGTACCAAACCTATTTTGACATTTTAATTTTAGTTTTTTGGTTATTTATAAGTTAGGTTATAGAATTGGGAATATTGGATGTAGGGTTGGCCAAACTGTTGGTAGTGAAGGGTACCATCAAGATATTGTACGTTAGAAGAACACCTATATTGTTATAGGTTCCCCTAGTCATCCATTGGACTTCCTACATCTAGTTGGTTGAGACCGAGTGGTAAAAAATCTCTTCATAAATAAATAATCTAGCCAGGTGATGTCTATCAGCTAGTTACAAATTCCACTATGTGTAAATATTTATATGGTATGATATAACATTTTATCCTATTTTTTCTCCTCCTACAACAACCATAATTTTATTTGTTCTATATAGAGGCTATTTTTATGATTTTAGATTTCACCCATTTCTCATTGGTCAAACATTATACTATTTAAAAGATTAAATATTAATCGATTGTAATACATTTATTTAAATACATTATAGAATGTGATTCTATCATCTTCTTTGTGAATTTGAATCCTTTTGAGACTAGATCATTGCATCTTTCACATACATGTATATTTTTTGTTTATACATTATATCTATGTTTAATAGTATCTTATATAATCCTCTCCCATTAGTGATCCAAACAGAAATAAGTTTTTCATTATTCCTAGGGAAGGTTTCACAACCTTTGGTCTATCCCATGGAATACATTATGTTCATAAAGTTGCATTTGGTTTTGATTTATTGATTTGGTGAATTGAAATCCATGAGATGTGAATTTAACCATTGATGGGAATTATAATGTTTTCAATGATAAATATATTTGAAAACACAACTTCAATTTTGAGATTTTATTTTATTGAATGAATCAATAAAAATTTATTTGAGAGTTTTTTTCTTTCTTGGAAATTTAATATCTCTTAAATTGAAAAAGTATTATGAAATGTGGTATTTGTAGCCTTGAAAATAATAATAATGATATATATCACATTGGGAGACCTTTTGGTATGGGGGGAAAATAGACGTATTTGAGCCATAGGTGGGTAATATATCACCAAGGTCCGTTCTCATTTTTCCATGATGATGTTGGGTAGCCTTTACTAGTGAACTTAGGTTCAAAGTGTAAGGATTCACTTATGTTAGGTAGTGTTTCATGTTCATCTTAGTTGTGAATACCATTGTTTCATGGATTTCACTTCATTTATTTAAGGATAGATTACATGCATGTTTATTTAATATGATAATTTTCCAACATGTTATGGATATAGATGATTTAAAACCATTTTTTTCCTCATATTATGATATAAAGATATATGTTATGACATATTCTATTATATGTTTGAATACAAAATGTTTTTAAAAATAAATCCAAAGTATTATTTTCTATGGAAATTGATTGACTTTGGAAAAAAATTTGAAATTGGTTTTATACAAGAATTAATTGATACATATGTATAATAATTTTATATACATACTAATATTTAGTAACAAAACCCTTATTTTTTAATTTATTGATTTGTAGTCTTGGATTTGAAGGATATAGGTAAAGGAAAGAGTGTCACGTAGAGGAAATCTATCTGGTCTCATGTTTCCTTCCTATAGGATGGGATGGTAGTATCCTATGTCTATGATGAGATAAAAACATGGGTTGATTTGGGTTCCATCTTGATGGTCCTTCAATTTTCTCTTCTATACTTTATAATCAAATTTTTAGTTGTTATCATTCTATTTTGGTTTCCAAGAAATATGGTGTATATTTGGATATATGTTGTGTTACAATGATTGTTTTTATCTTGTTTTTATGACTATTATGGTGAAACTATTCCCACAATACATTGTATAACACCACAAGGTCTGTTTCGAGCCCATAGTGATCAGTAATGCACTTCAATAGACGTGGAAGGATATTTTGGGTGACCTTGTGGTTAGACCCAATTTTTCTTATTATATCTTATTTTCATATCCATGTTATCTTTAATTTTTTTAGAGATTATTTACATCACACTTTTGTGTCCTAGGGATACTGGTTGATTGAGCTATGAATTTGAAAATAGGGGAGGTTGTATAGTAGAGTGCTTGTATTTATCAGTTTCATTATTAACATCATGATAGAAAGAGAATACTAGGGTTATCTAACATCCTTGTAATTAATAATTTTGTACTTATATATCCAATATTAATTTTAAGATAAATGAATCATTGTTTCCTCTATATTTTTTCCATTCAATGTCTTATATATAATATAGATCCCTCAAAGAGAAAAACATTGATTATTGGAGAAGAAATTACATTGCATGAACATTATATTAATCCTCTGATTAACTCAATTTTTATAAAAACATCAATATAAAATATCTAGTCCAAAATACATCTCACCAATAATAATTTCCAAAAATTGGTGGGCCATGATTTATAATTCACAAAGCAGTATATGATGATCAATCATGATGAAAAGGGGTAATAACAATCTATAGAATAGATTGAGCAGATTGAGAGGATTATCCTCCACATAAAATCTCTCGAAGACACCAAGAATTCATTCACCAATTATATAATTGTGTGGCTAGTAAAAAAGTGGAACAATTTCATTATGAAAGACAACATTCATGAATATGTCACTTATGATACATTAAATAAATACTTCAGAATGAAATTATATTTTGAGATACTACAAGTTGATAAGGTAGGGTAGTTCATTACATTGTAGAATGGGGTTGTTTAATCCCAGTGTATGCTACTCATTTTATAGAGTTAGTACACTTATTTTGAGAGAATATTTCCAATGAATACTTCAATTATTTTATGATAGAGATGGGTTTGAGGAAAAATATTCTATATATTAAAATTTTTATGTGCTTACCCACTGTTAGAGATTTTCAAAAAAATGAAGGTAGGTTTGAGGTGGATATATCTAGGAATAAAGGGATATTTGGAACCTTATCCAGAGAATGTGGTAGCCAAAGTTCATCTTCAATATTGGAGAGGAATCGGGGTTACATGTGTTTAGGTAGTGGATGGAGTATCTATTATATATCCACATAGGAAATGGGGTTCATTTCCAATGTGGGAGAATTAAATTCCTCAATTAGGACTATTTGGTAAGACCTAGGGTATGTCGTGTATGTGTGAAATCTATTCATCTTCGTGGTTTACTTATTGAGAATCTAGGGTTAATGGATCTGGATCCACATTTAGTAATGAATCTTTTTTTTGATTAATTTATGAAAAAGGGGTGGGATCTTAAGATATTTAAAATAGTGATTCTATGTTTTCAATGGAAGGGATCAATTATTTTTGAGTTCATTATTTAGTATAGTATAAATCCTATGATTAAGATGAATTAATATCTTACATGAAAGGTACAATGAATATTTTATCCTCTAGGGTTATATATTTTTTTTGCACTACTAAAACATATTACTTTATCTCTTACACACTTATGGATTCGTTGGTCTTTTTATCCAACCTTTTATATTTCATGGTGACTCATTCCACTCAATTGGGAGGTAATTTAGAGAAATGTTATAGATTTAACTTGTGACATGTGATGACTTATGACCCTGAAACAGTACAGTTTAATCTATTTCATGACCATGAATAATTTGATCTCATCTTTGGATTGGTTTGGATGATTAGTTCCAAATCCTTGATGAATTTATATCATTTTATTGTCTATATTATTTATTGTAATTGAGTCACTCATGTATTTCAAGGTTAGGGGTATCCATGATCTGGGAGAGTAAGTCTTGTTTACACTAGTATAGAGATGATCACATGAAATTTATCAAAGATATTTATTTATTCTATGGATCCATGTCTTGGTGACCCTCTTCTTCTGGTGTTGAGTGAGTATATTGATGTTCTTCAAGATAATTTATATAGGCTACTACTTCAATGGTAATTTAGGATTACTGTAAAAGTATATTCTTTGATGATTACCATTTTATTATAAATATATAGTATAAAAAATTTTGAAATAATCTAATTAATTGTTCTATATGAGGTTCATAAAGATGAAGTTTTTTTCCATCCAACAATTTTTTTAGGGGAATCTCCATTAATCTTTTAAAAGAAACATAGATGAGTCTCAAAACATTTTATAATTACTAAAAACACAATGAGAAAATTGTAATGAAAAAATATTTCTTTCCTAGTATTAATTATTATTTCGATCAACTCAAGGGAGAATAGTTTTTTCAAATACAATTTTTTTATATGGGAATGATTAACATAGAGTTCAAGTGGATGATATTCCTAATATAGTATTCATGAGTATGTATGGTCATTATGAGATTTAGTTGACGTAATTTTTTTATAATAAAGATTTTGGTGTGTTTAAATATTTTTTCAATTGGATATTATATCAGTTCTTGGATTTTTTTCTAATATATTGTTCATTATATCCTCAATAATTAAAAATCATATAAGGATCAAAAAAAAGATTTAATATCATCCCTGGTATCATGAAATAATATCATTTTTATGGAAATATATCTAAATGTATATACTATATTAAAGATATAAAATTAATTTTCCATGGGATTTTCTAAAACGGAGTCACAACAGATCCAGAAAATATTCAGGTGGTGATATTGTGAGAGTAGTAAATAAGTTTTTAGAGATTAATATTTTCTTATCATTAGTTGGTTTTTAGAATTTATTATTTCACGACATACCCAATATTGTTATTTCTATTATAGAGTTAACCCATAATGTTGTGAAATTTATTTATTGTGATCAGTATCGTTGATATTTTGAAGTGTTGAATGTGAGATTCACTTAAGCACCAATCAGGATATTTTCTAAGTTAGTTTTGGGATATGATGTCCATTTTAATTTCTCAATTACTAATTTTTGTTCAATTCAAATATTTAGAAGTAAATTTGTTTCCAATGGATCTCATTAGTTATTCCCTCATGAGAAGAACTACCAATACATGATCTTGACATGTTGTCAGTGATGCATGATCATAAATCATAGTAGCACTACCACTTTAGAGAGTGATTTATAGTGTATTTATACAGCCAATGTTAAGAAATTTTTATTTAGAAGATTTCCAAATACTAATAATGTCACGCGGTTCTAAAAAATACATCCCCAAATAATCATCTCTAAAAAAATTATCAAAATTTGGGGGATAGGGATACAGTGGTTCTAATGATGTTTTGTTGATTATTTGTAGTTTCCAAAATGTATAATTTATTCATACCATGGGATCCTAAAATATATCTTCACTCATAAAGATCGGAGCATGAGACATATTCAGTAGGATGAGTACCTTCAAACCATTGATTTTGATATTGCATACACCCTCCAAAACGGATACATGGGAAGACATGCATTGAGTAGATAATTACGGACACATGTATAGCAGGAATCAATTGAAGATTATATTTATAAAGAATTTTTGGTTGTAATGAACATGGATGAAGGGAGAGTAGATTTCTATTTATTTCTATCCTATTCTCAGTAAGGTTCATCTATATATGATCAGATTCAAATTAGTCATAATGATGATGTGGTGAGTTATTTCTTTATAGGTAATCATTATTATAGTGAATCCTCAGGTGAGAGGTATAGCTATCATAATGGTTTTTACCACTTATATGGATGGATGGTTATTCCAATATACATAAGAAGGAAATTTAAGTATAATGGACACTGATCTAATTGGTTTGGTTATTGATGATCGATTCTCGACTATTTGTCTTGATTTGATAAATGATTGAGAATTATAGAGAAAACTCATAGGAAAAATAGTATATCTAAACCCTTTCCCATTTTAGTATAGTGATGGTATGAGATATTAATGGATATTTTAATTGAGATATCATTAAAATTACAGGTAATAATTTGATATGGGTGATTATTGATCCACTCACAAAATCAGGGCATATCCTAGATTTGAAGAAGTGGAAATGGTACAGGATCATTGGATATTTTATTTTTTATAGATTATTAAAATCTATGGTATTGTGTAGAATATAATTTAGTATGGGTACCCTCGCTTCATATCCTAGTTTTGGAGTGTACATCAGTTAGTGATGGGTTCATTGTGTATGTTTATCATGGATTATCAACCCTTGAAAGGTGGTTAGACTGAGTAAAACAACTAAATTTTGGATTATATGCTTCAGGAATTCATTCTTTACTTTACTAGATCATGGGATAAAAAAATTCCAAAATAGATGTTTCCTATAAAATATTTTAAAATTATTTGGTCTAGATGAGGGCATTTGAGGCTTTGTATGGGTATGCTTTAGATCACCTATTTTTTGACAAGTGATAATAAGGTTTTCCTTCAGTTGAAAAATTATAAACCAGGATATAATGGATATTGTGAAAATGATATGTATAAGGTTAGAAATACGTAATATTTTCTATAAATCATAAATTTATAGGAATCATCATCCTTCAATATTTGAATGTGATCAAGTTTCCTAAGAGTTACACCTTGGTTTGGATTCAGACATTTGTGGAGGAAGGGAAAGTTACCACCTAGTTACATCAGTAAATTTGAGATTATGGAGAGACCTAGGAATCAGGATTATCATTTGTATATAAAATCTAATTTCACCTATATTCATGAGGAGTTCTATGATTCCCAACTAAATATATATCAACTAGATATTTCCCATGTTATTTAGTGTTAGGGCTTTGAGATTGAACCAAAACCGTCAATGACTGAATAGAATGTTCAGATAATAGACTGATAGGATATGGTGTTGCATTTCCAGAAAATATCACTAGTTCGAGTTATATTATAGTGTGGTAGGGACATCCATGAGACATGGTGTCATGGGTACTTGATGATGTAGTAATGGACTTATCTATTATTGAGATTAAGAACATTATTAATTCTTGGGAGAAAATTTTTAAATGGTGGGGATAATTGTCACACCCAGATAAATGGAATCCTGTAAGGATCCACATTAAAAAATTTATTTTTAGTCTATATGTTATCCATCAGATAGTTGGGGGTTCCCTATTGGTGGTAGTGAGAGGCCACTGGCAAGTTGGTGGAGGGAATTGGCTATTCGATGTAGGTTGGTAGAACACATGAATACCTTCAGGTTCTATAGGATAGTTTGTGGAGACCCAGATTTATAGGATATCTATATGTACCAACTAATAGGCTGGTGGACCATCAACTAGCTAGTTCATATCCGGAAGAGGGCTAGTGATGTTGATCGGTGTGTAGACTAGTGGGGTATAATATGTCATTTCACAGCTAAATTTTTTATTTATCACCATTATTCATCCCCCTTCAACCATAATGTGATTTCCTTTAGTTTATAAGATCCATGGTGATGATTCATGGATTTATTGACCTTATCATTAGAAGTTGAGGCTCATATCTCCATTGAATGTAATCTATTGAGATCAATCTATTCTAACATATATTTCCCTCTTCTCCACATGAATTTGACTATTTTAGAAACTAAATCCCCAGATCTGGAAAAAAATTAGGGAATTTATATTTATTTCTATGGTATTTATGTTCATTGGGATCTAATCTCTTCCCCTAACATCACTATTCTAGATATGAATGAGGATTTCATTATTCTCATGGTTTTGTATTTATCTGTTAGCCAATCTATTGGATTAAATTTTGTTCTTATTATTACCTTTAGTTTTAATTTTTCAAATTTATGAATATAAATACATTAGATATTATTTTTCTCTTTAATTCTATAAATCTATTTTAAAAAGGGAATGTATTTGAAAAAATGTTCATAATGATAAAATTTTCATTCATGGAATGCCTAAAATAATAATTTATTTGAATTTCATTTTCAACTTTTAAAATGGAATATATCTTTTTTGGAATTTTTATATGAAATGTGGGATTTGTTCCTATAAAAAGACATAATGCTAATATAGAGCACATTGGGATATGTTGGGGAATGTGTAGAACTAGATATATGTGGTCCTTAGTGATGTAATGTATCAGTAAAGTAGGTTTTCAAGGTACTGTGGAGCTAGTGGGAACTCATTACAAGGTAACTGAATATCATAGATAAAGGTTTCCCTTATGTATGTTTTTGTTTCTTATTTTCCCTCTTATTTTTACCCATTATTTCATGGATTCCCCTTTGCTTATTTTTTGATTCATTAAATTCATGATTATTTAATATACTTATTTTATTCCTTGATATGGGTAAAAATTCATAAGAAAACTATTATTTTAATCTAATTTGGATTGATGGATATATTTAATTTCATATTTAATTACTTATTTGAATATATAATGCATTTGGAAATAGAAAAAATAATTATTTAATATAGAGAATTATTTCATTCTAAAATGTTTTAAAAATCAGTTTTATACAAGAAATAAGGGAGGTACAAGGAGGGACATTGTATAGATTCAGTGTTGATATCCTATTGAGCATTAGGTCCCACACCTTAATTTTCTCCATTGGGAATTCATTGAATTAGATTTTTAGGATACATGTAAATGGAAGAAAATCCTAAAGATTATGGATATCCTTGATCACATTGTATTCAAGTGTATTGAGATTGTGGTGACCTATATTCATGAGGTGATGGACCCATGGGCTTATTCGGGATCCAAAATGAAGGTATTTATGTTTTTTAATGTATAATTTATCATCCTTTTATTTGATGTTAGAAAAATGGTTTCAGTTTCTTAACACATGATGTATATTTGTATATTTGTTATGATACTCATATTGAACTATCTTATCATATATTTTTTAGGGGTGAAATATTCCCCATGATTATTTTATTAATACCATTGATTTTATATCCAGTGCATGGTGATCAGAACAATCATAGAGACATGTCATAGGCCATGTCCAGTGATATTATGTGTTAACCCTTGAATGTAAATTTCAAATATGATCATTTTACTATTTATCATTATTTTTTTATTTTTTTATCATGTATGTAATGGCCTTTCTAGAGTTCTAAATTTTAGTACATATATATTTTTCTATTATATGTTATTGGTTTTGTTTTTTTGGTTATAACTTTTGAATTTATCATATTTATAACTTTGATTCTTTTTTATTGGGACTCCAACTGAGTAATGATTAATTTTGAAATTTTATTTTGAAATTTCATTAATAATTTTGTTACATTATTAATTTTACATATTTGGAAAAATATTTCCTATGGGATTTCTTATAATTTTTTGGTGC
Source organism: Viscum album (assembly GCA_963277665.1). Classification (NCBI taxonomy): domain Eukaryota; kingdom Viridiplantae; phylum Streptophyta; class Magnoliopsida; order Santalales; family Viscaceae; genus Viscum; species Viscum album. The sequence continues at coordinate 1,517,315,113 of OY728127.1, read as the reverse complement.
TTCTCACCTACACATGGTGATCAAGAAAGCTCCTTGGATCAGTCAAGGCTTCGCATATATTCCTATATATAGGGCCTCCCGAGTTGCTTAATTACATTTATTATGTTCCAAGTGAATTAAATTTAAATTTAACACAATTTCATCTTTTCGATCAAACCATAATGATATAGATATTTTCCATTAGGTAAATATTATATCTATAATTCATTATAAATATGTGTGATTATGTAGACATATGTTAAGAGAGATTTTATACACAATTTCTTTTCTATCATACAATATAAAATTTATGTTTTAAATTTCCAAAACACATTGAAACTATTGTTATTAATTAGTATATTTTATGTGAAATATCATATTATTCACATGTCAAAGGTACTTATTTTTATGTGGTTAATAACTAATTATTTCATATTCAATTCATGGTAATTCACCTAGACATACAAATTAATTTACTTACATGGTAAATCTATATACATGTCTATATAATACTTTATTCTGTGATCTAATATCTTATATGAAGGGATTCATTGAATAATTATGATTAGTATTCTAGATATTATCATTCATGAAAAATATATTACGTATATCCTATTCCCATTAGAATAAAATAGAATTAATTTAATATTCATATGATGTGTGGGTATAATAATTATATAGCCCCTGATTTCACTACTGTTTATTATAAGAAAACTAGGATAGGGTAATATAAGTGACTTTACCATTTTTTATCATTCCATAGAACAAGGCCTTAATATTATGTTTAAAAATTATGACATTATCCATTCCCATCACTTCTTTCATTGACATAAAATTTAATGTTTTTAAGAGATTGTTAATTTACTTTTATGCAAAATTGTTATATTGTACTAATATATTCCTTGGTATGTCATAATTTTTTTATATTCCTTTTATATTCCAAATCTGATTATTACTCAATTATAGATTCAAATGTTTTCTATTATTTTATAAGAATATATGGTCACCCATTAATTTTCATTCCTTTTTTATGTGTAATAAAGAGGAATAATGTGTATGATTTAATTTATAGAAATCATTTGGGTTTGAAGATTTATACACAAATTTTGTAATTTTTCATGATATAATTAAAGGATTATATATCATTTTTTTAAGGACTGAAGGCTCTATATTTTTGGTATGCACTATCATGTAATTTGACTTCCATGTAATAAATAACCCAATAAATCATGATGAATAGGGTTTAGGTTAAAATAATTTTTAATAGTGAAATGTATAATATAAACCATAAGAACTATATTTCTAATGTCATAGGTAAAAAATATAGTTTACCTCTTTAAATTTTCTAAATATTATTCTAGAATTCATTCATTTTTTTCCATATATATGATCATATTTTTAAAAAACGTTATACACAACCAATTTTTATACATTAGTAGTCTATAATATTACAAATAAGGATAATAAATTTTATAGATAATGTGAAATTCTTAAATAAATAGAAATTAAGGTAATAGTAAAGGAAAATTTGAGGTTCTCTATAGAATCATGATTTTGGAGTTAATGTTGGTTTTGAAAAAATTATTTTTTTTCGAGGAAAATTAATTAATTTTGTGATAAATTATCATTCCAATAAGGAGAAACCATGAATTCTGAAAAATGAATTATCCTTTGTAGATTATTTTATATTTGAAAACCTCCATCATTATGTGGGTCAAATAATCTAGTGGTGGTAGAGAAATAAAAAAATTATCTATAGAAGATCCTTAAGGCATTGAGGTGTATTTAAGAAAGAAAATACTATCATGGTTGTCTATAATTTAAAAAGAGATTATAACATATGGGGATCCTTGATTAAAAATAGTATGAATGTGTTAGATAAAGAATTCATTTAGTGGATTAAATTTGAGACACTTTTTATAGAAATTATTTTTTTATTAAGGTCAATGTACAGAGATTTAATGGAATGTGTAGAAATTTTGGTATAATGTTTATAATATAGGTCATTTTAGTGTGATTCTAATTTAAAATTATTTTCATGGTGTATTATTTATTACCTATAAAACATATATTCTATGATTTAACACTTTTTTATGGTTTAAATACTATATATTTAATATATATAGCCTGCCTTCCTTTTTCATCATATGATGATATAGTGATGACTTATATCATGAATGTGGATGATTTTTCCAAATCATTTTTTATATATTGAATCTTAAGAAGAATATTATGTTTAATAGCTATTTTAAAATAAATATTGGAAAGGAAACAAATGGAGGAGTTGTGTTCCATATATGAAATAAATATTAAAGAAACACCCATGGGACATTTTAATGGGATTGGTCGTATACTTTATGTTTTTAGGGGAAAATCATCAAGATCATGAGTGAAAACGAATGAGGGATGAAATCAATTATCAATGTTTCACATTTATCGATATGAAAAATTATTACATAATTTCCACTATTTGATAATGGAATCTATCCCATAATATTAATGTGAATCAATTCAAGAATTTTAAATGATATTGGATAATATTGAAGCCAAAAATAATTTGATAGTTTGTACATTGATTATAAACTAAAATTTAGGGAAACCAATAATGGCTTCTTGATCTAAGGACTATTTTTATAAGGAATATTTTCCGAAAATATAAAATAACCTTTTTAAAAAATTTATAATGGGTTTTCAACTAAAACAAAATGTTCTACATTGATTGTGGAAAAGATGTAATAGTTTATTGAAACAGAATTCATAGGTTCTTTTACATATTAATCAAATCACCATAGCTTTAGTTAATTTTTAAATTTTTGCGGTGGATATACTAATAAATTGTGAAGAAATGATTTATTATTTATAGGTAAATTATATAATTATGTAATTGAGAAATTAATTATTGGTTTTTACATTATATTTCATTATATAATAATTTTTACGAACCACTTAAATAGTTTTTACTAAATTAAATCATAAATATTTATTTATATTTTCTGTAATTTTGGAAGAGGAATATGGTTTAAAAAATATAATGCATGCCTATTATGAAAGAATACATTGATATACTTTTATAAAAATTACTCAAAATTCCCCTGGTCAAGAGTTTTATTTCATTATCCATTTGATTCCTAATGAAAAACCCCATATCTAAGTCGTAATATAAAATAGATCCATTAGTGTTTACTAAGCCAATGGTTCTATTATAAATCTTTTTTTGTAGGATTTTAATATAACCACGTGTTTCACAATGGCGAGAAGATTCATTATTTTTTATGAATTAGGTAGTATCAATGAGATTATGAATTATTTTTTCAAAAATAAATGTAATTAAATTAAATAATAACTATAAATTACAATTTATTTTTAACCAGTTTCATTTTCTTCTTGGTGCCTAATATATCTCAAATCATAAGCATACTTATAGTAATAAAAAATTAAATTTTCTAAATGATGATTTATAAAATAAATCATTTCATTTGAGGTATGTAAATTATGAGTTCACATTAATGAATTTTAGGTTAAAAAATAAACTATATGTCTTAATAGATTTGAGTAATAGAGTATAAAAGGATTATTTTGTTCAATTTTTGGTTATTTTTTATGATGAAATTATTATATTTTAAAACATTTATGTGGAGAATGAAAATAAATTTCATATTTTATTGATAAATATATGGGAAAAAAGTTATATGGAATATTTTTTTAGATATTTTTTTTTGCATCAACAGGTTTTTTCCATAATTTTATTATATCCAATGATGGTATGTATATTAAAACCTTAAAAATAAAGGCATCCAAGGAATGTCCATAACCCAAAAAAATTGAAATATAATTATTCCATTGTTCAACTAGATATTATCAATTGTTTGGATAAAACATTCCATGATTAGTTAATATTTTGAACAATTTAACCTGTATAGGGCTATTATTAAAATGTAAAAAATTAATTAAGAAGAATTTGGAGAAATTAAAGTGTAAATTTTTAAATTAACCTATATAACATATTTTATATTTTAAATTGGGTATTTAATTAACATTTTTGCCTTAAAAATTTTCTTGGATGGGTTCTAATGAAAATTATAGAGTGGTGGATTATAAAACATGATCCAAAAATCCCCATTATATTAATTATACCACTCATGAATTCATGTTTTTGGAAGTGATATTTTCACTAAATATATTAAGGAAAATCTATATGGAAGAAAATGTGATATGTGCTCCGATTATAAATTTTTTAAATATTTCATTACATATAATGTTCATAATATGTAGTAATTGATATATTTGGATGTGGAAAATGATTATATTTATATTATATATTATTATTCTTATAAAGGATAAAAGGTAGTAAAATCATTGACTAGAAAACATTATGGTTACTTATCAATAATTTGGGGGAATAATGGTCTAGTTCTAATGGATTTGGTAATAATTAATATGGATATTACAATAGAAAGATAAAAATAATTATTATTACATGAAATTATCAAACCTTATTTATTGTGTATTATTAATAATTCTCAACATAAATATGAGTTCTTATAAAATACTATATAGGATATAAATTATTGTAAATTACTACAGTCCAATACATGTAAAGATAATATTTCCTATTTTTTAAAAGGTTATGTGTTTCATTATTATGAGAGATAAAAATGGATTTTTTATATGAATATTATATTTCTATATCCTTAATATATTCTAAAAACACAAACATGTATGAGAATATCGCATTGAATTTATATAAAGAAAATTTGATCTGAGATATTTAATATTTTAATTTCATATAAATGGAATTTAACCTAGTGAAGGCTCAAATAAAACATCTCAAATAAATTATGAAACATTTACCAATACAAGAATGGAAATAAGATAACATTTCAATGGATTTCATCCCTGAACTACCCAAAAAATAAAAAAATTAATAATGTAAAATGGTCATTTTTATCCTTATTCAAATTTAGAGAATTTATTTTATATTAAAGAAAATATTACCCTAAAAATATTTCTTTCTTGTATATAAATTATGTTATGATACATCATAGAACACCCTTGAGAGTATTCTATAATCATGGTTTATTATTTATAAATAATTTTTAGTTTATTATTCAAGAGGATTTAAATATAGATTTTTTTTAATCACACATATTATCATACTAAAATAGATATATGGTTTGAAATGACTGTAAAATATTTGATGATTTATTAATGTCATACTCACATAACATCCACAGAATTTGAAATCAATATTTACCTCTAATTGATTTCTTATAAAAAAATAAACATTCAATAATAATAATAACTATATAAAAAATATTTTTATGTAAAGAGGTTTCAAAAGAATAAATTTTGAGATGAATAAACAAAAAGGATGTTATTTTTTCTAAAACTTATAAAAGCATCCCCAATGATGATAGGATCCGTCCAGAATAATATCAACGTTGAGGCAAGTAGATATAAATGTTACACAAATAAACAAAGGAATGATATGGAATTTTATGTTAGGGTCCATATCATGTTAAATATATCTCAATGGAAAATGTTTTTGCGATTTGGAAAGATGAAAATTATGTACCTTCCCAGACTTCTTGGAGGCATTTCCTAGTAAAATTTTGGTTAGTGGAATGTTTACCAAATGCATGATGAGGTTATGTGGTCTTCTGGGGGTTACAGGAATGAAAGGTGATGTAATTTGGATGGCCAAAAAATATTTCATGGTTGGAACATGCTTTGGGATAATCATTCACCCAAACAATGAAATTCTAGAAGGGTCTCGCTATTAAGAAAACCCATCCAAGGGGGAAATCCAAACTACAAATATTTAGAGAGTGGAGTTACACAAAGTTGACCCAAAGTTTTTCAAATCATGCGGGTCACCCCAGGAATCCGTCTAACATAACCGCTCTAGGAAAGAGGTAGGTACACTGCTTACACAAGGTTTGGAAAACTATGCATCCTGCCCATGTGCTACATTTAAAAGTGTGAATTTACTGAAAATCACCCTCATGATTTTATGTATTTTACCCAATTGTCTCCCCATTTTTTCCTTATCCAACTTTGGTGATAACATCAAGCCCACAAATCATCTCAAGTGTGGATCTTATTCTATTTTAGTCTATTTGGAGTGTCATTGGATATGTATGGAAGCTCAGGGTAAGTTTAACAATCCACTTTCTTAACATTTCATGATTATGGATTGTGGTTTTGTTCGTCTTCCAAAGAACACATAACCTCATTTTTTAGTGAATCATAGGTTTGGGAATCAAGGGGTTCTTGAATCCAGATCGAAGGCTATGTTCAAACATTATTTCAATGTCAATTTCATGTTAGGTATTTTATAAGTTATATCCCATAGTTTTGACGTTGATTTGTTCATGCGTGGTCACATTTTTTCTTCATGCATGTTGTGTATTTGATGTATTTAGTAATATTTACTAAAATGGGTTGATAAATGATTAATTAAACCCCTCATGATCCTTTTAAGATGATTTGATGTTGATTATACCAATTTAAGGCCACCCATGGGGTGTTTCGGAATTCCCAAACATTGGGGTTTGTCACATTAACCCATGTATTGTTTTGGGGTGTAGTATTACCCATTACATACATGTTGAAATGTAGTTTAAACAATTGAGAGGGAAAAATGGTGGTTGTTTATAGTTATTGGAATTATAATTATGGATTGTTTGGTATGAGTTTCTAAAGGGTTAAATTGATTAATGTGAATGTGTAATATATATCATGAAATGGTACTCTAATGTGTAGTGGTGTTAAACAATAAGTAAATGATAAACTTGTTTAATGGGTTTATGGTTTGGAATTTATTTAATATGTTAAATGGGATAATGTATGTGAATTTTGGATTATGCTAAATGGGTTTAGGTACAAAAAGGTTGATGTATTAAATTGGATATGATAATTAAATTGTAAATGTTCTAATGGGTTAAGTCATGATGATTCTTAACATGAATAATGTATTGTTAATTGTATATTTTATATGTAGTGATTGTGAATGGTTTTTGATATGATGCATTTTATGAATTGGTAAATAAGCATGTGAACATGGTTTGGTGCTGTGGGATAAAGGAAAAAGGCTCCTCTCACATGTTTGGTTGGGATGATGCTATAAAATCCACCGTAGAATGAATGGGTTAGTGAGTCTAAATGTTTCTCTATGCCCCTAACATTTGAATGGGATGAGACTGTATAGGCTAAGGCTCCAAGGTAAGTGTGTTTTGATTATTAATGAAATTATTATCCAAAGGGAGATAGGGAATTTGACTTTTTCCCTCATCCAAAGTAATTGACCATCTCAGTCTATTCTATAAATAAGATAATTTTTTAATCCATGGATCATGTGATGATATTGAATCTAGAAAGGCAGAAGGTATGAATTATAGAAATGGAATTGAAGATGGAAGTTGTTAAAGTTACTTTATTTAATTAATGACGCATGATTTTTGTTTTTTATCTTTTCATTTAAAATTTTCATTAATAAACTATCGATTTTGATTTTATTTTTTATATATAGAATTGTAGGTGGCCTACTGAGTTATACTCACACCTTGTTGAGGCCTCCATTAGGTACCTGAGAAAATTTCACGGTTGTAGGTTTGGATAAGGGAAAGGCCCTATGATATGGAGTTGAGTTATGCCAAGGATGTGTATGGATTTTGTCTAGGACTTTATTAATCAACCATTTTGGGTTTTATCTATTTTTATTTATTTTGGGTATCCTTCACTTTTTGGAATTGTTTGCATGGACTTACACTATTGTTGTTTGGTTATTGTTTATACGCATTTTGTGGAAATGGTTGGTAATTGATGTTTCTAGTTATTTTATTATTGATTAATTTATTTTATATTTTATCTAATGTGTTATGTTTTGAAATTGATGTTATAGTCTCCCCACAATATCAACTAGTTCCTTGCTTCTAGTCAGTAACTTTGAAAAATGGGGTGGCATGCATAAGGACATGTGGTGACCATTCTCGGGGAACTAGTTAGTGGATTATCCATTGAAGACATCACAAAGTGTTGTTATGGGGGTTTATATAATGTTCCTTACTATTTAGTATATTATATGGGAGGTTATTACATTTTGGGTCTTGGCAATGAGATCGTGTATGGGAGTAGTTAACACATGTATGTGGGAAACCCAAAGTGCCTAGGGTGCGAATTGTTTTCTATATGTTTTTTATGGTTTAATGTTATTTCACCTATGGGTTATGAAATTTTTTGGTGATGTGACTATTTAATGATATTTTACACATGGTCAGAATAGTATGATTTCATGCATTCATGCATCATATTAGGTACATAGGGATAAAGGGGACATGTGCGGTGATAGGATCACACATGATGCAAGTGGTTCATAAAGAGTAGAATGAATTTCACATCCTTATAAATTCAGTGAAAATGGTGTCTAATAAAGATAATGAAAATTTTATATAAAAATAAATATAATCATGGTTTTAAATAGGTTTTTAATAGAAGACTTGTGACTCTTTATGTTGGTTCAACCCATCTTATCCATGACCCACGGTAGTGATGGTGTATGGTAGTTTTAATTTAATGAAAATCTATGTTGTGATAGCATATACGAAATGGGTTGTCTATGTATAGTAGGGATCCTTATTCAATGTAAATTATAAAATCCTTATGTATTTGTTATAAGATGTTTGCTTATATTTATAGGAAGATACCACCACGATATCATGTACCACTTTGGGAACAAGGGGATGTCACCAAGAATGCTCCTCTAGAGGTAGAGCAATGGAATACAGTGATTCATGGTAACATCGGAGAAGATAAGTTCTGTAATAACTTCAATTGTTTTATAAAGATAATTGAACATAGGCTAGGGTGAGTTGTGTTGAGTATGTTTGAGGTGATTTAAGAGTTTTAACTACATCCCCCTCTAAATTTTGTAGGAGAGGGTGGACCTAATGAAGTTGAATTCTGCATAGTGTCCATAAAAATGAATCATGATCACTTATAAAATCCTCCAGATATGATAGATATAATAGATACTTAAATTATGCAATGTCAAGGATAGAACAAGTGGGATATTTTTTTCCAGACCCAGTAGCCAGATTTTATGGCACAAAATCTCTTCTATGAAAAGTTCCTAGAACATTTCTATCAAGAGACCTTGAGGAAGGAGAAGTATAATTAGTTTAAAATGTTGTACAAGAGATCTATGTTAGTTTTGGATTATACTGGCCCCTTCACAGATTTTCAATGCTTCATTTTGGTGTTGGTGGGTGGTGAGGTAGCTACAAAATACAAATTCTAAGAAAAAATAGGACATTAGATCTTGTCAATGGTGAATATCGTCCATTTGAAGAGTGTAGCTCAGGTAGTGGATCAGGCCCTTATTTTATAAATAAAGATCATAGAGGATTCAGTAAGTGAGCATACATTTCTAGTTCGAAGTTCTAGAGGTGTGTCTTATAATCGTAGGAATCATCGTTTTGAGAGTCTACATGAGGATGATCTTCCATAGGGTCATCAAAAAAGGAACCAGCCTCTCAGAGTATTAATTGAGTTTTCTACAATCAGGGAGTCATGCCTAAAAATATTTGAAGTGAGTACCCCTGACCACCATATGACTTTCAAGAATGTTGTAGAATGGATTATGTGTATAGGTTATGTAGGATTCTCAGTAGGCAAGTAATGACTGGGGCCCAAGGCCAATTAGGTGTATGGGTAGGGGTTCAATTACCCCATATCATTGAGACAGTTTGAGCTCTATTAGCTATATTTCTAGAGGTAGAGGATGGGGTACTCAAGGCCAATAGAATTCAAATCAGTATGGTTGTATAGAACATGGAATTTAAATCAAGGACAATGGTAGATGGTTAGGTTTGATTCATGTAGCTCAGCCTGCACTTATGGGTTGCGAGGCTAGGTCATCAACTATTAAAGGTATGATTCTTGTTTCTTCCATGAATTATAGTGATTTTTTATACATTTATATAAAATTATTTTATTTCTACTCATTTATTGGTTTTTTGGTCATAGAAATTGATCGTATGTGGGGTGTTATTTCAATTGATACACTGTTAGGAGTGTGGGAATTAAATTTCATGAAACTTATGATGTCTTCTCTTGAAGTTGGTGCATATTGTTTCATATGGGACGTTTTTATTCTTGAGATGTCATGTTTTGATTTTATTTTTGGTATAGACTATCTACTCTTGTACCAAGATTGTATTTAATTTTACCATCATTGTGTGAAATTCCTGTCTCTTAAACGAGACACTTGTGTCCATTATGGTGAATGGGATGTCTGGGTAGGCCATATAGGGATAGTTTTTCAATTGTTGGGTGAAATAATAGCACATGTGGCTTGTCTCATTCCTGATGATGGAGGAGGTGAGTAGCTTGACTTCGTTTTATCATGGATTAGTTCAATGGAATATTTACTTAGGACAAATCAAGGCTTCCCCCTAAGAGATCTGTAGAGTTCACTATATTGTCATTCTTGGGATCTATACAAGTATCAATTACACCATATAGAATGACAGTGGAAAAAAATCTAAAAATGTAAAAATGAGTTTGGGGAATTGGTGAAAATTGGGTTTATTCATCCTAGTTCATCACCCAGGGGATCTCTAGTGTTTTCTTCCATTAATGTTGATATATCATTGTGAATGTGAATTGATTATAAAAAGTTGAATTATGTGATCGTTAACAATTCCTAACCACCATTATGAATTGATAACATCTTAGTTCTGATGTGAGGTTCATTAGTGTTTTCAAAAATTGATCTAAGATTGAGGTATCATCAGATGAGGGTTATAACTTCTAATATACAATGGACTACCTTCTGGAAAACATATGAGTATTATGAGTATTTTTAGGCCATTCGGATTGAACAATCTTTTGGAAGTGTTTATGTCATGATTTAACTATATTTTCCAAATATACATAGATTTTCAGGCTTGTCTTTGAGGATGAAATCATCTTGTACTCGAAGACTTTTTATGATCATGCCCAACATCATGAAATCATCCTCAGTGCACTAAGATAGCATAATATACAATCTAATATATGAAAATTTCATTTCTAGATCAATAGGATAAATTTCATGGGTCACATCATATCTGAGGATGGTTTGTTAGTGGACCATGATAATTTACGGTAAGTTGTATCTTGGAAGAACCCCAAAAATGTTTATAATGTATAATGCTTTCTTTGGTTTCGCCAGTTATTACCAAAGGTTCATTAGAAACTTTTCCCATTAGGTATCACATCTTGTGGGGTTGAACAAAAAGGGAATCTAGTTGGAGTGGTTTGTGAATTGTGATAACACCTTTTAAGATTCATAGATGTGGTTGACAACTGATCTGATTTTGATCTTTCATGATCCTAGTAAGGTGTATACCTTGTTTTCTGATGCATGTGAGGTTTTCCTTGAGGAAGGGTTGATACGTGAGGATCGGATGCTAATATATGGTTTACAAATGTTGAGGAATCATTAAATAAACTACCCTATACATGACCTTGAGTTCTCTCTAGTGGTGTAAGATTTGTAGTCTTGGTAGCACTACATGTTTGGGGAATGATTTATAGTGTATAACGATCATAATATCCTTGGGTACATTTTTTCCCAACATGATTTGAATATTTGGTACTGAATATGGGTTGAATACATCATGTCTTTTGAATTTAACGTAGTTTACACACTAGGAAAGGTAAATAGTATGTTGGATGCTTTGGTTCGAATGAATCAGAACCATGAATTTACATAATCATGTTCATATTGGAGGATGCTGTAATTATTCACTAAGATACATCTTGAGGAATATGATTTCCAAGGCCATATGACTCTTCAATCCTTATCAATTGAGTCTATACTTCTGAGATGGATCAAGTAAAAACAATATTGGTATTTAGAATATATGTATATAATGGAAAGTCTTAAAGGTGTGGAATTACATTATTGTTGGAAAATTGGCGATGATGGGGTCATTTATGTCTGTTTCAATGATTTTGTTCCAACAAATATGTAAGAAGAGCTAATTAATGAGTTCTATGAATTAAAGTGGGAATTTTATCGAAGGTTGGCCAAAATGTACCTTGATCTTTATAGGAAATATCGGTGGCCAATTATGAAGAATGGGGTTTTTAGTTTTGTGGCATGGTGCCCTACCTAATAGTACGTGAAGGTTGAGCATCAGTGGTCAAGAGGTTTGTTTTAGACACATCCCATTCCAAAATAGAAATAGGATAATGTGATGATGGATTTATTAGTGGATCTCCCATGGACACCTTCTAAGAATGATGTGATTTGTGTAGTTTGGATCAGTTGACTAAGGCGGTATATTTCATGTCAATTCGAGAAACATTCACCTTGGATCTGTTAGGTGGGTCATATATTCTAGAGTTAGTTTAGTATCATGGGGTTATATAGACTATAGTTTTCTAACATGATTCATATTTGATACCATGCTTCAATCAATGATTACATATGGCGCTTGTCACAATGGTGTTTCTGAGTATGGCCTTACACATGTAGATGAACTAGAAGTTGCATCACACTATTCAGGTACTATATGGAATTTTTAGGGACTATGTCAGTGATTTTTTTGGATCATGGGATAGTTATTTAGTTCTAATTAATTTTTCCTAAAACAATATTTATCATTCTACAATTTATATAGAAAAATGTGAGTAGATCTATTGTAGACCACGTATATATGCATTGTGTTAGTTAGAGTAGGGGTATTCAGAGTTGTTGGGACCAAATATTTTGCAAGAGATTTCATTACTTGTTTAGTTGATTAAAAATATAATATAAATGGATTGCTGTAGGAATAATTAATATGCATATCTACATCATATACCTCTTGAGATTTTTTTGTTGATAACGGGTTTCTTCGAGGGACTCCTAGGTTGCATCACCACCAAATTCATATGAAGGGTAATGTGACACCCATGTTTGTGGGTCCATTTGAGATCATGGGGTGGATCAGACTGGTGGTGTACTAATTATCTCTTCTATAATTTTATAGTGGTTTTCATGATGTTTTTCATGTGTCACAACTTCAGTAGTATCTCCCAATCCCATTTCATGTGATTAATATTGAGTAATATGATATTGAAGATGATTCAACCATTTAGGATATATTGGTCTGTATGGTGGACTGTAGTGAGAAAGTCTTGCTGGGAAAGATTGTGCCTTTAGTTCAAGACTTGTGGAATCATTTTAATGCATAGAATGAAACAATAAAAATGGATTTGGATGTGTAGGCCTAGTGGGTCAATCTCTATTCTTATGAAAGGAGGTGATACATGGATGTAGGGCTCAATGACAAGTTGTCATCTGGTGCGGTGGTTGTAAGATCCCAAACATCAGGTTGGTATGTCCTGGAGTAAAGTTTGGTTTAAATATATTAATTTTGGAAAATGAAATGTTTTACAAATGAATGTGGGGATCCGGGGTGTTTCGCAGGTTTAGGACATGAATTATAAATGATTTTTTTTCATCCATTGCATTATGAATAGTTGACGCATAGATAGGGATGATTTTGTGACAAAACCATACTAGCTAGTAAGGGGGTGCACAGTTAATCAAAACCATGTGCGGGGGAGACCAAAACCATGAAACCTTGTACAGAGGCGTTCTGCATGGTTGGCTCATCGTTCTTCAAACTGTGTGGGCCTCCCTATGAAATAATGCAACATAACCCTCTTTGATAAAGGAACGCTCATGGTTTTCACGTGGTTTAGAAAACTGTGTGGCCGAATTTTGTGACCTATTAAAATGTATGAATTTACTAAACTTTCTCCCTATATATTTTAATAGTTTCAACTAGTTTTATCCCCATTTCTTCCACCACTAGATCGTGTAATGAACTCAATCTCTCAAATCATACCGAGGGTGGATATAGCTTAATTCTAGGCTATTTAGAGTGTTCTTGGTTGCGGATCGATGCTTTCGGTAACTCTAAGGCTCCAATTTCTTCTCTTTCTTGTATTAGGGCTTGTGGTTTCATTATTATTCTATTATAACACTAAAAACTCATTTTCATAGCATCATTGGATTGGGCTTCATGTGGTTCTTCGATCTGAATCTAATGATATGGTCAAGTGTCTGTTCATCATTAGATTCAAGGTAAGTGGTCTACATGTTATATCTCATTGAATTGATATTGATTTTTTCTTACACGGTCATGTTTTTTCTTCACGTTGTATTCTATTGGATAGAATTAGTAATATTTTGTAAAATGGGTTGCTAAATGATGAATTAAACCCCTAATGGTCCTCATAAAATGCATTGAGTTTGATCAAACTGATTTTGGGACACCCATGGGGTATGACAGAATTGCAGAACATGGATATTTTTTATGTTAAGCGTAGTGTTATTTTTGAACAATGTAGATCCCATTGTAAGTGTGTAAACATTTAGTTTAAACCATAGAGTGTAACTAATGGTGATTATGTCTAGTTATTATAAGGGGAATGATGTATTTTTAGCAATATGTGATAAATGGTTAAAATGATTTATGTCAATAAGTGAAAAGGCATGTGAAAAACAGCATGTGAAATTTTAATTGAAATGTGTAAATGGATTATGGAATAAGTAAAGGACAAATGAATTAAATGGGTTTATTCAAGGGAGGTTGATGAATATGTTAAATGGTTCAATGTTTGATAATTATGAATTTTTTTTCTGGGTTAAGGAATAAAATGAGAGATGGATTAAATGTGCTATGATGAGTCAATTGTAAATTTTTTAAGGGGTTGACGCTTGATGATGCTTGGAATGTTGGATATAATGTAAATTATAAATTTTATGTATATTGATTGTGAATGGATTTTTATATGATATATGCTATGAATGGATAAATTATAATTTTCACATGGATTGGTGGTGTGGGATTGGGGATTTAGGAGCCTCTCATAAGTTAGTATGGACTAATTCTCTCAACCCCACCCTAAAATGCATTGGTTAGTGAGTAAACGGACTCTCTAGGCCCCTAACTATTACATTGGATGAGACTACCTAGACTGAGGCACCAAATTAAGTCTTTTATGATTATTTATTAAATACTTATCCTAGTGAGGTAGGGAACATGAAATTTTCCCTCATTCATAGTAATTGAATGGCTTAGGCCGTTGTGTAAATAATGTAATTTCCTAACCCATACATCATGTAATGATAACGAATCTAGTAACGATGATGGAATGAATGGCATAAATATGGAAATTTTTAGTGTTAAATTTATAAACTAATGGAATCTGTGTTGCTTTTTTATCTTTCTATTTATTTTTAATTTCATGCACTATCTATTTAGACAAGATATTTTGTAGAAATTGATGGCGTGGGCCTACTGAGTTCTACTCACACACTACTCTAGCCACCATTGGGTACCCAAGTAGATTTAATGGTTATAGGTCAGGATAATGGAAAAGGGCCTATACTAGGGAATTGTGTTGGTCCTCATATGTTCATGGATGAGGATCCAAACCTGGTGTTTGGACCCATTTTTTTGGATTATGTTTGTTGTCCTTATGTTCAGTACCCTTTAAATTTTTAATTATTCGTATGAAGTGTAACATTTATTGTTTGGTTGTTGTTTATAACCAATTTGTGGAAATTGATAGTAATGAATGCTTTTGGTTATATTTTTGTTTCATTTAGTTAATATGTTCAATTATATGAAATACATTAATAGGGAGGGAATAATCTCCCCTTAGTATCTATTAGACCATCGATATTAGTCAAAAACCAATTAAGTATGGGGAGGGGTGATTTAGTTCATGTGGCAACCCAGATTGGGGCATCAGTTAGTGGCTTCTAGATTAGTGACTTCACAAAAGATATGTCAATTTTGATTAGATCGTTTGAAGTATTAGAGGTTATTAGAGTTGTGTAATATTGTTTATCCATTCCACAAAACATTTCTAAAGTTTGTGTTATCAAGTACATATCATATCAATATTATACCTTTAGTGGTGACTCCCCCTTCCCAAATTCCGCTCCAACACTTTCTAATATATCTCCCCTAATAGACCCATAAAAACTAGGCTTCCAATCGTTTATTACACTATTTGTTGTTGTTTTTTATAACATGGGTTTTTTTCTGTGGTTCCATTCCTATGTTCATATATATTATTTTATACCTATGATCACTTATTCTCTTCTCATTCTTTCTAATATTTAATATTTGTTTAAAAATCGGTCTTGTGTGTTTGATCTTATTTTGAATTTGGATTTATTCATTGGGTATCTGTGGGAGGAATCATTGGTAAGACCTACATGTCTAGCATTAGGATGGAGACTAAAGAAGGAATCTTCTAGTGTTTCTACCTAATCAAATATAGTGATTAATCAGTGTAGAAGTTTGAGTGTAGTATCTAATGATGATGCATGTATGTCACTTTAGAAACATTTTCTAGGGTATTCATTTCTCTTAAGGAGTTCTTGTTTTATTGTAATTTTTCTTATGAGATGGTGTTTCAGGTGGTTATATTTACTTAATGGTGGTTCAAAATGTGGTGTTGGAGGTCCTATAAAAGTTGTTTGTTTAATATTATTGCCATAGATATCTAAAATCTATGCTCTATCCAAACATTCATTCACTCATTTCTATCCCTACATAGAGAAGTTGCTCAATGAGGTTTTTGGATGTGAGGTTATATGGTTTATCCGGTTTTAGGTGTAACCTATATGGGATACTACCTTTCGGTTGGGTTCCCCCAATAATTTTTCTTTAGGGTTTATGTTATTCTAGAATCTGGTTAGTACCATTGATGATAAGGTTTATGTTTGGTTCTATGATTGTTTTTATTGGGATTTGTTTATTTGTTTCCTAGAATGAGGGTCATGGATTTTGTGGTATGGTAGTAGTCATTATATTTTGATGATTTTTTGTTAGTGATGGTTCTTCAATGCATGGTATTGGTAATGGAAATGAAATGAACTGTGATAGTAAATAGTTTATGTGATAGTTATGTTTTTTTTTCTTATATATCATGAATTCATTATTGATGGATTTTTCTTGTGAATGTAATTCCATGATTTTCTAGTGGTCTATGATTCATATATAAATGGTTTTTATGTGTTCTATTGTATGCTAGAATTGGAATCAATGAAGGGGTGGTGGTTGTTGGCTCATGGTTAAATATTCTAGAGGACTTTCCTCTATCAAGGTATATGTTACCTACAATCTCAATATAGCACAACTCCATTTGAAATTATCAATTTTGACGTTTGTATTTTTTTTCATCCTCCACGAAATGCTATTTTTTATATATGTGATTAGAAGTTACCACTTAAATAATAAGTGGTTTTAATAAAAATAAAATTATGATAAATATGCTTGGTTTGAATATTGGAATGGTCAATCTAGTAAATTTTTTAACTAGATTTTCATATAATGATGTGTCAATTCAGATTCATCATGTGAGAGATCATGTGAAATTTAAATATGTAACTTGAATAGTAATGATTATTTAGAGGAATAAAAAAATAGTATAAAAATATGGGAATATTGGGGTGGAATAATATATTTTTATCCAAATTTGTTCATTTATATATTTACAATTTCATAAATGTAATTATTTCATTGGGGAGAATGTTACAAATATGAAATTAAAATAAATAACCAACATATAATATTACAAAAAATGTATTTCACAAAATATGTATATATTTATTTAGAATTATTTAACTAATAATGGGAAAAACACAAAAATAAATAATGTGATTTCAATTTATATATCTCTTAAATCATATTCTTTAACAGAAAATGCACCTATAAAAACTAAATGAAAAAATATATTAAAATTCATATAATCTGTATATTAAATCAATAAAACATATGAATTATTAATTACTGGACTACTGTTAATGAATTTATTTAGTGTTACTAATTATATGGTCAACATATAACCATTTTTAAATATTACAGTTTGGGATATAAACATTATAAACTATAGGAATTAGTGTGTATGGATGAGGGTTAACTATAATTCAAGAGATAAAACATTGACTATACTTCTGGGAATATAAGTTGTAAATTACATTTATTGGATCTTGAGAATGATATAAGAGTATCAGTGTTCTCTATTGACCAAGCCCAAGAAAAAATTTAACAATTAATGTTAAACCAGAATCATCTGTAGCATAAGTTCATGAATTTTAAATAACTTCCTATATCCATGTTGTTAAAACGTCCCCCATGAATTTTCAACAATTCAACACATAACATTTAGTTCATATATTGGTGTATTTTTTTATTTTTCGTGAGGTTATGTATTATTAAGGTATTAATTCAATTTATATAGTGTTTATATTGATACCACACATTAACAAAAATTATAATATTTATTTATAAGTTAAAATTTACATACTAGTTAATTATCTTTTTAAAATAGATAATATGATAAAAAATACAATTTAGATTATCCATTTCAATAAATTCGGTAATATTTCGTAAAAATATTAAAATATAGTTACAAGTTATGAAAAATAGTAAATATGAAATCCTATATATAAACATGGAAAAGCATGGTCCATGTTGGGATCAATAAACAAATTTTACTAAAAATTATATTTTTGAATCTAGTTATATAATGTGGAATATTAATGGGTAGTTATGGACATAAGATGATGGAGAAAAAATATCCAGTCTACTATTCCCTAGTATTTCACTCACTACACCCATAAATACCCCCCCTAGATTATCATTTAACCTAAATAATGTTCAATGTTCCTTCACATAGATCTATCAAGGTGTATCTTCGGGATCCATCTATTCAACGTTAATGAGTTTTGTATTCTAAAGGATGACTCAAGGAAAATAAACTCAAGAGAGGTTAGGATCCCTTTCTCTCAATTTTTAATAGTTATATTCATTTTTATTATAGTGTAATTTTAAGTTTTAAAATTTGTATTCCAATATTATTGTGGCATCATTTTATAAAATATTATTAAGTTTTTTTATATATATATTCCTTAGAATTTATAATGATAAAATTCTACCAAGAATCATAAAACTATAAATAATCACATGATCAAAAAATCCAATGTATTCCATGTATTTTTTAGGACATAGCTGTGTTATTTTTATATGGGGAGAATCTATAAGTAATGACGATGAAAATGTAGTAGGTGGAGTTCCTATCATGATTTATATTGATTAAACTATATTTTAAATGTATTTAAAATTTTACTAAAATAATACATATATTGATGTTTTTTCTTATGTAAAACTTATCCACCTAATGTGTATCATATATTTGTGATTTCAAACACATAATTTTATATAGATTTTTTTTCACAATTTCATTAGTGTCATACCATTTTAAATACATTAATTTAACATCATTATTTCATTTATATTCTTCTTCTTAATAAGAACTTTGTAACTATAATCTAATAGTATTCATTTGATAAGTGTACTTATTTGAATATTGTGGATCCCATATTATTCCTTATATGTCCTATGATCATTCTCTATAATTTCATGAATAATTCATTGAATAATGAAATATATTAACATGATTTTCTAATGATTTTTAAATTATTCCAACATCATGTATGATGAGTTTGATTTGAAAATTATCTATGTATTTAAAAAAATAATTCTTTAACATTATTCCATGAATTGTATATTAAATATTTTATATGATGGAACTAATTTGGGTATTACATGATTGGTTGGGCATAAGATTATATAACCCCTCAGTTCACTATTAGGATTCATTATTCAAGTATGGTGTGGTAATGGGAATTCCTTTAAATATGATGTCTGGGAAAAACATTTAAGTATGTTAATAATGTTTGAAATTACATATTTACATCATTTAAACAGTTAAATTATCATTTAATCTCATTTAGATATTTTTATATTTCCTTTTTCATCACTATATTAAGATTATAAATATTTATTAATTGATACGCCACAATTTTCATATCTATCAACACTATATTTATTATGTAATTTTTATATTTTGTTATATTATATTGTAAAAATTCCTTACATTGTATCAGAGATCACCATTTCATTATATTTCCCTTTTCCCCATATAATAAATAGGGATACAATGTAAGATAGTTAGCATTAAGTATTAAATATTCAAAATCATTTTATGTAATTTGTGACATTCTAATAGAATGGTTATATATAAAGTCTATTAAGAAAAACTGAACCATATCATTGGTATGTCAGAGTGAACAAATTCTTTTGAACACGAATACTATATTTTTTTAAGATAACTAGTATAACATTAATACAATCAAAAATTAAAAGTTCAATTGTCTTAGGAAAAATAAATTCATACAACATGAATGCATTTAAAATGTTTAACATTAGTTAAATATTCCATCATGGACCTCTAATAAGATTTTATAATTATCATAGTAATCATAATAATGTGAAACAATACATCAAATAAAGGGGGATATAATAGCCTAGTAAGGAGTGGAATCCTAGGAAGGAAAGATATACATGAATCGATATATTACATGGGTGAGAATGATAAAAATAATCATCATATCATAAGAAAAGAATCATCATCAAAATATGATGGAATAATTTAAATGTTTGAAATGAATGTTGAATATACATAATAATTAAATATTTCAACTTTCAAGTGAAATCCCACACATAAATTATAAGAAAATATATCATCTTGTTCATTTATATCATATGTTTACAAATCACCATTTAATAAAAACGGTACAAATGTAGCATCTTTCTCACACATAATACACATAATATCCTTATATATATCATATTAACAAATTATTTAAATAGATATATAATTTTTTTGAACCCCTCACAATATTATATTCCCATAATCGTGCTTTCCACATGAGAATAAAATTTACATCAATCATAGACATAATATTAACCCATTATAAAATAATGGATTCAATACTGATTTCATAAAGAATAAGTCAAAGAATATATTATGTGGTTCCAAAAATAGGAAGGTAGAACATTATTTTTTAATTAATGTGTAAAATTTATATATAATAGATCATATTTATAAGAATAAAATATTGTAAAAATGAATAATTAAAAATATCATATAAATTTAATATTTATTTTATGAGAATCATAAATGTAGCGAATAATTAATTTCAAAAAAGTAGAAACATTAATATAACTAGAAAAAAATAAAGAAAAATTAAAAATCAATTTATAAGGTATTTGAAAAAATATTTCTAAAATAAATAAAAAGATGTGATAATCCAAAAAAAGGAAAGAGTTTTTTATAAGAGTCGCATTAGCTTATCTCACAATTTATATTATCACATTTATTCTTCCTATATAATAAATATATGATTCTTAAAACATCAATCCATAAGTTTACTCAATTTATTGATGTTATTATTGGTCAATTGTGACTATAAAACATAATTGTTTAGGTAAATATTAAATTAATTGATTAAGAACATTTTTTAATTTATCCCATTTTCATTGTTTTTATATATTGTAATTTAATAAATTTAAAATTACATCAAATATTATAAAATGGATTAAATATAATTTTATAATTATATTATATATTGTACGCTAACCATTAATAAAGGAAGTGATATGTAAAACATTTATTACACCCTCATAGGTGTATAAAACCATCTATTTATGGGATGCATCTAAAATATGGACAAATAGATTATATAATATTAAAATGGATTAAAATAGTTATACTATGTAAAAATAAAATAAATGTGTTATTAAAATATTTAATTTGATAGATTGTTAAAATATATTATGATATTATAACAATTAACAAAATAAATAAAATAGATAATTGAGTCGTTACCTCTTTGTTGAAGTATACATTGTTTCCATGGTATTAAATTGGTGAGGGTGATAGATTGGATGACACCAAAACATCCCTTAGGATACAAAGATTCATAGAGGGAGGTAAATATTTAGTTTTGAGAAGTGGATGGGAAGTGATTTTCCATGGAAGGGAGGGCGGGTATTTATAGATAAGGGATGAATTTTTTTGTTAAAATATTGAATAAATGATTATTTCAAAATTGAATCATATAAGGCTTGTCCTCATAATATGATCAATTATTGTTGATTTAAATTATTTTTTTATGACTTCTGAAAAATCATTACATTTAATTTATTAGTTTATACTACTGGAATTAAAAAAAATTAATTTTTAATTTTTAATATGATACATTACATTTTATATTTGGACATTACATTTTAGGTTTCAAGTTTGAATTTTTTATTTTTAAATTAAATAAATTTCATTGAAAATTTGTAATTTATATATTCACTCACACTAAAATTATTTTCATCATTATTACATCATAAATTATGTAATTAAAATATATGTTACAGAAAAAAATAATATATTTATTAATAAACTAAAAATTGATATTTTCATAATATGAAAAAAAATAACTGATAGAAATTTTTTATTTGTTATTTTTAAAATTGATATTAATTTTATCAAAATATATTTCTATCATAGAAACACTTGGAATTTAATATAAAAATTATTTTTTGTGGAAAAATACATAATTAAACATTAATGTATACCATCTATCTATTTTTTGGTATTTCATTTTTAATGTTTATATAATTAATTAATAGAAAATTATTTACATTTCACTTAAATATTTTATTGTTAATGTTATTATTCTAATTGTAACATATCTGTTATAATAGAAAGATTTATATTACAATAGTTAGGTTATTATTTTGAGGGTTTTATTGGTTTCTTACTCCCTATAATTACCTATTTTTTTATTTTATTCATCATTTACTTCAACTACTCTCAGTGTTCAATACTCTTAAATTTAAAAAATTTGATTTCATTATAAATGATTTGTTTCAATTTTTCTATATTATCAATGATTGTGATATTTCTAAAAGATGAAAATGATCAAAATTTTAATATTCTAGTTATTTTATATTATTTATGTTTATTAGTCTGTTGAAAAAACATTATTTTTATTGGTTATTGTGTCAGCCCAAACATTTTATGGTCTGTTTCACTTAAACACATTCTAGTTATGGCATATATTTCATTAATCACTGAGCCTCTATGGAAAAAACACGGTTACTTATTGGAGATAGTGATAACCTAGCCATAAAACTTATATTTGTTAGTTATGTGATTTGAATTTTAAAAATCTGATATACCCGATTATGATCAAGATGATAATTAGTGTCTTATAGAATTAAAATAATTTTTATTGAATTGCGACCTACCCTTATGAATAGTAACCTACCCCTAATAATAGTAACTTACCCTTATGAATAGTAATATGACTCTTATGAATGGTATCCATGCCCTTGAATGTATAAATGATTTTAGGCACCTTAAAATGAAGATGAATATTTGATGGGAATATTTTTCAATTAAATAATTATTTTAATAAAATATTTAATTAATAATATTTAGAAAAGTATTTTAGAAAAATTGACCTCATTTTTGGTTTCAATATGCTGAAAAATGGTTAGGGTGAATTTTTGGTATTTTTATGTTATACCAAAATTTTTGATGAATTGTAAAGTGTGATAATTTAAGATAAATGATAAATAAAAAATTTATTTAGTCATTGATGATGGTCTTCTGATGTAATCCTAATTAGTTTGAATTCACATGCATATATTACTTTTCTTGTTCATGGAATACTCAGTATTGGTTGTCTTGAGAGGAAATAATAAATTAATGATTATAATATTAAGAAAGCACCTCTCCCCTCCACTATATAAACCACCCCTCACCCCCTCTTCCTCCAACTCTACTCAAGATATAATACTTTCCTAAATTATTCCAAATATTCTCCCCAAGCCTTCTACCCATGTCTATGACTAGCTGTTCTTATAAAAAGGCTAAAAACAAAGGCCTTAAAAGGATTATCAAGGAGGATCACTCAAGAGGTGAACCTTCTTTCTCTTTTCTTTCAATTTCTTTTAAAAAGTTCCATTATTTAGTTCTCCCTTCTAAACTCCCATCATCCAAATTACATGATAATTATAGTACCTTACATGTACAAGATTTTTATTTTTCTAATTTAATATTTCATCATAATCTCTATTTTTCTCCTCCTTTTATACAATAAATGAAAACACAGTCCGAAAGGTGTAAATTTATCACACTCAAGGAAGACAGGTTTAAATTTTTTATTACTAACATCAATACTAGTTAGGAAACCATTTAAATGGTTGAACGAGGTCATAATATATGTATCATATCTTGAATAATGTTCTGGAGTCTTTACACATTAATAATATGGAATAATAATACGAAACAGGTTTATTGTGCACAAAACCGCCATGCCAAATCCAGGAATATATTTTTTAACTCATCGAATGAGTCATCCTCATGTTATATAAGCATAATCATTATAAGATCATTTATATCTCTTTAATTCCGTGAATAATTTATATTAACAAATCTGGATTTGTAACCACATT
This sequence comes from Viscum album, assembly GCA_963277665.1. Taxonomy (NCBI): domain Eukaryota; kingdom Viridiplantae; phylum Streptophyta; class Magnoliopsida; order Santalales; family Viscaceae; genus Viscum; species Viscum album. The sequence continues at coordinate 1,517,290,712 of OY728127.1, read as the reverse complement.
TCAAAGGATCTTCCATTCTTGAATACAAGTAAACAAATCATGAAACCAAGTAAGAAAATACGTCCAAAGAAATAAAATTGAATCTCTTAAACCCATCAAAAATTCCGTTAATGAACTTAATAAAGATATTCCATATGAATTACATGTTTATGAGGTTCTGGACATGATAATTATTCAATCTAAATTTTATTATTCAGGATTTTATGAACAAACAATAACACCTTCGAGCGTAAGGTAAGGGATCCTCTCTCTCACTTTTGTTCAAGAATATCCCCTATACTGTGCCATTTTATTTTTAATTCCTAATGATGGGGTATGTTTTTTCACCTCCCACATACTTCCCTTGTGAAATATAAATAATGCAATAAACCATTACCTCTCATTAATCCCTCATAATTACACTTGTTACCATGCCGAAATGTTTGTAAGGGGTTTCTCATATCACTTCCATTTCTCTAAGATTTTTATTGTTCGCCACTTATTTCTTGTATGTGTTATATTTTTACAACCATTTGATATATAATAGATTTATTATCCTTATATTCATGTTATTAAATGATTCATTTGAGTGTTATTATGTTCTGGTCATATGATTCGACCGATTACATTGTGGTATGAGACTTTGTCTCAACTACTATTTTGTTGTGACTAACTTTGTATTGTGCACCTATTAATCCTTATGTAGTATACCTAATAAGCATTTGAGATCACATTTCATTTGAAATTATATTTATATTAAATATACATAATCTCATATCATGGATATGTTAGTTGTCTAAAACATATACCATTTTACATACAGTGTTTATTTGGAAAGTTATTTTAATTTTGGAAATATTGATGAATCTGTAAACTCTAATCTATACGGATATTGAAAAGGAATATTTCTCTTGTATTGAATAAAGGTATAAATAAATAATTGGGCTTTCAGTGGTGGGTGGGGCCCACTATTTCCCCTTGATTCATCTGTTGGTCTCATGAGGCAAATTAGTTGGTGACAAACCCTTTTATTTTGATTCCCAAAATCAGACGGGTTTCTACACATAGAACTAAACCATTTTTATGGTATTATGGTTTCATGTCCTAGATATGTGATTTCAAAATAATAATCATTTTCTTTATTCATTATCAGTTATTACTATCCAAGAGGTTTTCAGAATGACAAAATATATGGATGCGGTTTCATTCTCAGTTTATTAATGGTGTGAGTTTCTCATCTATTCACCATGCCATAATGATTATGTCAGATTGATTATGATCCACTTATTATTGTATTCATTATTTCACTATTTTAAACCCTTAATGGTAATTTTATCTCTCCCATTTAATTGTTTACTTTCAACATGTGACAAAGAGGGGATCATTTATTGAGTTCTTGTGGATGCAGTTTTATTTTTCATTATGTATTGTATTGGGTAATCTTCTCCAATGTAATTTGAGTAACATATATGTATCTAGTTTCTTCAAGACTACTAAACTGATCATTCCTTTGGGATTTTCATTCCCTCTAACCATTCAAATATAATAAGTACTGCACCGGATCCAGTCTAGAGTGTTTGGGGCATTACAGTTGTTATTAGAGGATTTTTTGTAGAAGACACGGAAACTAGATTTGAAAATGTAGATTAGGAACAAAGACATAAGGTAGTATTTGAGGATGAACGTACAAGAAAATCCTATAATTTTGTTAAGGAATAGATTATGTGAATCTTTTTAGCAAATACATCCATGTCTGGATACGAGCAGGTAGAGGTGGCTCTGGCAACGATGTACCTAAGACAAAAAGCTCTTACAAAGTGTTTCGGGCATGACCCGGGGTATCCTGGTACATGAAAACTGGCCTTGCTGAACTCTTGGTTATGACACACCCTGGGGATATGCTTTGGATAATTCATTTTTTCTTTACAAGAGATTATAAAGGATTGAAATGTAATTTTTTTTGCAGAGAAACCATTTTTCTGATTATGGGATTATCCATGCGTAGGATCTCAATTTAAGTTAAGTATTTTGTTATGTTAAGATTATACATTATGAATCATAAAATAATCTAGTGTATACCAGAATTTATAAATGGTGTCTAACGGAAGAAGGGGAATCAATACTCGTGTGAATTCTAGGGATCTCCCCACTATGTAATTCAAAATATTCAATATAGGAGTAGATTAGATCATGAACATATTGAGAAAACATACTCAGGTTGTAACGAATAACCATTCCACACCTGTGTTGGATCATTTCATGTGGTAGGAGCCCCCATCTTTCAGTGGGACTACCAATCCAGTGTTTGCTGAGAAATGGATCGAGTCCCTTGAAAAGATATTCATGGCATTAAGATGCAATGAAAATGAAAAGGTCATACTAATAGTATATTGTCTCAAGGGAGATGATGATCAATGGTGGTACTTGATTCATAATACCACAGGGGAAGAAGAAATAGAAGATACGGAATGGATGGCTTTTAAGGAAATATTCTTTTAAAAATATTTCCCTTGGGAGCAATGAACCGAAATGAAGAGGAAATTCCATGGCTTAAAGAAAAGGGAAGAAGACAGTGTTGTAGAGTATGAGGCTACCTTCACAAGGCTAGCCAGGTATGTAGTAGATTACGTATGTGACTCGGCATATAGTATTGATCATTTCTTTGAAGTTCTTAAGCCATGTCCTCAAAGGGCACTATATTCTCAAACATTTTCATCGTATGATGAAATATTATCAACTGCCATCAAAATAGAGAAGGAATTTTCTAGATCCAATTTTTTCATGGGAAACCAAGATAAAAAGTGGTACTCTGATAACAATGGGAAAGGTGAAGTGCCAAACATGAACAAGGGAATGAAGAAATTCCAATTATGCATGAATTGCGGAAATAATCAACACAAGATATGATTGAAAGGCATGGGATTCTACTATGAGTGTCGAGAAAAGGTTCATCTATCTCATGAATACAAGGGTAATAAAAAATTTGAATATTATCAATGAAAAATATGTAGAGAGAGGGTACACTATGAAAATGAGTGTCCAATGCACCAAGGAAACATGCCACAAAAAAATCCAAGAGAGCAAGGTAGAGCTTATGAGATTACAACCACAGAAGTTGAAGTTCCTAATTATGTGGTGGCAGGTACATTATGTGTTTCCTCAAACTTAGCCAATACATTATTTGATTCTAGATCATCACATTTATTTATATATTCCAATTTTTTAACAAAAATTATACATGCCCAATTTGATTTAATAAAAGATTTATGAGTCAAAACTCCTAGGGGATGCATCATTGCAATAAAGTCATGTCGACTTGTCCCCCTCGTGACACAAAAACGTTCTATATATGCTAAATTAATTATCATTTCAATGATAAAATTTGTTATAATTCTCGGTATTAATTGGTTATCAAATTATGTTGCGAAGTTGTATTATAGGAAAAAGGATGTTACAATTTTTTAAAATGGTTTATAATCTCTTATCATTAGAGTAGAGACCTCGCCATCTAATTTTTATCGAGACCCACTCCCAGTAGCTCTGTTAAATGAAATTCCTGGAGAGGAAGAGAACCCAATATTTATGGGTGAGGATGGAAATATGAAAATTAAATATGTGCACATATTACAAGAATAAATTGATGTATTTCCATAGGATTTACATGGAAATCCTCCATAGTGGGAAGTTTAGTTTTCTACTGATTTAATTCTTAATTCATGACCTTTATCAAAGAATCCAAATAAAACTCCCATCGTGGATTTAGTGGAGCTAAAAACAACTACGGGAATTTAGTAAAAAGGGATTTATTCGACCTATTGTTTCTCCATGGGGACCCATGTCCTCTTTGTCAAGAAAAATATGAATTCATGAGGCTATGCATTGTTTATAGAAAAATCAATGTTACTATGATAAAGAATAAGTATCCTCTGTCCCAGATTGAAGATTTATTTGGTCAAATTCATGAAGATCAAAACATTTCCATGATAGAACATCGATCCGGATTTCATCAGCTACGTGTGAAGAAGGAAGATATTCCTAAGATAGCATTTCGAACCAGGTATGAGCATTACATGTTTATAGTGATTACTTTTGGACTGACAAGTCCACCCTCTATTTTTATGGATTTAATGAATATATTATTCTTGTAATATCTTGATAACTTTTTTTAGTATTCATCGATGATATCCTAATATGCTAAAAAGCTAGGGGGACCATGAGAATCACATTCAGGTTATTTTGAAAACTCTTAGAAAAAACAAATTATATGGGATGTCTAGTAAGTGTGAATTCTGGATTAAATCAGTTTCTTTCTTAGGAAACATTGTCTCTAAGGATGGAATCCTAGTTGATCTTGAAAATAAAAAGTTAATCCAATAATGGTTGATGCCAGCAAACATAACTGAGGTACGCAATTTTATTGGTTTAGTAGGTTACTATCGGAGCTTTGTTCATAATTTTTCCCAACTGGCTAACCTGGTAACCCAGCACACACATAAATGAGTTACGTTTGTGTGGAAAAAATAATGTATATAATGATTCAAGGAATTGAAATTAAAATTGGTCAATGATCCAATTTGGACACTTCCATCTATAAGTGATAGATTTGTAATATACAGTGATGCATCAAATAATGGACTGGGATGCATCCTGTGCAAAACGATAGATTTATTGCTTATGCATCAAGACAGTTGAAGACTCATAAGAAAAATTATCCTACAAATGATATTCAATTAGAAGTAGTAATCTTTTCTCTGAAAATATGGAGACATTATCTCTATGAAAAAATATGTGAGATTTATATGGACCACAATAGTTTCAAATGAATTTTCACACAGAAAGAACTCAACATGTGGCAAAGGAGCTGGCTCAAGTTACTCAAAGATTACGATTGTTCAATACACTACCACCCTGGGATGGAATTTAAGGTGGCAGATGCATTAGGAAGGAAAGATCATGGACTTATAATTCAAATGAGGATTGAGAGAGATCCTATATTCATTTATATACTAAAGATGGATATGGGAATTGTTAAATAATGGGAAACATCTTTCCTCTTTCAAATTACTGTTAAACTATCTTTAATAGAGAAGATAAAAATCTCTCAATATAATGATGAGAATATACAGAAGAAAATTTATACTGTCAAGGATGGGACATTGGCAGACTTTGTGTCTGAGGAAGGAATTCTGAAATTTGGGAAGAGGTTATGTGTTCCATCAGTACCTGAGCGAAAATTGGAACTATTAGAGGATGCTCATAGCTCAAATTTCTATATACACATGGGTAGCACAAAGATGTATAGAGATCTGAAAGAACATTTTTGGTCAGATATTATGAAGTGAGAAATTTCTGACTACATGTCAAGGTTCTTAGTTTGTCAATAAGTGAAGGCAGAGAGACAACATTCCAAAGGAGAGATCAAACCACTACATATTATTATGTGCAAGTGGGATAACATTATGATGTTTTTTTTCCACAGACTACCGAGTACACTAATAAGGAATGATGAAATATGGGTAATTGATATCGTCTCACAAAATAAGAACATTTCCTTCCAATAAGAGAGGATTTACTACTTGAGTGCCTAGAAAGACATTATATTAATGAAGATGTAAGACTTCGTGGTGCACCTCTATCGATTGTGTCTGATTGAGTTCCCCATTTTACATCAATATTATGGAAAATTCTCTAAATTTTTTTGAATACTGAGCTTCGTATGAGTACTTCATATCACCCTCAAACTGACAGATAGTCTGAAAGGACTATTCAAACTCTTGAATACATGTTGAGGTCATGATCTCTAGGCTTTTAAGGTATGTGTGATCAATACTTTCCTTTGTTGTAATTTTCATAAAACAATAGTTTCCATTCTAGTATTCAAATGGCTCCATATAAAGAATTATATGGAAAGTGATGTCGAACTCCAACTTGTTGGGATGAAGTGGGTGAGAGAAACCTTATAGGCCCATAATTTATTAAAGAGTCCATGGAAAAGATGAAGACAATCCCAGCCCATATGAAAGATTCCAAAAGTAGGAAGAAGAGTTATTCTTACAACCAGAGAAAGGATTTGGTATTACAAGTGGGAGATCATGAATTTTAGAAAGTATCTCCTTGGAAGGGTGTCTTATTGTTTGGTAAGAAGTGCAAACTGAGCCCCAAGTACATCATACCATTTGAAATTATGGAAATAATCAGAGCTATAGATTGCCTTTTTGAAATTCCACCAAGTATCTCAAAAGTTCATGAAGTGTTCTATGTGTCATTGTTGAATAAATACATGCCAGAACCAATGCATGTACTCACATATGATGAAATAGATATGGGACCTGATTTATCATACTATGAAGAGCGTATCGGGATTCTTGACACAAGGGAGCAAGTATTGGGAAATTGGAAAACTCTTCTAGTAATGGTTCTTTCGAAAAACCATAATATAGAGGAAGAAACATGGGACCTAAGGATGTTATGATGAATAACTACCCACATCTTTTTTGTGGGCTTTATAAATGAAAAATTCCAAGGATGAAATTGCTTGGAGGGATAATGTAGCACCCCAAACATTTTATTGTATTTTTAACTTAAATATATTCTAGTTACAGCCTATATTTCATGCATTACTAAGCCTATATGAAAAAAATGGTTACAAATAAGAGATAACCAAAACCTTTCCATAAAACTTATATTGTTCAGCTCTGTGATTGGAATTTTAAAAATCTAACATACACGGTTGTGATCAAGATGATAATTTGAGTCTGATAGAATTAACATAATTCTTTGGTGAGTAGTAACTTACCCTTATAAATAGTATCATACCCTTATGAATAGTAACTTGCCCTTATGAATAGTACTATGACTCTTATGAATGTTATTCATGCCCTTGAATGTATAAATGATTTTAGGCACCTTAAAAATGACGATTAATATTTTTTGTGTTCATATTTTTCGATTAAATTATTATTTTAATAAAATATTAAATTAATCATATTTAGAAAATTATTTTTGAAAAATGGACTTCATTTTTTGATTCTTCACATCAAAAAATGGTTAGGGTTAATTTTTTTTTCTGAAATACTTAAATTTTTGATGAATAGTAAAATGTGATAATTTATGATAAATGTTAAATAATGAATTTTTTGAGTCATTGTTGATGATCTGATAACATAATCCCAATGGGTTCTAAGTCACATGCATATATTACTATTCTAGATCATGTAATACTCACTATTGATTGTCTTGAGAGGAAATAATAAATTAATTAAAATAATATTAAGAAAACTCCTCTCCCTTCCACTATATAAACCACCCCTCACACCTCTTCCTCCAACACCATTCATTCTTCAATCCATTCATAAATTCTACAAAATACACTCACCAAGCACTCTCCCCACATCCATGACCTTCTAGTGTCACCAAAAGGCAAAAAAATGCCTTAAAGTGATTATCAATGAGGAGTACTCAAGATGTGAACCTTCTTTCTCTTTTCATTCAATTTCTTTTACAAAGTTCCATTTTTTTCTCCATTCACACCTCCCCCCATCCAAATTCCATGATAATTATAGTACCTTACATGTACTGTATTTTCATTTTGATAATTAAATATTTCATTATAATCTCTCTTTTTCCGCTCCTATTATACAATAAATACAAACACACTCTGAGATGTGTAAATTTGTCACATTCAAGGAAGACGGGTTTTCAATTTGCATTACTATCTTAAATAATAGATAGGAAATATTTTAAATGGTTGAACCAGATTGTAATATATGTATATTATCTTGATTAATTTTCTACAATCATTACACATTCATAATATGGAATTCAAATACAGAACAATTTTATTGTGCACAAATCTGCCAAGCAAAATCCAAGCATTTATTTTTAACTTTTCAAATGATTCATCCTCGTGGTATATAACCAAAATCATTATATAATAATTTTTAACCCTTTAATTTCAAAAATAATTTATATTAAAAATTATTTATGTTTAACCACATTTCAAATGAACTTCCATTCATGAATACAATTAAACAAATCATGAAACCAAGTAAGAAAATGTTTCCAAAATAGTAAAATTGAATCTATTAAACCCATAAAAAAGTCCATTAATGAACGTAATAAGGTTATAAAATATCAATTACATGTTTATGAGTTTCTGGAATTATTAATTAATGAAGCTATATTTGATTATTCAGGATGTTAAGAACAAACAAGAACACCATTGAGCGTAAGGTAAGGGATCCTCTCTATCACTTTTTTTCAAGAATCTCCCCAATGTTGTGCCCTTTAATTTTTAATTACTAATGATGGGGTATGTTTTCACACTTCTCACATACTTCCCTTGTGACATAAAAATAATGTAATACCCCTTTCACTTTCATTAATCCCTCGCAATAACACTCATTACCAAGCCGAAATGTTTGTAAGGGGTTTCTCATCTCACTTTCATTTCTGTAATATTTTCATTATTGCCACTTATTTCATGTATGTGGTGTATGTGTACTGAAATTTTATATAAAATAACATGATTATCTTTATATTCATGTAATTCAGTTATTCATTTGAGGGTTATTATGTTCTATCCATATGATCTGACCGACTACATTATGGTAAGAGACATTGTCTCAACTACTATTTTGTTGTAACTAACTTTGTATTGTGCACCTAATAATCCTTATGTGGTGTACCTACTTCCCATTTGAGATACATTTTCATTTGTAATTATATTTATATTAAATATCCATAATATCATATCATGGATATTTTTGTTTTCTATAAAGAATACCATTTTACAAACAATGTTTATTTTGGAAAGTTATTTCAATTATAGAAATATTGATTAATCTGTATACTCTACTCTATATGGATATTGAATTGGAATATTTATCTTGTATTTAATAAATGAATAAAGAATTATTTTTACATTTATTGGTGGGTGTGTCCCGCTATATCCCCTCTATGCATCAGTAGGTCTCATGAGAAAAATCAGTTGGTGACAAACCCTTCAAGATAGTTTCAAAAATTCTGATGGGTTTCTACACATATAACTAATCCATTTTTACAGTATTATAGTTTCATGTTCTAGATACATGACATCCAAATAATAATCATTTTCTTTATTCATTATTAGTTATCACTATCCATGAGGTTTTCACAATGACAAAATATATGGATGCAGTATCACATTATGTTTATTAATGGTGTGATCTTTTCATTTATTCAACATGACATATTGATTATGACAGATTTATTATGATTCACTTATTATTGTATTCATGATTCCTCTATTTTTAACCCTTATTGATAATTTGATCTCACCCCTTTCATTGTTTACATTCAATGGGTTACAAATAGGAGATCATTTATTGAGTTCTTGTGGATGCAGTTTTTAGTTTTCATTATGTATTGTATTTTGTAAACATCTCTTATGTAATTTGAGTAAAATCTATTTATCTACATTCATTAAGAATAATAAACTGATCATTCCATCAGGATTTTCATTCATTCTACCTATGCCAATATAACAAGTATTTCACCAGCTTCAGTCTAGAGCGGTCGGGGCATTACAATAATAATTATTCGTTAAATGTGATTTTATAAATTAATATAATTATGTATTGTTTGTTATATATTATTTATTAAGGAAAATTATACTATAAAATTTTTTAAATAAGGAAAAAAATTTATTCATAAGGAAAATATTATATTTAAATGTATGGTATCTTTAATTCTTCACCACATTAAAATTTTCATCAATGAAATTTCAATACATATCCATGGTTTAGAATAGAAGTGGTTTATTTTATTTCCTTGTATCCTTAAGTTAACATATTTCATCATTTTTTAATGGTTTCGCTAAATTTATTTGATAATGACATTCTACCAAGAAAATCATATTTATATCCCATGATCTTCAATATTTTTTCTTTATAGGAAAGGATATTCCCTTATTTTTTCACTTTATGATTCAGTATATTTGAGGAATTGTGTATTTACATCGTCATTACAGATATATAGAACAATAATGAGCTTTTTAGAAGATTTTTAGGGCTTTAGTTTATTTACCACAAATCATATGAAATCAAAGATCTTAAATTGACCAATATACAAAAGATTAAGCATTACCTTATTTAAAAACCTCATGAATCTCTTCGTGGATGATAATCAGTGGGACACATTTCCAATATCTTCAAACATGAAAACACATTTCTGGTTGTCATCATATTGCTTTTTTTACTCTATGATGATTAAATGTGGTGTTGAATGTCTGGAAATTTCACAATCATGTCCTAAAAAAGTTCTAGTTAGTGTATTTTATATTCACCAAAATTTTCAAAGCATGTAATTGTTCTATACCTCCATATAATTTGGTTCATATGATTTTATTTATATACTAGAGTGAAAACTATTTTTTTATGAGAATTTATCCATTGGAAGGTGTTGATCCGAAAATCCTTCGATTAAATAGAGTATGATACTAAAAATTATTTGAGTGTATAAGAGATCCATTTGTATTTTCAATACGTTTGGGATGATAGGGAATATTGATGTTTCAATCAATCATTAGGAAATTGTAAAGGCGCCTCGAATAGTTTGAGCAGTACATTATATCTCAATGAAATATGGTCAAAAGAGATTCCCAATCCAGACTCATCACTTTTTTATGTATATCCTGTAATGTTGATTGACTGAGAAATATTCATGAATAGATAATAATTTAGTGTTCATAATGAGTTGATTAACCATAACCCATGATAGTGTTTTTATTTTAAATATCTCTATATGGATATTGATAAGGAAAATGGTCATGTTCTCCAATTTTCATGATCATATTGGAAATAGTTGCACCAACCCTTTGTTTTTCAAAAGTCCTTAAATGAATTACAGAAATAATAGTATGTTGATTTATACTGAGAAATATACTTCATCATTTCATCCCACCAAACCATGAAGATCATGTCAAATTTTGGTTCATCGATTGTGGATAAGGAATGATAATCTATATGCGTTATCCAATAACTCTTTTTTTTAAAATTATTGGTAATGGAATGAAGTTTCTAGTTATTATCTAAATAGATAATTATTTTTTGTGCTTAGTTCATGATTTTTACATTCTAGAATTTATTTAATATTCTTTTAAATATATAAACTGCCCCATTATTCCACATATATATATACTTCGATAGATGGTTGAGTAATTATTAGAGAAACATATGATTTATTCTATATAAAAAATTCAACCGTTGTAATTCCATGATTAGAAGGTCTTTATCAACCAACATCATAGAAAGAGTAATGGGTTATTTTCTAATAAAGTCATTATCTACATTATTATCCTTTACAACATGTTAGTGAATTGAGAAATAACAGCTCTTGATTAACCCTGACCATATCTAATAATTCCTGTAAATCTCCCTCAATGTGAATATATATAATAATATCCTGTGAACATTTTATATATCACACTTATGGCCACAAATGAAATTTAGTTAAATATTAAATCCAAATATCGTTTTTTCTAAATCAAAATCAATCATCATATATTTCTACTCATGGTTCATTAATTTTCTTGACGCATATGCCCTAAATTTATCATTTCTAAAAAAAAAATAACACATGAATTTCTAAGAAGAAGGAATATATATATGAAAACCTTCTAAACTTTTGGGTTTTGTGACTAATGGTAAAATGGTTAGACTCTTTTAGATATCCTTAAATATTACTTCACATTATTCAATAAAGGCATACATTACCCTATTCTAGATTAATATAATTAGTCGTATTGACATTCATCGAAGGTTTGTTGATAAATAATTTGTATTACCTTACTTTTTGAAAAAAGTAATAGGACTCCATTACACTTTTTTATTCGACAAAATTTTATTAATTTCCTTTTTTCCTTTACGAATCCACATATATCCACTTAATCAAGATCACATTCCATAAGAAAGTGACTTACTACATAAAAAATCATAGTTACTAATCATAGAATACAATATCCCTTTAATATCAACAACATAATACGTAGATATATTCTTATGTACTCTTTTATTTTATATTAATATAATCAATAAATCCCATAAAAAATTATTTAAATAATGGATAAATATTCTATGCATAAATTCTATTTAGATTATAGGTGAGTTTTTATATCTTAATAGAATCAAAATGAACTCAGAGTGTCGTGATAATATATGAAATGTTTTTTTGAATATGTTGTCAATTCACATTTATCTAATGACACTATTAAAAATATATATTTTTGAGAAATAATAATATTTTAGAAGTTCATTAAACAAGTCATAAATTCAGTCTAATGCATACATGTTTTTGGTGAACTTGTTGATCTCATAGTAGTTGATGCACATCCACATTGTTTCATCCCACTCTTTGACATTTAGTGTGGTAGAACCGCATGAATATTCACTGGGGAATATAAACCTTATTTCCAAATTTATTTATTTTTTCATTGTATACACATCAAATTAATTTAGGCTCATTATAAAGGGGGACTGTTATATAGGTGTGGATATAAGTAAATGGTTTATTCCTAACTCTACTTTGTGATTTGGGGAAAGGCCCAAATATCCATAGAGTAATATGTTAATATATTATCTCACAACTCTAGGTATATGATTTATTCAAAACTATTCCCCATGATCTAGGTAATGGTTGGGACATTTCATATGTAATACAATAATATGTTATCATACAATTAAAGTGTCCAAACGGTTTATTATTTTTGTTTTATTAATAATTTGAGGAAGATATGATTCATTATTGCATATCAATTGTAACACAATTTAGTGATTTCATAAACAGGATCTATAATCTTCCTCTTATTTAGATAGGTGATCATGACGTTCTAGAATATGTAATGTTAATCACATTTCACTATAGTTGATGGGATATATTTGTAATGAGAAAACGTACGTTCATAGAATTGCATCAAATTCTATCAAATTATTTATTTATTGATTCAATGGAATACTCTTTCAGAAAACTATTAATGGGAATGACTCCAACAATTAGGTTATAATGATTAGGTTACTAGGTTCTTTTATTAATATGTATATTCTACGTATTGAGGATGGGATTTAATTTTTTGATAAAAATAGATAAGATATAAAGAAATGAAATTTACTCAAACTAAATAAAACAACCACTAGAAATGAGAGAATACTAAGAGTAAATTTAATAATTTCTATTTATTTACTCATATTTCAATTAGACTCTTAATAAGAAAAGTTTATAAAAATAATAATTAATTTAACTATGGGTAAATAAATTTTATATTTTTCACCTAGGGGTTCACTATTTTTTTTCTTATTATAGACATTACTAACATAATTACTAAATTATCTATACCATGATGTTATTACTACTATAGTTAATTTCATCTTTCATACATGATTATTACACCATTATTACGATAAATAATATACTAATGTTACAATACATAATTGAAAATTCTTGTGTCTTAGTGAAATTAGGTTTATAATACATCATTAAAAATTCAATTTTAAACATTTTTAAATCATTTAGCAAGGACCTAATCAAAGGATTTATAGTCTTATTAATACACCCAATCACCAAAGTATAAACATCAATGAAAATCTATGTTAGTAGCCTAATAATTAGATGAACAACAGGGAAAGAACTAGAGACATAAATCAATATAGGACATGGGTGATCATAATAAAAATACAATTATCTTATAAAAAGGAACATCATTACTAGTATATGGGAATAAATTAAAAGACTTATTTAATGTTGAATATATATAATAATGGAAAATAAAATCCTTTTCATTAAATTAAACACATAAATTTGGTATAAATATATTATCACTTTTATGTAAAAAATATTTTTACAAATCATCACATTGAAAAATGTTAATAATTTTTTTTGTGTTCACTCATAATAATTATAATCTCATGAGAGATATCAAATAATAAATTCATTATATGGATGTATAACATCAGGTTCCCTAGTAAAATCATAATATACCCATAATCATGATATGTTGAAGAATCAATCATATATATGATATGAATCACTGATAAAATAATGGATTGTGTAGTGATGTATTATAAAATAGGTCAATGTAATCCTAAAATCTGAAGTTAAAACATTATTTTCTTCTTTAATGGGTATTATTATCCCATATGAGTTTGAAGTTCATGAACATAAGTACAGTGTACATAATAAGTATAAATGGTATATTTTTTAAAAAAATATCCAAAATCATTACTATAGTGAGGTGTGAATTTCAATATAGTATATTAATGAAAATACCTATTAAATAAAGGGAATAAAATAAAATGGTATTTTGTTGTGTTTTAGAAAAATTATGTTGAAAATAATGATAAATGCCTAATAAAATCCAAAATTGGAAGAGTTGGATTTATGTTTCTCTTTACCTTAGGTCGTGTTATGTTTCTTAATATTTATGATTCATTTATAATAAAATTTTTATTATTAAAATATTAAACAAAATTAATATTCTATCCATTTATTTTATTTAGGATCAACTGTAAAAATAAAAATTTACTTTTTAGTAAAATATTAAATGGCTAGACTGACATGTTTTTTTTAAAACACTATTTTCAATAATGTTTAATTTTTTTGATTCTATATATTTTTTTGAAAAAAACAACAACATTCGGAAGATTATAATTCTATAAAATAAATTGATAAGTATTATATATTGTCTACACAAACAATATGTGAAGGTGGTGATAAGTATTTGATTGATTGCATCCTCATAGTTGGATGAAACTGACCTTTCGGGAGACCTATCAATAAATAGGTTAGCTATATTGTATTTAAATTAATTTCACTAAAATGTTTATATAAAATTATATTAAACATAATATTTTTTATTATTTTTATGTAATTTTAAAAAATGAATGTCATATTGAGAGTAAAAAATAACAAAAAAATAATTAAAATCACAGGTTGTGTAGTTACATTATAACAACCCATACATTACCCACATTGATATTCCTTAATATTTGGAGACTATTCGTTATAAAATATTACAAAGCCACAATAGAACTATATAGGTATAGTGTATTTCGAAACTGGGAAACATAAACAACTGGTTCATAAGACATTATCCTTGTCTCACACTTATTATTTAATGACTAGAAACCTTTTTTGTCATATCATACCTAATATCCTTCATGGCCTAGGGAAATCATATAAAAGGGTGATATCAGATGCTTAGTAAGGGTAAACAAGAGAGAAATCTACAATTTCAAAATAATAAGTCATAAGAACATAACATTGGAAAATATTTTCCTTTATATAAATGATTGTGATATCATGATCTGGGATAAAACATGGAATTTCCTAACAATCAATGAACATTTTCCCAAAAGTCATAAAATAAACCATTATGTTTTCTGTAATACATATAGGTATAGAAAATAATTTCATATTATTCAATTCTCAATACCATAACCATCATAGCAGACAAGGTCCATTGCTAAAACGAGCATTATATTACTGAACAGATATCATTTACCATTCCATACATGTCTATATCATTAGATATTAATCAATATCCTATGAATTGGAGGGATATATAGGTCACACCCATCTCATAATCAATTCTGTCTTATGTTTTCCACATTAACCTAAATAATTATATACAACACAATGAATAAAATGTATTTCTTTAAACATAATTCCACCAAAACATAATCCATGTAAATCAAATGGATTTATTAAATATAATTATCTAATAAAAACAATGAAATAAAAAAAAATAATGATATTATATTTAAAATATAACCCTATTAAATAATTCCATCTTATATGAAAATTATTTTTGATAGAACACTTGAAATTTATTTTTGAATAAAATATACGTTCTCCTTCAGAAACATTTTCTTTTCACATAATTCTTAACAATTTTAAAATAATATAATATATTTTAATATAAATTTGAAATCATGTAGACATTGATTTATGGAAATTGATTTTTTGAAGATGAAAAAATCTGGCCATTTTTTATAAGATAAAATAATTCTAATTGTAATTTTTCCAGAAAAGTCAAAAAATGCCTCATATGGAATGAGGACAAAATATTCATTTCATACCGTAATAAATATTTACCAATAGGTAAAATTGACATTAAACAATTTTACAAGAATATAAATAATATTACATACTTTGGAAACATCAATGTGGATGATAAATATATCCCAGTAAATACTTATCTATAAAAAAATATTGGATAATAATTACATTGTGAAATTATCCCTTACCTTTTAGGTCTGATTTCCTTTGTATGTACCTAAATATCATATTTAAGGATTTAAAAATTTATATTGTATTATTCAAGAATCATTTTAACTTTTATGATATCATATATGATCATATTATCATCTGTTTGTTAGTAACATTATTACTCGTCCATCGGGCATTAACTTCTTTATTTTCATACACATGTTTTGTTAGATATATTCTTATTAGTAGGTTATTGTTATATAATATACCAAATGATTTTGGTATATTATATATCATTTATTCATTAAATTAATTTATATAATCTTGATATAATGAAGATCATGTAGAATGAATCACATCACATCTTAGAGACGGTAGGTTGTACGTACACACGAGTGACGATATAATTTCCATAGTTGTTGAATTGTATTTAAGTGGATGGTCTATAATATTTAAAAATCAATATCATGTTATAATAATCATATATAATTATTATTTCCATCATTATATCCATCCAACTATGTTGTTGGTGAAAAAAAGATTACACCACAACGTAGAGACTGTAAGTCGTACGTACGCATGTGTGGTGATTTTGTTTTTCATAGGATGGATAAAAGGAGGAATTTGGTTGTTTCGTAATTTTTATAAAATCTCACTATATATGTGACACTTTTTTTTTACATAATATTTAAACAACACATTATGAGGAAGTGCAATAATAAATAAGTTTGAATGAATCGATAGAGAAGATCACCTCTTCTTCTACGTGGTTCCTCTAAATCTCCACATAGAGCACTTGAGATGGTCTTTTAAGATTAAAAAACCTATATAATGTTAATAGGGAAAGTTATAATGGGTAATGGAAGGGGATGGAAGATCTAGAAGGATCAAATTTAAGTGAAGATGAGATGTAGGATGTTCCCTTTTATAATTAAGGTGAGAACCACTTTGGGATCTCTAGAAATCTTAATTTTTAATAAAATAAACCCCCATACAAAAAACCACAAAAATGTACCAAATTAGAAAATTAGAATATATATGGTTGTAATATCATTAATGAATAGATTTTAGGTATGTGTTTCTATAAATCTATACCTTATCTTTTTAATTAATTCTATTTTATTCTTTTTAATTTTTAATTTAGGTAAAAAATATTTCTATATTAATGGATGCAATATTTTCTTATTTGATTCCAATTACACCATAAATAAATAACTTAGATCATTTTAGAACATTCCATAATTATTATATATGACTCAGAAAAAAAATTATTTTCATAGAATTTAATAATACATTACATTGATAAACAAATAATAGTGTCAATTTTTTAACTATGAAATTAATTTATTTTTTAAAATATTTACATAAACAGCTTTGTTCTCAAAAAATTATTTTATTATATTTATAAAAGGTCACATTATTCTATAAAATTTATTGGAAAAATTAATTTTCCATATTATAAATATTTTTTTGTTCTTATTAACATTAATTTTTTATCTCCATTGATAAAACAATTACTACATCAATTTTGTATAATTATTTAATATATTTATTTTTGAATAAAATTTAAATTAAAATACAAAACTGAAGGTAAATATACCATATTTCATAATAATATTTTGATTCTACATTATATTCTTCAAAATACAACATTTAAAATGTCATACTTATTAAAATATGATTGGGATAACATTAAATTCTCTTTAAATAAATTTATATAAGTGTCACAATATCTTCAATAAGGCTACAAATTGTTACTAAATCGAACCTTGGATGGTTATGGTCAAGATATACACAGCCAGTAATATTTGGTCATATTTTTGAGTCTTTTTATTGTTATTAGTATTTTAAAAAAGATTATTTATATCTCATCAATGAATTAATTTTCACATCATAAAAGTACATTCCTTTAATGTATTTATTTATTTCCTAAAAATTAAAAATAAATAACATTGATAATGAAAAACATTTTATAATTAAAATTATTATTAATAACAAAATTTATATTCTATATATCCTTATAATAAAAATTATTTATTAAAATTTGAGTGAGACATATTTAAATTTTCTTTAAATAAAATTAATTAATTGTCATAATCTCATCCATGTGGCTTTCCAAGGACATAATTTAGACGTAAGGATGATTTAGGTCGAAACACACTCATCTAATGAAATTATGTGATGTGTTAGGGTAATTGTTTAATAATATTATTACCCTTAATTAACTGATTTTCATTTTACCATATTAATAAAAATTACCAAAGTTACTATTCATAAAGCCAAAAAATAAAATAAATCTATTTATAGAATTTGGATCAAAGGTTCCCAAAAATGGAATATATTTTTTCAAATTCAAAAAAAAGAATTTTAGTAATTAATTTAAAATTACTCAAGTTTTCAGAAAGAGATAAAGAGTTTTAAAAGTAAAAATATTATAAAAGATTCAAATGTCCTTACATATGAATTCAATGCTAAATTAATGATAATGAAATAAATTATATTAAATGATAAAAATATATTCTATTTAAACTTTAAAAACATTCAATATTATAATTTAATCATATAAATTATTTTGATGAAAATAATTAGATTAAAATTTAGTTTATTTTTACAATTCATCAAAAAAAATTTGATTTCAAAAAAATGGTAAATTTTCATCCAAAGAAAATTTTTATATACTATTTAAAAAAATGTTTATATTTTTATATAAAAATTATAAATGTATCAAAATAATAATTTAATTTCGGTTCTCCATTGAACGTCTTAAAATCATCCATTTGAAAAATATGTGTTTTTAAACAACAAATAGGGCTTATTCATACCCTCTGACTAAAATATCAATTAAATTTATATCACAAATACGTTATTAAATATATAGCATATATATATTTCATTAATTTCATTTAACAATTTTAATTCAATTAATTTATTAGTACAAAAATGAAAATTTATAATTTATTTATATTTTACATAAATAATTTGTAGCCAATGAATTCACCATGAATTTTTATAAGTTAGTTATATTTATTCCCACTAACATAATAGTATGTATATAATGGGGATTTTAGACTAAGTGTGTACCGTGGTTTTTTTAAACTCAAGATTCTGTGGAATGCAAACTATTGAGTAATTAACATTCTATAATGAAAATATTTAATCAAAACATCTGAGTGTTACATTCAACCACTCTTAAAATGAATTTCTAACTCCAAAGATGTCACTTGATACAAACAGGTGAGGATATATCTTCCTCACCATACCTTCAAGTTCCCATGTATCTTCCTCAATTTTTGGGTTCAACCAAAAACATTAACTCATTAAGTGGTCATGCTTCATAGCTCTTTTTCGCTACGATATAGAATCTCTACTGGTTGTTCCAAATAAGAAATATATTTCACCTATGTTATGATGTATTACTTTAGTACATGTTAAGGATAAGGTATATAGATTCTTAGGATATATACATGGAAGACAACATGATGTTGAGAGATATTCTTTGGAAGCGTCGATCAATAATCTACCTTCCAAACACAATCTAGAATTTCAAAAGGACTCATATGCCAATGTCTCATCTTCCCATTATTCCCAAATTTCATTACACTCTTCTGGAGAGATATTTAGAAAAACACCTTCTCACTAACATAAAACTCTTGGACTTTTCATTGGTTATCATCATAACTTTTTTGTTGACTCTAAACCTCTCTTATGTTTTGTTGAATAAATCTGACCTTGTCTGCCATTTTATCAAACAAATCAGGTCCTAATAGCTTTATTTCCCAATAAACATCCCAGAAAGCTGGAGTTTTTGACTTCTTTCTATAGAGGTCTTCAAACGGAGCTATCTGATTACAGGGGTGAAAGTTGTTGATGTACGAAAATTCCACCAAATATAGTTGTTGATCCCATAAACCATAAAAATGCATAGACAAATCTCTCTACATTCCATCTGGAGTATTAATTTTCCTCATAGGCTGATCATCTATCTGCAGATGATAAGCAGTGCTAAAACTTAACTATTTATCTAGACCCTACTGAAGACTTCTCCAGAACATTGAGGTAATCCTAGAATTTGGATCTGAAATAATAGAAAGTCGTACTCCCTAAAATTTTAACAATTAGATTACATATATCTGGTCAAGCTAATCAAGAGATAAATTCTCTCTAATAGAAATGAAGTGTGCTGACTTCTTCAGATGATCAATTATATCGCATATACAATTATGGCCTTTATATTTTATTTTAAGTCCAATGATAATGTCCATATTGATGCCTTTCTATGTTCATTCTGGTATGGTTAATGTATGTATCATCCCCTTAGACTTCTTGAATCTTAGCCTTAACATGCTGAAAAACCATGCACTGGGAGACATATTTACCAACATCTATTTTTATGCCATCCCCCCAAAAATACTCTTTTATGTACCTATATATCTCTGTTATTCTAGGGTGAATGATTAATAAAGAACTATGAGCCTCATCCAATAGCTCCTTATTTATTTCTTATATGGGATGAATACAAACCTGATTCTTGAACCTTTTTATTACATCAAAATCAAGGTTGAATTTAGTAACATTCTTCACCTCGTTTTTTTGACTTATATCATCCTTATCCACCTCCTTAGTCTTATTTTTTGTAGATGGTTGAACAATAATTCAAGAAAGAAAATATTTCTCCCCTTGCATTAATATTTCAAGATACATCCTTTGTAAATCCATAATTATTGGATCCTTTGTGATCTTTATCATAGATAGGATTGCATGTTCTTTTTGACTCAAATCATATTCCACCTTTTTCTTTTTCCAAGGGTGGTAATGTATTGAGAAGTCATAATTTTTTATCGAATCCAACCATATTATTTAGAACATATTCGACTCCTTTTTGGAGAAAATATACATTAAAATTTTATGATTAGTATAAATATACCACCTTTCACCATAAATATTATTCCTCTGCATCTTTAATGCAGCAATTGTTGTAGATAACTCAACATCATGATTTGGGTAATTTTGCTCAGGTATTTTCAATTGTCGTGAGGTGTAAGTTATCACCATATCATGATTCACGAAAAAATATCCCATCCCCTTTTGGGATGCATCACTTAGGATCACAAATCATTATCCAATATACGGTAGTGTTATCATAGGTGAACAAGATAAATTTCTTTTTAGCTCTTTGAAATTCTCTCCACATTCCTCCATCCACACAAACATAACTCGTTTTCGATTCAAATTGGTCAGTGGATTAGATAATTTTAAAAAAAATCATTCAAAAATTGTTGATAATACCCTTCCAATCCAAAAAAAACATCATATCTCAGTTACCATTGTTATTCTCATCCAACTTTCAATAACTTCCATTTTTACTGTATTAATACATATCCCCTATCTTGTGATTATGTGACCCAAAAATGATACCTTATGAATCAAAAATTCACACTTGATAATTTTTTCATGAAGATTATCCTTTTTCGGGGTCATTAGAACAATTATTAAGTGATCTTCCTGCTCTCCCTTTCTTTTTGAATAGAAAAAAATATCTTCTATAAAGACTTCCACAAAATGATGAAGATATTCATTAAGGACTTTATTCATTAGATAAATAATGATAGATAGGGAATTAGTAATACCCAAAGGAGTCAATATTATTTCGTTGTGTCCATACCTTGTATGGAATTTTGTCTTTTGTATATCCTCTTACATAACTAATAATTAATGATTTCATGATAAAATATCAATATAAGAGAAGTATTGATCTCTACCTATTTGGTCGAATAATTCATCAATATAAGGAAGGTAATAGTTTTTGTTAATATGATCTTATTATGTTCTCAATAATCAATGTACATTCTCATTAATCCATATTTCATCCTAAAAAACATGTTCACCCTATAGTGACGCACTAGGGAATATGAATCCCTTTCTATTATTCTATTGGAGTTTCATTATCAATTCATGCAACTCAATTGGGGCCATTCTATGAGGTTTATTTGAAATAGTCAAATAACCGGATATGAGTTCTATTGGAAACTCAACCTCCCAATTTGGTGAAAGAGCTAGAAATTATTTTTGGAAATACATCATCAAACACTCGTATAATGGGTGTATTCTAAATTTTGAGTTTCTCCCCAACCATTTGTTATTGATAACCTTTATTTATAGGAATAAAGACCCATAAGATGGAATAGATTTCCACTGGAAGTTAATACTCATCCTTCTATCGATATATAATCAAATATCGATCTCAAATATGAAATGTGACTTCCATTCCTTGTTTATTTAGATGATATCCATATATATTAATACAATACATGCATGGAATAACAGTGAATTCCACTATTGTAAGGACCATAAGATGTTTCGATGAACTTTTCCACAAACATCAAAAGATGAAAAATTATAAACATTTCATGTGACCGTTGTGCCATTAGGAGATTCCACAACCAACTCAAAATCTATTTGATGTGGTAATACAATAGATAACATTATAAAACTCTTCAAAAAAGTGCGGGTGGATCAAAAATCATATAAAAAATTTTCTACTTTAAAATGGATGGTAAGTGTACCTTTCACCACTTCATTATCATACTCTGCATCCCTGATATTGATCACATGTGACATTCCTCTGTCTTTGGCCATAAGAGTTTTCTATCATCAATCCTTGTCAACAATTTTTTTATTAGGGAATTTATTGGAATAATTTCCCATTTCTGTGAACTTGTAACAATGATGTGTAGGAGGTCCATTTGGTGTAGAAATTTCTCAATTATCATCATTAGATAACTTTTTTCCATTACATCAACATTCAACTACCTGATGACATTATTTTCCTCCCTTAAAAAATTTACTAATCCCTTAAAGGCAATTTCCTACATACTTCATTCCGATCATTGAGGATAAGGGGAAACCAATTTTTTTCTCTATGGTCTTTATATTTTCCCATGAATTCCATTTTTCTCATCTTATCAAAACCAGGGGATTAATGGTTTACTCCGATCTCTATCCCAACCTTGAGATCACATTGAACAATTTCATCATATCATATTGATTTCACTTATGGATAATGACCCTTAAAGACATGGTTTTATTCCACTAAAAAATATATTAATTATACTATTAGGTTGGATATTAATTCCCTAATCATACCTAAAATGTCCTGTAAAATTTTCTTCATAGGTACCAATGGATTCTTCGTCCTTTTTCTTAAGCTCATAGAACTCCTTCTAAATCATTGTTTAAAGAATGCATGGAAATTAATTGTTCATAATTACTTTCTTCAACTCTTACCATTTAGTGAATTCAATTTCTTCTCATTACCTTGTATTCGTGATAAGGATTAAACATTGATCATCATCACCTTCCAAATGATAGACTGTGAAGACGACTATTTCATCTTCTGAACATTGGATAACTGAAAATATATATTTAATTGTATTGATCTTTTCTCCATCCACTAATGGATATAAACCCATAGAAAGAAGGTCAATTATAACTCATGAAGTACTCAACAGAAATTTTTTCCCTCTTTTCCACATTTGGATTTCTTTCATGATACCTTTCTTGAGAAAGTAGTGTGATCATAGCTACGTGATTATTTATTCCATCTCCCATAATATTTGGTTGCTTAGGAGGACAATCATTGCATTTCCCGTCACATTCAGCATTAACGTGGATCCTTTGGGTTCCCGCCATTGACTAAAACAAATAATCATAGTGTGTGAAACAAAATCAAAATGGGAAAAGAACATAATCAAGAATGAAATTTAATTTATGAAAATTTAGGTTTTATATGAGATTATTTATACATATCTGAACCCCTTTTGACATATCTTACTTAATTCCCTTCTTCATGACCAGGGGAAAAGAAACATATGAAAGGGTGAGCTCAGATGTTTAGTAAGGATAAAAAAGATAGATATCAATCATATCAAAATAATTAGATAGAATAACATAACATTTTAAAATCCTCTCCTATATTTGAAATATCGTGATATCTTGCTAAGGGATAAATCATAAAAGATCGTAAGAATTACTGAACATAATACCCAATGCCATAGCATTATACTCATTGTTTTGTGGCATAAACATATCCATGGAAAATAATTTCATATTAGTCGAGGATCATTTCCAAGAGCATCATAGCAGACAATGTCTATTACTAAACTAATTTCCATCTTCATTCAAGCCTAGTATTACTAAACTAATATCATTACCTACTCCACCCATGTCTATCTCATGAGGTATAAATATTTATCCAATTAATTTTAGGGTAATATCAATCTCATCCATCTTTTAATGAAATAATTATTATGTGAGACACAATAAATTAAATCCACCATCATAACCCAAGGAATGAAATGGGTTTCTTTAAACATCATTCCACTATATCATAATCGATGTAAAACAAATGGATTTAATAAATATCATTCCATCATAAAAAAAATAAAATTATAGGAATAGTAAGGATATTATACATTAAACATAACTCTATTAAATAATTATAACTTAGATGAAAATTAATTTTGATATAACACATGATGTAATTTCTTAACGAAAATTTCCTTTCTTCTTCAAAATTGTTTTCTTTTCTAAAAATGCCATGAAATTTTAAAATAAATGAATTTATTTGAAAATAAACTTTAAATCAGTTATAGGAATCTACATTTAAATAATTCACTATGATGACATTAAAATCTCTTCTTGTCGTATTTGTTTCAAAAAAAATTATCCTCGTACTTTTCCCAAAAAAGAAAAAATGTAACTCGTATTGAATAATGACCAAATATTCCATTCCTTCCATTAATAAAAATCCCCCAATAGATAAAATTAACTTTGAGTAATTTTATAAGAATAGAAATAAAATTATATATTTAGGAAACATGGAATTTGATGATAAATAAACCATAATAAATATTTACGTATAAATAATCTCAGATAATAATGAGATTGTGAAATTATCCCTTAGAATTCAGTTTTAATTCCATTTGTTTATACTCAAATATATGTTATAAATATTTAAATAATTTCATTGGATTATTCAAGAATCATAGTAAATTTTGTGATTTTAAGTAATTATATTATCATCCATTTGTTAGTAACATTCTAACTTTTACATCATCCATTAACTTTTTATTTTCTTACGCATATTTTGTCTGAAAAGTCACTACACTTATTTTATAGTTATATCATTTATAAAATGATAATGGTATAACAAATATAAAATTTATTCATTCAATTAATTTATATAATCATGCCTTAATAGAGATCTTGTAGAATGAATTTCATCACATCGTGGAGACAGTTGGTCATACGTACGCACAGGCGATGATATCATTAAAATAATTGTTGAATATTACAGAATTGGTTGATGTATAATATTTCATAATCAATATCTTGTTATAATAATCATATATAGTTATTTATTCCCTCATTATACCCATACAAATATGTTGGTGATAAAAAACTGATTACACCATGGCAGGAAGATGATAAGTTGTACGTACGCACACGTGGTGATTTCATTTTTCATTGGATGAATAACAGGTAGAATATAGTTGTTTCAAAATAATAATAACATATTAGTATATAACTGTTAATATAGATATTAATTTATCATTTTAAAAATCATTAATATGAAGTATAATAATAAATAAATTTTAATGAATCGGTAGAGGAGATTACCTCTTATTCAACATGCTTCCTCTTAATATCATCTTAGAGCACTAGAGTTGGTCTTTGAAAAAGAGCAGAATCTCTCAAATGTTACTAGGGAAGTTGAGAAGAGAAAATTATAGGGTATGGATGAGCTTGAATGCTTATGTTTATGTTAATAGGTGAGGTTGGAGGGTCACTTATATAATTGAGGTGAGGGGTCCTTTTTGGATCTCCAAAAAAAATAATTTATAATAAAATAAAGCTACATCCACAAACTACCAAAATGCCCCAAATTATAATATGAGATTGAAATGGGTTGTAATATCATAAACCAATATATTTTAGACATGTTTTTCTATCAATTGAACCATATCATTTTAATTAACACTTATTTATTATATTTAATTTTTAATTTTGTTCAAAAATATTAGAGTATTAAAGAGTGAAATATTTAGTTATTTATTTTCAATTACAACAAAAATAAATAAAATAGTAAATATTCAACCAAATAAAAATTATTATGTATTTTAAAAAAAATATGATATTTTAATAATTTAATAAATTTTTTTAAATAAACAACAATGAAAATTTTGACACTATTAAAATCATTGATTTTTTTAGAAATTTTGATAATTATTTAACTTCCAACCAACTATAATATTATATTCATAATATTTCAAGGTAATCTAGAAAATTAATTAGAAATATTAAGTAGATAAAATTATATTTATTTTAATATTCTTAATAACATTTATTTATTTACTCCTTCAATAAAATAATTACTACATCAATTTTTGTGTAATTTTTTAATATATTTATTTTTTTGAATAAAATATAAAATTTAAATTCTATGATGAATAAAAATCTACTAGATTTCATAAGAATATTTTTAGTTGAATTTATCTTTTGTAAAATTAATCATTTGAAATGTTATACTTATTAAATTATGAATGGGAAAACTTTTTTAAGGTTTGGGCTGAAGCCTCATTTATTATTAATGAAAATAAAATACCTCTTCTTAACATGGTATAGGGAGACCCATTACATATCCCGAAGGCCTAGTGGGAATTTATATTTTAAATTTTGATGAATATAAATAAAATTATTTTATATAAAAATGGGTTTATTCATACACAAGGACAAAAAATATATATTGGATGAATTTAAAAAATATATTATTAATGATATAACATATATATTTCATTAATTTAATTTAACAATAGTAATTTACATAATTTATTAATAAAAAAATATAAATATATAACTGATTTATATTTTACAAAAGTAATTGGTAGCCATTTATTTCTCCATACATTTTTCATAAGTTAGTTGTATTTATTCCAACTAACCTAATGGATAGGATATAATGGTCATTTTAATATATGGGTGTCTAAGGGTTCATTAAAACTGATTATTGTGTGCAATTAAATCCATTGAAAATTTAAAATAATTTAATAAACATTATTTCATAAAATCATCTAGGAGATATATACATATTTATCAAACCATATTACTTTGTTATTTTACTAAAAAATTGAGGTCTTGGGAGATGTGACATCAGAATGTCCCTAAGGATTCTATCAGTATTAGAAGATGGGAATTGGGAAAATCAATAAATTTTATTATTTTATGGTAAGTGATTTTCCAATGAAGAGATATGGGGTATTTATTCATGAGGGGATAAATATTTTAGGTTAAACTTATTAAATAAATTTTTATTTAAAAATTAAAACATACAATAGGGGTATTTAATAAATTATTCACATTATATGAAAAAAAATTGGACTTACCAACCATTTCTTCCCCGAATTTATTATTTTAAATTAATGGAAAGAGGAATAAAATTTTTTAAATAGAAGTTTTTCTTTATTAGAATTTGAAAATACTTTTTGGGATGAGAATTTTTATTTGAAGATTATTAATAGATTAATTAACATGTTAAAAATGTTTTTGGTTGATCCATAAGTTATTGAATTAAATTTGTAATTATTTCATTATGATTCATTTATTAAAACATATTGTTTTCTTAAAAATAAAATTTTTATCTATTCACCTAAAAATTTTATTTTTTAGAAAATTATAAAAAATTCAACCATAGAAATGTTACACATCATGTTTCTATAATTTAACATCCTTTTATCTAAATATTTTTTGAGCATAGAAATTTTTTTAATAATATAAAAATTAATGTGTTTTCTAAGTACATGAGATACACATTATTGAAAATAAACTTATGAATTATAATTATTTTTTGGAATTATTTATATATATATATTATTAATTAATTCATAAATGATAATATTTTTGTTTTATATTTATTTTCTAGGGGTCAAATTACTATTCTAAAATTTAGATCACTATTCTAATATCCATGTTACTAATTAAATATTTATAATAATATTATAATGGTACTATTTTTATACATATTTTAAATATGACCGATTTGTTTAATTCATCATTCATTTCAATTCCACCAATTGTTTATACATCATGTATTTTTTTTTCTTTTGTATAGCATTGTTTACAAGTGTGATTTTTCTTAGAGATAAAAATTATCCAGATTTACTGTTTTTTTAATTATTCATGGTTATTACCCCATTATTATCATTTATATTGGGTATATTTATTCTCTAAACTAAAGGCTTCAAATTAATGAAAATAAATTTTTTTTTATTATGGGGTTTATTTTTTTACACTTTTCTTTATTCCTAAATATCAATGATATTATTATTCAAAATAATAAAATACATATTTTAAATTATAGGATATTTCATATATAATATCATGTAATCTAATTACCATGAAATATAAATACCACAAAAACCATTTCCTTTTGAACCATGGTCACCACCAAGTTATCATGACATAAAAAATATAAAGAAGGCCTCAATGATACAACTAAAATGGACGTTTCTCTTTTATGGTACCAATATATGATAAAACAATGATTACATACACCCTATTAGTATGTTTAGGGTGCGAGAAATCAAATATTAGGATACCTCCATGAATCAACATAATTATTTTAAAAAAGAAACCATAAAATATATTCTAAAAAACTATTTGATGTAACCTTTTTTCCACTACATGAGTAAGAAGGAAAACCATTTTTCATTTTTTTGTAAATACAATTATTTTGAAAATGGAATATATTAAAGGGCATGTCAATGTGTCATTAATATATGTATATAAGGTAAAAAATTTAAGAAAAATAAAAGGTAATTAAAAAATCCATCAAAGTGACCACACATGGGATTTCAACCATGACTCTAATTTGATAACATAAGACCCCTCTTGTGGATCAATGTCATCTCACCATAATCATTAATAATTTTGACCTCAACATACACCTTTTGCCTCAAAATAATAAAACCCCAATCCATGGTATGTACTATACTAGGGGATACAAGAATGTGTGTAATCTATGCAGGTGTACTACCCATTAAAATTTTCCATATAACTACGACAATGTTCTCATTTGAATTGTGCCCAATTCCAAACCTCATAACACAACTATATGTAGTCCAAAATCATCATTCATATCAATCCCACCATGTAATCAGTGTACTATTAATATCAACAATTAATTTCAAATAATCAATTTTTCAGTCAATCCTTTATATGATATACAGAAATAGAAAACTGTGAAAAAAATATTTTACATAAATAATACCCATGTCAATAATAATTTGGAAAGAAATTAAAAAGAGGTTGATCTTACTATGTAATTCTATAAACACTTTTTTGTACATTAAAAAGTAATTTTGTGATATAATATATAAAATACATTAAAACCCTTATTTGATATAAAAAATCCAATGTAATGTGAAAAAAAAATCTAAATCAACCAAATGTAAATTTATATTTGAAATAATATAATATTAATTATTCATTGAAAATGATTTCTCATAGTGTATTCTGAACAAATGAATTCATATAGAAACTCCTCCCGCAACCACTAAAAAAATCACATTTTTGAAATATAAGTAAATTATGATGGAAGAAATCCCTTTCAAAAAAAAATCCCAGAATCATCTACATAAATAAACCTTTAACCATGTAATTGGCCACCAAGCCAGTAAGGTTGTTGGGAAGTTAATAATATAGACGTGTATGGGGATAAAATAGAATAAAATTAAGAAATATATATGGAAAGGGTTATTTCCTTGGAATATAATTTATAGATAATAGTTTAAGGTATAAGAATCATTGTGAGTAGTGTGTTTTCAGTGAGAGGCTTATAGAGATTTTTTTCTAGACGTGGGAGTTAAAATGAGACAAATATACACAAGAGCTCAGTTGGAAATTAAAATTCCCAATTTCATATTTGGTGGAACTATTTGGATGTATGGTTTAGGAAACCATGTCACGACCCGTCCTTGGGGCCCTTGTTGTGACCACCCCAAGCCCACCTTCCATAGGCCAGGGGCCAGCGACTAGCACCAAAGGCGTAAATCCAGCAACGAGGGAAGGCATTGCCTTTATAAAAGAAAACAAACACCACAGATCAGGGAAGAAGAAGTAAACACTAAGTAAACTGGGTACAACTGTAAGTGTGGAAAAGTAAATGGGCCAGAATACAAACCCAAACTGAATGTAAAGTACAACTGGAAGGAAAGTAAATCAACTGAAAAGTAAAATAGCAATGCTGAGCCATCCACTAGAAATCCCACCTAAAGGGTGGGTACAGATAGCCTCCTCAGCTCCTCGGGTCCAGTCGTCCGCTCTGTGTATGTCCCACCCAGTGGTCCACCTCTAAGTACAGATGTGCTCCACAAGCCTCAACCACGATCAGCGTTGTCTGTTGTCTACATCCAACACAATGTAGTGTGGGCATATCTGGTGCAGGGGTGAGTATACGCTACTCAGTAGGGACCCCGATACCCCCGAAGGTCTCCCAGAATCCACAAAGAATAATTTTCAAAGGAAATATACAATTACGAAGTAACAACCGAAACTACTTAGGTATATGCCCATACATATACCTAAGTTATAAATTTCCAGTTCAACTCCAATGTCCGAGCCCAAGTTTGATCACATCCACACAGGATAGTACAACCCAATC
Source organism: Viscum album (assembly GCA_963277665.1). Taxonomy (NCBI): domain Eukaryota; kingdom Viridiplantae; phylum Streptophyta; class Magnoliopsida; order Santalales; family Viscaceae; genus Viscum; species Viscum album. The sequence continues at coordinate 1,517,259,778 of OY728127.1, read as the reverse complement.
CACACAGTGAAGCACAACCCAATCCACATAGGAAAGCAAGTCAATCATATCTAAGATATTGATTGGAAGTCACGACTCAGCTCACACAGGTATACTTCTTCGTAAGGTGATAGAGATGATCAGATGTAGCCACTGATTCATCTAAGCAGGGACCCACGTAGGATACTAGACCAGCTAAGCTGTCGGACCCATAGAGGATATAATACCAGCTACTCTGCCAGACGCACGTAGGATACAAGAATAGAGTCAAACACTGTCGGACACACGTTGGATACAAGAACAGTAGTACTGCCAGACCCACGTAGGATACAATAACCGTAGTCATCGCCATCGAACCCATAGAGGATTTCAGTACGGTCATCATCGCTGCTGAACCCTCGAAGGATTTCAGTGTAGTTGTCCTCGCTGCCGAACCCACGGAGGATTTCAGTGCAGTCGTCATCGTCGTCGTAGTCGCAGCCAGCTCTAGGGTTCCCGAACATAGCATGCTTGATTCTGGGAGCTTCCACTCCACAAGACAAGGGGTCAATACATCAACTGACACGTAGTCTGATGTTGATTTATCCCAAAGTTCCATCTCAGAAAAAGGAACTCAACGTGACAGACAGCGCGTCAATCGGACGCCCGGTCTGAGAGTTATTGGCTTTTTCGTTCCAGGGGCCCAGTTGGTTTTAATGTCAAAAACAATCTGACCGTACTCCAACAGCGTCCAAACCTCGAGAGTAGTAATCCAAAAGGTTCTTCTCACTAATAGGAATCCAACAAAGTTGACGGCATGTCAACCGGACGTACAGAGCTCAAGTTACAAGCGTTTCCGCTCCGATGGCCCGGTTGATTTCGTGTTCGAACCAACCCGACGGTACCCAAAGTTCTCCAAAACCTTGAATGTAATATACCAAAACGACTGTCTCGATCCACGGATCACATCGCAACTAATAGTACATCTATCGGAGGTTCATAGCCCATGTTACGAGCATTTAAACGAACGTGTACGGTTTTAGGGGGTTTTGTGACCGGACCGACCCGGCCCAAGACCCCCTGGGTCGAACCGACCCGAGTCCGGGTCCGTCCCATTAGGGTGTGGCCCGACCCGGCATGGGGGGACCTGCCCAGTGTAGCCGGACCAGGCTGCCATGGCGTCGCGCGCCGCGTGAGTGCGGGAGGGGGGGAACTGCCACCCCCTTCGACGAAACAGCAGACCCGCGGGGGTCCACCCTACTTTGGTTGATCAGGGTTTAAAACCCCCGTTTTTCCAGAATATGGCCAGCCGTAACGGCTGGATGGCTCACCCAACGTGACCGGTTGGTCCCTCCATCCAGTGCACCAGTTCCGATAGCTCCGGCCTCCCTCCCTTGCTCCGCCGAGGCCTTTGTCCGACCGGCGTGGCGCGACGGTGCCACGCCCCTCTGTCGCGGCCCCCATCAGCCGCGGCCTCTTCGTGGTTCTCCGGCACGGGGCGTCGGCGCCACGACCCTTTCGCTACGGCCCGACTCCAGTCTTGGCTTCTTTCTTCCTCAACGGCGTGGCATGATGTCGTCGTGCTTGTTCGTCGTGTTCCTCCTTGTTCTCACACTGTGTCATTGCATCACGCTACTTTTGTTCGTGTCGCAACAAGAACAACAACAAAGAGGGAGGAGGGTCGGTCGTGTTTGTGCGGTCCGACCTCCTCCCATTATAATAATAACAGGTGGCCTAAAATAAAAGACAATGAATGGTAAATAATATTCAAGAACAAAATTAACCCCTACCTCAAAGATTTGTCAAATGATTGTCACACGGAGAAAATGCGTTGTGAAAGACGGTGTCGCGGAAGACGGTGACGAGGAAGACGGCGTCGCAGAACGACGCTCCCTATACGTTGTCGGTGCACGCACGATGAAGGATGTGGCGTGTCGTCATTCTCCGAAGAAGGTGTCACTCCCCGGCTACGGATAGGTGATGAGATGGCACAACGATTCCCTTTCGGGGATGGAGTTCTTCGTCGTAGACTCGGCGTTCTTTGCATTCTTCGATGAGGATGAAAATTTTGGTCAAGAGCGTAAAAGTCCTCTCCTTGTTTCCGTACAATGAATCAACCGCCCAATAAAATAAAACACTGTCTTATTTTATTAACACTCACGCAAGCCATTAATTTGAAATTCAAAAAGATCTCATTCAATTAATTAAATTAATTAAATAGCGTTTAATATTCTAATTAATCTTTGAGGGTTGACTTTCCATTAAATTGGGGGGTGGGTGAGTTACAAAAATAAGTGCTCGTGGGAGGTTTAAGGGATTTGAAGGGGTGGGGCTAGTGTGGGACCCACTTCACTAATATCCTACCTAGGGGAGTTAAGATGTACTGGGTCCCACTCCAACCACCTTGAATAGGTTAAAACTATATAGAATAGAAAATAAAAATTTTTGTACAAATTTTTATTCTTTTCTTAGTTAACCAATTTTTTTAATAACCTCATCCGAGCAAACGCAACTCTAGAAAAGGTGTTCCTAAGCAATTACCGGCACTGCGATTCCATCGGTGCCCTCAGATTTTGATTCTGAGCACCGGTTTAAAAGTTAAAAAACCCCGCTTGTTCGTTCACTGAACGTACCTGAGCTAAACTTTGGAAATTGATTTCGGGCTCACCGGGCCTCGGAATCAAGTGATGTCAGAAACTGTGTTCTCATTAAATCCCAATGAAATTAAGAAAAAAAAATTATTTGAAATTTATGGGTCTTTACATTACTCCCACCTCAGGGAATTACATCCCTGTAAAGATACATCACAAACTAGGGAAACAAATGAGGGTACTGAGCACGTATCTGAGCCTCCCACACCCAAGTGATCTCCTAGAGGTTCCCGTGCTGCCACCTGATGCACACTAGAGGAATCGACCGCCCACGTAGGACCTGCTCTTGTCGGTCCTCGATCTCCACTGGGACCTCAGCAAAAGTCACCCCATCGTCAATTTCAAACTCCCCATGGTGGATGATATGCGTCGGGTCGTGCACATATCTCCTCAACTGAGATACATGGAAGAAGTCATGCACTCGGTGCAACTGAGGTGGTAGAGCCAAGCGATAAGACACTTCTCATATCCTGCTGAGAACCTGGAATGGTCTGATGAAATGCGTAGATAACTTGCCGCCCCGGACAAATCACCATAATCCACATCGAGGTGAGACCGAAAAGAAGACATGGTATCCATCCTCGAACTCTAGTGGTCTTCGCCTCCTGTCAGCATAAGACTTCTGCCGACTCTGAGCTGTCCTGATCTGCTTCTGGATGACCTGGACCTTCTCTATCATGGCCTCGACTATCTCTGGTCCCAGAAGTGCTGACTCCCTAGGGTCTGTCCAGCACAAAGGTGATCTGCAAGGTCGGTTGTACAAAGCCTCATACGGTTCCATCCTGATGGTGGAGTGGTAGCTGTTGTTGTACGCAAACTCCACCAAGGGTAGGTGGTCCTCCCAGCAGCGACCAAAGTCGAGGAAACATGCACGGAGCATGTCCATGAGAGTCTGAATTTTCCTCTCCATCCTGAGGGTGAAAGGCAGTGCTTAGATGTATATGCATCCGGAATTCCACCTGCAATCCCTTCCAAAGCCGAGAAGTAAAGTGAGCATCTCGATCGGAGACGATAGATGATGGCACACCATGAAGCCGTACAATCTCATGAACGTAGAGACATCCTAAGCTCTCTACTGATCCCTGCTCTCTGATGGGTAAGAAGTGAGCCGACTTGGTGAGTCGTTCGACAATCACCCAAATGGAGTCGTGACCTATGGAAGTATGTGGAAGTCCAGTGACAAAATACATTGATATCCCATCCCACTTCCACTCTGGGACCTCCCAGGGTTGTACCAAGCCTGCAGGTACCTGGTGCTCCACCTTCACCTGCTGGTAGGTGAGGCATCGAGAAACAAACTTTGCCACAACATTCTTCATACCCGGCCACCAGTGCTATCATCTGAGATCCTGGTAAATCTTCACCACTCCTGGATGTACCACTAAAGGGGAAGTGTGAAACTCTCTCAGCACCTCCTTCTTCAAAGTAGATGGTACAGTGGTATGTCCTCTAAAAATGATGATGTGATCTCCTCCCACAGAGAATAAATCAGGTACCTGTCCTGAGGATATCTATGCATGATGCGTCTCACAGTCAACATCCCCATGTTGTGCCTCTCTGACCTGCTGAAGAAGTGGAGGAGTGACTGTGAGTGAATGAAGAAAGGCTGCTCCATCTCTATCCACGAAAGATGTCTGCAAAGCGGCTAGCTACTCTGTTGCCTCCCCAAGTAGTTGAATGCTTGTCCTCTTGCTGAGATAATCAGATACTACATTCCCCTTTCCAGGAGTATAGACTATCTCAAAGACATTGTCTGGGAGGAACTCGAGCCATCACCGTTGTCTCAAATTCAGGTCCTTCTATGAGAAGATGTACCTGAGACTCTGGTGGTCAGAGTAGACTTTCGCTCATTAGAGAGTGTCTCCACATCTTCAGAGCGAAGACCACTATTGCTAACTCCAGGTCATGGGTAGCGTAGTTTTTCTCATGCTGCCTCAACTGTCGTGATCCATAGGCGAGCACTGCTCACTCCTGTATTAGGACACATCCGAGTCCGGTCCATGATGCATCACAGTAGACTACGTACCCTACTCCCTCCTTCGGTAGTCTCAAGATGGGTGCGCTGGTCAATCTCTATCTCAGCTCTTGGAAGCTCTACTGACATCTATCTGACCACATGAAGGGTTTCCCCTTCTTTTTCAAGGCTGAAAGTGGTGTCCCAACTCTAGATAAGTCTGGCACAAATCTCCAGTAGTACCCACCTAGCCCTAAGAAACTCTACACCTCCATCACGGTCCTGGGTGGCTCCCAAGCTAGCACTACCTTGATCTTCATAGGATCCACCGCAACTCCCTCCTCAGAGATGATGTGACCCAAGAAGTGTACCTCACGTAACCAGAACTGACACTTCGAGAGCTTACCATAAAGCTGGTGCTCTCGAAGCGTGTCCAGTACAACCTGCAAGTGGTAGGCGTGCTCCTCCTCGGTGGTCGAGTATATCAATATGTCTTCAATGAAGACCATGACAAATCGATCAAGGTATGGCTGAAAGATCTTGTTCATGAGACTCATGAAAACTTCTGAAGCGTTGGTTATGCTGAAAGGCATAACCAAGAACTCATAGTGGCCAAACCGACATCTGAAGGCCATCTTCTATACGTCCTCCTCCCGAACTCTGAGTTGATGATAGCCTGATATGAAGTCTATCTTCGAGAACCATCATGATCCCTTGACCTGATCGAAGAGGTAGTCAATCCTCGGTAGAGGATAATTGTTCCTCATGGTCACCAGGTTCAGGCGATGATTGTCGACACACAATCGCAAGCTCCCGTACGCCTTCTTGGCGAACAAAATCGGGGAAGTCCAGGGTGAATCACTGGGTCGGATGAATACCTTGCCCTACAAGTCCTCCAGCTATACCTAAAGCTCTCAAAGCTCAGTGGGAGCTATCTGATATGCTGGAGTGGATATCATGGCATTCATGTGGTACATTTCAATATAGAAGTCTACCTCCCTATGAAGATGTAGTCCTGGAACGTTTTCAGGAAAAACGTTCGCACACTGATCCACCACTACAGGAAAAATTGGACTTCGCACGTCAACTGCTCCTAGGATGAGGCTAGCCAATTGATGATTGATCGGCTATCCTCTCCTCTATGTGAGTCCATCTTGCACTTCTAAGGCTCACTTCTCGCCGGTGAAGGTGAACCTGCTCCCATCGGTGCTGACGCACCGCACCTTGCGCCTAATACAATCGATCTAAGCATGGACTGTAGATAACCCATCCATGCCCAAGATGACGTCGTAAGGCCACGACGCCACTACAAGAAGATCTCATCCGAAGATCTTGCCTCCAAGAGTAAGATGACACTGCTGGAACCAGTGTGTAATCATTGAGTCTGCTTCTTTAGGAGTCTCTATCCGTAAGGATCGAGCCAACAGCTCCGTTGGAATCTCTGAGCTCCGAACATGGGTAGCGGCAATGAAAGAATGACTCGCTCCTGTGTCTATAAGAACTACAGAAAGGGTGGAGTAGACACAGATAGTACCTTGAATCATCTCTAGCGCATCGTGGTCATAGGCCTCTGCTACCTAAAGTTGAGCTTGTCTCTGCCTTCCAGCTCCCTGTGGTAAGGGTGGACCTCCTGGTGGTGGTGCTGGTAAAGCCTCAAAGCGTCTCCCACCACCTACTGCTCAGCAAGCTCCTCTACCTCATCCGCTCGCTCTCTGCCGACCACCATGGTCAACCCTCTGCCTCTACCTGGGTGGTCCCTCAGCCATCTATTGCTCCTCTGCATGGAGGGTCAGGCAGTCGCGAGCCATGTGGCCCTACAGCGTGCGTACCTCTGTCTTCTCCTCGGTAGGCTGGCTCTGTGCTGTATACCCCGACCTCTGAGCCAGTGTCCTGAGGTCATCCTCCTGATGGTCTGGTTCTCCTGGAACCCTGAGATGTCCTTCGACTGCCCGATATAGAAGACTCAGCGACATGCCGCCCTGCGGTAGGTCTCGATACTAGTGTAGGCCAGCAAAAATGCTCTCTATGAGAAGTGCTCGCTCCAGTACACCTACCTGCGTCGGAATACTGAGGGAGATCATCAATGCCCTGATCTCATGCCTCAGTCCCTGCTTAAAGGTTTGGGCCCAAAAGAATGGGTCTCATACCAAGTTCATGGAATAGCATGAGAGATCGGTAAATCTCACTGAGTACTTGGCTACCGTCATGCTGCCCTGCTGCAGCTATAGTAGCTCCTGGATGCGCACCGCACGGAGGGTGGCTGTGACGAACTCTAAGCGGAAGAGGCTCTCAAAGTCCGTCCAGAGAAGAGGTGCCTGATCATGCACTTGGAGCATCAAACTCCACCATCTTCCTGCTGCCGCGTGAAAAAGGCTCACTGCAAGGATCACCATGAGGTCAGCTGGTGTCCCTACTAACCTGGAAACTCACACAACCACCTCCATCCAATCCTCGGTTGCCTGAGGGTCCGTCTCCCCACGGAACCTGGGTGGTCTCTAATGCTGAAACTCATGCAATGCACTATGGTGACGTGCACTCTCAGTGGCTGGGGCTGGTGGCATCGGTGGCGTGGTGGGTAGAGGTACCACTGGTGCCCCCATTGTAAGAGGGCCCTATACCGAGGCCTCATCGCTGGGTGGTGTGTCATCTCGCACAAATCTCAGACCCCTAGTTGGTTGTCATCGTGGGGCCATCCCGAAAAGAAACAAGTGCACCACAATCAAAATAGTATACCTAGTGAGAAGACACAAATTAATCAAAAATAAATCTTTTGAAACACACATGCAATCAATGTTTTCATGCCCTGAGTCGGAAATCAGATGACAGGGTCCTGGTGTATGGATATGTCAGCCGCCACACCAACACTAGACTCCCTAGAGTGATAACCACACTCAATACTCTTAACAATATTGCTTCACAAAGAAGAAAGATCAGAGTCCTGAGTTCTATGGTACAACTAAACTCCTTTGATACCAATTTCTCACGACCCATCCTCAGGGCCCGTGCCGTGACTACCCCAAGCCTGCCTTCCATAGGCCAGGGGCGGGTGACTAGCACCAAAGGCGTAAATCCCGAAATGAGGGAAGGAATTGCCTTTATAAAACAAAACAAACACCATAGAGAAAGAAAGCAGAAGTAAACACTAAGTAAACTGGGTACAACTGTAAGTGCAGAAAAGTAAATGGGCCAGAATACAAACCCAAACTGAAAGTAAAGTACAACTAGAAGTAAATTATAGCAACTGATAAGTAAAACAGCAATGCTGAGCCGTCCACTGGTAATCCCACCTGTAGGGTGGGTACAGATAGCCTCCATAGCTCCTCGGGTCCAGCCGTCCTCTCTGTGTACGTCTCGCCCAGTGGTCCACCTCCAGGTGCTGACTTGCTTCACAAGCCTCAACCACGATCAGCGTTGTCCATTGTCTGCATCCAACACAACGTAGTGTGGGCATAGCCCGTTCAAGGGTGAGTATATGATACTTAGTAGGGACCCTGATACCCCTGAAGGTCTCCCAGAATCCACAAAGGATAATCCAAAAAGGAAAGATACAATCATGAAGTAACAACCAAAACTACTTAGTTATATGACCATACATATACCTAAGTCATCAATTTCCAGTTCGACTCCAACGTTTGAGCCCAAGTTCGATCATGCCGACCCAGGATAGTACAACCCAATCCACACAGGAAATCACAACCCAATCGACATAGGAAATCAAGTCAATCATATCGAAGATATTGATTGAATGTCATGACTCATCTCACACAGGTATACTTATTCGTAAGGTGATAGAGATGATCAGATGTAGCCACTAATTCATCTAAGATGGGACCCACGTAGGATATTAGACTAGCTAAGCTAGTGGACCCACATAGGATACAAGATCAGCTACTCTGCCAGACCCACATAGGATACAAGAACAGAGTTAAACATTGTCGGACCAATGTAGGATACAAGAATAGTAGTACTACCAGACCCACGTAGGATACAAGATAAGTAGTCATCTCCATCGAACCCATGGATGATTTCAGTACGGTCTTCATCGCTGCTAAACCCACGGAGGATTTCAGTGCAGTCGTGGTCACTTTCGAACCCACTGAGGATTTCAGAGCAGTGGTCATCATCTTCGTAGTCGCAACCATCTCTAGGGTTCCCGCACACAACATTCTCGATTCCGGGAGGGTCCACTTCACAAGGAATGGGGTCAATACATCAACTGACAAGTATTCCGGAGTTGATGTATCCCAATGTTCTATCTCGGCAAAAAGAACTCAACGTGACAGACGGTGCGTCAATCGGACACCCGATCTGACAGTTATTGCCTTTTTCGTTCCAAGGGCTCGGTTGGTATTTAATTCAAAACCAACTCAACCATACTCCAACTACGTTAAAACCTCGAGCAGAGTAAGTCAAAAGGTCTCTATCACTAAGAGAAATCCAACAAAGTCGACGACACGTCAATCGGACGTCCGGAGCTCATGTTACAAGCGTTTCCGCTCCGATGGCCCGGTTGGTTTCGTGTTCGAACCAACCCGACCATACCCAAAGTTCTCCAAAACCTTGAGTGTAATATACCAAAACGACCACCTTGATACAAGTATCAAATTGCAACTGATGGTGCATCGATCGAAGGTTCATAGCCCATGTTACAGGCATTTAAAATAACCTATTTGGTTTTAGCAGGTTTTGGGCCCGAACCGACCCGGCCCAAGACCCCCTTGGTCGACCCAAACTAGGTCGACCCGTCCTGGGTTCGGGTATGGCCCATAAGGGCACGGCCTGGCCTGGCGCGGTCGGTCTAGGCCATCATGGCACCGCACGACGCATGAACGCTGAAGGGGGGAACCGCCACCCCCTTTGACGAAACGGTGGACCCACGGGGTTCTGCCCTTCTGGGGTTGACCGGGGGTTAAAACCCCCAGTTTTCTGGAATTTTTCCGGCTGTAATGGCCGGCCGGTTCACCCCACAAGACCGGTTGGTCCCACTCTCAATGCACCGGTGGTCGGCGGCTCCGGCCGCCCTACCTTGCTCTACCGCGGCCAATGGCCGCAGCATTGGTCCAACTGGTGCAGCGTGACGGCTTCGCGCCCCTCCGTCGGGGCCCCGCTCCAGCCGCTGCCTCTTCGTGGTTCTTCGGTGTGGCGCGATGGTGCCGCACTTCCTTTGCTGCGACTTGACTCCAGCCATGGATTTTTTCAGCCTCAACGGCGCGTCGTGATGGCGCCACTCTTCTTCGTCATGGTCCTCCTTGTTCCCGCGCGGTGTCATTGCACCGTGCTGCTTTTGTTCCTGTCGCAAAAAGAATAACAAAAAAGACGGAGGAGGGTCGGCCATGTTCATGCGGTCCGACCTCCTCCCGTTATAACAATAATAGGCTGCCCAAAATAAAAGTTGATGAAAGATAGAGAATATTCATGAACAAAATTAACCCCTACCTCAAAGAGTTGTTGAACGATGGTCGCGTGGAGAAAAGGCATCGTGGAAGATGGAATCGCGGAAGATGGCAGCGCAGAAGATGGCGTCACGGAACGAGGCTCCACATACATCGTTGGTGAACGCCCGATGAAGGATAAGGCATGTCGTCATTCTCCGAAGAAGGTGTCACTCACCGGAAATGGAGAGATGAGGAGATGGCACGGAAATTTTCTTGTGGTGATGGAGTTATTCATCGTAGACTCGGTGTTCTTCGCATTATTCGACGAGGAAGAAGATGTTCATCAAGAAAGCAAGAGTCCTCTCCTTGTTTCCACACAATGAATCAACCCTTCAATAAAATAAGACACTGTCTTATTTTATTAACACTCACACAATCCATTGATTTGAAATTCAAAAAGATCTCATTCAATTAATTAAATTAATTGAAGAGCGTTTAATATTCAAATTAATCTTTGAGGGTTGACTTCCCATTAAATTGGGGGGTGGGTGAGTAACAAAAATAAGTGCTCGTGGGAGGTTTAATGGATTTGAAGGGGTGGGTCTCATGTGGGCCCAACTTCACTAATATCCTACCTAGGGGAGTTAGGATATAGTGGGTCCCACTCCAAACACCATGCATAGGTTAAAACTACATCGAATAGAAAATAAAAATTATTGCACAAATTTTTATTTCTTTTCTTAGTTAACCAATTTTTTTAATAACGTCACCTGAGAAAAGGCAACTCCAGAAAAGGCGTTCCTAAGAAATTATCGGCGCTTCGATTCCATCGGTGCCCTTGTATTTTGATTCCAAGAACCCGTTCAAAAGTTAGAAAAACCCGTTCGTTCGTTCACTAAACATACCCAAGCTAAACTTCAGAAATTGATTCCGGGCTCCCCGGGCCTCGGAATCTGGTGCCGTCAGAAACTGCGTACCCATAAAATCCAAAAGAAATTAAGAAAAAATAATTTCCTTGAAATTTACAGGTCTTTACAGACCATGAAAAATATTATTTAATATATTGGAACCACAATAGTTCTATGTTGGAAAAGGAGTATGATTTGGGTTTTTGTCAATCCTCTTTATAAATTTTGGATGTTTTCCAAAAAAAGGGATCATACTGTGTGTGCAAGAATTAAATGTGCACAAAATATGAGGGTTCACAGAAGAATAGTATGCACCCAATGTGACGTCAAAACTGATTTTTTAAATTAATGAAGAGTCATGCACACACTGAAAAGGATTCTTCGAAAACATGTGTGCATCATCATCAAGGCATATAAATAGTCGCCTACCCCCATGAAAGACTTAAGAATTTTCCAAAAAATTCAGGTTTCTCGACTACATGAAATATTTGTGTGTGAATGAATTACATAAAGTTAATCTTGTGCACAAGGTGTTCCTTTATACAGAAAATACCAAGTGATCCCTTCAGTGTAGTTGCACGAAATATAAGAGTTTCACAGAAAGTATGGGTCGCACAAAATTCATCTTTCGTGAAATTTCCCAAATCTTGTGTGCATTTTGAGGCATTTCTCACAAGTCTAGTGTTATGATTCTGATAGGAATATGAATATCTAGATTGTGGTATCAGTTCATTCAAGTGCATCAATTCATGACTTTGATGAAAGAAATGTATCATTCTGAATAAAGACAAATAGAATAATGAAAATCTGTAGAAATGGACTTCATATCGATAAACTGAGTTAGACTTCTCCCAATGTAGAGGGAAAGGGTAGTTAAAAGAAGTGATATGAGGGACACAGTGATCTATCCATGATCCTTCAAAAAGGCAGTGTACCTCACACAAATTTACTATGATCAAACCTTGTAATCCAAAAACTAGTGAAGATTAGTGGAATTAGGTACGACAAAAAAACTCTCATCATGTTCTCCTTGGACGTAGCCTTTTGTGGTGAACCATGTAAAAGTGTTGTGTCATATCCTTAATTTCTTGTTTCTAGCTTATTTAACAAGTTTCTATGAATTTTTGAATAATATCTGTAACTTTAAAAAGAAAAATTTGACACCTTGATTCACTACTCCCCTATCAGGGTGTTCTAGGGTCCTTCATAATCAACTAGAAAATATATATGTTTTGGGTACATGGTTATGGAATCACAGCACAAACAATGTAGATTCCTCTAGTATACAGCCTCTACTGTAAACCGTTTGAATAGGAAAATATAACTGGAACTGCCATATCTAGTGATGATATCACAAACATTACAATTCTAGATGTGGTGCTGATAAATGTGACCCATAATTTTCTTCATACAAACCTTATAAAAACTAATGGAAAATATGGGTCCCTAATATTCATGATCACCTTCTAGGATTCAAATTTTAGATAGCTAAGGAAAAACACTATATAAACTTTACACATGTCTTCAAATGATCATTTCTCCCACTTAACCAATTTATTATTTCCCATTATGTCATCATCATCATCTATATGAAAATCCATTCCTTCCATAATTAATTCATCATCATAATTTAAAACCTAGGTAAGAGGAAACCTAACAAGGGTGATATAAAATTCTCATTAATGGTAAACATAAGTGTTGGTAATTTTATTTCATCGATAATCATAAGATGTACATAAAGGTATAACCAAATAATCATAGTTCATGAGAAAATAAAAAAAAGAACCCGTTAGAAAAAAAAATTAGATAATCCAATATCAAAAAATAGAAAATGATAGAGTCATCATAATCAATAAAAATGAGCACATTTTATATAAATCTTGATCATAAAACATTATAAAAACATTATAAAAATATATATATCATAAAAACATGTTGGTATCATGGAATTGTTTTATTCAAATCTCATATTAAACCACATCAGAAATATCTGGATCCTTTTAGAATATATAAAAGAATCCATCAAAAGAAACCATACATATGGTATGATTAAAAAATATCCCCATTGAGTAATTATTAAAAATAAGGGTTGTCTATGTTGAGGAATAAAAATAACAATAAAAGATTATTCAAAACATTCTTTAGGATAATATTATTTCAATTTTGAAAATTATATTTTAAAACATAAAACATTCTAAAATTCCTTTTATTTAAAAATAACCATTCAAAACTAATAATTTCGATAATATTAAGAAAATATATCATTAAGAAAACCATTTAAACATTAAAAGTATTATTCAATGAAATGACTTCCATGTTAGTGGGTAATTTCATATATTCAGTAAAGAACATTCCACTAACACACAGAATTGGTTAGAAAAGTGTCTTGTTCATAAAGCGATAGGAATATTCCTTTGAAAGCAACTAAAAAATTAAAATTTTGTGAAATTTGATTATTAAATAATTTTTAAAATGTGAAAAACCTGTTTTAATACATTTTTAGAAAACATTGTTTTGGAGGAAAATATATTTCTAACTGATGTGCGAAATGAAGTCATACTTTTAAAAAATATCCAAAACATTATGAACAAACGAGTTGATATATTGTAAAATTAAATATAAATATCATTAAAAAATTGGATAAGAAAATTTATCTGTTTTGAAATTTTTAAAAAATAGAGACTTAGTCAAACCCAATCCTGATAAATAATGAGATTGTAACAAAATACACTTAGAAGTTTTTCAAAGATGAATCATATTCCATATCAAATAATGACATTAAAAAATTATAACATTGTAATAAATATATTCATTATATAAAATATTAGTGATGAATTATATACATCTCATAAAAGAAGAGAGGTTTATAATATAACATATGTCTCAAAGAAAGATAATTGGGACAAAACATTCCTACCACGTTAGTAACATTTAAACTATACAAACCATGAAATATAGATCCTAACATGGATGTTTAAATACACATATATTTAATTATAATTATCATAAAATACATTATCTTTTTGTATATACACTTCACAAAAAAAATTGGTGAATATGTCATATATCTCACAAAAATAAATGTGAGATAATAAAAAACCATACCTTGTGATTCTTATTGGGTGAACGTCATGTAATATACAGTATAGTGTTTTTAAACAAGTTATTAACTAACCTCGGGATAAAATTATTATTCATAATGTCATATATGATCATTTTAAAACATCTTGTCACCATTTAGTAAATAATCATTCATTATTTTCATTATTATTTTTTTGTTAATTGTCTTATTTTCTTATGTTTGTTTCATCATGAATGATTAGTTACTTATTCTTATTATATTATTTCATTATATAAAAAATAATCAGAATGATATAATTATCATATTTTTACATCAATTTCACTTTTAATACCATTCATTAATGGTGGTTATGAAAAATCAAATAACGTTACAATCATTGAGTGGGTAGGTCATACGTATACATGTGTAGTGTTTCCATTTTTCAATGTTCATTATGGAAATAAGGTAAGTAATATTTTATCTTCTATATTGATAATAAAATTTTAAATTCAAACTATATATATTTATATTTATAATTATTGTTATGTGGTGGTTAAAAAGGAATAACATCACTTTGACCAGGTAGTTGTCCACATGCCCATGAATGACATTATCAATTCATCCAATGAGTGAAAAGGTAAAAATAAAATGATATATAATATTTTAAAATGATAAATATTTCATTAATATTATAAAATTTTAATATATATAACATATATTTATTTTCATTTCAACTATTAACTACCATGTAAATTGTTATTGAAAAATGAATCACATCGCTTGATATGTGATAGTTCATTGTGCAAATAAAAGACCTTATCATACCCCTAACAAAGTGGAATGTAAATGGGTATATATGAAATAATTTATCCAGAGGTATAATTATGTTATAAATACAATAAAAAATTGGCATATGTCATCATAACTGTTGTGAAAAAATATTCCTTGGTTACTTTAAAGTGTTTTGGTTTTATTATCTTTGTTACGAAAGAGGTAGCTAAGGTCATTTGCGGAGTTCTATAGAGATTTTTTACAAGTAATTTTGAAAAATATAATATAAAAATGAATTAATAATCTAGAGGTGGTATAGAAAATGGTGTTTAAAATGTTATGTTATTTCCTAGTGTTTTCAAAAATTTTGAACTCCAAAAAATAGAGGAGAAATCAAGCTTCACGAAAGAGGGATTTCCATGAATTACTAGTAAATTATTTTAAATGAATGAATTTAGTAAATACATTATGGTTCACCAAGGTTTGGTGCCTTGTTAAAGTTTTTTTTCACAAATTTTCATTGCTTCACAAAATATGGATGAGCATGAATGGTTGATGGTAATATATGTGACTTCAAGAAGCTTCCCAAATGAGAAATTTAACAAGAGATTTGTGAAGATAGGGAGGTTCAAAAAAATAATGGAGAGACATGAAAATTTTAATATATTGGGATTAATAATTATTAAAATGGAGGCTTCACTAATAAATAGTAGGCTACCACCCATTTTATTGTAAGAAAGGATTAACCAAAATCCAAATCCTCTGGATTCAAAAAGTTAGTTCATGATGTTGGTCTTCAAATGATTATTCATGAATTATTTTTTTATAATATTATTTGCTTCAGAGAGAAAGGATTTTTTTATGGCTATATAAGCTTCCAGAAATATGTTATCTTTGTGAAGGTTATGTGAGTTTATGAAAATTATTGAGCCTTGTAAAGGTTAACTAAGCTTCACAAAAGAGACTGATAATTGCGAAGGAAATGTATTCTTTGGGAAAGGATTGATCTTCAAGAAATCTTTTTGAGCTTCAAGAAACTTTTTTATATTCATGAATGTTTCTATTACTATCAATTTAATGTGATTTATGAAGTAATATAGCATCAAGAATGTCTTGAGCATTATGGATGTAGGGAATTATTTTTAAACATTGGGAAACATCACTATGGATGTGTAGGATTCATGAAAAAGAACTAATTTCCCTATAAATAAATCATAAATTGGTATTACAAATGTGTATGAAATAATTATCTAATGATTAATTAAATTATGTGTAATAAATTTTGATTCAATTGGAAAAATAATATTATTCTAAATGAGAAGTGTGGAGATTTTTGTAGAAAGAAAAATGAGCTTCCAAATTATAATTTGTTATAAACCTAGAGGGACAGTTAATCCACTCCAAAATTTTTTCCATAATTATTCTTTAGTGGATTTTTTATACACTAATAATTTCTTTTTCCCCTTGGATATATCCATGTGTGGGTGAACCAAGTAAAAATTATATGTCTCACGCATGATTTCATTTCAACTTATACATTACTACTGAAAAGGGAGAGAAGATTGAATTATTTAATGTGAAAAAATGATCCATTGTTTTAGAAATTTTAATTCATAATATCTTGATTCAACCCCCTTCTCGTGGAATTTAACCTGTCTGGACTAACAATGTCCAAAATTGAGATGTGGTAATGGAAATTTGAATGACAACATTTTGTGAGGTAATAGTCCATCATACACATGAATTAAGATTTCATATTCTATTTTATTAATGTGTTTTTTGTTTTAGTTCATAACATTAACATAGAAACATATTAGTATTTGTTAAATAATAATATTATTATATCTTTATTGTATAAGAATAATTCAAGTAGGTGGGGAATGAAATAAAATAAAAAGTCACATTAAATAACTTTACCACTACTTCAGGTATCCACCCTAGGTTTCCACAAAAATCTTTTATGGGTAATATTTATATCAAAAATAAGGCTTCTAGGTTGAGTATAGGGATTTTGGGAAGTTACTTTGGTAGTGACATAAAAATACCAAGAGGATTAAAAGTGTGAATAAGTGAGAATCGTGGGTTTCCTATATAAGTGGGATGAGTGGCAGACTTGTAATTTTTTTTGAAAGAGTGAATTCCACCCATGATTTTTTCTTGACACAAGGAACAAATAATGGTCCATTAATGATAATAGAAATTAGAATAACAATATAAATAAATATAAACGATTTTTTAATATTTTATAATTCATTTTTCCCTTGTATTTTATAATTCGTTTCACCCCTTTTCTAATAAATGTAGGTCTATTAGAAATTATAAATTATATTTCTTCTAAAATATGGAATCCATTTTTAAAAATTCAATTAACATATGTGTAATATTTTAATTAAATATTAATCATGCAAAAGAAATGAGATAAATGGTTTTTAGGAGGTTTATTTTTTTAAAACAATGATTCTCTATTAAAACTAGAACTAATAAGAAAACTTATTTCAAACTAAAATAATATTTAAATATATATAATCTATAAATTTCCATTAAAAAATTATCCATTAGGGGTTATTTTAGTTAATTAAAAAGGTGAAACATTATACATTTTCAAAAATAGTTTTTAGAAAAAAACCCATTTTTAAACCCAAAACAAACTGATATCAAAAACCAATATAAAGTTGATTAAAAAAATAATTAATTGGATAAATATAACTAAATAATAAATATATTACTCTAAATTATATCCAATATAAA
The DNA here is from genome assembly GCA_963277665.1 of Viscum album. NCBI lineage: Eukaryota > Viridiplantae > Streptophyta > Magnoliopsida > Santalales > Viscaceae > Viscum > Viscum album. The sequence continues at coordinate 1,517,242,352 of OY728127.1, read as the reverse complement.
TTGAGACATTTATATTACATAATTTAATAAAAAATACTTTTATCAAAAATATGTAATTTATACTATTCACTGCAAAATCAATTTAGTTTGAAATATCACAAAATTTAACCCAAAATGAATTTTGATGTTCCAATTAAGAAAATTAATATCATATTATTAATTAAATATCATAAAATTTCAAAAATATTATTGTAATTAATTTTCATTAAGATAAATAAATATCATTTTTAATAATAAACTCACTTTAAAAAATGATTGATGACTTACTAATATTGTATCAATAATTTATATTGAGTAAGAAAATAATTTATATATATATATATTGTAGAGACCCAAATATTAACTTACATAGACATTACATTACATTTGTGGAATACTTAGTACATAACAAAAACACACACACAAGGACCATAATAGTTTAGTGTCTTTGGAAACTCGGAATATAATCTTCTAATCGTGGTGAAAGATCTTCAACATCTCCCATAAAGCTATTCTCTTTTTTTTAAACCTAAATCCTTTATTTATATCTTGGGGAAAAGAAAACATAAAAGTGTGATCTCAAATGCTCAGTAAGGGTAAACCAATGAAATATCAATCACATCATATTCCTAAGAACATATCTTTTGGAAATCTTAACCTGCAAAACAGATCATAACTTCATAACATGGGATAAATCATAGTAGTGAAATTTAATCCCAATAATCATAACCTAAAACATGAAACTTCGTGGAATACACACATAATCATAGAGATTCATTTCTTATTAGTCAAGACTCATTGCCAAGACTATCTTAGTGGACAAAGTCCCTTTCTGAACCGAGTTCACTCCTCGTTTCAGTCCTATTTCACTGAACCGGTATAACATACCGTTCCAGCCATGTCTATCTCATGAGATATAAAATCTTTAACCAATGCATTGGAGGGAGATATAGGTCCCACCCATCTCATAATGATACCATTCTTATGTGTGCCACAAAATCATAAACTGTACATCATAGCATAACCCATGTAATAAAAATGGGAATCTTAAACATCATGACATCATAAAACAATTCATATAAGATAAAGGAATTCATAAAAATAATTCCATCACAATATAATCAAATCAATTTAATAATAGGGATATAAATAGAACCCTATATTATCTTAGATGGAAAATAATTTTGATAAAACACTTGAACTCCATTCTTGAGGAAAATATCATTTCTACTTCAAAAAAACTTTTCCTTTCTTAAAATTTCATACAATTATAAACTAAAAGAAGTTGAGTAAAAATAAACATGAAAACTTTTAAGGAAATATTCTTGGAAATAATGTTTTAAAAATACATTCATGTCGTATAAGTTAAAAAAACATTCTTCTTGTACTTTTTTCGGAAAAGTCAAAAAGTACCTCGTACGAAAAACGACAAAAGATTCCTTTCATATCTTTTACTAAAAACTCACCAAAGGGTAAAATTGGATTTAAACAATTGTAGTTGGATGGAAATAATATTACATATTGAGGAAACATTGATTTGGATGATAAAATACACCCCAGTAAATACCAAAGTATAAACAATCTCGGATAAAAATGGGATTGTGATATTTCCCTTACCTTAGGTCCGATTTGCTTCGTATGTGTCCGAACGTCCTGTATAATGATTTAAATAATGTCATTGACTTATTACAGAATCACACTCATTGTTATGATATCATATATGGTTCACTTATGGCTTTATATTACCCATTCTTTTGTAAATTCCATGTTAAAGAGCGTTTTGGGTAAAATCGTTTCATTTGCCGTCCGTGTTTTGACTTGTAATTATTCATATGATTACTTAGATCATGATTAATTAATTCCAGAATATAAAACATGATTTATATATAATATATATTCATAATATACATATATATAATAAATCAGTAAATGGAAAGAAATGCACCGTTCATGGAGACGGTAGACCGTATGTACGCATAAACGCTGTTTTCTTTTCCTAATTGAGTTGAATGGAATTAAGTAGATGACATACATATATATTAACATTAATCCAGAATCCTTATTATGTCATATATTTCATTATTAATTATTATATTTACTTTACAATCATTCGTGAATGGTTAACGTGGAGAATGAATCTCATCGCGTCGTGGAGATGGTAGTCCATACGTACGCACGAGCGATGATATCGTTCTCATGATCGTGGAATTGTATTGGAGTGTATATATACTATTTAATAATCAATATAAATTTACAATAATCATATATAGTTATTATGTACACCATTATACCCATCCAAGTAAGGTGGTGGTGGAAAATAGATTACACCACAGCGTGGAGACAGTATTCCGTACGTACATGCGCGCGGTGATTTCGTTTTCCGTAGGATGGATAGATGGTGAAATAAGGTTTTTTCATAATTATAATAACATATTAGTATATAATTTATACTGATGTTATTACTTCATAATGAAACAACCTAAGAAGAAGAAGTGGAAGAAGAAATAAATATGAAAAAATCGGTAACGGACATTACCTCTTCTTTGAAGAGCCTCTTTGAGATCTCCTTTTAGGGAACTAAAATTGGTATTTTAGGAAGACCATAACCTCTAGGATGTTTCTAGGGAAGTGGAGAAGGGAATTGGGCAGGGGTTGGCCGAGCATGAAGGATCAATGTGGTGTGAGGAAGAGAGGGAGGAGGTGCCCTTTTATAAGGGAGGAGAGGGGTACCTTTGGAATAACTAAAACTATTATTTTATTATAAATCCAAATTCGGTTTTAAATATCTCCAAATTGATTTATTTCTAAGCTAAGGATGGGATGGGTCGAAATCCTCTAATACAATAGAATTTAGACAAGTTTACCTTCCTATTTTAACCTTATCATTTAGATTTAACATTAAGTTAAATAATTTTACTTTTACCGTGTCTTCTTGTGTTCTTATACTATAAGGTTAATAAACATACATTAGGAAGCCAAACGAACCCCCAAGTTGTTTAATATTAATATATATAACCTTATATAAGTCATTTGGCCTAACCTTAGTTTTTTAGGAATAAAATAACAATTATTAATATAATATTTGTTTTAAAAACTATTTTTGTCAAATTTCACACTATTTAGTAATTGATTTTTGTGAAAATCATAACAGAATGATTAGTTCGAATAAAATTAATTAAATCAATACTAACATGTCATATTAACCTATAAAATTAGTTTAATTCATAAAAAGTCTTAAATTAAATTTATTTGGGTATTTATAACATCAATTATGTCAATATTTCATTAATAAGATAATTACTGCATCATCTTTCTGTCATAATAAATGATAATTATATAATCCCTAAAAATTCTAAATAAATTCCTATGATGTAGATAATTGTATTATATTTCTTTATAATATTCATTTTCGAAGTTTCATGAATTTTATCACTAAATTAAAATAATTATACTTATAAGATTTAAGAAAGTGACATGTTGTCACATTCTTTGGTTTTAATAATAATTAAATTGTTTTCATGAACAAAAGTCCATTAAATGAATCTAATCTGACCCTTAGGTGATATGGGTCAACGTTTAGTCATCCAATTGGATTTTGACATGTGTTAGGGTAATTTTATAATATTATATTTACCCTTAATTACCCGATTTACCTTTAACTATGGTAAATAAAATTTACCGTAGTTACTATTCATAATTCCCAAAAAAAAAGTATCTTATTAACATTATTTGGATCCACGGATTCAAAATATGGAATCCATTTTTCCAAATTAAATATACAAAAGTTTCTGAAATTAAATTAAAATTAATCCTGTTGTCGAAAGAAAATGGGTTTTTCTTTAAAACATTACAAAAGATTGAATTGATTTGTCCTACGAATTCTAGGTAGAATCAATGCTAATGACATAAATTATATTAAATGGTAAAAACATATTTTATTTATACTTTAAATCCATTCAATATTATAATTTAACCATATTAATTATTGCGATAAAAAAAGTTGTTTTTAATTAAAATATAGCGTGTTTTTACTATTCATCAAAATATGAAAGTTACCAGAATAAAATGAAAAATTTATCCAAAGTAAATTTTTATTTCATGATTCCAAATAAGAATTTTATTTTGTCAAATTGAACTTATAAACATGTCAAAAACTAGATTTAATTTGGGTGCACCATCAAAAGGCGGCAAAACTGCATTTTTTGAAAAATACCTATTTTACCCGAAAAAATTATCTTGTTCTTATACCATGTTCTAGAAAATGTGTAAGATGAATAATAATGTTATAAAATTAAAATTTTAGTTAATACTATTCATAATGGCTAGTTCATAATAATATTATAATAATATATCGTTGTTTAGTAAAACCCGGTATTGCGTACAACACACGCTATCGAGGAAGGTCGTGATTGCGTGTAATGAAAGCCAAGTCCGGGTTGCATGTTGTGCAAGAGTCATTACTTGTTTCTTATAACATAATACAACCATATTTCATCTATACATTGAATATATATATATATATATACTCAATGTTGCGTAGAATAACTATTATCAAAATTGTGTGTAACATGATCCAAGAATAGTGTTGTGTATACTGCAAGCTAATACGGTGTTGCATATAGCGCAAGGTAATCTTGGTGTAGCATACAACACAAGACATTAATGAAATTAAAATAATATTTTTCATAAAATCTCGGGGTGTTACATATATATATAATAAATTAGTTATTATTTTTCATAACATCCATTTTAAAGGCTATATTATACAATATTATATATCATGGTTTGTTTAAGTATAGTGTTGCATGTTGAATACATTGTCAAAAATAAAAATATCCAGGTTTCATGTAACATAAGATAGAATGAAAGTTCCACGTAACACAGGCTGCACAAAATATTTATGTTTAATTCTAGAAAACATTAGTGTTATTTTTCCATTACACTATTGAATATAATTTTTCTTTCATTTAAAATCTAAGGGAGTTACAACACCTCCCCCACCCCCTAATAAATTGTATCCCAAAAATTGTAAATTTATCTTTATAATAATGTCAAATCCCATCATTTTTTAGAGATGTATGTAGATTTATTTAGTTATTCAATTTCATTATTTTTATAATAAAATATTTGGGTTTTATCTTGGGTTCTTTGGGTGAAATGTGGATGTTTTTTAGGGAATTTGGGAAATTCCCTGATTAGTGCATGGTTTACCCAAACCATGTGCCCTTCCCCTACAAACCATAAAACCTAAGGCAGAGGAGGATTAAATGGTTGGTGCAAGGTTTTGAAAACTATGTTACCACATAGAAGTAAACATGTTTTACCATGGGAAAAGTCATACATTTAGGTGCACAGTTAGAAGAAATTGTACACCTTATATGGGAAGCCATGAATGTGGAAATTTGAACCACTAAAAATTAAATTAATAATTCCCAAATCCATTGGACTTCACCCAAAGTCTACAATACTCAAACCTATATCATTATTCCCATTTTTAAGGCTTCTAAATTAATTCTTAAAGCTCTTGAACACCGTTATTTATGAATATGAGGTTGGATTAAAGTAACATCACCTCTCTTGGTAAGAGATTATCATCACATGAGGCTTCATTTCTCCCCATCTCTCTTTAAAAAAGAAAAGGGAGTGGTTTACCACCATTTTCGTGGGTTTGGATCTAGTTTTTCATGGATCTAATCTTTTTTATCTTGAATCTAGGTTTTATATGCTGATAAATTTCTTCATTGAATTCATTATCATTCCACTTCAATTGGGGATTCTCATCGGTGAGTTTTCATCATTGATCTTGAGATATGCAGTCTAAATCTAAAATCCCATAGTCATGGTTTAAATAAATTTTGGTAATTGTGAAATTTCAAATTTACATGATTGGTCAATTTCATGGATTATTGATTTAATTTAATTTAATTACCATTTGATAATGATTTGGGTTAAATTATGGTAATTGAAATTTTTGGAATTGGATTAATTAATATGGTAATTAATCAATGGAATATTATGAATGAAAAATTGATGGGATGTTGGGATTGTGTAATTGGTCAATTAATGTGATCATGATTAAATTTTCAATCAGGATTATGAGATGGTTGGATTAATGTAAATGGTTTGATGGGTTATCTGATTAAATTTAGAGAAATGGTTTAATAGTGGAATAGTTATATTATTCCATGTGATTAAATTGTTTAATCAATATTGAATTGATGATTGAATTGGCAGCCCATGATGATAATTTTTGAAAAGAAGGATAATGTTTCATAACATTGATGTTTATTAAATTGAGATAGGTTTGATATTGTGATACCTTTTATTTGTGATATATGTGTGTAGTACATGGATTGATGATTCAAAATCCCATATGTGATTGACTAATATATGGGTTTGGGACATGGACTGATGATTTAAAATCTCATAGTGATAAAAATATTGTGGGACATGTACTGATTCTATAAATACTCACAGGGTTCTAGACATGTTTCTCTAGGCCCAAAATGGTAGAATTTTCCTATGGTTACAATCATCTGTGATATGAATCAAAAATAAATGGAAAATGAAGGACCATGATTATAATGAAATGTGATATTCCCAATATTATACGGTTCTGATTCTATCATGAGGCAATGAAATTATTTAGGGTTTGGTTTGCCCTAGGAACACAGGGGTTTATGTGGTTAAACAAAGAACAATTGTATATTTGTAAACTATTTACATTATTTTATTATTTTATTTTTTACATAACTGCACACACTATAGTTTTTTAGATATTATTTTAGACATCATTGATGGTGACCCACAGTGTTATACTCACACACTAATCTATATGCATGATCAATACCTCAATAGACTTCATGTTTGTAAAATATGATATGGGAAAGAGTCCTATATTAGATGGCTAAGTTGGTATATAGCTTGGATGAGGGAACCAATCATGATTTGGGTCCCTCTTGGGAGTTATCATTGGCCTTATTTATCTTGGATTATTCATATTGACACATGACACATATTTGGAATGAAATATATAATGTTTAGTCATGGATATTGTATTACATAGTTTAGTCATCATGTGATATGGGTTTGGTTTGCTAATCAGTCATATCATGGGGTTATTCTTATATATTTCTGATGTTGTTATACTTTGATAAATAAATTATAGTTTACCCATGCTATATATCAGAATCTCATTGCTAGTCTAATTCCTCTGGCATATGGGGAGGTATGCTTGAGGTTATGTAATTGACTGGTTTGGGGCGTCAGTGTGTGTCACCTCGGTTAGGACATTATAATTTGGTGTGATAAGAGTTTTATTTTCACATATATTTTCTTACTATTTGGGAATGGTAGAATGCATAATATGATCATTTAGGACTTGGTTAAGAGATTATGAATGGGAGTAGCTAACCATTGTACAAGGTTAAATGCCATGTACCTGGGGTGGGATTGGTTTTCATTGATGTTTATTGTTATAGTTTAATGTTATTTCATCTTGGGTGATGCACTTTTTGTGTGATGTGAAATTTTTGTCTATGTCTTTCTAATATTTGACACATGGCTCGGTATGGAATGAGAGTTGTGTGTGAACGCATAATTCTAGGCACTCAATAATTATTGAGACATGCTTAATTTTTGGAATGCATATGAAAAGCTAGTTTTATGGATATGTTGTTTATATGGAATTTATTTTCCTTCTTCTGTGATACTTCAATGAAAAAGGTTCCTAATGTGAAAATGAAAAATATTTAAAAAACAATTGTGCACAATGGTAGTCTAAAGTTAAACCTGAAAATGATAATGTCTTTACCCATTTTAACCATTAATCAAATATAATACGGTTAATGGTAGTGATAACACCTCAGTTTTGACCATGTGTAGGGGTCTTGTGGAATAACTTATGATGTATTTTGAGAAACCCTCTTTTTAATGGTGTTAAATTTGTGTTTTGTGTCCAATGAAATGTGTTTTCCAATGATATTTATGCCTCTATGAAGATTCTTGTAGAGGGTATGTCATGAGATTATGTTTTTCAATGATATTTCAATAGTAGATCCTAAGGAACTAATAGTGTCGAGTGAGGAATTCATAGAACAGTTTTGAGAGATATTTTCTTGTTTTATGCTATTTATGGAAGGATACCTGGAGTGGTTTATAAATAGTATGTTCGACCTGACATGGGAGTTTCATTTCTAGAACCATTAGATATTTACCAGAGAGGGTGGATGTGAGGTATAAGAGTACTGGATTGAGTCTATCCCAACTATATATGACCACATGGAGACTCCTTCATGGAAGAGATTAAAATTGGATTCTTACATGGTACATGGTTAAGTAAATAATTTGGGAAAATCCATACATGGGATGTATAAATGGATAATATGAAGTATGAGGTCTTTCTGGATGAGTTCTAGGAGATATTTTACCCTGAGTAACTTAGGTATGAGAGAGATTCTGAGTATATGAGGCTGACTTGGAGGAATATGTATGTGATGGACTATTCTGATCTCTTTATAGACTTGTAGTGCATTAATCCATCATTAGAGGGTTTTGAGGATACTTCAGAAAAGTGTTTTTAGGGTCAAATTAATGTGAAATTAATTCATAGGTGAATATAGTAGGGGTTAAAAATAAAATATGGTGAATTGAGATCTCATATATATGGGAAAACTAAAGGAGGCATTCAGTAGAGGAGAGGTGGTTTCTGACAGAAGGTCGGGAGGTATAACTTCCAAGAGAAAGAAGGTTTTTTACCTAAATGTTGTCCAGAATAGTGTAAAAATGATTTTCTATGGTGAGTTATTAGTTACATAACACCCGACGTAGGAATCTTATCACTAGTGTTGTAGTTCGGTTCACTTTCATTGGCAGTTCCCCCATCCATCTATAGATTTATGATATTACGATATGATGGGAAATCATCATTGGTCATGAAGGAACCCTCGAAAGATGGGTAATGTGGGAGGAGATGATGCATGAATTTCATTCCTCAAAATGGGCGGTAAATATGAGTTTGACCCAAGGTACCATAACCTACACCAACAGTATTGGTGGTTGGGCATCAAAAAAGAGAGAGCATGTTTTTTGAAATGATGCTACTCCTTTCAAAAGTAGATGGCATAGAATTAATTACCTAAAGGATTAATACAACCATCTACATCTATGGAATGGAATTCGGAAGATGTTATGGTAGACTATGTTTAGGGTATCCTGTGGATTCTTTGGAAGAATGATGATATTTGGGAGATTGTAAACTGACTAATGAAAGTAGAGGATTTCTTGCCTATACGACAAATTTTCTAAGTTTATCCCTTGGGAGATTTTTATGTTTAATAAATATTCCATCTCAATGGGATTCCATATTGTATTTTTCACACTGTGACTCAAGTATTACATTATTCTAGTTACAGGGATTATGGAAGGATCCCGATTCAATGGTTTTTCATAGTACGACATTCCAGCCATAGACAGATGGGTAATCGGAAAGTACTACATTGATACTTGAGGATATGCTCCATGGGGTGTGTCCTAGACTTTGGTTGTCCTTGGGAGATGCACATAAATTTTCTGGATTTAAAATATAACAATAATTATCATGAAACTATACATATTTCATGATATGATTATCATTATGGTAGGACATTAATATCACCTCTATGATGGATGGAGGAAGGTGTGAAAGAATTGTTGGGATCGATTTTGATGTTGGAGACTTTGAAGAAGGTTTAGTTATGTCACGACCTATCCCCCGGGGACCGTGCCATGACTACCCCAAATCTAACATCCATAGGCCAGGGGTTGGTGACAAGAACCGGAAAGGCGTAACCCTAAATGGGAAGTCATTGCTTTTAAACTTGTATGAACACAAACATGGTACACACAAGTATCATAACATAGTTCACCACTACTAAGAGTAAAAGTAAGTGCTGAATGTAAAGGGATAGTATACAAGACCAACTGAAAGAAACATACAACAAAAAGAAAAGGTAAAAAATATCTGGACATTATATCCTAAGGATCCTACCAAAAGAGTAGGTACATCTCACTGACTATTGTCACTACATCTCACCACGTAAATCGATCACTTCGAAGCACTGTTTATCCATGGATCCCAAAGTCTCAGTCATGTTGTTGATCATTTGCGCAAGACACAATAGGTGTGGGTGAACCCCGTGCAGGGGTGAGTATTCCAATACTATGTAGGGACCCCGAGACCCATGAATGTCTCTCATAAAACCACAATGGTAAACCACATAGAAAGATATCAAGAAAAATAAAAATGTAAAAAACAACTCATACAAGGTATAAAACCTATAGAATATGAATAAAGATGACTAGTCATAAGCTAGATCATCTTATTCTATTGAGAAGTTGGGTTGCTAATCTGAGAAGGGTTTCTCAACAACCGATCCACTAAGGGTCACTCTACCACTGATCCAATATGGGTAGCTCTATGTCTGGTCCATGACGGGTCACACTACTGATGATCCACATAGGTTCTCTCTCATGGAGATCCACATATGGTCATGCTATTGTTGATCCACATAGGTACATGCTACATCGATCCATTGAGGGTCACTCTTATGATGATCCATGTAGGTTTGTTCCGTTTCCAATACACATAGGGTCTCCCTCTTTCCGATCCAAGGAGGTTATCTCTCTTTCATATCCACGGAGGGTCGCTCTCTTATCGACCCATGGAGGGTCACTCTTCACTTGACATCCAACCACAATATTCTAACACCATGAATGTATGAGTTCTAAAGGTTATGCTCCTAAAACCAAAATTTTTTACTTCAACCAGCATTAACTATCACTTTGAAGTAACCCAAATGACCGCCTTGTTGTAAGGGATATAATTCAATAGACGGCGCATCGATCAGACAGCTTTTCTGTAAGTTATAGTATTTTTAGTAAAAAAGTTCTGATTGGATTTGATTATGGTCGCACACATCCATACTCTAACCTCTACCAAAACTAAAGTAGAGAATCTCAAAGGGATCGCCTCGTTTCATGGTTCCTCTCTTCGAATATGGTGCATCAATCAGATTCTTGGTCTACACCTTACAACTATTTTAGTGAAACGAGGCTGGTTCGGTCTGGGTCCAGTCTTACCCGGTCGGACCAACCCCACCAGACACTTTCTGGGGGTCCAGCGTGGGTCCAGAATAGGTCCGGCATAGCTGGCCTATTGGGAACGTGGGTCTGGCCCTATGGTGTATCTATACTGGTCCACCCGACTGGGAGGTGGCATACAACCTTGTTTGGTCACCCACTCACCTCACAGTTCACACGAAGAGGACTCCTCGATGTGGTCAAGTAACTATAGTGGCATTACGTAGCCGGAAAGGCTGGCTGGCCAGAATCCTCCACACAGTCAATGAACCATGTGTTCCAGCTCTCCTAAGTGGCCAAGGTGGGTAGCTCCTCCACACAGCGCTGACGGGACCAACGCCTCTTCACCGCAGTACGCCGGTGCCACGTACCCCCAACAGCTGCCACAGTCGATGCCAACCCACCAGCAGTACCTTCAATGGGCCACCAAAGTCACTCCGGTGGTCTATTTCTCAAACTTCTTGTATCTATGGAATCTTAGGGCTATTCCCTTCACTAAAACAGCCTCAAACCTACTTTTCAGGAATCTCAAGAAATCATCCATGAATAACTCACAATAAAAACTATGGAAGAGGGTTTGGGCCTTGTTCATGTTATCCCCCTCCCTCTACATTAGGTTTTAAGCATGGGGAAACACAATAATCATCACAAATCTTGATTGTAACCTCAATTCACATCCCCTCATTAGAACCTCCAACAAAAATTAACATATCATGGATCATCCTCTTTGTCAGTTTATTCTCGTTTAATGTTAATTTCAAGAATGCATAATCCCCTACCTGGATTCATTGGATCCATTGATGATGAAGGATGTGATTCACTTCTTCATCGATCTTTGGTCATTGGAATTCTTCACTTCTTTCCATCCTATAGATCTAATTCTCCAATGTTTGTTTCTTCGTTCTTCATTCATCATTGGAGGGGGATTCTACCGATGATTTATTATAGATTTCTCCACGTTTGTTAATTTACATAATCCTACATGTTGGATTATTAAATGAAATAAAAAGTGTAGTGGCATTGCGACCATTAATGATTCTCATTAAATGAGACATAATTAATGTGACATTCAAATAATAGCTTCGTGGTTTTGAATGATCCATTATTAACAATCCATTATTGTGCCTCATCGTTGCACTACAGTGTCTCTGTCTTCCACACAATGGTGAGAAAATAAATAAAATTATTATTCTAAATTATTATATTATTTTTCATGAAAATTCCAAAAAATAACATTTTCTCTTTTCCCTTTCTGGCCAAATTTATGTCATTTCTAGGAAAATATTTTCATTCGATGTTCAACGGTGCCCTCAGATTTTCGATCCAAGCACCAGTTCAAAAGAAAGAAAAACCCACCCACACATCTACTGAACATACCTTAAAAAAAGTCAAAAATTCCATTCTGGGCTCTCCAGGTCACTGAATAATTTCTCATTATAGAGTTTGGTCTTAGAATAATTCCATATAAATAAAAAATTTACATCAAATTTCTAAGACATTACATTATCCCCACTATAGAAAATTACACCCTAGAATGCCAAAACAAAACATATCAAATAGATGGGGGTACTGAGCGCAAATATTAGAATCATTCTCTAATGTGCTCTTCTAGAGATTCATGTGATGGCACTGAAAGTGCACCAGAGAAATTGACCATCCATATAGGACACACACTTATTGATCCTTTATCTCCATTGGAAACTCTAATAATGTCTCCTCATCGTCAATGTAAAACTTTCCCCAGTTGATGACGTGCAATGGATTAGGCATGTACCTCCTCAGCTACGACACGTGGAAATCATCATGCACCTAGTGCATCTATGTGGGGAGATCTAGGGGGTATTCCACCTTTCCAACTCTTCTTAGGATCAAAAAAGGCCTGATTAATCTCATAGATAGTATGTCACCCTTTCCAAATCTATACATTCCTCTTCTAGGTGCGACCCTATGGAAAACATGATCGACCTTCTCAAACTCCATGGGTCTCCATATCTTATCGATATAATACTTCTTCCTTCTCGATAAAATCCTCAACCACTCCTGGATGATCATCACCTTCTCGGTGGTAGCCCATACAAATTCTGGACCAATGTGTGTTGACTTCACTAGGTCTTCCAACATTGGGGTGATCTGGAAGGTTGCACATACAAATATCCAAATGGTGCCATGCCAATGGTGGGGTGATATCTTTTTTTTGTAAGAAAAATCCACCAGTGGTATGTGGTCCTCCCAACTACGATGAAAATACATGATGCAAGCACATATAATTTCCTCTATGGTTTGTATGTTCTGTTGCATTTGACCATCTTTCTGGCTTGAAAATTTATACCCAAGCACAGCTGCATCCCAAATGCCTCCTATAATCCCCTCCACATCCAGGATGTGAATATTGCATCATGATCTAAGATGATCATTGAAGTAACCCCTTGAAGCCTCACTATCTCTTGGACATAGAGGCATCACAATCCCTCTACTGATCCCTACTCCTGGATGCGTATGAAGTGAGCTGACTTGGGGAGTCGGTCGATGATCACCAATATAGAGTCATGTCCTCAGGACGTATGTGGTAACCCCATAAAAAATTCCATTCAGATAATATCCCAATTACACTCCAGTACCTTGATTGGTTAGGCTAAGCCTATAAGAACCTGATTCTCATCCTTCACTTGCTGACAAGTGAGGAATCATAAAATGAACTTGGACACTGCTTTAATCATCCATAGCCACCAGTACTATCATTGGATGTCCTAATACATATTCACCACTCTCAGATGTTCCACTAAAGGGGATGTATAGAACACCCTCAACCCCTCCTCTTGTAACGTCACTAGCACTATGATGTGCCCTCCAAAAAGGATGATGTGCTCCCCACCTATCGAAAACCCATCAGGAGACCTTCCTGTAGATAACTGAGCACGTCAGTCCTCGGCATCAACATCCACCAACTGTGCTTCCCAGACTCGTTATAAAATTGGGGGAGTAACAACAATCATTTAAAGGTAAGAAGCATCACAATCATCCAATATGGATACCGACATCATGGCCAACTTCTATGTCACCTCACTCAACTGCTGCAAAATGGTCCTCCTGTTGAGTGTGTCTACCACCATGTTCCCCTATCCATGAGTATCGTCTATTTCAAATTCATAGTCCAAGAGGAACTTTAGCCATCACCATTGTCTCAGGTTTAGGTACTTCTTGGGGAAAATATACATTATACTATTGTGGTTGGAGTAAATTGTAAACAGTTCACCAATCAAGTAGTGACTCCACATATTCATGTCAAAGACCACCACTGCTAACTCCAGGTCAGGGGTTGTGTAGTTCTGCTCATGTTGTATCAACATTCATGGGACATATGGGATCATTACTTGCTCCTGCATCAGGACAAAACCCAGTCCAGTCCCTGATGTATTGAAATAAACAACATACCCAATGTCCTCCTATGGTAGTTTCAATATGGGGGAACTAGTCAGTATCCTCCTTATCACCTGGAAACTATGCTAACATTTCTCTATCCACACGATGGGTTGTCCCTTCCATGTCAAATTGGATAAGGGTGCTGCTACTCTGGAAAAATTTGATAGGAACCTCTGATAGTAACCTTCCATCCCCAAGAATCTATCCACCTCATTCACACTCTTGTAAGGATCCCAATAAAGTAGTTCCTCTATCATCGTTGGATGCACTACAACTTCAGCCTCCAGGAAGACGTGTCATAGAAAGTGGACTTTCGAAATCAAAAACCGACACTTCTAGAGCTTTCCATTATGATGGTGCTCTCAAAGTGTATCAAGGACTATCCATAGGTGTTTAGTGTTCTCCTCCTCTATTCTCGAGTACACCAAGATTTCATCATTGAAAAGCGCAATAAACTAGTAAAGGTAAGTCATGAATATCTTGTTCATGAGTTCCATGAACACTACATGGGCATTGGTCACACTGAAAGGCTTCACCAGGAACTCATAGTGGTTGTATCAGCACTTGAAGGCATTCTTCGGCACATCCTTATCCCATACACGAAGATATTGATAACCTGATTTGAGGTCTATATTCAAAAACCACCTTTCTCCTTTCAGATGGTTTAAGAGGTCTTTTATCCTCATTAGTTGATACTTATTCTTCATGGTCATGTGGTTAAGGCACAAAATGTCCACACACAACCTCAAAATCCCATATTCCTTCTTGGAAAAAAGAAGAGTGGGTTCTTATGGTGAAATGATAGGCCTTACAAACCCCTTCTCTTTCATGTCCTCTAGTAATAACTTCAACTCGCGAAGCTTCAAAGGATCCATCTGTTATGTTGGATTAGATATCGGTGTTGTCATGGGTATTGGTCGATGTAGAAGTCTACCTCCCTATGAGGAGGTAGTATCAAAACTTCCTCAGGAAAAACATATTCATACTCATCCACCACTACAAAAAATCATTGACACCACTCTTCTATTGTACCATGGGTGAGTCTAGAAAACTAGTGAGTGATCATCTACACCCTCCTCAATGAAATTATGTCCTATGATATAAGGGTTTACTTCTCTTCTATGAAGAAAAACGGTTCCCATCTTCAAGAATAGACCACTTTGTATACCTAAAACAATTGATTTGAGAATGGACTGTGGATAACAAGTCCAACACCCAGATGACATTGTAATTCCTCGACGCTGCTACAAGGAAATTTTAGCTGAATCTCTCACCTCCTAGAGTATTCTCACACTATCAGCACCAGTTTGAAATCATCTAAACCCCTCCTATTGGAGTCACTAGCCATACGGATCAGGCTAACGGATCCACCAGAATCTATGAGCCCTAAACAAGAGTCATGGCATGGAAGGAGTGACTATAACCTATGTCTATAAGAACTGTAGCTAGGGTGGAGAAGAAACAGATTGTACCTAGGATCATCTCTAGAGTGTTGTGGCCATAAGTTTTCATAGCCTGAATCTTTTCATACCCCTATCTTCCTATTCCTTGAGGTCGGGATGGACCACCTAGGGGTGGTGGTGGTAATCCTTGAAACTGTCACCCACTGCCTACTGCTCATCATGCTCCCCTACAATGTCTATCACCATGGAACTCCTCTCTCAAACTGTTGCTTCTACCTCGGTGGTCCATCGACTATCTTTTGATCATCAGTATGGCCGATCAGGAAGTCGCGAGCCTTGTGACCCTACCCTCTGCACGAGTATCATAGTATGATCCTCTGCTGACCTCCTCTACGTCACCAGCTATTCACCTCTAACCCTACATCCTAGGGGTTTCTTCTAGATATTCTGTCTTGTTTGGGCCTCTACATAATTTTCCTATAGCTTACTAAAAATGACATGGCTACCTGCCATCTGGTTGTGGCTCTCACTATCGTTGCTTGCTTGGAAAGGAAAATCTCCACCAATAGTTCTTTCTCTAACACTATATCTTTCTTCAGGATATTGAGTGAAAACCTAGATGCCCTGATCTACCATCGGAGTCCCTTCTAAAATATTCAGGCCTTAAAAAACAGGTCCCTCACTATGTCGGTGGAGTAACGGGAGAGGTCGGTAAACCTCGCAATGTACTGGGCCATAGTCCAACTGCCCTACGGAAGGTGTAGTAACTCTTGAATATGTACAGAGCCTAGTGTCACTGGTATGAACTACACCCTAAATAGGCTCTCAATGTCCAACCATGAAAGGACCACCTCCTCGAATGTCAGGAACGTCAAGATTCACTATCTCTCTATTGTTCACTAAAAAGTCTAGCGGCTAGGATAACCATCTAATATGCTGGTGTCTCTACCAAGAAAAAAATCATGACACATCCTCCATCCAGTCCTCACCTACCTGATGATCTGTCCCTCCTTGAAACCATGGAGGCCTCTATCTCTAGAACTCGTGCAACGTACACATTCATTATGCACTATCAACCATGGGTGTTTGTAGAATCTTCTTCTCTACGGGTGGTAGTGCTTATCGTACACCACTCGTAGGTGTTACCATCGTATGTGGCCCCTATACCAATGACTCATCACTTAGTGGGCCATCATTAGGATCTCTCACTAGAATCCTAGATGGTTGTCTTTGTGGAAGAATCATATTGGTAAATAGATGTGTCATGGTCAATAAGTTATACTTGGTGAGCTGACTCAAAAAAAAAGATGAAGAGACAATCATTTTTGAAACACATGCAACCAATGTTTTCATGTACTGAGTCAGATAACAATACTCAGGGCCCTGCTGTATGGATATGTCAGCCGCCCCAACAACATTGGACTCCCTGAACTGAACTCCATGCTCAAGACACTAATCATTATTAATCCATTGAACAAAATGTAGTCTCTTAGTTCTTCTGGTAGAACCAAACTCTGTTTAATACCGCTTTATCACAACCCATCCCATGGGCCCGTGTCTTGACTACCTCAAGCATTCCTTCCATAGTCCATGGGTTGGTGACTAGGAATGGAAATGCATAACCCAAAAATTGAAGGCATTGCCTCTAAACCTGTATAGACATAGACAATGTATACACATGAAGAAGAACACAAGGCACCACTACTGAGAGTAAAAGTAAGTACTAAATGTAAATGTATAGTATACAATGCCAAATGAATGAAACATACAACAAAAAGGAATGTAAAATAAGATCCATAGATTGTCCATCGAGGATCTTACCTAAATAGTAGGTACAACTCACTTTATGATGTCACTATAGCTCACCACGTCTATCGATCACCTCTGTGCACCGTCTAGCCATGGCTCCCTAAGTCTTAGTGAATATGTGTGTCTTCCTCATAAGACACAATAGGTTCCAAAGAATCCCGTTCATGGATGAGTATGAAAATACTCAGTAGGGACAACGAGAAACCCAAAGGTATCTCAAAAAATCTACAACGTTAAATATCAAAGTAGGATCTCAATAATAAAAAACAATGTAAAAGAAATATCACACCAGGTATAAAACTTAATGGATAGGAATACAGATGATTAGTCATAAGCTAGATCATCTTATTCGATTGAGATGCTCAGCTAATAATATGATAAGGGTTTTATAAATTCTCACCCACAAAGGGTGTCTCTACTTCTGAATGATGGGTCTCTCAATGGTTGGTCTATGAAAGGTCGCACTACTGCATATCCACATAGGGTCTCTCTCATGAAGATCCACAGATGGTAGTTCTATTTTTGATCCATGGAGGGTTGTTCTGCTGTCGATCCACATATGGTCGCTCACATTCTAATCCATGGAGGTTCTCCCCATTGCTGATCAATGTAGGGTCTCTCTCTTGTCGATCCATGGAGGGTCTCTCTCTTTCCAATCCATTCAGTGTATCTCTATTATCAATCCTTAGAGGGTCCCTCTTAACTTGACATCCATCCACTGGATTCCCCAACCTTGTACATATAAGGTCTGAATGTTCTTCTCCTCAAGGAATATGAAATTCATCAACTACCACAACGTCTCACTTAGAGGTAACCCAAAAAAATTGTCTTTTCATAAGGGTTCTAATTCAATAGACGGTGCATCGATCCGACGTCTGGTCTGTATGTTATTGGCTTTTTGTAAAAACGGTCTCGGTGGATTCAAGTCTGATCCCCACTGTCTGTACAAAAACCTCTTCCAAAACTCATGTTTACTATCAAAAATGTATAGCCTTGCTTCCAGGGTCCTCGCGTAGTATATGGTGCATCAATCAGACGCCCGGTCTGCAAGTTATAATCATTTTTGTGAAATGGAATCAATTCGGTCTGGGTCCAGTCACACTCAGTCTGACTGACCCAACTAGACCCTGTCTGGGGGTCCGATGTGGGTTCGGCATGGGTTCGGCCTAGCCGTATGGGTCGGGCCTAATGGTGGCTGCAGCATAGGGGTGAGTCTGGCCAGGTGGCATGGTCCATCCTGCTGGCCAACTGGGTCTGCCTGACCGGGATGTGGCAGACAGCCGCCTCCGACCCCCCGCTCATCCCATAGTCGATGTAGGGTGATCTTCTTTCTGCGGTCAAGTGAACATGGTGGCACTATGAATATGGCCGAACTCTTTCACATTGTCGATAGACCTCGTTCTCTAGCTCGACCGAGCAGCCCGGGTGGGCCACTCCTCCATGTGGCATCGATTGGCGCCCGCATCATCGCTATTGTGGCTAGTAGGCCATAGCCTCCTACTTCCACATTACGTAGACACCCTCTGCCTATGGCCTCTGTCATGGTCCCCTGTTGGAGGTACCTTCAATGGACCACTAGAGTCACTCTGATGGTCCATTTCTCTAACTGCTTCTATGTACATAATAGTTAGGTCATCCCCTTCACTATGACAGCCGCAAACATTCTTTTCCACCCTATATAGAAGAAAACCACAATGAACGAACAATCAAAACTATGGAAGATGGTCCATGCCTTGTTCTTGTTGGACCACGCCCTTCGTGTTTGGGATTATGCATGGGGAAACACAATAATCCTCACAATGCTAATTTATAACCCAAATTCACATCCCCACATTAAACCCTCACATAAAAATGACTGGATCAAAGATCAATCCACTAGTCAGATTATCCACGTTTGTAGTTAATTTTAAGAATGAGGAAATAATTTTCAAATTCAAAGAATGCATAAACCCCTGCCTGCTTTGTTGGATCCATTGAAGACAAAGTATGTGATTCGCATTTTCATCAATATGTGGTCATTGACATTCATCATCACTTTCCAACATCCTGATCCGATCATCCATCATTCATCACATAATTCTTTATTTTTCATTGGGGAGGTATTCTTTCAATGGTTTGTTAGAGATTTCCCCACATTTTTCAATTCCCAAACTCCAACATGTTGGTTTAGTAAATGAAATAAAAAGTGCAGTGACATTGAACCCCTTAATGATTCTCATTAAATGAGACAAATTTAATGAGCCATATTTAAGGATCCATTTAGATAATAGTGCAATGGTTTCAAACAATCCCTTATTGACCCTCCATTAATGTGCCTCATCTCTAACTCATCACTGCACTACAGTGTCACCATCTTCCACTAAATTCTATGAAGTGAAATAAAATAAATTTTTTTAATTTTTTTATTATTTTAATCAAAAATTACAAAAAAGAACAATCCAACCAGTCCTTGTTGACCGATGTTAAGTCATTTCTATGTGAATCCCAGCATTCTGAGTTCAACGGTGCCCTAGGATTTTTTATTAGATCACCATTTCAAAAGTTAGAGAAACATGGTCGTATGTTTACTGAATGTACCTTAAAGTTGAAAATTGGGTTTCTGGATCTCTGGGCCTCAAAATAACATGTTTTTAGAGAGTGTGGTCTCAAAATAATTCCATATAATTAAAAAAATTACTCATAATATTTGATACATTGCAAGTTAACTCAAAATAATATGGATATGGGTCTGACTATATAAAATTTCTATGCTAATATGGTTCAGACTCTGACATAGGCTGAAAAAGATATTTTGGGTTTGAGCATCCTCAGGAACCCAAGGGCTTAAGTGATTAAATTAAAATAATTTAATATATGTAACTTCTTAAGTATATTGCTTTAATTTTATTATTTAGACAATTATAAGAACTATTTTTACTAGATATTATTTTAGACACCATTGGTTGTGGTCTAATGAGTTGTACTCACACCCAACTCAGAATGAAAGATCAATACCTGATTAGAACTCATGTTTGCAAGAAAGTATAATGACTGGAGTCCTATGTTAGATGGATGAGTTGGGATGAAGTATGTATAAGGGAATTAGAAGTTATTTTGGACCATCATGAGAGTGTTCAGTGTATTTATTTATTTTGAGTATTTCGTGTTGATACCTGACTTGTTTTTATCTTTACATATCTATTTTTTTTATATGGATATTTTTTGTATTATTTTATTCATCATTTGATACATGTTTGGTTTGGTTGTTTGCTATTTATTTTGGTTATTATTTTTTATTTCAACAATTTTATCTTCTTTTATAAATAGGGTATAGTCTCCCCATGTTGTATATCATAACCAAACTACTAGATGGTAGCCTCTATCATATGGCAAGGTGAATTTCAGGTCATGTAACCTACCAGTTTAGGGAATTGGTGTGTGGCACCTAGGATGGAATGTTACATAGGTTTAACAGAGGATTTTTCTTTTCTTTCCTTTTATCTTATTATTTGGGATTGGAATACATGATAATAGGACGAGTTTATCCTTAAAAAAGTTCTTGTTCATGGTATTAACTAACCAATGTGCAAGGGTTAAATCCAAGTATCATTGGTGGGATTGTTGTTATTTATGTTCATTTTCAATGTTGAATGCTATTTTACCTTGGCTGATGTAGTTATTGTGTGATGAGAATATTTTTTCATAGTGATTCTATTATTTTACCTATGGATGAGTATGGAATTACTGTTGAGTATGATTTCATCATTCTAGGAACTAAGGTATAATTGTGACATTCATCACTTTAGGATTGCATGGGGAAAGAAGAATTTAGAGTTTTTTTTATATAAAAATTATTTATATTTTTCATTTGATAATAATGAAAATGGGGTGAATTGTGAAATTGAAAATAGTTGTAAAATGATGAAAAATGTGTAAAATGGGTGTTTGAAGTGAAACAAAAAAATGATAATTTGATTAAACTTGTTAACCATGAAATAGATGTAGGATGGTTATGGGTAGAGATAACACCTCCATTTTGACCGTGTGGAGGGGTTTGGGGGAATGACTTGTGATGGATTTTGTGGAACCCAATTTTTAAAAGTGTTAATGTTGTGTTATGCCACTTCGGTTGTGGTGCGGTGGTGAAGGTGAGTGGCACATCCATGCTGTTCTTTGGGAGGTTCAAGGTTCGAAACATGGGAGTCCGCTTTCGGGACAAGCCTCTCCCTTGGGATCCACCCACCTTGTCGGGTCACCCGGTCTCATCTAGGCAGGAAAAATGAGGTGTGGCCCAATCGCTGATGGATCGGTTGATGGACCATCACTTTCGGGTCGTCACCCTCCAGGACCCTCTTCCATCTCGGTTGGCAACGGATCCTTCCCCAGCTTGGACGCTACCTCAGAGAGTGACCTCTTCGTTGGGGAGGGGGTTTCGATTTGTTGAGGGTTTTAAAAGGCCACAAAGGGGAATTCCATTTTTAATAAAAGTGTTAATGTTGTTTTATGTGTGATAAAAAGTGTGTTTAGAATTGATATTTAGGCCTCCATGATGATTCTAGTTGAGAAGAAGATAATAAGTTATGGCTGGAAATAATCATCTAATATTGGAACTCAAGGCACTATTGGTCCCATGTGAGGAAGTCACAGAGTAGTTCTGAAAAAACATTTCTCATTTCATGCAGTTTATGGAATGTGACATAGTGAGGGTTGAAAAGAGTATGTCAGAACTCACATGGGAGTTTCAGTTTTATAATCATCTTACTTTTACTTGAGTGGGTGGACCTGATGCTGCAGAATTCGATATTGAGTCTTCCTAAACTATACATTACAACTTTGAGACTCTTACTAATAAGAGAGTAAAATTGGATACTTACATGTTTTGTGTTCAAGAAAGGCGTTAATGGG
This sequence comes from Viscum album, assembly GCA_963277665.1. Lineage (NCBI taxonomy): Eukaryota > Viridiplantae > Streptophyta > Magnoliopsida > Santalales > Viscaceae > Viscum > Viscum album. The sequence goes on along the minus strand of OY728127.1, from coordinate 1,517,219,739 downwards.
ACTTGCAGACACTTGATGGACAGCTGAAGAATAAGAAGTGGAAGTAATTTTAAGTGGATTTCATGGAGCACTACCACCTTGAGACACTCTAGTTGGAGAGAGTATCTATGTTTATGACTTTTACTCTAGGGTATATGTATGTGATGGAAATTTTTTGTCACTTTATAGAAATATAGTGATTTGTTACATCATGGGTGGGAGATTAGGTTACTACATCAATCCTATTTTAGGAGGGGAATAAAATGTGAAGTTATGTTATATATTTAGGATGAAGACAATTCTAAAAGTGGATAATCAGACTCTCATTTTATAGGGAAACCTAACAGACTTATCTGATAGAGGACATGTGGCTTCTGTAAGCAGATCAGGAGGCAAGATATCTAATAGTAGGAAGCGTTGTTAAGAGAGTTTTTAATTGAGCTATGGAAATCGTAGTGGATTGGGGGAGGATAAATTATATAAGAACATATTCATGTAAACTTTCACTAGTTCAGTAGTCCAGGTCACTATCGTAGATAGATCCCCCCGTCCACTGGTAGGGTGTCGACCATGTAGTTGGATGTGGTATCTATAGAGGTTCTGCAGGAACCTTCCATAGATTCCTAATGAGGGAGGATTTGATGTGTACATTTCATGTTTGAAGATGGAGGTTCATTAGGGGTTTACAAAAATTAACTATGACCTACGGAGATAATACTGTTGGAAGGGAATGAAAATGAAAGATATTGGCGTTTTTTGACATGGTGATACCCCTATCAATAGGTGAAGTTTTAGAATCAATGACTTGGTGCTTTACTAAAATAATTTCACATTCCATAACAGATGTGGGATGACATTATAATGGACTTTATAGTGGGTTTCTTTAGGACACATAAAAATAATAATTCTATTTGGGTTATTATGGACAAAATAATTAATGTAGCTCTTTTCTCACCGATAACAGAGACATTATCAATGGATCAGATGGGAGGTTTGTGTGTTTGGTAAATATTCCATCTACACAGGGTGCCACATATTATTGTTTCAGGGCATGAATCATTTTTTACATCACACTTGTGGTAGGGATTATAGAATGATCTTGGTAAATATTTTCTACAAATTATTGCATTCAACCCATAGATCGATGGGCAGTCACAATGTACTATAAAAATTTTCCGGGATATGCATTGGGGGTGGGTCCAATACTTTGTTGTCTCTTAGGAGATGATCCTAGATTTGGTGAATTATCCTCTAAAAACATTTATCATGAAATTATACATATGGTACCATATAAGGCTCTTTATTGTAGGCCATACAAGTCACCACTATGTTGGATGGTGTTATATGAGTTAGAGAAGTTGGGATCAAGTCTCATGCTGGAAATTTCGATGTTTGTTCAATTTTTTTGAAAGTGTGTCAATAAATATTTGAGTAGATAGATTTCATATGCTGATAGGTGGATACAACCCCTAGAGTTTTCATAAGGTGATCTTGTATTCCATCGGCTGTCACCAAGACTGTTTCATCATGGGATATAGAGACAGGTCAAGTTGGCACCCATGTTTGATGGAAATTTTGAGGTTCTAGAGAGAATCATGCCAGGGGAATAACAATTGGATCCTTCAAAAAGGTATAGAGCAATGCGTTACATTTTCATGTGTTACAACATCAGCAGTATCTCCTTGACCCATCCCATGCGATAGATGTGGATGATGTTGATATTTTGACTGACGCATTCATTGAGTAGCATCTGATATGTGTGATGCGTCACAATGAGAATGTTTTTTAGGGAAAGATCATGCTGATAGTTCTTATATTATTGCAGCATAATCATGTGTGGGACTAAACATGAGAGAGATAGATTGGAGGATATGTAGGCTCATTTTCCTGATCTTTTCACCTTTTAATCTTAGATATTCTTTGGTGTATAGTTCAAGGATGAGTTGTTATATAGTGGGAAGATTGTAATATTGGATCTTTTATATAGATGTCACAATCTTGTGTCAGGTACCTATTTTCCGGGGTTTTTTGTATTTGGTTTTGAATTTATCATTGTTGTGTTTGTGGAAATTATGTTATTTTTGGATTGATTTTACATAGTGCACGGTTGGCACATGTTTTTCCCAAACCATGCATCGTTCCCCAAAAAAACTATGCAACCCCAGGAAAAGGAGTAATACACTATCTAAATATTCATTGGAAAACCATTTTACCTCTTAGTACCCCCATAGGATGAATCACATAGTTAGTTTCGATGTTATATAAAACATGGTAACCCATACAACAAACCAAGTGGGTGGATATTTAAACCCCAAAATTAGATTAAAAATTCACAAACCCCCAGGACATCACCCAATGTTGACCTAACCAACCCCTAACTAATTCTTCTTTTATTTTGTGATTGAAAATTAATTTCTAGATCTCTTGAACACATCTTTTGATGTATTAGTTTCTAGGTTGAAGAATCTACACCTCTTCCTATAATAGATTCTTATATACTTTGGTCTCCACTCTGTATCATATCTCTTTCAGGATGAAAAGGAATTTGTGTTATTCTTTATTCAAGGGTTTGGATCTATGTTTTCTTGGATCTATCAATTTTATCTGGATTCTAGTTTTTGTTCCTAGATCTCATTATTTTTTTTTCGTGATTGTTATACTTTATTTAGGGATTTCTATTTTTGATTGTTCATCATAGTTCTTGAGGTATGAAGTCTAAATTAAAAACCACATAGTCTTGATTTCATTATATGTTTATAATTTTGAAATTTCCAATTTCAATGATTGGTAAATTCCATTCATTATTGAGTTGATTAAATTTTATTTCCGTTTCATAATGTTTGGGGTTAAATTGGGGCAATTGAATTTTTTGGAATTGGATTAATTAATTAATTGGTTAATTAATTAATTTAATATTATGATTTTGTATTTGATAAGTTGTTGGGATTGTGTAATTGGTCAGTTTATGTGATGATGAATTAATTTGAAATGAGGATTATGAGATAGTTGGATTAACCAAAATGGGTAAATGGGTTTTATAATTAAATATTGATAAATGGATTAACGGTGGATTGGTTATATTATTCCTTGTGATTAAATTTATTATCCATTATTCTATTGATAATTTAACTATTACCCCTTGATGATAATGTTTGAGAAGATGGATAATGATCCTTAACATTGATTTTTATGAAATTATGATACATGTGATTTTTTGATACAAGTGATTTTGTGAGATACGTGTGTGGGATATGGACTTATGCTTCAAAATCCCATATGTGATTGACTAATATATGTATGATGTATATGGAATGATTATTTAAAAGAAAAGAGTGATAAATAGTTTATGGGACATGAACTGATACTTCAAATACCCAAGGTCTTTTATAAGTGGCGTTCTAGGTCCAAGATGTTTGAATTGGACAATTGTACCAATTAGTCGTGTTATGAATTGAAATTTATTGGATAATAAAAGACCATGATTATAATTATTTGTGATATTTCCTATGTGATATAGTTCATAGTCTACCAAGGGCCTAATATTGTTTTTTGCGTTAGAGTGTGTTTAGGAACCTGGGGTTTATGTGGTTAAATAACTAATAAAAGAATATATGTAAATTTTTTACGTTATTTCATATATTTATTTATTTATACAACATTATACACAATTATTGATTGGATATTGTTTTATACATCATTGGTGGTGGCCTACTTAGTTTTACTCACACTCAACTTAGGTTTCCTGATTGTTACCCGAATAAACTTAATGATTAGAGGACAGAATGAACGAAAGGGTACAATATTAAATAGATAAATGTGGACAAATAATAGATGAGGGAATTATACATGATTCAGGACCCCCATGGGAGTTTTCATTTCCATTAATTATTTTATTTGTTTTTTAGATTTTTACTTGACATTTATTTGGCATGACCTATCTACTTTTTAGTTTTCTATATCATATTTCATGTTTTGGTTATCAAGTAATACTGGTTTGGTTTGGTTATTAGGTATATCATTGGGTTTTTGTTATTTAGCTCTACTATTGTACTACTTTTATGAAGAGGGTATAGTCCCTCCATGTTGGGTATCCGACCCTCACAACTATTAAGTCTCATATTTTTTATTGTGAGGCATTCTTGATGTCATGTTAATGAATTTTTTGGGGAACCAGTGTGTGGCACTAAATTCCAAACATTACAAATTTGTATCAGAATATTTTTATTTTCTTTTACTTTTTTACTATTTGGGAAATCTATACAGGAGAATAAGATGATTTAGTCCTTCATTAATAGATTATTCATGGGATTACTTTACCCATGTATGAGGGTAAAATATAAGTACCCTCTATGGGATTCATGTAATTGATGTGCATTGTTACATTTTAATGTTACTTCACCTTGGGTGATGCACATGTTTTGTGATGTGAATTTTATTTCTTAGACTTTTCTAGATTTTACATATGGCCTAGTATGGCATGAGAGTTTAGTATACATGCATTATTTTAGGAACTATGGAATTATTTTTAAATTTTTCATTATAGGCATGCATAGGAAAAGAATGTTTTAGGGATGAGTTTTTCATATGAAATTTATTTTCTTTCTTGTGTGAAAATTAAATGAACAAGTGCCTAATATGAAGTTAATAATTTTTTTTAAATGATGAGAAATGTGGGAAATTGGTGTTTAATATGAACCTATATATGAGAATGTGTTTACCCTTCATAACCACGGCCTATATAAAGAATGGTTGAGGGTAGAAATAAATCCTTGATTTTGAAAATGTGGTGGAATTTAGAGGAATAAATTCTAATGGATTTTGTGAAAAACTCATGTTAATGGTGTTAATGTTTCGTTACTTTTCTAAGAATTGTTTTTTTAATAGAGAGATTTTCCTCCATGATTATTCTTGTTGTGAGGTTCATATGTGGTTGTAGTTGGAAATGATCATCCCATAGTGGAACCCAAGGCACAAATAGTTCTATGAGGGGAAGTTAGAGAGTAGTTCTAAGACATGTATACTCGGTGCATTCACATTATAGAAACAATCCCAATATGGGTTGTGAAGAGTTTGTCTTACCTGAAGTGGGTGTTTCAGTTGAAACACCCTCAAGCATTTATCAGAGTGGGTGCACCTGAAGTATCTGAGATATAGATTAGGTCTATCAAGACTATATTTGACCACATAGAGACATATACTGATAAGAGAGTCAATTTGGATTCTTAAATGTAACGTGGTTAATAATGTTTTGGTGGAATATCTAGAAAATGGATTGAAATATGGAAAATATGATGTCAAAAGACTTTTAAGAAGATTTTATTGAGAAAATTTACCCTTAAATTCTTAGGCAAGGGGAAGTAGCTAGGTTAATGAGGATTACATAGTGGAATATTTTTTTGATAGACTATATTGGTCTCTTTATAAATCTAAAGATATTTTTTCTAGAATTGGTGGGAAATGAGGCTACTGTGGCAAAGTGGTTTCAGTATGAGCATAAATGTGAAATTAATTCCAATGTGAATATCTTTAGGTATAAGAGGTTTTCAAAAATTTTGAATGAATATCTCATTTCTAAGGGAAACCTGAAGGGTGCTTTTATTAGAGGATAGGTGGTTTCTACTATATTTATTGGAGTTATGACTTCTAAGATAAAAAGTGACATTATGAAAATGTTATCCATAGTATAGGATAGAAGAGTGGCTAGGGGAAAGGATCAGTTACATAGGGACTTACTTGGGAAACAAATCACCAGTGTGGTAGGATGGTTCACTTTCATATATAGTGTCTGTGAACACAGGTAGATTGTCGGTATTGTAGTGTGATGAGACATCTGTTGATATTCTGTAGGAACCTGAGACATATGGGAAATGAGGGAGGATAACATGTGTGAATTTCATGCCATGAGGTGGGCTGTGCTTCTGGGGAGGAACAAAATTTATCATGACCAACACTGAAAAATATTGGTGTACGGTCATGAAAAAATAGATAGTAGGGTCTATGGCATGATTCTACACCTGTCAATATGTGAAGTCCATGCATCAATGACTTAGAGTTTTACTACCACCATTCCCCATTTTGAAATGGAAGTGGTATGATGTTACAAAGTAAATTTTTGTAGGTATCCCAAGTACCTCAGTAGAACGATGTTATTTGGTTGATTGTGGAATGACTAATGATAGTAGCACATTTATTTCTTATATAGTAGACATTATTAGTGGATTAGTTGGGAGAATTTAACATTCGCAAGTAGTCCTTTTTTATGGGGTTCCACAGAGTATTGGTTCATACTATGACTCATGGATTACTTCGTTCTTATGAAATGAATTGTGAAAGGTTCTTAGTACATATGTTTTACTAAGAATGTAATTCCACCCATAGACAAATTTGTATTCAAAACATAAAGTATCAGTTCTTGAGTATATAATTTGACAATATATCATATGCTTTGGTGGGTCTTAGGAGAAGCATCCATGTTTATTGGAGTTTTCCTATAATGAAATTTATCTAGATAATATGCACATGGAACCATATTAGGCTCTTTATGGTAGGCCACATAGATCACCTCTATGTTAGATAGATTTAGGTGAGTTAGAGATGTTGGGACCAAGTCTCACGCATGAGAATTAAGAGAAGGTTTAGCTAATTTGAAATATTATGGATATGAATCAGAGTTGGAAGAAGTCTTATGTCGATAGAAGATGAAGTCCCCTAGAGTCTGAAGAGGGTTATCAATTATTCCATCAAGTGTTTCTTAGATTGGAACACATTAGGATATGTAGACATAAAAAGTCGACACCTAGGTTTGATGGACCATTTGAGGTTGTACTGAGAATCGGGATGGTGGCATACCGACTGTCTCTTCCAAAATGGTATAGTTTTATTCATGATGTTTTTCATGGGTCACAATATTATTTTTATCACCCCAAACCTTATCATGTGATCAGTGGGAATGATGTTTATCTTGATACTGATGCTTCTTTTGAGAACTATTAGATACATGTGTTGGATGACTGTGAGATAGTGATGTATGGAAGGACTGTACTGATAGTTTGTGCATTGTGGTAGTAAGGTTTTGTACAGGAAAAACATGTGAGAGAGAAGAAGATATGAAGGCTTAGTGTCCAGATCTTTTTACATTAGATTCATAGAGTTTATTGGGATTACAGCTTGAGGATGATCTCTTATAAGGTTGGGTTATGGTAAGATCCTAAAATTTTATTGAAATTTCATGAGCAATTGTGGAGGTACACTTTTCCCATATTTTATTATATCTTGTTTGGGTTTTATCATGAATGTGTTTCGATGAAATTTAGATGTCTTTAGATGGTCAAAGAGGAATTCATGGTTGGTGCACCATTTCCCAAACCATTCACTTTGTCCCTATAAACCATACACCCTAAAGAAGATTAGGATTGCAGAGTTTGTGTAGATTTTGGATAATTGTGTTCCCTCTTATTATTAATAGTGTGACCCCAAAGGAATAAGTTCACAGTTATAGAAAACCATATGCATTTTATAGGAATCCATGTGCACTTAAATTTGAACCACCGAAAGTTATATTATAAATGTTCGAACCCCCATAATTCACCAAAAGTCGTCCCAAATCAACCCTAACTCATTCCTATAATTTTTAAGGAATACAAATGAATTCATTGGGATCTCAAGAACCAACCATAATGAGTCGAAGTCCAGATCAATGATTCATCACCTCTCATAGAAAGATACTTTCATCCCTTGTGGTTTCCTCTTTCTTTCATATCTCCTTTTTGAAGAAAAAGGAATTGGTACCTCCATTGGAATGGGTACCTCCATTGGAATGGGTACCTCCATTAAAATGGGTTTGGATCTTGGTTTTCCTATATATAAATTATTCAATCTTGGATCTTGGTTTTGGATATAGATATCATTATTCACTATTTTCTTGATCATTCTTATCCAATAAGAGATTGTTTGTGAATTTTCATCATAAATCATGAGGTAGCTAGTCTAAATTGAAAATCTTGTAGTCTTTATTTAATTACATATCTATAATTGTGAAATTTTAAATTTCCATGATTGGCTAATTTCATTTTTTATTAAATTTATATAATATAAATTCCACCTGATAATTATTTGGGTTAAACTAAGGAAATTTAAAATGGGGGAATGGGATTAATTAATTGGTTAATTAATTAATGTAATACTTTGATAGTGAAATTTATGGGATATTGGGATTCTATAATTTATCAATTATTGTGTTCATGAATTAATTAACTATAAGGATTATGATATGTTCACTTAACCTAAACGGGTTAATGGGATATATGAATTAATGTTGATAAATACTCAATTGTCGATTGGTTATATTATTTTATGTAAATAATGTTATTAACCAAGATTTAATTGATAATTTAATTTGTACTCCTTGATGAGAATGTTTTAAAATAAGGATAATGATTCTTAACCTCGATGTTTATGAAAATTTTAATATGTGTAATATTTGTATGCATGTTATATTTTGATATATGTGTGTGTTACCTGGATTGATGCTTCAAAATCCCATATCTGATTGACTGATATGGGTGTGTTGGAGATGGATTAATGCTTCAAAATATTTTAGTGATAAATGGGTTATGTGACACAGAATGGTGCTTCAAATACTCATGGGGTGTTAGACATGATGTTATGGGCCGAAAATATAAGCATTGGTCTATGGTTCCAATCTTCCATGATATGAATTGAAATTTAATGGATAATATAATTATATAATTATAATTAATTGTGATATTCCCTATGTTATATGGTTCAAAATATCGCATGGGAAAAAGCAGGTACCGAGGTTTCAGGTGTCCTCAGGAACCTGGGTGTTTATGTTTCTCAATAAATAATATTTGAATATATCTATAATATTTAATGTATTTCAGGTATATTATTATTTATAAGACAACATACACTATTGTAGACTGGTTATTGTTTTTCACACCGTTGGTAATGGACTACTGAGTTGTACTCAGAGACTACTCTGGATACCTGATTGGTACCTGAATAGACTTCATGTTTGTAAGATGGGATAAGAGTAGGAGTCCTATGTTAGATGGATGAGTTGGGATGTATCCTAGATAAGGGAACCATAAATTATTCAACACCCACATGGTTGTTGCTAGTTCTCTATTTATTTTCGGTTTTACATACTAACACCTGACATGTTTTTAGTATGACTGGTTGATTTTATTTATTTGGATATTGTATTCCTGTTTTGGTCATTATTTGATACAGGTTTGGATTGGGTACATGTTATATATTTGGTTTATTATTATAAATTTATGTTTTTTTGATGTTTTCATAAAGAGTCTATAGTATCTCCATGTAGTATATAAAACCCTCACTTCTAGTTAGTTGCATCTGGAATACGGGAAGGTGCACTTGAGGTCATATAACTGATTGGATCAGGGCACCAGTGGGTGGCACCCAGGTTGGTATTTTACAAATGAAAGTCTAGAAAACTGAATTTATTTTGTGAACCCGCATCATAAAAATGATTAACAAAAAATTCTCTTAATAAAAGGTAAAGGGATGTATGATTTTCATTAGGAAAAAATGTAATTATGTATCAATTTAGGAGAAAATTGGTGGAATGTAAACATATGGACATGTGAGTATTTATATATAGTGATAGATCTCATTGATCCTAAGAAATTAGGTGATCATTGGAATTTTATGGTTCTCAAAACTGAAAATTTATGATAATTTAAAAGACCAGCGGTTCATCAAAAATAATGGTACGATGATAAAAAAAATTCAAGATCATTTTCTATGATTTTAGGAAAATCATAGCATATATACTATGAAAATATGTAAATATACTCAATTTATGTGTATAATTTTTCCTTTAATCAATTTCCACCATAATTTCATATATTTCTCCAAATGACGTGTATCCACAATGAATGTATCATTCCTAGTGCACTAAAATAATCTTTATAATTACTACATAATCCATAAAGGCATAATAAGTTATTCCTCTTATCTTTAAACATTAAAAAAATGAAAAAAATTTATCACATGTTACGATAATTTCCAAAATGATTAAACCTCCATATGATACAATAAACTTCAAAATTTAATAGTAAGCCCAATGTTGAAAAGGAATCATTATATTAACCCATATCCCATCTAACCTCTATAAACTCAAAAATAAATAGTGTTTTAAACTCAATTTTTATGCCATACGTTTTAGGTTTCAAGTCTAAAAATACAGATATATTCTTATTAATCACATAGTCACCAAGTCACTTATCAATCCTATGGTTATCTATATGATAAAGGTTGTGTTCTCAATATTAAAGATCAAATAAACTATAATGTTTATCAATACATTAAATATCATTTCGAAAAAAATTTAAATTCATAAATCATGTTAAACTATAGATTTAAAAATAATTTATCCCATTAAAATATCTCTTAAAATGTCATAAATCACATTATGATATCATAGCTCAAAACCTCAAATGGGTGTCTATGACATTGAACATATGATCGTCATTAAGATTATAGACCTACGATGGTATCCATAACTCTTAAGATAAACATACAAAAGAATATCCTAATCTCTAAATTATCTAAATGCATGTCTAAGACAAACTATAATAACCCAAATTCCTCAAGCAGAGATATAGTGCTTAATTCATAAACATTAAATTTCGTATATCATGGCTGATAATTGTGACCAAATTTATTATCCTCTAAACCTTACAATATATAATGTAAAAATGGCATCACTTACATTCTTGAATACCTTTCAGGATTATAGTTTTAGATAATTAATAAAAACTCCTACATAAATAGTACACATGTCATCGAATTATCACTTCTACCTCTCAACCTAGATTGTCTTATATCACATTAAGTAATCATAAACATCGATATGAAAATACCTTCTTCATGTATTTTTCATCCTCTTAATTATTACCCTAGATAAAAGGAAACATAAGAAGAATGATCTCAAATTCATAGTAAGGGTAAACATAAGCATTAGAAATTTAATTTCTCAAATGGTAATAACAAGTGAAGAATTTTATGACAACAAAACCATACTACATGAGTGAATCAAAAAATAATTCATCCCCACCTGTAATTGTATCATCCAATATGAAAACTTGCTAACAGAAAGATTCTTTATAATTAATAACCATGATACTTGTGATATTAATCCTCATCATAAGAAACATCATAGACCTAAAGAAATCCTTAAATGATATGATTTTATCTTGGAAAATTATTCATATTAACTCATTGTTAACTCACATTTGAAATTACTGAAACCCATTTTAATGCATAGTAGAAACCCTTGTGTAACTCCATCTTTCAAACCTATAATGAAAAGGTATATTACCCAATTCATTATAGTGTAGTTTGGGTGCACCCTACATTTAAGATATAATGGGATAACCTAACATTATTGGGGTCGCCCCATCATATAAGATGTAATGGGGTCACTCATTACGGTCTAGACCACTCTATTTTATAAGATGTATTGGGCTAACCCAATCCTATCTGGGGAACCCCATTATATAAGATTTCCAATAACAAAATCATGAATACTGTAAATAGATATTTCATTATAAAACTCATTGAAAAAGTCATTATTTTTTTATAAATATATTAACCCATGGAATAGAAAGGTATCACATCAATCTCAACGAAACAAGATTAATCCATGGAAAATAAAGGGGTTTCATAATAATATATTTGAAACAAATTACAATCCACAGAGATATATAATAAGGATGGTATAATTACTATATATCCCCAATGGAGTATAATTTATAACATGTTTTGTCTAAATTGATGATTTTAAATACCATTAAGATATCATTTAAAAATTTTTGGAGGAACGTATACTTTTTATTTTGAAAATAACTTTTAAAAACATAAAAAAATTGAAAATATTATTCTTTGAAATAAAATTTCTAGGAATAAAAATATCCAAAATATTAGTAAAATATTTTCATTAAAATTAAACTTTTAAACATTAAATGATTCTTTTATAAAATGATGTTCATGTTTGTGGGTAATTCCATACAAGTTTTAAAGAAAATTTATTTTGTATAATGAAAATATTAGAAAAGTTCCTTGCTTTTAAAGTCATAAGAATATTCAATTTAAAACATTAAAAAAACCTGGGGAATAATTTCTTTATTAAATAATTTTAAAAGTTTCAAAAACATTTTTGAAAATAGTTATTGAAAACATGGTTTTTGAAGAAAAATGGTTTTTGGCCGAAGAATGAAATGAAGTAATATTTTCTTAAAAACAAATTCTAGAAAAAATTTAGTACCAAAGAGTAAAAAATAGTAAAATTACATTAAAATAAAATGAGTTACTATAAAATAATAATGTTTCTTTGTTTCATAAGATTTGAACACAAGATATATAATCATATACAATCTTGATAAATGGTGAGATTGTAAAAAAAATCTCCTACCACTTTTGTAACATTGAATAATTATCACCAAGAAAGAATAACATTAAATGATACATAAAATATCATGAAAATAATTAATGTAATGATATGAAAAGTAAAAGGGGAATTATATACACCTCAGATAATAAGATAGTTGTATAGTGTAACATACATCTTAAATAAGGAATATTAGGACAACATTCAATTATTATTTTAGTAACAATGAAACAATAAAAAAATTAAATGATAGATACTAAAATGGATTTTAAATCCATATATATTTATTTATCATAATAATATAATACTTTCCTTGGAATTATAGACAACAAAAAAATATGTTGTGAATGGGGAACATATCTCACAAAATATAAAAATGAGGTTAGAAAATCCCTTACCTTGTAGTTCCTTTGAGGTTAACATCATTTAACCTCATATATAGTCATTTTATTTAGGTTATTAAAAAATTCTAGGAAAATATTAATATTTATAATATCATATATTATCCATTTATTACATCGTATCACCTGTTGGTTAATAATGATTCATTTTTTCATTTTTTTCATGTTTTAATTTCCTCAGTTTCTTATGCCAGTTTCATCACAAAACTATTTATTCATTTTAAATAGTATAATAATCTCCACAATAATAGTCATAAAATATTTATCATATTTTTATATTAATTTAACTTTTAAAACTATTCATAACTGATGGTTATAAAAAATGAAATATGGTTGCGATCATGGAGATCATAGGTTGAATGTATGCATGAGTAACATTTCCATTTTTCAATGATCCTTATGGAAAGAAGTTAAGTAATATTAAATCACTAAAAATGATACTAATATAATAAATTTCATCTTATTTAATTATATATACTTATATATTTTATTCTTTTGATGTCGTAGTGTAAAGAGTGATCTCATTGCTTTGAGGGGGGAGTGGTCTACACGTCCATGAACGATGTTATCATATTTTTATGTGAGTGACAAGGTAAAAGAAAAATTATATTTTATATTTATATAATGATAAATATTTCATTAATATATTAAATATTTAATTTATATGAAATATATTTATTATAATTACCTATATTACCTTCCATGTAACACATTACCAAAAAATGAATCACATTTCATTGTGAGGAGGTAGTCCACCATACACACAAGTGATGTTATCATATCCCATAAAAAATAGAATTTAAAATTTTATATATGATATAATTACTCAATTAATATTATTATGTTATAAATATCATATTTAATTTTTAAATCCATCACTATATCCGACTGTGAGAGGTTGTAATAGAAACATCACTACTGGAAAATGGGTCAATACCCACAGTTTTCCCAAAAACCGTGGGTATAGACGCACCTATACCCATAGTTTTCATGAACCCTCGATATAGACTCACCTATACCCACGTTTTTCATGAACCGAGGGTAATGGTGAAATTTTCTGATCTATACCCATAGTACTTGCTAAACCGTGGGTATAGGGATCCCGCGTAAGCGCGGGAAGCCAAAATATTTCACGGGAAAACCTATACCCATGGTTAACATTGAACCCTGGGTATAGGTGGAATCTATACCCATGGTTCTAATGAAATGTGGGTATATCATTTAGTATATAATCTTATACCCATAGTTTAGGACGTTAGGGGATGTTGCAGCAACGTGGGTTCGAGACCATAATTTTATTTTTTCTAAAGGCAGTTAAAATTAATATTATTATTCAAATATATAAAAATTGAAATGTAATTAACGCATATTAGTTAGTGAGATGACATGTTTTGGTGTCGAACATTGCGGGATCAAAACCAGCAGAAATATTTTCTTTCCAAGCTGGATTATATATATTAATATATATATGAAGATGAAGACAAATACATAGAAATTTTTCGCGACTTTGTTGGTTAGGATGTGGGATTTCAGGAAGAATGTTACGGGATCAATATTTAGTGGCTTATTTTTATTACTGATATTTCATCCTATTTCCTTTTATTTTATACCCACAGTTTTCATAATATTTATTCCCATGGTTTAATTTGTGGGTATATTTCTATGACACAGTTGCAAATAGCGATACCCATAGTTTACAAACCGTGGGTATAGGTCAGGGCCCTATCTCAATTCCTCGGTTGTCCAATGTTCCCAAAACTATGGGTATAGCATATACCCCTAGTTTAAAACCATGGGTATAGGTAAATTTTCCAGTAGTAAATGAATGACATTGTTTCGTGGGGCGATAGTCTGTTGTGCACACAAATGATGACTCAAATACCCATTTGATGGAATTGTGTGTTTTTTTAGATATTAACCTTTTTATAACAATATAAAAGTATATGGGAGATGCTTTTGTTATTATAGTATAATGGTATAAGAATAATTTAAGGAGGTGGACAATGAAATAAAATAAAACTGCTCAATGAAAAATGTTAGTTCTTCTTGGGGTATCATCCTGAAGCATCCACCAAATTTCTTTCCTAGGTTGCCATTATGCCCAAAATAAGGCTTATAGAATTATTTTAGGGATGTTTTTAAGTGATCTATGTAGGTATTTTCTAAAACCAATACATTTTTAAGTGTGTATAATAGAGGATAGCGGTGGACTTTTATAAGTGGGGTTGGTGGCACACTTGTAATTGTTTTGAAATAGTAAATTCCACCGACATTTTGTTCAGGTAACTATTCCAAAATTATGTTAAATTATATATTATAGAATTTTTAAAATCTATATATTTCCATAAATTGGGTTTTGGAAAATCTTAGAGTAAAATTTCATCCTTATTATTAAAATGTATTGCCCACATAAATTGTTTTTATCATAATTAATGTGATTATGTTTAACTGGTTTCACTAATAATTACGGAAAATAATTACGTTTGTATTATTATAATTTATCGATAATTTTTATTCAAATTTTTTAATCCATTTTTTCAAAAAAAATTCATTTGTGTAAAATAATAATTTAAAATCAATCTCACACATGTGACGATACAACGGGTTTTTAGGAAGAGTATTGATTTAGATAAAGATGATTATATATTAATTATTTGAGAAATGATAATAATTTTATAAAAAAAATTAATATCTAATGATATAATATATATACATTAAATTTAAAAAATTACACATAAGGTCTTATATTAATTAATTAAAAAGGGGAAGCATTATAAATTTTGAAACCCTATTTAGAAAAAATATATTTTTAGACATAAAAACAAAATTACATTAAGAACTAATATAAAGTGGATTTAAAATGGATTAAGTGTAATATATACTTCTAAAAAATATATAGGTTAATTTAAATCAAATTTTAACTATAATTATAATATTAAATTACTTAATTTTTTAAAAATATAATCATTTTTCCAAAATTAGAATTTTTAACTTTTCACAGAAAAAATCAACATTTTCTGAAAACCAAAAAATTTCCCCAAAATTAAATTTTAATATTCCTATTCTAAAAATGATTTTATTTTTATCCAATACATTTTTTAAATTTTCAAAAAAATTATTATAATATTTTCTCAGGAAAAGAAATAAAAAAATACATTGCAGAAAAAGTATTTCTGAAGAGTAAAACCACTTTACTAAATATTGATTGTTTATTTATTAAAATTTTATCAATAATTTATAACTAGTAGGAAATTAATATATATATATATATATGTATTTCATAAAATATATAATATTATTCATACTTCTGAATTTAACAGCTATGTTATATGGTAATATATGTCATGGGTTATTTAAGTTTGATGTTACGTGCTAAGTATACTGCCGACCATAAAAATATTAGGGTTCCATGAAACAGAAAAAGAGTGTTTATTATAATGAAATAATTAATTTTTACTATGTTTAATGTGATAAAAACAAAGTTTTGTGCATGTTCTTTATGCTATTGAATGTAATTTTCTTCTTTTAAAATCATATGGTTTTATAGTTAGTAAGGATGATTAACACAGACAATTTAAAAACTATTCATCCTATAAAATTTTAAAATTTACATTTTTTATAATTTTAAATCTTTAAAATTCCTTTAAATAAAGGAACGAATTTACTATAAAAATATAATTTACAATGAGGTGTCATATTTCTCCCTAACAAGAATCATTCTTCCACCTAAAAGTTCTTAACATTCTTGATCAAAAAACAGTAGTCTCTATTACTCATTCATCAGTTCCACAAACATTTGTGTATCATGGATGTATTCTTTATACATCAATATCACATAGTAAAGAAAAATATTTACATAATTAAGAACATATTTTAATTTTAAATATTTTATACTATTTTGTTACCTATAGTGTCATCAGACTGAAAAATATGATATTCCGCCTCAACTATTTATGATTGGCCAATATAATATTTCTTCAACTATGATTCATGAAATACATCACAAATATATGTAAAACGTATTGTTAAGGTGAGATATTATTCAATTTTCTTACTAAATTACACTATTTCAAATGACTATATATACCTTGACATAATATTACCTTGTCTTTCAAATACGTTATGTTCCAAATGATTCAAAAATTTATGGAATACACAATCAATAATGACATCAAACACCCCTAGGATTCCCAGTATTTATAATTTCGATAAAACCTTTAATTTCAATATCAAATACTTTCTCCTTTCAAATTATTTTATGCATGGATTTTTAATATTTGTTTAATATCAAAAAATAACTCATCACCAAAATTTGTTACTTATGGTTACAAATCTGAAAAATGCCTCATCGTGTGCCATTATTTTTTAGATTCATTTACATTTTATGGTATAAAATTTCAACTATGTTCATTTTAAACCCCATTCACTTCTCATGGGTTATAATCAAGATTGAATTTTAATGTTTGGAGATTTTCTAAATAAAATATGCATATGAGGATAATGTCCTTATAAATGAGAATATATTATAAATTTTTTATGATCATTATTTATTGTAATCATCTCCAATATTTAGAATTGAAACCATGATTTTAATTTACACATCATCACATGAAACTATATTTCATGATTTGGGAATCTGCATTGATAAGGGAGAAACTAGAGAGATCAAAATTCTATTATATTCATTTTTTTAATTAAAAATACCCTAAACTCATACTTGAGGCATCACAGTACACCAGATATACTTCAATAAGATTACAAAAAAATTTAGAAGGTATTGACTTAATAATTAAATTTTACTCATTAATGAACATCCATCATTTTTAACACTATTAAAATTTCACTTCATTTTGAGTCAAATACATAAAGAGAGAATAAATTCATTATAATTTATCTCAAAAAAATTAATATAAAGACAAAATTTAAAGTAAAATTACAAAACCCCAATGGTAACTAGAGTTTCAATGAGAGAATGTGTTTCCCAGACACGTACTCATACCTATCTCTAGATATTTGACGGTCCATTCTACTGTATATCATTAATAAAACATGATTAAGATAGATTTTATTAATATTTTTTATCAATCAACTGAATTTAACCTACCACGTCACCTAAGATGGTTCACCCAATGGTGTGAAAAACATTCTTGATTTCCAAAATTTAGAGACAAACACTAATGGTATCAAAACATTCCAATTAATAAGGATTAATACATCTCAAATAGGTATTCAATAAATAATACATGATTAAAAATCTATGAAAAATAGTGTATATATATATCATAAGACCTAGTATGTCAAATAAATGGTATCAATATATAATTATAAAAAAAATAAGGAAAAATTATGATGAATCAATAATAATCATTTGAACATTATATTATAAAAATATATATTGTGAGATACTTCAAATATAATATAAAAATAGATCAAAATAGAAAATAAGTTAATGTGGTAAGTATATTTACATCCCAGAGTACCAAAATATCCCTAAATGGCCAAAAATATATCTTTCTTACCCATGGTCATCACCAGGTCATCATGTCAATGAAAATGAGAGAAATGTGATTATAGTGCACCAAGAAAATAATACTGTCATTTTTTTAATTTACTATTATTATAAAAAAATGTTCCAACATACCCATGGTAAGAGTATATACAGTATGATCAATCACCATGTTGGATATAACCCTAGACCAACATAACTACTTAAACAGTTAGTATTAGTTTTTAATACAATTAAACAACATTGATTTCAATTATTTTAGTAAAAAGAAAAATCATGTTACAATTTTATTTTTAAATCCAATTAGTTTGAAGACAAATATTAGTAAAGATGAATTAAGTTAATAAAAATATATTTATATAAGAGAATTAATATAAATAAATATTTATATGTAAAATAATCCTTGAATATTATACAACTTGGGATTTAAAATGTCTGTTTAATTTGATAACATAGGACCTCACTTATAAAATAATTCCACCTAATATTATACTAATAGACTCGTACTTGGACATACATTCATGAACATCACTTACTAGGAACCCCTTCTATGGACAAAATGAAGACAACCATGAAAATTGAGGCTCTCCTTTAATAGGATCTGAGTTTTCCACTAGCATTGACTATATATTCACATGAATAAGAGGAATTACCCACATAAATTCCTATAATATGTCATGTGACCTTCCAATGAACACCATAAAATAAAATAAATTCATAACCCATAATAATAAATAATGATTTATATGTCAAAAAACACAAGTCTCAAAATAAAAAATACTCAACAAAAATCCTCGGTGGTAACTCTACAAACAATCCCTAGAACCAAGATATAACTGTCCAACTTGGTCAACACGCTCAAAGTAGAAACATGAGAAATAGTCTGCATATATTTGGGTGATCATAAAAAGTACGCATAGTTGGATCATATTCTAGACTTCTCAGGAAAATGTCGAATAAAAAAACTAATGCTCCAATGACCAATTAACAGAACCAACCAGAACCTATCTGGTCATATGTCATGCAACCATATCATGAATCCCTAAATAAGTTGAAAATCTTTGTGCAGTAAGAAATATCCAGAATATAATAGTATTGATACACTACAACAATGTCCCCAGTATTTTTTCACTCTCACTCCCCAACATCCATCATCCTGTGAGATCCTGGTTCTTCCTATGAGGTACGGGTATTATTTTTCCATTTCCTTTTACATTGTTTCTGATAAAAAGGGGGAAAGTTGGGTAGTTTTGGAAATATATAGACTACACACCATGTACTTCATAGTACACACTATGTGTAAGTTAGTCATGTACTATCCACGTGCTGACTTAGTACGTTCCATGTGGTGACCATGTAAAAATAATATACTACACGACGTGTAGCTCTTTGACACGTTGTGTACTTTACTTCCCACATATCGGTTGATTCATATCCCTGTGTTGACATGTGTGATGCGTCTAAGCTTTGAACTAACCTAGAAACCCATTTAAGTCATAGTACGTAAAATGGACTACATGGAATATTTTACTTTACACACTCCATGTACTTTTATTTTTATTTGTTTATATGGGTGACCATCATGTATCATTTCTGAAAAAATATTCTTCTTCACTTTTTTTGAACTGTGATGCTTTGGGAGGATAAGAATGTTTCTTCTCCAAGATTTATCATTTTATTTATGTTCTTCAATCCATTAGTGGTTGTGGGATCGCATCTGAAAGGCTAAAACCATGCACCCTATTTCATTCATGTTCATTTTCCTCACATGCCACATTTTCCATCCAAGTAGAATTTTTCGGATTTGACTGAAAGGTAGATCTATGAAAATCGACTTCAAATTGGAGCTTGATATCATACCTTCCTATGACTATAGGTCTAAGGTACGTGGTGCTTGAATTTTTTTGTGTTTTGTGTTCATTTTAGGTTTGCGACATATGATCACATTTCCATGTATTCATTGAGACCCATGTTTCTTTATATTGAATTGACGGTATACCTTTTGGGATGTCATTGGGAATTCCCTTACATTTATATGCTTGAGAAAATCCTGGTTAGAGGTTATTACTCAGTTGGGGAATATTGGCTGGGGTTCTAAAAATGATATAATTGATTTTTTTATTAAACTATTGAGTTTAAACATTTTAAGCATGAATAACTTGTTATCGGCTTTCAAGACCTCAGTGCTAGTATTGGACTGCACATGGCTAGTCTAATTCAACTGTTTACATTTTTTTCCTTGTTTAGAGTGATTCTTTTGATTATGTATATATGATTCTTGATATTTTATATAATGGAACCTTTCGGTTGATTGGAGAGTGGCCTAGATATTATTGAGTGGGGATTGATCACAGGTTCATCTTGACCCATATTATTTGGGTGGTTTGACCAAGGATCCGGTATTGTAGACATTAGATTGAGGTAGTGTGACTCTCAGGTTGGGCTTGTCCTAGGATACATGGATGGATAGTCCACTATATTCAAACTGACATGCTTGTAGGGGTACAAGTTTCTAGAGAGTATTTGGATTGGGTTTTAAATTTTTTTATTAACCCTCACACATGATTTGGGTCGTGTAAATGTAGATGACACCGTGTTGAGGTGGTTTTGACCACTCATGTGGGTAGAGGCCCCTGTAGTTGTGGTTAGGTGTTTTTGGTTTGGGGGCGCTTATTGTAGAACCCATGAGGATGGTGAGGAACCTTCATATTGTTTGGGAGTTCCTAGGGGATGTCAGTACTTGAGACACACGGTTTCAGGAGGCACAGGGTGCCAAGTTACAACTGCTTGGGCATGCCTATGGGATGTAAATACTTGATACATGAGGTTTCAAGAGGCACATGGTGCCATGTTACTATTTCATGGGTTTGCCTATGGGATTATGGTACATGATACATGATGTTTTAGGAGGAACATGATGTCAGTTTACTATTTCTTGAGTGTGCCTTTGGGAGATTGGTACTTGAGACACGCAGTGTGAGGAGGTATGTGTTGCAAGTTACAAGACTGAGATTCCAACACTGGCTGAAAAAGGTGACACTCCCTGGTGGCTGCTGAGCACTTGTGGAGTTTTTTTTGAATTGTTCATCATACTATTTACTTTCCTTATAGTTGCATACCTTCTTAAACACATATACAAGTTTTTCACCATTTGGTGGTATCCTTTTTTGATTCTTATCACACCCGACACAAGCCCTTTGGGATGCATGTAGACTTTATGTATTTACGTACATGAAAGAGATCACCATGAGGAGATTGATTTTGTTAGCTATATCATAGAGATAGTATAGACAATGAGGTCATTCCTAGCTGGATTTTCCTCTGTCTTTCCTTCATTCCCATATCAACATACATAGTTTATTTTGTAGCTACTATTGGCTAGCCTTGGGTTCCATTGTTATTGACATGTTGGAACATTTTTGGATGAATCTTTATTGTTTAGTAGTTAAAAGTTATGTTCAACATGTTGTTCTATCTACATACTTTTGCGCTTTTTTCTATATTACTTTTACAGGTTTACCATCTATTGATTGTGCTTCCAAAATGTGGGTCTTGTTTGAGTCTGCTGAGTCTCTTATTTTATATTATACTATGACCAGTACTTTTATTTTCTCCTTCCATGAGGGTATAGCCTCCCCACTATACCTATTTACACCCTCAATGCTAGTTGGAATCCTTGGACATTCAGGGAGGTGCGCCTAAGGTCAATTGCACCAAACCCATTTAGCACTATTCTGGTGGCTATTTGGGATGAGTTGTTATAATGTGGTATTAGAGTAGGTAGTTCTTGACAGGGATTTAGTAGTATATTATCACTGAATATTAATGAGATCAACACAATTTTATTTTTTCTGGATTACAATTTGCGATATGGTTTACTATATATAGGCTATTATTAGAACAAGGTTTCTAGTTTGAGTATAGGTTCCTGCATCCACGGTTATATGGGATGTACCAAGTTATCTTGGGTGGGAATTTCTATATCTCTTTTTCACAGATTACTATTTATATTATTTACATGATGGTGGATTACTTGGTGTGTGATATTATTGGTAGGGATAAGTGACCCATGACCCAGTCTGGTAAGGGTGAATGGGACCTTGGCCTGGTATAGGAAGGTGAGTTTTCATGGATTTTGATAGGTTCATTGTTATGGTATTTTCATTTGATATCATCCCGTATTTTTTGGGAAATGATAATACCATGTCAATAATATCAATTTCAATGTGATCAATGCTTTTGATTTGTGAAGGGTAAAATTACTCATAGAATTTATTCTTAACTGCAATGTAATATTCCATGCTTTTAATTATGTAAAATTACATGTGGAATAAGATTTTGGAATGACTCATATATGAGAATCTAGGTACTATGATTTAGGTGATGTTGATTACTGGGATTGGGCATCCTGGACGTCAGTTTATGGTAGTGTGGCTGTAAGGATTGGGAAACATAGTCGTCGGTTTGAGGCAATAATGTTTGTCAAGATGAGCATGGCCTTAGATAATTTTGATACTTGTCTCTATGGAGGGTGGTTATGAAGGCCATGAGTCTAGGATTCCATGGGGTATGGTTTTTTTGGGGGTGACTAATGATAGTTGATATGCACGACCTCTTTACTTCATTCCTTATCAGTGTTATGTAGATATAGATGTGTGTGTGTGTGTGTGTATGGGATGTATGAACATTTATGGTATTCAGCAGGTTCGTCCTAGGTGGCTCGATGGAATGTAAGGAGGGTGATGGTACAGTGCTGGATGAGCACAGTCGGGTTCAGACAAATTATGGGTAGGAAGAACATGAGCTACATGTATAGACTCAGGGATAGGATCAGGTTCAGGATCCATTGTAGGAAAATCATTAGCTGGGTCTGGTAGTATTTGGGTCGTGGATCAACAAGAAGCTCTAATCTTGCCTCATACATGTTTTGTAGGGGATTGATAGAGGCAGATATGATACAAAGCCTTCATTGGGATATCTGACTTGGGATTTCCAGTTATTGAACCCTCTACTTTTTCAGGGTGACGGAGGTCCTCAAGTGGCTGAGAATGGGATAGCGAGCATGCAGATGTTCTTCGAGTAGCTTGATATGTCTCTAGGATGGAGAGTCAATATGGAGACGTACATACTAAGAGTACTAGAAAAGCATTGGTGGGTTGTGTAGGTTCGGGCTTCCAAAGACGAATTATTGGCATGGAAGGACATTTAGGATTGTTTTTTCGAGAACTTATCTTTATGACGCTGATGGAAGAGGGAGATCAGGAGTTCTTGAGCCTCTAGTAGGGTGACATTTCAATCACAGACTATGCAAAAACCTTCATTGAGTTGTTTCGCTTTGCACCTTGTATGGTAATAAATTACTCCATGGGGGTGAGGCATGTCAAATATGGCTTACGACACACCATTAGGTGCAATTAAACATATTTAGGATGGCCTCATCCTATGAGGTCATGAATCAGACACACATAGCTGAGGGAAACCTGATGGAAAGGTCCTATTTGAGCTTGTTTATGGGTTCAAGTGATGGTCCAGATTGTAGGAAGTGAGGTTGATAAGATTTTCAGCAGGTCAGTGAGGACAAAGACTCTACTAGGCCACCTCGTGGCAGTTCATTAGTGGTTTTCCTTTAGTGTGGGAAGCCAGTGAATTTTTAAACACAGTGAGATAGGCCTCCTAATGAGTGATGGGCATGTGGAAAGGTGGAACATCTTTATAGGTTCTATAGGATGCATTGCTAGACAACCAACAGGCATGGATAAGGATAGATGGTGGTGTCTAGTGTTGATTTAAAATTATTATCAAGTGAGGGTAGAAGAGTCTTAGTTTCATGTGGAAGATTTGGTAGAAATAGAAGGAACCACTTGAGGGGTCATTACTTGGTGACAGGAGCATCAGTTTTGGGAGGTCAGGCATCAGAAAATATTAATTCAGGCAAGGTCCACACCATGGAGCTACTAGAGGCTTAGTAGGTTGGTGACCCAATAATGGGAAGCGGAACTTCATGGGTGTGGCTGTGATTTTCTTGTTTTCTTTTGGAATGGCCTGTTAAGGCATGTCCATTTTGAGTGTACAAGGTGCACAAGATATATGTGGATTGAATAGATTCTTGTAAGTGGGATTGAAACCATTTCTAGTTTATGATATATATATATATATGAGATTTGTGGTATCAAGAGCATTGAGGATGAAGAATACTTGAGGATTCATGGGCATCGGGGCATCAAGGATGCGAGTTACATGAGGTGAAAGGAAGAAAGTTTAGTTTTGAGGATACATGGAGTTCAAGTCCTCTAGGAGGCGGACACCGATGCAGTGCCAGATTAGTTTGGGTGTTGGGAATGGCACTAGGGAACTTGATTGGGTATAGAGGTAAAGATGTTTCACGATAGGACCATGGGTCCTGGTAATTGGTTGATGGACCTTTTATTGATTTGAGTTTTGGGCCAAAGATGTTCCGGAATCTGTCTTCACCACCCTTGGTAGGGAAATTTGGGGAAGAATTGCTTTAAGGGGGATGTTTTTAAGAACTCGGTTCTTCCTATGAGGTATGAGTCTTCTATTTATTTTTCATTTTTACATTGTTTTTTGGAAAAAGAGTGAAAATGGGTAGTTTTGGAAATTTCCAGATTACACACCATGTAAATCATAGTACATTTTGTGTGTATACTTGGAATTTACTTTCCACATTCTGACATAGTTCCAAACATGTGATAACCTTATAAAAATAAATTATTACGAGGAGTGTAGTTCCTTAACATGTTGTGTATTTTACTTTTCGTTTACCAGTTGAGTCCTAGCCATGTGTTGACCCGTGTGACATATCTAAGCTGTGTGATCACTAGGAAACCCACATAAGTCAGACTATATACAAGCCACTACACAGTTTTTAGTCCTTAATAAAGGTGGTGTAATTTTATTTTTATTTGATTATATGGGAGTGTGTCACGTCACATTTTTTAAAACAACTTCTTCTTCCCCATTTGTGGATTGTGACTCTCTAGGAGGCCAAGAACATTTATTCTTCTAGATTCGTCATCTGAAGTCTATTGTTCAATCCGTTAGTGGTTGTGGGAATTCCTCAGGAAGGCTAAAACCACACACCCTATTCTGATCATGTTCCTTTTCCTCACACGCCTCAGTTTACATCCAAGTAGAATTGCATATATTTGATGGAAACATATATCTACAAAGATCAACATCGAATTGGAGCTCGATATCAATCATTTCAACATCTATGAGTCTATGGTAGGTGGTTCATACCTTGTTTTGTGTTTTCCTTGTCATTTGGGGGTTCTTCCTTTTTAGCACAATGTTGGGAATTGGGAGAGACCCACATATCATTATATTGATTTGACTATATGCCTTATGGGATGTCTTTGGTCTTCCCCTTACCTTGTTATTTTTAGTGTGTCTGGGTTAGAGGTCATTGCTCACTTGGGGAATTTCGGTTGGGGGTTCCAAATTGGTTATAATTGATTTTTATTTATTAAAATGATGAGTTTAAACTATTTAATACTGATTAAGTTGTTATAGGCTTTTAAGTCCTTAGTTCTTTTATGGGAAAACACATGGCTTTTTTAATTCAATTGTTTAAATTGTTTTTCCTATTTAGAGTGATTATTTTGATTATATATATGTGATGCTTGATGTTCCATATACTAGAATCTTTTGGTTGTGTTGGACATGACCCAGATAATCTTGAGTGATTATTGATCACAGGTCTAGCATGACTCGAATTATTTTGGTGGTTTGGCCATAGGATTGAGCATCGTGGACATCGAATTGAGGTAGTCTGACTGTCAGGTTGGGAATGTCCCAATTTACATGTGTGGCAAGGGCTTCAGATTCTGAGAGACATGGTCATAGGGGAATGAGGTTCCAGAGATATTGTGGCTTGGGTTATAAATGTTTCGATTACATCTCACCTGTGATTTGGGTCGTGTGTACATAAATGACTCCATAATGAGGTGGTTTTGTCCTCTCATGTTGTTAGAGGCCCTATTAGTTGCATTTAGTTAATTATGGTGTGGGGGTTATTGTTGTAGAAGCCATGTTGAAGGTGAGGAGCATTCCTATTGTTTGGGACTGCCTATTGGATGTCGATACATGAGATACGAGGTGTTAGTAGGCACCTCGTGCCAGGTTACTACTATTTGAGCATGCCTATTAGACATCAGTACTTGAGACACGAGGTGTTGGGAGGCACATGGTTCCAGGTTACTACAGTTTGGGCATGCATATGGGAAGTCAGTACATGAGACATAAGGTGTTAGGAGGAACATGGGGTTGGGTTATTATTTCATGGGTGTACCTTCAGGGTTCCAGTTACATGATTGAGAATCTCGTATTGGCCAAAGCAGTTGATGCCCCCTAGTGGCTGATGAGCACCAGTTGAGGATGTATTTTCATTGTGTGTTGTACTATTTACTTTTTTTTATAGTTTCATGCCTTCTTAAACACCTATACTAGGTATACACCATTGGTTGGTATCCTACTCAAATTCATCTCACAGTCTACACAGCCCCTTTAGTACACATGTAGAATTTATGGATTTATGTACAATAAAGAGATCTGCTTCAGGAGCTATATCATATTATCTTTTATAGGGAGATGTTATGGACCTTGAGGTCATTCCTAGCAAGATTTTACACTATTTTTCCTTCATTTGTGAATTAGCATGCTTACTTGATTTTGTACCTGCTGTTGGATAGCCATGGGCGCCATTATTATTGACATGTAGGACCTGTTGTGGATGAATGCTTTGTTTTTTAGTAGTTACAAGGGATGTTCAACATGTAGGTCTATTTACATACCATTGTTCTAATTTCTATATTGGTTCTGCTGGTTTATCTACTATTGATTGTTCTATCGCTATGCGAGTCAGGTTTGTGTCTATAAGGTCTCTTATTTAATATTATTCTCGGACCAGAACTTTATTTTCCTCCTTCCTATAGGATATATCCCCACGATACCTATTTACACTCTCACTGCTAGTCGGAAGCCTTTGGCATTTGGGGAGGTGCACCTAAGGTTAGTAACACCCACCCCATTTAGCACTGTTTGAGGGGTTGTTCGGTTAGGGATGTTACACGTCCTATACTACAAATCCCCTCAGTATTTATGCCACAACACACCACACTAACCCCATCACATGTGATGTAGTTGGACCACATCCCTACCTCTCCAAACATACAAGAGGGTTTGACATAAACTATTTTAACCAAAATATACATACCATAAAGACAACTTCCACCTCATATAGTATATCTAAATATCTACTATACATTAAATCCTTGTCACATAACAATAATATGAAGGTATCATGAAGATAAATTACAACAAACATATTACTGTATCCTACCCCGAAATACCCCCACTATGTACCATTTCTACATTGACATAATCGGAATATTGAACCACACTAGGAATGGAGAGTTTGGAAGATGGATTAATCATCCATCTAGTCCCTCACCAACCTAGATGTTTAGGGGAAACCCTAAGAACCAAAATCATTTGTTTTTTACAATGTTTATCTGATATGGGTGGGTCATATATGAAATTAGAAAAATTAATAGTATAAAATTTGCACAAAATACCAATCATGTATGTTCACCCAAAAAAGTCCTTCCACAACCCACAAACATAACTATAAAAAAATTCCACTAAAAACTACTTACACAAACCAATCTCCAATACTATTCAATATAAAATAAACTAATCCCACATCCCAAGAAAAAATACCCAAAAAAACTAAAATCCATTAAGGCACATTATCTATCCCATTTCGAGATTTACCATTACTAATCAAATTAAATGCATTCTTCCATTTCTATTAAAAAATTAATGAAAATAAATCAATCCAGTACATATATTTATTACAGTTGTAACCCATTTGATTTATTTATCCTTAAATATTTATAATCATTATTTAATTCAATTTTATCCACACCAATTTTGAAATTACCCCTTAATAGCTATAATATACTACCAATAAGAAAAATCAAAAAACCCATATCAAATAGTCCTAACATCATCTCACAACAATATCGGAATTCCCTATTTCTAACTAAAGAAAGGCTTCCACATCCCTATATCAAAACTAACAGCAACTGGAAAACAGACACACATCAATGTCTATTATCACTCAATCCAACTAATCACAGCTCTATTTCCCAACACATATCATCATCCTAAAAATGCATTTAATGAATGTCCCAAAAGATTCATGAAATTGAAACATCATAAACACTACTATAAGAAAGGCATTTAATAGTGATGGTATTTTTCATCACTAGAAGAAATAACTGATAAATGGAATCTTTATCAGTGATAAATAAAGAACTGATAAATTAAACAATCATTAGTGTTTTCTAACAATAATAAAGGTTCCCATTATTAGCAATTTTTTTAGCACGGATAAAGGGGACCAATTATAAATTCTTTATTTTTAGTGCTTATAATGTAATCCTTTATTAACACTTTTTTAGCATGGATAAAGGTCCAAATAAAAAATTGAAATAATAATATTAATTAAAATTAAAAAAATTATGTTTATTAAAAAAATTATAGATTTTATTAGATAATTTTTTATTGATAAAAATGAATTAATTAATAATAATATATATTAATTATAAATAATAATAAATATTATGTAATAAATATATAGATATATAGAAAAAGAAAATTTAATAAATTATAATTAAATATATTTAAATTTAGAAAAATATCATACATTTGGTTAATGTGATGATTGATTATAACATAAATAAATAATATATATTAAATATATTTATAGATATTAATAAATATAAATATGATTTATATAATAGAAAATATTTTTTTACCTTAAATAGTAATATATTTAGTGAGTAATGGTTTAGAATTAAAAAATATATGAATTAAAAATACTGACTAATTGAATCGAGTAATTGACATAATTCAATATCGTTAGATTTTAAAATTAATAACATAGATCAAATGTATTATATTGATTTCACATGTACATAATTAATTCATTTTTATATACATATACCCACCCAAAAAAATTAATTTATTCAGTTTATATTATTTATTATATATTTATTTATTCACTGTGTTTTAATATTTTATATATGTAGTCATTTTTATTTCAATATATATCTATTTTTTAATTATTTTTTAATCCAACATATCCACAATTAGAATATTGTACTTATTTTTTATTAATAAAATTTGTCCATTTTTTACATGCAAGATATTAATAATAAATATTAATTAATAATGATAAAAATCCAATAGTAAGAAAATATTAATAAATAAATATATTTATAAATGTTTATTTATTATTTTTATACATGTAAAACTGTAAATAAATAAATAATATTAGTTTAAATGGTTTTAATCTGACTATATATAAATATTTATAAAAATATAATAAATTTATTTATATAGAGAATATATTTAATATGTATATAAATATATATTTATAATTATAAAAATATATATAATGATATAAATTTTTTTTTTCAATAACTATATATATAATTATAAATAAAATGTAATATATTAAAAGAATTATTAAATTATTATTTTATAAAAATTATTATTATAATTATTATATTTATATATAAAAATTATACTTTTTAAAAATAATATTTTTTTAAGAAAAAGTAGTATATGTATTTATCATTTCTGTTTTAGCATTGATAAACATAATGATTTATCATCCTTTGGAAAGCAGTGCTTAAATCAATATTTATCTACAATAAAACATTAGTGCTATTAAAGATTGATTTTATTAGTTCTTATTTGCACTGTTAAATATTCATTTTATTAGCACATTATTATCTTAGCCTTGATAAAATGACTCTTTGTCATTGATTTTTTTGAAGCACCGGTAAAAGTGGCATGGTATATTTTAAGAACAATAACCATCACAAACTAGTTTGCAATATCCAAAGATCCCTAAATAAGTGAACTACTACTAGCACTCCTCATTGTCGAATCGATGTAAAATCAAGGCTAGAATCAAGGATCCAACTGTTCCAATGCTTGAATCCAAGTCTTGAGTGATTTAATGTTTGAACGTAACCGTGGATCCAAATAAATCCAGGTTTTTTGATATCTTTAATTTACAACGGTTATCCACAAAACCTTATTGTCCCACATCTATGTATCCTATCAAATCTACATTAACTATCTTATGTTAAAAAACCCAAAATTCATTATTTTTAAGATATGTTGATGTTCCTTCCTCCATGATATCATTTAGGTCTCCTTGGGACAAAATTGGTATTGTGGGACTTGAATCATATCAAACCCAATGATTGGTCATGTTGTTGTGAGGTATAATATGCTCCCAATACCAACATTCCATGACATATACCACTTTTCAATAATAATATTTTGAAAAATTCATCCATATAGTGGTTGTTTTTGTCATTGTTTTTGAATATTTCATTGAAAATCACTTCGATGAAGGAATATCTGACATCATTGGGGTCTTATATTATGTCATAAATCAATTATAACAGAGGGGGTTGAGTTTGGAGGAATTGAAATATTAGGTTATCCCATTTTATTTGAAAGATAATTCTACAGGTTTTTCCAAAAAATGGATGATAAAATATCTAACACAAGGGAAGAACTATATAATTTTTTCATCATGATATTTCTTACAAGGATAATGAGTAATGAAATATGGTGTAAAACTAATGGATTTATATAGGATGAATAAGAACTATTTCATGAGCCTTGGGATAGAATAGGGGTAACTTAAGAAATGTAACAATCAAATTATTCTGATGAATCTGAAAAATCAGATGTGAAAATAACATTAAATATGATTGAATTTTTATCATATTTTATTGAATTCTTCTTGAAAAAATATAACGTTTTCAGCTTTTTTTTTTAAATATTTGATTTTGAATTTAATTAATATAAATTAAATTCTATAAAAATAAAAACAAATATTATTAGTTTTCTATAATTTTGGGAAAACATTATATCGGAAAACTGATTTTGAGACTAAATTTAATTTATATTTTGATTTTGTTTGCTGAAATATAGTCAACAAATAAAAAATTATGAGTATTTTTCTAGGAAAACAATCAAAATCATGGTGTTTTAAGAAATGAAATATTGTTTCATTTTATGGTGTATTAGAAGATTACATTGATGATAGATTTTATTAATCTCAATCCTTTAAGATAGATTTAATTTTTTCTAGATTTGATATTTTCTTTGATAAGTAAATTATTTAATGTGAAAAGTTTCTAATTATTTAAATTTGAAAAAATATTTTAATTAATTAAATAATATATCTCATACTAATAGACATAGTTAACTTTTATAAAAAAAATATTAACATTGATTGATGAAAATTTAATATAAAAGTTTAATTGAATATATTTTATTGAAAGAAAAACTATTTTCAGGGATAAAATCATTAAGCCATTAGAATCCCACTTCAAGTCATAATTATTAGTTTGTATTTAATAATTTAATAACATGATATCTTTATAGTGGATTCTTAATTATATTTAATTGTACGGTTTATGAACATAAACTTATATCCATTTCTTATGTCCTTCAAGTGGTAATATGTTTCATTGAGATAAATTACCATGACCTTTTATGATAAGTGTTTTACAGAATTAAGACAAAAAAATTAACTAAAACACTAATGTATTTTTTAACTAATGTATATTTTTGGGAAAAATATATGCAACATCTTGATATATAAGAAGTCTTCATTGTTCTTATTCAGATCAAGCTCCTCATGTCACATTATTCTTATTTCGATCAAACTCTATGGGCATTGATTCGATCAAATTATCATTCTTGTCAGTCTCTCCAAAATATTTTGACTCTACTTATTAAAAAATGTGTTTTTTCGTATATTCATACTCATCCACGTTTTCAATAAGACTTTATGAACACAGATGAAATTTTATTCAATGACTTCAAACATTCTTGTACTTATTTCAGTTGATAAAAGAAAAACAATCTTTTAAATGATAACCCACTCAGTAATACTTATTAATAATCACTTAATTTGTTTCATAATGCATCTAACAAATAGTATGTATTTTTTATGATAATCCAACTAAAAATTTATCATTATTTAACATTTCCTTTTTGAACCACACTTACGAATCTCTTATTACCATCCATGTAATTATCACTAACGGGAGACATTTGCCTTTGATAATGGATATTGTATGTGTTTATTAGATTATTAGACAAAATGTATATTTTATAAACCCAATAAGATATTGTTTCCCATAGAAGATTGAAATATTCAATCCAATGTAACTTATTTTCTCCTCATCCTCCTCGCTCATTGATTGATTGACTGGAATGATTTATTTGTTTTTTTATCATCATTCTTTATTTTCTGTATGCATATCCCTTTGTTCAAAAATGTTTTCAGAGTAAAATCATTATCAATAGACTTAATGTATTGTTTAATTTTTATGTTTAATTTTTATATTTGCAGTATTACTCATATAATAATTTATTTCTTATACAAGTATAAACTTTTGTTCAAATTGGAGTGGTTTATTCGAAGCATCTCATGCTCCTGAGGGAATGGAATTTGATCCTATAACCATGATAATGAAGAGAAGGATATGTATCAAAATTTTATACAAACATATTAAAGTGATTAATTACCACTACATATTTAATTAATTTTGTAATTATATTATCTACTATTCTTAATTTATTTATTTTATTTTTATCTAATACTTATTTTTTCACATATCTTTTCAAAATTAATATTTCTCTTTCATCTATATGTAAAAAGTCACATAAAAGATAAGATTATTATTTCTACCAATGTTACCAAATTTTTAATATCTATTTCATTTCATTGTCAAACTACCAACACTACATATTAATTCAATGTTATTAGTTGAAAATACTTCTTGTGGTTAAAAGACACTACTCTTCTAACATTTAACAACAGTAATGGTTTTTTGGTTAAGAACATTGATTCAATATGTAGTGTTCGTAGTTCGACATAGAGATAATTTGGAAACATTGTTTCATTGACAGTTTGGATTTTTTGAGGCTTTAGGATGAGTAGGAATTAGCCACAGCTATGCCTGACACTCAGTGTGAGTCACTTGACTCCAAGTTTTTATTTTTATTTAAAAATGACATTAATTTTAGTAGCTACAACAACTTTAATACTCAAAATGGAAAAAATTATTATTATTTTTATACTTTTAGGAAATGATCCATAAGTCATTTCAGACATGTAGGAATTAGTCTCACCTCAACTCTATGGATGGTGTGACCTCTATTACTCAATGTGTTTGTTATCTATTTAAAACAGACAGTTTAGTTCAAAAAATTCCACTCACATAAAAGAATGAAAACATGATTTGATATTCTTCATTGTTTAGAAAAATAAATTCATAATTATTTTTTGAATATCAATAATCGTTCTCATTTAAAACAGATACATGATGTGATCAGTTAGGTCAAAGTGTGTGTTTCTAGTTTAAAATGATATTTTTGTAAGAAAAAAAGCGACATACTAAAAACCAATAAAACACATTTGGATTATTTTGGAACATTTTATAAATTACCCATATTTCATTTGAGACATGTACAAAACAAACATACCTCAATTCGACGCACTGTGTTACTGGTATGACTCCAAATACATCTTTTTATTTAAAATTGAAATTATTTTTAATAAAAAGGAAAATTGACCTACTAAAAACCAACAAAATGAATACACATTGTATTTATAATTTATTAATAAAGTCTATAGGTCATTTTAGATGTGTAGGAATCAGCCATACCTGAATCTGATTCACAGTGTCACCGGTATGACTTCAAGTGCATCTTTTTATTTAAAAACGACATCATTTTTGATAGAAAAGAATTTTAACCTAATCCAAACATAGAAAATACATTCATATTGTTTCGATACATTAGGTAAATTATTCCTAAGTTATTTTTATGTGTATGAAACTTTCTCAAAATAATCTGATAAAATATTTTCTTGATGTGACTCAATGTGTCCGTTGTCTGTTTAAAATCAACATTTTAGTTCACAAATTGTCCATCGCTAAAAATAATGGAATCACACCAAGATTTGCAAGATAATTATTTAAATTGAATCATAATTAATTTTTTTCCATGTAGTAATTGGTCTAATGTCAAACAGATACATGATGAGGTTGTTATGAATCAAAGGGTGTGTTTCGAGTTTAAAATGACATTTTAGTAAAAAAGAAATGTGTCATACCCAAAACTGAGTAAATGTATAAGGATTATTCTGATAATTAATTAAAATGATACATAATAAATTTAGGACATTTTAGAATTATAGACACCTCAATCTAACATATTATTTTACCGATATGACTCCATGTGCATCTTTTTATTGACAATTAACATCAATTTTATTAAAAAGGACAACTCACCTACTCAAAACTAAGAAAATGCATTCATATTGTTCTAATAATTTTGAAAAATGATCCATAATTAATTTTTTATGTTTAGTAATCAAATAAAATTCAATTTGATACATGATGCCTCTGGTATAACACAAAGTTTTCATCCGTTATCAGTTGAAAATAAACATTCTTGTTCAAAAAGGGTCACTCCATAAAAACTGATAAAATTAATTATGAGTTTATTTATAATTTATGAAAATGATTCATAAGACATTGTTCATGTTTGTTAATTGATCTCACATCAAAATAATGCACGATGTGACTGTTATGGGTTAAATTTCATGTTTCCACTTTAAAATAACCTTTTACTAAAAAGACAAGCGATGTACTCAAAACTGATAAAATACATTTGGATTGTTTTGAAACTATAGGAAAATGATCCATAAGTCATTTGATATTAATAAGAATCAATTTTACCTTGATCTGATGCATATTTTCATTGTAATGACTCCATGTGTGTTCTCCTAATATATAAGTATCATTCTAGTTTAAAACATGATTCATGTCACAAAAACTGAGAAAATAGCCCTAGACTATTATTTTCACTTAAATTATATAATAAATCATGATTTTTTTCAATTTGTTGTTTTTCTGTGTTTTTGGTGCGTTGTTATAGAAAACTTCACTGGTGCTACAGTGCCATATTACATCACACTACAGTATTCCCCTTTATCACTGCTTTTATAAGCACTGATAAAGGGCACCTTTATCACCACTTATAGAAGTATTGATAAGGGGAACCTTTATCAGTGGTTTTAAAAGATATGATAAAGGAAACCTTTATCAGTGCCTCATTAATTAGTGGTATTGGGGTCCTTTATCTGTGCTTAGAGAATCACTAATAAATAATTCGATATTTAAATCTCATCCCAATTGTCAACACTTCTCTTGTCCTGATAAAGGTTGTTTTTAGCACTATTAATGTCCTATTTTGTAGCAGTGAAATATCATATATATTCTAATTTTAGCTTTATCCACACTCGTTATTTTCTTTTTAATGAAGATATCTTGATCAATTCACCTTTGATTATATAAAAATTAACAAACCAATTTCAAAATTTCACACAGTTGGTTCATTACCATCACTAAATTATTAGCCATTTATGAAAATTTATTCCAAGTGTATGTTCACAATAATAACACTCAATTCATATAATACATTATTTTCAACATTATAAAATTCAATAATGAATCATATGAATAAAATCAAATAAATGGGTAAACGCATGTGAAACCCCTGTTTCCCATCAATTTATTAAATTCTAGTTTATTATATTCATTAATAAAATAAATCATATCAATGAAAATAAATAAAAACTATGATATTTACACATTCTACATAAAATAGAAGTGATTTATTGAATCCCCTAGCTGAATTGGAGCGTCACAATCCAATACATAGGGGGAAGAGATGATTTCAAGAACAAAACTATTCATGGGAACCCTCAATCAACCTAAACAACAACAACGACTCATCAATAATGTAACCCAACACCCTCAAATAAGGCTAGTACTACTAGAGAGATTACTAAAAGGGTAAATGAGGAGAAATCAAGATGGAATGGGAGGTAACATAACATGGATCACCCGAAATCAACACCCAATAACATATGATTTGAGATAGTAAACAATTCAAGGAAATATTATCCAAAATATCTCTAGGATATTCCAAGGATATAGATAAAGAATGAAAATATATTTTAAGTCATCGGTGCCCCTAAATTTATTCCTATGAAATATAATAAAATAACATTACCCATGGATATATATTATAGTGAAACTTATTGTATTTTCAGAAAACCAAATAAAAACATAATGAACCACACACCAATGGGTTTGGGTTGATAAAATCTTCTGAAATAATATTTCATGTGCTCCTATCTAAAAATAACCAATGACAAGATCTAATAAATTTGATAAATTAATGTGTTGAAATACTAATATCAAAGTTTCATGATGAAAACATCTAAACCAAAACATTTTATGTCATGTGTTCCATGGTAAAAAAACTAAAAAAGGAATAATGAGAAAAACCACATATCACAACTTTCATATTAGTAATGATTTAAACAATTACAACCTAAATTCCCTTTTTTGTCCTAATAAAACTCAGACTCTATCCATAATATAGCTAATGGGTTGTGTTTTAGGGTCCCTTAATATAGGAGAATCCATAAACAAAACACTTAATTCTTCTATATGTGACAAAGGAAACCACACCACAAAAATACCTTCCATATAACACTCATGAAAGAGGATATCTCTGTAACGCCCCGACCCTAGTTACCTAGAGTCAGTGCATTATTACATAAAATTGGCATGATCACAAAAAAGATCAAATCTCAAAAGACCGATTGGTTTAGTATCCTTGGAAACACTAGATATATTCATAAAGTTTTACATTACATCATAAAGTGAAAAACTACTACAACAACATAGTCTCCATATTCCACACTCATATCCCAACATAAAATCCCTGCAGGTCATTCATAACTTACTTCTTCACATCCTGGGAAAAATAAAACATAGAAAAGGGGTGATCTCAAATGCCCAGTAAGGATAACAATATAGCGGAAACTTTCAAAAATAAGCATAAACATTTAAGGCAATGTATAACTAAAACAAAAGCCTTTTAAACTAGAACTTCAACATAGTATGGAAAAAGTAAACTGAAATAATGGCATTTACTTATTCACATTGATATTATACTAATCCAATAATCACATGCAATATCAATAACCACTTTCATAATGATGGAATGCATAATGACAGACTATCATAACCACATAGCCAAGGCCTCATGCCAAGACTACAAATAAGATTTTACCAAGGCCTTGTGCCAAGACACTAGTTTGTCTCATTAGACCTACCAATGCATCGAGGAGCTATATCGGGCTCCACCCGTCACTTACTAAGTCCAATGCATTCCCATATTAAAAGGTTTAAACATAACATAAACATTCATATTAAAACTAGCATACGAAATGTCAACACTTTCTCCATAAACCATGAATGGTATAAAAATAACACATCCACAGTAAAACATAACAAAAAACCTTAAATACAATAAAAAAGTTTTGTATCATAATAAATCAACATCAAATAAGCTTAAAATCTATCAAAGGATGTTGACATAGATGAAATCAAAACTATTTGAGAGAAATATCTCTTTTCTCGAAATCATTGAAAAGTCACACATTTATAAAGGAATAAATTTAAAAGAGAATTTTGAATCAAAGTGTCCCATACCACTTTGAAACTTTTGAAAAGAAATATCATTTCAAATACTTCATGTACATATAAATAAATCCTTAAAATCATTTTTAAAACATGGACATTAATTAAAAATATTTAGAAAGATAAATATTTAAAACATTTAAAATTATGATCTTGATAAAGAGTACCTTTCACAAATTCTTAAAACATTCATTTTGAAATCATTTAAAAGTCACATAATTATAAAATAAAACATTTACATCAAAAATATTATTATAATCTTGTAAGAGAAGCTTTGATGATTTTATAACGGCGGTAAATAGCCACACCTGCCGTATAAGTTAAAAAAAACATTCTTACCTTAAATTTGTTGAAAGGTTAAAAGTTCCTTGTTTGGAAAACGACGGAAAGATTCCTTTAAAAACACATAAGGGTATAAATTACTTTAACCCATATTCTTTTTAAATAGTAAAAAAAAATTGAAATACATTTTGAAAATACATGGATGTGGATGATAAAGAAATCCCATTAGATTATTAGGTATAAACAACCTTGGATAATGAAGAGATTGCGAAATAAACCCTTACCTTGTAATTTTCCTTGGTTGAGGGTAGGTTAACCTCCTTTATAATGGTTAAATAAGTGTTATTAAATTATACAAGAATCATATATATTAATATGATATCATATATGATCTTTTAACACTGCTTTGTCAATAATATCTTAGTATTATCGTCGTTTCGGGTGTTAACTTACTCGTTTTCTTTTATATGTTTTGTTACATAAGCCATGTTTTTCATGGATAGGTTGTATCTTATTCATATCCAGAATGATATCATGTCCTTAAAAATTATTTTTAAATCATAAAATGATAATTATACTTGAATGGATACGATGGAGAATGAATCTCATCGCGTTCGTGGAGACGGTAGTCCGTACGTACGCACGAGGGACAATATCATTCTTTTGATATTAAAATAATATATAAATGGATGGTATATCATATATAAAGAATATTTAACATGCTATATTTATTATTTACATGAGTTACACATCATTATTATTCCCATCCAAATAATAATATGTTGAATAACAATTACACCAAAACATGGAGAAGAAAAGCCGTACGTACGCACGTATGGTGACATGCTATTCAAAGGGTGGATAGAATACTGAATATGGTTGTACCATATTTATAATAACATCACAGTATATATATGATACTGGAGTTATTATTTTAGAATGGTAATAACAATGAATGAAGAAGTGGAAGAAGAAAGGAACTTGGAAAAGGGTGGTGAAATCATTACCTCTTATTCGGGTTCTTCCTTTTGATTTGATCAAAAGGGATCCTTAGGTTGGATTTATGATCAAACTAAGGCCTCTAGGTTGTAGTGAGGGATGTTGGGAGAGTATTTGGGCAGAGTTTTGACGAACCAAAAGGCTTTGAATGTGACAGCCCAAGATTTTATGGAAAATATTCTTTTTAATTTCACTAATGTCTTGTGTTGTACGCTACACCAAAAGGAGCTTGCACAACACGCATCCTTGACTTTCCTTGCATTACACGCAATCGCGACCTTCCTCGATAGCGTGTGTAGTACACAATAATGAGTTTCACTAAACAACAATATGCTATTAAAACATTATTAAAACTAACCGTTATGAATAGTAATAACCACTTTTTGAAATTTTGTAAATTTTATTTTTCAAAATGGAATTCATTTTTGGATTCGTAATATTGAAATTAGCTTAGGGTGAAATTTTGGTGATTTTCGGATAACTTTCATATTTTGATGAATAGTGAAAATTACTAAATTTTAATTAAAAACAACTTTTTCAACCGAAATAATTAATAGTGATAAATTATTAATTTGAGTGGTTTTATAGTATATTTAGAATATATTTTTACAATTCCATACAATGTTGGTCATTGGATGTAATTTCACATTTACACCAGACATAAACAAGTGCTAATCTTTTGATAGTTATTATCTCTTAAAAACACGCTATTTGTTGTGACAGCGGAAATTAATTATAAAATTAATTAATGCAACTTATATGTTGGGAATTTTGTAAAATATAAATCATTTTTGAATTCGGAATATCAATTATAGCTTAGGGTGAAATTTTGGCATTTTTCTGAAAAACTTCAATTTTTGATGAATAGTGAAACTACTAAGTGGTAGTTAAAAAATTAATTTTTTCATAAATCTTAATTTTACCGCTTCTGTGAATGGAATTTCAAAAATCTGAGAGACACGGTTGATTTCAGTAAGTAAAATGTGGTTCAATGAGATGAAAATAATTTTTGGTGAATAGTAACGTTTTACTTTTATTTACCACGGTTAAAAGTAAATAGGGTAATTAAGGGTAAAATGGATATTAATATTACCCTAACACATGTCCTAATCCTATTGTACAAGTGTATCTCGACCAAAAACAACCTTAAGTGTAATATATTATCATTTAGGCCCACTTGGATTAGATTAGGACATTTATTATTATTTAATTCAAAGAAGAGTTAAAAGAGTTAAAATCAAAGTTTATTTTACTAAAACATTTTTAATATAGGGTTATACATATAATAAATTCGACTATAAATATTCATTAGAAATATAAAACTATTTCCTACATAATGGTATTTTATTTGTAATTTTTATACATTAAATAATTTAATTTATTTATGACACAACGATGATGCAGTAATTATCTTATTAATGAAATATTGACATAATTGATTTTATAAATACTCAAATAAATATAATTTGAGACTTTTTATGAATTCCACTAATTTTATAGGTTCATATGACATGTTAGTATTGATTTTATTAACTTTTTTAGAACTTATCATTCTGTTATTATTTTCAAAAAAATAAATAACTAAATAGTGTCAAAATTGACATAAAATAGTTTTTAAAACAATTTTTATATTATTAATTGTTTTTTTATTCCTAAAAATCTAAGGATCGGCCAAATGACTTAGATAAGGTTATATATATTAATAATAAACAACTTGGGGTCCGTTTGGCTTCTTATAGTAAGTTTATTAACCTTATAGTGTAAGAACACAAGAAGACACGGTAAAAGTAAAATTATTTAACTTAATGTTAAATATAAATGATAAGGTTAAAATAGGAACCTAAATGTGTCTAAATTCTTTTGGATGAGAGGGTTTCGACCCATCCCCACCTTAGCCACGAAATAAATCAATTTGGAGCTATTTAAAACCGAAATTGACTTTATAATAAAATAGTATTTTTAGTTTTTCCAAAGGAGCCCCTCTCCTCCCTTATAAAAGGGAACCTCCTCCCTCTCTTCCTCACACAACTTTGAGCCTTCAAGCTCGGAAAACCCCTGCCAAATTCTCCACTCCACTTCCCTAGAAACATCCTAGAGGTTCTGGTCTTCCTCAAAGACCAATTTTAGTGCCCTAAAAGAAGGTCTCAAAGAAGCACTTCAAAGAAGAGGTAATGTCTGTTACCGATTCTTTCATCTTTATTTCTTCTTCCACTTCTTTTCTTTAGTTTTTTCATTATGAAGTAATAACATCAGTATCACTCATATACTGATATGTTATTATAAGTATTAAACAACCCTATTTCACCATCTATCCATCCTACGGAAAAAGAAATCACCGCTCCTGCGTACGTACGGAATACCGTCTCCACGCCGTGGTGTAATCTGTTTTTCCACCAACACCTTACATGGATGTGTATTATGGTGTAAAGAATAACTATACATAGTTGTCATAACATCATAATGATTCTGATATATTGTATCATGCACTACAATTCAATTCAATAATTATGGAAATGATATCATCGCTCGTGCGTACGTACGGACTACCGTCTCCACGACACGATGAGATTCATTCTCCATGTTAACCATTTAAGAATGATTATAAGGTATATATAAGCAATAATAATTAAATATATGACATTATAAAGCTACTGGATTTATGTGTATATATATGTATGTCATCTACTTAATTCCACTCAATTCAATAAGGAAACGAAAACAACGTTCATGCGTACGTACGGACTACTGTCTCC
Source organism: Viscum album (assembly GCA_963277665.1). Classification (NCBI taxonomy): domain Eukaryota; kingdom Viridiplantae; phylum Streptophyta; class Magnoliopsida; order Santalales; family Viscaceae; genus Viscum; species Viscum album. Next base: position 1,517,177,686 of record OY728127.1, on the reverse strand, counting down.
ATGAACGGTGTATTTCTTTCCATTTATCGATCCATTGTATATATGTATATTCTGAATATATATTATATATAAATAATGTTTTATATTCTAAAATTAAGTAATAATGATCTAAGTAATCATATGAATAATTACAAGTTAAAACACGAATGACAAATGAGACGATTTTACCCAAAACGCTACTTTAACATTAATTTACAAAAGAACGGGTAATATAAAGTCATAAGTGAACCATATATGATATAATAACAATGAATATGATTCTGTAATAAGTCAATGACATCGTTTAAATCATTATACAGGAGGTTCGGACACTTACGAAGCAAATCATACCTAAGGTAAGGGAAATATCACAATCTCATTTTTATCCGAGATTTTTTATACTTTGGTATTTACTGGGGTGTATTTTATCATCCAAATCCATGATTCCTCAATATGTAATATTATTTCCATCCACCTAAAATTGATTAAATCCAATTTTACCCTTCGGTGAGTTTTTAGTAAAAGATATGAAAGGAATCTTTTGTCGTTTTTCGTACGAGGTACTTTTTGACTTTTCCGAAAAAAAGTACAAAGAATGTTTTTTTTAACTTATACGGCATGAATGGATTTTTAAAACATTATTTCCATGAAGCTTCCTTTACAAGTTTTCAAGTTTATTTTTAATCAACTTCTTTTAGTTTAGAATAGTATGGCATGTTATGAAAGTAAAAGTGTTTTTGAAGTAGAATGGATATTTTCTTCAAGAATGGAGTTCAAGTGTTTTATCAAAATTATTTTCCATATAAGATAATAAAGGGTTCTGTTTTTATCCCTATTATTACATTGATTTTATTATGTTGTGATGGAATTATTTTTATGAATTCTTTTATCTTATATGAACTGTTTCATGATGTCATGATGTTTAAGATTCCCATTTGTATTACATGGGTTATGTAATGATGTATGATTAATGATTTTGTGGCACACATAAGAATGGTATCATTATGAGATGGGTGGGACCTATATATCTCTCTAATGCATTGGTTAAAGATTTTATATCTCATGAGATAGACATGGATGGAATGGTCGGTTATACCGGTTCAGTGAAACAGGACTGAAACGTGGGTGACTCGGTTCAGAAATGGACTTTTTCCACTAAGATAGTCTTGGAAATGAGTCTTGACTAATAAGAAATGATTCTCTATGATTATGTGTGTATTCCACAAAGTTTAATGTTTTAAGTTATGATTATTGTGATTAAATTTCACTTCCATGAGTTATCCCAGGTTATGAAATTATGATCTCTTTTACAGGTTAAGATTTCCAAAAGTTATGTGCTTATGTATATGATGTGATTGATATTTCTTTTTTTTACCCTTACTGAGCATTTGAGCTCACCCTTTTATGTTTTCTTTTCCCCAGGATATAAAGAAAGGTTTTAGGTAAAAAAAAGGAAGATCTTTATGGGAGATGTTGAAGATCTTTCACCACGATTATAAGATTATATTCCGAGTTTCCAAAGACACTAAACTATTACGATCCTTGTGTGTGTGTTTTTGTTATGTACTAAGTATTCCGCAAAAGTAATGTAATGTCCATGTATGTCTAGCTTCGGGTCTCTACAGTTGGTATTAGAGGAAAGGTTTAGTCAACCTTTGGAAACTAGGATGCGATAACTTTAGTGAGATCCCTAGAGATATTTCTAAGGTATGTCTAGGGATGTCCCAAAGGTTAAGTATACGTATAGGTTATAGTACTAGAATTACGCTAACGATCATAGAATTAAACCTAAGATGTTAGATATTGAAGGTACTCCCCCTTTATTATGTTGTTTTCCCTAGCATAATTTTTGCCTCTCACACTATTCTTTTTGGGTTTTAGACGATGGCTGAAACCCGAAGGAACCGTGTTGATCAATGCAATGGACAATGCAATGATTGCCCTCTTGAACAAAAAAATGTTATGGGAGATGGAGTGCAAAATCTTATTGCTATACTTACACAAGCTATGAATAATTCTGGACTTCCAAATGAGCAGAGAAGGGAACAATATTCTATTAATTCCTTCATGAGGCAACGTCCACCTTCTTTCAGTGGGACTTCTGATCCACTTGTTGCTGAACAATGGATCAGTACCACTGAAAAGATATTTTCAGTTCTTCAATGTTCTTAACATGATAAAGTCATCTTAGCAGTATATCGTTTGGAAAGTGAAGCTGATCAATGGTGTAATATTATCAAGAATACGAGGCCAAGAGATGAAATTGAGTCCATGGAATGGGACGAGTTCAAGAACATGTTTTTCAGTAAGTACTTCCCTCATATTCTTCGAACAAAGATGGAAAAGGAGTTTCTTGAGCTGAAGGAGAAGGATGATGAATCTGTTGGTATATATGAAGCAAATTTTACAAGACTTGCAAGGTATGCATCTGGCATTATCATACAACCTGAAAGTAAAGTTGATCGATTTTTCAGTGGCTTAAAACCAAGTCTTCGATGGGAATTAGCTATAAGAGACTTCAATAGCTATGAAGAAATTGTGTGTTGTGCTATCAATGTAGAAATGGAAGTTGGTGTTACATATCCATCTCATGGTTTTGACAAGAAACGAAAGATGGAGTTCATGGAGAAATCTCAGAATAATGGTGAAAAGAAGATGAATGTTTCCTTATGCACAAAGTGTGGAAAGAAGCATGGTGGAGATTGTCTTAAAGGGACTAGAAAATGTTTTAAGTGTAAAAAAAGGTCATCGAGCAGCTGAGTGTCGAAGTAATGGAAAAAGGGTTTCTAATGATGTGAATAAAGAAAAAACTACATAGAACGCACTACCAACACTTCAATGCTTCAAGTGCAAGGAAATGGGGCATTATGCTTATAAATGCCCTAATCCAAGGGTTAGTGACGATCGACATGAGCAACCGCTTAAGGAAAAGGAAAAAGGGAAGTCACATGCGATCACTATTGGCGATGTTGAATATGACAACGATGTGGTGGAATGATTAAGTGTTTATGTAATGGGATTCCAAAATAATGTTGTATCATGGAGTATTGGAATATTTATGTATTGGTCTAATGTGGAATTCAAAGTTATTGAGATATTTTTGGAAATAAGATGATATGCGCATAATGAAGGGAAAATGAGAAAATGAAATGTTTAACAGTATTCATGAGCTCATGATTGATATAAGGACTAAGTGATATCATGGTTGGAGTATATAGAATTTTGAGGATTTTGGTATGTGGAAAGTGTTAAATTTTAACTGCATTCATGTTTTCACTAAGGTTCAATGGGTATTAAAGAGAACACATGATTAAGGCCTTTGAATGTTTCGAATGTGACCAAAAAGACATATCTTATGATATATGGGGATCAACAATGGTATTAAATCTCTGGTAATCATTTTCATTATATTAAGAGAGTGGACTGCAGTATTATGGATAAGCCTAAAGATTGGAATGGACTATGTTGGACATAAGTTAGTATTGTTTTAGGATAAAAGTTTTTTCGATATTATTGATGGGATGTTATAGTAATATAGTTTTAGAAAAAGGACAACCTGCAGGACGGGCGACAGTCCATCGCGTCGGACAAGGCCGTGGGAATCGAACCCACAACCGAAGTGCGACTGGCCTTTATCACCTACCACTGGCCTACAGGAAGTCCCTGTTTAGTAGAATCTAGTTTTATTATATTAAGAAGTATGATATATGAAGTATAAGTCCATTTTAGGAACCATATATGATAAATCTCACTATAGAATGACTTATGTATATTTAATAACTTTTTCTAACCTTTTGTTTGAGACAGATGGAATGACCCGTCATTCTATCACATGATCTTCTAACACTTCACGAATAAAAAATTCAACTTCATTTATTTAAGAGATGAAGTGGAAATTGTTCAAGGCACGAACAAAAGTGAGATTGTACCAAAATAAAGTAAGTATTTATTCTAATTCAAATTCTTCAACTTTAGGGAAATGATCTTGAAAACAAAAAATGTTTTCCTAGTGCTCTTATATCTGATTAATCAGATGGTACCTTAGATCGTCACAAATTTATGGATTTGTGATTGTTGGATTTTCCATAGCCATGTTCTCTACCACTCTCCATCAGAACATGATGGTTAGATTTTTCTTCCATATCCATATTTTCACCTATGTGGAAACCCAGTGATTAGTTTATTTGGGTAACCGTTACGTTTCATACTTTCATTTTTAAAGATTGGTTTTGGTATTCCTTTTTACGATGTGGGTTTCTATTAAATAAACATTCGAATAGTAAACCGTTTATAACCCCAACGAATTTCGAGGGTCAAATTCATTTTAAGGGGGGTAGAATGTAACAACCCAAGATTTTATGAAAAATATTCTTTTTAATTTCACTAATGTCTTGTGTTGTACGCTACACCAAAAGGAGCTTTCACAACACGCATCCTTGACTTTCCTTGCATTACACGCAATCGCGACCTTCCTCGATAGCGTGTGTAGTACGCAATAACGAGTTTCACTAAACAACAATATGCTATTAAAATATTATTAAAACTAGTCGTTATGAATTGTAATAACCACTTTTTGAAATTTTGTAAATATTATTTTTCAAAATGGAATTCATTTTTGGATTCGTAATATCGAAATTAGCTTAGGGTGAAATTTTGGTGATTTTCGGATAACTTTCATATTTTGATGAATAGTGAAAATTACTAAATTTTAATTAAAAACAACTTTTTCAATCGAAATAATTAATAGTGATAAATTATTAATTTGAGTGGTTTTAAAGTATATTTAGAATATATTTTTACAATTCAATACAATTTTGGTCATTGGATGTAATTTCACATTTACACCAGACATAAACAAGTGTTAATCTTTTGATAGTTATTATCTCTTAAAACACGCTATTTGTTGTGACAGCGGAAATTAATTATAAAATTAATTAATTCAACTTATATGTTGGGAATTTTGTAAAATAGAAATCATTTTTTAATTCGGAATATCAATTATAGCTTAGGGTGAAATTTTGGCATTTTTCTGAAAAACTTCAATTTTTGATGAATAGTGAAACTACTAAGTGGTAGTTAAAAAATTAATTTTTTCATAAATCTTAATTTTACCGCTTCTGTGAAAGGAATTTCAAAAATCCGAGAGACACGGTTGATGTTAGTAAGTAAAATGTGGTTCAATGAGATGAAAATAATTTTTGGTGAATAGTAACTTTTTACTTTTATTTACCACGGTTAAAAGTAAATAGGGTAATTAAGGGTAAAAATGATATTAATATTACCCTAACACATGTCCTAATCCTATTGGACAAGTGTATATCGACCAAAAACAACTTTAAGTGTAAAATATTATCATTTAGGCCCACTTGGATTAGATTAGGACATTTATTATTATTTAATTCAAAGAAGAGTTAAAAGAGTTAAAATCAAAGTTTATTTTACTAAAACATTTTTAATATAGGGTTATAAATAAGATAAATTAGACTATAAATATTCATTAGAAAGGTAAAAAGATTTCCTACATAATTGTATTTTATTTATAATTTTTAGACATTAAATAATTTAATTTATTTATGACACAACGATGATGCAGTAATTATGTTATTAATGAAATATTGACATAATTGATGTTATAAATACTCAAATAAGTATAATATGAGACTTTTTATGAATTAGACTAATTTTATAGGTTAATATAACATGTTAGTATTGATTTTATTAACATTTTTCGAACTTATCATTCTGTTATTATTTTCACAAAAATCAATTACTAAATTGTGTCAAAATTGACATAAAATAGTTTTTAAAACAAATATTATATTATTAATTGTTATTTTATTCATAAAAATCTATGGTTCGGCCAAATGACTTAGATAAGATTATATATATTAATAATAAACAACTTGGGGTTCTTTTGGCTTCTTATAGTACGTTTATTAACCTTATAGTGTAAGAACACAAGAAGACACGGTAAAAGTAAATTTATTTAACTTAATGTTAAATCTAAATGATAAGGTTAAAATAGGAACCTAAACTTGTCTAAATTCTATTTTATGAGAGTATTTCGACCCATCCCCACCTTATCCACGAAATAAATCAATTTGGATCTATTTAAAACCGAACCTGACTTTATAATAAAATAATATTTTTAGTTTTTCCAAAGGAGCCCCTCTCCTCCCTTATAAAAGGGCACCTCCTCCCTCTCTCCCTCACACAACTTTGAGCCTTCAAGCTCGGCCAAACCCTGACAAATTCTCCTCTCCACTTCCCTAGAAACATCCTAGAGGTTCTGGTCGTCCTCAAATACCAATTTTAGTGCCATGAAAGAAGGTATCAAAGAAGCACTTCAAAGAAGAGGTAATGTCTGTTACCGATTCTTTCATCTTTATTTCTTCTTCCACTTCTTCTTCTTTAGTTGTTTCATTATGAAGTAATAACATCAGTATCACTCATATACTGATATGTTATTATAAGTATGAAACAACCCTATTTCACCTTCTATCCATCCTACAGAAAAAGAAATCACCGCGCGTGCATACGTACGGAATACCTTCTCCACGCCGTGGTGTAATATGTTTTTCCACCAACACCTTACATGGATTGGTATTATGGTGTAAAGAATAACTATAAATAGTTATTATAACATCATAATGATTCTGATATATTGTATCATCCAATCCAATTCAATTCAATAATTATGGAAATGATATCATCGCTTGTGCGTACGTACGGACTACCGTCTCCACGACGTGATGAGATTCTTTCTCCATGTTAACCATTTAAGAATGATTATAAGGTATATATAAGAAATAATAATGAAATATATGACATTATAAAGCTACTGGATTTATGTTTATATATATGTATGTCGTCTACTTAATTCCACTCAATTCAATAAGGAAACGAAAACAGCGTTCATGCGTACGTACGGACTACCGTCTCCATGAACAGTGTATTTCTTTCCATTTATCGATCCATTATATATATTTATATTCTGTATATATATTATATATAAATCATGTTTTATATTCTATAATAAATTAATAATGATCTAAGTAATCATATGAATAATTACAAGTTAAAACACGAACGACAAATGAGACGATTTTACCCAAAACGCTATTTTAACATGAATTTACAAAAGAACGGGTAATATAAAGTCATAAGTGAACCATATATGATATAATAACAATAAATATGATTCTTTAATAAGTCAATGACATCATTTAAATTGTTATACAGGAGGTTCGGACACTTACGAAGCAAATCGGACCTAAGGTAAGGGAAATATCACAATCTCATTTTTATCCGAGATTGTTTATACTTTGGTATTTACTGGGGTGTATTTTATCATCCACATCCATGTTTCCTCAATATGTAATATTATTTCCATCCACCTACAATTTTTTAAATCCAATTTTACCCTTCGGTGAATTTTTAGTAAAAGATATGAAAGGAATCTTTTGTCGTTTTTCATACGAGGTACTTTTTGACTTTTCCGACAAAAGTAAGAAGAATGTTTTTTTTAACTTATACGGCATGAATGGATTTTTAAAACATTATTTACATGAAGCTTCCTTTACAAGTTTTCAAGTTTATTTTTAATCAACTTCTTTTATTTTAGAATAGTATGACATGTTATGAAAGGAAAGGTGTTTTTGAAGTAGAAAGGATATTTTCTTCAAGAAAGGATTTCAAGTGTTTTATCAAAATTATTTTCCATCTAAGATAATAAAGGGTTCTGTTTTTATCCCTATTATTACATTGATTTGATTATGTTGTGATGAAATTATTTTTATGAATTCTTTTATCTTATATGAACTGTTTCATGATGTCATGATGTTTAAGATTCCCATTTGTATTACATGGGTTATGCAATGACGTATGATTTATGATTTTGTGGAACACATAAGAATGGTATCATTATGAGATGGGTGGTACCTATATATATCCCTCCAATGCATTGGGTAAGGATTTTATATCTCATGAGATAGACATGGCTGGAATGGTAGGTTATACCAGTTCAGTGAAACAGGACTAAAACGAGGGTGACTCGGTTCAGAAAGGTACTTTGTCCACTAAGATAGTCTTGGCAATGAGTCTTGACTAATAAGAAATTATTCTATATGATTATGTGTGTATGACACAAAGTTTAATGTTTTAAGTTATGATTATTGTGATTACATTTCACTGCCTTGAGTTATCCCAGGTTATGAAATTATGATCTCTTTTACAGGTTAAGATTTCCAAAAGTTATGTGCTTATGTATATGATGTGATTGATATTTCTTTTGTTTAACCTTACTGAGCATTTGAGCTCACCATTTTATGTTTTATTTTCCCCAGGATATAAAGAAGGTTTTTAGGTAAAAAAAAGGAAGATCTTTATGGGAGATGTTAAAGATCGTTCAGCACGATTAGAAGATTATATTCCGTGTTTCCAAAGACAATAAACTATTACGCTCCTTGTGTGTGTGATTTTGTTATGTACTAAGTATTTCACAAAAGTAATGTAATGTCCATGTACGTCTAGCTTCGGGTCTCTACATTGAAGGTTTGAGTTAATGAGAGGGAGGAGTGCCCTTTTATAAGAGAAGTGAGAGGCACCTTTGGAAAAGCTAGAAATATTAATTTTTAAGAAATTCATATTCGGTTTCTAATGGCTCTAAAGAGGATTATTTAAATGTTAAGGTGGGGATGAGTCGAAAACCACTCAACCAATAGAATTTAGACAGGTTTGGGTACTTATATTAACCTTATCTTTAAGTAATAACTCTAAGTTAATTAGTTTCACTTTTACAATGTCTCTTTGTATTTTTATATTATATGGTTAATAAACATACTATATACATTCAAGCGACCCCCAAGTGGTCCACTAATGATACACCTATCATGATATAAGTCTCTTGGCCGAACCTTAGATTTTTATGAATTTAATATCATTTAATAATATAATATTTGTTTTAAAAACTCTTTTGTGTCAATTTTGACACTATTCAATAGTTGATTTCTGTGAAACTCATAACAGAATGATTATTTCAAAAAAAGTTTATTAAATCAATCCTAATATGTCATATTATCCTAGAAAAGTATTTTAATTCATTAAAAGTCTCAAATTTTATTTCTTTTTGTATTTATAATATCAATTATTTTAATTTGTCACTATTATGGTAATTACTGCATCATAATTGTGTCATAAATAAATTAAATTATTTAAAGTCTAAAAATTATAAATAAACTATCACTATGTAGGAAATCGTTTTAGCTTTCTAATGAATATTTATAGTCGAAAATCTAACATATATAACCCTATGTAAAAATTGTTTTTCTAAAAGATATATGCTTATGTCATTTTTGTACTTATTTTAACTTAATTAAAATTAAGTGTCCCTATCACCTACAAGTGGCTCCATGGGGTCCCAAAATAGACCCAAATATGCCTATGGTCTAACATGTATCAAAAAATAAGGATAGGACACGTTTTAGTGTAATTTAGTTTTATTATATTATTATTTTTTAACCCTTATTTACCAGATTTATCCTTAACCATGGTAAATAAAATATGTACTGAAGTAATTATTCAAAATGTCTAAAAATAAAAGTTACCTATTTACACAATTTGAACATCCTGATTCCAAATATGGAATCCATTTTTTCCAATTCAAAACACAGAAGTGGCAGAAATTAATTTAAAATTAATTCCCGCTGTCAAAACAAAAAGCGTGTTTTTAAGATATAATAACTGTCAAAAGATTGATACTTGTTTATGTTCGGTTTAATTGTGAAATTATGTCCAATGAGAAACATTGTATTAAATGGTAAAAATATATTCTAAATATTCTTTAAAACCACTCAAATTCATAATTTATCAATATTAATTATTTTGATTTAAAAAGTTGTTTTTAATTAAAATTTAGTAATTTTCGCTATTCATCAAAATATTAATGTTATCCGAAAAGTACCAAAATCTCACCTTAGGCTAAATTAGATATTCCGAATCCAAAAATGAAGTCAATTTTGAAATATAAAATATATATAATTTCAAAATGTAGGTATTACTATTCATAACGGCTATTTTGATTGGTTGTGGTGTGTGTTAGAACTCGAAGCTGCGTACAACACACGCTACTTTATTATTCAAAGGAAAGCGTACCGTGGAAGCTTGGGATGTTTCATTAAATTTTTGATGTCCCCATTTAGTCAAAAAGTTTAAAATATTGTATTTAAAAAGAGTTCACTATTAAAAGTTGGTAAAAGTGCAATACTGAAAATGAATTTGTTCTTACATTATGACTAAGAAACTCATAATATGGATTCTAAAATTATAAGGATTATATAAAATTTAAAATTTAGTTAATACTATTCATAACCACTTTTGAATGGATTGTTTGGTAAGTCATGGTGCGCTTGAACTCGGTGTTGCGTGTAGTGCATGTTATTGTATTATTTTGAAGAAATAACACACTATGAAATCCTGGGGTGTTACATTCTCCCCTCCTTCAATAAATTGCGTCCTCTCAATTTGAAATTGTTCTTCGAATATAAAAGGTTGAAAATAGAAAATATATGTGTGGGAAAACCCACATAGGATGTTGGGTTACAAAAATTTAGTCTTAATATGAGGATAATAGAAATGAAAGGGTCACCACCAAATTATGATATCTATTAGGAGAACATTTGTGCCAATTAGAGACATATAATTGGAGGAACGCGTAAATATTTATAGGTAGTGATTGAGGTCATCAATCACAAACAAGTTTAAAATTGAGGTCCATAAATTCATCAATCTATGATGACTTAAAATACCATCGATTCAACAAAACATAAGGTATTAGGATAACACATTTTGACGTTTCAAAATATCTTAGTTGAAATCCCACACCGAAAAATGAATTAATGAGGCCTATATTTAAAATAAAGAGTGGAAAGTATGAAGATTACCGAAAATAACACATACTAGGGTTCCATGTAGGAAAATATGGATATGGAAGAGAAATCTAACCATAAATTATCTGATGGAGAGTGGTAGAGAACATGGCTATGAAAAGTCCAACAATCCCAAAGCCATAAATTACTGATGATTTAAGGTACCATCTAGGAAAACATTTTTGTTCTATGTTTCTTTTCCTAATGTTGATTAATTTATTTATGAGATTGGCTATGATCATAAGGAGATATACTTACTTTATAATTAGAGTTTTATCCATTAATAAATTTCTACCACAAACTCATCTTTCACTCTAAAAGAAAATAGAACATAAAAAATTCTATTTATACTATTCGTACAGGGTTACAAAATAAACGAATTTATAATTAATCTACCAGATCATTTTAAAAAAACTAAGTTATTTAATCCAGGACATCTCATGGGCTAGTGGTAGGTGATACACCCTTGTCGCCCTTCGGTTGTGGGTTCAAGTCTCACGGCCTTGCCGGACGCGACGGGTTGTCGCCCGACCTCCGGGTTGTCCTTTTATGGAAATCCAAAATAATCCAAACTAGAACTATCCAAAATACTTCAGTCCAAAATTTATAAGGAAGATAAACACAATAAAGATCCTTTTTTCCACGTAATAGCATATTAATATCTTCATCATGTATTCTTTTAAAACACTGAAACATCATGAATTACCATAATCTTTATTGATTACATTCATTCTCCCTTATTCCATATAGAATGTTGGATATACATCATCAATCCAAAAATGTTTTAAACTCCAACAATGTTGGAATATACAAATCATTAATAATCTTCAAGGTAGTCAAGAATATCCAATATAATTTATCCAAATAAATCATGTATTATTCTAAAATCACTACCTCGGTATCAGAATCATATTATGGTTTATCTTTCTCTCAACCATATATTTTCCAAAAAATTAACCTTCTATTGTGTCACTTTTCTTTGTTCCACACAATCTCAAGTCCTTAATGAAATAGTACTGCAGTACAATCCTTATATACTCCATAATTATTATAACAAGTACATTGTTGATACAACACTCAAATGGCATAATCAACATAAGAACTCTAATCATTCCTCTTCATCTGTGGTAGTATCATAACTTGGTTATTATCCAATAGCATCATTTGCGGCATAGTCTGATGACTGGGACATAGGTTTGTGTAGTGCCCAAACTCCTTGAAAATGAAGCATTGTACATTTGAAACCATTTTCTTACCCTTGCAGTCACATACTTTGTGCCCTTTTCCTCAACACTTATAACAAACTCCCATTCCTTTCAGACATGTTCCAGGGTGTTTCTTCCCACAGTTATCACATATGGAAAAATTCTTCTTTTCCCTCTTCCCTTTATCCATATTTCTCTCTTCCATCCTTTTCTTCTCTTGCTTCCCTTCAAAGCCATAGGACTCAGTAAAATCTTTACTTATCTTATCAACACGTGATATTATTTCTTCATATGATGATAATACATGGGAGTCTATTTCTCTTATAAATTCTTTCTTAAGAACATGAAAGATATGATCTGTCTTTCTCTTTGGATCATGTGTATTGCTAGAGTTAACATTCCTTCTACTGGGCGCCATTTCTATACAATGGAATAATCTACATCAGTTTATGAATCAAAATACATAATCCCATACATACAAAACACTTAACATAAATTGAACTATTTATGTATATAATCCATAATCATAAAAATGTTTTCTTTGAGGAATTATATACTCATAAACCCTTCATAATTATTTGTAAAGAAAATGAGAGTTAACCAAAGCATATCCCCCGGGAGTGTCGTAACCAAGAGTGCAGCAAGGCTCGTTGTCGTGCACCAGTTCCCCTTCGAGTCTAGCTCAAAGCGGTGTCTTCGGGTTTTACCCCTAGGTACATATGTGCCAGAGCTGCCTCTACCTGCTCGTATCCAGACAGGGATGTATTTCTCAGAAAACTCAAAAAATCTCTACAAAACCAAAATTCTAGGAAGTTCTTTTATACTAATCCTCAAAGTCTATCTTAAATCTATGTGCTCTAATCAGAGTTTATCTAAATATAGCTTACAATGTTTGTACTAAACTTCCTCTGATACCAACTGTAACGCCCCCGCCCGAGTTACCCAAAGTCAGTGCATTATTACATAACATTGGCATGATCACAAGAAAGATCAAATCTCGAAATACCGATTGGTTTAGTAGCCTTGGAAACACTAGATATATTCATAAAGTTTTACATTACATCATAAAGTGAAAAACAACTACAACAATATAGTCTCCATATTCCACACTCATATCCCCACATAAAATCCCTGCAGGTCATTCATAACTTACTTCTTCACATCCTGGGAAAAATAAAACATAGAAAAGAGGTGAGCTGAAATGCCACGTAAGGATAACAATATAGCGGAAAATTTCAAAAATAAGCATAAACATTTAAGGCAATGTATAACTAAAACAAAAGCCTTTTAAACTTGAACTTCAACTTAGTATGGGATTAGTAAAATGAAATAATGTCATTTACTTATTCACATAGATATTCTACTAATCAAATAATCACATGCAATATCAATAACCACTTTCATAATGATGGAATTCACAATGCCAGACTATCATAACCACATATCCAAGGCCTCGTGCCAAGACTACAAATAAGATTTTTCCAAGGCCTTGTGCCAAGACACTAGTTTGTCTCATGTGACCTACCGATGTATCGAGGAGCTATAGCGGGCTCCACCTGTCACTTACTAAGTCCAATGCATTACTATATGAAAAAGTTCAAACATAACATAAACATTCTTATTAAAACTAGCATACGAAATTTCAACACTTTCTCCATAAACCATGAATGGTATAAAAATAACACATCCACAGTAAAAAATATCACAAAACCTTAAATACAATACAAAAGTTTTGTATCATAATAAATCAACTTCAAATAAGCTTAAAATCCATAAAAGGATGTTGACATAGATGAAATCAAAACTATTTGAGAGAAATATCTCTTTTCTCGAAATCATTGAAAAGTCACACATTTATAAAGGAAGTAATTTAAAAGAGATTTTTGAATCAAAGTGTCCCATACCACTTTGAAACTATTGAAAATAAATGTCATTTCAAATACTTCATTTCCATATAAATAAATCCTTAAAATAATTTTGAAAACATGGACATTAATTAAAAAGATTTAGAAAGATAAATCTTTAAAACATTTAAAATTATGATCTTGATAAAGAGTAACTTTCAAAAATTATTAAAATATTAATTTTGAAATCATTAAAAAGTCACATAATTATAAAATAAAACATTTACATTGAAAATATTCTAATAATCTTGTAAGGGAAGCTTTGACAATTTTATAACGGTGGTAAATAGGCACACCTGCCGTATAAGTTAAAAAACATTCTTACCTTAAATTTTTTGAAAGGTTAAAAGTTCCTTGTTTGGAAAATGACGGAAAGATTCCTTTAAAAACAAATAAGGGTATAAATGACATTAACCCATATTCTTTGTAAATAGTAAAAATGTTTTGAAATACATTTCGAAGAAACATGGATGTGGATGATAAAGAAATCCCAGTAGATTATTACGTATAAACAACCTCGGATAATGAAGAGATTGTGAAATAAACCCTTACCTTGTACTTTTCCTTTGTTGAGGGTAGGTTAACCTCCTTTATAATGGTTAAATAATTGTTATTAAATTATACAAGAATCATATATATTAATATGATATCATATATGATCTTTTAACATTGCTTTGTTAATAATATCTTAGTATTATCGTCGTTTTGGGTGTTAACTTACTCGTTTTATTTTATATGTTTTGTTATGTAAGACATGTTTGTCATGGATAGGTTGTATCTTATTCATATCCAGAATGATATCATTTCCTTAAACATTATTTTTAAATCATCAAATGATAATTATACTTGAATGGATACGATGTAGAATGAATCTCATCGCGTTCGTGGAGACGGTAGTCCGTACGTACGCACGAGCGACAATATCATTCTTTTGATATTAAAATAATATATAAATGGATGGTATATCATATATAAAGAATATTTAACATTCTATATTTATTATTTACATGAGTTACACATCATTATTATACCCATCCAAATAATAATATATTGAATAACAATTACACCACGATGTGGAGACGGTAAGCCGTACGTACGCACGTATGGTGACATATTATTCAAAGGGTGGATAGAATACTGAATATGGTTGTACCATATTTATAATAACATCACATTATATATATGATAATGGAGTTATTATTTTATAATGGTAATAAAAATGAATGAAGAAGTGGAAGAAGAGAGGAACTTGGAAAAGGGTGGTGAAATCATTACCACTTCTTCGGGTTCTTCCTTTTGATTTAATCAAAAGGGCTCCTTAGGTTGGCTTTATGATCAAACTAAGGCCTCTAGGATGTAGTTAGTGATGTTGGGAGACTATTTGTGCAGAGTTTGGCTGAACCAAAAGGCTTTGAAGGTTTTAGTTATAGAGAAGGAGGAGTGCCCTTTTATTAGAGGAGTGAGGGGCACCTTTGGAAAAGCTAGAAATATTAATTTATAATAAATTAATATTCGGTTTATAATGGCTCCAAAGAGTATTATTTAAATTTTAAGGTGGTAATGGGTCTAAAACCACTCATCCAATAGAATTTAGACAGGTTTGGGTACTTATATTAACCTTATCTTTAAGTAATAACTCTAAGTTAATTAGTTTCACTTTTACAATGTCTCTTTGTATTTTTATATTATATGGTTAATAAACATACTATATACATCCAAGAGATCCCCAAGTGGTCCCTTAATGATACAAATATCATGATATAAGTCTCTTGGCCGATGCTTAGATTTTTAGGAATTTAATATCAATTAATAATATAATATTTGTTTTAAAAACTCTTTTATGTCAATTTTGACACTATTCAATAGTTGATTTTTTTGAAACTCATAACAGAATGATTATTTCGAAAAAGGTTAATTAAATCAATCCTAATATGTCATATTATCCTAGAAAAATATTTTAATTCATTAAAAGTCTCATATTTTATTTATTTGGGTATTTATAATATCCATTATTTTAATTTGTCACTATTATGGTAATTACTGCATCATAATTGTGTCATAAATAAATTAAATTATTTAAAGTCTAAAAATTATAAATAAAATATCATTATGTAGGAAATCTGTTTATCTTTCTAATGAATATTTATAGTCAAAAATACAACATATATAACCCTATGTAAAAATTGAGTTTCTAAAAGATATATGCTTATGTCGTTTTTGTACTTATTTTAACTTAATTAAAATTAATTGTCCCTATCACCTATAAGTGGCACCATGGGGTCCAAAAATCGACCCAAAGATACCTATGGTCGAACATATATCAAAAAATAAGGCTAGTACACGTTTTATAGTAATTTAGTATTATTATATTATTATTATTTAACCCTTATTTACCATATTTACCCTTAACCATGGTAAATAAAATATTTACCGAAGTAATTATTCAAAATGTCTAAAAATAAAAGTTAACTATTTACACAATTATAACATCCTGATTCCAAATAGGGAATCAATTTTTCCCAATTCAAAACACAGAAGTGGCAGAAATTAATTTGAAATTAATTCCCGCTGTCAAAACAAAAAACGTGTTTTTAAGATATAATAACTGTCAAAAGATTGATACTTGTTTATGTTCTGTTTAATTGTGAAAATATGTCCAATGACCAACATTGTATTAAATGGTAAAAATATATTCTAAATATACTTTAAAACCACTCAAATTTATAATTTATCAATATTAATTATTTTTATTAAAAAATTTGTTTTCAATTAAAATTTAGTAATTTTCACTATTCATCAAAATATTAAAGTTATCCGAAAAGTACCAAAATTTCACCTTAGGCTAAATTCGATATTCCGAATCCAAAAATTAAGTACATTTTGAAATATAAAATATATATAATTTCAAAAATTGGGTATTACTATTCATAAATGCTAGTTTGATTGGTTGTGGTGTGTGTTAGAACTTGAAGTTGCGTACAACACAAGCTATTGTATTATTCAAAGGAAAGCATACCGTGGAAGCTTGGGATGTTTCATTAAATTTTTTATGTCCCCATTTAGTCAAAGAGTTTAAAATATTGTATTTAAAAAGTGTTCACTATTAAAAGTTGGTAAAAGTGCAATACTGAAAATGAATTTTTTCTTACATTATGACTAAGAATCTCATAATATGGATTCTAAAATTATAAAGATTATATAAAATTTAAAATTTAGTTAATACTATTCATAACCTCTTTTTAACGGCTTGTTTGGTAAGTCATGGTGCACTTGAACTCGGTGTTGCGTGTAGTGCAATTTATTGTATTATTTTGAAGAAATAACACACTATGAAATCTTGGGGTGTTACAATATCAACATCCTAAAACAAACTCTCTATTGGAATATTTGATTAAACATAGACCTTCCTTCCTCAAACCCCATCAGATCTCCTCTAACACCCAAAAAATAATTTAACTAGCTATGAAAATAAAAAAAATAACATTATATCTCTTAAATGATTATCATTCATTAGAATAAAACCTACAAAAAATATATAATCAATGTACACAACCATCCAAGAACACCATGTAAGACATGTCTAAAATTAGGTTATCCCATTAACAAAAACTAATCAATAATTAAACAAGAAATCCAATTAAATCACACAAAAAAATACAAATTTACAATTATTATGAGAATTAAGAATCAATTATCACAGGATAATAATGTGAATATATAATTATAATTCCAATTTACTCACCACTATAGAACTAATCGAACATATAGAAAAAAATTATTTTTTACCATTCCTATGTAGAAATTTATCTCAACGATTTGGAATCACAACTTGCCTCTCGACAAATGTTGTGTCATACTCAACAACAATCTCTCCCAAATCAATGTCATGGGAGTCATTATGAAGATATTGATATAGTTATGACATGTGTAATATATCTTGAATCCTTAATAAATATGGAAGAATCACCAATAGAGAACCCACCACATTTGCATGAAACAACAACTCAAATGAAAGAAAAATTGGGGGGAGAGCTTACTAACCTGAGAATGCTTCCACTACCCACAATGAGGGAAACTGTTAATAAATAATTTTCTACAACATAACTCTATATTAATCCTTCTAACATATGGATAATACTTATAATGGAATTTCATTGCATTCACCCACATGGGAATCTTTTCTATAGTTTTTAGGACCATGTCCGAGACAAGTAGTGCCCTCTCCCTAACCTCAGTCAAATTAAGAAGAGATTGATAATCACCCTATACAAATCCTTGAATAGATCAATTCCAATTGATGATTAGAATAATTTTCTATACTAAAATTTCAAAAAAGACTTGTACATCAACCATGATCTAAAAAATATTATACACTAACATGAAATATATCATCTAACAACTAAATATTCTTCTCCATCAACCCATCCATCTGAGGATGTAAATTCATGTCAAGATGTCGATGAAAAAAAAAATACAATTTGAGACCTCCCCAAACATGTTCACTAAAATGAGAATTATTATCTAAGATTATGGTCATCGATACCTTTTGATGTCACACCACCCCAAACCCATAATTTCTCACAAAATATTCCAAATCACACAACTCCCTGATCACAGAGATCTAAGACGATGTAATAAACTGATCCAAGATCTTCAGAATATAATCACATCATCCTTAGCCATGTGGTATACACGTGAGTATATCTTTTGAGATTTCCCCCCATTTACACTAGGGTATAGTAAATTGTTTTTTAAGCCATCTGAAACATGATTCTCTACCTTTACTGGCTGGAAGACTTGGCATCATAACATGGAGTATGTTACTGAATGTTTTATTCTCAAACTCTAAATATGCCCCCCCAAAGAACGAAACATCTTGGATATAGAAGGATGCACCACCAAGGATAAAATATATAATTAATGGAGAAACTCATTGTTCTCGATAGATAGGACATATAATCTCCAATGGAATGACATCTTATATCATCTATCCTCTAATCATCCTATTAGATAATCATCATAGATGAAACTATCATGTATCACCTCTACCTGTGATTCTACTCACTAAGGCTCCTCCAATTACAGGATTAGTAAATATTGTACTACTATCATAAATAGGTAACCTCTACCACCAACTTTATTTGCATAAAAATGAATCCTCGTGAGCTCATTCAACCATCTATATGCTTACCAATACCACTAAAAACATACCATGATGAAATTACACTCTATGAATCAACAACTGTAATCCCCTTCCATTAGGTGTCTAAGATATCAATGGCATAGCCTAGTAATAACTCCAACCACCCCACTATAGTAGATTCATATCTCATTCATAAAAAACATTACTCAATTTATTTTGATATATTATTATGAAAAAGTGATATATGATGAAGTAATCTTTACCGAGATGCCTGGAAAATAATTCAAATCTCAACTCAAGATCATGGGTTGTATAGTTATGAAAATTGGGAAAAAAATTCTTATACACAGAAGTGACAATTTCCCTATGCTACATCAATATGAAACCTGTTATCAGATTTGATACATCACAAAAATCCTCAATGTAACCCTCTTCTTATGGAATCTAATGAATGGGGTCACTAATAATCCTCTCCTTCAAGTTGTAGAATGCTTCCTCGCACCTATTAGTTCAAAAAAATGAATGGTCTATCCAGGTAAAATATATCAATAGAGATGAAACACCAGAGAAATAAAACACAAAACATTTATAGTAGCCTACTAGACAAAGGATTCTATGGGGATTTGTTACATTCATGGGTTCTAGATAAGAAAAAACCACCTCAATCATTAGAAGATCCACTACCCGGCCCTGCTAAGGCATGGAACACAAAAGAAAGTAGACCTCTTATCTAGAAAACATACATTATGACATATTTCCATAAACGTGATTGTCACGACCTGTCCTTGGGGCCCATGCCGGGACTACCCCAAGCCTGCCTCCCATAGGCCAGGGACTGGCGACTAGTATCAAAGGCGTAAATCCCAATAAAAGGGAAGGCATTGCCTTATATAAGAAAACAAACACCACAGAGTATGAAAGCTGAAGTAAACACTAAGTAAATTGAGCACAAAATTAAGTGTTGTAAATTAAATGGGCCAGTATACAAACCCAACTGAAAGTACAGTACAACAGAGAAAATAAAGTACAACATTTGAAAATTAAAGCAGAGACCACCATGTCGTCTGTTGGAAACCCCACCAAAAGGTTGGGTACAAATAGTCACCTCTACTCCTCGAATCCGCCCATCCGCACCGTGTACGTACGCCTGATAGTCCACCTCTAGGTACCGTCCCCCTCCACAAGCCTCAACCACGATCAGCGTTGTCCGTCGTCTGTAACCAACACAACGTAGTGCGGGCATAGCCCGTGAAGGGGTGAGTATACGATACTTAGTAGGGACCCTGAGACCCCCGAAGGTCTCCCAGAATCCACAAAGGATAAACCACAAAGAAAAGATAAAAACACAAAGTATCAACCAACACTACTTAGGTATATGCCCATACATATACCTAAGTCATCAATTCCAGTTTGACTCCAACTCAATAGACCGAGAACATCCCAGTCCACACAGGAAAGCACGACCCTGTCCATACGGGAAAGCAAGTCAATCATATCTATGATAATGATTTAAAGTCATGACTAAGCTCACACAGGTATACTACTCACGAATAGGGGCGAGGATGATTAGATGTATCCTCTAAATCATCTCCCATGTCGAACCCATGTAGGATCCAAGTCCAGAAGTCGTCGCTTCTAAACCCATGTAGGATCCAAGTACAGTAACCTTCACTGCCGAACCCACGTAGGATCCAAGTATAGCCGTCCTTGCTGCCAAACCCACAAAGGATCCAAGTATAGTCATCCTCACTGCCAATCCCACGTAGGATCCAAGTACAGTCTTCATCGTCGTCGCAGTCGCAACCAGCTCTAGGGTTCCCGCACACACCACGCTTGATTCCGGAAGGGTCCGCTCCACGAGCCAAGGGGTCGAAACCTCAACTGTAACAAAGTCTAGAGTTTATGTATCACAAAGTTCCATATCGTCAATAGGAACTCAATGCAGTAGATGGTGCGTCAATCGGATTCCTGGTCTGAGAGATATTGGCTTTTTCGTACCAGGGGCCTGGATGGTTTTTAAGCTGAAACCAACCCGACCATACTCCAGCTACGCCCAAACCTCAAGTGGAGTAATCCAAAAGAACATTCTCACTAATTTTAATTCAACATAAATGATGGCACATCATTCGGACGTTCGGTCCTTAAGTTATAAGTGTTTCCTCTCCAAGGGCCCGATTGGTTTCGTGTTCGAACCAACCCGAACATACCCAAACATCACCAAATCCTCGAGTGTAATATACCAAAAGGATCTTCTCGATCCAAGGATCCCTACACAAGTGATGGTGAGTCTATTAGAGGTCTGTAGCCCATGATATGGGCATTTGAACAAGCCTGGCCCAAATGAAGGGGGTCTGGGCCCGGTCCGACTCGGCCCAATACCCCCTGGGTCGGCCCGAACCTGGTCAACCTGTCTCGGGTCCGGGTCCGGACCGATTGAGTGAGGCACGGCCTGACGCTGGTGGCCCTGCCCGACATGAGTGGCCCGACATGGCGCGGGTGGCTCGGCCTGGCGCAGCCTGCGACCCGGCTCGGAAGCCGGTCGCGACTCGGCTTTCGGCCGAGCGGGGTGCGAAGGGGGTGCAGCCCCCTTTGTTTCGAAAATGGAGGCCCCTGGTGGGGTTCTCCCTAGGCAGGTCAAAAGGGGGGTTACACACCCCCTGCTTCGGGTAATGGACGACCAGTAGGGAGCCGACGCGGGACCCGCGGGGGTCCCACCGGCGGCCGGCTTGGCCGGCCGCCCCCTGCTGGACGGCCACAGCTCTTCCTTCACCGTCATGGTGTGACGGCGCTGTGACACTCTGCCGCGGCCCGCTCCGACCGCGGCCTCCCTTGGTTTCTCCGGCGCAGTGCGACGGCACCGCGCACCTCCGCAGCGGCCCGCTCCAGTCGCGGTCCTCTTCATTACCACGCGGTGCAACGACACCGCTCCGCCTTCACCTCAAACATCAACGTTGATCAACAAGAAAATGGGGAGTAGAATCGGCCGTGTTTGTGATGTCCTATCTCCTCCCGTTATTTCAATAACAATAGTCCAAAGTATACGAGATGCTCAACGATTAAACAAGCACAATTTTAATTCCTTAAAATGGAACATAACCCCTACATCGAAGGAATTTCGCGGTTGTCAAGCGCAGCGAACGATGGAGTCGTTTCCATCATCATCGGTGTCTCCTCCCTTGTTGCGGAGGGAGAATAGGATGGAGAAATCGTGTCGTCATGTCGATGTTCTTCATCGGAGAGTTGGCGTTATTTGACAAGAAGATGAACCGATCTTCCCTAAACTCAAGATCCCCCTTCCCATTCTCTTAACACCACAATTTCCAACCAAAATAAAATAAGGCTCTTGCTTATTTTATTTACTCATGCCAAGAATTTCAAATTTTGAAAATCAAACACTTATTTCAATTAATTTTTGAGGTTCAATTAATTAATTAAATGTGTGTTGGCAAGAATTTAATTGAGGGAGTGGGGAGAGGGAGGGTCATCCACTTAAAGGGGAAATTTAACAAGTTAAGAGAGTTATAAATTTTAAGTGGGGGGTTAGAGGAGTTTTATGGAATGTGAAGGGGTGGGGCTCGTGTGGGCCCCACCTCACCAATATCCTCACAAGGGTAGTTAGGGGCTTGTGGGTCCCACCCCAACTACCCCATTTGAATATAAACACTTCGATAAAGAATAAAAATTGTTCCACAATTTTTATTCAATTCTTTATTAATAAACAATTTTTAACAACTCCTCCCGAGAAAACACATCTTCGGTAAAGGTCCTCTTAAGCAATTATCGACGCTGTAGTTACATCGGTGCCCTCAGATTTCAATTCCAAGCACCAGTTCAAAATATAGAAAAACCGGCTCATTCGTTCACTGAATGTACCCGACCTAAACTTCTGAAAATGATTCTGGGCACACCGGGCCTCAGAATCAGGTGCCGTTTAAAACTGTGTACTCGGAAAATCCCAAAAAATTTAAGAAAAAAAATTTTACTTGAAATTTATAGGTCTTTACATTACTCCAACCTCAGGTATTTACATCCCCGTAAAGCTACATCATAAACTAGGGTAACAAATGAGGGTATTGTGCATGCATCTGAGCCTCCCTCTCCCATGTGCTCTCCTGGAGGTTCCCGTGCCGCCACCTGATGCATGCTAGAGGAATCGACCATCCACGTAGGACCCGCTCATGTTGGTCCTCGATCTCCACCATGACCTCTGCAAACATCACTCCATCATCGATGTCCAACTCCCCGTGATCAATGATATGCATCGGTTCGTGCACATATCTCCTCAGCTGAGATACGTGGAAGACATCATGCACCTGGTGCAACTGAGGTGGAAGAGCCATTTGATAAGCCACCTCACCTATCTCGCTGAGAAACTAGAATGGTCTGATTAAGTGAAGAGATAACATGTCGCCCCAGCCAAATCTCTATAATCCATGTCGAGGTGAGACCCATAAGAAAACGTGGTCACCATCCTCGAACTCTAGTGGTCTCCACCTCCTGTCCGCATAGGACTTCTGTCGGTTCTTTGCAGTAATAATCCACTCTTGGATGATCTGTACCTTCTCCATCATGGCCTGGACCATCTCTAGTCCTACAAGTGCTGAATCCCCAGGGTCTGTCTAGCACAGAGGTGATATGCAATGTCGGCCACACAATGCCTCATATGGTACCATCTTGATGGTGGATTGGTAGTTGTTGTTGTACGCAAACTCCACCAAAGGTTGTTGATCCTCCCAACTGCGACCAAAGTCGAGGACACATGCACAGAGCATTTCCTCGAGTGTTTGAATGGTCCTCTCTGTCTGGACATCCGTATGAGGATGAAAGACGGTGCTAGGGCGTAGCTGCATCTCAAATGCCTCCTGCAACCCCTTCCAAAGTCGGGAAGTAAAGCGAGCATCTTGATCGGCGACGATAGACGATGTCACACCATGAAGCCGTATGATCTCATGAATGTAGAGGTGTCCCAAGCTCCCCATTGAGCCCTGATCTATGATAGGTAAGAAGTGGGCCGACATGGTGAGTCGTTCAACAATCACCCATACGGAGTCATGTCCTCTGGAAGTACGTGGAAGTCCCATCACGAAATCCATCGATATCCTGTCCCACTTCCACTCTGGGTCCTCTAAGGGAAGTACCAAGCCTACTGGTACCTAGTACTCAGCGTTCACCTACTGGAAGGTGAGGCATCGTGAAACGAACTCTGCCACATCCTTCTTCATACCTGGCCACCAGTGCTGTCGTCTGAGATCCTAGTACATCTTCGCTACACCTGGATGAACCGCCAATGGGGAAGTGTGAAACTACCTCAGAACCTCCTCCTGTAATGCAATTGGTACCATGGTACATCCCCTGAAGAGGATGACATGCTCCCCACCTTCAAAAAATCCTTCAGGTGCCAGCCCTGAGGATATCTGACATGTCGTGCCTCATAGTCAACGTCCTCACGCTGTGCCTCCCCGACCAGCTGAAGTAGTGGAGGAGTGATTGTGAGAAAATATATAAAGGATTCCCCATATCTATCCACGAAGGATATCTGCAAAGTGGATAACTGCTCTTTCGCCTCTCCAAGTAGATGAATGCTCGACCTCCTGCTGAGAGCATCAGCTACTACGTTCCCCTTCCCAAGATTATAGACTATATCATAGTCAATGTTCCTGAAGGAACTCGATCCATCGCCACTATCTCAGGTTCAGTTCCTTCTACGAGATGATATACCTGAGACTCTGGTGGTTTGAGTAGACTGTAAAGTGCTCACCTATCAGATAGTGTCTCCAAATCTTCAAAGAGAAGACCACTGCTACTAATTCCAGGTCATGGGTAGTGTAGTTCTTCTCTAGCTACCTCAACAATCATGAACCATAAGAGATCACTTCCCACTCCTGCATCAGGACACACCCGAGTCTGGTCCCTTGATGCATCGCATTAAACTATGTACCCTACACCCTCCTCCTATTGCCTCAAGATGGGTGCACTAGTCAATCTCAGTCTCATATCTAGGAAGCTCTGCTGACATATATCTGACCACACGAAGGTTTTCCCCTTCTTCGTCAAATTTTAAAGTGGTGCTACAACTCTGGAGAAGTCTGGAAAAAATCTCTGATAGTACCTAGCCAGACCTAGGTAACTCCGCACCTCTGTCACACACCTGGGTGTCTCTCAAAGAAGTATTGCCTCGATCTTTACAGGATCCAATGAAAATATCACCTTAGAGATGATGTTCCCCATGAAGTGGACCTCTGGAATCCATAACTGGAACTTTGAGAGCTTACCATAAAGATGGTTCTCTCATAGTGTATCTAGTACAACCCGCAAGTGTTAGGTGTTCTCCTCATCAGTATTGGAGTAAATCAATATGTCGTCAATGAAGACTACGAAAAATCGATCGAGATAAGGCAAGAAGATCCTATTCAGGATACTCATGAACACTGCTGGAGCATTGGTTATGCCGAAATGCATAACCAGGAACTCATCGTGTCGATACAGACACCTGAAAACCGTCTTATCCACATCCTTATCTCGAACTCTGAGATGATGATAGCCTAACCTCAGAGATATCTTAGAGAACCATTATGGTCCCTTGATCAGATCGAAGTGGTCTTCAATCCTCGGAAGTGGATACTTGTTCTTCACAGTCACCTTATTCAGGAGACGGTAGTCGACACACAGTCGCAATCTCTCGTCCTCCTTCTTGGCGAACAAAATCGGGGAAGCCCAGGGTGAAACACTGGGTCGAATGAATCCCTTTCCCTGTAAGTCCTCCATCTGTACCTGTATCTCTCGAAGCTTAGCGGGAGCCATCCGATATGCTGGAGTAGACATCGGGGCTCTCCCAGGGTACAGGTCAATATAGAATTCTACCTCTCTGTGAGGAGTTATTCCTGGAACGTCGTCAGGAAAAACATCTGCATACTGATCCACCACAATAGGAAAACGCGGACTCCACACATAAACTGTTCCTAGGATAAGACTAGCCAACTTATGGGTGATCGGCTTTCCTCTCCTCTATGTGAGTCCATCCTACGCTGCAAAGGCTCCCTTCTTGCTGGTGAAGGTGAACCTTCTCCCATCGGTATGGACACACCGCACCTTGCGCCTAATACAGTCGATCTGAGCATGGACCATAGATAACCAATCCAAGCCCAAGATGACGTCGTAAGTCCTCGAAACCGCTAAAATAAGATCCTAGACAATGCTCTCATCTCCTAGATTAAGACCACACTACCAGAACTTGTGTGTAATCATTGATTCTGCTCCCGTAGGAGTCTCTAGCTATAAGGATCGATCCAACGGCTCTGTCGGAATCTCCGAACTCCGAAAAAGGGAAGCGGAAATAAAATAATGACTCGCTCCTGTGTCTATAAGAACTATAGTAAGGGTGGAGTAGACACATATAGTACCTCTAATAATCTCAGGCGCGCCATGGTCGTAAGCCTCCACTTCCAGAAGCTGAGCCTACCTCTGTCCGCCAACTCCCTATGGTCGGGGTGGACCTCTTAGTGGTGGTGGTGGTAGATCCTCAAAGCGTCTCCCACCCCCCACTGCTCGGCCAGCTCCTCTGCCTTGTCCTCCTGCTCCATGCAGACCTCCACGGTATAACCTCTACCTTAGCCTGGGTGGTCCCTCAACTGTCTGCTGCTCCTCTGAATGGCGGGTCGTGCAGTCACGAGCCATGTGGCCTTGCCCACCACACGCATAGCATTGCCTGCCTCTTGAATGACTGGTTCTACTGTGTGTGCCCCGCACCTCCGAAATATTATCCTAAGGTCACCAACCTAATGTCCTGGTCCTCTTGGACCTCTGCGACATCTTTATACTGCCGGCTGCAGAAGACTCCTCTACGTGTCACCTTGCGGTAGGTCTCAATGCTAGTGTAGGCTCATCATGAAATCCCTCTACAAGAAGGGATATCTAGTACTCCTGCCTATGTCGGAATGCTAAGAAATATCATCGAAGATCTGATCTCATTCCTTAATCCCTAATCGATGGTCTGGGCCCAGAATAATGGGTCCCATACTATATCTCTGGAGTAGCGCGAGTGATCAGTAAATCTCACAGAGTACTGGGCTACTGTCTTGCTGCCCTGTCGTAGCTGTAGTATCTCCTGGATGTGAAAAGTATGGAGGGTGGTTGGAACGAACTCTGAGAGGAAGAGACTCTCAAATTTCGTACATAGCAGTGATGCCTCGTCGTGCACCTGGAGAATAAGTCTCCATGATCTATCTGTTGTTGTGTGCAGGAGACTTTCCATAAGGATCACCATGAGGTCAGCTGGTTTCCCTACTAATATGAAGACATGGACAACAACCTCCACACAATCCTCAGCTGCCTGAGGGTCCATCTCTCCGCAGAACCTGGCCGGCCTTTGACGTCGAAACTCGTGCAGTGCACTCAGGCGATGTGCACTCTCTACTGTTGGGGCTGGTGGCATCGGTGCCTCGGAGAGTAGAGGTACCGCTGGTTCCTCCACTGAAATGGGTCCTTGCACCGAGACCTCGTCGTTCGGTGGGCTGCCATCTTGCACAAAGCTCAGAACCCTAGCTGGCTGCCATCGTGGGGACATCCTGAAAAGAAACAGGTGTGCCACGGTTAATACAGTATACCTGGTGAGCTGACACAAATTAATCACAAAGAAAACTTTTGAAACACACATGCAATCTATGTTTTTGTGCATTGAGTCAGAAATCAGAAGTCAGGGTCCTGGTGTATTGATACGTCGGCCTCCGCACCAACACTGGACTCCCTAGACTGATAACCACACTCAATACTGTTAACACTATTGCTTCATATTGAAGAAATTATCAGAGTCATGTGTTCTGCAGTAGAACCGACTCATCTGATACCAATTTTTCATGACCCGTCCTTGGGGCTCGTGTCGTGACTACCCCAAGCCCGCCTTCAATAGGCCAGGGGCTGGTGACGAGCACCAAAGGCATAAATCCTAATATAAGGGAAGGCATTGCCTTATATAAGAAAACAAACACCACATATTACACAAGATTAAGTAAACACTAAGTAAAATGAGTACAAAAGTAAGTGCTGGAAAGTAAATGGGCTAGTATACAAACCCAACTAAAAGTACAGTACAATAGAGAAAAGAAATTACAACAGCTGAAAAGTAAAACAGCGATCACTATGTAGTCCTCCGGAAACCCCACCTGAAGGGTGGGTATAGATAGTCTCATCTTCTCCTCGAATCCATCTGTCTGCACCGTGTACGTCCTCCTGATAGTCCACCTCAGGGTACTGTCCCGCTCCACACGCCTCATCCACGATCAGCGCTGTCTGTCATCTGCAAGCAACACTACGTAGTGCGGCCATAGCCCGTGTAGGGGTGAGTATACGATACTCAGTAGGGAACCTGAGACCCCTGAAGGTCTCTTAGAATCCACAAAGGATAAACCACAATGTAAAGATACAAACACGAAGTATCAACGAACTCTACTTAGGTATATGCCCATACATATACCTAAGTCATCAATTCCTGTTCGACTCCAACTCAATATTCTGAGAACATCCCAGTCCACATAGGAAAGCAAAACCCAGTCCACAAAGGAAATCATGTCAATCATATTGATTGTAATGATTAAAAGTCAAGAATCTTCTCACATAGGTATACTACTCATGTAGAGGGGTGGAGGTGATTAGATGTATCACCTGAATCATCTCCTCTACCGAACCCACGTAGGATCCAAGTACAGAATTCGTCGTTGCCGAACCCATGTAGGATCCAAGTACAGTTATCATCATTTCTGAACCCACGTAAGATCCATGTACAATCATCTTCACTAATGAACCCATATAGGATCCATGTATATTCATCCTCTCTTCCAAACCCACGTAAGATCCAAGTACAGTCGTCATCATCGTCGTAGTCTCAGCCATCTCTAGGGTTCCTGCACACAGCACACTTAATTCCGGAAGGGTCCACTCCATGAACCAAGGGTATGATACATAAACTGTCACGAATTCCAGAGTTTATGTATCACAAATTTCTGTCTTGTCAATATGAACTCGAAGCAATAGACGGTGCGTCAATCGGACACACCGTCTGAGAGATATTGGATTTTCCATCCCAGGTGCCCGGTTGGTTTTAAAGCTGAAACCAACCCGACCATACTCTAGATACATCCAAAACTCATGTGTATTAATCCAAAGGAACCATCTCACTAAGACTAATTCAACATAAATGAAGGCACGCCATTCAAACATCTGGTCTTTAAGTTATAAGTGTTTCCGCTCCAAGGGCCCGGTTGGTTTTGGGTTCGAACCAACCCGTCCATACCCAAACTTTTCAAAAACCTCGAGTGTAATAAACTTAAACAAACATCTCGATCCATGGATACCTACGCAACTAACGGTCCATCGATCGGAGGTCTTTAGCCCAAGATATGGGCATTTTAACGAACCTGGCCCGAAAGTAGGGGGTCTGGGCCCAGTCCGACCCCTCCCAATACCCCCTGGGTCGGCCCGAACCAGGTCGACCCGACCTGGGTCCAAGTCTGGCCCGATTGGGCGTGGCGAGGCCCGGCACGGCCTGCGGCCTAGCTCAGAAGACGGTCGTGGCTCGGCTGTCGACCGAGCGGTGTGAGAAGGGGGCGCGACCCCCTTTGTTTCGGAAACATCTGCCCCCTGGTGGGTTCCACCCTATGTAGGTCAAAGGGGGGGGGGGGTTACACACCCCCCTGCTTCAGGTAATGGTCGGCCTTAATGATCGGCCAGTAGTGAGCCGTCGTGGGACCCGTGGGGGTCCCGCCTCCTGGAGCGTCGGCGACCGGCTTAGCTGGCCGCCCCCTGCTGGACCCTCTCGGCTCTTCCTCGACCGGCGCCACACGACGACACCATGCCCCTCTGCCATAGCCCGCTCTGGCCGTGGCCTCCCTTGGTTTCACCGGCGCGGTGCGATTGCACTGCGCACCACCACCGCTGCCCTCTTCGGTCGTGGTCCCCTTCATTCCCGTGTGGTGCAACGGCACCATGCCACCTTTGCCTCAAACATCAACGTTGATCAACAAGAAAACGAGGAGGAGAATCGGCCATGTTTGTGTGGTCCGACCTCCTCCTGTTATTTCGATAACAAGTGGCTAGAGTATAAGAGATGCTCAACGATTAAACAAGCACTATTTTAATTCATTAAAATTGAACTTAACCCCTTCCTCTAAATAAGTTCACAGTTGTCAAGCATCGCGAACGATGGCGTTGTTTACGTCATCGTCGGTGTCGCTTCACCTGTCATGGAGGAAGAAGAGGACGGAGAAACTGAGCTGCCGAGTCGACATTCTTTGTCAGAGAGTTGGCATTCTTAAACAAGAAGATGAACCGATCATCCCAAAACTCAAGATCCCCTGTCCCTTTCTCTTAACACCACAATTGCAAACCATAATAAAATAAGGCTCTTCCTTATTTTATTTACACATGCAAAGAATTTAAAATTATGAAAATCAAAAACATAATTCAATTAATTGGTGAGGTTCAATTAATTAATTAAATGTGTGTTGGAAAGCATTTAATTAAGAGAGTGGGGAGAGGAAGGGTCATCCACTTAAAGGGAAAGTTTAACAAGTTAAGAGAGTTGCAAATTTTAAGTGGGGGTTTAGAGGAGTTTTAACAAATGTGAAGGGGTGGGGCTCATACGGGCCCCACCTCACCAATATCCTCACATGGGTAGTTAGGGTCTTGTGGGTCCCACCCCAACTACCCCATGTTGGATATAACCACATGGAAAAAGAATAAAAAATGTTCCACAATTTTTATTCAATTATTTATTAATACATAATATTTAACAACTCCTCCCTAGCAAACGCATCTTCGGTAAAGGTCCTCTTAAGCAATTACTAATGCTCCGATTACATCAGTGCCCTTGGATTTCAATTCCAAGCACTGGTTCAAAAGATAGAATAACCCACTTGTTCGTTCACTGGACGTACCCAAGCTAAACTTCGGAAATTGATTTCAGGCACACCGGTCATCGGAATCAGGTGCCGTCAGAAACTGCGTACTCGAAAAATCCCAAAGAATTTAAGAAAAAAAAAATTTCTTGAAATTTATGCGTCTTTACAGTGATTTTACTAGAGGGATTGTAATACAGTATATATATTATTCACATACACCACCATTAACATTGTGTATAATAGTGTGTCATCAATGAATAGTACTATAATCTAATTTTGTAACACACATAACACAAGAATTATGAATCTAATGAAAACAAAAAGGTAATTCAAAAAATGAAATAGTATTACCCCAAAGTAGACATTCCCATATAAAAAAATAAATTGGCATTAAGGATATCCTCCCCTATCATCCTAATTTAGTGATATCTAGACTATAGACAAATCATTGAAAACTATTTTAATCCCATGAAAGAGTAAGATAAATCATAAATAATTAGAGTATAGTGACAAGTTAATCTACTATTTTTAGTCCATACACATCCTTATATCATGGTTTTTTTTATTGTTGAGTAAATTGGATGCACCTCATAATGATACAGTTGGTCAGATGAAACACATCTACCTCAAATAGTCAATCATTATTCAAAACTCCCACCACCTAGAAGGTTTCATCTAATATTATTCGACTACCACTGAAGATGTACTAGGTTAAAACTCTCTCTTAAACTTTATATTGCAGAAAGGGGTTAGGGTCAAAGTATCTATGGAAAAAATAATAGAAAACCACACCAAAAACATTACAAACTCAACTTCATGAACCAATACTAAATTAATGTTTAGGTTTGTGTAGTGAGAGAGAAATGGATCCAAATAACATTAAAATATATGATGTTCTCACATTCTAATGAATATGACACATTTTCCATCTTCATTTTAGAACAAAAATAACCTATAAAATAATTCAATAACAATGTGAAAAAATATAAACAATGGATTATAATAATAACATCATATAGTTTTATATGAAGCATCTTGAAATACACATATTAATTGTATTTCCCCATTATCACTTCACAACCAAAACATACATCATGTAGAATTTTCTAACCTCAAACTAGAGAAGTCAACACTAATTTAATTGAATTCCTCTCAATCCATAGTACCATGTAAAAAATCCCGGTGGGTGTGTTAAAAGAGTGTGAATCTCTAGAATGAAAAATTTAATCATACAACATGGAAGATAAATGGATGTAACCATTGATGATATTTTCCCATAGTGCTAGAATATGTCCTTTAGTTTCCCACATATATATCTTCATCCTAGAAACTGATAACCACCTCTACAGACCCCATCATCCCTATGTACCAGAAGGAATGGGAATCACATGTTTTTCCTCCAATACCTCTATCTCATCTTTGTAAAATAAATGCATGTTATCCCTGCTACTAATATTTCATAGAATGATAATTCAACTGACAATATACTCCATATTGAACCTAATAATGGTTATATATTATGATAAATATGATCATGGGCTCTATAAGAAATGAAAACTTGTGAAAATATCTTGTTGGAGGGATAGGAACTACTATCCACCAAGAAAATAAAATGAAACATATTTTTCTGAAATAATAATTGAGGAAACCCTGATGGTATAGATTAAAAAATCATTTAGTATTATATTTACTCATTAAGGAACCCCAATGTCTCCCCTCTTAAGGAATCTCATGTTATCCATGCTTCTTTTTAATAACCTCATCCTTCTTCCTCACCTATAAATACATGTGTAACATATATGCATTGATTGAATATGTACTGATTGTGAACAACATTCCCTCCAAAATTCATGTTCTTGACTCATCATTAGGTAAATAATAGTGTATAAATTGAAGGTATTCCTTAAATTTGATCCCAAGATCCCACACACTCAGGCTCCCCTATCGAAGACATAGAATCTCCTACCTATTCAACACCCTAATAATTGATGATAAAAACTAAGTGTTAATCTACCAATGTAAATAATCCTATAAAACATTTTCGACATTTCACTCCGAAATATAAAAGATTCACCACATCCATTCTCTCCCTATATATGAATAAAATATAGAGAAACTCGATATTCTATCATGAAACAAATCATGAAACAAAATCCAAAGACCATATAATCTTTTTATATGAATTTCATATTCTTTTTCATACATCACAAAGTTATTACACTAAAACTCTTAAAAAGTCTACATCAAAAGATCGTCAATTATGTCTGGTTCCACCCACTTATATTTAACTAGGTTGTCCTAAAAATAAAACCAACCTAAATAACATGTTGATAATGACCAACATGAATATCTATAGACAAGTATGAAATCCTTTAATCTTAATATAAAGGAGATATATAAAACGTCCCTTAATTTGATTTATTTTTAATTTCCCCATAAATTGATCCTAATTTATCCTAATACACAAAAAAAATTATGAATAATATTACTAAACTAGTTCTCTACCCTATAATCAATAATACTTTTCATAGCACAATCAATGAACTTATGGTTCATGTGAAATATCACATTCTTCCCCATAAATCTTGTGTCCAAGATGGTCTCCATATTGTATATCATGGACTAAGTTCTACTAATTATTATTCCCTAATAAGCCATGAAGTCTTCATCAGTTCCTAAATACTATATTTATCCTCAAAAATATCTAAATCTATCATACCACATAGTAATAACATTCCCCCATATGGAACCCCTCCTAAGATATAGTTAAGATAAGAGTGACCCAAATGGTCAGCCTCCAATAGACCACATGTTGAAGACTATCATTGAGGGTAAATCTCATAAAGAGGGGGAATTGATTTCATAAATACTATTAATATAATAAGAAACATACCAATCTGCAACATAATAAAAAACTATGATGAAATCAAAAATAATCAACAATGATTGATGTGAAAGAAAAATACAAATCTCTAATTAAAAATACCATGAAAATGTACTTAGGTGTTACTCCACATCCAATACCAATTTCTTGTAAAGTACTATAATGATCAATCCTCAAAATCCCCCAATAAATTTAAAAAAGAGTTCATAAAAATAGGGTTCAATATGAAAATAACACTCATTAGGTTCATTCTTAATAACTCTAATATAAATATTGAAGTATAAATTTAATCCTTTTGAGAACAAATAGAAGAAAAAATAAGAACCTCTCAGGATGTCCATCACATGACCTCACCAAGACTCACTCACTACATAACATATAAAAGTATAGTAATGTAATGTTAAGAAGATAGAATAAAGGGTTCCTCGTAAAAAAAATACATTCAAGATTTTCCCTCTCATACCCTATTGGAAACTTCCATATACTATTGATATCCTTAACAGAAAATTCATAGCACACCATACCATTCCTATAAAATTTTATGCAGTTAACCCATATTAAAACATATAACAACCTCCCATAGGGTCTAACATCTAATTTTGGATTCATTATTGACACATAAAAAACCATAACTACCACTGCATATAGCATATCCATCTCTCCACCAAAGATCATGACCTCATCACTTATTCATCTCAATATGGTATGACAAGAATGGAGGATATCAACCTCATGGCCACCTCCAAATAAGTATTACCCCCACCATATACACATACCATATCCATATAACTAGTACACTATACAACACTAATATGGGAAAGTATGGAATAGGGAGTAGTTATACATCCACTCCCTAGACAACATGATAGATTAGTGAAAAAAATCGAGCCAAAAACATTTGGTAATTAGTATGGTTGCTTATAACCACTAGAAATTTCATATTATATTTCCCTTTAATTAATTTTTTTTGATTGATTGATTATGATTCACACAACATAGAACATATGGGAATAATGAAATATTAAAAAAAATGAAATAAATTAATATATAGTTAAAACAAATTAATAAACTTCAACTAATGGAATAAATTATTAACTAGTAAAGTCTCTTTTGATCATGTAAGACTTTAAATTTTTTATTGAATATTCCCATATATATGCACTAAGATGACACAACATTATAGAGACCAGTGATACTTAGTGTTGATATAATTAAAGTATAAAATATATTATATCACATGCATGTATTTTGATGAAATAATGATACAACTCATGAATATAGTAATTTTTGGATAATATAAGGCCACCGTTGAGTTTGTAATATGGGTTTTACCTAAGGAATGATTTATCATTTTTTAGAATCATGAGTTTTGAAAAAATGATATCCCATGAAAAAAAGAATAAATTATTTTATTAATTATTTTTTTATTATTTCATTGAAAACTAATCCCCCTCTATTTAAATGTTGTTATGATAAATCCCTAACGTTATTTATATAATAATAGAGATTGAGAGAGGATCTGTTGGAGGAGGATTCATAGAGGAATTATGATAGATCATTGATTGGAAATTAAAGTGATAATCAGTGATTGTGGATCTCACTAGTGACAACAACATCTGACCATTTTCCATCTTCAAATGATCAAAACCCAAGGAAATGAATTTTTTAAAAAATAATTACAGCGCATTTATTATCCAATGATGAATACTAATCTAATACACTAATATATTAATTCATTGGGTGGTCATGTTTATAGGTTTAGTTTTATTTTTTTGATAATATTTTATGTATTTTTATTTTTATTTCGGTTCTATGTTCATCATTCTAAAGGAAATGAATCATGAACAACATAAACAACATCCGAGGTCTATTCCGAATTTTCTATTTTCTACTTCTCGTCCCTCCCTCATCTCATGATTCAATGATGGTATTTCAAGGTTCGGTGGTTCAACTGATATATATTAAAGGATAATTGTTTGGCCATTCATTATTAGAATGGATTAATACTGTTGTTTTGGTTTCAGATAAACGGAGGAATAGAGGATAGATAATGATTATGGATGATCGGAGGATATTCAGGATCATATCTATGATTTTAATTTTCGATTTCTGTGTGTATTTTTGGGACAAAGTGATGAGGACCAATTTATGAGTGAATAAAATGGATTGAATATGTACATCAGTGATTATGAGTCTCATTAAACCCCATATCCACGTTTTTTAGTGATTTAATGGGGAAATATGAGGTTGATGTGGAAAAGGTGAATGTTTCAATCGTTATGGAATTTATTGAAAATTTCATACTACCTGATTTATTGTATGAAGAACTCTCTCCAAGTAGCATCCCTTCCGTGACACTAGGGTTTCTAGAGAGATAAATTTATCACACACCATTTTTCACATGTCACACATCATGTAAATCAATGCTGCTGAATTAGTATATACCATAGGGGTACACAATCACAATAAAGGGAAGAAACACAATCATGGGCTGATTACAAAAGCATTGACCTGTACTCAGACATAGCCAAATACATATGCTTGGATAGTGTATATATGCATGGACCAAAGTACATGGGAAATACGAAATGTACAATAGAATAAGCTGGTGGTGTATTATTTGTCTGCTCGACCTTTACACATTGTGTACTAGTAGTATATTCTGTGTATATGTAGGAAGAGATTCCATGTGAGTTGGTAAGACATGGGAACCCCCAGGTTAGGAAAGACACATTTTATAATCCAAGTACAAACCTAGTACATTTTAAAAGGAAATATGAGGCCATCTATCTCTTCAGTTTAGATTAGTATTAGATGTTCAAAACCTCATGGTTCATCCTTATGTGGATACAGTTTTAAATTACATCATTGTAATAGAATAGTTATTCCCTCTAAATTTTTTTCCTTGGATAGAGTTCTGGTATTCATTCATGGGATAAGGGGGATCCACTTTTATTTCTATTTATTCCTTCGGTGGGATTTTTGAAATCATCATGACCAACATACATAGGTGTAAAATCACATACTTAGAAGGTCTCATAAGATATGGTTTATGGTGTCCCATATGAGAACTAGGTATGATCCCTTGCCTTTATATCATTACATTTATAGGTTCTTTGGGTATATATTTTGGAGGTGTTGAAATGAAAAACCTCATGGATGAGTTCTATCAGTGATATCATGTCTTCTGAATTTAGTTCTCCTGGAATAGTGTTACCATGGATATTCAGGTAGAATCCTATTGATAGATGTATGATTGAGATGTATTTAACACTTAATTTGTGTTATGAGTATATCAGATTTTTTAATTATTTTTATTTCTCATATATTTTTTGATATATATTTTGGTGAGATAATTACTCTCTTAGTGCTTCTGTATGGTTGTTAGAGGTTGTCCTACTATGTATTCATATACTCTCCACCACAAAGACTTGTCCCTTATTTTCCCTTTCTTATGTAGATGTTGGGGCTTTTTATGGGGCACTAGGATGAATAGGATAATACAAAACATAGTGATCTAGACTGGCCATGGTTGGACTGGGGTTTTCATTTGATAATAGCCCCCTCCTTCAGAGTATCTATTAATCCATTATTATTTTATTGGTATTTTATTTGGATATCAGTGCTTTCCAGTACTTTTTTCAATCTATGATCTTAGATATATGTTATTCATGCATCATGGTGTAGTTTTTTATCTATATTTCAATATTTTTGGGAATTTGGAGAAGGTTTCATGTGTTTATAGGTACCTTTGGATATGGTATACCATATATATGATATACCATATTAGAAATGGTATTTATCCCCTAGAATATTAGTGGAGGGACTGGGATATCACGTATGACTTACTTCCATTTCAATGGACCTCTTCAGATCTTAAAAGATTGGTAGCAGGGGTTTTTTCATCCTAGGTATAGATTTTTGATACTTTTCGTTATATGAGTATCTTTTTTTGTGAACTAGGGAAACAATATTAAAGTGTTTTCAGTTCGATTATCTATCCTGAGACAACATTATTTGTTTAGTAGAAAATTTATATATTCAATCATAATCTGATAACATGTTTATTGACATGGTACATATAGGCACTGGTTGTAGTGGAATTTTTTTTACATGAGTCAAATAGGAATGAGCTTATTTTTTTATCCCCTTATTAATTTATCTCTCTAGATAAACACTTTGAACATGGTTTATGTTGTTTATTTCATGATGTGTTCATGAATATTTCTTGCCAGAATTTCATAGTATGATCATGAATATGATTTTAAAATTATAAGGATTTAGTGTTGGGTACTACATAGGAGGAGGTACATTTGAGTGGTTTTTCTACCTTGGATCAAATCATTGAGTATCCTTTTCTACTGGAAGTACAAGATTAGGATGTGTGTAGGCTGAGCACACTACATATGTTTCAGATTTGTTGACATGCAATTTTTGGGGATTGCCAAATCAGCATGAGGATGGGGACAACATAGAGGTAGATACCCTTATTTTAGACCATACGTGGGAACCTCCAGATTATATTGTGGTATTATAAGTGATTCTTACTCAAGGATATATAGAATGATGATGTAATCTGGTGACTTAGAAATCTGATTTGTTGGATCCCTCCTAGATAAATTTTTAGTGTATCTTTATAGAGGAGTTCTATTACACCACATTGTAAGAAATTAATATCCTTGAAATTTTATAGCATTATCAGTGAAGTATGAATATATAATAGTGTTCTTACAGGTTCAAACCCTCTTGATATACTCCCAAGATGTTCCTTGATATCCTTTATTTTGAATATAAATAATCTATCAGGATCTATACCATAATATCTATGATGGATTGATATATATTTTCATTCCTACTTATGTTGGGGTGATTTAGTGATATTTTATGTTGGAGATCATTCTATGAAAGAAGAATATGACAGTAGGTGGTGTTGTTTGGAAAAAAGAGATGAGACCTCATAAGATGGTAACTGATGGAATTCATAGGGTTCCAAGATAGGTAGATGTTTCAAGAGAAGGTCTTATGATGGAGGGTTTGTGGATCATGACCCATATGATTGTTCTAATTATATTATAAAGTGGTGGTGTTTCTATTATGATAGTCAGGGAAATCTAATGTT
This sequence comes from Viscum album, assembly GCA_963277665.1. Lineage (NCBI taxonomy): Eukaryota > Viridiplantae > Streptophyta > Magnoliopsida > Santalales > Viscaceae > Viscum > Viscum album. The sequence continues at coordinate 1,517,138,636 of OY728127.1, read as the reverse complement.
GTATTATCTAAACTATTATACAGATGACATTGATATGGTAGATGGGCCCAGGAATAGAAAACTAGTAGATAATAGTGGTTTTTAGGGTGTCGTACATGGAAGATGAGTAGGGGTAGATAGATGATGTGGTAGATAGTTTCAAATAATTCCACCACCACCCCCCATGTGGTCCATGTCTAGCTCAAGAAGCTGGTGGGTAGGGATGAAGATAGCTATGTGATGTGGTGTCATAAAAACATGAGCCTTAATGGATGATTAAAGATATGATCTGATTCTTCCATGCTTTATCTATTGTTTTAATGGACACAGGTGGAAGAAACTCTTTTCATTACACTTCTCTAGATCGATTGATATAGATTCTAATTGAGTACTCAACATAACCCCTGCACTTGGAGACTCTAAGTGTAGGATAATCAATGATCTCACACTTCTTCTAGTAGTTTGATATGATACTCAGTTGAGAGATATTCTAGTGGGATATCTTTATAGAAGTGATGATTCCTTTTTTGTCATCTTAGATATAAATAGATTACCATAATTCATTCCCAAATTTACTATTTTTTCCAGAATTTGTATTTTATCCATGAATATGGCATGATTTTTCCTTATTCGGTGAGAAATAACCATAGCTAGATTCATACTCACATCATGGATACAATCTTCCCATGTTTAGTGGATGTAATAGTATTTCATATTCCAATATTGGTGATGGAATACGAGGAGGTCATTCATGAGGATTTTTTGGGCTTAACTCCCCACTAATAGAAATAATTTATCATATACCTTCAACCTTGTATTATTATGATATTGGTTCTAGCATATTGGATGACTTCAATAGAGCTTTGTGAGCTGAAGGTGCTATTGGAGGATATACAGAGGAAGGGATTTATTAGACCATGTCTTTCCCCATCGGTAGCCCAAGATTTGTTTGACAAGAATGTGGATGGATGATTGAGGTTTTTTTGGATTACTATCAATTAGATTATGTTATTGTTATGAATATATTTATACTATTGAGGATTGATGACCTCCTTGACTAGTTGTGATGGGTAAGATGGTTCTCAAATATAGACCTTGATCGGATTATCACCAGCTTCTCTTAAGAGGTGAGGATATATTGAAGATGAAATTCAAATTTAAATAAGATCATTATGAGTAATTTTTCATTTCATTCATCATGATTAACGCCCCAAGTGATCATGGGACTCATAAATCATATCCTTCAGCCGTTCCTAGTCCAATTTACGGTTTTCCTAACCAATGACATTCTAGTGTACTTGGTGTCTAGGAAAAAGAATGGGTGACACCTGAGTGTAATCCTGTAAATACTCTGAGAGAAATATATTTATTGTAAGATATCAGTGTTTCTATTTCATATTTTATGGGTCCTCCTTTTGGGACATGTTATCACAATAGAGGGTTTGGTAGAGGTCTCAGTTAAGGTTGAGGTAGTGTTATCTTGGGAGCCACCCAATAGTGTGATGGAGGTGAGGAGCTTCCATAGAATATCTTGCTACAGTGGGATATTCATTATTCATTTCTTTAGGATATCATCACCATTAACTACTTTGACCCAAAAATGGGGGCCATTTTTTGGGATGGAGAGGTACCAACAGACTTTTCAGGTGTTATGGTAGATATTGATGAGTGCTCTCATCATTATATTTCCAAATGACGGTGTTCATTATATTGTTTTTTGTGATACCTAGGAGATTGTTCTTTTTCATGTTCTGAGGAAAATATAGGTAGTGATTTTCTATATCTCTAAAATGATGATACCTCGTGAATAGAATTATGAAACCCATGATCTAGTGCTGGAAGTGGTAGTATTCACCATTAATCTAGGGCGACAATACATTATGGTTTATTGTTTAATACTCAATTAAAGACATAATAGTCTCATGTATATCTCCTTAAGGAAGTATCTCAACATAATATGGAGGTGATGGATATTGTTCCACATGGATTATGATATAGAGATAATATATACTCCAAGGATGGAGAATGTGGTGGTATATTATCTTAGCAGGAGATATTATTCATAGTCATTATTTAAGGCATCAAATTTGTTAGCCTCATTTCAATTCTATTAGGTGGATGTGTGTAACAAACCAACCACTGAAAATTAGAGCTAGTGCATTATTTTATTATATTTGAATGATTACAAGGAATAAAATAATAATGTAGCAAATAATTTAGCAATTTTGGAAGACAATATTACATAAATGATACACATTGTATGTTAGGAAGGGTAGGAAAAACAACATGGTACATAACTAAATGAAATAAACAACATCCTTGAAACTCATTCAATGGATTACTATTCATAAAATGGGGAAACGAAACATAACAAGTGTGAGCTCGAATTATCAGGATGGGTTTCTTGAAGAAATAAAAATATAAGTAAATTCAATAATGAAAAGACATTATAGGAAGTTAAATAATCTAAAAAACACATTCCATCAACAAACATGGGATGAAAATGCATCCATTGATTTTTTCATATTGAAAATATCATAGAAATTAATAAATGAGTACTAAATGAAAAAGTATATAATTATTGGAAATCATGTATATTTCACATGAACCATTATAAAATTGATATGGTTTAATTCAATGGGTAGAAACACGTCTAATTTTATTTGTAAACAAATGTGAAGTGTTTTTCACCAACAATTCTGTCTCTGGAGAGCTGTTGATGCATTGAGGTGAAATAGAAAGATCTGACCCTCACTGGAATTCCAAATAATTATTCCTACATATATTTAATTTAAAAAATATATTCCTTATAACAATATTTATTGGGTATAGGACACATACTCTTTAAATATTTCCATAGTTAAATCAACATTCAAAATAAATATTATATGTAAAATGATATATAGCTAAAAAATTATCATATACTGGATATAGGAATATGGATATTTAATATAAATATAATTTCAATTGAAAATTAATCTCATATGGGTAGTAGATACATCACATAAGAGTTATTAGGTTCCCAATTCCATGAAGGTCTCAATGAAATGGAAATTGGGACCAATTACATTTCCTTAATTCATGATTAAATTTTTTTAGGTTGTGCCTCCTAAAAAACAAACCTATATTTATTAAAAGAATGATGTATAAGTGAATTATAGTCATTTATATAACTATTTATTAGTTATAATCATTGGATTTCTAAATTTTCATTGATGAAAATTTTATTATTTGATATCCTGGTTTTCATAAAAAATATGTTCTTCAACACTTTTTTTATTTTTTATAATTATAGATTATAAGTTAATATAACTAATTATATAAGTATATAATGCATATAATTATATTTATATATATTATATATAGTTCATAACATCCACCCTTTAGGATTTATTTTTGTGCTGACAATGAAATGTCACCATAGGTGGTTGACCAACCTTGGACGAGACATTGATGGGAGTGTGGAAGAAAGATGTTTTAAAATTTTATTTATAGTAGTATAACACATAAAATTTGTTAATATCCTTAATATATTGTTAAATTAATTCCTAATTAATTATTTTAATGTTTTTTTGGGGAATGGTTTGTCAAAAAAGAAATATGAAGTGTAACCTGACGGAAAAAATGGGGGTTCAGGAGGATTCATGTCCTTGGTTTAAATGATGGGTTCACTTATTTATATGCAATGAAGTTAAATTGAAGTGGGTATAATTATAAATAATTGTAATTATTAATGAACATATTGAATTATACAAGGTTTTATATATCATTTTGTAAAATGGTATGAGGATGAAACATTAGATAAAAGTTTAAGGATAATATCTTAGATTATTTTAAGTTTTTTCGATCATTCTGCACTAGTTTTGTTTAATAAATAAATATTATGTATATATAATGTTTAAATGAAATTTTATAGGATTTAATAAAAATTTTATAATATGGTTCTACCATAAAAATGGGTTCATCACTATCCATTAAGGAGAAATTTATGAATGAAAGTCCATCATCCATGAAGGTTGTAAATCAGAACCTCATGGATGATGAATATGTTTTTAAAATAAAAGAGAGAGTGAGAGAGAAAGGTGTTTTTTGAATGATATTCCATTAAAATGATATAATTATAGTATATATAGATGATATTTGAGTTATCATGATCATTTTGACAAAGGGGGTTATGAGAGGATAATAAATGAAAAAGGAAATTAAAATGAAATTAAAAGAAAAGAAATAAGATTTACATCTTGAATACTCTTCCCTTAGAACCTACATAAGTAAAGGGTTTTTGGAATTTTGGGAAGACCCAAAGAGAAAGGAAAACGGGAGAGACTAGGAATGTGGATTTTGGAAGAAATTTTACATGAATCAAGGCTTATAGAAGTGATGATAAGAGGGTTGAGGGGTGGTTTTATAGTGGAGGAGAGGGATGATTTCTCATTATATAATAGATTATTTTATTATTTTTATCAATATAGGTTGTAGTGATGATTCTTATAACTAAATAAATTAATTGGTGAATTTTATGTCAAAATAATCGTTCTTACATCATTCATTACTCAATTAATACTTTATTTAACTTATAATGTATATATACGAGAAATTACCGTATTTTACAATTCAATAGAAATTAATGTATTTCAAAAAGAATACTAAAAATTCACTGCAACCATTTTTTACATATAAAATAAAAATAAAATCTATTTCCATAATAATTTTATAAATATATGAAATTTAATTTTTAATTATGATAATCATTTACTCGAAAAATACAGATTTTAAATTTATAACCAATTTTATAATAGCCTGAAAATTTAACTATGGTCTTGAAGTTTTATCTGGAAATCATATGAAAAAATTTCATTTATGTATAAATTTTATGAAAATAAATTTTCTTTTGAATCATTATATTACCTTTAAAATTTTAAATAAAAAGTGTCATTTTAAAAAAATATTAATACTTAATTAATAATTTCTAAAAAAATTATTTAATATAATTATATCATACTTTCATATATAAGATGCCTAAATTTTATTTATAAATTCATGGATGGGAATACTATTCAATATGGTAAATCTATTATTCAAAAAAAATATTAAGTTTCATCCTATGAGACTTTAAATATCTTACAAGTCACAACTATGTATGTCAATTCTTAAAAATCTGATTCACATAAATGGAAAACATATGTTTAATGTCTAGGATATAAGAATATTGTCTATATAATTATAATAACATAGCTTTTTTTGTGACTCAATGTTGTGTACAAAATAAGCTATTTAATAAATTGAAATTATATATGAATAAATAAGCCATTGATTTTTTGGGTGTTATATTCTTCCCTACTTCAGAAAATTTTTTCTTAAAATTTTTTGTCTTTATTTCCCTCTAAAAATATTTAGGCGGTTCTTCATCATGTCATCCTCAGGTTCCCACATTGCGTCCTCTATTTTTTTGTTTCTCCAAAGAACTTTTACCTATCAATTTTTTCGATTTCCCAATAAATTCTCTCTAGTGTCAATAATCTTGATAGGATTTTCAAAGTAAGATAATTATGTTTCTATTAATATTTCCTCATAGCTGAGTACATGAATTTGGTCTGACATGTGCTTCTTTAAAAGTGACATGTGGAACACATCATGAAATTTAGATAGACTAGATGGAATTTATAAATAGTAAGTAATAGCCGAAATTCATTCTAGAATTTCAAATCGTCTGATGTATATGGGGCTCAGTTTCCATTTCTTACAAAACCTTAAGACACCATTCTAGGGAGATACTTTCATAGAGACATGATCTCCCACTTTTAATTTCAAATCCTTTATCCAGTATTCAGTATAACTATTTTCCTATATGGGGGTACTTTAATATGGGACTGAATTTTCAATAACATTGTCATTGTATCTTCAATATGTTCTTAGCATATAATTTTCCTCTCACCAACTTCATCCCAAAATGTTGTACTTCGATATCTAATTCCATGTAATTTTTCATCTAGTGTCATTCAAATAATAGAATGGAAACTATTATTGAAGTAAAATTACACCAAAGGTATGTACTGAGCCAATATACCATAAATTTCAAGTGATCATGCTGAAAACATGACTTCCAAAGTTTGAATAGTCCTATCTGACTATCTATCTGTTTGAGGGTGATAAGAAGCTTTCAAATGACGCTTAGTATCCAAATCATTTAGAAGACTCTTCCATAATTTTGATTTAAATCATGGATCATGATCAGAAATAATAGATTGAGGTGCACCATGAATTCTTACAGCTTCATTAATGTGGACTTGTTCTAGGTGATCTAGTGTAAAATCTTCCCTCATAGCAAGGAAATGGGCTGATTTTGTAATATGATCAAAAATTACCCATATTGCATCATTCCTTTTAAGTTTTCTTGGTAGTCTTGTGACATAGTCCACTGTAATTTCATCCTACTTCGACATTGGAATATGTAGTTCTTTCATAACTCTGCTAGGATGTTGTCTCTCAGACTTCACTAGTTGAAAAAACTAGACACCTTGAAACATAGTCACTAATTTCTAACATCATGTTATCCCACCAAAAATGTTCCATTAGATCTATATACATCTTCACACTACCAAGGTTTATAACGCAATTTGAGCTATGAGTCTCATCTAATAGTTCCCTTTTTAGCTTAGATATTGATGGAACACAAATCCTCTTTCCAAATTTTAGAACACCATCCTCACATATGTATTCTTCCAATATTCCATTATTATTGGATTTAATTATCATTTGAACATTCTCCTCATCAGATTGAGATATTTTTATCTTCTATAGAAAATATTGTTTAGTAATCTTTTCACAACGTAATGATGTTTCCTCTATCTTAATAATTACTATATCAGTATATACTAGATCCAGGAATATAGGATCTCTCTCAATCCTTATTTAGTCTAGAATTCCATGATCTTTCCTACTTAATGCATCATCTTCCTTTTTCCCTTTTTGGGTGGTAGTGTATTGAATAATCATAATATTTGAGTAAATAGAGTAATCTCCTTAGCTTCATGATTAGTTCTTTCCTTGTAAAAATGTATTTCAAACTCTTATGATCGGTATATATCTCACATATTTCACCATAGAGATAGTCTCTCCATATTTTCTGAGAAAATATTATAGCTACAAACTCAAGATCGTGAGTTTCATAATTTTATTCATCTGTATTCAACTACCTTGATTCATAATAAATAACTTTATCATTTTTCATAAGGACACAATATAGTCCATTATTTGATGCATCATTCTATATCACAAAACCCAACATTTCCATTGGTATGTGTCAAAATTGGAGAACTTTTCAATCTTCTATTAAATTATTCAAAACATTACATACATTATTTTTTTCCATATGAATGAAACCCCTTTACACGTGATCTTCGTTAGTTGGTCAACCAGTTATGAAAAATTTTGTATGAAACACCAGTAGTAACAGGCTTATCCAAGAAAACTACATGCCTCGGTTATGTTGGTTGAAGTAGGAAATTCATGGATTGACTTTTTATTCATATGATCACCTGATTTTCCATCCATAAATACAATATATCCATGAAGTTAAACTGTTTTAGTCCATAATTATAACTTACTAAATTTCCCATATAGCTCTTTTCACCTAAGAGTCTCCAGAAGAACCTGTAAGTCGTTCTCTTAATCCTCATATATTTTAGAATATATCCAGATATGATTAGTAATTACCAAAATAAAATCATCATGATATTACTTGAAAAAATATCATTAGATCCATAGAAATATATGGTGATTTAGTTATTCTAAGTGATATTACTATAAATTCATAATGTCCATACCTAGTTCGAAATATTGAATTTGGAAGATCTTATTTCCTCATATGAAACTGAAGATATCCTATTCTATAGTCAATCATTGAAAAAAAATTATGCTCTATGATGTTCATATGATAAATCATCAATGTGAGGCATAGGATACTTGTTCTATATTTTTCTATCATTGATTTCTCTATAGTCAATGAACAACCTCATGGATCCGTCTTTCTTTGTGAAAAATAGAAAAGGGGATCCCCATGGAGAAACACTATGGAGAATAAATATCTTTTCAATAAATTTCTCTAGTTATTTCTTTACTTACACTAATTACACAGTTGGAATTCTATAGGGAGTCATTGACAAAGGTATTAAACATTGAATTAAATAAATAGAGATCTCAACTTCCCACATGAGAGGATGTTTAGGTAAATACTATGGAAATATATCAATATATTATTTCACTATTAGTACATCCTCAATTTAAATATTACCTTCCTCATCCTAGATGTTTTTTGATATTCCACCCAATGAATTACATTTATTAGATCTACTGGATGTGGATCCAGATAGGAATTATATTACATGGTTTCCTCTCTAAAGATAAGGGATTCAACACCATTCTCAAAAATTGTAACTTCCTTATTCATTAGTTTTTTTTCATCTTATCATGAAATATATTTCATACCAAGAACTATATCAAATTAAATCATTGATATGATGATAAGGTGATAAACTAATGTATGTTTAGGTTTAATTATGGGAACAAACTAATACAACATTATTGTAATGATACATTCCTTCGATGTTTTGACTATAAAGTCATTTATCAAATGAAAAGAGAAATGTCAAATTTTCATAAAAAACACAGAAGATATAAAAGATTTTGATGATACAGAATCCAATAAAGTATTGGATCTGTTTAATGAAATGATTAATGTACCTTTCACCATATCATTAGTAACTTCAACCTTATAAGTTGTGATATCATAATCTTGTCATTTCTCTCTTGTAAATTTCTGAGTCAAGTTTCTTTGATTCTTAGGACAATAATTTTAATATTGTCCCATATCCCTATAATTGTATAATTTCATGACATTGATTTGTTTCTTCCCCTTTCATAACTTATCTCTATCACCCTTTTCTCCACACTTATAACAAACTATCATGACCTTCAATCATTTTCCTGGATGATTCTTTCCACAGTTCTCACATAATGGGAATTTCTTCACTCCCATATACTTATATTGATCTTCACCTTTTTCCATGGTAATTAGAATACCTCTTCTTATCTTGATTTCCCATAACCAAATTTGATCTAGAGATTTACTTCTCTATTTTGATGGAACATAACATTATTTCATCATATGATGATAATGTTTGAGAAGCTAGTGCCCTTTAAAGACATGGCATAAACCAAAAAATAAATTATCAATAATTTCTTTTCAATCACGTATGTAATCTATAGCATACGTATCTATTCTTATTAAGGAAATATCATAATCCACAACAATATATTTTTACCTTTTCATTGAGGTAAATAATTTTATCTTCATTTCAGTTCGTTGCTCAAGAGGGAAGTATTTGAGGAAGAATGTTTCTTTAAAAGTTATCAAATCTATAACTACAATTTCATCTTCCTTTTTATTATTTTGGATCAAGGAACACTATTGATCAACAAATCTCTTGAGACAATATATTTCTCATATTACATTTTCATTTTCATTGCATCCCAAAGATAGAAATATATTTTAAAGGGACTTGATCCACATATTAATAATCACTAGATTAGTATTCCCTCTAAAATATAGGGGCTTGTGCCACCTCAAAGGATAAAAAAAGGTATACAATAATTATTTATCCTAACCTAAGTAAGTTTTACTAATATGGTCAGGATCTAATCAACTCCATCACTAACTGTGTTGACATTCTCAGTGGGGAAATACCTAAATTGTTAAAATTTATTAATTACATTTCTTCCATTTGGAACCATCACTAAAAAATGGAATACATTAAATTAGGTTATAAATCATCATTAATTATTTCGAACAAGAAAAACACTTAACATAAATTAAAAATTTATACATAGATAATCTAATTATTCTAAATATATTTTAATTGGGGAAATTTTTACATTCAAACCCTTTATATTGGCATGCAAATAAAATGTGAACTATCCTAAACATATCACCTAGGAGTGTAAAACTAGGTGTGTAGTAAGGTCCATTTTCATGTAACAGGTTTCCCTGAGTCAAGCCTAAAACACCATGTCAGAGTTGTTACTCCTGGGTACATTTGTGCTAGAACCACGTCCACTTATAGCTTCCAGGTGAGGATTTTTTTTCTATGAAGAGCCACATAGTCTCTATTTTACAAATATTCTATGATGTTCTTATATTATTACCAACAAATTCTATCTTTTGGTTATGTTTCCTAAAATATTTTTTCTAAATATACTTTGTAATTTTTCTTCTGAACATCCTTTGATAGCAATTGTAACATCTCTACCACTAAAAACTGAAGACAATGCATTATTTTACTACATTGTAATGATTACGAAGAAGAAAAACCCAAAGTAATGATAATCTTAGTAGTTTTTGAAGACCATATTAAGTATATCATAAAAATAGTGCATTATGAAGGATAGAAAATATAACATGATATATAAACAAATGAAATAAATAGAATCGTTGAAACTCATTCAAAAGATTCATCTTCATAACCTGGGGTAAAAAAGCATTATAATGGTGGGTTAAAATGATCATTATGGTTTATCTGAAGAAATAAATAAGATAATCAATGTAAATAAGTTATATACATTATGGAAAGGTAAATAATTTTAAAAATACGTGATGTTAGTAAACTAGGGATGAAAATGCGTCCATAGATTTTTCATCATTTTGAAAATCTCATGGAAAGTAATAAATGAGTACTGAATGATGAAAATTAATATTTAGTGGAAATCATGTATTTGGATAAAGAACCATTATACTATAAAGATTATTTAATTACATGGGTAGAAACATGTAAGAATCTTTTGGGAAACCAACACCAAAGATTTGTCGCCAACTTTTTTGTCTCATTAGACTTATTGATCCATCGAGGGCATATAGTGGGCCCCTCCCATTATTGAAAGTCCAAATAATTATGCATAAATAGATTTAATTCAATAAAAATATTCCTTATAAATATCCTTATGGATTAGAGGATATGAACCCACCAATATTTCCCTTATTGACAACATTCAAAATAAACACTATTTGAAAAATTTTATATAGCTGAGACAATAATCATATCAATGATACAAGAATATTGATATTTAATAGAAATATAATTTCAAATGAAAAGTGATATAAAATTTTAATTAGATACACCATATAATAATTATTAGGTTCACAATACCAAGTAAGTCTCAATGAAATAGAAATTAAGACAAAGTCCCTTACCTTAATTCCCTCTTAATTTTTTTGTGTTTGTTCCTCCTAAATAAAAAACATATATTTATAAAAAGACAAATATAAAAGTGAATTATAGCCACTTATATAAGAATTTATTAATTATAATCATTGGATTTATTATTTTTTAGTTGAAAATTGATGTATTTGATATGATGATTTACTTAAAAATTTCTAGTTTTGCGACATGTTTTTTATTTTATCTAAATGTAAATTATAAATTAATATAACTAATTTTATAATTATATAATGGTGAAATAATATTATGAAATATTAAATATTGTTTATATCATTAACCATTGATGATGGTTTTATGTGTTGACAAGGAAATTTCACCATTGGTGGTTGACCGAACATTGATGGGGCATTGATGGAGGAGTGGAAAGAGCATATTTTAAACTTCTATATATAATTATATGAAACTAACAGTATGTTAAAATCATTAATTTATAGTCAACATAATTACTAATTATTTCCTTCAATAATTTATTGGGTAATGTTTGGTGCAAAAAGAAAGAGGAAGTGTAACCTGAAACAAAAAAATGGGGGTTCAGGAGAGTTTGTTTCCTTGGTTTAAATGATCAGTTCGCTAATTTATAAGTAATGATGTTAAAGTAAAATGGTTATAATTTTCGAAATTGTAATTTTTAATTAAAAAACAAAAAGTTTAAACAGTTTTATGTATCATTTGGATAAATAGTATTTGGATGAATCATTAGATAATGTTTTATTGATAATTTCTTAGATTATTTTGGGCATTATTTCGATCATTACATAGTATATTTGTTTAATAAATTAATTATATATATATATAATGGTTTAATAAAGTTAAATAGGATGTAATAAATATTTTATAATATGTTTCTACCATAAAATTGGATTCATTACCATCCATTAAGGATAAATTGAAGAACTAAAATTCTTCGTCCATGAAGGTTGTAAATCTGCACCTCACAGACAATGACTTCATTTTTAAAATAAAAGGGGGAGAGAGAAATGAGTTTAATGTAGGATACCTCATTAACATGATATCATTAACATAAATACATGTGTCTATATTTATAATTATCATTTGGATAAAAGAGGTTAGGATCGGATAAAAACAAAAATTGAAATTGAAAATAAATTAAATGAAAAGAAAGAGGATTAACTACTTAAATACTCATCCTTGATAACCTCATTAATGAAAGGGGTTTCGGTATTTTGGTAAGAAAAGGATCTCTTTGATGTGTGGAAATTATACGGAAGATTATTTGGGAATAAATTTTACAATCATAAAGGCTTAGAGGAGTGAGGAGAAGAGGGGGTGATGGCTAGTTTTATATTGGGGGAGAGGGGTGATTTCTCATTATTTAATTCATTATTTTATTATTTTCCTCAAGAAAAGAAAAATTGTATATTATTGTGAATAAATATAGTAATTGGTGCATGTGATTTAAAATAATTGGTGCTTAGATAATTTATGAATCAAGGAATACTGTATTAAACTTATAATATATATATATACCTTAAATTACCATATTTTACAATTCACAAAAAATTCATGTATTTTAGAAAATTTTGAAAAATTCACCCTAACATTTTTTCGACATGTAGTATATAAAATTACATTTATTTTATGAAGATATGTTTCTAAATATAAGGAATATATTTTTTAATTTAAATCATCATTTACTCAAAAAAATATTGATTTAGAATTTATAACTCATATTATAACACTTTAAAAAATTAAATAACGTCTCACAAAAATAATCCTAAAATCATAAGACCAAAAAATATTAATTTATGAATACATTAAAGAAAAAAATTATTTTGATTCATTGTATTAATTATTAAACTGTAAATAAATGTTAATATTTTTTACAAATACTAATAATTAAAAAATAATTTCTAAAAAATTTATTTACTATAATTCTATCATAAATTCATATATAAGGTGCCTACATTTTATTTATATATTCATGGGTGAGGTTAATATTTTTTTGGATATTTTACTATTCAAAAGGGTCATATTAATATTCAAAACAGTGACATTAGTATTCAAAGCGGTTAAGTAACTATTCACCATAAAATTATATTGATCCAAAGAGACTCTAAATATCTTAATGATAACAATAATCTATATCCATTTTTTGAAATACAATTCACTGTCGGGGAAAAATTATGTTTAATGCCTTTGTTATAAAAATAATGTTTACATAATTATAATAACAAAGATTTGTTAATAGTGACTCATTGTTGAATGTAATATAAGCTCTCTAATGAATTGAAAATATTTATATAGAAAAATACCATAATTTTTTGGTGTATTTTAATGTAGGGGTGATACTAATATCCATTAAATGATTATAACCCATATTGTTTAGTAGTGGGTTATATAATATTTTCATAGAGATATATACTATGAGATCATATGTACATAGATATTAAATATATATTCTCAATATTATTTTTCTATAGTTGGAGATTATGTCATCCTTTTCAGAGGTAGGATTATGGTACTAGTGATTTTTTCTACTGAGGTTCTGACTGAGTTTCATACATCCCCCATGTTGTAACATATAGTAGTGGTGAAGACATATGAGTGCCTTTGGTGTTAGTTTTTTTCGTCCATGGATGAATAAATGTGTATCCAAGTTTGTCTCTCGATGACTCACTAGTTAGTATGCATATGCTAAGAAACGGGTTTTAATAGGTTTATCTCATCCCAATGAGGTGAAATAATTGAATCCAGAAGATTTTGACATGTGATGCATATTATTGTTTCGCATATTGTTTATTATTTAATAGTTTATAAATGTCTCAAAACATTTCCTATGAAGACCTAAAAATTTACAAAAATCATTTTTTGGAGTGGATAAATCCATGAAATAAAAATCATTATCATGTCATGGAATATATGTTGCAAAACACTTTCACATGGAGGACTTGGAATCAAAAACTGTGATATTTTCAATAAATATCTACACGAAAATTTCATATGAAGATTGGACAATGAAAATTTTGATTCTATGGGCTAACATAGAGCTATATTTTTTAGCAAGTTGAAATTGGGAAATATGAAGTATCTTTAATATTTGGTTTTCATAGCTTATAAAAATGTTTTATCCAACATTAAATTAAATTAAAATTATTTTATTAATGAAAATTTATACATGCATTTTTTACTAGATAATTGGATTGGGACTCTATTATTGGGTATTCTCAACAATGATGAACCAAATTTTTATCTCAGAACATCATTTAAAGGCTAGATAAAATATCTAGGAAACCACATATTGGTAATAAAAATATATGTGAAGAAAGAAAATTTCATTATTCAAGAGGATATCATGATCTAAGAAATTAAAATGAACGTTATTATTTCATAAAATAATTTTTAAATTTATTTTAACTCTGTACAGGTTAATAGCTTTATATAAAAATTCACGAAAAATTGGGGGAAACCCTTCATATTCACATTGGTCTGAAGTATTGATATCTCCAAGATTTGGATAGATTGGTTTCTAATGTAATTATTTATTACTATATTTTCTCAATTCATCCTTTATAGCAGTCAAAAAGAGGATATAAACCACTTATTTTAGCTAAAATACATCCTTAATGCATTAGGGTATGCCATTTTATTTATTTGATGTTCTAACAATTCCTATGGGTAAAGTCTAAAATAATTTTATATTCATTCTAAAAACTATAAATCTCATGAAATTTTTTATACCAATTTTTAGTGGATATTCTAATGTGTAACATGTTATCTATTCTATTATAAATATCTGCAAACATTTCCAAATAGAAATAAACAGATGGTCATCCTTGACCCAAATCAAGGTGGTTGTCTGAGATGATAATGATATTCAAAAGGATCACAATATCCATTGGGTCCATGATTTTTATATCTTGAAACGTTTTTATATTGAAGGTAATTATTTTCCTACTAATGGAAATTTTGAATTTATATGGAACACACCTTTCATTGGATAGATAAGGTGTAATACAGATGGTTCTTCAAGAGAGAATATTGATCCTATATGATTTGGTGCAGTATTCAGATATCATAATGGGATTATCATGGGTTTCTTTATTGGTCCATGTGGATTGTCATGATCTATTAAATTATATATTCTTGGGTATAATAAAGTGGTTGAGATAAAAAAATGTTATGGAGAAAGATATTGTCGATTGTGGATCCACTACTATAGGGAAAGCTATTAGAAGTGGTAACCTCCATATACATTAGAAGAAAACATCCCAATGGATTGAATTCATAGATTCTCTCTCAATTATAAATTACCTCATCACTCTTGATTGTTTTGAAGAAAAATAACATTCCAATGGATTTTCAAACAAAGGGGTAATCTGTAAGAATCTCACATAGTCTTTTATTCTTCTAGAGGACATGACGCCTTGTTCAGATGTACTTTTGTTAAATCACATATTTAATTATTTTTATCCTTGTTAAATTTTCAATAAAATTATTTTACTGGTAAAAAAATAATCATTTGTTGTTGGTATATTTTTGGAGTAATACATAATTATCAAAATCAAGCATATAAATTTTGATTATAATTAAACTAATCATTGATAGGAAGATTTTATATATCATTTTTTATGTTTAGAATAAAGTTATTTGTATCATATGGATCTTTCTCATCATACATGACTCGATGTTATGCAACCACAAACAAAATTCATTTATTAATATATATATGGTAAATGAAATATAATAACGAAATAAATTCTATTATATTACTTTTTAAAAATAATATCAAAATTACATTTGGTATTCAATAAAGAATCGTTGCTTTAGAAATCTATAATAAAATTTTCCTCATGTTTTCTTCCAAATAATTAATGATATAAATTTTATTTAAAATAATTTTTTTTGAAAATATTTCAATTAAATTATTATTTATTTTCAAAACCAAATACTAAAATTAAATAGATATATCTTACTCATTGATTAGTGTATGGGTAATCTCTTAGATAGCTACAATTCACTTGTAAACTAACCTATTTTCTTAAGCTATGCGGGATGAATATAAATTAAGATTTTAGAAGAGATTAAATATATAGTATCAAAATATTTTTTTTTTAAACTCTTTTCCATGATCACTTCTGTTGTTCATTATAGTAATTCAACATATTATTCTATAGAAATTTCAAAATTTTAAATTGTTAAACATTTTTCTATACTGATATATTTAAACTAAGAATAGGTGTATATTGAACAGTCATTAATATGTAATTAAAGGAAATTCATACCACTAATACTGAAATATCAATAATCTAAATACATACCCTTGTA
This sequence comes from Viscum album, assembly GCA_963277665.1. Classification (NCBI taxonomy): domain Eukaryota; kingdom Viridiplantae; phylum Streptophyta; class Magnoliopsida; order Santalales; family Viscaceae; genus Viscum; species Viscum album. Next base: position 1,517,122,098 of record OY728127.1, on the reverse strand, counting down.
ATATTATACTATGGGTTTAGAGATTAAATCCCCATTGATTTATTTGAAAGAGACTTTCAATTACATACAATTTTAACATGTTTTATATAAATTAATTTTTTTGAATTATTTCTTAAGATAATCCTTAAAAATCCTTTATTATCTTTATTCCAATGTTAGTTCATATTTCAGTGGACTAGTCTCATAGGATAAATACAAAAAACTATAATAAAATCATTTTAATAAGAAATATTTTCATGAAATAGATAACTAAAAATTATAAATTTTATATAGATTTATATATATATGTAAAATGAAATAAAAGTCTTTATTAGAAATAAAAATTACTCATGAGATATTATAAAACATATAATTATATATATATTCATAAAATAAAATAATAATTATAAAATTACATATAGTTCCAATGATATAAAATCATTAGAAATCACTTTCAAGTTAAAGATACCAAAATAGATAAGAGTATTTCTTATTCTAACAGTTTCTCTGAAAGTAAGAGTGAAAAAATGTACCTCCATTAAGAATATAAAACATGAGTATTAACATCTCCTATTTCCATAATTCCAAGTATAAATATACCAAAATATCTTATATGATCTCATAAAAGTTTTATCCAAACAAATTAGATGAAAAACGTTTTTATAAATCAATTTTTTCTGTCATCAATATCAAAAAATACGGATTTCTAACCCAAACATTCCTTTATTTTATATGATTTATAGATGACAGTATATTAAAAGTTAAATCTTATTTAAGTTTAATTTACTTATTGTAGAAATAGTTATTTTCTAGATTCATAATGGAAATATTTACTAGAGATCAAAATCTACTAAAGTAAATTCTCTTATATAACCCCATAATTCATATATAATTTTATATATTTTATTTTATGCATGATTTTAAAAACAATTAACCATATGAATAATATGAAAAAATAATTATTTTCACTACATGACCAAGATCTTTTAACATTGAATAAAATATAAATATAAGAAACAAATATGTTCTTATAATTATTGTAAAAAAGCCACACAACAAGTAAATATGTTATATCTTTAACTAAATATAAATGTTTAAAAAACATATAAAAACAAACATAAATTATTTCTTTAATATAATAAATATCATATAATTTACTTAATGTATTTAAACTCTAACTTCATATTCAAATTATGGATTAGAATCTTTTTAAACAAACTTTTATTCACTTATACAACCCTATACTTTTTAAAAAAAATCACAATTGGGTTCTTATAAATATCAATAAAACCAATCTAAATATATTTATATAAAACAAATAACTTATATGGAATCTCCATGTTTCATTAATAAATATTTATGGTTGTATTTTAATTTTTATTCTGAATGATTGGAATATCTATAATAAAAATATGTCACTCCTATGATGAAAATAGATTTTAATTTTATTTAAGTATACATTATAATTAATTCTAGAAAAGATGAATATTTATTTTATTATATTTTTATAGAGACCTTTATTATAAATTTTGGGGAGATTTTAATTATATATAAGGTTACATTTATGGTGATTTTTTGTAGTATTTTGATTGGAGTATTATGATATATATATATATTGTTATTATTATTTACTTTTTTTAATTTAACTAAAGATGATTTTTTGGTGGTGTGTAAGTACCTTGTTTTTATTTTATTTCATTTGATGTGACAAAATATAGATTTTCAACATTTTAAATTGGTTATGAAAGGAAATAATAGTACCCAATCTACTGTATAAATAATCATATAGTGAAAATACATATACCTTTACATTGAATCCCATATGTCTTAGGGGGTCAAGACCATGTTTATTGGGTCTCATTCCACGAAATATAAGTCATCAAAGGTTATATATAGAGTTTCATAGGGTTTTTCTTGCTGGCATGAGCTACTCAAAGTATACATAAGATAAATAATGTTTTTGAAATTAGATAATTATATTATAATGTTTTTATATATTTCCTTATTAATAATTTAATTTTATGTCATGATAGATGATCTTCATTAGAATAGTTGTTTAAGTGATAGTGGATGATTTCTGAAATATTATTCAAGGAATATGAAATTTATTATTTCAACATTATTTGTTAATCAATTTAAAATTTATTAAATATTTATGATAATTAATGATTTATTTAACCCGGAATATTTAGAATCCATGATCCAATTCAAAATAAGGGAATTTTGGGAAAGAAAAGTTATGTGGAAATTACCTATGTAACGTTATGTTTTTTATAAATCTGTCCCATATGGTTTATTCACACACTATGAGTACAGCTGTTAAAATTAATTTTTAAAAAAAATTAAATCCTAGTGGGTTCATAATTTCTTCTTGCATGTCGACATCAGTACACATGAAGACATGCTTTTTTATGATGAAGGTGAAGGGAATGTTTTATAATTTGATTATGGGGATATGAGGATACACATGGGGGATATAGTTTAATGTGTTTGTGGAATGGGGTAAGACACTACTTTTATTAAATATCAACATGATATTTGATTCCTTCTTGTTGGATTTTGGAAGAATTTATATTGATTTCTCTATAATATTAATATTTTTTAATAATAAAAATTACCTAAAATTCATTTATATTTTATATTTTTGAATATTCCTTTGTTGTAAAATTTTACCCATTGTATTATTATTCACCACGAAAATATTTTCTACTCCAAATATATCTAGTAATGTGATCAAGGACATGTCACACTCCAGTTTGAGTCACATGTTATGGGGTCCCAACATAGGGTGACATAATGGGACATAACCTCTACTTCCTTACTCATCAAACCTAATTATTTAGAGGAGACCAATGAAATAATTTTCATTTTTTATGTTTTATGGTATATTTAATTGAAAAATCATGGAAAAATAATTTTCTTTATGAGATTTGTATACAGAACCAATAATATTAGACAACCCAAAAATTTTAATCAGATAAATTTCTACTAATATTGATTACATGAGTATAAATTAATGTTCCCAGTAATATCTTAGTCAAAAGTAATTCTTTTTTTTAACTCCATGACTCTCATATATTAATAATTATTTATGAATAATTAAACAATCGCCTATAATTTTGTAATTCTATATATGCTCATGATTAATTTATGATCATGAATCAATAAAAAATAAACATAGGAATATTTATTGTATATTCATTATTCCAAATAAAATATTTATTTTTCCTTATATTGATAATCATCACCTAGTGTGTTTTCTAATAAATTATACTCAAGAAAATAAAAATGTTTCTCCTTATTTAAAAAATCCCCTAGTTTTTATATCAATCTAAGAAATTTCAAAAAAATCACCATTATTTAATAGATATCATGTCATTACCCACCGCTATTGGTAGATATCTTGTTCTTGTAGTGATGATTAGAGTGACCCCTAAATATCACCCCCAATAGCCCATTGTTTGGTAAATAAATCCAAGTGTCTTTAATATGAACATATTGAAGGAATTTCCCTCTAAATTTATAGAAAATAATTAAGAGTCCACCAATTAACTCCATAATAATAATTAAACCATTACCAACTCATATATTTTAATATAATTAAAAAATATAAATGGAAATAGTATTAATGAATTTTACCGTTTCAATAATGAACACTATTAACCCTAAATCAACACCCCTGAGCTAGTAGGTTCATTCTAATTCATTAACTCACATATATGGACCTAAACACACATTCACACATAGATATATATATATGGATTAGCAAACAACTATAATTAGTATTATCCTCCCTAAAACCACTCATGAAAATGTGAAGGAATCATACTAGTGACTTAGTAAAAAAATATTTTCATCAACTCATTACCTAAATAAGATCTACAATATACCTATCCCCACAAAGCATATATCACAAAGTAATCAATATATGTATGTAAAATATTATCAAAGTCACACAAACACACACACACACACACACATATATATATATATATATATATATTTACCTCACATCTACATTCTTAGTGAACCAGTCACCCAGAAGTCAATTGTCTTGTATCCGAGTGGTCTAATCCATTCCATAATTCGTACCCAAAATCCATGAAAATATTTAACTACCATAAACACATTGAACTAACAAAAACCAAACAAAATATATTATCAATAACATCAAATTTTAAGTCCATGTGTCATTACATCCCATGTAAATACGCATTATACAATAATTCACTACATACCTTGTATAAAAAAATAAATTAACTATAAGACATTGCAGCCAATATACATTTATTCAAAAAACCCTTAAGTTTCCAAAACCCATATATACATGTATGTTATGAACCCTAGATGTTATAGAACATATGGGAACACATATAATAACTATAGGACACTATAGAAATGAAAATCCAACATAATATATTCTATATTGAAGATGAAGAAATGTAGGGGGATTAGTTACTCATTTAAATCTATGACATCCTCAATGTTGGGATAATACAAGAAAAATAAGGTGACATATTATATTTTCATCAAAATTGGTTCAAGAAGCCTATGAAATATCATAACATATTAAATATAATAATACATAATAATTATAAGAGAACATATACAATCAATGAATAAATTTAACAAAATCTTATTGTATGAAAAACATCTACCAGAACTTGGGAATGAAAATCCATTACTTTTCTAATAAAACTAGAATTATTTATTATAACATGATGAATAATTTAGGATTAACAAATTACCAACCATTTATAATCCCCATTAATTAGTTATGGTTTAATATTACCATCAATACTATGACTAATCATTAAATATTAACCATTTAACTTTGTGTTTTCCTAAAAAATAACTTCTAATAATTTACCCAATACCTCAATTACACCTTATACTACATATCATATTCTTAAGTAGATAAATAGTATTCATCCCCAATTTAATTAATTCATTAATTAATTTCTTCTATAATTATAGTAATATTGTTCCAACAATACCTCCTTCATGTAAGGATATTTTGTAAATGGAATAAGATTCCAACAACATTTAATAAATAGAGAGTAACACATAATAATAAAATAATAACTTAGTTTGACTCCCAACTAAATCTAACCATCCATACATCATCCTCAACACCTTTAAACATCATGCATACTATCCAATAATGAATTGCATTAAACTATCATCATAACATCAAATAGATCCCCCCCCCTTATATCGACAATCCATACCACATCCCCATTTAAATCACAACAAGGTCACTAAAATTTAAGAATAATAATGATTGAAATTAAAAATTATAGTATAAAAAATGTAAATGAGCAATCGTTGATACTCAATCAATATAATTTTATTTTAAAGAACAAAAAATAAATATAATCTACCTATAATATTAATTATTGTAATAATAATATTTCATTTCTATATTTATTAACTTAATTTGTTATGACCATGATCTAATAACAAACCCAACATAATATCATAGAAAGTATCAAAAAATTAGTCATATAAATAATATTCTCAATGTAATTATTAATATTCTGAAACATTTTTGAGGAAGTGATGAAAATTCAATGTGTTCCTCATTCATCGTAATTTCCTCCCTCCTATAGATTTTTTAGTCAATTTTGGCCAGGAAAAATATGTAATTGAAGAATAGATAATCATATAAACACATAATCAAACTATCTACAAAAAACATGAGGAAATAAACATGATTAACAACATAATTATATTTGAAGCTACACCATCTCTTCTCAATCATTAATTTAAGATTATCTCTTCATTAGGAAAATTTAAATAATTTATGAATTGGAAACAAAATTTTGACGATTATTAAAATACACATAATTTAAAAGGAGAATTATTAACTATCTTAACCCATTATAAATATTCAACATTCACAAAAATAGAATAGGAATAGAGGCAATGAAAACAATTGAGAAAATATGATGGTCCCCCAAGCCCAATTTAAATAATTCTATTATGAATCCTCCGAAAATTATTGAAAATTAATGCACAAAATCAAAAGTATAAAACTACCGCAATTTGGATAGAAGGAAACCTGAAAATAATACAATAGAAATTAAATTCCATGCATTGAAGGTAGTTTTCAAACAATTAATTTCCTAAGAATCAAAATCAAAGGCATAATATCATTGAATATCCCCACACAACAATATGGGGTTGTATAAAATAATTAAAAAACAAAATAAATTCATGAGGAACCATGATATTTTGGAAAAACATGGAAGTCCATTCATTATGGTGTCATATGTGTTTTCATACCATAATGTTCCATGAACCAAAAATCATATTGAGATCTCACCCCATGGCACCACATTCTCTTATAGTCTATGATGATTCTTTTATGGGAACTGGTAGGTTTATATAGTAGATAATAGTGACTCTCTATGTAGTCAAAACCAATAAAAATATTGTTGAGACCCAAAAAAAATTTCCCCTTCCCAAACAAACTGAGGCTAGGCTTGTGGTGCATCCCTTGCACCATAGCACATTGACTCCTAAACTATAAAACTGTTGAACATGAACTCAAAGACTTCCCAATGTGATGGAAAAATTTAACACCACAACCAAGATAGTGTGAAATCCAATAACAATGTTTTTTAATTAAATCATATGGTTTTATACATTCAAAAAAATTACATATATGAGTGGAACTTGTAAAACATCATGTCATGATCAAACCAAACATACCACAACTAAAAATTTAACCCAAAACAGAACAATAAAAAAATATCATGGATTGTTCCCCAAGCCATGACATATCTTCGTGACATGAAAATTTTCTTCTCTATAAATATCATCAATAATAGTACCTTCCTTTCCTCATTATCAATATTACATACAATATCACTATGGACTTCCGCAGTTCCATATAACAGACTATGAGCGCTTTTTGAAAAGAAAAGCTGATTACATCAAATACCACTCAAACAATTATTACCCCAAAATATAAACAATAATACATAAGGAAAATAAAAAAACGTTTACTTAAAAAAACGCCCTAAAATATACCTTTGAAATATGGATCTTTCTTTGACAAAATTAAAATCATCTCATCATAAGATTAGGGGAAAATAATACAATATCATGAATAAAAATTAATCAAGACAAGGTTATACATTTCATTCCAAAAATATTAGTCATAAAAATCTTGAGAAATTGAGGGCATATCTTTGAATCATATTCCCATGTACACTCCTCTAGTCTATCATTCCAACACATGATGAAACCCAATAGGATACAATTCCCAGACCCCACCTTCTCTTGATGGTCATAAATCATGACTAGTTGATCCTCGAATGTTAAATAATCATCAATATCTAACTGACCCTGGTTAATGACATGGGTTTAATCATGAATAAATTGTTCAATATATGTTTCATGGAAAATATTTTGTATCCTATATTTAAAGGGAACACTAATAGATCTGTAACTTCAATAAAATTCCCTAACACCTTTAAATGGAATATAAATTGGGTTGAAATATTAATTCCATGAATTAAACTCCATTGGCCACAAAAAAGAGATAACATTAGAAATACATGATCTCTAATATTTAACTACATAGGTATCCACCTTTAAAAAAATCAAACTTATAATTATCTTTTGATTCCTTCACCTATTCAAGAATCACTGATACCTTCTTTATCATGCTCTGAACTAATTCTATTAAAAGAATCATTGAGTCCCCTACCTTTTCCAAATACAAGGGATATGATCATGGTTGTACACACATAATTTTTAAAGGTTCTATACTACTGTTTGAAAACTAGTGGTTATTATAGATAATCACATTCAAGGGTATGTAGTTCACCCTCATTCCTCTAAAATAAAGTGTTCTTGAACACAACATGTCTACCAATATATTTATAGTCTAGTCTCTCTTAAAACCCATATATGGAAGAAAAAATATGTTAAAGCATCATTTAGAGTAAATGTATCATTTTGAATCCTTCCATACCTAAGAGGTGAAATTGGAATCATCATTAATTATAATCACCTTTGAAACTCTATAAAGCCTCACAATCTCTTCTAAATACTATCTTGATGTGAAATCTACCACACTGGACTCCTTAGTTTCCAATAATTGATCAAGCCTGATCAGAATGTCTATAATCACCAAGATAGAATCATATTCACCCAAATATTCTGGTAAAAAAATAGTAAAATATGTTTAAATGTATTTCTACTTAAACAGAGGGGCATCTAGGGGTTGAAGTAACCTGTTAGTGAACTAAATGCTTGGACATCACCGTGTATAGTACTAAATACTTGGACAAAAACGTTGTAACTAATCTATTTATCCCCAAACACCATCATTTACATCTCATGGTGTGATATATCATGTATTCACTAGGATGTACTAAAAATTCATAGCTATGAAACTTGAAATGATCCACCTCACAAATCATTACGGGAATGAATTCCCTTTCGTAAGACAACACATAATGATATTCATCCTAAAACTATTTGTCATGAGTATACCTAAAAACAAAATTAAATCACCAAATTACCACATAATGATCCCCTAACATATATTCGTCCACAAGTTACCATATTGATGACATCATGTCTATTTTTTAAAGAAAAAATCTACCATTGATTTTGATTATATCAAGGTTCTATGATATATGATCCTTAATTACATTCCAAGAATCCTCAAATTCCAAACAACATCAATATGTCACAACATACCCATCACATATGAATTAAGACTTTAATCCCCTGTTTTATTAGAAATTATTATGTCTGATTACAATATGAATTAAATACACTATTATTATTTCTTGTTTTAGTCACTCTAAGAATAGATATACCTCAATATCTATTGATCTGGGAAGTCATAAAAGTTCTCACTCATGTGTAGTTCTTCTAAAATATTATGGAAAATACAACAAAAATAATATCAATATCATGGGTATTGTAGTTACCCTCAAGGGGTCACAATTAAAGAGACCTATGGGAGATGAGTGACATTTTATCCAATAACGAAAACCCCAATATAATGCATGACACATCATAGAAAAAAATGACCCCTTACTATTGATAGTTAATGATAGGATAATTTAATATCTTCTTCATCAAATAATAAAAATCATCCTAACATTCTTCATTCAAAACAAATTATCCTTATTTTTATGGAGATTAGAGGTGTTGTAATCCAATACAAATTGGGGGGAAATATATTATAATATCCCATGAGACCAAGGAATCTTTGAACCACCACAAAAATATTAAGGGAAACCCAAGAACATATATATTAAACATTGTGTGATCCATAGTTATACCTCATTGAGAAATGAAATTCTACTCCTAGGTCTAGAATGTAAACATATAGTTGTTTTCAAATAGAAGATACTATCGAAGAACCTATAAAAATGATCATAGGTTTACTAAATGCCCTTATATAGACTTATAATACATTACGATGTCATTAATGAACACTGTCACAAACTAGTTAAAGACTAATTGAAACATAGGGTTCATATGTCCCATTAAAATGCTCATTGTGTTCAGATGTCAAAGGGAGATACCGTGAATTTATAGTTCCTGTAAAGAAACATGAATGTAGTAATCTGAAAATCCCCATCCTTTACCAGCATACGATGAGACCCTAAGAAAAAAATAAATCATTTAGAACCATATAAATCCCATCATCATATTGAATAGATCATAAATATAAAAATGGTCATAAATATTGGTCACTGTTACCCAGTTCAGCTAAATACAATCATCACACTATCACAAACTATCATACACATTATTTTTGAATAATAAGACTTGAAAATACCATGGAAAAGTTGGTCAAATAAAACCACTCAATAGAAGATCATAAATTTGAATATGATGCACCTAAGACTAAATAGGTTCCATCTGATATAGAGGAAAATAAATAAATACCCCATCAACAACAACTCTATACCAAAATTGATTTGGGGGGGGGGGTATAGTTACAACCACTATAGGGAAAGCATCAAGTACTATTTTTCCATCCTCATAATCACAAATGGTAAAATATATTCTGGGCTAAACATCATCTTTGTTATCATAGGTGACATGTACCCAAGAAAACATTGAACCATCAACCAGTCTTTCTCACTAAAAAATAGAATATGGTTCCTATTAGAATTAATGAATATAACACTATTCAAAAGTAAATAAATTATATTATGTATTGAATATAGATATTCTATTATGAGAAGGAATTTTTTTAGTTGACTGCATCTATCATATGAAATATCTTCATGATTGTGTCTTCCCTAATATCATACCACAATCTCTACAAACAAAAAACTTGCAAACCAGACATCCATCTAACATAATGAACACTAGGGGAACCCGATGTCTCTCAACCTAATATCCAAGATCCTACCAAATAAAATGTTTAATAATATTGTGTAAATATCATGAATTACATAAATCATACACTCAATAAAAAATAGGTTGGGGTATCATGCATGGCATATGGATCACATGGTGCTAGAAACTCTAGGACAAGAATACAATCATCTCCTACCACATGAACACTCTATACCTTTTCTCAACCACCATTGTTGTTTCAATATACCCTATATCCCAATATATGAGGTGAATCAAGGATTTTTCCACCAAATACCTCATCACATTAATGAAAACCAACACATAGAGCACACTTCTTGTACAAATACCTTGGAGGATACTAATAAACAATAAAATATAGTGATCTTTCTATTAAATATAAAACCAAAAAATATATCTCCTTCTCTAACCAATGACATGGTATATTTTTCAAATATATATCAATCATAGTTCTATAGTCCCTAACAAATGAACTCACAATGAATATTACTCCTCGTATCATGATCATCCTTCTCAATACTATGATGACCTTCTAGTTCATCCAAGTTTACATCATCAATATGGGTCTGATGTGGATGTTTAAGAGGTTTTATCCTTTAAAAATAGAAACATTTTCCACACTGAATAATCACAAATTATATATTACCTTAGATTAATTAATTAATATTTTTCATATTTCCCATCATGTAACCAATGTAGTCACATGAGAAGATAATCATGATGAATTATCCTTATATTTTATTATACCCTACAAGTGGGGTCATTTCACTTACTCAATGAAATAAACATAAATTACATGCATTGAATCACATGGTTAGTAATAACATGTGTCCCAGAAAGACTTTTTTTCTTATACCACATAATATGTTCAATGGATGATGATTAAATAAAAAATAATAAAACCGTTACAAGTTTATATACCCACTATTAGTGCAATATCTCAACCTAAATCTCTGATACTACATGTTCATGAACTTCCCAAAATAAATACCTCCTGGATGGTAGGGAAGATTAGAATGATCCCTAAAGTTATCTTCTAATGGTATATGCATTAAAATCTAAAACAGATGTTCTAAACCCACCACATCTTAGAAGAATATCCTATGAAATTCTTGGGAAAAGATAAATATTCAACCAATTAACTCCATAATAATGAATATAGTAGTACCAATACATATAATTTATTCTAATGAAATACCAAAAAGGTAAATACCACAATCTATTCCAACTATGTTGACCATGAACAGTAAAAACCCTTAATCAACATCCAAAACCTAGTATAGCCCAATATATGGAGGTCGATTGAGGCTTTATGGAGTTCAAGTTCACAACCTTAGTATTGGATCATGTTATTTACCTTTTGGAATTGAATTTTATGAAATTACATTTCTTTGGTATCAATTTTTTTATTTATATGGAGATCATTAGATAAATCATTATCTATTTTTTTGAATGTGGGGGTAAATTCTTCCCTTATCTCTTTGTATGATTCCCTTGGTGACAGTGAAAAACCTAAATCCAATTATATGAAATCTTTAAGGGTTACTCTCATCTTACCTACTACCAAAAAAGGGGTACTATTTGGGTTGGTTCATGAGAAATTGGTTTCTTTTATTTTGGTTATGAGATAAGATAAATCTTAGTTATATGAGTTGTTGAAGATTTCATGGATTTGTATGGAAATAATGTTAGTTGAATATAGTATATGTTGTAATTAAGGGAGACCAAAAAGTATATAGAAAATTTGGGTCCCCTATGATCTTATTTAAAGATGATAAATTTTATAAATGATTTATGAAAATATCTATTGATTTCTTTTTAAATATCTACATAAAGATATTGAATCATGATTATTTATACTCATTACAAAATCAGAAACATTATGGGATAGAAGATATTTTTGAGATAAAAAAATTATAAAAGAATATACAATACATTATGTCATGGTATTGTAAGAATTTTTCACATTATAATAGGACATTATAAGATCATTGTGATGTGATCTCCCAATATTCCACCCACTTTAACTTTACATAAATTACTATTAATTTTCATGGAAATAAATAGGATATTTTTTAGAATAATTTTATCATTTAAGGAAATTAAAACATTTGAATATCATGGAATGACTCTCAACCATCTTCCTCTTCACAACTGACACCAGAATAGGGTCATGGCATTGCCCTTTCACTATGGTTCCATGAATCCTAAAAGAAATAACTATCCTACTTATCCACTGGGTATTTTAACATTGAATAAATAGTTCACATCAGGAATAAAAGATAATTAAATTAAATTCATATGATTTTCAATCTTAATATAAGATTCAATAAATTTATAAAAAATAAGAAATTCCACACATAAGGGTAACATGTAGACCTTTATACCAAGATCAAACCAATAAGTCGTGACTGAACATCTAACCCCAAATAGTTTGTCAAATAACTCTTTCAATTTATACCTCATTTTGTGGAACATCAAATCATTATGATATAATTCTTCTAATTCAATCCCAAATATAGAAGATAATTCATTACCAAGGCCTTAAGAGTACATCCAATGACTCCCTCGACTCCCTAATCACCTTATAATTTACAAATTATAGTTTAAAAAATATTCCCTTAACATATAATAGTTATTTTTGATTAACTATTAATTTATAATATTTAATAAATATAAGAAAAAATAAAATGAGAATTTTTATTAAATATTTATTCAATAAGTATAAATATTATGTATAATCTCAATATGATGATGACCCCTTAATCCATTTATATTTTTTGTTAACGTTCCATATTTCTTTATAAAATAAAATTAATTTATAGATTCTATAAAAAATATCTATTCCAAGTGAAAATAATTTCACTAATATCCTATATATCTCTTGTATAGCTTAGTGGACAACATCATCCACACATCCATATAATGAACAATATAAACTAAATATTTTTATACACTTAATGGTTTGTATATCATTGGTTTGTGTAACATAAAATATACATTTATATATAAACACATAACAATTGGGTTTCCAGAAATATTAATTTCTAAATAAAATATAATCCTTTGGAACTGAAAAATTATTATAACCAATAATAAATGATCAAATATATGATGGGTGGTAAATTGGAAAGGTAACAAACAATTTGGTATATTTTACATTTAGAATATTCTATCATTTTCAATATGTATATCATACACATTTCATCAAATGAAATCCTAAAATTTATAGACCCTCCTAAATATTAAACCGATGAATCTTGTGTGTATTACCATGTTAACATTTCATTATAAATTTAACTATATCACTTATATAAATTACTACTTGTATTATTCATATAAGAAAAAAAATTAATAATATCATATAATTTTGAATCATATGGCTCATATGAAAAATTAATATAATACTCTCTCTAGGTAATAATTGAAATTCATAAGAAAACAAAATCCAACACAAGATAATGAATTGTACACTATGCAAAGACCCATAAAATTCAAGGAAATGTTTTTCTTAATTTTCTTTGAGATTTTACAAGAACGCAATTTCAGATGGCACTTGATTCCGAGGCCCAGTGTGCCCGGAATTTCTATCCGAAGTTTAGCTCGGGTACGTTCAGTGAACGAACAAGCGGGAATTCCTATCTTTTGAACCGTTACTCGGAATCGAATTCTGAGGGCACCGATGGAACCGTAGCACTGGTGATTACTTAGGAACGCTTAATCTGGATTTTCTTTTACATGAGAGAAGTTAATAAAAATTGTGGAAGTTAAAAATACAAATTTAACAACAATTTTTATTTTTACTCTAAGTGTATAATCGTTGGAATGGAAGTTGGGTAACTACCCAACCTCCCTTGGGAGGTTATGAGGGTGGTGGGGCCCACACGAACCCCACCCCTTCATATCATCTAACCCCCCTCAACTCACCATTAATTTTGTTACCTTAAGTTTAATAACTTATGGAGTTAATGAGGTGAGTTGATGTGGAATTCAAACACCTGAATTTCAAAAGCCTAGTTGTGTTAATAAAATAAGTTGAGAACTTATTTTATTTGGGTTGGTGTTTAGTTGTTTGAGAGCTTTTGGAGAAAAAGCTAAGGAAATCTTGAGTTCTTCATTCCCTTTGATGAAGAACGCGAAGAACGAACGATCTCCGACATAGAGCGCCCAGCCCTCGGAGACCATCTTCCGCGACACCGACCCGCGACGCGACATCTTCTTCCACAACGTTCTTCTTCCGCGACGTCTCTTCCGCGACGAAATCTCAGTCAACGTCTTCGAATCCTCTCTTCGCGACGCCAACGTTTGTCATCTCTTTTATCAATGTAGGGGTTGTTTATTTAATTTGTTCGTGTTTATCACCTTGTCATTCTTCATGAAAATACGACCAAATGATATCGATTAAGGAGAAGGGGTCGGACCGCACAAACACGGTCGACCCTTCTCCTTTATCCTTGTTTGATTCTTTCTGTTTTGGACGGAATGGCATGGTGTCATCGCACCACGTGGGAATTGAATGGAAAGTAATGCGCGGTGCCGTCGCGCTGAACCGTGAAGATGAACAAGGACGCGATGTCGTCGCGCCGCATCGAAGAAAACCGGAGACGCCGCGGCCGGAGTGGGGCCGCGGCGGAGGGGCGCGGTGCCGTCGCACCCCACCGGACGAACCAAGCCACGGCCGGTTCCGGACTGCGGCGGAGCAGGGTGACCGGCGGCCGGTTCCGGGCCACCAGTTTCGGCGATGGAGGAAGGACCAGCCGTCGCCGGTCCTTGTCGGCAGAACCGGCCGGCCTGTGTGGGCCGGCCGGACAAAGAGAAACCGGGGGAATTAATTCCCCCGGCCGACCTACAAAACGACCCCCATAAATGGGGGGGGTCCGCGGTTACACCAGGGGGGCAGGCGCCCCCCCCCCCCCCCCCCCCTTTGCTAATGGCTCGGCCATTTCCCGAGCGCTAGCGCGCTGGGCGCGCTGTGCCCAGGCCGGGCTGGGCCGGGCCGCGCCGTCCGGGCCGGACCGGGCTCGAACCCCTTAGTATCGAACCTTTTCTGGTCGGATGCCCATAACATGTGCTACGGGTCTCTGATCGATGCAACGTCAATTGTGATGCGATCCTTGGATCGAGACGGTCGTTTCGGTATATCAAACTCAAGTTTTCAGAATACATTGAGTTCGGTCGGGTTGGTTTGTACACGAAACCAATCGAGCCCTTAGAGCGGAAACGCTCATATCTTAAGCTTTGGGCATCCAAATGACGTGTCGTTGACTTTGTGGGTTTCCTCTTAGTGAGACGGATCTTTTGGCTTACATCCACTCAAGGTTTTGACCTAGGTGGAGTACGGTAGGGTTGGTTTTTCCTTAAAAACCAACCGGGCCCCTGGGACGAAAAAGCCAATAACTCTCAGACCGGGCGTCCGATTGACGCGCCGTCTGCGACGTTGAGTTCCTATTGAAGATACAGAACTTTTGTATACATAAACTATGGACTATGTGTCAGTTGATGTATCTTCCTCTCGGCTCGTGGAGTGGACCCTCCCGAATGATCTTGCTGTGTGCGGGAACCCTAGAGCTGGCTGCAACTGCTACTGTGACTGCGACGACGACTGTGCAGAGATCCTCAGTGGATTCGACGATGACCACTACAGCACTCAGCGATCCTGTGTGGATCAGTGCTACCGATCCTGTGTGGGTCCGATCCTGTGTGGGTTAGGGCTCAGCAGTTCTGTGTAAGCCAGCTCCTACAGATCCTATGTAGGTCCAATCCTGTGTGGGTCATTGCGGGGGTTAGTACCTATTGATCCTTTGTGGGTCCGACGACTTAAATGGATCAGTGATCATCTCTATCATCTTTCGAATAACTATACCTGTGTGAGATGAATCCTATTTTCTTTCTTATGTGGATTGTGTTGTGCTATCCTGTGTGGATTACGTTTTTATTTCCTGTGTGGAATACGTATGTTTTCCTGTGTGGACTGGGTTTTACTTGGGTTCGTAGGTTGGAGCGTATTGGAATTGATGACTTAGGTATATGTATGGGCATATACCTAAGCAGTGTCAGATGTTACTTCATGATTGTATCCTTCCTTTGTGGTTTATCCTTTATGGATTTTGGGAGACCTTCGGGGGACTCGGGGTCCCTACTGAGTAGCTTATACTCACCCCTGCACGGGCTATGCCCCCACTATGTTGTGTTGGTTGCAGACGACGGACAGCGTTGATCGTGGTGGAGGCTTGCGGAGAAGGACAGTACCTGGAGGTGGACCACTGGGTGGGATGTACTCGGAGCGGTAGGCTGGACCTGAGGAGCGGTGAAGGCTTTCTGTACCCACCCTTCAGGTGGGATTCCCAGTGGATAGCTCGTCGTTGCGTCTTACCTTTCAGTTGTTGTTTTCCCTTTTGAGTTGTACTTTACTTTCAGTTTGGGTTTGTATACTGGCCCACTTACTTTTCCGCACTTACTCTTGTACCATCTTTTACTTAGTGTTTACTTCTACTGCTTGTTTACTCTGTGGTGTTAGTTTACTTTACAAAGGCAATGCCTTCCCTTTTTTCCAGGATTTACGCCTTGGTGCTAGTCTCCAGCCCCTGGCCTATGGAAGGCGGGCTTGGGGTAGTCACGGCACGGGCCCCGAGGATGAGTCGTGACAAATTGGTATCAGAGGAGTTCGGTTCTACCTCAGAACTTTGGACTCTGATCTTTTTCTATGTGAAGCAATAGTGTTTAGCGTATTGAGTGTGGTTATCAGTCCGGGGAGTCCATTGTTGGTGTGGCAGCCGACATATCCGTACACCGGGACCCTGACTTCTGATTTCCGACTTAATGAACGAAAACATTGATTGCTTGTGTGTTTCAAGTTTTCTTTGTGATTACTTTGTATCAACTCACCAGGTATACTGTTCTGGCCGTGGCGCACCTGTTTCTTTTTCAGGATGGCCCCACGATGGCAGCCAGCTAGGGTTCCGAGAGTCGAGCATGACGACAACCCATCACTCATCAGTTGGCTAGCCTCATCCTAGGAGCAGTTGACGTGTAGAGTCCTGGTTTTCCTGCAGTGGTGGATCAGTATGCGGATGTCTTTCCTGATGATGTTCCAGGTCTACCTCCTCGCATAGAGGTAGACTTTTATATTGACATGTACCCCGGGACAGCCCCGATATCGACTCCAGCATATCGGATGGCCCCCGCTGAGCTTCGAGATCTGCGGGTAAAGTTTGAGGACTTGCAGGGCAAGGGGTTCATCTGACCCAGTGTTTCACCCTGGGCTCCCCCTGTATTGTTCACCAAGAAGGCGGACGAGAGCTTGCGACTTTGTGTTGACTATCGTCGCCTGAACCAGGTGACAGTGAGGAACAAGTATCCGCTACCGAGGATTTATGACCTCTTCGATCAGCTCAAGGGAGCACGGTGGTTCTCAAAGATAGACCTCAGGTCAGGCTATCATCAGCTCAGAGTTTGACACGAGGACGTACAGAAGACGGCCTTCAGATGTCGGTATGGCCACTATGAGTTCTTGGTTATACCTTTTGGTGTATCCAATGCTCCAGTAGTGTTCATGTCCCTCATGAACAGAATATTTCAGCCATACCTCGATCGATTTGTCGTGGTCTTCATCGACGACATTATTATTTACTCAACGACTGAGGAGGAGCATACCTACCGCTTAGGGGTTGTACTAGACAAACTCCGAGAGCACCAGCTTTATGGTAAGCTCTCAAAGTTCAAGTTCTGGATACGTGAGGTCCACTTCATTGGACACATCATCTCTAAGGCGGGAGTTGCAGTGGATCCTGTGAAGATCGAGGAAGTGCTATATTTGGAGCCACGCAGGAGCGTGACAGAGGTGCAGAGTTTCTTGGGACTAGCTGGATACTACCGGAGATTCGTTCCAGACTTCTCCAGAGTTTTAGCACCACTCTCAGCTTTGACGAAGAAGGGGAAACCCTTCGTGTGGTCAGACAGATTTCAGCAGAGCTTCCAAAAGCTGAGATAGAGATTGACCAGCGCACCTATCTTGAGGTTGCCTGAGGAGGGGGTAGGGTACGTAGTCTACTGCGATGCATCAGGGACCAGACTCAGATGTGTCCTGATGCAAGAGTGGGCCGTGATCACCTATGTATCACGTCAGTTGAGGCTGCATGAGCAGAACTACGCTACCCATGACTTGGAGTTAGCAGTAGTGGTCTTCGCTCGGAAGACATGGCGACACTACCTGATGGGAGAGCGCTTTACAGTCTTTTCTGAACATCAGAGTCTCAGATACATCTTCTCTCATAAGTACCTGAATCTGAGACAGCGGTGATGGCTCAAGTTCCTCCAGGACTATGACTTTGAGATAGTTTATACTCCTAGAAAGGGGAACGTGGTAGCCGATGCCCTCAGCAGGAGGACGGGCATTCAGCTACTTGAGGAGGCGATAGAGCAGCTGGCCTCTTTGCAGATATCCTTCGTGGATAGAGATAGAGCAGCCTTCCTTCAGTCTCTCACAGTCACTCCTCCGCTACTGCAGCGGGTCAGAGTGGCACATCGTGGGGACACTGACTGTGAGACACGGCGTGCACAGATATCCTCTGGACAGGCACCTGATGGTTTCTCCTTTGGAGCAGAGCATGACATCCTTTTCAGAGGACGTACCTTGGTACCCGTCAATTTACGAGAGGAGGTGCTGAGAGATTTTCACACTTCTCAATTGGCAGTACATCCTGGAGTGGCGAAGATGTACCAGGATCTCAGACGACAGCACTGGTGGCCGGGCATGAAGAATGTTGTGGCAGTGTTCATTTCTCGATGCCTCACCTACCAGCAGGTGAAGGCTGAGCACCAGGTACCAGCAGGCCTGGTACAGCCTTTAGAGGTCCCGGAGTGTAAGTGGGACGTGATATCTATGGACTTCGTGACTGGACTCCCACGCACTTCCAGAGGTCACGACTCCATCTGGGTGATAGTCGACCGACTCACCAAGTTGGCGCACTTTCTACCCATTAGAGAGAAGGGCTGTAAAGACCCGTAAATTCCAAGAAAATTTTGTTCTTAATTTTCTTTGGAATTTTACAAGAACGCGGTTTCTGACGGAACCTGATTCCGAGGCCCGGTGTGCCCGGAATCATTTTCCGAAGTTTGGCTCGGGTACGTTCAGTGAACGGACGAGCGGGGTTTTTTAACTTTTGAACCGGTTCTCGGAATCGAATTCTGAGGGCACCAATGGAATCGCAGCGCCGATACTTGCTTAGAAACGCCTCTTCCGGAGTTGCGTTTTCTCGGGTGTGGTTTTTAATTTTCGGGCTTAAAGTTTAGAAATAAAATAATTGTATGACAAACATTATTTTATTTCACTTAAGCCACTTGGAAGAAACTTGAAGCCACTTAAAGTGGCTTAAGCTGAGTTGATCCGGATAGGGTGCTATCCAAAATTATCCTACCCTCTTGGTAGGATATTTGTGGGGTGGGGCCCGCACGAGCCTCGCCGTTTCTTTTCAGCTAAGTAACGCACCCGTGAAAACCAGTCATTATGAAAGTCAACTGACGCATTTTCTTAATTTCTTAATGCACCAATTAATTGGGTGGTTTATTTCGTTGAATTAATTCTACGAATTAATGGGTCGTTACTTATCTCTTTTTCGTTTCTTAACCGGTTTGAAATCAGTTGGCGTAGTAATAAAATAAGACCAACGCCACGTCTTTAGGATTACACGTTGGGAGGCTTTTGACAGAATTCTTGTGCCTTCACCCTTCTTCGCGAAGAACGCGAAGAACGCGAAGAACTCCGGCCTCCGACGAAGAATGCCGAAACCGCGGAAATCGACAACGTGATGCCTTGTGCCGCGACGACGACGTTTCCTCTTCCGCGATGTTCTTCTGCGACGTTCCTCCGTCCGCAATGAAATCTTCGATCTTATGTTTGAGTTTGTCGACGTGCGCCATGTTCCGCGACGACGCGACTCCCTTCCGAGACGACACGACACCCTTCCACGACGACGCGACGCCTTCCGTGATGCGACGATCGCCTCCTTCTGCGGCGATCAAATCCGCGAAGAACCCGCGTGCGACGACTTGACGAGGTAGGGATTTTCTTTGGATGTTTTACATACCCGTGTTGTTTCAGTTCAAATGAAGAACCCAGATTATAAAAACAATTTAAATTCATGAAAATTGTTTTGGGTTATGTATTCATGTGTTGAATAATTCTCTCGTTGTTATTATCTAGCGCGGAGGGTGCGGGCCAAAGAAACACGGCCCGACAACCCTCCGTCGTTCTTCGTGGTTGTGCGGATTTGGAGGGCGATGGAAAAACATGACGCAAGGGCGATTTGATGATTTCGCAGTGAAGAACAGATCCCGGGAGGAACAGCGGCGCAGACGGGAAGGAAAACGGACCACTGGAGCAACTCCAGTGGCCCGCGGAAGCTACCGGCGGCGCGAGTCGCCGATGCGGCGGCGCCGGCGGCCGGAGGCTGCGGCGCCCCGGCGCGCCGCCGGACAGGGCCGCCGTGACTGAAGCCCTGGCGGCGGCGGCCAACGGACCTGCGGCTGCGCGGGTCCGGCTTGCTCGCACGGGACGCGGCGACATGCCGCGTCCGCTGGTCCAGCGCGGCCCCTCGAGGGCCGCAGCTTCCTCAACCCGCGGGGGCGGCGCCCCGTGGCTATGGCGCTCGACCGCTCGGTCGAGCCGAGCCAGGCCGGTCCTACCGGCCGGGCCGCGCCCTGGCCAGACCGGACCGGGTCGGCCCGGGCCCAGACCCCCCGTCTTCGGACCGTTTTCGGTCTTTGGGCCGTAACTTGAGCTACGGGCCTCCGAACGACACGCCGTCAGTGGCGATGCGATTCTTGGATCGAGACGGTCGTTTCGGTATATCGCACTCAAGGTTTTGGGAAACTTCGGGTTTGTCCGGCTTGGTTCGTACACGAAACCAACCGGGCCCTCGGAGCAGAAACGCTCATATCTTGAGCTCCGGACGTCCGATTGACGTGTCGCCGACTTTGGTGGATTCCTATAAGTGAGACGGATATTTTGGCTTACTCCGCTCGAGGTTTGGATGCAGTTGAAGTACGGTCGGGTTGGTTTTGACTTAAAAACCAACCGGGCCCCGGGACGAAAAAGCCAATAACTTCCAGACCGGGCGTCCGATTGACGCGCCATCTGTTGCGTTGCGTTCCTGTTGACGATACAGAACTTTTGGCATCCTCCACCCGAGTTTTGGATGTTGTTGGGTTATAGCCAGGTTGGATTGTACCCAAAATCCAACAAGGCCCCTAGAACGGAAAAAGATGATATCTTTTAGACCAGACGTCCGTTTGAAGAACCGTCAGCGGTGTTGGTGATCACGTTGAGAAACGGTCCCTATGAGTATACCCTATGAGAGTTCGGGGTACAGTTGAGATACGGCCGGGTTGGTTCGCTTACGAAACCTACCGGGCCTCTAGGACGAAAAGAATAATAACTCATGGACCGGGTGTCCGTTTGACACGCCGTCTATTGCGTTGAGACCCCTATGATGAGGCGGTCCCTTGAGATACTTCTTCGTGGGACTTTGAGATACTTGGAGTATCAACCTGTAGCTCATGGAGCAGACCCTCCCAGAGACGAGCGAGCGGAGTACGGAGACCATGTAGACGACTGAGACCGGACGACTGCTTGACCGACTCAACTTGGAGTGAGTCGACTAGCCCAGTGGACAGAGCACCTGGTATTTGGCGGCAGACCCACGGCGGACGGAGAACCTGGTAGTCGGCCGTAGACCCGCGGTACTCAACAGGAGTAGTACCCCTGTAGGCTATTAGGGGGAGCTCCCGGTATTTGGCGACTGATCCACAGCGGACGGAGCGCCCGGTAGTTGGCCGCAAACCCACAGTACTCGATAGGAGGAGTACCTCAGCAGTCTTCGGTTAGTGAGCAGTACCTCGGAGTCGTGACAGGACCACTGTACACTCCAGAGACATAGCTCTTCAACAGTTACGGTTTCGATAATGAAAATCATGGTTTGAGCTAAGACTTTTGACCTTGTGTTTACCTCATGATTGAGATGGGTCACTTGCTAACTTAGGTATATGTATGGGCATATACCCGGGGTAGTGGTTATCCGTTGATTTCACAATCATTGTGTTTTCTCATGATTGAGATGGGTTACTTGATAACTTAGGTATATGTATGGGCATATACCTAAGTAGAGGTTATCTGTTGAGATCTTCTTTGTGGTTATCCTTGTTGGTTTAGTGAGACCTTGAGGGTCTCGGGGTCCCTACTGAGTATCGTTATACTCACCCCTGCACGGGCTATGCCCGCACCTCGTTGTGTTGGTTGCAGAGGACAGGTAGTGCTGACGGAGGCCGAGTGTTCGAGGACTGGATGGTACCCAGAGGTGGACTACATGACGAGTCAGTACCCGGAGGTGGACTACACGACGAGTCAGTACCCGGAGGTGGACTATACAACGAGACGACACACAGAGGAGGTTGACGGGCGAGAGCGTGGAGGAGGCTATCTTTACCTACCCTTCAGGTAGGATCCGTGGTGGACGACCAGGAGTTGCGCCATCTGTACCTACCCTTCAGGTAGGATCTGAGGAGGACGACCCAGGAGCCGCTACCGTCCTTCCAGCTATTATCTTTTCTGTTGTACTTGTTCAGTTGTATTTGTACTTTCTTTTGGGTTTGTATTCTGACCCATTTACTTTTCAGCACTTCTATTGTACTTACTGTTTACTTTTTCCACTTTCTTACTCTGTGGTGCTTTTTTTCTTTTATAAAGGCAATGCCTTCCCAATTATCGGGATTTACGCCTTTGGTGCTAGTCACCAGCCCCTGGCCTATGGAAGGTGGGCTTGGGGTAGTCACAGCACGGGCCCCGAGGATGGGTCGTGACAAATTGGTATCAGAGGAGTTCGGTTCTACCGCAGAACTTATAACTCTGATGTTTATTTCTATGAAGCAATAGTGTTAAGAGTACCGAGTGTGGTTTTTAGTTCAGGGAATCCAGTGTTGGTGTGGGCGGCCGATGTATCCATACACCAGGACCCTGAAAAATGATTTCCGGCTTTGTGCACGAAAACACTGATTGCGTGGGAGTTTTCGAAAAGTTTTATTTAAATGTCAGCTCAAACCAGGTCAGCTCACCAGAGATAATCTTTTGACCGTGTCACGTTGTTTCTTTCAGGATGCCTCCCTGTGGACGAATAGCTAGAGCCCCGAGAGTGGTACGTACTGACAGCCCGCCAAGCGACGAGGCCTCAGTACAGGGCCATATCCTAGTTGAGGCACCATCGGACGCACCAGCGGTACTACTACCCAGTGGGCCACCGATGCCACTAGCCCCAGCAGCAGAGGATGCACGTCGCTTGAGCGCACTGCATGAGTTCCAGCGCCAGAGGCCACCCAGGTTCCAGGGAGGGACGGACCCGCAGGCGGCTGAGGATTGGATGGAGGCTGTGGTGAGAGTCTTCAGGCTAGTGGGACGCTGACAGATTTCTTGGTGATCCTTGCTGCCAGCCTTCTTCAGGCAGCAGCAGGCAGATGGTGGAGCCTGATGCTTCAGATGCATGAAGAGGCGACAGTTCTATGGGAAGACTTCGAGAGCCTGTTTCGGGAAGAGTTTGTACCATCCACCCTTCGAGCGGTGCGTATATAGGAGCTACTTCAACTGCGGTAGGGCAGCATGTCAGTGGCGCAGTACTCAACGAGATTCATAGACCTCTCGCGCTACTCCACATATATGGTACGGGACCCGTTCTTCAGGGCCCGAACCTTCGAGCAGGGTCTCAGGAAAGAGATTAGATCTTCTGTTGTTTCTCACAGCATTCTGACGCAGACAGGGGTGTTGGAGAGAGCCCTCTTAGTGGAGAGTTTCCTTGCTGAGCAGTCTCCAGCAGCAGAACCCACCACTAGCCGGCTTGTGGCAGAGTCTTATACAGCAGATAGTAGACAGATGACGCAGAGGTCCAAGAGGACCAGACCTACTGATGGTCGACTGCATGACTCAGGTTCAGTTGCGCGGGGAAACCGAGGTGGAGTCAGAGACAGACGTGCTGAGAGTGGACAGTGTTACTCATGCGGTGGAATTGGTCACATGGCATGTGACTGTCTGACCCGCCATGCAGATGACCAGCAGTTAAATGAAGAACCTCTGAGGCAGAGGCAAAGGTTCGATCAGGGCGGACCGCAAGGAGCAGGCGGCCATGGCAGAGGAGCTGGCCGTGCAGCTGGAGGTGGACGACGCTTCGGGATGTTGCCACAACCACCACCAGGAGGCCCACCCCGACCTCAGGGGACAGGAGGACATAGGAGAGCTCAGCTTCAGGCAGCTAAGGCCTACGGTCATGGAGCTCCAGAAGCAGATGGACAGAAGCGGGACTAGCTTCCGACCTGGAGGCTATTAATCCTGTTGCTTATAGTTTTGTTGATGTTTTTCTGTAGTTGCTTTGTTTCATTGTACTATGAGCTGCAATAATGAAAATACACTTATCTTTGTAAAGTTTGCTTTCCTGTACTTCTTTTTTGGTTGATACTGAGTGGTCTCGGTTAAGACTGTCGACTTGACCCTCACTTTCGAGTTTTCTACTGAAGGAGACCTAGTGACCACACACTGATGCCGACAGTGTGACTCGACCCTTGAAGGCGAGAGTGAAAGTTGGATCTCTTGGTAGTTACGTCGAGGCCTTACGACGTTATCCATGGCATGAATACATCATTCATGTCAGGATTGACTATATTAGGCAATGAATGTGGTTCATCCAGGGGATGAGACCAGATTTGTCTTATCGGAAAATAAGAAATCATAGTAGCTATTGTGAGACTAGAGAAGGCCCAGGTCATCCAAGAGCGGATGAGGATGGCACAGGGCCGACAGAAGCCTTATGTTGACAGGACTTGGAGGCCTCTAGATTTCGAGGATGACCATCACGTCCTTATACGAGTCTCACCTCGACGAGGTTTACGGAGATGTGGCTAGGGAGGCAAGTTATCTCCGAGGATCAACGGACCTTTCTAGATCCTCAGCTGGGTAGGCGAGGTGGTTTACCGCTTGACCCATCCACTTCAATTGCACTAGGTGCACGACATTTTCCACGTATCTCAACTGAGGAGATACGTGGTCGACCCTCCGCATATCATTGACTATGGGGAGCTGGATGTTGATGATGGGGCAACTTTTGCGGAGGTCCCAGTGGAGATCGAGGATCTACAGGAGCGGATCCTAGGAGGACGGTCGATTCCTCTTGTGCACTTTCTTTGGCAGCACAGGAACCTCCAGGTGAGCACATGGGAGCGAAATGCTCAGATGCGTGCTCAGTACCGCCTTTGTATCCCTAAGTTTGTGGTGAAGCTTTTAGGGGATGTAAATCCCTATGGTGGGAGTAATGTAAAGACCAGTAAATTCCAAGGAAATATTTTTCTAAATTTTCTTTGGAATTTTACAAGAACGCGGTTTCTGATGGCACCTGATTCTGAGGCCCGGTGTGCCCGGAATCATTTTCCGAAGTTTGGATCGGGTATATTCAATGAACGGACGAGCGGGTTTTTCTAACTTTTGAACCGGTGCTCGGAATCGAATTCTGAGGGCACCGATGGAATTGCAGCGCCGGTACATGCTTAGAAACGCCTC
Source organism: Viscum album (assembly GCA_963277665.1). Taxonomy (NCBI): domain Eukaryota; kingdom Viridiplantae; phylum Streptophyta; class Magnoliopsida; order Santalales; family Viscaceae; genus Viscum; species Viscum album. The sequence continues at coordinate 1,517,096,165 of OY728127.1, read as the reverse complement.
TTCCGGAGTTGCGTTTTCTCGGGTGTGGATTTTAATTTTCAGGCTTAAAGTTAAGAAATAAAACAATTGTACGACAAACGTTATTTTGTTTCACTTAAGCCACTTGGAAGCAACTTGAAGCCACTTAAAGTGGATTAAGCTAAGTTGATCCGGATAGGGTGCTATCCAATATTATCCTACCCTCTTGGTAGGGTATTTGTGGGGTGGGGCCCGCACGAGCCCCACCATTTCTTTTCCGCTAAGTAACGCACCCGCGAAAACCCGTCATTATGAAAGTCAAGTGACACGTTTTCTTAATTTCTTAACGCACCAATTAATTGGGCAGTTTATTTCGTTGAATTAATTCTACTAATTAATGGGTCGTTACTTATCTCTTTTTCGTTTCTTAACCGTTTTGAAATCCGTTGGCGTAGTAATAAAATAAGACCAACGCCACATCTTGAGGATTACACGTTGGGTGGCTTTTGACAGAATTATTGTTCCTTCACCCTTCTTCGCGAAGAACGTGAAGAACGCCGGCCTCCGATGAAGAACACCGAAACCGCGGAAATCAACGACGCGACACTGTGTGCCGCGACGACGACGTTTCCTCTTCCGCGATGTTCTTCTGCGACGTTCCTTCGTCCGCAACGATATATTCGATCTTCTGTTTGAGTTTGTCGACATGCGCCGTGTTCCGCGATGACGCGATGCCCTTCCGCGACGACGCTACGCCCTTCTGCGACGATGCGACGCCTTCCGCGACGCGACGATCGCCTCCTTCCGCGGCAATCAAATCTGCGAAGAACCTGCGTGCGACGACTTGACGAGGTAGGGATTTTCTTTGGATGTTTTACATACCCATGTTGTTTCAGTTCAAATGAAGAACCCGAAGTATAAAAACAATTTTAATTCATTAAAATTGTGTTGGGTTATGTATTAATGTGTTGAATAATTCTCTCATTGTTATTATCTAACGCAGAGGGTGCGGGCCAAACGAACATGGCCCGACAACCCTCCGACGTTCTTCGTGGTTGTGCGGATTTGGTGGGTGACGGAAAAACGTGACGCAAGGGTGATTTGATGATTCCGTAGTGAAGAACGGATCCCGGGAGGAACAGCGGCGCAGACGGGAAGGAAAACGTACCACCGGAGCAACTCCGGTGGCCCGCGGAATCTACCGGCGGAGCGGGTCGCCGGCGCCGGCGGCCGGAGGTGGCGGCGCCCCGGCGCGCTGCCGGACTGGGCCGCCGCGACTGAAGCCGCGGCGGCGGCGGCCAATGGACCCGCGTCCGCGTGGGTCCGGCTCATATGCACGGGACGCGGTGACATACCGCGTCTGCTGGTCCAGCGCGGCCCCTCGAGGGCCGCAGCTTCCTCAACCCGCGGGGGCGGCGCCCCGCGGCTGCGGCGCTCGGCCGCCCGGCCGAGCCGAGCCAGGTCGGTCCGACCGGCCGGGCCGCGCCCTGGCCGGACCGGACCGGGTCTAGCCGGGTCGGACCGGACCGGGTCTAGCCAGGTCGGACCGGGTCGGGTTGACCCGGTTCGGCCGACCCAGGGGGGGTCGGGCCGGGTCGGCCCAGGCCCAGACCCCCCGTCTTCGGACTGTTTTCGGTCTTTTGGCCGTAACATGAGCTACCGGCCTACGAACGACGTGCCGTCAGCGGCGATGCAATCCTTGGATCGAGATGGCCGTTTTGGTATATCGCACTCAAGGTTTCGGGAAACTTCGGGTTTGGCCGGGTTGGTTCGTACATGAAACCAACCGGGCCCTCGGAGTGGAAACACTCATATCTTGAGCTCCGAATGTCTGATTGACGTGCCGTCGACTTTGGTGGATTCCTCTAAGTGAGATGGATCTTTTGGCTTACTCCGCTCGAGGTTTGGACGCAGTTGGAGTATGGTCGGGTTGGTTTTGACTTAAAAACCAACCGGGCCCCCAGGATGAAAAAGCCAATAACTTCCAGACCGGGCGTCCGATTGACGCGCTGTCTATTGCGTTGCATTCCTGTTGACGATACGGAACTTTTGGCATCCTCCGACTGTGTTTTCGATGCGGTTGGGTTATAGCCGGGTTGGATTGTACCCGAAATCCAACCAGGCCCCTGGAATGGAAAAAGATGATATCTTTCAGACCAGAAGTCCGTTTGACGAACCGTCTGCGGTGTTGGTGATCACGTTGAGAAACAGTCCCTATGAGTATACGCTATGAGAGTTCGGGGTATAGTTGAGATACGGCTGGGTTGGTTCGCTTACGAAACCAACTGAGCCCCTAGGACGAAAAGGATAATAACTCACAGACCAGGTGTCCGTTTGACATGTCGTCTGTTGCGTTGAGACCCCTATGACGAGGCAGTCCCTTGAGATACTTCTTCTTGGGACTTTGAGATTCTTGGAGTATCGAACTGTAGCTCGTGGAGCGGACCCTCCCAGAGATGAGCGAGCGGAGTACGGAGACCGTGTAGACGACTGAGACCTGACGACTACTTGACCGACTCGACTTGGAGTGAGTCGACTAGCCCAGTGGATAGAGCGCCCGGTATTTGGCGGCAGACCCACGGCGGATGGAGCGCCTGGTAGTTGGCCGCAGAACCGCAGTACTCGACAGGAGGAGTACCTCTGTAGGCTATTAGGGGGAGCGTCCGGTATTTGGCGACTGACCCACAACGGATGGAGTGCCCGGTAGTTGGCCGCAAACCCGCAGTACTCGACAGGAGGAGTACCTCAGCATTCTTCGGTTAGTGAGCAGTACCTCAGAGTCATGACAGTACCACTGTACACTCCAGAGACGGAGCTCTTCAGCAGTTACGGTTTCGATAATGAAAATCCTGGTTTGAGCTGAGACTTTTGACCTTGTGTTTACCTCATGATTGAGATGGGTCACTTTCTAACTTAGGTATATGTATGGGCATATACCCGGGGTAGTGGTTATCTGTTGATTTCACAATCCTTGTGTTTCCTCATGATTGAGATGGGCTACTTGATAACTTAGGTATATGTATGGGCATATACCTAAGTAGAGGTTATCTGTTGAGATCTTCTTTGTGGTTATCCTTGTTGTTTTAGTGAGACCTTGAGGGTCTCGGCATCCCTACTGAGTATCGTTATACTCACCCCTGCACAGGCTATGCCCGCACCTCGTTGTGTTGGTTGCAGAGGACGAGCAGTGCTGACAGAGGCCGAGTGTTCGAGGAATGAACGGTACCCAGAGGTGGACTACACGACGAGTCAGTACCCGGAGGTGGACTACACGACGAGTCAGTACCCAGAGGTGGACTATACGACGAGACGACACACAGAGGAGGTTGATGGGCGAGAGTGTGGAGGAGGCTATCTGTACCTACCCTTCAGGTAGGATCTGTGGTGGATGACCAGGAGCTGCGCCATCTGTACCTACCCTTGAGGTAGGATCCGATGAGGATGACCCATGAGCCGCTTCCATCCTTCCAGCTATTATCTTTTCTGTTTACTTGTTCAGTTGTAGTTGTACTTTCTTTTGGGTTTGTATTCTGGCCCATTTACTTTTCAACACTTCTCTTGTACTTACTGTTTACTTTTTCCGCTTGCTTACTCTGTGGTGCTTGTTTTCTTTTATAAAGGCAATGCCTTCCCAGTTATCGGGATTTACGCCTTTGGTACTAGTTTCCAGCCCCTGGCCTATGGAAGGCGGGCTTGGGGTAGTCACGGCATGGGCCCCGAGGATGGGTCGTGACAAGGGATCATTGGAGAGCTTGTGACGTCTCTACGTTTAGGAAATTGTACGGCTTCACGGTGTTCCATCATCTATCATCTCCGATCGTGATGCTCACTTTACTTCTCGGCTTTGGAAGGGGTTACAGGAGGCGTTCGGGACGCAGCTACGTCTGAGCACAGCGATTCACCCTCAGACGGATGGTCAGACGGGGAGGACCATTCAGAATCTCGAGGACATGCTCCGCGCATGTGTCCTCGACTTTGGTCGCAGCTGGGAGGACCACCTACCCTCGGTGGAGTTCGCGTACAACAACAGCTACCACTCCACCATCGGGATGGAACCATACAAGGCGTTGTACGACAGACTTTGCAGATCTCCTTTGTGTTGGACAGACCCTGGGGAGTCAGCACTTGTGGGACCGGAGATGGTCCAGGCCATGACAGAGAAGGTCCAGGTCATCCAGGAGTGGATGAGGACAGCTCAGAGCCGGCAGAAGTCATATGCTGACAGGAGGCGGAGGCCACTAGAGTTCGAGGATGACGGCCACGTCTTCTTGTGTGTCTCACCTCGACGTGGATTACGGAGATTTGGCCGAGGTGGCAAGTTGTCTCCACGCTTCATCGGACCATTACAGGTCCTCAGCAGGATTTTTGAGGGGGCTTATCGTCTGGATCTACCACCTCAGTTGCACCGGGTGCACGACGTTTTCCACGTGTCTCAGCTGAGGAGATACGTGCACAACCCGACGCATATCATTGACCATGGGGAGCTAGACGTCGATGATGGGGTGACTTTTGCGGAGGTCCCAGTGGAGATCGGGGATCGACAGGAGAGGGTCCTATGTGGATGGTCGATTCCTCTAGTGCGCATCAGATTGCATCACGGGAACCTCCAGGAGAGCACTTGGGAGCGGGAGGCTCAGATGCGTGCTCCGTACCCACATTTGTTTCCCTAGTTTTTGATGTATCTTTATGGGGACGTAAATGCCTGAGGTGGGAGTAATGTAAAGACCCGTAAAATTCAAGGAAATTTTTTTCTTAATTTTCATTGGGATTTTACAAGAACGCAGTTTCAGACGTTACTTGATTCTGAGGCCCGGTGTGCCCGGAATTTCTATCCAAAGTTTAGCTTGGGTACGTTCAGTGAACGAACGAGCAGGAATTCATATCTTTTGAACCGGTGCTCGGAATCGAATTCTGAGGGCACCGATGGAACCGTAGAGCCAGTGATTTCTTAGGAACGCTTAATCCGGAGTTGCGTTTACACGAGAGAAGTTAATAAAAACTGTGGAAGTTAAAAATAAAAATTTAACAACAATTTTTATTTTTACTCTAAGTGTATAATCCTTGGAATGGAAGTTGGGTAACTACCCAACCTCCCTTGGGAGGTTATGAGGGTGGTGGGGCCCACACGAACCCTACCCCTTCATATCCTCTAACCCCCCTCAACTCACCATTAATTTTGTTAACTTAAGTTTAATAACTTATAGAGTTAATGAGGTTAGTTGATGTGGAATTCAAACACTTGAATTTCAAAAGCCTAGTTGTGTTAATAAAATTAGTTGAGAACTTATTTTATTTGGGTTGGTGTTTAGTTGTTTGAGAGATGTTGGAGAAAAAGATAAGTAAGTCTTGAGTTCTTCATTCCCTTTGACGAAGTACGCGAAGAATGAACGATCTCTGATGTGGAGCGTCGAGCCCTAGGAGACTGTCTTCCGCGACACCGACCCACGACGCGACGTCTTCTTCCACGACGTTCTTCTTTCGTGACATCTCTTCCGCGACGGTTTTCCGTGACGAAATCTCTATCAATGTCTTCGAATCCTCGCTTCATGATGCCGACATTCGTCATCTCTTTTATCAATGTAGGGGTTGTTTATTTAATTTGTTTGTGTTTATCACCTTGTCGTTCTTCGTGAAAATATGACCAAATGATATCGGTTAACGAGAGGGGGCCAGACCTCACAAACAAGGCCGACCCTCCTCCTTTATCCTTGTTTGATTCTTTGTGATTGGGACGGAATGGCGTGGTGTCGTCGCACCACGCGGGAATCGCACGGCAAGTAATGCGGGGCGCCATCGCGCCGCACTGTGAAGATGAACAAGGACGCGACGCTGTCGCGCCGTGTGAAAGAAAACCGAAGACGCCGTGGCCGGAGCGGGACCGCGGCGGGGGGGGCGCGATGCCGTCGCACCGTGCCGGATGAACCAAGCCGTGGCCGGTTCCAGGCCACGGCGTAGCAGGGTGACCGGCGGCCGGTTCCGGGCCACCGGTGTCGGCGATGGAGGAAGGACCGGTCGTCGCCGGTCCTTGTCGGCAGAACCGGCCGGCCGGTGCGGGCAGGCCGGAAAAAGATAAACCGGGGGAATTAATTCCCTCGGCCAGCCTATAAAATGGCCCCCATAAATGGGGGGGTCACGGTTACACCAGGGGGGCAGGCGCCCCCCCCCCCCCCCCCACCCCTTTGCCAACGGCTCGACCGTTGGACGAGCGCCAGCGCGCTGGGCGCGCTGTGCCTAGGCCTAGACAGTACGCCAGGCCGGGCCGCACCGACCGGGCCGGACCCGGACCCGGTTCGGGTCGACCCGGGGGGTATCGGGCCGGGTCGGACCGGGCCCGAACCCCTTAATACCGAATCTTTTCCGGTCGGACGCCCATAACTTGTGCTACGGGTCTCCGATCGACGCACCGTCAGTTGAGATGTGATCCTTGGATCGAGACTGTCGTTTCGTTATATTGCACTCAAGGTTTTGGAATACTTTGAGTTCAGACGGGTCGGTTCGTACACGAAACCAACCGGGCCCCCGGAGCAGAAACACTCATATCTTAAGCTCCGGACGTCCGAATTACGTGTCGTCGACTTTGTGGGTTTCCTCTTAGTGAGACAGATATTTTGGCTTACTCCGCCCGAGGTTTGGATGCAGGTGGAGTACGGTCGTGTTGGTTTTGCCTTAAAAACCAACCGGGCCCCTGGGACGAAAAACCCAATAACTCTCAGACCGGGCGTCCGATTGACGCGTCGTCTGCGACGTTGAGTTCCTGTTGACGATACAGAACTTTTGGATACATCAACTCTGGACTATGTGTCAGTTGATGTATCAGCCTCTCGGCTCGTGGAGCGGACCCTCCCGAACGAGCTTTCTGTGTGCGGGAACCCTAGAGCTGGCTGCGACTGCTACTGTGACTGCGACGACGACTGTGCAGAGATCCTCAGTGGATTCGACGACGACTATGCAGAGATCCTCAGTGGATTCGACGACGATGACTACAGCACTCAACGATCCTGTGTGGATCAGTGCTACCAATCCTGTGTGGGTCTGATCCTGTGTGGGTCAGCGCTCAACGGTTCTGTGGGAGCCAGCACCTACAGATCCTGTGTGGGTCCGATCCTGTGTGGGTCATTGCGGGGGTTAGTACCTATAGATCCGTTGTGGGTCCGACGACATAGATGGATCAGTGATCATCTCTATCATCTTTCAAAGAAGTAACCTGTGTGAGCTGAATCATGTTTGCTTTCGTATGTGGATTGTGTTGTGCTATCCAGTGTGGATTACGTTTTTCCTTCCTTTGTGGAATACATATTCTTTCCAGTGTGGACTGGGTTGTACTTGGGCTTGGCGGTTAGAAAGTATTGGAATTGATGACTTAGGTAAATGTATGGGCATATACCTAAGCAGTGTCGGTTGTTACTCCGTGATTGTATCTTTCCTTTTTGGTTTATCCTTTGTGGATTTTGGGAGACCTTCGGGGGTCTCGGGGTCCCTACTGAGTAGCTTATACTCACCCCTGCACGGGCTATGCCCGCACTACGTTGTGTTGGTTGCAGACGACGGACATCGCTGATCGTGGTGGAGGCTTGCGGAGCAGGACGGTACCTGGAAGTGGACCACAGGGCGGGACGTACTCGGAGCGGTAGGCTAGACCAGAGGAGCAGTGGAGGCTTTCTATACCCACCCTTCAGGTGGGATTCCCAGTGGATAGCTCGTCGTCGCGGCTTACCTTTCAGTTGCTGTTTTCCCTTTCGAGTTGTACTTTACTTTCAGTTTGGGTTTATATACTGGCCCACTTACTTTTCCGCACTTACTCTTGTACCAGCTTTTAAATAGTGTTTACTTCTACTTCTTGTTTACTCTTTGGTGTTATTTTACTTTACAAAGGTAATGCCTTCCCTTTTTACTGGTATTTACGCCTTGGTGCTAGTCACCAGCCCCTGGCATATGGAAGGCGGGCTTGGGGTTGTCACGGAACGGGCCCTGAGGACGGGTCATGACACACTAGGTATCCAATATTCATTTATATTTAAGATCATAATACATCATATAAGTGTCAAGTTGGGACATAAGTACACCAATTTTCATATCAATAATAGGAAGTGGTTTTAAATTAATAAATAATTACTAATAAAATATATATTCATGAATTAATTTAATAAATTAGATTTTTTTAATTGTAACAACCAAAAAAATAATTTCAATTTAATGAAAATATATTTTAAAAAACCCCTTTCCTAAAATTCCTGAAATTAAGGAAATGAAATTTACAACAATCCAAATTGAATTTTAAACTAATGAATTAAAATATTTATAACATATACATTTTAATATTTGTGAATATTAAGTATATATAAATAAAGAAACTAAAGATGAATTTTACATGAGATATATAAAGTGTAGAACATTTCCCCAATTTAAAAATTAATATTTGGTGGGGCCATCATTGATTAAGGTTTTGAATCATTTTTTATTACAAGGTATCAGAAATAAAAATATTCCACATTTCATTTTTTTTATGTATTATGAGCCTATAAAACATATATTCTTGAATATTGTATTATATTCATTTGGTTGTATCATAGATAATGATGCCAATTATATCTCTCAAATTGTATAATAAATCATATAATTTAATGACCATAATTAGACATATTGTTATCTATCATTATACAAAATTCAATAATTTGAATTGTATCACATCAAACTCTATGCCATGTAAAGATAAATAGAATTAAACTATGTTTTATAACTAAAATTATAGAGACCCAGTCTTAACATACATGGATATTAAATAATTTTAGATGAATATTTAGCACATTTAAAAAATACCTATCTAAAGAATGTAATATTTTTGTGCCTTCAGAGTAATAGAAACATAATATTCTAACATAGTGAAATATATTCAATATATAACTTAAAGTTAATCCCCTTTTATTGATCCAACTTAAAAAATTTCATGATAACCTAGGAAAAAGAATCATAAGAATGGGGTGAGCTCAGATGATTAGTAAGGGTAAACAAGAGAGACATGTAATCATAACATGATCATAAAGGTATGAGAACATGATCACTACATTAGAAGATCATTCCCTGCTTATCAAAGATCATAATCAAGATCCATGGAATAAATAATGGATGCTTATAATACATGAATCATAATGTAATGAGTACTATAGTCCATGAGTGCATAATTGAGGAATAAGACATGGAATTCTGGTATTCACATAATAATATAAAATCCTATGTAAAGTATACCTAACAAGAACTTCATAAAATGTTTGGATATGGATTATCACCCATATACCTACTTCAATCTTGGGATTCCCTCCCATGTACCCTCTTATTTCAGGCTAGGGATTACCACCATTGAACCCTCTTGTTTCAGGCATGGTATTCTCTTCTATGTAGCCTCATGTTTCAATTGTGGGATGTCCTTAAATATACCTTCTTACTTTGGAATTGGAATGACCTCATATGTTCCCTCTTGTTTCTAGATATGGATTCCCTCTTATATACCCTCTTTTTTTGGGATTGGGATTCCCTCCTATGTAACCTCTAATTTTGGGAATGGGATTCCCTCCCATGTATCCACTTTTTTCTGGATTTGAATTCCCACACATATATTCTTTGATCTTATAAAATATTTATTTTTACCCAATTCATTTAATGGATTCATAGGTATCACTCGTCACATAATTAAATCATACATTCATGTGCCATAAGATAACAAATCATTCATCCCATAATAACCCATTAAAATAATTGGGTTTCATAGACATCATATAATAACCTATTAAATGAAATGGGAATTATAAACATGTCATCGTATCCTAAATTGTTTAAATTATATTGGTTTCAAAATCATTTCATCACAGAATGGCTTTTTAAAGGAATGGATTTCATAATCATTTTATCATGTTATAAATTGTGGAAGAGAAACTTATTTCATAAACAACTATTCATCTTAACATAAACCATTCAATTAAATAATAATAATGGTGTCCTTGTATCATGTATCTAGTAAAGAATAAACTATATATGGGGATTTCAGAATATATATTGATGTATTTTGATAAATAAATTGGAACATTTTTAAAGGAAAATAATCTTTCATTGAAAATCACTTTTTACAATAATAAATATTTTCAAAATCAATTTCATTGATGACCTCTTTGAAAAAAATATAATTAAATCTTATGAAAAACATATAAAACATTTATATAGGAGAATATAGTTTCTAATTTGAAGTATTTTTTTTAAAACACTTCAAACCATTTTTATTTAATATTACCTCAAAAAACATATAAAGGAATCTTGAAAACATTTTGAAAAACATTTTATTGAAAATAATATTTAAAATATGTAATGTTCAATTGAAAATGTTTTTAAAACCATTTCATTGAATATAAAATTTTAAAATTTTATGTAAATTTTGAAAACATTAAAATAAAACATGGTTTTGGAAGAATAGATATTTCCATCTGATAAGAGCAGTAAAGCTGGAATTTCAAAACAATGTTTTCTTTACAATCATAACAACCAAATAGTGAAAAAATGGCACTATTAATTTAATATATCATAAATAACCATATTATAATAAACATTATATGGTTTCTTGAGATATTAATCAACATATTTCATTAATTGATGTATAATCATAACCCATCTCGATAAACAATGAGATTATAGCAATAAAAAAATTCCACTTTGGTAGCATTGAACCATAATCACCATGAAGGGAAAATATTAAATGAAGCTTAAAATATCATTAACATAATGATATTGATCATATAACTTGTCTAATGTTATTATATACACCCCATTGAAAAATAGATATGCATAATATGGCATGTACCTTAAGGAAGAAAAATTGTGACAAAATTACTTTACTGATTGTGTAATTTTAAACCATAAACCCCAAGAAAGAAAGATCATAAAATGGATGTTTAAATTCACATAAATTTATTTATGAAAATAATATAATAATTTCATATTTAGTATATACACCACACAAAATAATGAGTGGGGAATAGGGTATAAGTCTCAAATAAATAAAAGTGAGACGAAAAAACACTTACCTTAAGTATTTCATTTCATCGTACAAGTTAAATACTCTTGTATAATAAATTTAAGTTTATTATAAATCTAAAAAATAACCATATTATTATATCTTATACCATATATTATTTTATTATGACTATATATTTGTTTTTATTAACAATTCCATGTTAACGTTATGTTTCGGGTAATATCTGCTTCCGTTTTTGTATATGTTTTGACTTGTTATTCTTGATTCTCTAACATGGATCTTGATTAATATATTTTATTAATATAAAAAATTCTATAAAAATAATAAATATTCTTTATATAAATATTTATAATGATCTATAAAATATAGAAATATAAAAATGGAAGACACCATTTATGGAGACTGTAAGTCGTACATACGCATGAACATTGTTTTTATTTCCGTAGTGTATTGAAAGTAAATGAAATATAGGCATATATATATAAGTTTATATATTATCTTTAAAGTATAATTATTATATCATACTTATCATATAAATTTACTCACCCCATACTTAATATATTTCATAGAATGTGTGAACGAATCATATCACTTTGAGGAGGTAGTGGTCCATACGTACACAAATAACATTATTATATTTACACAAAATGGAATTCTTGAGGGTATGGATTATATAGTTATGTAAAACAATAAATACATCATAAATATACTCTATATCATATAAAAATATAAATTCAATCATTATTTAAAACCTGTAAATTTGGTAATGTAAGAATGATCGACATCAGTTCACATTATGGTAGTTCATCATACACACAAACGATGATTATGTATCCCTTTTAATGGATATGTGTGCTATTTTAGGTAAATCCATTTTTTGAAAAACATATTAGTATATTTATGATACTTATTTTATTATTTAATCATGGAATAATTATAATTTAGGGGTGGAGGATGATAATAAAACAAAAGAACTTGTGGAAGGATGTTACCTCTTCTGTGGGTAACTCCTTTTGGTTTGCACCAAATGACATCCTTGGTTGGATTTATGTTCAAAGTGAGGATTATAAGTTAATAGGTTATATTTTGGAGCTTATATTGGTAGTTTTTTGATGATATCAAGTGTATTTATTGGTGTGAAGAAGTATGTGGGGTGAGTTCCCTTTTTTAGTGGAGTGGAATTCATGTAAATATAAAAATGAAAACACAATTGGGAGGCATCCCTTACATCATGTTCCTCTAATAAGAGTCCATTTTATCTCTAGTATGGTACTTGGTCGAAATATGTACATCTATGTGATTTTGGTAATGTTTATAGGTTATTTATCCTTTTAATATTAAAGGATAACTGTTAAGTTAATTGTTTTACCTTAATCAATTTAATTAATATTCATTGCTTTCAAAAATATTTTTTTGTCAAAAATAATTTGAAATTTATTTAAATTATAAGTCATTATAACTAAAAATATGAAAACAAATCAAATTTTATTTATATAATTTTTTGTAATTAATTTAAAATTAATCCCACATATGGGATGAGATGAGTGGGGTTTTATATGAAAAGTCCAAGAGTTTGAAATGTTTTTATATCAAAATTCATTGTAAAATTCGTTCTAATGACCTCAATTGGATTAATTGATGTATAATTGGTATAATTATACATTATAACTAAATTAAAATATAATTTAACTATATAAATACATTTCTTTAAATGGGTGTTTTGAATTAAAATTCAGTATTATTAAAAATTCATCAAAATATGAAACATCTCCAAAATACCCCAAAGTAAATTTTTATATAAAATTCAACTGATGATGATAATTGTTTCAAAAATAATTATAAAATTTTGAAATTTTATTTTTCAAATATGTTCTGCATTAAATGGCAGTAAAATTAAGTTTTAAAAAATACCCATTTTTATTAATATAATTGGATTTATTATTATATTATGAATGTAAAATCTCTTGGATGAATTTTAAAAAAATATTGATAATATAATATATAAATTTAATTAAAAAATCATAAAATGATGTTTTTTAATTTATTTCTATAAAATGGTGTTTCTAAAAAGAAAATAGATTTCTTAAAAAAGGAATTTCGTTATTTTCAGATAGTTCTTACATTAATTTATAACTAGTTAATAACCAAAGGACTCATTTTATATACATGTGGAAATAATATTTTGATAATTAACTGAATCTTATTTGTAACTTTCATTCAAATAACTAGGTGTTTACTATAATAATAATTTTATTTTCTAAAACTAGGTCTTTTGTGTCATACATGTTATCAAAGGAACTAAGCATTTTATGTAACACATACCAAACATAGTGTTTCATGTACCTAAACCTAATCGAGTTTTTTCTTATAGTGTATGATAAAATTAGTGTTGTGTAAAAATAATTAATGACTTGGTTCTTTCATATAACACAACATATATTCATTGTTATATGAAATGAGAAAAATATCAAAAAGTTTAAATTAATTTGAAAAAAAATCAAAAAATATCATGGTGGTAAATTCAACACCCATTAAAATCAATTTTACCTTGGAAAATCTATTAGGTTATCAGTCATTTAATACTTTAAAGTTTCATTCTTAGAAACCCACATTTTAAAAATGAATTCTAATAATTCATTTAAAAATTGAAAGTTAGAAACATAATGGTTACCCAATGTAAATCATAATTAGGATTCCAAATAGAATAACATATGTGGCTAGTAAAATCAACGACATTATGAAAAAATAAAACCATAAAATTCTAGTGGAGAGTGATAGAGACCATTCATAAGATAAATTTAATGATCTCAAATCCATAATCCAAAGAATATTAAAAAGGGTTATTGAAATCATCAAAAATAAGAATAACCTGATTAAATTTTATTTCAATACCCTTTTCCTAAATTTGATTAATTTAAAGAATAAGAAATACAAACTAGATTCCATTCCATTTTGTAAACCAAATATCACCCTTATGTTGTTCCATCAATTAGTTATCATCCTAGAAAAATAGATATCCCAGGTTAGCCAATATGCAGAAATCCTCATTAAGTGAGATAATACATAAATATCTAAAACCACATATAAATTTTAACTTAAACAATTCCGTAAATGGTAAAACATATAACCCATCAAAAATATAATTCACCCTTTAATCAGTAAATAATATAATATCTTTCTCAAAAACATTTTCATTAGAATATTGGGTCAATCATTGTACTGATATAGTATCAAATGTGATTTAATTATTCCTGAATAAGTGTATAGGAAGGTAATCACCTAAAATATCACTAGTGGATGAATAATAAGATTCTCATAGATATTATTCTCAAGAAATAAAACATAATATCCCCATATATAATGGTAGGATAAGTGTTCCCTAATTATCATTATCCACTTCACCTATTGTGATTTCATAGGCATTACCTCTATCTCGTAGCTTAAGAGACTTCTAACGTTGATCGTCATTACAAAACATTGGTTTTAAGAACTTACTAAAAAATTTCCATACTCCTTCCTTTTGAAAAACTAATTTGAGCGAGATGAATTCATTGGATTTTTCACTTTATTCCCATTACCTTGTAATTTTTCAACTTTATATCCATTATTTCCAACCTTAAAATATTTATTAGTTCCCCGAAGACAATTTCCTGCATGTTTCCTTCCACACATTGTGGGTAAAGTAAATATAACCTTCTTCACATTAATGTTTTTATATTTTCCTTTTAATTTTATCCTTATTTTCTTATCATTAGCATGTGATTGATTGGAAACTTAAATATCCCTTTTTATAAGAATATTATAAGGTAGGGACTTATGGAAAATAAATTCATGAACTTTTCCCAACCCATGGAGTCAATTTTATCTTGATGCCTCATATTTTTTTATAAATGTCCACAACGGTTTCACTTCAGCTTCCAATTATTAGTGCCCAAAAAAATCATATTCTAAAAAATGGATAATTAATATATCATTTCAATGGTATAGATCCATTTATCAATATATATTTGATATGTCATTACACTATAAGCCAGTGGGGTCACCTTAAAAAGGTTTCAAGTAAATATTGTTCCCTCGTTTTATCTTTTTTAAACTCATCATTATTCATGGATTGAAATGAAATTTACATCATAGAAATAAAATTTTTCACTCAATATTTTTTTTAATATATTTTTTGGGCTTGGGATTCCATCCCATGAACCCTCTTGTTTTAGGTGTGGGATGGCATTCTATGTACCCTCTTTGTGTTGGGTATGGGATTCCCTCCCATGTACACTCTTGTTTCGGGGTTATGATTCCCTTCCAGGTTCCATTTTTTTAGAGTTGGGATTAACTCTTGTATACCCTTTTTTCCATCATGGTATTCCCTCCAATCTATTATCTTTATTTTTTTTGGTATTCCCTCTTATTTACCCTCTTATTTAGGGTTTGGGAAGCACTCCGATATACCCTCTTGTTTCAGGCTTGGGATGCCCTCCCTTATACAATATTTTTTTAGTCATAGAATTCCCTCTTGTATAACCTATTGTTCTAGAAAAGGGATACCCTCATGTGTAACCTTTTATCTCATAAAACATTTATCGTAAACTAATAATTTAGTGGAAGATATATGTCTCACCCATCACATAATGAAATAATAAATTCCTTTATTATAAGATAAAAAATATTCATCGCACTATGAACTATAAAAATATATGGTTTTTATCGAAATCATATCATAACCTATGAAATAAAATTGGAATTACAAACCTTTCATCATAATATTACATTTCAAAAATTTATAGGTTTCATAATCATTTCATTACATAATAACTTGTTAAAGGAAACTGGTTTCATAATCATTTTATCATGGTATAACCCATGGAATAGAAATAGATTTCATAAAAAATTATAATATTCAGATAAACCATTCAAAGATGTAACAAGAATGGTTTCCTTGTTTAATATCCATTGTAAGTAATAATCTATATAAAATAATTTCAACGTATATGGGGAATTGTGTTGAAATATCACTTGGAACATTTCTAATAAAAAATAACCTTTCATTGCACATCAATTTTTAAAACATAAAATAATTTCAAAATTAAATTCATTGAGAACCACATTGAAAAATATATAATGGAATATTATTAAAACCATATAAATCATTTCTTGTGGAAAATATCCTTTATTATTTTAAAATTTATTTTTAAAAACATAAAACCTTTTCAAACCATTTTCATTGACTATAACTATAAAAACTAATAATTTAAGCCTAAAAACATTTTGAAAAACATTCATTTGAAAATAAATTTGAAAACATATAAGGTGTGCATGTAAATGTTTTTTAAATAATTTATTTTAAAATAAAATTTAAAAGATAATATTATTCCATGAGAAATTTTTTAGAGAATATTGTTTTTGAAGAACAGAAATGTTTGACTAGAAGGATCCATAATGTTCGAATTTATAAAAAAAATATTTTCTTAATTATAATAAATAAAAAAGATTTTAGAAAATAGTAATATATTTTTAATATATCATAAATAATAATAAAATAATAAAATTAATGAGGTTTATTGAGATATAGATCATAATATTTCATCAGTGAAAGCATAATCATAAACAATCCTGACAAATGATGAGATTATAGCAATAAACTTCTACAACTTGGGTAGAATTAAATCACAATCCCTATTAAGAAAAAATAATATATGAATATTAAAATATCTTGAAAAGAACTATATTCATTATATAACATTTCAAATGGAATTATATACACCCCATAAGAAAATATATGTTCATAACATGTTATTTATCTCAAAGAAAGCAAGTTTGGAAATAATTACTTTACTGATTTGGTAACTTTTGATCCATAAATCCCATGAAAGAAAGAAAGTTAAATGGATATGTACATTAAAAAATATTCAATTATAATAATCATATATTAAATTAATGGAAAATATATATTCCATGAATAATAAATGTGCTCTGAATATGGAATATGTCGCATATAAATATAAGTTGGAAGAGAAAATCCTTAACTTATGTCATTAAATTCTCCTTACACATTAAAAACTCATGTATACCAATTTAAATTTTATCAAACATCTACCAAAGAACTGTATTATTATATATAATACCATATATTATTTTTTTACTTTATATTATGAGTTTATAAGCAATTCCAAGCTAATGTTATGTTTCAGGTAATATCTACTTTGTTTTTCATATTTGTTTTCACATGTTATTATTGATCCTATTGCGTAGTTCATAATTTACTAATTTAAAATAAATAAAACTACATATAAATATTATATAGTCATGACCAGTCCCCCGGGGCTCATGCCCTGACTACCCCAAGCCTGCCTTCTATAGGCCAGGGGCTAGCGACCAACATCGAAAGGCGTATTCCCTATAACTGGGAAGTAATTATCTTTATATCCTATAAACACACCCAACCAAGCACACAAAAAGACACGAACACAAGTAAACTATATAAAAAAGAGTGTTGAAAGTAAAAGGGTCAGAAATACAAGCCCAACTGTAAAGATACAAGTACAACTGAAATACAACCAAATGAAAAAAGAGAAGAGCTAATGGATCATCCTCGGAGGTTCCTACCTGAAGGGTAGGTAGAGTTTACCTCCCCATCACTCCATGTCCATTCGTCTCCCCTACGTACTATCACGTCATATGGTCCACCACTGGGCACCATCCAGTCCTGGTAACCTCAGCCTTGATCAATGTCGTTTGTCATCTACACCAAACACAACAAGGTGCGTGTATAGCCCGTGCAGGGGTGAGTATAACTATACTAAATAGGGACCCCATGACCCACAAGGTCTCTCAAAATCCACAAAGAATAAATCTCAAATCATGAAGTCACCTGTCAACCCTACTTAGTTATATTCCCATACATATACCTAAGTTATTATGTATACCCATCTCAGTCATGAAAAAACACAGGGTCCAACCCAAAGCCCAATTCTCAACTGTTCCACAATGGAATGAAAACCACAAAGGCAAGTACCACATAGGTACGCCACATATAATAATTCCACTAAATTATTACCACGAAGGAAAGTACCTCATAGGAACGAACTCAGCTCAATCCAGGTATAACTTAGGTACGGTAGTAGAGATGATTAGTTATAGCTACTAAATCATCTTACTCAAATAAGTGGCTATACTGCTGTCTTACACCAAATCTCTAGAATTTGAGCCACGCAGGATCGCTAGGAGATGACCAACACTAGATCTCTAGGATTTGACCCACAGAGGATCTCTAGGAGCTGACCAACACAGGATCACTAGGAGCTGAACCACACAGGATCGCTAGGAGATCACCCACGTAGGATCGCTAGGAGCTCACCCACACTGGGTCGCTAAGAGATTACCCACATATGAATTCTAGAAGCAGACCCACATAGGATCACTAGGATCTTACCCACACAGGATCCTGAGGAGGTGACCCATGCAGGATCACTAAGAGCGGACCCACACAAGAGCGATAGGAGCTGACCCACACAGGATCGCTAGGAGCTGACCCGCACAGGATCGCTAGGAGATGACCCTCAGAGGATATCAAGGAGCTGACCCTCACATGATCTCTAGGAGCTTAACCACATAGGATCACTTGGGGTTGACCCACACAAGATCACTAAGAGATGACCCACACAGGATCTCTAGTCAGTCTGCTCGTCACAGCCAGCTACTGGGTTCCCGCACTAGGATAGCTCATCTCTGGTGGAATCTACTCCCCTAGCCATTGGTCGATACTCCAACTTCCACAAAGTCCCATTAATAATTATTTCAAAGGACCTCCATGTCATTGGAGTCTCAACTCAATAGATGGTGCATCAATAGGATGCACGGTCTGAGAGTTATTAGCCTTTTAGTCCTAAGGGCCTGGTTGGATTCGTGTTTGTTTCAACCAGACCGTAAACCATCCTTATCAAAATCTCCTATGCAGTATACCAAAGGGGCCTTCTTGCTCCATGTTTTCAAATTCCACTGACGGTTCATCAAACGGATGTCCGGTGCCAAAGTTATGGCCAAAAATCGTAAATGGGTCAAAGTGGGTCCGGGTCTGGTCCGACTCGGTCGGGCCGACCCGGCCCCTTAGGTTCGGCCTGGCCCGCTAGGCGGCCCAGGACACTATATGGTCCGACAGGCTACGAGGGGTTGCAAAGGGCCCTGGGGTTTCGGCCGCGGACGACACGAGCCTGTGGGGCAACTCGGTCGCGGGGGGGGGGGGGGTGCGGCTAGGGCACGAGGCCACAGGGAGTCTCGACCGAGGCGGCTCGACGGAGAGGGCGGAGGCTGCGGGGCAGCTCGGCCGGAGGGTGGAGGCCGCGGGGCGGATCGGTCGGAAGGGCGGGGCCCCATGCGGCTCGGCCGGATGTCGGAGGCCTCGGGGCGACTCGGCTAGAGGGCCGAGGGCGCGAGGTGGTTCATCATGGAGGGCGGAGGCCGCGGGTACCGCAGGGTGGCTTGGCAAGGCCGCAGGGCAGTACGGTGCCATGCCTTTGTTGGCGGTTCTTGAGTTCCACCAGTTCCAACTACCGGCACCAGTCGCCATCACCAATGTTGACTTCATTCATCACAAAGGATACACCATTTAAGAAGAACGGTGTAGGGGCCGGGCCATGTTTGTTTGTCCCACACCCTCCGCATTAGAGCGGTAAAAAGCATCTTAATAAGAACAAGAATGAAGAATGTCAAATTCAAGAATTTCATATTAATTATGGATTAAATAATTTTGGTGGATCCACGTTTTCCATGCTTTCTAAGAACAAGGAATTTAATCAATAAATTACAACATTTCAATAACAACCCCTACCTCGTTCATTTGATCCATTGAAGATTTTCTGCGGGGAAGGAGATGATGTCGTTGGAAATAGACGGCCATTGGTGACATCAGTAGTTCCTTGATCATCGGTTCATTGACGTTGAATACATTCCTCATCAATGAATGTCCTGAGGAAGAAGTCAGAGTCGAAGATGACATTCTTCGTTGGCATTCTACGTTGGAGAGCTTCCTCCCAAGGCTCCTTCCTCCCAATTCCACCAAAAAGAAAAGTAGCCAATTATGTTTTCCCCCAATTTGATTGTCAGCATAAATTAAAAATTCATTAATTAATTACATTGAGTTGTTATAATTAATTATGGGAGGTGGCATAAATTAAGTGGGGGAGTTCAAAAGGTTTCTCCCCATTAAGAGTGGAGTTCAAGGGGGTTAAGCCTCGGGTGTTCCCCACCACCATAACCTCTCATGGGAGGTTAGGATTAGTAGTCCCCACCCCCATAACCTCTCATGGGAGGTTTTAGTTCATTGGTCCCCACCTGTGAAACAACCACATGAAAGTTTCAAAAGAAAAAAATAAAATGTGACACCATTTTAATTTATTTTATTATTTCACGATTAAGTGAAAAACTAACTTTGACCCTTGACTTACTACGGTCAAGGTGAAGGTATCCTTAATTGAATATCAGCGTTCTGAGTTCAATGGTGCCCTCAGATTTCAATTCCGAGAACAAGTTCAGAAGTTTGAAAAACCTGCTCACATGTTTACTGAACGTACCCAAAAAAAGATCAGAAATTCATTATGGGCACCCCAGGCCTTAGAATCAGACACCGTCAATTTTGGTGGAATCAAAAATTTCCTGTTTAATTAAAAAAATTAAATTGAAATTCTAGGTATTTATATTCTTCCCAAATCTGGGATTTACATCCCCATAAGCCCCAACACAAACTAAGGGAACAAGTGGGGGTACTGAGCATGCATCTGGGCCTCCCAGTCCCAAGTGCTCTCCTGGAGGTTCTCATGATACCAGGGAACGTGCACCAAAGGTATTGACCATCAATGAAAGACCCGCTCATGTAAATCATTAATTTATATTGGAACCTCCTTAATAGTTTCGCCATCGTTGACGTCCATATCACCATTGTCGATGATGTGAGAAGGTTCATGCACGTATCTCCTCACCTAGGATACGTGGAATACGTCATGAACCTAGTGCAACTGAGGTGGAAGAGATAAGTGGTAAGTCACCTCGGAAACTCTACTGAGGACCTAAAAAGGTCCGATGAACCTCGGAGATAACTTTCCACCTCTTCCAAATCCTTGTAAACCTCGTCGTGGTGAGACTCATAGAAATATGTGGTCACCATCCTCGAAATCAACAGGTCTCCATCTCCTATCGGCATAAGACTTTTTCCTAATCTGTGCAGTCTTCATCTACTCCAGGATGATCTGCACTTTTTCTATGGTAGCCCATACCATCTCTGGTACCACAAGTGCTGACTCCCCTAGGGCAGTCCAACACAAAGATGATTTGCAAGTTTGCCCGTACTATGCCTCAAAAGGTGCCATCCAAATTGGGGAGTGATAGTTTTTTTATGAAAACTCCACCAATGGTAAGTGATCCACCCAGCTGTGACCAAAGTCAAGGACACAAGCACGCAACATGTCCTAAGGGGTCTGAATGGTTTGCTCAGTCTGGAAATCTGCTTGGGGATGGAAGGTGGTTCTCAAAAGAAGCTGTGTCTCAAAAGCCTTCAGCAACCCCTTCCATATCCGGGATTTAAAACATGCATCATGATCAGAGATAATCATCGAGGGTACTCCATTTAGCCACAAAATTTCCTTCACATAGAGGCATCCTAAGATCTCTACGGAACCCAACTCTCTGATTGGTAGGAAGTGAGCCGACTTGGTCAGTCAGTTGATGATCACCCAAATCGAGTCATGTCCCCTGGATATACATGGGATTCATTTAACGAAGTCCATAGATATCCCATACCACTTCTACTCTGGGACCTCTAAAGGCTGCACCAATCCTACTGGTACCTAATGCACCGCCTTCAATTACTAACAAATGAGGCACTGAGAAACAAACTTTGCTACAACATTCTTCATTGTCGGCCACTAGTGCTATCGTCCGAGATCCTAGTAAATCTTCTCCACTTCTGGATGTACTTCTAGAGAGGATTTTTTGAAGTCCCTCAACACTTCCTTGTTATGTGACACTGGTTCCATGGTATATACTCTGAAGAAAATGATGTGCTCCCCACCTTTAGAAAATCCATCCGGTGCCTTTCTTGTGGATATCTGAGCGCGTCATGTCTCGCAGTTAGTGTCTCCTCACTGCTCCTCCCTGACTCGCTGAAGATGTCGGGGAGTGACTATAAGAGACTGAAAAAAGTTTCCCCATATCTATCCACAAAAGGATATCAGCAAAGCGTCTAGTTGCTCTGTCGCCCCACCTCACAGTTGTATACCAGTCCTCCTACTGAGTGCATCTTCTACAAAGGTCTCCTTCCCAGGAGTATAGACTATCTCGAAGACATCGTCTTGAAGTAACTCAAGCCAATGTCATTGTCTTATGTTCAGGTCCTTCTGATAGAAGATATACCTGAGACTCTTGTGATCCGAGTATATTTTCAAATGGTTGCCCATTAGATAGTGTCACCACATCATCAAAGAAAAGATCACTGCTTCTAACTCCTGGTCATGGGTATCGTAGTTTTGCTTATGTTATCTTTGCTATTGAGAACCATAGGCGATCACTGCTCAATCGTGCATTAGGACACATCTGAGTGTGGTCCCTGATGCATCGTAGTAGACTACATACCCTACGCCCTCCTCTGGAAGCCTCGTGATAGGGGAACTAGTCAGCCTCTACCTCAGCTCTTGAAAACTCCACAGGAATCTCTTCGACCACATGAAGGGTTTCCCCTTCTTCATCAATCCTTAAAGTGGTTCTGCAAATCTGGAGAAATCTGGCACAAATCTCTAGTAGTATCCAGCCAAACCCATGATGCTTCGTACCTCTATCACACTAATGGGTGGCTCCCAAGCAATTAACGCCTCAATATTCTCTAGATCCACTGCAACTCCAGCCTCCGATTTGACATGTCCCAGAATGTGATCCTCTCAAAACCAAAAATGGCACTTTGAGAGCTTATCATAAAGCTGGTGCTCTCGGAGTGTTTCCCATACTACCCGCAAATGATAGGCATACTCCTCCTCAGTAGTCGAGTAGATCAGAATGTTGTCGATTAAGAATATACAAAGTGATAAATGTATGGATGAAAGATCTTGTTCATGAGTCCCACGAACACTACTAGAGTGTGGGTTACACCGAATGGCATATCCGTGAACACGTAATGCCCATACCGATATCTAAATTTCATCATTTGCACATCCTCTTCTCGTACTCTGAGCCGGTGATAGCCTGATCTGATGTCTATCTTCAAGAACCATTATGCTTCCATCAGCTGATCAAAGAGGTCATCAATCCTCGAGAGTGGGTACTCATTCTTCACGGTCAGCTGATTCAGGCGCCAATAGTCGACACAAAGTCTCAAGCTCCCATCCACCTTTTAGGTCAACAAAATCAGGGCGGCTTAAAGAGATACCCTGGGCCGAATGAATCCCTTCCCCTACAAGCCCTCTAGCTGTACCTACAGCTCATGAAGCTCTGTAGAATCCATCCGATACGTAGGTGTAGATTTCAGTGATGTCACGGAGTACAATCCAATGTCCAAGTCCACCTCTCTGCGAGGAGGTAGACCCATAACATCATCAGGGAAGACATCCATGTACTAGTCCACCACTATAGGATAGCTCAGACTCTCTACCTCAACTACTCTGAGGGTAAGGCTATCCAACTGATTAGTGATTGGCTGCACTCTTCTCCGGGTATGTCCATGCTGTGCTACAAAGGCTCCTTTTTCACTGGTGAAGGTAAACTTGGTACCATCCGTGCAGACACATCCCACTATGTTCCTAATACAGTCAATTTGGGAATGGACTGTAGATAACTCATCCATACCCAAGATGACATTGTAATGCCTCAACACTATTACAAGGAGATCCATGTTCAAGATCTCGCCTCCTAGGGTAAGCTCACACAGCCGGCACCATTGTGTAATCATCGAATCTTCTCCTGTAGGAGTATCTAGCCGTAAGGATTGAGCCAATGGATCTGTTGGAATCTCCAAGCTCTGAACAAGGGCAGTGGAAATAAAATAATGAATAGAACCTATGTCTATATGTACTGCAGCAAAGGTGGAGTAGATATAGAGCATACCATGAATCATCTCTGGAGCGCTATGATCGTACCACGATTTACTGTGTAATTTTCACCATTACACCACTTTGTTGAACTTATTTTATATTGAAAGTTAAAAAAATAATGACAAGTTGAATTCCATTTTTGAATCATTTATTTTGTGTTTATCACTATTAAAAAAAGAAAATGATATTTTTTTGATAATTCCATTGCAGGAGGATGTGATTTGGAGGGCCCATGATGGTGTCCAAGAAAAATGGGCCAAACTGCATAGGATCCAAGCAAACCAGTGGATTAATACACACACACATCTACTAGACCGTGAATCAAATTGGGCTGATATTTTGCTGATGTTCTTCATTTCATTAGGCTACATTTCATATGAAGTAACCCAAGACTCATTCGGCCATCTGATGGCCCAACCGACCTGATCTATCCAGCACTCTGAATATGCACAATGTCAATAGTTGTGTGATGTGATCTATTTATATCTCAGGCTATAGGTGTCCAATGAATGCCAAACTATCGGAGGACACATCCAAGAGGTGGGGCTATAGCTTTATTATTTTCTCCAAATCTATATTAGGTTGTCTTGAGATTGAAACACCTGGGACAAGTGGTTTTAAAAGTTTTGTGTGCCCAAAACCACCTTCCCATTTTTCTATAAAATGGAACTTTGGGATCCTCATTTGTATGTTCGGCTAGGAGGAAAAGCTATGGTATTTTAGAGACACAAAGAATTCCTCTCATTATCCAATGATTTCGGGAGGCCCCTATCCTCATAGGGGAATCAAGGATGAAGAGGGAGTTCCACCCAAGCCTCCTCCTCCTCTCGAGGGCCAGCTAAACAGTGGACGATCATTTCGAAGGAGTTACACAAACATGGGAGGGAGTTCCATCACATGTTCTTCTACTGGTTTTGTATAATTTGTGTGTTGGATATTTCACTTATTTTTTCCTGACATGCTTTCCCCTGATTAAATTTCTTTTGATAAAATTATGTGGAACACTTTTTATTTCAACACCGATATGGTTGAGATTTGAAGTGGGAATCGTGGTTTGTTCTGATTGGACAACACAATATTCCTATTTATCTCACAAGTACATAAGATTTAAGTATTCTTTGGTAGTCCTCTTATTCTATGTTTGATAACCAAATCTTGGAAACACAATTTTTGATCCAAGGGGTGGTACTTTAACCATCATTTGAAGAGGCAAGAGGGGAGTCATGATCTTGACAATCTTCAACCAAAGAATTAAAAAAAACCTTGTTAAATTTTCGGAACATTGAACTATCCAAGATATGTATTGAACATGAAATGATCTTATTCTCTCATAATTATTAATACACCACCTTATCATTCCAACTATTAAACACATTAATTAAGTCATTTCATCCTAAAATTGTTTTCAAAAACACCCCTATCTAAGTACTTCTTAATAAAAATGCACACTCTAAACCCACCAAATCTCCTTTAGAGATGACCTAGGGTCTCCTTTATACTATAAATCAGTCTTAAAATCATAATCAATTTTCCACGTCATGAAAACGCGGTCAAATTTTGGCACCGTTGTTGGGGATCTCTTTGGTTTTTAGTGCGTGTTTTTATAAAGTTATTTTAATTTTTGTGAATATTTATTTGTTTTCTATTATACCTTTTCAATACATTTTTGTTATGCTCTATTTGTTGTATAGGTTTGGTGCCTGACAAGTTCTACTCTGGGAGATTTAACACCTTTTGAACCCGAATTGGAGAGGACCCTACGTCAATGACACTGAGACACACAAGACAACACTTTGAAGGAGGACACAACACATATTGAAACTCTTCTACACCCATCATCTTCTTCTGGAACTAACATCAAAACTGAAATTAACGTGAAAAACATGGCTAAAAATATTGAACACTAAAAGAACTAACCTCACCAGATGATGATATTCATCCCACATATAATTAATTATAAGGTGAGGCATCCAATCTTGAACTAAAATCTGGTTTAATTCATCTATTACCAAGATTCCATGGACTTCATGGAAAGGATACACACAAGCATTTAAAAGAATTTCACACTATGTGGTCCACATTAAATCCTGTAAATGTGGATTAAGAACAATTAAAACTTAGAGAATTCTCATTTTCTTTATAAGACACAGCAAAATACTGGTTATATTATGTTAATTCCCCAATAAGAGGTTAGGCGGACATGAAACACCTTTTTCTTGAAAAATATTTCCCAACCTCTTGAACTGAAACAATAAGGAAATTTTTTTTTGGGATAAGAAAATAGCAAGGGGAAACATTACATGAATATTGGGAATGCTTTAAAAGGTTATGTTCAAGTTGCACACACCACCAAATAATTGATAAACTTTTAATGCAATGTTTTTATGATGGTTTGATCCCTATTGATCAAAATATGATCAATGTTGATGTAGGTGGTGCACAATTAGATATGAACCCAATTGCTGCAAGAACCCTTATTGAGAAAATGGTGTAAAAACACACAAAATATTGGTTCAAGGTCCAATGTACCAATTCGAGGTGTCTATGAGGTTGAAAGTACTGAATTCGAGAAGAAGGTGGACATAAATTTTGAAGAGGTAAGTACCCTTCTTAGACAACATTCTCTTTCCCAAAAGAAATCCAAATCAACTCCTCCCATCCATTGTGGTATATGTTCTTCTGACACCCACTAATATGACCTATGTCCTCAATTGATGAAAACATCTGAGAGTTATGAGGAAATATTTTCAGAACTCTCCTATACCAACCCATTAGTCAACAACCTTACTATAAATCCATCCCTGGGTGGAAGGAGAACAAATCTTATAGGCAAGGGGGGAATTAAAACCAACCTCAACAACAATAAAACCAATCGGGGCAGATTAGTCATACACCACCACCTCCTAGAAATCCTCAACCACCCAAAGGCCTTTCCATCAAACCCCTCCAAAACCGTAGCCTGTCCTAAAATATATGATGATAAAAATGGATGCCAATAATATTCAATTCCAATAAACCACTGAGGTCACCATACAAGACCATAAAACCCAATTAGGCCAACTAGCTAACTTAGTGGGTGAAATTCAAAGTCACAGATCAGGTAAACTTACCTCTCAACCAGTAGTTAACCCTATGGATAAAGGAAATGTTAGTTCCATCACCCTTATGAGTGGAAAAAAACTATAAAGTAAAATGAATCCTCTATTAGATTCATAACCTCCTAAGGAAACCTCCATATGAACCATTAAGAATGTTCCAAATGTTGAAGAACCTTGTCCTGAGAGAAGCCCTTCCAATGGAAAGATTGTGTACATTGATGAGTCACCTAGCCCAACCATTCCTCTTCCATTTACTATAAGGTCAATCCAACCGAGAAAACAAAAGGAAACTGAACATGATAATGGAATATTGGATATTTTTAAGAAATTTAAGGTTAACATCTCATTGATTGATGTTGTGAAGAAAATTATATGGTACACAATGTTTTTAAAGGATATGTGTACCCACTGAAGGTGACTTCGTGGAAATTAGAAGGTGAGATTGGGAAGGAATTTTTCAAAATTGATAGAGACATCACTTCCCACCATGTGAAATGATCCTAAAACATTTTCAATTCCTTGCACCATAGGGGAGTATTCTTTTTCTAATGTTATGCTTGATTTAGGTGCTTATATAAATGTAATTCCTCACTCCATTTACTATACATTGCAGGTTGAGGAACTGTAGCCCACTAAAATTAATGTTCAACTTGAAAACCGGAGTACCGCACACCCCTCTGGTGTGTTAGAGGATGTTCTTATGAGGGTTCAAAATTTAATTTTTCCTACTATTTTTTTTGTGCTTAAAATGGAGGATGATAGGATAAATGGACATGCCCTGATTATATTGGGGAGACCCTTCTTGAAAACTTCCAAATCCATAATTAATGTTTATAATGGTATATTATCCATGGGATTTGGTTGTGACATAGTCCATTTCAATGTCCTTGATTCCATGAAGCACCCCTCAGAAGATCATTTCTCTCTCTCTGTTAATTTAATTGATGTACTCCTTACCCCGGAACAAACAACTTTTCTTTCCCACAATCCCCTTTCTGAGTTTTATTCATTGATAGAAATTATATGAAATGATTCAAGCATTTATTGTTGTAGTGGTCTAGAAAAGTTTCATGATTGTTCATTGATTGATGATTCCTTGAACATTGAGGATCCACTGACCATCAATGATACTTCTAGCCTTTTAAGGCACATTCCTCATTTGAGGATGATAACATTGAGAAATTAGATGAGATTAGTGATCTATCACTTTCACACACACTCCCATCAATTCAAAATCCACCTAAATTGGAACATAAACAATTTCCTCAAGATTTAAAATATTCATATCTTGATAATGGAAACATGTTGCATGTCATCATTTCTAGTTCACTCCCTCCTGAGCATGAATTGTGACTGCCTGAACTTTTGAGGGAGTATAAACAAGCTTTCGTATGGACACTTGCTGATATTCCTGTTATTAGACCATCTATTTGTACATATCATATTTTATTAAATGATAAGGGTAAACCAGTGAGGCAGCCACAATGTCGATTGAACCAAATCCTATTAGAAGTTGTGAGAAGTGTGGTAACAAAATTATTTGATGTTGTAATCATTTACCCCATCTCTAACAGCCAATGGGTCAGTCCCATTCAAGTAGTTCCTAAAAATAATGTCCTTAGAGTAATCAAAAATGTAAACAAATAATTGGTTCCATCTCGTGTTCAGAATTATTCACGTGTCTATATAGACTATCGCCAACTAAACCAATACACTAGGAAGGACCATTTCCCTTTTCCATTCATTGTCCAAATTCTAGAGAGGCTAGCAGGTAAGTCCCACTACTATTGGCTTAATGAGTATTCTAGATACATTTATATCCATATTTCCCCCAAGGATCAGGAAAATAAAACCTTTACTTGCCCCATTGGCACATTTTCCTATAGAAGGTTGCCATTTGGTATGTGAAATGCTCTGGGTACTTTCCAACGATTCATTGTTATTATTTATTCGGATTACCTAGAGAATTGCATTGAAGTATTCATGGATGATTTCACTATTTATGGCTCATGTTTTGTTGAATTTTTGAGTAGTGTTGGTCTAGTCCTTTGTCACTATATTGAATGGAATCCTGTATTAAATTATGATAAATGACATTCCATGGTGTGACAAGGTATAGTTTTATGGAATTTCATTTCTGGGGATGGAATCAATGTAGATAAATCCAAAGTGGATGTCATTTCATCCCTACCATTCCACAAAAATATATGAGATGTGCGGTCTTTCCTAGGTCATTCTAGATTTCACCATCCTTCCATTCATGAATTTTTTAAAATTACACTTCCCCTCTCCCGATTACTACAAAAAGAAAAGAAATTTGTTTTTGATAAATAATGTGAGGAATATTTTAATAAGTTAAAATGGAGTCTCACGTCACCCCCGGAAATACAACAACCTTGGTGGGTTTTACTATTTGATCTCATGTGTGATGCCTCTAACAATGTAGTTGGGGAAGTCTTGTCAAAAAGGGTCAATCGGGCTCCACATGTCATTGCCTATTCCTCATGTATTTTGGACCCTTCCCATGAAAACAGCACCACAATTGAAAAATAATTCCTTGTCACTATGTTTTCCTTAGAAAAATTCATGTCATACCTTTTGGGGTCCAAAGTTATTGTTTTCTCAAACCATGAAACCCTCCAGTATCTCCATAAGAAACTGGAAGCCAAGACACGTCTCATTCACTGGACTCTCCTCCTCTAAGAATTTAATCTTGAAATTAGAGATAAAAAATGATCAGAGAATGTGTGGCTGGCCATATTAGTAGGATTCCCCCATCCTCAGAAATTGACTCATCCCCCTGTAATTCCCATTAATGACATGTTTCTTAATGATCAATTGTACCAAGTGCAAGATGTTATTCCTTGCTATTCCAATATTGTATGTTATTTGGTATAATCTTTCATTCCTACTGATTTCAACAAAAACCAAGCTAGTCATCTGAAACATGAGTCTCGTTGGTACATTTCGGATGACCCCTACCTTTGGAACACATGTAGTGATCAAGTTCTTAGTTGTTGTGTTCTCGATAGTGAGTTTCAGTCTGTCCGTAGATTCTGTCACACTCTTTCTTGTGGGGGGCACTTTGGTCCCTAATGGACTACCCACAAGGTCCTTGATTTTGGTCTCTTTTGGCCAACACTTTTTCGGGATGCCAATGATTTTTTCAAATCATGTCCACATTGTCAGATAATGGGGAATGTATCTAAAACAAATGAAATGACATAAAAACCATTGATCTTTCATGACATTTTTTTTTGTTTGGGGCATTAACTGTATGGGTCCATTTCTAAATCCCTTTTCCAACATGAACATTATTATAGTAGTTGATTACATGTCAAATGTATAGAGGCACGATCTAGAAGGACTGATGATTCTAAGGTAGTTGTAGAATTTTTGGGAATCCAAATCTTCTATAGGTTTGGCTTAACTAGGTTCATCATCAGTGACTAGGTTCTTCATTTCTGCAACCAAACAATGCAATAACTTTTGCATCAGTATGGGGTCGGGCATTGAGTGTCTACTACATATCATCTATAGACTAATGGTCAAACTGAGGCATCAAATACAAAGGTAAAATAGATTCTTGAAAAAATAGTTCAACCCAATAGATAAGATAGGAGTCTTCTACTTGATGATTCTGTATGGGCCTATTGTACTACTTTTAAAACTCACACTGGAATGTCACCTTATCGTCTTTTGTTTGGAAAGAGTTTTCACCTACCTATTGAGGTTGATCACTAGGCCTACTAAACCATAAAACAATGCAATTCTAATATTTCTGGTGCGGGTTCCCAAAGAACCTGCAGATTCATGAGTTTGAGGAAATGAGACGAGATGTATATGAAAAGTCCAGAATTTATAAGGAGCAAACCAAGGCTACCCATGAACATCTTATACTTCATCGTCAGTTCCAAATTGGGAAGAAGGTCCTACTTTATAATGAAAGGCTGATGTAGCATATAGGTAAGCTTTGTTCCCACTTGTTTGGCCAATACACTATTATTAATGTATCTCCATTTGGTGTTGTTCAAGTTTAAAATGAAGAAACCAAGAAAACCTCCCATGTCAATGGGAAATGGCTGAAACACTTACATGAAGCCCTTCCGGAGTTCCCGATGGAGGAACTCCATGTTCAAGAAGCAACATACCAGTGAAGCACACTAGGTTTTATCCTTCCTTCTCACCTTCTAAATTATTATAGTGAGGACACTACACATTCTAGGTGTAGGGGGATGGGTAAATTCCTGGGTTAGATATAGATTTTCATCTTTTTTTATCTTTCTTCTCTTTTTCACCTTCTCTATAGTATTTTCACTTTTCCCCATCTTGTTGAGTTCATTAAGATTTTCATTGCCTTTTTCTTTCTTCTCTTTCTCGCCTACTTTATGGAATTTTTATTTTTTCCCCCATAAAAAATTTCAAAGTTCCATGATTTGGTGGCTATAAGGGGGGGAGTAAAAATACCATAAAGAATTGAGAAAAATAATATTTTCATGAAGTTAACACCAAGGAGTGGTTTTTAGTGAATTGGTTTTCTATTAATGATATAAATGATCATATCATTGTGAATCATTTGTGATGATTGAATCCCCTTATGTGAGTAGTTTTTAGGAAAACTGTTTCACTAATATCTCCATATAGTTTTTCACCAAACCATGAAGTGTGAATATTTCTTACTTAAGATAGGGTAAATATATGTTAGGTTAATATTTTTTAGATTTAAATGATATTTTCATATTTTCGTTCCTTATCTGATCTATTTCATTACTATACCAGATTGACCTATGTGTGTGCACCTAATGTCTGACTATTGTACGCGCTCAAAAAAAATGTCTTGAGAAGGTCAAAAACCACTCCTCCTCAACCTTTGATCTTGTTATACCTGTTTCAATTAGTTTCTTGAGGAGATCAAATAAGGGTAGAGATATGAGTGTGAGATTTGTTCCAAATACAACATCTAAAAACAAAAATAATAAATAAGGGGAGTGATGAAATGTACAACATATGGGGATATCTAGGTCGAGAGTCTGTTTTTTGACTTTTGGGAATGGTTAACTTAGTGGGTCTTGAAATATGATTTCAATGGTTTTAGGGAAGGTTTGTTGAAAATTCATTTGAATTTGAAAAATTTTAAAATAACCTATATTTATTGGATTGAAAGTTGATGGAATAGCATGGAATGGTTTTCACAAAAACACATGGAGAGCTAGTGGAATGGTTTACTTTTGAATTACATTCTCATGTTTGTGTCTTAAATCACTTTGAATTTCATTGTGATATGATTTATGAAACAACTTTTTCCATAGGAAAATCTCTTTGATGTGGTATGTGCATTGATTTCATTACTGTAGTGAATTAAAATTTCCTCGAATGATAAATCTTCATGATGTTGGGAATATTTATATGACTCATTCTATTTGGATATGTGAATTTTCCCAGACGTTCAAATGTTTAGTTGTGGGGGGTGATCATACCATGATTTACTATGTAATATTTACCTTTACACCACTTTGTTGAACTTATTTAATATTGAAAATTATAAAAATAATGACAAGTTGCATTCTAGTGGATAAATCTATATACTACTACTAGATTGTAAATCTGATTGGGCTGAAATTTTGTGGGATGGTCCAAAATCCATTGCGCTACATTTCATAAGAAAGAACGGAAGACTCATTCGGCTATCTATTTTCCCAACCGACCTGATCTCTCCATCACACCAAATCTGCATAATGTCAAATGTTGGGTGCTGTGATCTGTCCATATCTCGGGCTATAGGTGTCCAATTTATGCCAAACGTTTGGTGGATACATAAAAGAGGTGGGGATACAACTTTTTTATTTTCTCCAAATCGATAGAAGGCTGTATGGATGTCAAAACACCTATGAAAAGTGGATTTGAGAATTCTATGTGCTCAAAACCACCTTACCATATTCCTATAAAATGGCACATTGGGCTCCTCTTATGTAAGTTCGGCTAGGAGGCAATGATCTGGTATTTTTGAGACCCTAAGAAGTCGTCTCATCCTCCAAGGAGTTCTGGAGGATCCTATCTTCATTGGGGGATCATGGATGGCCAGGGATTTCCACCCCAGCCTCCTCCTCCTCTCGATGGTGAGCTAAACTGTGGATGATCATTTCGAGGGAGTTACACAAACATGGGGGGGGGGGGTTCCAACACATTTTATTCTAATGGTTTTGTATAATTTGTGTGTGGAAGATTTTACTTTATTTATTGACATGCT
Source organism: Viscum album (assembly GCA_963277665.1). Lineage (NCBI taxonomy): Eukaryota > Viridiplantae > Streptophyta > Magnoliopsida > Santalales > Viscaceae > Viscum > Viscum album. The sequence goes on along the minus strand of OY728127.1, from coordinate 1,517,062,778 downwards.
TTCCCCTGATTACATTTCATTTGATATAATTAAGTGGAACGCTTTTTATTTCAACACCGATTGGGTTGAGATTTTAAGTGGGAATCTAGTGTTGATCTAATTGGACTACATAATAATCCTATTTGTCTCATACATACATAATATTTAAGTATTATTTGGTAGTCTGATTATTCTATGTTGGAAAATAAAATCATGGCAACATGATTGTGGTGCCAAAGGGTTGTACTTTAAGCATCATTTTTAGAGGCCAAAGGGGAGTCAATATCTTGACAACCATCAACCAAAGAATTAAACAAAACCATATAAAATTTTCAAAACAATGAACTATCCATTATGTGTAGTGAACATAAAATGATCTACTTCTCTCATAATTTTTAATAAACCACCTTTTCCTTCCAACTATTAAACTCTTTAATTAAGTCATTTCATCCTTTTTTTTTCAAAACCACCCCCTCTATAAGTATTTCTTATTAAAAATGCACACTCTAAACCCACCAATTCTCTTTGAGAGATGGCCTAGGGTCAGCCCTAGACTATAAATAAACATTAAAATCATAATAAATTGGCCAAGTCATGGAAGCGCGGTCATGCCGTGATCATAGGCCTCAACTGCCTGGAGCTGAGCTCTCCCCTGTCCTCCAGCTCTCTATGGTCGGGGTGGACCACTTAGTGGTGGTGGAATTAACATCTCGAATTGTCACCCATAGCCAGTTGCACAACCAGCTCCTCTACCACCTCAGTATGCTCCATGCGAACCTCCTCAGTCGAATATTTGTCTCTACATTGGCGGTCCTTCGACCGTCTTCTAGTCATCTGTATGGCAGGTCGGACAGTCACAAGCCATGTGACCCCACCCGCTGCATGCGTAACACTGTCTACGACTGGCATGACTGGCTCTGTCTCGTGTTCCCCACACAACTGACCCTGAATCATGCAGTCTTCCACCAATAGGTCCGGTCCTCATTGACCTCTGTGACATCTGTCTGCTGCCAGCTATAGAAGACTCTGCTACGTGACAACTAGTGGTGGGTCTCCCTATTGGAGACTGCTCAGTAAGAAAACTCTCCACTAAGAAGGCATGCTCAAACACCCCAGCTTACATCAGGATGATGAGTGAGATCATTAAAGCCCTAATCTCCCGCCTATGTCCCTTCTTAAAAGTCTGGGCCCTGAAGAATGGGCATCGCACCATATTTGTGGAGTAGTATGAGAGGTCAGTGAACCTCACTAATTTCTAAGCCATAGTCATGCTTCCCTGCTGCAAATGAAGTAGCTCCTGAATGTGCCCTGTGTGATGAGTCCCTTGGAAAAACTATGCCTGAAATAGGCTCTCGAAGTCTACCTAGGGAAGTGTTACCTCATCGTGACCTTGGAGCATCATGCTCCACCATCTGCCTGTTGCTACCTGTAGAAGGCTGGTGGAAATGATCACCATGAGAATAGCTGGTGTCCCTACCAGTCAGTAGACTCTCACTACAGCCTCCAACCAATCCTCAGCCGCCTGCAGGTCCATCCCTCCACTAAACCTGGGTGGCCTCTCGTGATGGAACTCATGCAACGGGCTCAATCGGTGTGCACTCTCTGCAGCTGGGGTGAGTGGAATTGGATTTCCAATGGGTAATGGCACCGCTGGTGCCTCTTCGGGTGCCTCTACTGGAAGAGGTCCCTGTACCGAGGCCTCGTCACTCGGTGGGCTATCAGTGCTTACAACTCTTGGAACCCCAATTGGATGTCTTTGTGGAGGCATCCTAAAATTAAACAGGTGCACCACAGTCAAAAAGTTATACCTGGTGAGCTGACTCATAGGAATCACAAAGTAAACTCTTTAAAACACACACTCAATCAGTGTTTTCGTGCATTGATTCAGAAATCAAAAGTCAGGGTCCTAGTGTATGGATACGTCATCCGCCGCACCAACACTATATTTCCTAAACTAATAACCACACTCACTACACTTTACATTATTGTCATTAAAAGACAGATCATAGTCTTTTGCTCTATAGTAGAACCAACTCCATTGATACTAATTTGTCACGACCCATCCCCCAAGGCCTGTTCTGTGACTACCCCAAGCTCGCCTTCCATAGGCCAGTGGTTGGTGACTAGCCCTGAAAGTAATATTACCTATAACTGGGAATTCATTGACTTTATATATTTTAAACACACCCAACCATTCACTCATCAAGATACGACCACAATTAAACTATATAACAAAAGAGTTTTTAATGTAAAAGGGGCCGGAAATACAAACCCAAATGTAAAGATTAAATTAAAACTGAAATAAAACTAAATGAAAAAGGAAAACAACTACTGGGTCATCCTCTGAGGTTTCTACCTAAAGGGTAGGAATAGTTCACCTCCCCAGTACTCCACGTATGTTCGTCTCCCCTATGTACTGTCACGTCGTACAATGCAACACCGGGCACCGTCCAGTCCTGGTATCCTCACCCTTGATCAACGATGTCTGTAGTCTGCACCAAACACAACAATGTGTGGGAATAGCCCGTTCATAGGTGAGTATAATGACACTCAGTAGGAACCCCAAGACAAAAAAGGTCCCACAAAAACCACAATGTGCAAATCTCAAAGCATGAAGTAAACTATCAAACCCACTTAGGTATATGCCCATACATGTATCTAGGTTATCATGTATACCCATCTCAATCATGAGGAAACATAGCATCCAACCCAAAATCCCAAAGCTCAACTGTTCCACAAAGAAAGGAAAACCACAAAGGAAAGTACCGAAATGGTACGCCACACAAAATAATAACACCAAGGTATTACCAAGAAGGAAAGTACCTCATAGGTACAAACACAGCTCATTCCATGTACAACTTAGGTATGGTAGTTGAGATGATTAGTTATAGTTGTAAAATAATCTTACTCCATTAAGAGGCTCTTCTAAGGATCTATATAGAATCTCTAGGAGCTGTCCCACACTGTATTTATAGGATTTGAACCACACAGGATCACTAGGAGCTGACCCACACAGGATCGCTAGGAGCTGACCAACACAGGATCGCTAGGAGCTGACCCACACAGGATCGCTAGGAGCTGACCCACAAAGGATCAATTGGGGATGACCCTCACAAGATCATTAGGAGCTGACCCACAGAGGATCTCTAGGAGCTGACCCACACAAGATCGCTATGAGCTGGCCCACACAGGATCTCTAGGAGCTGACCCACATAGGATCGCTAGGAGCTGACCCACACTGGATCGCTAGGAGCTGACCCACAGAGGATCGTTTGGAGATGACCCGCATAGTATCACTAGGATCTGAGCCACACATGATCTCTAGGAGCTAACCCACATTGTATTGTAATTGATTCTTATCGTCACATCCAACTACTGGGTTCCCGCACTAGGCTTGCTTGTCTCCGGTGGAGTCTGCTTCCCACGCCACTGGTCGATACTCCAACTACCAAAAAGTCCCATGGATAATTATCTCAAAGCACCACCACATCATTGGTGTCCCAACCCAATAGACGGTGCATCAATTGGATGCCCGGTCTGTGAGTTATTATCCTTTTAGTCCCAAGGGCCTGGTTGGATTCGTGATCATTCCAACCCTACTGTACCCCGTCCCTATCCAAATCTCTAGTGGGGTATACCAAAGGGACCGTCTTTACCCAAGGTTTCTATCACCACTAGCGGTTTTTCCAACGGACGTCTGGTGCCAAAGTTATGTCCAAAAGAGCGTGAATGGGTTGAAGTGGGTCTGGGTCTGGTCCGACCCGGCTGGAGTCGACCAGGCCCGTTAGGTTTGGCCCAGCCCGATGGATAGTCTAGCAGGCCATGAGAGGCCGTGAAGGGCAGCGGTGCTTCGGCCATGGGCAGTGTGAGGTCGCAGGGCGGCTCGGCCGTAGGGGGGGGGTGTGATACCATAGGGTGGCTCGGCCGGGAGGGCAAAGGCTGTGGGGAATCTCGGCCAGAGGGTGAAGGTCGTGGGACGGCTCGTCTGAGGCGGCTATACCAGGAGGGCGAAGTCCATGGGGTATTTTGGCCAGAGGGCAGAGGCCATGAGGCGGATCGGCCAGGGTGGCGTGGCCTGGAGGGAAGAGTCTTTGGTGTGGCTCGACTGGAGAGCGGTGGCCATGGGGCGCCTTGGCCAAGGGGCTCAGCTGGGAGGGTGGAGGTCGTGGGTGCAGCAGGGCAGCTTAGCAAGGCCACCGGGAAACTCATCTGGAGCAATGTGGTGAGGCCGTGCGGTGGCGCGACAAGGCCATGGGTTGGCGCGGTGAGGGCGTGGGGCGTCCGGCCTTCGTCGGCGGTTCTCGAGTTCCACCATTGCAAATTGTCTGCACCCGTCTCCATCACCAAAGACTCCTTCCTTCATCGGGAAGGATACACCATTCAAGAAGAATAGCGGAGGGTTCAGACCATGTTTTTTTCCCACACCCTCCGCATTGGTGCGGTAGCAAGCGGATCAACAAGAACATGAATGATGAACATAAAATTCAAAATTTTCATATGAATCATGGATCAACTCATTTTGGTTTATCCACATTCGCCATGCATTCCATGAAAGAGGAATTTAATCAAGAAATTACAAGATTACAATAACAACCCCAACCTCATTTTTTTGATTCATTGAAGATTGTCTACGGGGAAGGAGATGATGTCGTTTGGAATAGAAGGATATCAGTGACGTTGGTGTTTCCTCGATCATCAGTTCGTTGACGTTGTAGAAGTTACCTATCAACGAATGTCCCGAGGAAGAATTCAGAGTCGAAGATGACATTCCTCATTGGAATTCTTCATTGGAGAGATTTCTCCTAAGGCACCTTCCTCCCAATTCCACCCAAAATAAAAGTACCCAATAAAGTTCTGTTTCTCTAATTTATTTGTTGGCACAAATTTCAAATTTTCTTAATTAATTACATTGAGTTGGTATAATTAATTACGGGGGTGGCACAAATTAAGTGGGGGAGTTCAAGAGGTTTCTCCCCATTAAGAGGGAAGTTCAAGGGGCTTTAAGCCATAGGTGGTCCCCACCACCATAACCTCTCTTGAGAGGATAGGCTCAGTGGTCCCCACCTCCATAACCATTCATGGGAGGTTTAGGTTCAGTGGTCCCCACCTGTGAACCATCCACAAGGGAGCTTCAAAAGAAAAAAAATAAAATGTTACACCATTTTATTTTATTTTATTATTTCATAAATAAGTCAAAATCTAACTTCCACCCTCGATGTAATGCAATCGAGGTGAAGGTCTCCGTAATTGAATACCATCACTGGGAGTTCAACGGTGACCTCAGATTTCAATTTTGACCATTGGTCCAAAAGTTAAAAAAATCGCGCTCGCACATTTACTGAACATACATGGAAAAAGGTTCAGAAATTGATTCCAGGAAATCCGAGCCTCAGAATCACTAGCCATCAATTTTTTTGGACTCGTAAAATTACCATTTAATTAAAAAAAATTACATGAAACTTAAGGGTCTTTACATATATATTTTTAATAAATAAATATTTAAAATAGTCTATAAATAATATAAATATCATTAACATGCATCATGAATTTTTTGGTGAAGTCTTCTTTGGATTGTTGGTTAATCTCAAGGGAAAATCATTCCCCATTTTATTCTTCATGCCCTTGGTAATTATTTCTAGCCTTTGTAACCATGGGAATGTCCCTTAAGGCCTAGTAGCATTTCTTTGCATTCTAAAGTCAATAAGGATGGGGAGGGATTTTACAATGAACACATTGGAAAAAAATCCAAAAAACACCAAACAAGAAGCAGAAGCACAACCCTGGCCAATTACCTATATAAATTACCAGATAGTTGCAAAAAACATCACCAACCAATATAACAACAATGGTAACATAAGAAACTAATTAATAAATTCAACTCTATCCAACTTAACTTTTTTATTATCAAATAAATTTTGTGGAAAAAGTGAAAAACCATAACGTTCAACCAGAAATGACACCATCAAAAGACATAACATATTCATTGAAACATAATTTGAGACTATTAATGACCTTATCCCTAAATAATTTCCAAGATAACATATATACCTATGTTTCTGGATATTCCCTTATAGAGTCTTCAAAGTGGTACACCATTTTCTCCTATGTTTAGTTTTACTCTTCGTAGTTGATCCTCAATCCATTAAAACATCTTCCCCGTATTAAATCCTATTTATCAATCCATTCATCCTACTCGGTATTGGTCTCCACTTGAAGACCTCGTCCAATCATTCTGTTAGATTCCTATTTTGTGGCCTTGATAACAAGGACATTCTTTGTCATATCTTCTCTCGAATGCGCTAGGAGTTCCCATGGGTCCTTGTTATGGGCCTTCTCCATCTCTGTCTCTAGAAGCTGATCACCCCTATAATTCTTAGTCTTTTCTAAACCCTATCCAAGACCTTCCTTCTCAGACTTTCCCGGAACAACATTATCATCAGTAGATAGGCATTACATTTCTTTTTCTTTTATTTTTTTTCTTGATCTAGTCTAAATTTGTTTCGGTAAGAATGAATAATCCTTGCGTCCTTTGTTCTTAGTCCCATTGTTTAAGGTGTAGTTTCCCGCATCCAATTTAAGTTTTGTGCCTTTATTCTTTCTCAGGATATACAAACCATGAGAATGATTACCACCTACATGATCCTTAGAAAAATAATCAGGGGACTCATAATCAGAGTCACCACCATTAGTAACTTCCCCCACTGTAGGGACCTGCCCCTGTTGGCCACCTTCTCGATCATTGGTTGCCCCTTTGATTTCAAATCCTGCAAATTGGTTACAGGTCAGGATGAAAACATGAACCTGACATGTCTCACCTTTAAATTTCCAACTCACCAAACCTTCTGGAGTACACTTTTGTGACAGGTTATGACCCCTAAAACTCATATTCTCCCCCACTGCATCCAAAGATAGTTCAGGAGATGCTTCCAAAAGTGATGAGTTCAGACAGGTGATCAAATCCCCATCTCCATAGTTCATCTCGACCCCCATGGTCATGGAGCCATCACCTACCTCTACTTCTTCCTTATCACACCCTATTTTCATGTCTCATTTCATCTGATCAGGGACCACACTAACCTTGGGGTCCATTGGTAGCCAGTGTTCATTATTCTACATTGTGCTATCTCTTACTACAGATTCTTCAGTTGCTTCAACTCCAAACTTTCCTACTCGCTCATCATCTTGTCTCCTTCCACGAACACCAAGATCAAAATCCAAATCCATTCTCTTTGAGCCTTCACCAGTAGAATCCACCCTTGGTTTCAGCCCCACAACCTCTTTATTCTTACTCTCATACCTACAGACCATCATATCATGACCCAACTCCTTACTAGAAGAACAATAATCCACCCATGACTCAAATATCACCCACTACATGTAGAGAAACTCCTCTCTTACAGAAATCTACAAAAAATTAGTAGAGATCCTCGACACATCGACTTCAACACCAAAACGAGGAGAAATTGGATGACACAGAGCCCGAGTCCTCTTATCCAAGATGAGGTAATGCCACACCAAGTACCCTAACATGCGAATAATTGATTGTTTTTGAAATGGGATAGGTAGTTCTGGGAATTTTACCAAAATAGCTGTCATTGGGGAGTCCTGACACATATGAAAGTCATTTCTCCACTTGAACAAAAAGTACCTGGATCTGTTGAAGTTGCAAGGGGCGGAAGACTAACCATGAATCAGTTCCTCTTCTGAAGAGAAACGAATCATGATATTCTAGCCATATAAAATTCCCACCGTAGCACGATCCTGAAGACCCCAATATTTGATAATAAACCTATCATACGAGTCCACTGAAGGTCGACGAGCCTTGAATCTGGAAACCAATGTCATTCGAAGAAGAGATGAAGATTCATTTAACTCTGAAATCGAGAGATGAAGCTATGGACATCCCTTGAATAACTTGGGGACCTAAGGGATAATCGTAATCCGAGGAAACATAGGTAGAAGATCATGATTAGAGACGGTGTAGAAGGCATGAATCGGTGCTCCCTCGTAGGATGATGAGGATCCCTCCCCCGTTGGAGGGCGAGGGATGGGCGCGACTGCCATTAATTAATGCATTCATCTAATGATAACACACATTTTAAAAATCACATATATTCATTCACAACTATTTATGAAAAACATATGACATAAATATCATTAAAAATTTTAAAGTATCAATCTCTCTCTTATCATCATCACCATCATTATCATTATTTCTGTCTTCACATTCAACCTCACTATAATCCTCACAATTATCCTCAACATCATCCTCACTATTATCCTCACCATCATCCACGCTGTCACCACTTGCGCCATCACACAGTGCACCATATAAAAAATTAATAATTGATATATATATATATATATATCAAAACCCTTAAAGGTAACTAGTAGAAGTTATGGATAAAATACTTCCATAAATTTCATAAATACATTGTCCTTTTGATTCTGTTCATGATCCAGTATGACCATCATTTTTTCCTCTTCTACCTCGACCTGAGCCTATTCTTTTTGTGCATGGAATGTTTCCAACTTGCTTCTACCATTATTAGAACCTAATTTTGTCCAATATCTAGTAGGGAAAATACCTTAACCTGTTCGACAATGTACTCTTCCATGGTATTCATTTCTAATACCTAATGTAAATGATCATTTGAACCAACCTTTATAGCTTCTTACTCATAAAAGAATCCAAATAACGCTATTATAATTATAAATGTACTATTTAGTTACAAAATAGATATTTAAATTTTAAATAAACAAATTTATACTTATAATCTTATATTGTGTCATTTAGTTTACTGTGCTTCTTTTTAAGGAGCAGAATAATTTTTCTCGAGGAAAACATCCTTCAATATTCAAAACCTCCCATTGTAATGATGCTAAATATAGAAAATCTTAATTTTAAAAAGTTTTATAATAATTAATTTATAAATAAAATGAATTAAATATACTTGATGATGTAATATTATTTGTTATAATGATTTATTAGTTTGTGCTTGTATGATATTAGTTGGTTAACAGAATAAATTATATAATAAATTGGGATAGTTGAGAATATGATTAAATAATGATTTCATAAATTAAAATAAAGTTTAATTTAAGGATTCATGTTTTTATATAATATTACCATGAATATAAGTGAAATGAATTTTTTGAATAGTGGAAATGGAATGTCTTTATAGAAAAGAAATTATTCAATAATAAACACATTAATAATTTGGTAAAATAGAAAAGTGAAATTTATAATGTATGTGTTCCAATTTGGTTGTTTCTATGTTTCTATGATATAATTTGAAATTTGTTAAAATAGTGAATATCATGGTATGTTTTTCATTGATGGATATTTATGAAAGCTTATAATCAAAATTGGTGTTTAATTTTGTTAAAAATACCAATGAAAAATTGGAATTATTTTGTATTTCGTTAAATTATGTTAATGTTTAGTTATCATAAGAGTATTTAAAATTTAAATTTTTTACTCTAGGAAGATTAAAATTATTATTTTTGGGTATATACGATTTATTATATTGTTTGGGTAAAAGGAAAATAATTTTAGTTTCTGTTGTTTTTTATTAATATTTTTCATTTATCACTTAGTGGATTTCCAATATTTGGTAATTAGAGTTTGAATTAAGATTTTAATACTTGTGGTGAATGGTGACATACCATGATTTACGTGGATGGGATATTCTTTATGCTTATAATTCACTACTCTACTGTATTATGGTTTATTATATAATTGAATTTAGTTTAATCTGACTATATGCTATGACATTAGATAATAATTAAAATAGGCTCGTGTTAACATGATTTCTTATAAATTAAAAATGAGTGGACAAGTAAAATTCTATTATGATTTTATTAGTGAAATATAGGAAATTAAGTATAGAATGGAATAAAATAAATTGTGTGATTTAATAGAGACATTAAGTGGAATAAAATATTTTTTCATGTTTTATTTTATTGAATATATGATGTGATAATTTTATTCTCTTTTATATAAAAATCATTATATTTGATTTAAAGTAGTAAATTGTTGTATTAGTTTTTAAAGGTGGTAAAGTTGGAAATGTTTGAGTTATAAAACTAAACCATATTAATCTGTAAAAATATTTTGTTTTAATTGTGTTGTTTGTGTGGTGGGTGATCATTACTAATCTATAATGATTTTTTTAAATAATACTGTTTCATTTTGACATGTAAAAGCTATTTTACATTCGGTAAATTATTTTTTGGGTTGAATAGCATGTGTTTTCTACTATAATTTAATTAAATATTGATATTAAGTACTATGTAGGTGACTAAATCATGTGTGTGTTTCATAGGAGATAGTCAGTTTGTAAATGGGAATAAGAAGTTATTTAAATAAGGGTTTTATATGGAAATTTATATAACTTTCAGTTTTAGAATGTAAAGAGTTTCATCCTAAAATAATCTAAAAATTCTTTAGGTCTACCTTTGATTTACAAAGATCATTTATTAACACTTTTGGTAGTTTATAGACATAATTGAAAGTGTTGTAGTTGATAAAGTCTGATAGGATTCTTTATAATAGGATATTATTATTTTGAAATATACCAATTGATGTCAAAATTATATTCATTAATAAAATTCTATGTGTGTATGTTTTTATAATATAACCTAATGAATTTGATTATACAAATATCAATTTAATGTCATTTTATATGTTACAGTTCATATATGGATTGAATAAATCATCTCAGAGTTGTATGTACATTTTGATTATGCATTAAAAGGGAAAATATTAATAATAAATGATTTAAATATTTGATATATATGTGAATTATAGGTAGTAAAATAAAAAAATAGATGAAAATGAAACAATATTCAATCATTCATATCATGCTTCATAGTATTTTATAATTTTTATATTATTATTTATGTAACTAATTGATACTAAAAATATTTGGGTAAATTTATAATGATCACATTAACAAATATCCTTAAATAAATAATAATAATTAAAGATATATCCTTAGTCATTATAGGTGAGTAAGAAATTACTGTAAATGGTTACATTGATACTAGAATCTAAATTATCAAGGATAATTTAGGATCTCAATATAGAATTGTTTCCTCAATAGTGGAGATGCAAACTAAAATATATATGTATCCAACATTGACTTATTCTATAATATAAACTGAGCACACTATTAAAAAGTACATTTAAGGAATCCATTTATATCATTTTATGTGATATTTATTTCTTGGAGTGATGTATTTAGTATAGGGATATTTCATGTGTTGTATCTGTGGGATGTTAAGAAAAATTTGGGACAATTCATTAATGAATGACACATGTAATAGAGATTTCCATGATTCATTTAAAGATATAAATAAACAATATTAAGTTATAATAAATTAATATCTATGAATATTATCTCTTCTCATTCTGTATATCTGGTAATAGAATACTCTTGGAAAGATATATGATCCTTCTAATTTTATTTCAATATTTCAATGTTGGTGGATCACCTTACGAAGTAAGAACCTATTTGTTACTTTTAACTAATCATCATCAATCATCTATTTTGATGATTAATGGTAATATTGATTCTTCTATTTATGTTAATAATTTTTATGTTCTATTCTTATAACAATATATCTTCATAATTGGTTCTATATTTATAAAATTATTAGACATGTTTGATATCATTTACATCTACCATAACCATTCCCAACCAACCACCTTCTAATTACCTCATAAAAGATATCCCACTCTATTTTCATAGAGTATCCTAAATAACACATATAGAATTCAAACATGATTCCTACCTAATGCTATTCTTCTTACAGATATACCAATGCTCCCACTTGGGATGTTAATTTAAGGATTTTATGGATATATAATGATTTTTTTAATCTTACAATGAAAATTATTTTAATTCATTAATTAAACTCATGGTTTTCAGTATATAAATTACTCACATTTTATTGATTTAACCATTATCTCTCATATTTCAACTTTTAAGAAGATATATATGATTACACATGAAAATATTCTTTTTTAAATCCCCTTTTAAACATCCATATAATAGACATATCTTTAACATATCCCTAACTATCTCAATATTCAAAATGGTAGTTATGAAAATATTCTAATGAATCTCTATATTTTAAATTAAATAAATTTAGTTTTCAATATTTATTTAAATAGAAAAATTATAAACAAATGTGAAACCTACTTTTTTTCATTTACTGATATCGTAGTCTTCCAAAACTGTCGAGGTATTAAATATCATCCTAGTTTTATTATTTCTTCTTTATGGTTTGTAAAAATTAATTTTCAATAATAAAAAACAAATAACTAATCCAACTCATTTTAATTTTCATTGAAAACCCTAAAATTTTATTAATATCATAAACTTGGTAACCTTCCAGTGAGATAGCATTTATTGATAATGTGCTACTAGACACTCCTTCTAGATAAGTGTGGCCTCTAAATTTGTATCATGTCTAGCATGCCTTCCACTATGAAACCCATTCTTATATGCTATCGAAATCTCACCTAATTATCTATGTTTTCATCCTCACAACCTCCCCTTCAATAAAATTAAAATTAATATAGAACCAAAATATTAATTCATATGGAGAGAAAAATAATATTAGATTAAATCTAATTAAATTTATTATTCATATTTGTGCCTAAGAAGTAACCTTTAATTCATTATGAAGGTGTCTATGAGAGAGTGTCCTAACGAGAATGATGTCAGATTATTTTCCATGAATCTCCATAAACCTATTATATTCTATCACATTCTTCCAATAATTTTATTTTCCTCTATGTAATCAACCATCAATTCTGTGTAGTGGTATGATACTAAAAAATGCGTGTTTTCCCACACTACCTAGTGGTATATCCATTTGTAAATAAAAAAACAAATATTATGTCAATACATCTTATAATGTAAATAAATTATGGTCAAAAAAAAATTACTACAGTTATATAAATTTACCTGCTCATGTTTGACTAGTATGTGATTATGGAACCCAACGATATGAAGGATCATCAACCTATACATTTGGAGTGTGGTCCAATGTCTTCTCTGGAGGAACATTATGTGTTGGAGTAGATATTGATGGTGCATAAATGTAGAATATCAAAGAGAAGTAATTAAAAGGAAATGATGTCATCGTAGACATCTCTTGAAATTTACAGTACAGATACAAAGTATGATCCATCAATGGATAAAGTAATGAAATATTAGTAGGATCAGATGTAAATGGTGGTGAAAATATAAGCAGCCTAAATATCATGATTTTATATAATGATACTATGGGATAATAAAGTGTGCTAGATGGTATATCAGATAAAGGGAGAGGGTTTGATCATGATTGAAAAGTGGACCACATAGCTCTTATAACCCCACCCCCCACATCATCTAGGAGACCACCTATGCCACTAGGTTCATTTTAAAATAGTTGTATCCTTAGTGGTGGATTCTAATTAATATTTTAAAAAAATAATCACATGACATTATAAGTTATAAATATATACATATTTGAATCAGAATACCCACAATAGTCACCATAGTTGGAACACTCATCTCTCTCATGCAGCGATTATGGTCTTTCATCCTCTTCCTTCATATCACTTTAATGATTTTCACTTCCAAAATATAGAAACAAATATGGAATTAATTATAAATTCATAACTAATGTGTATGAAAAATAAAAAATACTATGAGACATGACATAATTAAAGAGCATCATGTTTGATAACAAATAAAGGATACATAGGGATATTAAAAAAATTGTATTTATTCAATGGGAAGAATATAAAAATAATACATACATGTCATAGAAAAATCAATATGATAAACATAGAATGTGTATGATGGATATGATATAGTTTTCCTCTATTTTAAATTAAATACAATATAGTTTTTTATAGGTAAATTCGTACATTTTGGTCAATTGATTAGGTCATTTTTTTCATTTATTGGGTTAGGATATTTGGTTCATATTTTGGATTAGACCATTTTTCCTTTTTTTCATTCCATTCATTAGTTTATATTTTCATTATAATTAGGTTAATATTATTCAATTAAATTCATCTTTATTTTTTTCTAATTGAATTGTTTTAGTTTTTTTTTTGGTAGGATTTAATATTATTAAATTCAGTATTAGAAAATGTAACTCAAATAAAATTACAATAATTATATATTGAATATACGATTGAATCTCAAGTAAGAAAAAATAAATATTCGTAATAAATAATAGATCAATTTGAATGGTATCAATATGAAAAACCTAAGTCAAACTAAACCAAAAGAATAAAGAACATGGATAGATGATTCTATATATTTCCCACCATAACTTCATGTTCACAAACAAATTTAAAAATTAAATATTAGAGAAATAAAAAGTAATAAACTGATTAGGGTCGATGGGATATGTGATATGTAAATGTCATCATCACCATATTCAAGGAAAATATGTCTTCGTATTTCATCAATAATAAAACCAAATTCAGGTCACAGATGATCTTTCACTTAAAAAAACATGTTTCACCATTGATGCAAATGTATATGGATTATTAGTAGAAATAGTGTGATTCATTTCAATAACACAAAATCCAAAATCATTAATAAATGTTACATGACATGTCATTAAATCAAACCAATTTAATTTCATCAAAGTGACTTAAGCATGAGAGTAATAATCCAATATTAGTATTTTCTCAATGAATCTATAATAAAATACATTTTAAAAGTAAGGTCTAATATCTAATTCACTATTATAACAATATATTGGGGAAGTTACTATAACACTATAATCATGTTTTATCTTGTTCATTAGACATTCGGTGATAATAAATGTGTACCCATTGATCATAATTTATTTTCTTTGACGGGACATATAATTCTTCCCCAAAGAAAAATCACTTACCATATTAGTGGAAAATTAATTAGTATAACTAAATACTTAGAATATAAATAAATATTAATGCTAACTGAAAATTAATCTTTTTAATTTATTATAGTAACACTTCAAACCTCAATTTTAACCATGTATAAATGTATTTTCTACACAATGTGTCCCTCCTTCTCAATGATAAAGAACAGTGATTTCAATATAAATTTTTTTATATTAATTACAAAAAAATACTAATATATTAATAGACATGTATAATTACATGATATTAAATAACATATACATGTTCAATTTACATTCATGATGTAGTTATTGAAAAAATCGTAGTTAAAAAACAATGTCTTCTTTCATCTCATACCCTTCAAGGATTAATGTAGTCAATGTATTTGACCTTGGAATTATCCTTGTTTGGGGAAGTGAAGGAAAATGGGGTTAAATTTTCTCATATTGCACTAGTTCATTTCTCATTGGTTTTTTTATCTTGTAGTCACATCAGAAAAATATTTTAAACAAAAATAAATAAATTTTTTACCTATGTAACCATTCATGATAGAACCATTAGAATGTTTTCTATTCCAAATAAAATACATAAATGTGTAAATATTTTTTTCGTTAGATACATCCAATGAAAGGCTATAGGTGCTACTAGAAGTTTTTTGTTTGAAATATGGACATTTAGGTACATCATGCATGTGAGAAATAATGGATAAACTAGTTTTTGTAATTCAAACAAAATTAATAGTGCCTATCCAAACTATTTTTTTCAAAAATGATTTGGATAACTTCTTGTCTCAAAGATATATAGAAAATGAAACAAAAAATAACTACTGCCTCACATTATTGGATAGCAGTTGGTGAGTTTATATTGAAATCAAATAATGGCAAAAGATATGATAATCATAATTCTTCGAGGATTTTAGATTCTGATCTCCTCTATTGACCCATAATGATAAGTCTTTAAAAAAAATTAAGAACATTAATTGTCTCTAGTACTTATAGAATAAAAGATGTGGTTGTCATCACATATAAAGAAACTGAAAATTTCAATTTATTTTCACTAATACACCCCCGATTCAATTCTGGTGACATAACCCAATCCACCAAGCCACACCGAGATCTTAAAAAATAATTTTTATTTCCATTTACGCTTATTATAATTGATGGAAACATTTCACATATATTTTTTTCATTGTGAATTACATATAATAAGTGATGAAAAAAATTGGTTGACGAATAAGGAAACCCAAGAGGATACTTTTCTTATTCTAGTTGTAATTTTCATCAGCAAAATAATTCATCCTATTTATAGATTTCATCTGACCCTTCCCAAATGAAAATTTTATATCTTCAAATTCATTAAGAACATAAATCCAGACCTTATAGTGAGGTGTATTTTCAATCTCCATGGTAATTTGAAACATTTGAAAATTATTTATATATAGATGATCAATTAGAATGAATTGTCATTATCTCATAAAATGAAACTACGGTCATATTTAGGTGTTATAGATCATTTATTCATCAAAAAATAGTACATGAATTTTTGACCATAAGGCTTCATCCAGATATCATTACATAATCTAGAAATTCATTTATCGTCCACATGAGTGAATGACATATCTTAAATATGCCTTTTGAAATTTCATCATATGTGCACACACCTAGATTCCAAAGATGGTTCAACTCTTTTATAAAAGGTTTAAAAAATGCATCAATATCATTTCAATGATCAGAAGGTCTAGATATTTGAAAACTAATCAGTTTTAATGGTTTTTTCATATACATCCCTAAAGAAAGGTTACAAATGTGTATGAAAACTATCCATGTTCGGTGAAAAGTATAAATCCTCCCAAAAGATTAAATCCATCACATGATAGACCCATCCTCACATTATGAACTTCAACTATAAAATCATGATATCAAGCATCAAATTTACACCATAAAAATCCTTCTAAAGGATAAATGAACACATAATTATCTTTCTCTTTCTCAGTATCATTCCATCACACATTTTTTAAAATTTCGTCTGATGTGTATATATTCTGTAGTTTGGGAAATAAGGAAAAGTTCCACGTTACATTTTATAGCACATGAGATGGTGTTCTATAATAATTTTTCATCCATCAGGATGTCCCATATATTATATAATAATTTTATTCAATAGTCTCATGCCAAAATAAGCTATAATATTTTAGGAAACCATTAAAAAAATTATAATATCCAACTTTATCAAGTAACTTCAATGAAATTTATTTTTTTGATAAAATATTTGTATCATCTGTAAGTAGGTCCTTCAAAAAGGTAATGATATAATCTATGGAAGAATTATAAATATCATACATATTTATCCTATTAAAATTTCCGAATATAATTTCTATGTTTATTATTTTACCACACTGTCGATATACTGGAGGCGTGGTGGCATAATTCAATTTTTTCACCCTGTCAAAAACATCATTTTCCTTACATGAATCATCTATTCTCACATAAAATCTTTATTGGGTTGGATTCCTTTCTTTATCATGATTTTGGATAAATGGAAATAGGTCTTCTAAAAAATTATCCAACCCAACCCTTCCATTTGGATTTTGAACATTTTGGGATTTAATTTTCTTCCCATTGTGATACCTGAAAAAGTTGTTTGTTTGAAAACCTTATTTAGTTATATGGAATCCATCTTATTCACAAATTGAAAATGGTATTCCAATAAAATTATAACATGGCCAGTGTATATGACCACTATCTGAAAAATTCTTAATTGTAAAATTTAAACATATCTCTTACTTGATTTGAAAATCGCATGTGATCTGATCAATTTCATATATCTAGCATATGTACATTCTATATAAAATATATATATTTCATGTATTGAAATAAATTAAATAATATTTATGTTTAATAGAAAATATTTTTATGGAAATGATAATTTTTCACTTTATATGAAATCAGAACTAAAACAATAGTCTATAATAGAATAATAATATAAAAGAAAAAAAATACTATATTCATAAAAGATACTATAAATTTAAAATCATGATATTAAATTACAGTATAATAATGAGTAATAACTATAAATAGTACGACAGAAAATTAGTTTTCTAATTGTTGTTATTATTTTCTCTCTTAATATATTCACTTTTTGATTTTTATTATTCTCCTTCTATAAAATCATATATAAAAGATCAATATTTATAGGTAATAATATTATACAGCATACCAAAATTAAGAATATAGTTTGTATAAATATATAATTAGTTTTTTCTTATATGGAGGGTTATTAATGTTAATTCTTCCCTACATTGATATCTATTCAAAAAAGGTGCTTCTGTATTTGTTGTAGGCATGATTGTGCCTCGGATTTCTATGACAAATTCACCTTCAGTGTAAATGCATTGGAATCATTGATAGTTTTTCAAGGAGGATAATTTGGATGCCTAAACCTATAGTCTTTTTTTCAATGATATGGTTTATGATGACTCTAAATGGTAATATATTAGTTAGAGAGAGTGTGGGTTGATTCCATGGATTGTGGAATTTTTACAGGGTGGTCGACTTCTACATGGTAGACTATTACATCATTGAGAGATCTAATTTTGTAGAGGTGTTTTGTATAATTTTGGATTATATGGTTCTGACATTAATGGTTATCATGGAAATTATATTAATATATTGATTCTAGGTTTAGTTTAAAAAGGCTATTATATTGTGGGAATAGATTCTCTATCTAGTAATATAATAGTGTACAACTAATGATTTTTAAAGTAATATAGGTTGAAATCACAGACATGTAATATTTTAGACCATATGGAATATGGATCAGGTAGAATGGTAGTGTAAATATATAATGTTTAAATTATATTGAGTTTGCATGTGGTATGTACATATGGTGTCTATTATTTTATGACATAGTGGGAAACTTTTTGGGTATATAGATCGATGTTTTTAACTTTGATTCAAATATGAATAGAGGTCTGGAACATATTTTAGGATCTTTTAATTATATCATGGTGAGGTTTGATATAATTAATAGGTCGATCACAATGGAAATATTGATCTAGGAGACAATCCTAATCAATTATTGATAGAGAATTGGCCTTTTCTTGTCAGGAGTGACATGTGTGGGATTATTTACCCATCAAGGGTCAAAGATTTAATTATGATAGTGTTTCTTATTGTTATGAACCAGGTCGGGTCGGCATCCGCCCCAGCGCCCGAACCGGTCCACGACATGGCCCGAAAGGCATTCTCGATCCCCACGGGCTGGCACAAGTGCTCGGGTATCAAGAGTAACCTATGGGAACGGTTTACCCGAAATGGTATACACAAGCACTAACAATATAATAAAAAAAAGAAACTAGGAATCGACAAACAATGAGACAATTAAAATGAAATCAAAATTTAAAGGATTACAACTAGAACCAACGTCCAAAAATAAACGACAACAAAAGAGACTAAAACTATAACTCAAACCTCCAAGCTACAAGAGTGGTGTAGCATCCGCACGCCACAACACCAACCTGCATGAGAAGGCCACTAACAACTTGAACCACCATCGCTGAGTGTGATGTCACAACCTGGAATACACAAGAAAAAAATTCTACATACACCCGAAGGTGTATGCAGGGTGTGAGAGAAAGGCCCAGTAGGACGTCACCCAATAAAAAGGTTCCATGACACAACATCAAAAGGACAATTTAATGTGCTTATTCAAGTTATACTTTCGAAATGATTTTAAAGATAACATTTACAAACAAAATGGTAAAGGAAAACAATAAAAAGAACTCATTTCACAAACTCGATTTTATAGATGAAGAGAAACGTTCATTATGGGCCCACACACACACACACTCACACACACACACACACATACTCACACACACACACACATACACACACACACACACTCACACCCAAGTGGTCCTCCATATGTCGACGGAAGGCACCATTCCATAGATGGTGGAGCACTATGGGTAAATCCCCTAAGGTTCATCTAGCTCGAGTGGGACCCTAGAACCTCGTTTCTCGGTGAAACGTGGCTTAGAAGGCCACGACCCTCAGAAAACGTGGATTAGAAGGCCATGACCCTCAGAACACAAGGCTTAGAAGGCCACGGCTCTCAGATATCATGTTTAGTTAGTGTTTCAATCGTCAATACAGCTAAGTGAAATAGGGACGATACCCATCCGATTCACTAGCGCACTAGTTCTAGTCCGCCCACCTAGATACCCAGGGTTTTCCCTTGTGCTCAAACAAGTTTCACATTCACATAGTATATTTCTTTCTCATATCGCAGACCAAACAAGATATTTCACAGAAAAGTCACCATTTTCATACCAAAACAACATTTCAAAAACTCACGCACACTAAAAAACCTTTCCAAAAATACATCTGTCATTACGTAATCATTTCGCAAATCCCCATTTAGAAACACTCAATGAACATAAACAATTCGCACAACATAGAAAGAATTATTTAAAGAACACAACAAGGTTCGACGCAAATAAACACACCCAATTGCAAACAAGAGATTCGTTCAAACCACTTTCTTAATAAATTATCCTTAAAACTAGTTTTACACCAAATACACAATTATCTGGACCATCTGCACCTAGAACCCAACATGAAAACATTGCACCATAACAACACAGATTTTTACGTGCAAAGGCCATTTTAAAATCAATTTCACACTCAACTATTCTAAAACTTCACTTAAACCATATAAACAATTGATTAAACAATTTTAGGATTTAGCTCAATAAGGTCGAAATGGAAAACATGATCGTTTCTAAAGAAAGAAAATTTTTCAAAATGCATACATGTCAAATAATTTTTTTTTAAACGCATTTCACAAAACCTGTAAAGCACGGCCAACCATTTATAAAACAATAAACATATAAACAACAAGACCATACTATTTTGGAAATTCAATTTCATCAAACGAGCATGCCAAACCATTTTAAACATAGATCACATCACGCAATTAAATCATATAACATACTAAATTAACTAAAAACCAAATTAAATTATCCAAAGGATGTCAAGGCATGGAACCACATACCTCGGGTGAAGGAATTCCATAAAATTCAGTGTGTGATTCCAATTATCCATCCACGCACCACCACAAAATCAAGGTGAACCTTAAAACAAGAATCAGACCAAAGAAAACATCAAAACCGAACCAAAACCACCTAAAGCCTCACTGGTTAATCTACCAAAGGAAGAAACCAACTAAATTTAATAAAACGAACCTACGACAGGGATATTGGGGGCTGTACGTAGCTTAAAGGGGACCGCCGGAGGCGAACCGTGCCGGAAAAAAAAAGGGTCGGAAGGGATGGAGGTCGGCAGCCATGGGGGGAAGCGGTGCAATCTGGATGGGTGGGCAGAGGAGGTCGGTGGTCCGGCATAGGAGAGATGCAAGGAATCAGCTGGGAGGAAGATAAGGAGTGGGGAGGAATTGTGCATCAAAGTGAGTAGAGGGTGCAATGGCAGAAGGCTGAGGGAAGTAGGGGGTTTGTGCACAAGCATGGGAGGCACGCCGGCCTTAGGGAACCGCCGGAGGGGCTATGGGTGGAAATAGTCGGTGAGGAGTGGGAGGGCGCGGCTCATGTTCATTGTCCGGTGTGTGGAAGGAGGTGCGACGGGCTGGCCGGGAGAGCAGGTCTGGCGGGAAGAGGTTCCAGGGAAGAGGTGAGGCTGTCGCAACCGAAGCGAGAAAGAGGGAGGCGGCCGCCGGTGGCGCAGCGTGAAAATGAGAGGGTTACGATGGGTAGGAGGGATACAGGGGGCTAGGTCGCGACGCAAGAGGGGGAGAAAGAGAGGAAGTGGGGAAAAAAGAAAAGGAAAGGAAAAAGGGAAAAGGGAAAAAGGGGGATAGAAAAAAAATAAAAAAAAAATAAATAAAAAAAAAGAAAAAATAAAACAAAATACATTTATGATAATTAATGGGTGGTAATAAAATAAAAATAAGAGTTTACAATTATAACAATAATGATAATAATATTGATATTAAAAATAACATCCTAAACTAATAATAATATTATTATCATTGAAATAATTTATTAAATTTTTTTATCACACATTTAATTTTATTTCTTTATTATTATTATTATTATTATTATTATTATTTTGTTAATTGAACGACGGGCGGGTCACTCGGCGGCACTGGAGAAGTCTCATGGCTTCACAATTATTTTTCACCTGTGCATCACATGCTGTCAAGTATTGATGAGCCGGGCGAGGTCACACGGCATCGGCGAGGTCACGTGTCAAGGCCAAAATGTTAATTTATCAGTGCAAAAGCACAAAAACCCAATTGGGATCACCCCGCATTTCATATATATATATATATATATAATATAAATAATCATTTGAAGTAGATAAAATTATAAGATAAAACATAAAAATTAGAAACATGCCGCAGCGCGAAGACCGGGTGTGACAATTCTCCCCACCATAACGCTTTCCGTCCTCGGAAAGCCACAACCAAAACCAAACCCCCAATAGAAAACCACAATCCCTTAAGGTTCAAAGGGGATCCCCACAAACACTAATCAAAGAGGGGAAAAAGTATCGTGCTCAGAGAAAGTGACTCAAAGACAACTTCGAGAAACTCATATAAAGATTTTATGATATGTGTCGCCCGCCCCGAAGAGCTAGAACGCCTCCAGTTGATTGTTTTGGAAAAAAAACTCTTGAACCCATAGAAACCGACCTTAAAACCCAAAACACCTCAAGGACTATTAAAATAAGACCACAACATTTGGCTAGAATTAACAAACAAGGTCAAACCACGTCGTTTGTCTGGAATGAACAATGAGACCAACCACGACCAAGAAGAACCCATATCACCTATCACCAACTCATCCTTAGAAACAAAACCAAATGGTCAACATGGGGAAGCCCGAGGAACTCCCCACCATTAAGAACCTACTAACACCTAGGACGAGACTGGAAAACCAACATGGGGAGGTCCGAGCGGACTCTCCATCATTAAGGAAAGGCCAAAACAGATTTATTCTAAAGACATTCATGCGAGACCCATCGTGGGTATCCCCACCATTAGGACTAATATAGGGTAAAAAACATTGAAAATTCTCCAACGGTGACCAAACACCCCACCACAAGGGGCGGGGAGGGAGGGGTGTGACTACCGGGGTGTCAAAAGCATAACCCAAGACAAACCAGCATTTCCACCTCCTGGATGAGCATTATTCCAACTTTGAGACCGACCTACCCAACATACTCCCATAAGGACCACAAAAGCGATCGTATCTAGTGCGACACAACCCCAGATACTTTAAGGCACAAGAAGAACATGCCTACACATGGTCACGAAAACCTTATGCAACCAAGCTGCTCATTCGGAGTGGAACAACCATAGAAACAATTTAAGCTGATTTTACTTTCAACACCGATGATAGAAATAAAGTTGGGGTCCCATAAAATCCCGGGGTTCATGACCACGCTCCACATTCGCTCCGGGGCCTATGGCTGGAGCCCTGATGTTTGAAGCATCTCCTGCCTCGCAGTCAGGTATTGAGGACTCCCGAGCGGAGCTTCCCCTTACGGTGTCACATGCAATCATACTACACCCGAGGCAACACCAACAGACACAACACACCATGACGTCTAATTACACTCACACTGAACATTCACCAGAATGAGATCTTAGATGGTACACGCGCATCACCCATTGTTACACTGAATGAGAACATGACACCACAAATCATCACCAAGAACAATCATTGTTGTAGAGAGAAACATTTCACTGAGAAAGACTTTAAAGCGCATCTTGAACAACACGTGATACCAGCAAACGACCATAGCGGCCTTATACGACTGGGTCTGCCAAACTAGTAGCCTAACACGACCCTTTTCTTAAATGAAATTGCCGAAGGACCAAAAGTAATTTAAAACAACATCCTGCACCGACAACCCCAGGTTACTCCCACCTTTACACTTCGAAAAGAACTCACACTGCAAGTGGTCTCCAAACATGACCCTTGAAGCCGATGAAAACACTACAACCCATTCAAGACATCGGTAAGCACTGATAACTCCGAATCGCCTTCACCATTCCCCACTAGAATTTCTTTCACCACTTCCAGGGGAACCTTTAGACACAACGATGTTAAACTTCATATCCCACGACTCAAACAACTCAAAGAGAATGAAACTCCCTTCAACTCCTCTCGCATATGTCATCCCACTGTGATAGGATCTACTTAACTGAAAGGAAAAAAGGAAAAGGCTTAGCATTGTCACCCAAAAGGAAGAGTCCTTACTTTAATCAACTGGAGGGTCGGCCAATGGCGAACAGCCTGTGGCCGCACTTCAATTGCATGTTAATGCTTTATGGGGGTGTACACCTGTCAAGAAAGGAATCCACGGACCCAATCAAACTAGTGCAATGACCAATAAATATCACAAGATAACGCCAAACGTTTAGGGGAAACCACTACAAGGTATTCCCGTAGCAGTTTTCAAAAGAGATCACTAACCACACGCTTTCTTACCAAACTACAAATAAGAATTCACACCTGGGACACAAATCATTCAGAAAGGATCCTCGGCTCGAAACGCCTCACATATGACATTTCCAAAACACAAGGACATGCCACACAAACACCGTTTACTAAAACACCAATTTTTTTCTTTTAACAAAACATTATGAAAACAAGCAAACCCATTGGGTGCACAAACACCAATGGCGTCCCATGAGCCTCGCACATGCATCTTCTCGTGCCTCACCGGCACCCACCTCATGTCCATCTAGGAACTCATCCGCTCGTTCCATTAACCATTTCCCTTTTCACAAACACTCATGCATGTGGTTTCCCATGAGAGCGCCAAGGATCAAAACCAAACCTTTCCATTTTTTTCAAAACCAGAACATCCAACCCACACTTTTCAAACCACACACGCCATTTCATCTTTAAAACCATTCATTTGAAAACATTTTGAAAGACCAAAACATTTTTACTTAAAAACCAAATATCCATGAATCCAAAACAAGGAGACGAGAAACGACGCAAGAGAAAACTTGTGTCAGCGGGTGGCTGGAACGTATGGTTGGCGGCCATAAGCCAGTCATGCCACCGCCACTGAGGGTATTTTAAGACAGCGTCCCTGACTCCACATGTCTTGCCAGACCCTGTGAGCTCACTGGGACCACTGACCTTACCCCTTTTCATTTCCCTTTAACAAGATTTTCCGCAAGGAACAAAAACTCAGACAAACATCAACATACTTTGGTAACTCGAGTCCCGCCACGAGGTGTGCTGGCCAGGAACCTTACTCGTAGCCAGGACATCGAGTCCTGACAACTTCAACTCAAGTCTACCATGACTCTATCCCAAAACAAAATGAACCAAGAGAGAAAACCTTCCTCTGATACCATTTTGTCATGAACGAGGCCGGGTCGCCATCCGCCCCGGCGCCCGACCCGGTCCACGACATGGCCTAAAGGGCATTCCCGATCCCCACGGGCTGGCATAAGTGCCCGGGTATCAAGAGTAACCTGTGGGAATGGTTTACCCGAAATGGTTTACACAAACACTAACAAGATAATAAAAAAAAGAATCTAGGAATCGACAACCAAAGAGACCATTAAACTGAAATCAAAATTTAAAGGTTTACAACTAGAACCAACATCCAAAAATAAACGACAAAAAAAGAGACTAAAACTATAACCCAAACCTCCAAGCGACAAGAGTGGTGTAGCATCCGCACGCCACAACCCCAACCTACATGAGAAGGACAGTAACAACTCGAACCACCATCGCTGAGCACGATGTCACAACCTGGAATACACAAGAAACAAAGTATACATACACCCGAAGGTGTATGCAGGGTGTGAGCGAAAGGCCACGTCACCCAATAAAAAGGTTCCATGCCACAACATCAAAAGGACAATTTAATGTGCTTATTCAAGTTATAATTTCGAAATACTTTTAAATAAAACATTTACAAACCAAATGCTAAAAGAAAACACTAAAAATAACTCATTTCACAAACATGATTTTATAGAGGAAGAGAAAAGTTCATTATGGGAATACACACACACTCACACACACACACACATACTCACACACACACACACACACACACACTCACACCCAAGTGGAACTCCATATGCCGATGGAAGGCACCACGCCATATATGGTAGAGCAATATGGGTAAATCCCCTAAGGTTCATATAGCTCAAGTGGGACCCTAGAACCTCACGTCTCAGTGAAACGTGGCTTAGAAGGCCACGACCCTCAGAAACCATGGCTTAGAATGCCACGAACCTCAGAACACGTGGCTTAGGAGGCCACGAACCTCAGATATCATGTTTAGTTAGTGTTGCAATCGTTAATCCAGCTAAGTGAAACAGGTACGATACCCATTCGGTTCAGTAGCGCACTAGTTCTAGTCCACCCACCTAGATACCCAGGGTTTTCCCTTGTGCTAAAACAAGTTTCACATTCACATAGTATATTTATTTCTCATATCGCAGACCAAACAAGATATTGCACACAAAAGTCACTATTTGCATACCCAAACAACATTTCAAAAACTCACGCACACCAAAATACCTTTCCAAAAATACATCTTTCATTACGTAATCATTATGCAAATCCCCAAATGGCAACACTCAAATAACATAAACAATTCGAACAACATAGAAAGCATTATTTAATGAACACAACAAGGGTCGATGCAAATAAACACACCCAATTGCAAACAAGAGAGTCTTTCAAACCACATTCTTAATAAATTATCATTAAAAATAGTTTCACACCAACTACACAATTATCTGGACCATCTGCACCTAGAACCCAACTTGAAAACATTGCACCATAACAACACATATTTTTATGTGCAAAGGCCATTTTAAAATAAATTTCACACTCAAATATTCTAAAACCTCACTTTCACCATATAAACAACTGATTAAACAATTTTAGGATTTACCACAATAAGGTCGAAATGAAAAACATGATCGTTTCTAAAGAAAGAGAAATTTTCAAAACGCATACATGTCAAATAATTTATTTTTTTTAAAACGCATTTCGCACAACCTGTAAAGCATGGCCATCCATTTATACAAAAACAAACATATAAAAAGTAAGGCCATACTATTTTGGAAATTCGATTTCATCAAACAAGCATGCCAAACCATTTTAAACATAGATCACATCAGGAAATTAAATCATATAACATATTAAATTAACTAAACAACCAAATTAAATTATCCAAAGGATGTCAAGGCATGGAACCACCTACCTGGGGTGAAGGAATTCCATAAAATTCAGTGTGCGATTCCAATTATCCATCCACGCACCACCACAAAATCAAGGTGAACCTTAAAACAAGAATTGGACCAAAGAAAACATCAAAACCAAACCAAACCCACCTAAAGACTCACCGGTTAATCTACCAAATGAATAAACCAACCAAATTGAATAAAATGAACCTAAGGAGGGGGTATTCGGGGCTGGCCGGAGCTTAAAGGGGACCGCCGGAGGTGCACCGTGCCGAAAAAAAAGGGTCGGAAGGGATGGAGGTCAGCGGCCATGGGAGGAAGCGGTGCAATCTGGATGGGTGGGCGGAGGAGGTCGGTGGTCCGGCATGGGAGAGATGCAAGGCATCAGCTGGGAGGAAGACAGTGAGTGGGGAGGCATTGTGCATCAGAGTGAGTAGATGGTGCAAAGGCAGAAGGCCGAGGGAAGTAGGGGGGTTCGTGCACAAGCATGGGAGGCGCACCGGCCTTACGGAACCGCCGGAGGGGCTGCGGGTGGAAATAGCCGATGAGGAGTGGCAGGGCGTGGCTCATGTTTGTTGTCCAATATGTGGAAGGCGTTGTGACGTGCTGGCCAAGAGAGCAGGTCCGACGGGAAGAGGTTCCAGGGAAGAGGTGAGGATGTCGCAACCGAAGTGGGAAAGAGGGAGGCAGCTGGCGGCGGCGCAGTGTGAAAATGAGAGGGTTATGACGGGTAGGAGGGATACATGGGGGCTAGGTCATGACGCAATAGGGGGAGGAAGGAGTTTTTTTTTTTTTTACGTTTTTCTGAAAAAATTTTTCTGAAAAACGGCCTAGGTCAAAAAAATTTTTAAAAATACGCTACAAAGGCGGCATCTGCGATGCCGCCTTTGTATTAGCGCACAAAGGCGGCATCTGCGATGCCGCCTTTGCTCCCCCGCGCCGCCTTTGGCCCGGATCGATGACATGGCAAAGGCGGCCGGGAGGAGGCCGCCTTTCTGCTCAGGGTAAGGCGAAAGGCGGCATCGCCGAAGCCGCCTTTGGCCATACGCAGAGGCGAAAGGCGGCTTCCGCGATGCCGCCTTTGCCTGAACTCCCTATAAAAGGGCGGCCACCCCCCCCCTCTCCTCACTTCTTCATTGCAACCTCTCTCTCCAATTTGCTCTCTCTCTCTCTAAATTTTTTTTTTGCTGTGCGAGCTTTTACGAAGCTTCATTTAGAGGTATGTTTCTTTATTTAATTTAATGTTTTTATTTAATTAATTTAATTTTGTTTAGTTTTAAATCTTTCATTTGTTAAGCAGTTTAGGTAATTCTTAATATTTAGTTATTTAGTTTTTGTAATTAGTTATATATAGTTTTAAATAATTACTGTTAGGTAGTATAGATTAACTTAAGATTAACTTAAGATTAAGTATTTAGAAATTTTGGTAGCTTAAAGATTATGTGGTTATCTACGCAATTAAATTCCTGTCTGGATACAAACAAGTGGATGTGGCTCTGGCACAGATGTACATAGGGGTAAAACCCGAAAACACCGCTTCGAGCTAGACTCGAACGGGAACTGGTGCACGATAACGGGCCTTGCTGCATCCTGGTTTGACACTCCCGGGGAATATGCTTAAGATGATTCATATTTTCTTTATAAACTACTAAAATTTCTAAGAGAAGAAAAAACAAATCAGTATATTTATCAATGATAAATGATAAATATAATTTTATAGAATGAAATAAGGATATAAGAATTAACGAATTAAAGTTATTATTAGTTAATTATAAAATAATAGAATAAATAATGATTAGTTGTTATTAGTTAATTTTAGAATAATTAATAAATAACATAGGATTAAAACATGAATTAATATAATGATTAGCTAACGATACTAATGATCTGTATATTTATCAATGATAAATGATAAGTATAATGTTATAGAACCAAATAAGGACATAAGAATTAACAAATTAAAGTTATTATTAGTTAATTATAGAATAATAGAATAATTAACGATTAGTTATTATTAGTTAATTTTAGAATAATTAATAAATAACATAGGATTAAAACATGAATTCATATAATGATTAACTAACGATACTAATGAACATATAAAGTGAAATGAAGAAGAACAAACAAACTAAATAAAAAGGCGCTCTAAAATTACATTCTAATAAATATCATATGGTGAAACATCAGTAGCATAGTTTATGGTATAGAAAGGCGCAATAAAATTACATTATAATAAACATCATATCGTCGAACATAATTGTTAATATTTTGTTATACTATCATAATTTTGATGAAAGAACACATTTTTGACGTAGAGAGCCATGTATGCCTGTGTGTACTGTTATGGGGAGATTATTCAAACTGAGCAAGGAGCTTCTTACAGTACACAACCAATTACGGTGGTTAGTACAGTGGATTGTGTTACCATAAGTGACCTTCAAGAGAGAATTCATGTTTCCTTAAATTTGGGACCCGATCAAGAGATAATGTCTATGAGCTATAGACATTTGCAATTTCCAACAACAATGTGGCATATAGCTTGTCCATTGGTTGCTGATGCGCAGTGGGTCCAAGCAGTTAATTTATTTTCTCAACGGTTAGATGGTACCATGATGGAGTTATACGTTGTTGTTGCTACTGTACAACAACAACGTCCATTTGTACAAAGACGTAGAAATACAAGAGTTGTTGAAGACAGTCTACCTCATGACATTGAGCCTATTCCAAATGATGCAGCAGAAGAGGACAACCTAAATGATCTTCCGGATATACATGTCAATCCGACTTCTGATGAGGAGTTTCGTAATGATGGATCGGATGGCGACAACAGTGCTGATGAGGAGGGACCAACAAAAGATAGAGAGGAGGTTTTGAGAAATGCAGTTGTTGTACATCAACCTCGGTCAATAAATCATCCACCATTATTTTCATCTTGGTCAGAAGCAATGACACGTGTGCCTGAATTCGATAATACTGTTCTCACACCGGCAACTGAGTTCCCTGGAGTTGTACCAGATAGGTTTAGTGAGGTGGACAAAACCTTATATATTGGAAGGAATTTTCCCAGTAAAGATGCCTTAAAAAGCACGTTAAAGAGATTTCATATTGAGAGAAACTTCAACTATGTAGTTCACGAATCATGCCGTAGTAAATATGTTATACGGTGCGTGAAGTATGGGGATGATTGTAGATTTCGCTTAAGGGCTATTCCAGACATTACCTTTGGAGGTTGGAGAATCTCAAGGATTGAGGCGGCTCATAGTTGCGTTCAGCCAAGTCTCACACAAGATCATACTTCATTGGATGCAGAATTTGTGTCATCTATTGTTGTTGAGATGATTAGGACATGCCAAGATGTTCCAATATCCCTTGTGCAAGAGAGGATTCTACAGACATTCGGTTATAAGATTTCCTATAATAAGGCATGGATGGCGAAACAGAAGGCAATTGTGAAGGTATATGGTGATTGGGATGACTCATATCGAGTATTGCCGCAATTGCTAGCCATACTGAGGCATCATAACCAAGTTGTCTTCCATCTGGATACGAACGAACATGTGTCTCCTGATAATCGACTTGATCCATCTCGTGTTCAATTTCATCGGTTGTTCTGGGCATTCCTTCCTTGTATCTCTGCATTTCGTTTTTGCAAACAATTTATTCAGATTGATGGAACATTTCTGTATGGAAAATACAAGGGCGTATTGTTGATTGCGGCAACCCAAGATGGAAACCGTTCACCTCTTCCGCTTGCCTTTGCCATTGTAGAGAAAGAAAACTATGAATCATGGAGTTGGTTTCTGGCATGTATCAGCAACCATTTCACCAACATTCAGGGAGTTTGTTTGATATCTGATCGTCATCGAGCAATTAATGAGGCAATCAATGCAGATCCTGATACATGGAGATACCCAAATGCACATCATCGGTTCTGCATTAGACACATTGCTAGCAATGTACATAAAAAATTCCACAACGAACCGATGAAGAAGGCAATCACGAGGCTTGGTACGTATTTTATTCATTCTGTTTTACTGTTTCAATATAAATATAAAATCAATTTATGTGAAATATCATCTACGTGTTGTAGCATATGAGTCGGACCAACGACGATTTGAAGAACGTTTTGAACAAATTCGTCAGGCTAATCAAGAAGTTTATGATTATATGATGCGGATTCCAAAAGAGAAATGGACATTGGCATACGACGGGGGAAAGAGGTACGGACACATGACGACAAACATTGTGGAGTGCATCAATGGTATCTTCAAAGGACTTCGCAAGCTACCTATAACCGCATTAGTTCAGGAGACATTATATCGATGCGTGAAGTACTTTGTGGATAGACAAAAACTAGCATCAGACAGAATACATCAAGGGATAAGATATGGAATACACTTTCAACGAGAGATTGAAAAAAATATTGAAGAAGCTTCTGGTTATCACGTATGTCTATTTCGAAGAGAAGATTCCCGATTTGAAGTTCAAGAGCGTTCAGACCCCATCACAAATCACGTCGGTGAAAAAATGGTGGTATTACTGGAAACAAGGCAATGTCAATGTGGAAAATTTCAGGCCTTACGGTTTCCATGTACACACGTCATCGCAGCATGTGCCTCTGTGAACATCTCATGGGAAGCATATGTTGATCCAGTGTACCAGATGGATATCATTGCCAACTGTTATGCTGCACCATGGACACCTATTGGGGAGTATCGTTATTTCCCAATGCCTGAAGGCCAGCCGATAGTGATACCTGACATGAATCGGTTACGTCCTCGTGGGAGACCAAAGGCGAGTAGGATGCGTAATGAGATGGACTGGCCTCAAGAACAAGGGCAGAGTTTGCGATGCACAATATGTCATAAAGAAGGTCATAACCGGAAGCGATGCCCTAACGTTGTTGGGTCGACTTCACAGTCTCATTCATAATGATGTATTGTCTTCATTGTGACATTCTCATATTGTGAACTAAATGTTGTTATCTCTTTTTTAGAAAACTGTTCTATAAGAAATTTATAATATCATAATAATTAGCATAAGATATTGAATACATAAAATTTGATAAATTCTAAAAACATCATTACTAATTGAGAGATGGAGACCAGAGACACACACATTCCACTTGCCTGAGGGGGAGATGACCATCACCCTCGAGGATGTCGCAGTTCTTCTCGGTCTTCCTATCCAGGGGAGACCCGTTATTGGACCCACTCGTGCAGCTTGGCCAGACCTTGCTCAACGCTTGTTAGGCGTTGATATTTTGTCCGACCGTAGGGCTACAGATGGATCGTCCATATCTATGCGTTGGTTGGAGTCGCAGATTCCACATTTACAGGATGATGATGATGAGCAGACCGTCATGCGTTACGCCCGTGCATATATCTTACGACTCATTGGTGGGACCATGTGTACTGATCACTCGGGGATGCACGTGCATATGATGTATCTACCCCTACTAGAGGACTTTGATCGGGCTGGGACGTACAGTTGGGGATCAGCCTGCTTGGCATACACGTACAGATCATTATGCAGACTATCCCATAGGGACCGTACAGGTCTTGGAGGATGCGTCATCCTTATTCAGATGTGGGCATGGGAGCGCATCCCATCATTCCGCCCTGACCTTGCTGGTCCACCGGTCGAGATGGAGGTGCTGCATGACGCTCCGCGTGGACGCTGGTATGATAAGTCATTTCTATTGGTTTTTTATTCTACTATGAGTTATTGACTATAATTTCTCATTATTTGTCATTATCGTTGTATTTTACAGGTGGTGTCAGCGACACAATTTCGACGTGGTTCCGAGACAGCATTTGGGCGTATATCGGCTACAAAACCGCATACTTGAAACTTAAAATTTTTCAA
Organism: Viscum album; assembly: GCA_963277665.1. Classification (NCBI taxonomy): domain Eukaryota; kingdom Viridiplantae; phylum Streptophyta; class Magnoliopsida; order Santalales; family Viscaceae; genus Viscum; species Viscum album. The sequence goes on along the minus strand of OY728127.1, from coordinate 1,517,029,777 downwards.
GTACGTGACTTTGAAAGACCATAAAACATAAAATAGAAGACCAATATAAATGAAACTTAAAACATGGATTAAACATATAAAAAATAGTTTAAAACAAAAGCAATTTACAAAAAAATGTTAATGAAAAATAATTTATAAGCTTTCAAAACCGCCTACTTGAAACTTAAAAATGTTTCAAGTACGTGACTTTGAAAGATTGTAAAATATAAACTATAAAACGAATATAATTGAAACTTTAAACATTGATTAAACATATAATAAATAGTTGAAAACAAAAGAAATTTCTAAAAAAAAGTTGATGAAAAGAAATTTATAAGCTTTCAAAACCGCATACTTGAAACTTAAAATTTTTCAAGTACGTGACTTTGAAAGACCATAAAACATAAAATAGAAGACCAATATAAATGAAACTTAAAACATGGATTAAACATATAAAAAATAGTTTAAAACAAAAGCAATTTACAAAAAAATGTTAATGAAAAATAATTTATAAGCTTTCAAAACCGCCTACTTGAAACTTAAAAAATGTTTCAAGTATGTGACTTTGAAAGATTATAATTATATTACTAATTAACTAATTAATTATTATATAATTAATAGTTATATTAATAATTAACTAATTAATTATTATATAAGTAATAATTAATGAGTAATAATTAATAATTAATAATTTAATGAATAGTTATAATTAATATTTATATTACTAATTAACTAATTAATAATTACTAATTACTTATTAATAATTATTAATTACTAATTACTAATTATAATGAATAATTATAATAAATATTTATATTACTAATTAGCTAATTAATAATTAATAATTACTAATTAATTAGTTAGAATTATTAATTGTATTTCTAATTAACTAAATATTTATTATATATGTAATAATTATATTAATAATTAATTATTATATAATTAATGATAATATTACTAATTAACTAATTAATTATGACATATTTAATTATTAATAATTACTAATTAATAATTAAAAATTATAATGAATAAATGTAATTAAAAATTATAATGAATAAATGTAATTAAAAAATAAAAATATATATTTTTAAGAGAAAGGCGGCATCCGCGATGCCGCCTTTCACCCGCAGCGCAAAGGCGGCATCGCAGATGCCGCCTTGCCCCGAAATGCAAAGGCGGCATCCCGGATGCCGCCTTTGAGGTGCAGTTTTAAAATTTGTTTTGCCGGAACCGTTTTCTGGCAAATTTTTTTTTTTTAAAACGTAAACAAAAAAAAAACCCGGGAGGAAGAGACGAAGTGGGGAAAAAGAAAAGGAAAGGAAAAAGGGAAAAGGGAAAAAGGGGGAAGGAAAAAAAATAAAAAAATAAATAAAAATAAAAATAAAAAATAAAACAAAAGACATTTATGATAATAAATGGGTGGTAATAAAATAAAAATAAGAGTTAAAAATTATAACAATAATGATAATAATATTGATATTAAAAATAACATCCTAAACTAATAATAATATTATTACCTTTGAAATAATTTATTAAGTTTTTTTATCACACATTTATTTTTATTTCTTTATTATTATTATTATTATTGTTATTATTATTATTATTATTTTGTTAATTGAATGACGGACGGGTCACTTGGCGGCGCTGGAGAAGTCGCACGGCTTCACAATTATGTTTCTCCCGTGTGTCGTATGCTGTCAAGTCCCGATGAGCTGGGCGAGGTCACGCGGCGTCGGCGAGGTCGCGTGTCAAGGCCAAAACATTAATTTATCAGCACAAAAGCGAAAAACCCAAATTGGGATCACCCCACATTTCATATATATATATATATATAAATAATCATTTGAAGCAGATACAATTATAAGATAAAACATAAAAATTAGAAACATGCCGCAGTGTGAAGATCGGGTGTGACACTTACAGAATATAAATACATAGGGGTTTCATTTAAATTATGTGTAATTGATGTAGTAATTTTATGAGTCATAAAGGACCTACATATTAGTTCCTAAGTGACTCTCCCATGTAATAGGGAATAGTGATAGGATAGAAATAAGTGATAAAATAATGTCATGGGGAATAATTATATTGAGAAATCCATCTCATATTGAGGGATTCTAAAGTGAATCTCTTTGACCATGTCAGTGAAATACTAAAAATAAAAATTATGAGTTAAATAACATTCCACAAGAGTCATATAATTTTCAACATACCAAAAAAACAAGGATTTTAAGTAAGGTGGTCGACCCATCATTAAAGATGTCCCTGAGAGGGATTGAGATAAGAAAACAATCAATTTAAAAACTAAAACAATATAGACCACGGTTTCACAAGAAGAATTCAAGATATATATATAATGAAAAACTATAAAATAATCAAATTATATTTTAATATATGAATGGAAAACCCATGTGTCAATACCCAAAACCAGATTTAGACATATCAAAATAAATTTATGGAAGAGAAAAAAATTGTGGTGTTTTAGGCATAGAATAAAAATGAAAATTATGGTTAATCAATTACTTGAGTCATTTGAAAGTCGCCAATTTAAAATTTTGTAACAATGGAATTAAAACAAAAACATATCATAGATCGTTTTAGGTGGGGATAAAACTGGAACACTAAATGTTGTTATGTTTTTTAAAATGGTTGGGATAGGCTTGAGATAAAATTATTATCCCCAATGTTTTGTTAAATAATAGTGATTGGACCACCCATACCAATGGTATTTTAAAAATAATTGTTATAACTTTATGGGTATATCCCAGAAATAGAGTATTTAAGTGGGTTTATTAATGAATCAAATAATAAAATTTTCATTAATATGAAATGAAAAGTGAAATAATCAAAGAACCAACCCATGATTTCTTGGGGAAAGGACCATAGATAAATATATAAAAGATAGTCTTATCCCATTTAAAACCTATCATGAAAAAATGATAAACCAAGGAAATAATATGGCTCAATTTTAATTGAAATGGATACTCAATTAAAGGGGGAGGATGAGATGTTCAAAGAGATAAATGGGAGGTTAAAACCACTAATTAAACTAATAAGTTCACTCCAATTGAAATATCAGGTACTACAAAATCCAAATATCTATATCTATAATTAATGAGTAAAACAATATTCCTAATAAATCATGAATATGAAACACCATACTAAATGTCTTATTAAATTACTACTATAGTGTAATAATGGGACACATAATGTGTATGTCAATAGAATCCCAAGTTATCAATGGTGGATGAAAATATTCCACAACAACATTATAAATGAGGAATGACTTTTCAAGGTATGTTTTGATTGAGAGTTGTTTTATATAGACTAACTCTAAACATATAGAAATAAATTATAACAAGATTTGACCCAACTGCATTGAAAGGAAATCAATCGTTACTATGAAAAATAAAAAGATATATTTCAATTATCTAAAATTAGAAATAAAGGAAAATAGATTTACCTTGTTAAAGTAAAGTGATGATATAGAATAATGAATGTATTACCAATCACCAATAATGGTTACCTCTTAGTGTCCCTCTTAGAGAGAATGTAATAATGAGTGAATGTGAAAGAAGAACACTACTCAAGTTGATAGAAATATGGATGAACCTTGAAAGAATAATTCATCAAGCAAAATCTATTCCAAAGTAATTATATTCTATTTTTAATAGGACAACACACAAAGTATGGTTAATTAGTTTATGTAGTTTTACCATAATGGAAGAGGTAAAGATAGGAAAAAGAGCCCTCTTAAGTATATGAAAATAGCAATGAATAAAAAAATGACGAAGCATCCAGGGAAGAAAAAATTGAAAATGGGATTTTTCAAATAATAAGACCCAATATAAATAATATTTAGGATATAAATTTAATTTAACTCCTAAAATTAAATTATAGTTGGTAAGCTTTTTTAGAGAAATATTACCTCAACTCACATAGCTTTATTCATGAATTTTTTTAAAATATAAATTTTAATTTTTATAAAAATATGTTCGGTGAAATTAATTTCAATTTTTAATTTTTAATGTTAAAATTAGTTATGGATTAATTTTATAGATTTTTTAGAATTAGTTGATTTTTTTTGGATAGTGAAAAAGAAAAATTTTAGAAAACAATCATTTTTTGACCTTAAAATTATATAATAATAACATAATGTTTTATGAAACATTTTATATACAACAAATATATGTGAAATAACTATTATAATTAATATAAAAAATAATGATGAAATTTTATATATATTCTTATCATTTTTGTATTAAGGCACTTTCATTTTTTGTAATTATGAATAGTATCATCGGTAAAACAAATATTATTTTCCATAATAAGATTTAAAAATGGATAAAAACAAAATTATATGGGCTAAAATGAGTCATTTTTGAGATTTTGGGATTGATAATGACATAAATAGAATTAAATAATTTGAAAATACCCAAGTGTGTCATCTCCCTCACTTATAAAAGTACACAACATCTTCTCTCGTATATAAAAATCAACAGCATATTATCTCATTCAATATATAACCAAATCCCTTACCAACATACCTTCCGGTTATCTAGATGTCCTTTTTCCAAAATACCATCTTTATAGGTCTTAAGGTGTAATCCAAAAGAGGTCTTCCAAAGAAGATATATGGATATTAAACGAGTTTTTTAATTTTATCTCTTCATGAAAAAAAATTATATTCATTGATAACCATGATGATATAATTAAACTATTATATACCATATAATTATTTGATCTCATTTTTCTGTATTAATAATTATTAATGTCCTCCATAAAATTTCGAATACAATTGATGTTCATGTATACATACGTACTACCAGCAATCCAAGTGAAGTATTTAATTTTTCATCACCACCATTCATTAATTGTTATAATGATGGATATAATGTTAATAAATTATAGTTATTACATAATTTTGACTCTATAAGTATAAAACATAATTTATATTATTACCCATCTACCCATTAAAATTGATAACAACCCTTGTGCATATGTGTGGACTACCACCTTAAGGAATCAATGTTATTCGTTTTCCTTTTCAGAAATTAAAGAATGATTATATATATATATATTGAATATATATGATATTTATATCATTATTAAAATTGTATATATTATGAAACTATGAGAACAATGTGAGGACCAAAACTACTATACTAAAAAAAGACATAAAAATGAAAAAGTTAACACTTGAAAACTATGATTTTAATAAAAAAAATTAAAAATATTTTTTGAAATGTTGTAAGTCAATAATATATAATATTAAAAGTTTTTATATGATTCTTTAATATAATTATAATAAAAATAAATTTATTATATATTAGTTTAAATGTACTTATCAGGTATTTTAAAGTTGAGTTAATAGATTTTTACAGTGTATAATTTTATATTATAATTTTATCTATTCTGATTTCCTATGGGAAGTGAATCTGATAATAATAATCAAAACAACATGAATTTTAATTTCATTTGATTGATTTTTATTATATTTTAATATTCCATTTCTTCTCTTTCTGGATCCCGAGTCAACATATATGTTATTTGGGACGGAAATTCTTTGAAAACCCATGTTATAAATTTTGTCCTTCCGCGATTATTTTTCTTTATCGATATTTTCTATAAAATAATTTCAAGAAAGTTTCTAAAATTATTAAAATACTTACTAAATTTATTTTTATCCATATTTCAGTATCTATAAAAAGGATTAAAAGGAATATTATCTTCATTTTCTTAATGATGTACAATTTTTTAAAGGTATTAATGAAATCATTATTTTAACATACACCACATGAACAACTTTTACCATCACTATAAAAAGTCTTTAATTTTAATCTTCATTTAGACGCTTCCATTTTCATTTTAAAGGAAAATATTTTTATCAATATTTTAGGAATTTTTATTTAAATTAAAATCAAGAAAAATATATATTTTTCTCTTAAATAAATGAAAATATTTGTCGAAGCTAATTTATAACTATTCTCTTACATGATGTTACATGGAAGTTATTCTTATTGGATTACTACTTTTTATTTATAAAATATTTATTTTACAATAAAACATGCAATTATAATGACTCAATGATCTTTTTTCATCCTTTACTAAAAATGGAATATACCTTATTTTGAGATCATTCGCTTCATTTTGATCATGTAATTTATTACACACCATTATTAATTGGACATTATTTCTCTCTATCATATATATATATATAATATCTTAAATGAATTCAGAATCCTTTTTACTGAATTGAAAATTTTTCAACTATATACCCTTTATATATATGGAATTAGTTGAAGGAATCTTATTGTGTTTGTTATTTATTTTCAGGGGTAAATATTGGTGTTTCCCATTCATCATCTAATATATATATTTATTGTCTTTTAAGGAATTTTGGGAGTGAATTGTATTGAAAATTTAAAATATGATGAATGCATAGGACATTCAAGTGATTGGTGGGGCATGGTTATAGATAGCCCTTGATGAATCGATAGGTCTCATGAAAAAAATTATCTAGAATTCTACGATAGATAGATATCTGGTTTACAACTAACCAATTGTTTTGAAAGATTTCTTGGTTTAGTTTCCCTAATGGTAGGATTCATGATATATTTATGAAGAGGCCTTAATCCTCATATACTAGAATTATGAATTTCTGATTCGAGATACTTTTTCTATTCAAATATAGTTCAGTTATTATGGGTGTTTATGATTCATAAAATCCCTATTTTTAATCTATACAATTTAACTTAAGTGTTCTGAATTACATTTTTTCAAAAAAATTACAATATACAGACTCTCTAAGTGATTCTCCTATGATGTATAGATTATTTACCATTTGTATAATTAGAATTAAGAAAAAAAATTGATAATATATCATATTGAGTAAGACATTATCTTATGAAAAGAATTATTGAGTTGGTGCATACTCAAATAAAATATTTTAAATAGAATGAATCCAATAAAGGGACATTATATTATAAAAAGTATATTCATAAAATAATATCTTATTACAATTTGAATAAGTTGATGAATCTATGTGTCAAACCGTAATAATAAATACATCTTAAGAAATGTTGAGGTCTTTTTATCTTACGCCTTGAAGAAGAAAAAGATATACCTTGTCTTTTGAAGTCTCTCTAGAAGTTATCTTATGATGAACTATATTATCAATTGGATATATTTAAAATATCTAGCTATTATTTAGAATAACAAGATTATTTTTATAATCCCATGATAATTCTTTTCATACATTTTAGATCATATATTCTGTCTACTCAGAATTTGAAAAATCTATGTCGAAAATCTATCTTACTAAGTAAGATATTATCGTATGAAAATAATTATTGAGTAGTTTTATACTCAAATAAAATATTTTAGATAGAATGATGAAAATAAGGTGAAATTTTCTTATCAAAAGGATATTCATAAAATATTATATAATTAAATTATGAAGAAGTTGAAGAATGTATATTTCAAACTATAATAACAATTATATCTTATGAAATTTTGAAGTGATATTTTATTATTCCAATAATAAGACAAAGATATAACTCATCTAACAATGTATATCAGGAAGTTATCTTATGATGAACTGTATTATCAATGGGATATCTGACAAATATCTAGCAATTAAGTAGAATGTCATTATTACTTTTTATATCTCTGGATAATTAATTTCATACATACTACATGATATCAGAAAAGATATTATACATTTAAGGAAAGTATGATCAGTAAAACATGTCACCTTTCCAGGAATAAAATGATCTGATGAAAAAGAATTTCTAACATCGCTACTGCAGAAATATTTTCTATATTTGGATAATAATGGATACATGTCCTTAATATATTGGCTTATAAACTTTAAAATATTTGGCTTGCTTGAACATTACTATTATCTTTTCAATAAATTCAAATTTATATATAAAAGGATTAATTATCCTCTATATGAAAAAATATGTACATGATGAATGAGTAGAACACACATATATATAAATAATCTCTATTATTATTCATAGAGAAAATAAAATAGAAATTATCTTTTTGGGATTTCAATTTTATCAGTTTCACTTTATTTAATTTTGAGATATATCTTTAATATTATCATATTATTAGAATTCATCTTCCACTAGTGTCAGCTGCTTTTGAAACTATGTGCTACAACCGTTCTATCAAAATTTTATTAATTATCTGTTGTCTACACTCATTATAAGATTGTTCATTGAGACTAAGGATATATATTGAAAAGGTATATCATGGATTAAATCTCTTGGATCTTTTTATGATGTGATATCTACATGAATACATCTAGTATCCATTGTTAAAGAAATAAGTTATAGTGAAAATCACAAAACTAATGGAGTAGAGTGTTCACGGAGTGGACTACATGATTTCTGTTCCCCTAGCCACTATAAATCTATTCTGTTAAATCTATTCCTATTTTGTTTTTATATTTTAACTATTATTTAATAATAAGGAAAAAATTTGATTGATCATACCTGAATATGGATGTTTTTTGTAAATAAAATATTTGGATCACAATTCACCCCCCCAAATCCTCTTAAGTTTTCTACATGCCATTATTTGGGACAAAAATGGGTATCGTACATCATTAATCTTGATATCACAGCATTAAAAGGTTGATGTACTAATATACATTTTCAAATTTCTTATATAGATGATAATAAATAATTTATTTCAATGGAAATATCTCTGTAATTTAATAGAGAAAATTATTTTATTTGGAAGAATCACATGACCATTTCCCTGAATAATCTTGGCATGAATGTTTATATCAAAGTAATAAATCATTTTGAAATGACTAATACAAAAACAAAAGTGTGGATAATACAGTTGAAGTAGAATATGATAAAAATTTGAAAAATATGAATGAAAAAATCTATGGATTGGGATAAAATGAATTCAACAGAGTTTCTCAATGAAAAAAACACCGAAAATGTGGGCCACTATATTAGTTTCTTAAGAAGGTAGCAAAAACATGAAGGCTCTTAGATATTATATAGTCATTATTACATTTTTAATCTTCAAAATGGATGAAGGGTAAGGTCTTACTCAACTTAATTAAAGGATTAATGAGATTTTCAAAAATACTTATACTCTAGGAACACCTATCACTAACCTCAAACAAGAAAAGAATGTTCTCAGAGTATTAACACCCAATTAGAATGGAATAACAGCTAATATTAGATAACATATAGAATTCAATAACACTAAAATAAATGATATCATCAGAACTCTTCTGATATATGAAGTTGAAATGGATACTGAATCTAGAGAATATAAAATTATCAATAAAGATAATTTTTCCTTAAAGGTTTCAAATTCTAATGATAATATGATGAACAAATGCGTAAATATATCTGAAACATCTGAAGAATATGACTCATCAAGAAATTATGAATCAAATGATGAACATTCTCATTTTTCTTAAAATTTCAAAAAGATAAATAACATGATAAGGGTTTGAAAACACATTTTAACATTCATAATAAGCACAGTGATCAATCTAAATAATTAATATGATATGTCTACAAGAAGAAATGACACTTCAATCATGATTTTCCACATCTTAAGGATGATAAAAATATAGATAATATATACTTAATAAAATTGGTTATAAGAATAAATCAAATAATTTTATGAATTCCACATGTAGTGATTTTAAAGATTCTTGATTGTTCATTACATCATAATCAGAAGCTAAAAATATTATTCAAACAGACAACATATACATTATGGTACATTCAAATGAGGTATATTTGTATTACTCATTGGATCTTTAGTATGAATTTGATAATAAAAAATGGTCATATGAGGAATTTAATGAATATTGTATCATGTTGGAAACAATGTATGAAATATTGAAAAAGAACAATAAGGCCCTCAAAAATACTTACAATAAAATCTTTAACAAAGACATAGATGTAGATAAAAAAATCAGAGTTATGGTATCAATTGGGAAAAACCAATATAATTAAAAATTTAAAGAAGTATGTTCTAATCATTAAGGATGATACATGTATTTTTACTAAAATATAATATTTTATAGAAAAAAATCATGGTAAAAATCAACAATAAAAATAAAATTTTGAAATATGAATTCAGGGTAAAAGTGACATAGAAACTATTTCATACCTAGTTCTAAAAACGAAAAACTTTCTAAAGTTACATGTATTAATTTTTTTGAAAATATAAATTATTCTAATATTTGTAATTAAAAAAATACCCAATTATTTTAAAGAAAAAAATATTTTATTTCTAAATACTTTGCAAAAAATTGCAGTTTTTTTAAGGAAATTAGTAAAAAAAATTGGATTCTTAAGTCCATTATAGAAAAAAAAAATTGACCCAATGGATTTTTCATACCTATAAATGTTGTTTTCTGATTTTTCATTATAGGGAAAAAACCATAGGAATAGTAATAGAAAATATAGTATGGACAGTGGTTCTTCGAGTCATATGAGTGGATATTTCTCAAATTTTTATTCATTATTAAAAATTTATGTAGACTATACCACATTTGGTGATAATGGAAAAAAATATTTGGTATTGGATATATAAGAAATCATCAATCAATTCTCATCAACAATGTTTTTTATGTTGAAGGATTGAAGCACAACCAGATAAGTATCTCTCAAATTTGTGATGATAGTAATTTAGTTTATTTTTATAAAAATTCATATTTAGTTTTAAGAGATAAATCTATAATGTTTAAAGCACTTAGAATAGAAAATGGTTATTCACTATATCTCAATTACATGTGTAGAAAAAAAATGTATATTTTTTAAATGATAAAATTGAGGAATCGTGGATTTGGTATAGAAGGCTTAGACATTACAATGTTAATTATTTGAATAACTTATCTAAAATAAATTTTATTTATAACATTCTTCACCATAATTTGGACAAAAAGTTGTTTTTTGATGCATGTAAAATTAAAAAGAAACAGAAGTCTTATTTTAAACTAATTAAATAGGTTGTTAAATCAAGACCTCTTGTTCTTATCTATATTGATCTATTTAAACCTAATGTAACTACAATTATTTCATGAAAATCATTTTTTATGGGTTGGTTGATGATTTTTCAATATTTTTATGGGTTTAATTATTAAAACATAAGAGTGAAGACTATTATATTTTTATTAATTTTTGTAAAATTGTGGAAAATGAAACGAATGGTAAGATTTTTTTTAGAATTGATCATGGAGGTAAATTTGAAAATCATGAATTTAATTCATATTTCTCTAAGAAAATAATTAAACATACATTCTCAACACCCAGGACACATCAATAGAATGGTGTTGTTGAGAGGGGGAATATAAGTTTACAAGAAATATATAGGACTATGTCATGGGAATATAACATGCACACTAATGTCGAGGATGAGTCTATTAATACAGCATGTTATGTTATTAATAGAGTTACAATAAAAAATATCTTAAAGAAAACCCTCTATAATATGTGGGGTAATAAAAAACCAATGTTAGGATACTTCAATGTGTTTGGATATATGGTTTATATCTTAAACAAAAGGGATAATCTTTCTAAATTTGATCGAAATTCTGATGAAGGTGTCTTCATAGGTTTCTCTACTACTTACAAATACTATATAGTTTTCAAAAAATGTTTGTGGATTTTTTATGGATAGAAACCTATAAAATATTATGGAATTGATTTTTTTGATCAAATAAATGCAAACAACTAACAGAAAATTGATTTTATCAATGATGTGAGACATGAACCTATCTTTAGAAAAATAAAAAGATAATGATTTGAACATGATTACATTAAACCAAATCTATAAATGAATTCAAATAGAGAACCATAAATTTTATTTCTTATATTACAAATAAATATAAAATTACATCCTTTATATATTGTTATATCAACCTTAGATTAAAGTGTATAAGTTAGAAAAAATATACGAAACTAAGAATAATTGTTTTTTGTTATGTCTTAACTAGAACCAAATTATATAGAAGAATATATATCTAATAAAATTTGTTTCATGGAAATACAAGAAGAGTTAAATTTGTTTAAAAGGAACAAAATATGTTAATTAGTTTAAAGACCCTCTAATTATAATATTGTTTGAATAAAATGGGTATTTAGAAATAATCAAGATGATCATGGTGTGATAACTAGAATTAAATATAGATTAAATTCCAAGGGAAATAATCAAGAATAAAGAATAAATTATACAGAATACTTTGTTCCTAAAGCTTGGTTCTAAGCAATTAGAAACCTTCTAGCATATTCGTCTTATATGTATTTTTTATTATATCATCCAAAATTTAAATATACTTTTAGATAATTATTTTTAATTGATGAAGTATATGTAGAAAAAAACCTAGATATGAAGACCACCACTTTCAATATATAATTTTTAATATTACTAATCCTCTATAAGTACTTAAAAAATCACCAATATCATGGTATAAGATATTAAGCTATTTTCTCTTATCTAATCTTTTATAGTAGTTATGGAAGACCCTATGATTTTATTTTTGTACCAATAAATCATCATTGATGCATTTAATTTTAAAATCAATGCGAAAATAATTTTAAATGAGTATGATGGGTGATTTAAACTCTTTATAGGATTTAAAATATATCAATTTTTACTTTCAAATTATTTTAAACCAAAAAAATACAAACTTGATTTACATAAAAAAATTCACTTAAAAATATTAAAACATACTCAACTTCTATGAGATTCAATATTAAAATTGATATGGATGAAACAAAAAAACCTGTGGATAACAAGTTGTATATAAGAATCATTGAATTGTTACTAAATATTACTATAATTAGACCATACATTTTGTTTCTTCTATGTTATTTTAGATTTAAATCAAATATTAAAGTATCTCATTTAAATTCTGCCAATAGAATTTTAAGTTATATAAAATAAAATATTTTACTTTCAATTATTTTTAAAAAAAAATTATAATAATAATTTAACTTCATATTTGGATGTTGGTTTTAAAGATGTATACACTTTTGGAATATCAACTCAATAACCTATCATTTTCAGATAAAATCATTAATATCATGGTTGAGTAAGAAACTACAGAAAATATCATTTCAAACTGATAAAGGTGAATATATTGCAGTAGGAAGTTATTGTTCACAAGTGTTGTGGATGAAACACATCTTAAGATATTTTAGATTTAATTTAAAGTGTGTTCCAATCAAATGTGGTACCACTACTGCTATCAACATTTCAAATAATCTGATGATCAATTTTAGATAAAAGAACATTGACTTATGGAATCATTTTTAAGAGATAATGTACAATGAAATGAAATACCTTGGAATTATTTTTCACTGAAAATAAATTAGCACAAATATTTACTAAACCCTTTACTTATAATTGATTTTATTTTATTAAATTGAAATTTGGTTTTTTTAATTTTCCATAATATTATTTCGAAATTATTATGATTTAAAAAATATTGTATTTGAGTAAAGAAATTATTTACATTACATAGTTAAATTTTTCTCATCACTATTTTTATTATAAGGTATATCTAATTAGAACACATCACCTAGATATTGGGATTATTACCCTACACATCACTACATGACCTTTTATTTACCATAAAACCAAATAATTTTCATCAATATTATACAAAAAACCTCAAGAAAACCTTTAAATCCTCTATTGTCTCAGATATATAAACCCTTCTTGTCGTAGTCTTCCAAAACATTGAAACCATTGATCAACATTGGTGAAAATAAAAAGAATTTATGGATATTTCTTAATAATAGTTAAGTAACAATGAACATTATTAGGAATTCTCATTGGATGAGAAATTTATTTTTCCTAGCTCGATGGAACTAGTATGATGCTTTGGAAAGTCATCAATCCTTAGGGATGTGAATACTTTTTCGATGAAAAATTAACCAAATTTGTTTTTGAAATGGATGTATGTGAGTTATGTGACACATGATTGTTTCATTTCATTGATAATGATGACCACATCACTATAACCGTGATCCAAAAAATATTTTCATTAACCTTATTTAAAATGGATAAAGATTTCAAGTGCCCACATGAAGGCTATATAGATTTTAGTTCTTTGTTTCATGCCATAGATGAGGTTAGTCCACCAGAGTTTATAAAGAAACTATTTGGTTCTTCCTCTGTAGAGAATAATCCATTGATGGATTTTGAACTAGAAACAAAATTCTTTATCATGTTTATCTAATACAACATCGCTCTACACTATGGTGAGCTTAAAGATGTTTTATTTAAATTCATTACTCTATTATATTTTTTATAATTGAATATACTCTTAATTTAGTATGGCATGTTATGAGGTACATGTGGCTTATATAGAATATGATTTTGAATTTATTTCATTTCCTAAGAATATTAACAATGGTATTTTGAAAAGATAGTATTTTTTTAAAAGTTAACACAGAAACATGTTTTCATGGTTTTCCAACATTTAGTGAATGTATTTCGAGAATAAGTGGGTTTTGAAGGAATTACTCTTTGAGAAATTTAGTTCCAATGAAATTAGAAGCTAAATTTAATCTTTCTTCAAATAAGGGGAGTTATCCCACTTCTAATAATTACAAATTATTTCTGACAAACCATTATAGAGATTATTTATATAAGAAAGTCTTGGTGATGATAAAACTCATTCCAAAATATGAAGTAGGCTCAGTGTTTTTCTTAAATCTATAGAACGAACTTCTCCTCAAGAGTGTTCACCTCTTAAACCTCTTTTTATACCAATTCCATAAAATATAGTTTTATTTACATCTAATGTTACTATATTGTTTTCGGTGGGTAAATATTGGACTATCTCATTGTAAAATAGAACTTCACGTCTTATTATTGATTAACATTCTGGAGAATTGGGTACATTATTTGTAAGAAAAATTAAATCTGAATCTCCAGACTCTCATCATGTTGAATAAATACATCATTTCATGGAAATTCAACTTGTTACTATTGAAGTTATATATGTTCAACAACGTATATTTTCTCATATCAATGAAAACTGTAGAAATTTAGATGTACATGATGCCAGTATAGATACTATTGAGAGATTCAAAGAAAGTCATTCTAAGACATTACATGAAGTGGAATCCATGAAATCATAGGTATTTGAATAAAGAAATTTAATTTAGACTATTTTTCATAATATCTTTTTAGGAGATGATATTGTATAATTCAATATGAAATTTCAATCTATGGTAATGAAAATTTCATTAGAAACCATTACATAAACCTTGAATTGATATGATTTTTTCTCTATATTAGAAGGAGTTTTTATAGTGATTCGCATAATGGATTCTAAAACTACCTGTATATAGTGTGACCCACTACCCAAGGAAGTAATTCAAGGTATTCAATGGGACATAACTTATGAAATCATATTGATGGATGTTTTTCCTCATAATTTTCTCATATCAATTGATCATTAAATAAATGAAATCATAATATTTTCAAAAGAGATGATTTTTTTGTTTAAATTTTGATGTCGTATGTTCAAAAAAAATTTAATTTTTATCATCACTAGTTTATAGATGATGGAGGGATACCCAAAAAATAACTTTTATGTTTATAGAGGATGTTTGAATATTTACAGAAAATTTTTGTGAGTAGTATAAAGGCCCAATTGTCAGGAGATCAAGAAGAATAATATGTTGATGTTGTAGTTGGGCCTCAAGAAAATATAGTACCACAAAGAGTAAAATATATTGTTCCAATTGATAATTTGTTAGAGATCTTAGATAACTAGTTTTTGGCCTTGAAGAAGTTTGTAATATGTTTTTTAATGAAAGGATATGTTCACATCATTTTTGAAATTTCCTAGAGATGTTATAGAATAGATTTTCTATGACTTTTGACTTTTTTAAGAATTAAATGGTAAAAAAGATAAATGATTTTGTGGATCATTATTTCAAATTAGGAGACACCATCTAGAACCTCCCATCATCGATCTCCATGTATCCTATTGGAAAAGAATAAAATAAATATTTTATCATGTTGATCTTTAAAAAATGGAAAATCAAATATATGCCTAAGAAATTCCTTTCCTAATACCAAATTTTTTTTCTAAACAACCATTTTTAGCTAATTTTATTTTTGACCTGGTAAGAGATCACCAATTTTTTTCCAAAAATGAATAAATCTCTGTAAGGATTTCTCAATATGATTAGTCGAATTTGGATATATTGGTAGAGAGATGGTTGATTCTCTTATTCCTTTATCTTCTCGACCTACTAAACATCCCTTTTCATTCAAATAACACCCAATATATGTCCATTAAATTTTAAGGTGTAAAAAAATTCATAATTCCTATTTCATGTGATGGTTTCCTAGAGGATGGGAAGTTTACAAAAAATTTAATGGTTTTCATAGACATTTAAATCATGATTGGTTAATCCTTTTTTAAATATTTGAATTATGATTTTTATTTGACTTATTAATTTCATATGATATTAGTACATTTCTTTTTCTCTTCTCTAGAATCTTTTTATTCACATCACATTATGTTTGTACTTATTTCCAAGTTCTAACTTTTTATTTTGTATTTATATGGTTTCTTACTAATTAATCACTTAATTAATTTACTCAAAATTCTATTCTCAATCTAAAGCATCCACTATTTATTATTGTTCAAGTGATATATTAATTGTGTTCCTTGTTGTAATTCTTTTTGATATCCCAAATAGGGGGTAGGAAAAGCAGAACACAAAAATTTAAAGTCTTAAAATTTTACCAATGTAATAAATTGAACAACAACTCTATGATTAAAAATTTGGGGTGACATAGTTGGTATCATAGGGATTTTAGTACATTCTTGAGAAACTATATTCTAAATTAACATATCTAGAATTATATTAATTATAAACCCTTAGGGTATTTGAGAAACATTTCAATGAAATAGAATTTTATTTTATGGAACAATATTCATAATTATTTTCAGCTAACTCAGTGTGTTCCATTTTCAGAGATGTAATTAGAAGAAGAAATAGAATCAATAAGATTAGTTGATACAAGTATTTCCCTACAATGTTATTCAATATATCTAGTTTTTGATCTAAGTAGATCATGTCCATATTATGGAATATTACATTGCTTATGAAAAAAATAATTTTTCCATATGAAGGGAATTATTATTTTGCGATGTTATAAACCTATATTAGACAATTTCATGTGACAGAATCCTCCATTTTTATTTAGAACTATTATATCAATTGTAGCTAAACAAATAGATCAAGTCCCTAAAAAAGAAATATAGGGACTCTATAAGTAATAAAACTGATATGGTAATTATAGATGTATACTTTGAGAAGGGGTAAATTAAAAATTGGTGGTAATTAATCTATAATACTAAAGTGGTGTATGGAGTATAAATTATTTAATATAGAGGTTTTAAATTGATATTATTTGATAAATACATCCCTTGATAATAGTGAACTAAAATTGAGGTGAACTTCCTCGCATTAAAGGATAAGGGAGAAGAAAATATTTTACATAATGGGGATAACATTACAAGATTATCATGGAATGATATATACTATGTATGTAATTGGGAAAGTATGATTGATTGGTTCTCTGATGGGATTAATTTAGGTCTTTGAAGGGAAATGGAATATAAATATTTTCATTATATGATTATATTGTATAATGTTCAGCAATGATATACAAATTATTTTCATGTTCTTATATATTCATTGGACAAAAATAAACTAAGAGAACGTATAAGAACCAATAAAAAGGAAATGTTTCAAAGAAGAAAATGTTGGTATGGTATTTAGACCAAGTGATAATTATGGAATGAAACACCTGTGTACTTGATTAATGGTAATTTGGGTTTGTTTCAATTCTCGATAAATAGGTTATAAGTCTCTTTAATTAACAAAAAATAAATAAACCACATTTATCCATAACGGTAGTTGTAAAAATATGGGAAATTATTTCAACTAATATTCGATGAATTAAGTGAAACACTAATAGATGATGCAATGGGGAGAATGGCATGATTATGTGAATACTATAGAAGATTTTGAAGTTTTGAAATTTGTGATGGGAATTAGTTTGAACATAACCTCAGATTTAGTTAATTATTTATTTTATTATGGCCCTCTTCACTCTTTTATATCTTCCACGGTTTCCCTGAAAATAAATATTTCTCAAGAACCATGTGAGTAGATTCATCAATCCACACTCCTAGTGTAAATATTATTGAAATAAGAATATGTTAGTCAGTTCTCATTTTTACACCTAGAAATAACTTATTTTAGAACATTATGATTTCACTAATGATTGAATTTGATATAATCCACTGTATGGATTTTTTTTCAAGTTATAATATTAAAAAAATCTAAGAGCAGTATATTACAATTCTTGATGGTGATGTGGAATCCCTTACATAAATAATAGATACTGCATCATTTTAATCTTTTCTAGACCCACCTCTAGTAGATATCCTTGATGATTTTTTTAGAATATTAGATGATGAAACCTAGTTAAGGTAATAGTATTCTTAGAATATAGAAGGTATTAATAGTGCATGAATACATTGATGGGATTCTAGAAGATCTAACAAGGAATCCACGTAATCATGAATTTGACTTCTCTATTGATCTTGTCCCTGATGAAAACAATATCCCTAATGTTTTCTAAAAGATGGTCAAAGGGAAATTAGTTTAACTGAAGAAAAAACTTTTGGATTTTTGTGATAAGGGGTTTAGATTCCACAGTGTTTCACCAAAGGGACCCCCTATTCATTTTTTTAAAAAGTAATATCAGTCAATAAGGTTGTGCATCAACTATAGGGAAATAAATTCCTTTACCAAAAAGAATAGGTATCCTCTAGCCCCAATTGTTGATTTTATTATCAACTCAAAGGAGCTCTATATGTTTTAAAATATTTATCTTCATTATGGGTGTCACAAAGTCCATGTAAAAAAAGAATATATTCCAACAACATTATTTCAAATGAGTTTTGAACACTGTGAATTTACAGTAATGAATTTTGTATTAACTAATTAACCTTGTGTTTTTATAGATTTGATGAATTCACTATTAAAGGATTTACATGTTAATTTTTTGTGGTATTTATAAATAATATATTTATATTTTTTAAAATATTTGATAATTATAACAGTAATTAAAATATTATTTATAGGAATCGTAGATAAAATTACATATAAAAAAAGATAAAAAATATAAAACTTCTCTTCATAAAGATTATTTTATTATACATATCATCTCTATGGTTATTATATATGTCGATACATCAGAGAAAATTTTGGTAATGGAATGGGGAATGCTAATGAATATAATATGGGTATGATGATTCCTTGGATTAGAAATCTACTATCAATTATTTATTCAAAATTTTCCTTTATTATCTAACTCGTTAACCATTTTTATATATAAAGGGAATATGTGTATATGGTTAGAATAATGTAAATAAATTTTGAAAAATTAATGTGGATATTGTTTAATGAACTATTATTAACATTTTCATCAGGAAGTAATGGATTTTTCGGATATAGTGATGCATAAAATAATGGTCTTCGATGTGTCCCTATATAGACTATTATAGTTATTTACTATTCATCTTGGTAATTAATGAATCATGAACTATATTGTCCAACATGTGATCTAATGGTGGAATCCATAATATTTCAATTAAATTTGTGGAGGAATTACATTTTTATTGAAAAATATAATATATATATATATATATATATATGAAAAAAATGATAAATATAACTACTTATATAAATATGTTAATATTATGAAAATGTGATTGTTAGAATTACTCAGGGAAACTGATTTCTCAATAAACTACTACTTAGGAAAGATATTAAAGAAACTGATGAATTGAGTGAGAATGATCATGGAATTCAAACTAAGTTAAGGATTTACAAGGATTCAATAATCCGGTACATAATAAATTTAGATACGGGAATTATTAGGGAAGGGAAAGCATAACCCCTTTTACAAATTATTTACAAAACATACTTATTTGAAATGATACGTTGATCTCAGTATTATTGTAATAATTTAAGAAACATTTTCACGTTTTAATGATAGAAAACTTGATAATTTTTTAATGAATATGTTGTACTTAAATTTGGAAAGATTTTATGTGTCCCTTCCTCACCTAAGTTGATGTGATAATTTTTAGATGAAGTACATAGCTCAAATTTTTTATACACCGAGGTATCATAAAAATGTATTAAGTTTTGGAGGATCATTTTTTGTAGGCCATTAAAAAATAGGAAATTATAGACTATATACCATGATTCTTGTTTTTTCAATAGGAAGAGGATGGGATACAATATAGTAAAAGATTCATGAACCTCATACCTATTCCTATGTGTAAATATGATGATATTAATAAGAAAGTTTTTACTATATTTCTAAATATTCCATGAAATATCGATAACTTATATTTTTTTTATCACCATACCAAGTCATTAAATTTTCTTCCGATAAGAGAATATATACTTCTAGGGCCCCTTATGTGGCTCTATAATAATGAATTTATGATAATTCATTGTTTACCTCCTTATATTTTTTCCAATCATGATATGTGTTCTATATATAAATTATAAAAGATATGTCATATTGGTCTTGATGAATAGAAAATTTTTAGCAATACCTATAATCCTTAAACTGATGAAAAGTCTGAAATGACTTTTTGGACAACAGAATACATTTTGAGGAAATGCACCCATGACTTTCAAGTTGAGTGGGATAATTATCTAACATTGGTGTAATTTTAATATAATAATAACATCTATTTATTCATTTAAATAGAAGTTTATGAATCATTTTATTATGAAAAATTACATACACTATCATGTTGAGATGAAGTTGGTGAAAGTAATATTTTATTCCCAGAACGTGTTGACAAGATAGTTTTGAATATATAAAAATTCAAATTCATATCATGAAAGCTTAATGTATGAAATAGTTTTATGTAGATAAACTAATGAGGTATTTAGAATATCAAGTGGTATATCATCATTTTTTGTTATATCTTCATGGATAGAGGTTATAATATTTAGTAAGAATGTGAATTTTAGTTTTTTTGTACATCTGATTTTTTGAAATTCTAGAAAGAATTTTAGCAGTATATTTCCATTTGGAAATCCCTCCTAGCCTCACTAAAGTTCATGACATGTTATATATATATATTTATTAATGAAGTACAAACCAAACCCATCAACTTTCACAACCTTAGAAGAAATAATAATTGGCACCTAATTTATCTTCTTGTAATGATCATACCTATATATTATTGGTAGTATAGAATAAATATTTGTGAATTGGATGACTTGATTATGTAGGTAATTTTTAGGAATAATAAAATTGAAGAGGAAACATGTGAACATAAATATGTTATGATGTATATCTTACCACATATATTCGTGAGGTGAAATGCGAGAAATTTTGAGTCCAAAATGTTTAAAGTATGGAAGAATTTGATACACAAAATTAAATTATAGAAAGTATGATTTCATTTTTAGAGAAACAATAGGATAATGAACATTCCTTTATTTAATAACGTGATTTAAATATATTATTTAACTTTAAATAAATTTAGTATTATAAAATTAATTACATTTTTCAATTCAACATGTCATAATTATATTTGGATGATTTTTTGAGATTATTTATAAATAGAGGATTTTTTGATCAATGGTGAAAAATAAAGATTTAAAAAAACATTCAATTTTTCAAAATTTTAATTATATAAGAATAAATATATTGTTTATGAAATAGTTTTTATAAAATAAATAGATATTATATAATTAATATATTTCATATGAAAATATAATTTTGAATTTATAAATATATGATCTACATTTGGGAAATCTAAGTTGTGTTTTTGTTCAAATAAAAGTTTTATTCTTCTCATTAAATTAAGTATTTATATGAATTTTTTTGTTTTTGTTTCTTTATTCAATTAATTATCATTCGGTTTAACTTATTCCAATTAACTACATTAGAATCAATAGTTTACTTTATTTTGTTCTTAAATCATTTTTAAACTTAAAAGGACATTTTTTGGTAAAATGTATTTTTCGGTTTTTATAGGTTTGCATTAAAACTAATTTAAAAGGAATAGAGAAATTATACATTATAATATTTTATCCTTGTTTTGAAACAAAATTATCAATTTTTTTAAAGATTCTAACATTCATTTTATTCATTATTAGTAGTAATATTCATATAAAAATTTTGTTACTATGATAAGAGTTAAAATATGTTAAATGGGTTATAAACAAAATTATAACAGTTATAATGATATAAAAACTTGTATAAATTGTATATTATGTTCATATTTCATCCATATATAATTGACACTCTAAATATGAGTAATTTTTGAGTTATTTGGATTCATTAAGGCATTAATAAATTTTAATATTTTGAACATTTACAACTATATCATATCACCCATGTATAGAATCAAACCACATATCCTATATTATCTATACTCAAATTTCCTAGTTTCTAGAAAAATTGTAAAGACCCATCCTTAAACAATAAATATTCTAGTTATTTTAAATCTAGAAATCCATTTACTTTCCAAAAGATATTTTTGGTTTAGAGTTTCATAGAATTAAGAAAACTCTTAAAAGGAAAACCATAAATTACAAGTAGATTTTTATACTCATTATCAAAATTTCCACCATAGGGAACCCTTTTGAAATAAAACAAGTTTTCTCCTCATGTAAATTCTTCATAGTTTTACCCTTATTTTCATCCCTGTATCTATTATCCCTTAAATAATATGCAAAACATTTTAAAACATAGGATGAAAAAAAATTAGTAAGAGACATAAAATAAAGAAAAATGTTAATCAAGTGACAAACATGAAAACCTAGGTAATATTTACCTCTATCTCAAAGTTGTTTGTGCTATGTAAATAAATATTTTTCTACGAAAAACACGCACAATTGTACTCTAATAAAATCATTTAATCCAATAGAATGAAGAATAAATCCATTTTCAAAACATATAGTATCACATTTATAAAACCCTTTAAACCCATTTATAAATGGAAATATATAATTCAAATACAATCACTACATAATGGTATTGAGATCTATAATGGTTCTCAGCCTTCGTATATGCTATATCGTGCTCATATGTGAGCTATTATGGGGATCAACCATTTGTATATGATATATTTGGCTCACCTTTGAGCTATAATGGGGATAAATGATTAATTTAAATTGAGTAACCAATATGGAAAACCTCCAACTCTGGAGAAACCAATGAATTAGAAGTTATTACATAACCAACCATCCCTAGTTTATCACAGAACCACTGATCATTGGATTATAATAAAACCACCCATCATTGGTTTATCACATAACCACACATCACTGGTTTATCACATAACCACCCATAATTATAAACAATAAAAAAGATCCATATCAAAATCATAAAACATGAATAACTTTATTATATAAATGCTTATAAGGAAAATATCCCTTCCATTTAAATATAACATATTTTTTGGAAAACTATACATGTATAATGGAAAAAAATTATTTGAAAATAATTTTATAATATCTCAAATTAGGCTGTTAATAATTTAGGATTCATTATTTCATTAAAAATTCACATATTTGGTATATGTTTAAAAAATATTACTTTCATATTTTTGTGGGAAAATTAACAAAGAAAAAATTTTAGAAAATGAAAAAAAGAATAATTTAAGGATATTTTTTAAAAAGTCAAAAATAATTGAAAGTGACATAAAAAATAATTATAATATATTAAAAAAATTCAAACCAATTTTTTAAAACCGAGACATCAATGAAAAATAGAGTTTTTGGGAAGCTTTAAAAAGATAATTTTAAAAATAAAGACTCTTATAAATACCATTACAATGGAGTGAGCATATATGAAATGAAGGGATTATAAGTTTTAAATATAAATCCAAATAAAATGATTAAATATAATTTGTATTATTCAAAATTCATTTCATGCATAATCTTATAATGACATTTCCAATAAATTTAAATTTAACCCAAAGAATGGAAATTTTGTAAAGATGTCCTTTTCTTCACATTTAAATTCCTTCAATCATGCTCAAAACTCTTTTATAATGTTTTAAATAAAGTTATTAACTCATTCCATAAATATGTTCATATTATTAATACCTTTTAGGAAGATTTTATAACATATTATTATCCATTTATTAATAATATATCATTATTTTCTTGGATTCAGGTGCGATTGTTTTAGGGTTTCATGTTCAGTTTTTTTGTGTATAATTATTGATGTTCTTGTAAAATTAGATTACAACCCCAAAAGTGGAATGTAATAGTATTAATGAAATTCTAGTATTATTAATGTTAATTTATATAATTTTTATTTCTTACATTATTATGATTCATTAGATAAAGCTTTAATGGTAAATGTTCAGTTTACTTTGGTGGTTTTTTTAAACATCACTAACTAATTTTATTTTATTTAATATTATGTTTATATATTAGTTCAAGAAAAATAAATATGATATAAAATACCTATTAAATTATTATTTTACCATAAGTATAGTTTCATTACCATACATTAAATTGGTAATGGAAAACAAACAAAATCATTTTTCATGGAGGTGATTAAATGAAAAAACATAGAAAGTAGAATCATTTCTTTTCGTAAGAGGATATGAGAAATGAAATAGATATGATATATTACTTTATAAAAATAAAACCCCATTATATAAATTATTTTTAATTTTTCATTAATTTATGGATGAATTATGTTATGAGAAATTAGAAAAAGAAAAGAAATAAAGAGAGGTACTTTGACAAAATTGCCTCTGGAATATCACTTCCTTAAGAGACCCTTGAGGTCCTCAGATTTGGACTTTTTGGGAGACCATCATAATTATGATGCGAATAAAAAGATGATGAGATTGTTTGATTCATATTTTTTGAGTTTAAAATCTTTTTTTATAAATGGGGAGATGAGGGGGTGGTATTTAAACTTTAGGAGATGTGTGTTTAACTGAATAAAATTAATATTATTTTATACATAGGGATAACCACTTTGAGGTGGCACTAAATTACAAAAAAATAGGTCATTTAATATTATATAAGTTTATTAGAGTCTATAAACACCTCAAAAACCCATTATATTTTTTAGATTTAATGTACTTAATATTTTACCTTTTTACCTTTTACTCATTTCATTTTTTACCTTTCCTACGGTAAATAATTGTTTACCATAGTTCAATTTTTATTGGTAAAAATTAAATTGACCTTAAAACATAATATTTAATTTTTTAATTAGAATATGGAATCCATTTTACATAATTAAATTCAGATCATTTTAAAGATTATATTTAAAATTAATCTCATAGACACAATGAAAAAGTTGGTTTTTAAAGTGACATGTTCAAAACCTTGAAATGTTTTCATATCCAATTTTAATTTGAAAATTATTAAAATGATAAAAATTGGTTTAATTTATGTATAGATTATATAATTATACTTTAAAGACAATTTGGAATATAATTTAACTATATAAATAAACTAGAAGAAAAAACTGTTTTCAGATAAAATGCTCTATTGTTCACTATTCATCAAAAAATGAAACATGTTAGAAAATTACCAATAATGTATACTAAGATAATTTTTATATTACTTTTTAAAATATAATGTTTATTTTTTAAAAATAAATTTATAAATGTATCGAATTTAACTTTTAAACTACTGGCCATCGAAAGGCGACAAAATAGCCTTTTTGAAAAATATTACTTATTTGGATTAAAACTCAATTTATTTTTATATTAATCCTATAAAACATATTTGATGAATTTATAAACATTTTATTGAATATATAATATATAATTATTATTATTATATTTTAATAATAGTTATTAACATTTTTTTTGGAAATAAAATTCTGTTATAGGAAAATAGTTTTTAATATAAAACACCATTAATATTCGATGGATTTTTATTTTTATTTGTAATTAATTGATAACCAATGAAATATTTTTATAAAAAAAAGTTTAAAATATATTTAATTAATTTATTTAATCTCATTCATTCTCTCCAATCCAGTGACAATCTTATATCAGTCACCCTTAAATAATAATATTTAGTAATTTTTATAATATTGAAGTGTCATATCTTTCATGATATTGGGCATATTGATTCCTTCTAAAATATTTGGATATTAAATTCTACCCCATTAAATAAATTTTTCCCTCAAAAATTCAAATCAATATCAAAAAATAAGTTGTTTTCATTTCCAAGATACCTTTTTTGAAATATCACATCAAAAATGGAGCAAAAAAACAGCCATTTGAAAATAGAAAAAGGA
Organism: Viscum album; assembly: GCA_963277665.1. Taxonomy (NCBI): domain Eukaryota; kingdom Viridiplantae; phylum Streptophyta; class Magnoliopsida; order Santalales; family Viscaceae; genus Viscum; species Viscum album. The sequence goes on along the minus strand of OY728127.1, from coordinate 1,517,003,428 downwards.
ATGAATGAAGATCACTTGAGATAACACATACTAGGTTTAAATTAATGAAAACATGGTAATAAAATAGAAAATATAAAGAACACGTAATTATAGAGAGTTGTAGAGAACATGATTATGATAGCTTTAACAATCACAAAAACTATACATCTATGATAGATTGAAAGGCCATTGATTTCTTGGTATGAAAAGTAACTGATATGTTATTTTTGAAATTATTTTTTTGGAGTTGAGGAATTATTTTATGACCTAGACTAAAATCATAATTAAATATACATAGTTTATAGGAATATTTTCACCCTCCTATTGTCACTAAATGATGAGTATTCAAAATGAATTTTCATACCTAAAGAATCATAATTATCATCTACGGATCAAAAAAATCAATAAACATATACCTATATATTCCCCCTATGTTATGTAATTAACCAAAAACCAAATAGTTAGTACAATATAAATTATTCTACCAAAAATAATAAACCATTTTTTGAAAAAAAACTAATTAAATTTCCAAAATTCAATAGTGCTATCTAGAGTTTAACATTGACCATTCCACAAATAACTAAGGTTAAAATGCTTCACAATATTCCAGAAAAAAACTGTAACCCAAAAATTATAATAATTTGATAAAATATTTTTCAAATATATATATAATATTTATTAGTAAACAACTTGAATCGCTCTTAACATCTCATAACAAAAATAAATTTCCCTAATAATCTTAAATATATACTAATTATTTCTATAAATAACATGAATCAACACAAATCATAAATGATTACAAAAGTTAAATAATACATTCATTTCTAAAATTAAATCTCATTTTATTCTATTTAACATTATGATATAATTTTCCCAAAATAGTGAACATATTCTGAAATAAAATTTATCACATAATCTCTAAATAAATTTACAAACCCTTGGATATCATTATGATAAAATAGATCATCCCAAAATAAAATTATTTCTAATTGACAAAATAGTTTACCTAAGAAATATCATACTCAATAGGAAATCACATTATTCAGTGGTAAGAGATCCACCCTTTTAAACCTTTAGTTGTGGGTTTGATTCACATGGTCCTATTGGACATAATGAGTTGTCACCCATCTTGAAAGTTATCCCTTTCCAAAAAAATATATTTATATAACAATTATAAAATTATAAAAAGTTTATAAAAATCCTCAAAAATAACATTAATATGTTTTATCCCCAAATTTTTTCTCATACATTTCATTTTTCATCCCAAAATTAAGAACCCATGGTTACCTCAAATTAAAAAAAAATATTTTCAATGCCTTTATACTTATTTCAAATAAATATTAATCAATTTGCCTTCAAATAACCATTATTATATCATAAAATTAAGGGTTATAATTAACTAAATAGTTATCACCTTTTTTATTCTTTTCAAAACTATCGATTCCATCGAACATATGGTTCCAAATATAGTAAAATAAAACCTACATTTCATAAAACCATTGGTGTTCCATGATTCAGAGGGTATTTTTAAAAAAACAACTGTATAAAGAATTTGAAAAAATAACACATAATCATATCCTTTACCAAATATCCATCTTAAACCATTAACCATGCTTCATTGTCGTATACCTTGACACATCATTCCTATATTCAAAGAAAATAATTATAACCTTATGATTCATGAATATCAACATAAAGAAGTGGCATTATTTTAACACAAGAAAATAATTATTGCCCTAAATCTTGACATTAGGATTTCCGGGATCTCCCATTTATGTTCAACATCTATAAACTAAATGGTCATTTAATTAGTGAAATTTATCTTTTTAAGAGAGTTGGTAAAGTTGATATTTTTAAATTAAAAGAAAAATGTACCATGAATTGTAAAATTTTGGAAAAAAATAAAATTTACTAAACAATTCAAATATTTTATTGCAAGTAATTTTAATAACAAGAATTCTTTAAAAATCATGTGTACAAGATTATGCAATATTAGTTATAATAAAATCATATAAAAGAGGTAATTAGGTTTTGAACTATCAATTTCTTTATATCATGATAAATGATCCTTAATCAGCAAACAAAAAAATTATTAAAACCTAACAAATTAAAATGCTCCTTTTAAATATTATAACCTCAGAAATTCGATAATAAATTAAAATTTGTATCCTTAAAAACTAAATGGATTACCAATAAAAAATATCCTAAGATATTATTAACCACTACGAAATGTAGAAAATTATACCAAAAAAGGGTTTTTTATGACTTTAAAAAAATATTCATCTTTAAACATATAAACCCTTTTATGATATAAATGACTCTTATGAAACCATCCTAATATCTATTTTTTATTACCCTTTCTATGATTCCAACTATAAAGACATGGACTTAAACTACAAAAATTCTAGTTAATTTAAAACAATAAATTAAATTCTATTCCCAAATATCTTTTCATTTTATAGTTTTAGAGAATTTGGAAAAATCATAAAAATTAAACCCAAAAAATTACAGTTGGATTCTTACACTCAATATCCATTTTTACACTAAATTTTACCTTTTTAAATTAACACAAGTTTTCCCTTTATGTATAATCATTATGGTTTTCCCCTGGTTCTCAACCTTGTCACTATTTTTCCATAAATCCTATGAAAAAAATTAAACCTTGGATGTGAAAAAATCACAAAAAGGGACATAAAATATGGGAAAACATTAGTCCAATGAAAAACATGAAAACCTATGCAATATTTACCTTTATCTAAAAGTTCATAGGGCTATTGAAATAAATTTTTTTATCAGTAAAACAGGCACACTTTTAGATCAAATAAAATCATTAAAACCCCTATAAAGAAAAATAAAAACATTTTTGGAAACATAGAACATCACATTCATAAAACCCTTTCAAAACCATTTTTAATGGAACAATCATATGGTCGATATTTAATATAATCACTATACAATTTAATAGAGATCTATAATGAGGATCACTCTTCGTATAAGCTATATCGAGGAAACCCATGAGATATAATGGTGCTCAACCCTTTGTATAAACTATATCAGCCTCACCAATGATTGATAATGGGGCTAATCCCTTTGTATAAGTGGACTAACCAATATTCCCAACCTCTATCTCCTGAGTGCCCAATGCATTAGAGGTTATCACATATCCACTTATCGGTGGTTTATCACTAAACCACTCATCATTGTTTTATCATGTTACCACCCTTTATTGGTTTACCACATAACCACCCATCATTAGTTTATCACATAAAAAATTATAATTATAAACACTATCAAAGAACCATATCATAGACCTTATATATAAATATATTGATTATATAAATGATCTTATGGAAAATAACCCTTTAATTTTTAAATATTATATTTTTAGAAAAATTTTGCACATACAAAGGAAAATATTTTATTTGAAAATATCCATGTAATATTGTAAGGTTATCATCAAATAATTATGGTTTGATGACATAATCAAAAATCCAATCATTCTGTATAATTTAAAAACATATCCCTTTTATTTTTTTCAAAAACATCACAATAAACCTCTTTTAGAAAACAGAAAAAAAAAGAATAATTTCATAACAATTTTATAGATTCATATATTAGATTAAATGAATTAAAAAATACTAATAGAATAGTAAAAAAATTAAATCAATTTTGGAAAATATAAACATGGAAGAAAAATGGTGTTTTATGGAATCTTTCAAAAGATAATTTTTAAAAGCAAGCCTCATATAAATATCATCACATTGGAGAGAGCATCAACAAAATAAATTAATTAGATTTTCCCAATATAAATTCACATAAAACAATTGAAAATATAATATATGATATTCTAAATTCATTTAACAAAATATCTTATCATGAAATAATCATAAAGTTGATGTTTAACCCAAAAAAAGTGGAAATTGGGTTAAGAAATCCCTTACCTCACATTTTACTTCCTTAATAAGCATAAAAACATAATGTATAATGGTATAAATAATGTTTTAAATCAATGAAAAACTATATTCATATTTATAATACCTTATGTCGTTATTTTTTAATATCTTATGACTCATTCATTAATAACATTTCATTATTTCCATGGTTTCGGGTGCGTTTGTTTCATGGTTTCACGATCAATTCATTTGTCCATAATTATCGATATCCCTGAAAATTTTGATTAATAATATATAAGTGGAATGGAATAGTATTAATTAATTTGTAATAGAATGAATGGTTTTATATAACATTTTTATTTCTTAAATTAGTATGATTCATTAGATAAAATTTATTGATAATCTTTTAGTTTATTTGGGAGGTTTTTTGAAAATCAAAAACTAATTTCATTTTATTTAATATTTTTTTATATTAGTTACATAATATAAATTGGGGAAAATATACCAATTAAAATATTATTTAACCCAAAGTTTTGTATTATGACCATACATGAAGGTGGTAATGGAAAATGAACAAAATCCTTATTCATGGAGGCGATTAAACGATATAACATATACAATAGTTTCATTTATTTTAATACGTGGAAATGATAAATGTAATGTATTTGAGATACACCATTAGAGACATAAAACTAAAAACTATACATGATTATGTATTTATCATGAATTGAGTGATTAAGGAGTTGAGTATAATGTAGAAAAAGAAATGAAATTAAGAGAGGTACATAGAGAAAATTTTACTTGAATATCACCTCCTCGAGTGACCCTTAAAGACCATGGAATTGATACTATGGTGATCCAAGAATCACTAGGAAGTTTCTACAAGGATTATGAGTGTTTTTGGAGGATAGTTTAGGAAATAAGTGTCTTTTGAGTCGAAATGGGGTGGTGAGGGTTGGTATTTGGACATGATGATAAGTGGGTTTAAGTGATTAAAATAATGATTATTTTATATTTGAAGCCAAGAACATTTAGGTGGCATTAAATTCTAGGACTTTGGCTAGAAATTAATATTTTATTGGTTGGTTATGGTTAATATACACCTCAAACATCCATTATATGTTTTATTTTTTAGGTATTTTAAGCCTTTCCATTTTTAACTTTAACCGATTTCATTTTTTTACTTATACCGTGATAGGGAATTTTTTTACCATGGTATCTTTTTTATTACTCAAAATTCAATTTCCCTTGAAAAATAATTTAGACCGTATTAATATATATATATTCAATCAATTTTACCAAATTCAATTCACATAATTGGAAATATCATGACCCCCTTCCCACAATGTGTACACCTCCTAGGTCTGTAATGGGAGAAAGAGATAGTGAACCCCAAGTCCCACCTCTTAAAGCCTTTGAGTCGGATACTAGCACCAGCGTATAATAAACATGCAAATGGGAGGTATTAACCTATAAGAGAAACATATGTGAAAGAGAGAGATAATACATACACTGACCAACTTCTTCTCAAACTATAATATAAAAACTAAAACCAAGTACACAAATGTAATGTCATACAAGAACTACTACAACTAGAAGGTAAAATTTCAAGTAACAAAATAATGTTAAGACCGAAGAGACAATGATTCCCAAATAGCTCTTGTGAACACAATCTAGTAGTAACTAGCCTAATATTTATCTTTTTCCAACTAACCTGAAAAATATTTTATATATATTTAGGGTGAGTATAACAGTATAATAATAAGTTTCCTCTCATAAAAAATTTAAATAAAACATTCTATGAAAATTTAACAATGAGGGAAACAAACTCGACACCAGAAAAAGAATAATATTCTCCCAAACTCACCGTAGACACTCTCACCAAGTATCGTATACAATATCATATTATATAATAAATAATGTCAAGGGTACCCCTCTACCACTTCCCCAGTGGTTTTCTTCTCTCCCCCAACATCACACGACCTTATCATCTCTCTCTAAAAAGGAAATCCTGCATACACCTATGAGAAGCACCACAACATGTAAATCAGGAAAAAAACCACCACATACAACTAAGGAAAATTAACAATGTATTTTACAGGTTCTACCACTACTCTCATAACGTGTATCGTGTGTCGGGTATTATACCTCAAGCCATCACAACCCATACACCAATTAAGGATCCTCAATCAGTCACAGCCTATAGACATTATACCTATATAAGTCCTTAGGAAACGATATCAAAAATATATGTGTGCGAAATAACCATAATCCATTACAACCCTCCACACACATATATAGAGGAAAATAACAGTTGTGAACCTTAGAACAATTAACTACAAAGAGAAGGGAGTGGGGCCAATTGGGGTAGTTGTACATCCATCCTTCCACTAAGGTGTTGGGTAAAACACCCCCTATGATTGAGAGTCCCCATGGTTTTAGTTTCCCAATTTGAGAGGGTGGAGTAGCGTATAGAAACACAAAACATATGTGATATCATATAGCTCACAACCACACTATGGTCATATCCTAGACTCTGACACAAATAAAGTTAACATCTCTTAGACTACCAGAACACACTTCTAAGATTAGATATCATATAAGAACACAACCATTTAAAGAGATACATTATTTTATCTTATTCCTTTTCATTAGAAGTAATTTACATTACTGAATTATTTAAGCATTAATTAATTGTTAATATTTTCTATATTACATTACATTAGAATCACTACAAAGAATCATACTCTCCCAGCATAAGAAAACCAATCCCATGAATTCATATAATTACAACCTCAGAATTTCATCTGAGAAAGCTCCAATTCCATGGGTTAAAATTTTATTCATTTATTAACAAAGTTACGTTCTATATCACCTGATTCACTAGGAAAACATTCTAAGATCCCCCAAACATAATGGGATCAACATGGTGATTATATAAACTACGCATCGAGTCTTCACAACCTATAGCAGGAGATTAAACTTGTCTGACCTCAAGGAGCTCAACAAGGAAAGCACAAGGCATATCGAGTGCCTCTTTGCCTCCCATGGAAAGAGAGTAACCAAACACATCAGTTTTCCTCAAATAGTGTGAAAATGAAAGAAGATAAAAAAATAATGTTTCCTCTATCCAAAAAACATATTCAAACAATAATATAGATTTCATAATAGTGGTTAATCCCATATTCAACCCATTTCCTCATCTCCGGTGTCCTCCCTGAAACCCACCTGCATATACCAATGAATCTCACCACTCAAGGCATCAACTGCTACCACCAAATTCCAACCTCCCAGCCCCTTATACTACAACATTTATCTAGGCTCAGCTATCCCAGGATCACATCACATCTAGGCCTCTTTATTCTACATACAATGATATCCTTCTAGGATTATCCATCCTACGCTGACATCACATTACAAGCATCAATAAACAAACATAACAACATCCTCTCATACCCAAATAAATGCATCCATCCTTTACACACAAAGAGACCTCACAGTTCAAAAACACATGGAACTTTTCCATTACAATAAAATTGGAAACTCAATCCCTAAAAAGGAATTATATTTTATCAAAAAATTGGTTCTTCTTCCATATTGAATTAACTGATTCATTATCACAGGTTCGAAATATGGGAATCCTAAGAAATAAGGTGTCACATATATAAACAATTAAATTTAAATTCCTTTAATTATTTTATCAAGAAGAATCAATATGTATAAAGTTAATTAAGTAATTAAATAAACATTCACATCTGCATCAATTGTACTACCATCAAAGTGCAACAACAACTACCATAGCCATTTAACATGCACCTTCAGTTCCATTATCTTATTAAAAATCATTTATGTTTGGATATTTTTTCATTATGAATTTCCATCAATATCAACATGATAATCTAATAAAGTCATATATATCACACTATCTTTCAAATCAAGAGGAAAATCCTTATCATGGTATAAAGCAAAAACATTGTTATGTAATCGACGCCAATTCGTTAATCTGATTCAAATAATTATCAGGTTGAATTATATTTCAACAGAAGGGGATAAATAATGATATATCTATTATTAAATGTAAATAAATATAGAAGAAATTAATCCCCTTCATCAAAAGGTTTTCTACATTCTTTGCAGCAGAAGAGACTACACAATAGATCTATAATAAAACCTCTCATAAGATCTAAATCCATCCTAGGATTCCTTGATACGACAAAAACAACAACATCTCATTGAAACCGTATTATAACCGTGGTTAAGAAACTAAAAAGTCATGAAATGAAGAAATAAGAGTAAACAAGAGCAGACTAGGAGAAACTACTAGAAAATGATAGAAAACACACCTGGGATTAAGTCAGGTCACCACAAAACAAATATGGAAGCCCTGGATCTTTTCCCATTGATGTGATCTCAAAATTCCAAGGAGGAAAAATTTTTTTCACCTAGGATGAGTATTAGGGAAGATATATCCATAGGTTTTTACAACCTAAATATCTAGAATGTTTTATATGATTACTATAGTGGGGAATTACATGACGTTTAATTCCCTATCATGTTTGTAAATCCTTAAGGTTGGTTTTATAAGGACCCACCCATAGATATTACATAATATTGAATTAAATGGATAATTCACATTGATGATCTTGTCAGGTTTAGAGTTTTAGAGAATTAGGTCATAGAATTTTTATAACAACATGAATATTACATGTAGAAAATTCTACTTAGTATCCATTTTTCTATAAAAAACTCTTGAAAAAAGAGTCATGTCTAGTTCCATGTTTTAGACCGCTTGGATTTTCCTTGATCCCACCCTTGAGCATTATTCATCTTTAAGTCATGTGGAAAACATTTAAAAAACATGGGATGGGCATAAAAATATTTGTAAGGGATATAAAATAAGGAATGAAAACATTATCCCATCAAAAAATAAAAAACACTGAAACCATACTTTTCAATCCTAACATACCTCATGAAATGATAAGATTTATGAATAACATATAAAAATCATAAATCATTAAGGTAACTTGTGGAATCAAAAACAAACATACATTGTAGCTATCACAGCTACATAAGGAGTCACATTTTGAATATTCATCACAGTGTATTAGCTAAATATCTTAGTAGAAACATTCACGTTTACCACCGTCATGTTACCCAATTCATTGGAGAGCTATCTCGGGCTCACCCACCCACATTTTATCACAGAACCAGCTGTATTTGAAAACAATTACCAATATCAATAACATATTCATAACCAATAAAACAAACATAATTGAAATATAACATTTCCAAATTGAAATCACAATATATCATTTCAAAATATTGAAAAAAATCAAAGCTTTTATCAATAAATTTTCAAAACCATTTAAAATGTAAAATAAAGAGATTTTTGAATCAAAGTGTCCCATGCCACTTTGAAGCTTTTGAAAGAAATTTAAATTTCAAAACATTCATGTTAATATGAAATAAATCATTTAAATAATTTCTAGAACATGGACATTATTATGAAATATTTAGAAGAATAAACCTTTAAAACATTTAAAACGTTATTTTAGTTAAAGAGTTTTTAACAAAATGAGAGATCCTAGAATATAAATAATTGAGGATAAAATTTAATCATAACATAAACATATCATGAGAATAAAGGTATTAATGATATAATATTCCAAAGGATAGTATATACACTATATTAGATTGAATTTGTGCATATCAACAATTAAGTCTCAATATAAAGGTAAATTGAGATGAAATCCCTTATAAATAAGGTATACTTAGATTAAGGATAAAACAATTACAAAATTATGTGTAAAAAATATGAGTACACCCAAAATAAATGGATATTAATTTTAAAACAATCATATGTTATTCACACATATTCATAGCATTACATAATTAAGAAGTATATGTTTCACCCAAAAATTGAAATTGGGTTAAGAAGTTTTCTTACAGAAATTCGACAACCTAACATCATTACTTTAAAATCCAGAAAATAAGTTGATGAGAGAGAAAATGATATCTCATCACATGGACATAAAATTTACATAAAGAAGTATATAGAAGAAACATATCCCAACATAATAATATGTAAATTAAAATACATAACAAAAAGAAGTCTTTTGAAAAGACGTGGGTGAATTGTTCCCTTACCGATTTGGTAACTTACAAAACATACACCCCATGAAAGAAAGATCAAAAAATTAATATCTAAATACTCATTAATTAAATTATATTACACAAATAATACCATCGTGGGAATTACATCCACCACACAAAAGGAAATAGTGGCTAATATAGCATGAATCTCATGGGAGTAAAAAGTGAGATAAAAAAACCTTACCACATTGTAATCAATCGAGTCGTATGGGAAAAAGTTAGTAACCACCAAATGAATCAAAGAATACCATGAATATAAATAGAATAATGATAATATTTATCAAATGTAATTACACAATACACCACATTTAATAAATAGGTGGTGAACAATAAAAATGTCACAGAATTAAAAGTGAGATAAGAAATCCCTTACCTCGTGTCCAAATTGGCTCGTATGTTCCTTGTTCTTCATGAATAATAAACTTAAGATAATATATACTTGCCTCATAACCCTTTTAATGTTTATTATTACTTTTTTATCACTTATTACCTTGAAATAATAGTTAGTTAATTATTTGAGTTCATATCGTACATTTTGTCAATGTTCAGAATTTGAGTTAAAAATGAATTTGTTATAATTACAATTTGTCCATGTGGTTAATACTCCATTATCTACAGAATGGTATTAATTATTTAGATATCATATATTTCATATATATATTTTATATTCATGTATTTATATTAGTACATAACATTTGGAGATAAGAAATGAAATGCACCGTTCATGGAGACGGTAAGTCATACGTACGCATGAATGCTACTTTCATTTCTAGATAATATTTAAGGGAATGAAAACATAATTATACATAGTTATATTATAATTAAAGTATAATATCATATATAATATCATTAACACCATCCTTTATATATCCCACATAAGGCATTAACGAGTCATATCACTTTGAAGGGGTTGTAGTATGCACTTCCTAAAATGAAATTATCACGTTTACCCATTATGGAACCCATAAATGTATGCTATAAATTAGAAATACAGAATAATAAAGATAAAATTAACATAATATATATCATATAAAAGTATAGTTCCATCATAATGGCCACCATGAGAGGCGGTTGGAGTTAATTGAACAGTCATCGTTTCGTGAGGCGTTAGATTGCCATCCACAGCAACATTATGTTCTTTACCCATTAGATGGAGGTGTGTGTAAGTATAGTTCTAATAATTCTGATAAAAACATCCTAGTATGTTTAGTATCATAGTTTGGTTATAAAATAAAGTAATATAAATATTTTAGTGGGTTGGAAAAGTTAAATAAAACAAAATAACTTAAGAGAATACATTACCTTTAAATCGGGTAACTCTATTTGGCTTGAACCAAAAGGGTTTCTTGAAGTATTTTCTGCCAACGGAAAGGCCTCTAGGATTAAGTTAGGGATCATGGGAGCATATTTTAGTAGAGTTTTTACGAGCCAAATTCTTGAGAAGTTTGAGAAATGGGATAGATGTGGGGGATTTTTATAAGAGAGAGGAGGGGCTCTTTAGGAATGTTTGAAACAATTATTTTATTTTAAACTCATATTCAGTTTAAAATGGTCAACTAATCATTAAAATTAATTTAATGATGACTCATGGTCAAAATAAAATAATCCAAAAGTAATTGGACTATTATTTGATATTGTTTTAATATTTATAATCTTATTTATTTAAATCGTTTATTAATGAGGTAAATATTGTATTGTTATTGTGTCATAAATAATTTAATTTATTTATGTCCAAATATTATTAAAAAAATAAAATGATGTAGTAAGTCATTTTATCTTTCCAAAGAATATTTATAGTCGAAAGTATAACTTATATAACCTAATATAAAAATTTATTTACTAAAAGATATTTTTTTATATCATTTTTCTCTTTACTTTAAATTAATTAATATAAAACATCATTATTACTCCAATGTGGCTCCATGGGGTCCCAAATTCATCCCAAGGATTCCCATGGCCGGATATGTATCAGAAAATAGGATTTGGACACATGTTAGGGTAATTTAATTTTATTATAATATTATATTTTACCCTCATTTATTATTTATAATTTTTAATCATGTTAAATAAAATATTTACTGAATTAAATATTTAAAATTTCTAAAAAAAAAAGTTACCTATTTACACAGTTTGGATATACTGATTTAAAATATGGAATCCATTTTTACAAATTCAAATCATAGATGTGGCAGTAATTAATTTAAAATTAATTCCCACTGTTAAAACAAATTGCGTGTTTTTAAGAAATAATAACTATCAAAATATTGACACTTGTTTATGTCCAATTTCAAAATGAAATTACATCCAATGACCAAAATTATATTAAATAGTAAAAATATATCCTAATTACCCTTTATAACCAATTAAAAAAGAAAATATACCCATATAAATAAATAACATTAATAGGCACTTTTGAATTAAAATACAGTATTTTTCACAATTTCTTTAAAACATGTACTCTATCAGAAAAATACAAAACTTTCATCAAAAGTAAAAAAATTCCTGATTCTAAATAAGAATTTTATTTTTTCAAATAAAACATATAAAAGTTACAAAAATTATATTTTAAGTGGGTTCTCGATTAAAAGGAAGTAAATCGACCTTTTGATGAATATTAGAGTGTTTATGCTTAAAATCGAATTATTTACTTATTTTAAGCCCATAAATTTTATTAGATAAATGTAAAAAAATTCAACAAACATGTATAATAATATTTTAGTTATTTCTACTCATTCCCACCAATACAATGGAAAGGCATTAACTACCATTTTAAATAATAATATTATATAATTAGTGTGCAATGTAAGATTTAAAAGAAACCCATTGTTGTGCATCAGGTACTCCATTGAACATAGCTTCCCATTCTAAAGTAGAATTAATATTTAATTAAAAAATATTAATAAATAGGGAAGTTTTCATATTCTTTATTTACCTGGGATGTTACAGGTTTCTGGTCAAAAAAATCATTCCCTTCTGATTTTATTTATTTTTCAAACCCTGAAATATTAAATGTCATGAATCTGACTTTCATGTCGTGTAACTATTTATGATGTGAAATCCATCCCTACTTCTTTAATTTAGAAACCAAACTACTATAAGATTCTTCAGTGCCTCCTCCAAGCTTCACAAGCCTCAGGAATATGCAATGGGGTCGATCCATGATAATCTGGGACCATACATCAGATACCTCTCAAAACAGTCTCCTCATAGAGAATCCAAAACCAACCCAAAGAGGAAATAGAAAAAAATGGGTCTTCTAATCATCCACCCCATGAGATAAATCTCGAAACTAACTACACCACAATAGATCAACCAACTCACTAGGGGAATAGTGAAAAACCGTGCAACAACCACAACCAGCTCCTAAACACTCTTCTGGGGGAGGTACCTCTCAAAATTGAGAAAGCTAAAATAAGAAACAAGAAAAATACATCACATAACTAGTAAAGGTATATGAAAAAAATACAAACAAAATTACAAGAGAAGATATAAAAATAAAATGTCTCAGAATACTATCTGTGTATCTTTGAATCATGTTCTTGGATACTCTCCTTCATTCCCCCATTCCACCACAATACATTAACCAAGGTGATAACATGCTCGTACAACAACTTCTTGTAGTGATCATGGATCCCTATCAACCACCCCTTGAAGCTCTCATCATCATCAACATCGATATTTCCCTAATCAATGATGTGAGAGACTTTATATAATGACCCATACTTTACATACATTGTTAATACATCAAAATTGAAGCATACTTATTACAACATATAACAAAACCGCGAAAGGACCGTATAGGTATATTGTCTTTAGAAACTGGGAAACATAAAAAACTGGTTCATAAAGCGTCTACACTGTCTCCCTTTTATTTCATCATATCTATAGTCCCTTTTGGCATATCGTACTTAATAACCTTCTTCCTGGCCTGGGGAAAGAAAACATACAAAAGGGTGAGCTCAAATGCTCAGTAAGGGTAAATAAAATAAATATCAATCACATCATATACATAATCACATAACTTTTGGAAATCTTAACCTGCAAAAGAGATCACAATTTCATAAAATAGGATAAATCATGGAAGTGAAATGTAATCACAATAATCATAACTTAAAACATGAAACTTTATGGCATACACACATAATCATAGAGAATAATATCATATTAGTCAAGACTTATTGCCAAGACTATCATAGTGGACAAAGTCCATTTCTGAACCGAGTCACCCTCGTTTCAGTCCTGTTTCACTGAACCAGTATAAGCTACCGTTCTAGCCATGTCTATCTCATGAGATATAAAATCTTTAACAAATGCATTGGAGGGAGATATAGGTCTCACCCATCTCATAATGATACCATTCTTATGTGTGCCAAAAAATCATAAATCATACATCATTGCATAACCCATGTAATAAAAATGGGAATCTTAAACAACATGACATCATAAAAAAATTCATATAAGATAAAGGAATTCATAAATATAATTCCATCACAGAATAATCAAATCAATGTAATAATAGGTATAGAAACATAACCCTTAATTATCTTAGATGGAAAATAATTTTGATAAAACACTTTAACTCCATTCTTGAGGAAAATATCCTTTCTACTTCAAAAATACTTTTCCTTTCTTAACATGTCATACAATTATAAAATAAAAGAAGTTGATTAAAAATCAACTTGAAAACTTGTAAAGGAAGATTCTTTGAAATAATGTTTTAAAAATCCATCCATGCCGTATAAGTTAAAAAAACATTCTTCTCATCCTTTTGTCGGAAAGTCAAAAAGTACCTCGTACGAAAAACGAAAAAAGATTCCTTTTATATCTTTTACTAAAATCTCACCGAAGGGTAAAATTGGATTTAAAAAAATTTAGTTGTATGGAAATAATATTAAATATTGAATAAATATGGATGTGTATGATAAAAACACCCCAATAAATACCAAAGTATAAATAATCTCGGATAAAAATGAGATTGTGATATTTCCCTTACCTTAGGTCCGTTTTGATTCATAAGTGTCCGAACCTCCTGTATAATGATTTAAATAATGTTATTGACTTATTCCAGAATCATACTTATTTTTATGATATCATATATGGTCATTTTCTTAGCTTCTTAGTAGTAATATTTCATTGCTACTTGTTATTCGGGTGTTTATAACTTTTTGTTCTTATGCGTGTTTTGTCGAGTAAATTCTTATTCTTATATTTAGGTTATAGATACCTCATTTCCAGAATTGTATTAGTGTAATCTATATCATATTTATTCATTCAATTCATTTATATAATCATTATGAAATGAAGATCATGTAGAACGAGTCGCATCACATCGTTGAGACAGTATTCCGTACGTACGCACGAGTGATGATATCGTTCATATGATCGTGGAATTGTATTGGAGTGTATGTATACTATTTCATAATCAGTATTAATTTATAATAGTCATATAAAGTCATTATTTACACCATTATACCCATCCAAGTAAGGTGGTGGTGGAAAATAGATTACACCACCGCGTGGAGACGGTATTCCATACGTACGCACGCGCGGTGATTTCTTTTTCCGTAGGATGGATAGATGGTGAAATAGGGTTGTTTCATACTTATAATAACATATCAGTATATGATTGATACTTATGTTATTACTTCATAATGAAACAACTAAAATAAGAAGAAGTGTAAGAAGAAATAAAGATGAAAGAATCGGTAACGGACATTACCTCTTCTTTGAAGTGCTTCTTTGAGACCTTCTTTTAGGGAACTAAAATAGGTCTTTGAAGAAGACCAGGACCTCTAGGATGTCTCTAGGTAAGTGGAGAGGAGTAATTGGCAGGGTTTGTCCGAGCTTGAAGGCTCAAAGTGGTGTGAGGAAGAAGGGGAGGAGGTGCCCTTTTATAAGGGAGGAGAGGGGCACCTTTGGGAAAACTAAAAATATTAATTTATTATAAAGTCATGTTCGGTTTTAAATAGCTCCAAATTGATATATTTTGAATCTAAGGTGGGTATGGGTGTAAATCCTCTCATCCAATAGAATTTAGAAAAGTTTAGTGTCCTATTTTAACCTTATCATTTAGATTTAACATTAAGTTAAATAAGTTTACTTTTACCGTGTCTTCTTGTGTTCTTATACTATATGGTTAATAAACTTACTATAAGCATCCAAACGAACCCCAAGTTGTTTATTATTAATATATATAACCTTATCTAAGTCATTTTGCCGAACCTTAGATTTTATGGAATTAAATAACAATTACTAATATAATATTTGTTTTAAAAACTATTTTATGTCAATTTTGACACTATTTATTAATTGATTTTTTTGAAAATCATAAAAAAATTATTAGTTAGAACCAAGTTAATTAAATAAATACTAACATGTCATATTAACCTAGAAAATTATTTTAATTCATAAAAAGTCTAAAATTACATTTATTTTGGTGTTTATAACATTAATTATGTCAATATTTCATTAATAAGATAATTACTGCATCATATTTGTGTCATAAATAAATTAAATTATATAATGTCTAAAATTTAAAAATAAAATACAATTATGTAGGAAATTTTTTTATATTTCTAAGGAATATTTATAATCGAATTTATCTTATGTATAACCCCATATTAGAAATTATGTACTTATTCAACTTTGATTTTAACTATTTTAACCCTTCTTTAAATAAATTAATAATAAATGTCCTAATCTAATCCAAGTGGGCCTAAATGGTCATATTTTATTCCTAAGTTTTTTTTTGGTCGAATTACACTTATCGAATAGAATTAGGACATGTTTTAGGGTAATAATAATATCATCTTTACCCTTAATTACCCTATTTACTTTTAACCGTGGTAAAAAAAAGTAAAAAGTTACTATTCACCAAAAATTATTTTCATCTCATTGAACCACATTTTAGTCCTTGATACTATCCGTGTCTCTTGGATTTTAGAAATTCCACTCACAGAAGCGCTAAAAATAAGTATTATGAAAAATTCAGTTTTTTAACTACCACTTAGTGGTTTCACTATACATCAAAAATTGAAAGTTTTCAGAAAAATACCAAAATTTCACCCTAGGATAATTTTGATATTCCGAATCCAAAAATGAAGTCCATTTTGAGAAATAAAATTTATAAAATTTCAAAAAGTGGTTATTACTATTCATAACGGCTAGTTTTGATAATATTTTAATAGCATATCGTTGTTTAGTGAAACTCGGTATTGCGTACGACGCAAGCTATCGAGGAAGGTCGTGATTTCGTGTAAAGAAATCCAAGAAAGTGTTGTGTAGAAAAAGATTCCTTTGATGATTTATATAACATAAAAGTCTCGGGTGTTACATTCTACCCCCCTTAAAATGAATTTCACCCTCGAAATTCTTCACTTTGTAACAAATAGATGAGGATACCTCTCCCTCATCATATCCTCAAGCTCCCATGTAGATTCTTCTAATTGGTGGTTCCTCCATAAAACTTTCACCAATCGAGTGGTCTTGTTTCGTAAGACTTTTTCTCTACGATCCAGAATCTCTATCGGTTGTTCTTCATAAGAAAGATCTTGCTCCAGCGGTACAACTTCTGAGCTGAGTACATGTGAAGGATCAGGTATGTACTTTCTCAGGAGAGATACATGGAACACATCGTGAACTTGAGAGAGATTCGGTGGAAGCGCCGATCGGTAAGCTACCTTCCCTACATGATCCAGTATTTCGAAAGGACCGATATATCTAGGGCTCAACTTCCCCTTCTTTCCAAATCTCATAACCCTCTTCCAGGGAGATATTCGTAAGAACACTTTATCACCCACTTCAAACTCTATGTCTTTTCTTCGGTTGTCGGCACAACTTTTCTGTCGACTCTGAGCTACTCGTATGTGTTGTTGAATAGATCTGACCTTTTCTGCCATTTCATCAACGAGATCAGGTCCTAATATCTTTCTTTCCCCAACTTCATCCCAGGAAGTTGGAGTCCTGCATTTCTTTCCATAGAGAGCTTCATAAGGAGCCATCTGAATACTGGAGTGAAAGCTATTATTATAAGAAAATTCCAACAAAGGTAGGTGTTGATCCCAACCACCTTTGAAATCCATAGAGAAAGCTCTCAACATATCTTCTAGGGTTTGAATTGTTCTCTCAGACTGACCGTCTGTCTGAGGATGATAAGCAGTGATGAAACTCAACTCTGTATCCAGAGTATGCTCAAGACTTCGCCAGAACTTCGAGGTAAATCTTGGATCCTGATCGGATATAATAGAAAGTGGTACTCCATGCAATCTTACCACTTCCTTTACATATATACTGGCAAGCTGATCCAGAGATAAATCCTCTCTAATAGAAATGAAGTGTGCAGACTTTGTAAGACGATCAACTATGACCCAGATAGCATTATTGCCTTTGGATGTTTTAGGAAGTCCTGTGACAAAGTCTATAGTTATGTTTTCCCATTTCCATTCGGGTATGGGTAATGGTCGTAACATCCCCTTAGACTTCTGTCTCTCGGCTTTAACTTGTAGACAAACCAAGCATCGAGTGACAAATTCAGCAACATCTCTTTTCATGCCATCCCACTAGAAGTACTCTTTCAGGTCCCTATACATCTTTGTGCTTCCAGGATGAATAGAGAATGATGAACTATGAGCCTCATCCAGCAGCTCCTTCTTTAATTCGGGGATGGGAGGAAAACAAACCCGATTCCTGAACATTATTATCCCATCACAATCAAGGTTGAATTCAGGAACGTTTCTCACCTTCTTTTGTAACTCGACATCTTCTTTCTGTTCCTCTTTAATCTTCACATGTATAGATGGTTGAACATTCATTTGAGAAAGATAAGATTTTTCCCCTTCCATTATAATTCCAAGATCCATCCTTTGTAAATCCATAAATATTGGATCTTTTGTGATCCTCATCATGGATAAACTAGCATGGTCTTGTCGACTTAATGCATCTGCCACCTTGTTTGCTTTCCCAGGGTGGTAATGGATTGAGCAGTCGTAATCCTTAATCAACTCCAACCATCTTCTTTGACGCATATTCAGCTCCTTTTGTGTGAAAATATACTTTAAACTTTTATGATCAGTATATATATCACACCTTTCACCATAAAGGTAATGCCTTGAAATCTTTAATGCAAAGATTACCGTAGCTAACTCCAAATCATGTGTTGGGTAATTTTGCTCATGTATTTCCAACTGTCGTGAGGCATAAGCTATCACAATATCATTTTTCATAAGAACACACCCCAATCCCTTCTTGGATGTATCACTATAGATCACAAACCTTTCTCCACTATAAAGCAGTGTGAGCACAGGTGCACTGGATAACCTTCTTTTCAACTCCTTGAAATTCTCTTCACATTCTTCCGTCCAGACAAACTTAACTCCTTTCTGAGTCAACATGGTGAGTGGATTAAATAATCGTGAAAATTCTTTCACAAAACGTTGATAATATCCAGGGAAACCAAGAAAACTTCGGATCTCAGTTACTGTTGTTGGTCTCGACCATCTTTCGATAACCTCTGTTTTTGCTGGATCCACAGATATCCCCTCTTTTGAGATTATGTGACCCAAAAATGCAACTTTTTGAAGCCAAAATTCACACTTGGTAAATTTGGCATAAAGCTTCTCCTTTCTCAGGGTCTTCAATATAATTCTCAAGTTATCTTCATGTTCTTCCTTGCTCTTTTAATAGACAAGAATATCGTCTATAGAGACTACCACAAATTGATCAAGATAGTCTCTAAAGACTCTATTCATAAAATCCATGAAGATAGCAGGGGAATTAGTAAGACCAAATGGCATCACTATAAATTCATAGTGTCCATACCTTGTACGGAAAGTTGTCTTTGGTATATCCTCCCTTTTGACCCTTAATTGATGATACCTTGAACGAAGATCAATCTTAGAAAAGTATTGAGCTCCTCGTAGTTGGTCAAATAAGTCATCAATGCGTGGGAGAGGATATTTGTCCTTGATAGTGATCTTGTTAAGTTCTCGATAATCAATGCAGAGTCTCATTGATCCATCTTTCTTCTTAACAAATCGAAAAGGTGCTCCCTAAGGTGACGCACTGGGGCGTATGAATCCCTTATCAAGATTCTCTTGGAGTTGCTTCTTCAATTCCTGCAACTCAATTGGGGCCATTCTATAAGGTGTCTTTGAAATAGGCAAAGCACCTGGTACGAGTTCTATTGAGAACTCAACTTCACGATTTGGTGGAAGTCCCGGTAATTCCTCTGGAAAGACATTATCAAACTCTCGTACAATGGGCATATTCTTAATCGTGAGTTTCTCACCAACCATTTGAGATAAATAACCTTCATTTAGTGGAATCAAGACCCATAATATGGAATAAATTTCCACTGGAAGGTTATGTTCATCCTTGCATTGATAGACGATCATAGATTGATCTGGAATATGAAATGTGACTTCCCTTCTTTGGCAATTGATATGAGCTCCATATAAAGATAGCCAATCCATGCCAAGAATCACATCAAATTCCACTATAGGAAGGATCACAAGATTTGCAGGAAGCACTTTCCCACAAACTTTGATTGGAGAAGAATTATAAACTTTTGATGCGACTGTTGTGCCATTAGGTGTTGTCACAGCTAACTCAACATCTAATTGTTGAGGTAATACGGTGATACCCTAAGAAAATTCTTCAGTAATAAGAGAGTGGCTGGATCCAGAATCAAATAAAACATTTGCTACTTTAGAGTGGATGGTAAGTGTACCTTTCACCACATCATTATCGTACTCCACATCGCTGATAGAAATTGCATGTGACTTTCCTTTGTCTTTAGCCTTAAGATTTTGTTGATGTTGACCATCATCATCATCCCTTGGATTAGGGCATTTATTGGCATAATG
This sequence comes from Viscum album, assembly GCA_963277665.1. NCBI lineage: Eukaryota > Viridiplantae > Streptophyta > Magnoliopsida > Santalales > Viscaceae > Viscum > Viscum album. Next base: position 1,516,982,541 of record OY728127.1, on the reverse strand, counting down.
TCCCATCTCCTTTCACTTGAAACATTGAAGTGTAGTAGGTTCATTCTGTGTATCCCTTCCTTTTTTTTCATCATTAGACATCTTCTTCCCATCATCATGGAATTCAAATGCCCGATGACCTTCCTTTCCACATTTGAAACATTTACTTGTCCCTTTAAGACAACTCCCTCTATGTTTCTTTCTACACTTTGAGCATAAGGGAAAGCTCATATTCTTTTCACTGTGCTCTTTATATTTTCCTTTGAATTCCATTTTCCTCTTCTTATCAAACCCATATGACTGATGGGTTACTCCAATCTCCATCTCGACTTTGAGAGCACATCGAACGATTTCCTCGTAGCTATTGAAGTCCCTTGTGGCTAACGCCCTTCGAAGACTTGGTTTTAAGCCTCTAAAGAATCGATCGATCTTACTCTCAGGTTGGATAATAATACCAGAAGCGTACCTTGCAAGTCTTGTAAAATTTGATTCATAGGTACCAACAGATTCATCATCCTTTTGCTTGAGTTCAAGAAACTTTTTCTCCATCTCTGTTCGGAGAATACGAGGGAAGTACTTATTGAAAAATAAGTTCTTGAACTCGTCCCATTCTATGGACTCAATTTAATCCCTTTCCTCGTATTCTTAATTAGATTCCACCATTGATCAGCATCTCCTTCCAAACGATACACTGCTAGGATGACTTTATCATGTTCAGAACATTGAAGAACTGAAAATATATTTTCAGTAGTACTAATCAATTGTTTAGCCACTAATGGATCAGTAGACCCGCTGAAAGAAGGTGGACGCTGCCTCATGAAGGATTCAACAGAATGTTGCTCCTTCCTTTGCTCATTTGGAAGTCCTGCTTGATTCATAGATTGAGAAAGTTGTGTGAGCATGGCTACAAGATTTTGCATTCCTGCTCCCATAACGTTTGGTTGCTCAGGGGGACAATCATTGCATTGCTCGTCGCATTCCGCATTAACACGGTTCCTTCGGGTTCTATTCATTGACTAAAACCAAGAAGAATAGTGTGAGAAACACTAATTATAAAAGGAAAACCACATAATCAAGAATAAAATTTCACAATTAAGGTCTTATCCTAGGTTATTCATGGCCATTTCTAAAACACTAATATTGTGTTCTATGCTTAGACTTATCCTTAGGGTTCTAACTAAGGCTTTCACATCCTAGTTTCTAAAGGTTGACTATACCATTCCTCTGATGCCAACTATAACGACCCATACTTTACATACATTGTTAATACTTCAGAATTGAAACATAATTATTACAACATATAAAAAACCAAGAAAGGACCGTATAGGTGTAGTGTCTTTAGAAACTGGGAAACATAAACAACTGGTTTATAAATCGCCTACACTGTCTCCCATTTATTTCATCATATCTATAGTCCCTTTTGGCATATCTTACTTAATAACCTTATTCCTGACCAGGGGAAAGAAAACATACAAAAGGGTGAGATCAAATGCTCAGTAAGGGTAAATAATAGAAATTTCAATCACATCATATACATAAGCACATAACTTTTGGAAATCTTAACCTACAAAAGAGATCATAATTTTATAACATGGAATAAATCATGGCAGTGAAATGTAATCACAATAATCAAAACTTTAAACATGAAACTTTGTGGCATACACACATAATCATAGAGAATCATATCTTATTATTCAAGACTCATTTCCAAGACTATCTTAGTGGACAAAGTCCATTTCTGAACCGAGTCACCCTAGTTTCAGTCCTGTTTCACTAAACCGGTATAACCTACCGTTCCAGCCATGTCTATCCCATGATATATAAAATCATTACCCAATACATTGGAGGGAGATATAGGTCCCACCCATCTCATAATGATACCATTCTTATGTGTTCCACAAAATCAAAAATCATACATCATTGCATAACCCATGTAATAAAAATGGGAATCTTAAACAACATGACATCATAAAACAATTCATATAAGATAAAGGAATTCATAAATATAATTCCATCACAGCATAATAAAATCAATGTAATAATAGGGATAGAAACCTAACCCTTTATTATCTTAGATGGAAAATAATTTTGATAAAAAACTTGAACTCCATTCTTGAGGAAAATATCCTTTCTACTTCAAAAATACTTTTCCATTCTTAACATGTCATACAATTCTAAACTAAAAGAAGTTGATTAAAAATAAACTTGAAAACTTTTAAATGAATATTCTTGGAAATAATGTATTAAAAATCCATCCATTCCGTATAAGTTAAAAAAACATTCTTCTCGTCCTTTTGTCGGAAAGTCAAAAAGTATCTCGTACGAAAAACGACAAAAGATTGCTTTCATATATTTTACTAAAATCTCACCGAAGGGTAAAATTGGATTTAGAAAATTTTAGGTGGATGGAAATAATATTAAATATTTAAGAAACATAGATGTGGATGATAAAATACACCCCAATAAATACCAAAGTATAAACAATCTCAGATAAAAATGAGATTGTGATATTTCCTTTACCTTAGGTCCATTTTGCTTCGTAAGTGTCTGAACCTCCTATATAATGATTTAAATAATGTTATTGACTTATTCCAGAATCATACATATTTTTATGATATCATATATGGTCATTTTCTTAGCTTCTTAGTAGTAATATTTCATTGCTACTTGTTATTCGGGTGTTTATTACTTTTTGTTCTTATGCGTGTTTTCTCGAATAAATTCTTATTCTTATATTTAGGTTATAGATACTTCATTTCCAGAATGGTATTAGTGTATTATATATCATATTCATTCATTCAATTCATTTATATAATCATTATGAAATGAATATCATGTAGAACAAGTCGCATCACATCGTGGAGACGGTATTCCGTACGTACGCACGAGTGATGATATCGTTCCTATGATCGTGGAATTGTATTGGAGTGTATGTATACTATTTAAGAATAAGTATAACTTTATAATATTCATATAAAGTCATTCTTTACACCATTATACCCATCCAAGTAAGGTGGTGGTGGAAAATAGATTACACCATGGCGTGGAGACGGTTTTCCATACGTACGCACGCGCGGTGATTTCTTTTTCCGTAGGATGGATAGATGGTGAAATAGGTTTGTTTCATACTTATAATAAAATATCAGTATATGAGTGATACTTATGTTATTACTTCATAGTGAAACAACTAAAGAAGAAGAAGTGTAAGAAGAAATAAAGATGAAAGAATCGGTAACAGACATTACCTCTTCTTTGAAGTGCTTCTTTGAGTCCTTCTTTTAGGGAACTAACATTGGTCTTTTAAGAAGACCAGGACCTCTAGGATGTCTATAGGGAAGTGGAGAGGAGGAATTGGCAGGGGTTGGCCGAGCTTGAAGGCTCAAAGTGGTGTGAGGAAGAGGGGGAGGAGGTGCCCTTTTATAAGGGAGGAGATGGGCACCTTTGGGAAAACTAAAAATATTATTTTATTATAAAGTCAAGTTCGGTTTTAAATAGCTCCAAAATGATATATTTCGAAGATAAGGTGGGGATGGGTCGAAATCCTCTCATCCAATAGAATTTAGACAAGTTTAGGTTCCTATTTTAACCTTATCATTTAGATTTTACATTAAGTTAAATAAGTTTACTTTTACCGTGTCTTCTTGTGTTCTTATAATATAAGGTTAATAAACTTACTATAAGCAGCCAAACGAACCCCAAGTTGTTTATTATTAATATATATAACCTTATATAAGTCATTTTTCCGAACCTTAGATTTATAAGAATAAAATAACAATTACTAATATAATATTTGTTTTAATGACTATTTTATGTCAATTTTGACACTATTTAGTAATTGATTTTTGTGAAAATAATAACAGAATTATTAGTTCTAAACAAGTTAATTAAATCAATACTAACATGTCATATTAACCTATACAATTAGTGTAATTCATAAAAAGTCTCAAATTACCTTTATTTGGGTGTTTATAACATTAATTATGTCAATATTTCATTAATAAGATAATTACTGCATCATATTTGTGTCATAAATAAATTAAATTATTTAATGTCTAAAAATTACAAATAAATTACCATTATGTTGGAACTATTTATATATTTCTAATGAATATTTATAGTCGAATTTATCTTATGTATAACCCCATATTAAAAATTATTTACTTATTCAACTTTGATTTTAACTATTTTAACCCTTCTTTAAATAAATTAATAATAAATGTTTTAATCTAATCCAAGTGGGCCTAAATGGTCATATTTTATTCCTAAGTTTGTTTTTGGTCTAATTAAACTTATCCAATAGAATTAAGACATGTGTTAGGGTACTAATAATATCATCTTTACCCTTAATTACCCTATTTACTTTTAACCGTGGTAAAAAAAAGTAAAAAGTTACTATTCACCAAAAATTATTTTCATCTCATTGAACCACATTTTAGTCCTTGATATTAACTGTGTCTCTCGGATTTTAGAAATTCCACTCACAGAAGCGGTAAAATTAAGTTTTATGAAAAATTCAGTTTTTTAACTACCACTTAGTGGTTTCACTATTCATCAAAAATTGAATGTTTTCAGAAAAATACCAAAATTTCACCCTAGGCTAATTTTGATATTCCGAATCCAAAAATGAAGTCCATTTTGAAAAATAAAATTTATAAAATTTCAAAAATTGGTTATTACTATTCATAACTGGTAGTTTTAATAATATTTTAATAGCATATCGTTGTTTAGTGAAACTCGGTATTGCGTACGATGCAAGCTATCGAGGAAGGTCGTGATTTCGTGTAAAGCAAGCCAAGAAAGTGTTCTGTAGAAAAAGATTCCTTTGATGATTTATATAACATAAAAGTTTCGGGTGTTACACTTAATGTAGATATCAATGGTGCTTTGATACATGAAAAAAAATGTGTATCTGACTCATTAGCGAAGGAAGTTCTATCTGATAAACTATGGCTCCAAAATTACCTAACACCTTGAAAGGCCCAAATAACTAGGGAGAAAACGTACTCCCATGACCAAACCTTCACTTACCATTATGTATAACAAAATTAAGGAATATATGATCCTATATTTTTATCTCCATAAGTTTCCTCCTATGATTAGCAAAGGATTTCTGAAGATCATGCGCTGACTTCATCCTCTCACGAATCCCCTGAACAATCTCTCTCATATTCTGTACCAGTTCCAGCCTATGAATTTCTGACTCTCCAACCTCAGTCCATCATAATTGATAATGGAATGTTTTGTCCTAAATTTTTTAAAAAGGTGCTATATCGATGGTGGAGTCAAAACTGTTATTTTAAGAAAACATTACTAAGTGATTTTGCCTCATCCATGAACCACCAAACTCAAGGACACAATAGTGCAACATGTCATCAAGAGTCTGGATGGTCTTCTCTATCCGACCATCCCTATGTAGATGAAAAGTTGTGATAAGGAATATCTAGGAACAAAAATAATGTTGGAGACCTCTCTATACTATAGAGGTAAGATGAGGATCTTGATCGGAAATGATCGTCCTCTGGACCCTGTGGAGTCTCACTACCTCCTCTAGATACTTCCTTGACATAACCTGCACTGAGATTGACTCCTTGATCACAATAAATTTATATGATTTCATCAAATGGTCCACTATCACCCATAAATCTTCATAGCCTCCATGATCTAGAGTTCAACCATTAAAAAATCCCATCATGTTGTCCTCCCACGTCAACTAAGGAACATCTAATTACTGGAGAAAACCATCGAGAACATTGTTCTCGACCTTCACCTTCTAGAAGATCAAACATCAAGACACTAAATCTACAACTGCTTCCTTAAATCCAAGACACAAAAACTAATCTATAAAGGAATGGTACATCATTGTCAAAAAAAGATGTACTTCCATAGGTGAACTATGGAACTCTCTAAGAACCATCTCACACATCACCAAGTGAATTAAAATACTTCCTTAAAACAATACTCGATGTTGTTTATCCTTAGAACACTATCATGGGCCCCACTAAAAATAACCTAGTCTCTCCAGAACTCCACCTCAAGATCCCCCAACTACTGCACCAGAGATGGTTGCACCATCATCTGAGAAAGATAGCCTCTTCCCTCGACATCTCCCTTATCTAGATAAAATGCTAAAATTTATTCCATCACTCTCCCTGAATCACTCGATTCCCATACCACATCATTGAGCAACTTCTTTCTCAGTGAATCGGTTAAAAAATTAACCTTTCCTGGTGTATTTATAATATCATATCATAATCCTGTAAGAACTCCATCCCCCAACACTAATGGAATTTCTAGTCACATTGTGATAAAATATACCTCAGGCTCTTATGATAGTGAAATACCACATAACAGTCAGTAATGATGTATTGTCTCCCCAACATTTGGGGAAACACCACTACCACCATCTCAAGATAATGGGTTTCATAGTAACACTCATGGGAACATAACTGATGATACCCATAAGAATTGACTAATATCTACTATATTAGAACATAGCCTAACCAAAGATGTGAAGCATCACAAAAAATGTCAATATGCACCCCTTCTACAAGAAAACAAATAATTGGAGCAATAACCCACATCTCATTAACATATTCAAAAGAAATATGACACTAATAAGTCCATAAGAAAACCTAATCTTTTCTACTCAACACTATTATAGGAGTTACGAACCAAGAGAGATCAACTACGGACCTCTTATAATAGCTCTTAAGACTAGATAATCTCTGAACCTATTCCACTGTCTCATGGGATTCCCAAAACAAAACTTCCTCTATATTTGATGGATCCACAACAACTCCTGGGTGGGATACAACGCACCCCAATAAATGGACATATTGAGCCAAAACCTCAAACTTTGGTAACATCCCAAACAATAGATGATGAAGAAGAAATCCAAAAATAAAAAGAAAATTATTTTCATGCTCCTCGTCGGATGTAGTGTACACAAGGAATTCATCAATGAAAACAACCAAGAACCTATCAAAGATATCATAGAAACATTCATTAACCCCATGAATATAGCTGGAGTATTTAGTACACCAAATGTCATCACAACAAACTCATAATCCTTATGAAGACAATATAATAAAGTCTTTGGAATATCCTCTTTCGTTACAAGCATCTCATGATATCCTGACCATATGTCAATCTCCAAGAACAAATTTGAACCCTTCAGTTGATCAAATAAACCATCCATCTATGGAAGAGGATAGCGGTTCTTTAATGTCACTTGGATCAAGCAATGATAATTGATACACAATGGAAAACTACCATCAGCCTTCTTTTTGAACAAAAATAGTGCAACCCATAGTGACACACTTGGAAAAACAAAACCACACATCAATAAAAACATAAATCTATATATTCATCTATCAAAACAACGAAGAAACTATCTTATTGTGATACATCAAGATAGGGGACACACCGGGCTTTAGTTTTATCCTAAACTTAATCTCTGGTCGAGGGGGTAATTCTACAAACTCCTCTAGAAAGAAATTAGAGTACTCTTCTATGAACATGGGAAAAAACGACTATTGAACCTCTGATAAACTCAAAATCATCTCATCCATCAAGGATGATAAGGTTGTAGCATGACTCTGACCTGTCTGATGGTGTTTCTCACCAACAAATATTATTGGATTTCCATCAACATCGAAGAATGAAACTTTCCTCCAAAAGAAATCCATGATATCCTATATCTAATATAACCTATCCATACCAAGGAGGATGTAATATGGTTGTATTAATAAACATAGAAAATCACTCCAATAGAGGTTCTTCTGCTGCACTAGATCATAGTTTCTACATAATTCAGAAAAGTTAGATCAACCTCAAACTGGCATATTCAACAATAGGGGAATATGAACCCTCTCTACATCAAGTCCCAAAGCATGGACAATGGAAACTGATTTGAAGGAGTGTGTCACTCCTAGATCAAAAAAATGAATGAACCCAGGTATAAAATAAGAAATGGGTGCCTCAAATGACCCTATTGGAAACCATCTCTATGTCCATGCTCTTATCCTTGAAAATGGTGAGAATCCCAACGTTCTCTTATACATGCCCTATATTCTCTCTCTTGATCCCAAACTGGAGAGATCTACTGCCTCCACCACATCTAGAACTGCCTCAATTGAGGAACAATTAGTTCATTCTAACTAGTTAAAAAATTTGGGCACTCTCTCTACTGATGACCTCATAATCCAAATGAAAAAACATGTTTTTGATCCCTTAGCAAGGGCCAGAGAGCCGCTGCCCTAGAGAAATGAGATATTGAGGGTTGGGACCTACCCCTGGATAATCATATGTTCTTATATCTTAAAAAATTGAAACCCTAGACCATATTTATTGTTCTTGATGAATCCAATTTATTCCCCTCCTATGACAATAATGTTTTATCTAATTTCTTGTTGAGGACCTCTTTTCCATCCAACAGCTCGAGATACGTCTTTAACATAAATGGGATGACCTAAAGATGGATATCTGGATGAAAAACCTCCTCAAAATTCCTCGCCAAGGCCTCATCATCTTATAACAGGTCAAATTCATATCAGAGAAAAATCCTATAATGGATTCCAAACTCTCACACACAGGAGTTCCCCTACAGAATGGTGACAAGAACCCTATAAACTATCATTCATTATGGTCAATGAAAGAAACTCAACTCTACCCTCTTCTTTAAACTCCTCCCATAGGGATTTTGAATCCTCAAAATCCCTAATGAACAAGAACCACCACTTCCTTACTTCCCCACACAATATCATCAGAGCCAATGTCACCCAGTACAACTTCCGATCATGAATTGAACTGAAAGATATATCAACCACATCAAACCTTTCTTATGTGACTGTATCTAAAATAGCGCCCTCATACTGCTTTAGACAATGTATCTGCAACTCTCATAGTGTCCTCCTCTAACTATCATTTCTATCAACCCATACCTTGTGGTGATCTACTAGAGCAACCTAAGGAACATATTCTATGTGAACCTGAAGAGGACATCAACCTCAAGGCATGCCTATAATAGAAAAAAATAAGAGATCCTAAACCTCTAATATAGAAAAATTTAAAGTTAACTAATTGTTTTCTTTTGATAATTTTCAGTTAACTGATCCCTAGGTCTACCCATTCAGACACAGGATCAAAGAAGAATTATGCATGATCCATTTATGGGTCTCTAACCAAAAAATAGTATCACTTTTTTTAGCAGCTTATGTAAGATTAACGTTACATGCATCATATCATATGGGGAACTAAATACATGTGTCTTGTCCAATCTACCATGTTTACAACACTTGTCAACATAGCTGACACTGTTACCCTACCAACCCATGAAACCTCACATGTTCTTAATTCCAAACTCCATCCTTTCCCTAAACCATAGCCTCTGATACCACGTGGTCTTGAAACCCTTCCCACAATGTCTACCCCTCCTAGGATGGTAATGGGAGTATAGAGATAGTGACCCCCGATTATAGTCTCCATTAGGCCCTAGGTTGCTGAATAGCCCTGAGGGTATAATAAAAATGAAAATGGGAGGCATTAACCTCTAATAGAAACTCATGAAAAAGATAGAGATAAGATAGAAACCAACCAACTCCTAGTCAGACTACAAAATAAAAAAATAAAACCCAAGTCCACGAATGTAATTTCATGCAAGAACTACTACAGTTGGAAGAAAAAACTACAAGTACGAAGATTAAGTAAATATGGAAGAGACCCCAAAGCCCAGGCAACTCGTACAACCACAATATAGTAGTAACAATCGTGATATCTAACCTTCTCCAGCTGAACAAAAAATATTTATATATACGTACAGTTTTTATTACAATATACATCGTAGGATCCTCCCAAGAGCCTCTCATGAAAAAGATAATGAAACCATGATAAAGAATACTAAACCACAAATGAAACTAACTCGTCACCTAAATATGTATACTAAGATCCCAGTCGTACCATGGATACTATCACCAAGTATGGAATACAAGATCATATAATATAATAAATAATATCAAGGGTAATTCACAACCACTTCCCTCACTGGTTTGGTGATATTCCCAAATGGCGCACCTTATGATCATCACTATCAAAAAAGGATAGCACATAGACACCTAGGCCAAGCACCAAAACATGAACCTCATGCAACACACCAACAAGTCCACATAACCAAAAGTAACTAGGTAGTTTTTGATATCCATCAAATCCCACATAAAATGTATTATGTTTCAAGTATTATAAATCAATCCATCACAATCCATACACCAAGTAAGGATCCTCAAGACATTATAGCCTATACACGTTACACCTATTGAAGTTCATAAGAATGTATATTTAGAATATATGTGTTTGAAATAGAAACCATCCATTACATCCCTCTACACACATATAACAAGAAGCCTAACTATCATTAACACTAGAAAAAGTAACTACTAAGCGAAAAGAGAAGGGCCAAAGGGGGAAGTCACCCATCTATCCTTCCTTTAGGATGTTGGGGAAAACACCCCCCCCCAGGGCTTAGAATCCCTGGGGTGTCAATTTTCATAACTGGTAGGGTTGGGTAGCATACAGGAACACAAAAATGAAAATGATATAATATATCTCACAACCACAGTATGGTCATATCCAAGACTCAAACACAACCAAATTTTACATCACAACACACCTTACTGCCACTTCTACGACCAGATATTCTATAAGAACAAAACTATTTATATAGCCACATTAAGTTAACTTTTTTCTTTTTCATCAGTTGTAATTTATGTTAATTATTTATATGTCCATTAATTAACCATTGACATTTTACACATTACATTACATAATCATTTCAACCAAGATCCATGCCCTCCAATCATAAGTAAATAAATCCCATGGTTTCCCAGAATTACAACCTCATCATTTCATCCTAGTAGGGTCCAATACCATGGGTTAAACATTTATTCATTTATTAACTATATTTATTTCCATATCACAAGATGAACTAAGAAAACATTCTAAGCTCCTTAAATATAATTGGATCAAAATGGTGAGTACATGATCTACCTATTGAGCCTTCACTACCTATAGAAATTGATTAAACTCGTCCAACCATGAGGAGCTAAACATGGAATGCACATGGCATACCCACACATCTTCACCTCCCATGGAAAGAGAGTTTCCAAAAACATATATATGCATCAAGTAGTGGGAAAAGGATAGAATATATAAAAAACCTTGACTGATATCTAAACAGCGTATTCAATAGGAATCTATCATTCATAAAAGTAAGTAATCCCAAATTCGACACGTTCCATCATCTATAGTGTTCTCCGCAACACACACCTGCATATAATGATGAATCTCACAACTCCAGAAGTTAAAAACTACCCCAAAAATAGGCCTACCTACCCCTCATATTACAATATCCCTTCGGGCTCATCCATCCAAGGCTCATATTACATCTGGCCATCATTTTCCCACATATAACTAAATCCCTCTAGGATCTTCCATCCCACGCTCATATCACATCACAAGAATTAAGAAACAATCATCAAAATGAGATCATGACCCCAAATCAAGGCATCCATTCTTCACACACAATGAGCCCTCATGGCTCCAAAACACAAGGCACTTGGCCTATATAAGTAAGCAGGAAACCCAGCCAAAACAAAGGCATTTTCTTTTATCACAAAACTGGTTCTTCTTTCGTCTTGAATTAGATGATTCATTATCACAAGTTACAACTATGGGAAAATGAAGTAACAATCTATCACATCTATCAAAAATTAAGAGAACAATTAATTATATATTATTTTAATTGTTTTATCAAAAAGAATAAACGAGCTTCAATTTGATTAGCCAATACAATTAAACATCAACATATTTATCAATTTGATTATCATGAAATAACAACAACAACAAAAACTAGATTCATTAAACATTACTCTCTAATTTATTTATCTATTTAATTGTCAATTAATTTTTTCATTATTTTGTCTACCAATTTCCATCGAGAAAAACATGCTAATCCAAAAAGACATATATATTAGACTGTCTTGGAAATCAAGAGGTAATCTATTATCATGGAACAAACTAGAAACATTTTTACATGATCCTTACCGATTCCTTAATCCACTTCAAAGAATTATTATGTTAAAATCCATTGCAATCCAAGGGGATAAATCATGATATCCCTATGATTAAACATACATGAATAGATAATTAATGAATCGCATACCTCAAAGGGATTTTGATGTTCTTCTCATGAGAACGGACCGCACAAAGGATCTAAAATCACCCTCCCATACCATATGCATCCATCTAGGGTCACCACAACACCATTGCATCAACAACAACCAAAAGAATCCCCATTACTACCATGGGTAAGAAACTTCCAAAGCACGGTGAGAAGATATGAGAGGAAATGAGATCAAAAAAAGAAAAAATGTTTGAAAATAAAGGAAAAAACTGTGGATCAAGTCATCTCACCAAAAATAGAATATAAAAGGTAAGATAAAATACCATCGAAGGGATCTCCAAAAATCCAAGAAGGGTATGATTGGGTCTCATAGGACGAGAAAGAAGGAATATATAGTCGTATGGGTAGACAACTCGAGTGCAATGAATGTTTTAAAACATTACTACATTGAAGAATTACACAATGTGTAATTCCCTTTAATGTTGTGTAATTCCTAGAGGTTGGTTTCTGCTAAAAAATCATTGATTTTATATTTTATTTATTTATTAAACTCTGAAATATTACACGACGTGCATCCCACTTTATGGCTGTGTTAATCTTTATACCGTGAAATCTTTCCCTACATCTATCCTTTAGAACTAAACTACTCTAAGCCTCCTTGATCCTACTATGATCTCTAAAAGAATCGGTAATACACAATGGGTTTGATCCACCATGAACTAAACCCTTGGAGGATAAATTATATTTAAAACTAATCTCTTAGGTAAACACAAATGTGGGTTTTTAAAGGGAAAATATTAAATATTTGAAATATTTTATACCTAATTTCATTATGAAAATTATTCAAATAACCTAAATTTGTTTTATTGATATATAATTGAACTAATTATGTTTTAAAAAATTAAAATACAATTTTACTGTTTGAATATATTATAAAACATAGGTTTTCAGATAAAATGTTATATTTTTCAATATACATTAAAAAAATAAAGTTGTTAGAAAAATAAAACAAATTAACCATAAGATAATTTGGTATTATGATTTAAAAAATTAATTTTATTTGGTAAAAATAAATTTCTAAAAGTTTTAAATTTATATTTAAAATAGGTACACTCTCAAAAGGATTAAACTTTTTCTTTTATAAAAATATAGTGTTTTTTGCTTAAAAATTGATTTACTCTTATCTTAGGCTTATAAAACATAATATATTAATTTAAAATTTGTATATTGAATATATAACATATTATATTTCATTAATATCTTTTAGTAATAGTTATAAATTTAATTTTTTATGATTAAATTCCATTTTGAGCATAAAAATATTTTTTTTATAAAAACACACCCATTATATTCAATTTGTTTTTATTTTTATTTATAATTATTTGGTAACCAAGTATTTAATTTTATGAAAATTTTTAAAAAATATTAGATTATTTTTTTAATATCATCCATCCCCCCCCATTAAAACTATTAGGTTATAAAAATCACATTTAAATAATAATATTTTATTGTTGGTATAAGCTTGATGTGGAGTAACTTGTATGATATTGAGCATATTGGTTTCTTTTAAAATTTGAGTATGTTACACCAACAAATTCCAAAATATCTTCCCTAAATACCTACCCTCAATTTATATCACTTTTTTTTATCAAAATACAAACCATTTATGGATTACTGATTATGCCAATAGTGGTTGTCTAATGAAGAGGTATTTCTCTTAACCGAGTGTTTCTAATTTATTTATTCTTACACCTACTTAAAATCGGAGCTAGAAATTATTATATAATAACATAAATATCACTAATATACTGATATTTTTTTATATCAATGTTTCAGCCTTTCTGTCTCCTTCTCTATCTAATGGGAAACAAAATTATCATTTGTGTGTAAGTGTGAACTACCACCACGCAAAGAAATGTATTTATTTTTCATCAACACCATTCATGGATAGTTTTTATAATGATATAATGTTAATATATGATATTTATAAAATAATTATGATTCTATAATTATAAAATATCATTTAACTTCATACCATTATACACATTAAAAATGAGTGTCACTCGTGCGTACATGTGGACAACCACCTCTATAAAGAGATGTGATTAATATTTCATGTTTTACTTTTAAAAATGATTTAAAATTTTAAAATAATTAATATATACGATATTTATATCATGATAAAAATAATTAAATGATGGAACCAAGATAAAGATTCATGGGCTAAAACTACCAAAAAGAAACTTACTAAAAATGAAATAGTTAAAACATAGAAAGAATTATTTTAATAAGGAATTGTTAAAAAATAGGTGTTTAAATTTTATAAGTGAATATTATATGATATTATAAGTATGGATATTTTTTATAGAATAAAATAAAATACAATATTATTATATATGATGATAAAGTCACTTACGAGGTAAGACAATCTTGAGGTAAGGTAATTCCGTTACAATCTATTTTTTATTTTAGGATTTATTTTGTCAAATGATATTTTAGGAAATTTCTATGATAATAATATTTTAAAACTCAAGTATTTCATTTTTCTTGGTTTATCTTATGATTATTATTTTCAAACTCCATTTATTCTCTTATTGGAAAATAATTATCATGTATGTTATATGTAAGGGTATTTCTTTTAAAAATCATGTTATTAAGTTTTCATTCCAACTCCTTTTCTTCCATAATGATATTTTCTTTAAAAAAAATCAATAATTTTTAAAATATTATCTCAATATTAATTAATGTATTTATTTCCCTTATTTAACTTTCAGTGAAATTATTTAAAATTAATATTTTTTCACTTTCTTAATGGTGTATATTTTACCAAAGGTTTGAATGGAGTCTTTATTTTAATAGACACTATAAGAATGGATTTTCCTAACATCATGACTACAATATTCATTGAATCATCCATTATATGTTTCCATAGTTATTTTTAATGAAAATTATTTTTTCAATATTTTGTGAATTTTATTTATAATGATACAAGAATAAAATTGAATTATTTTATTAATGTAATGAAGATAATTTTAAAAAGTGATTTATAACATCATTCTTACACAATTTTATAATAAATATATTTTTAATGTATTAATCCTATTATATTTTTTAAAGGGTTTATTTTATACAAAATCATTTTTTAATAGTTGATGGTTTTCTATTATCCTTTAATATTAATAGTTATACATTATATTAAGATCACTCACATTCATGTGGTCATGCTCTCTATAAGTCGTTGTTATTAATTGGACATTATTTTTCTCCTTTATGTCAATATTATTCATATAATGGATGAATTATTATTATTTTTTTATTAGTTTTTTTATGCTTCAACCATATAAAATTTAAATATGTCGTATTAGTTGAATGAATATTATTTAATTAGTTATTTCTTTTAGTAGGAAAATATGGATATTTCATATTATTGATCCAATATGGATTATTTTTTTATATATAAGGCCTTTTTATAATGAATTTTTTATCATTAAAGTTTTTAGTAATTCATATGATATGAAATTGTTGGGTGGGCCTAGTTATTAATATCCCATCAATGAATTAATAGGTCTCAAGAGGAAAAACTGTAGGCATTTCATATTAGATAGTTATCATATTTACATATACTCATTTATTAAGAATTATTTATTGGTTAAGTGGAATTGACTGTAAGATACATGTTATCTTGGATGGGATTCCTTGATCATGAATGTTGATAATTATGAATATTCATTCTTATTATTTTAGTTTCCTTTTCATATGTAGTTATTATATTGATATTTTCCTTGGATGTTCAATGAAATCAAATTATTTATTGAATAGCATGTGTTATGATTATACACTATGCCATATTGAGTATTCCTTATTTACTAATGATATGCCTGGTTGTATATAACCCTTACTGAGTATTTGAGCTCAACAAATATTTGTTTTCCATTGCCAAGAATATGAATAAGGGTGTTATGAATGATTTCAACAATTCATTAAAGTTTCATATCTTTAATTTTAATATTTCCAATATAAAATGAGAATAATGTATGTATGTAGTTTTCTATGGCTGCTAAACTAATTGATCCTCTATGGTAAGATCTCTTGTGTTTTTTACCAATGTAAAAAATTAAACACTAGCTCTAGGTTTTATGAGTTGGAGTGTTACTATGGTTATCATATGAAGTTTAGTAGGAACCTTGGGTACTAGATTTTCATTGAATATATCTAACATGATAAATATTATTAAAAAATATAATATTTGATAAATTTTACCATTATTTGGATAGTAATTGTATGGCTTAATATTCATGATGATTATTATCTAACACAGTATATTCAGTTGTTTAGAGATGAAACCTATCAGAATAAATGAATTCAAAGCCCATAGTAAATGTTGGGATTTCCCAATTGGGAAATCCCATACAGAAAGTGTTTCAACTGAGTAGGTATTGGCCATATTAGGGCAGAATAATCAGGATGTAATGAATAATATTCCATGTATAGAAAAATATATTGTTACATAACTTGATACACCTATTTTGGACCACTTCATGTGATATAAGCCTTCATTATTTAATTTAACTCATAATCCATCGGTGGATGAACAATAAATTAAGTCACACGATGTAACACCCCAAGATTTTATGAAAAATATTATTTTAATTTCATTAATGTCTTGTGCTACACCAAGATTACCTTGTGCTATACGCAACACTGTATTAGCTTGCAGTATACGCAACAATATTCTTGGACCGTGTTACACAGAATTTTGATAATAGTTATTCTACGCAACATTGAGTATATATATATTCAATGTATAAATGAAATATGGTTGGATTTTGTTATATGAAACAACGAAGGATTCATTCACAACAAGCAACCTGGACTTGGCTTGCATTACACGCAATCACGACCTTCTTCGATAGCGTGTGTTGTACGCAATACCGGGTTTTAATAAACAATGATATATTATTATAATATTTTCATGAACTAGCGATTATGAATAGTATTAACTAAATTTTTAATTTTATAACATTATTATTCATCTTACACATTTTCTAGAACATGGTATAAGAACAAAATAAATTTTTTGGGTAAAATAAGTATTTTTCAAAAAAATGCAGTTTTGCCGCATTTTGATGGCGCACCCACTTTAAATATATTTTTTGACATTTTTATAAGTTCAATTTGACAAAATAAAATTCTTCTTTGGAATAAAGAAATAAAAATTTCCTTTGGATAAATTTTTCATATTATTCAGGTAACTTTCACATTTTAATGAATAGTAAAAACACGCTATATTTTAATTAAAAACAACTTTTTTCATCGTAATATCTTATGTGGTTAAATTATAATATTGAATGTTTTTAAAGTATAAATAGAATATATTTTTACCATTTAATATAATTTATGTCATTAGCATTGATTTTACCTTGAATTCGTCGGTTAAATCAATTCAATCTTTTGTAATGTTTTAAACAAAAACCCGTTTTTATTCGACAACGGGATTAATTTTAATTTAATTTCTGAAACTTCTGTGTATTGAATCTTAAAAAATGGATTCCATATTTGGAATCAGTGGGTCCAAATTATGTTAATATGATACTTTTTATTTTTGGGAATTATGAATAGTAACTACGGTAAATTTTATTTACCATAGTTAAAGGTAAATCGGGTAATTAAGGGTAAATATAATATTATAAAATTACCCTAACACATGCCAAAATTTTATTTGATGGATAAAATTAAACCCATATCAACTAAGGGTCTGATTAGATTCATTTTATGGACTTTTGATCATGAAAATAATTTAATTATTATTAAAACCAAAGAAAGTGACAACATGTCACTCTCTTAAATCTTATAAGTATAATAATATTAACTTAGTGATAAACATCATAAAACTTCAAACATGAATAGTCTCCAAAAATATAACAAAATTATCTACATCATGAGAATTTATTTAGAATTTTTTGGGATTAAATAATTATCATTAATTGTGACACAATAGTGATGAAGAAATTATTTATCTAGTGAAAAATCAAGAATATAGTTTTTATTAAACTAATAGTGACCATAAAAGGCACAAAACCCAGACCAAAACTTATTTGTAATATAAATTTAAACTATAATAATCCAATGGTATAATATTTGACCATTTGGAGTCTTATACAAGCAATTATGACACTTATATTATTTTATTTTAAATTATGCCAAAGTTGTCACCTTCATAATTTAATAAATATAACAATTTAAATATTGTTATTTTAAGATGATAAATTCGAGTAAAAGTATTATTGTGAAAGGTAATATATTTATATTTATCATAGGATTTTATTTTAAATTTTTATGCAACAAATAAGTATATTAAATAATTATACAAAAATGATGTAGTAATTATTATATTAATAGATAAACCAAATAAATGGTTTTAAAAATAATAAAATAAATATTATATGAACTATTTAATGTGATCCACTAATTTTATAGATATATATGAACTTTTATTAATATATTAAATCTTTTATTTCGAACATATCTTCGGTTTATATTTTATTTAAATTCAAATAAATTAATAGTGTCAAAATTGACACTATTGTTATTTTATAAACATAACATATTATAAAATTGTTTAAAAATCACAAAAATATTTAAAAATTATAAATTTAAATTTATATGGTCTATAATGTTATAAAGTAATCAATTATGGAAATTTCACAACAAATAAGTAATTATTTGTTATAATGTAAAATTTAGAATTTTATTACCACAAATAAACTTAAATAGATTAAATAAGGATAAATCAAAATGATAAGGTTTAAAATAAGATCCAAACATGTCTAAATTTTATTGGTTGATGATATTACAACCCTATATCATCTAATATTACAATATGTGTCATTTTTGGAGGTTTTTAAGTGGGGTTAGATTTATTATAAATTAATATTTTTAAGAATTCCAAAGGTGCCCCTCTCCTCCCTTATAAAAGGGCACCTCCTCCCTCTCCTCCTCACACCAATTTGAGCTTTCACGCTCAGCCAACCCCTGCCAAATTATCTTCTCCACTTCCCTAGAAACATCCTAGAGGTTCTGGTCTTCTTTAAAGACCAATCCTAGTGCCCTAAGAGGATTTTTCAAAGAGGCGTATCGAAGAAGAGGTAATTTCTTCTCCCGATCCTTTCAAACTTCTTTCTTCTTCAACTTATTCTTCTTTAGTTGTTTCATTATAAAGTAATAACATCAGTATCAATAAAATACTTATTTGTTAATATAAATATGAAACAACCACATTTCACCTTCTATCCATCCTACGGAAAACAAAATCACCGCGCGTGCGTACGTACGGAATATCGTCTCCACGCCGTGGTGTAATCTGTTTTTCCACCAACACCTTACATGGATGGGTATAATGGTGTAAATAATAAATATACATAGTTATTATAACATCATACTGATTCTGATATATTGTATCATCCACTCCAATTCAATTAAATAATCATGAAAATGATATCATCGCTCGTGCGTACGTACGGACTACCTTCTCCACGACGCGATGAGATTCATTCTCCACTTTAACCATTCATGAATGATTATAAAGTACATATAATATGTAATCATGAAATATATGACATAATAATGATACTGGATTTATGTGTATATATATGTATGTCATCTACTTAATTCCATTCAACTCAATAAGGAAACGAAAACAGCGTTCATGCGTACGTACGGCCTACCGTCTCCATGAACGGTGTATTTCTTTCCATTTACTGATTTATTATATATATTTATATTCTGAATATATATTATATATAAATCCTGTTTTATATTCTGGAATTAAGTAATCATGATCTACGTAATCATATGAATAATTACAAGTCAAAACAAGGATGACAAATGAAACGATTTTACCCAAAACGCTCTTTAACATGGAATTTACAAAAGAACGGGTAAAATAAAGTAATAATTGAACCATATATGATATAATAACAATTATTATGATTCTGGAATAAGTCAATGAAATTATTTAAATCATTATACAGGAGGTTCAGACACTTATGAAGCAAATCGGACCTAAGGTAAGGGAAATATCACAATCTCATTTTTATCCGAGATTGTTTATACTATGGCATTTACTAGGGTGTATTTTATCATCGACATCCATGTTTCCTCAATATGTAATCTTATTTCCATCCACCTAATTTTTTTTAAATCCAATTTTACCCTTCGGTGAGTTTTTAGTAAAATATATAAAAGGAATATTTTGTTGTTTTTCGTACGAGGTACTTTTTTTACTTTTCCAACAAAAGTACGAAGAATGTTTTTTTAAATTATACGGCATGAATGGATTTTTAAAACATTATTTCCAAGAAGCTTACTTTACAAGTTCTCATGTTTATTTTTAATCAACTTCTTTTAGTTTATAATTTTACGACATGTTAAGAAAGGAAAAGTGTTTTTGAAGTAGAAAGGATATTTTCCTCAAGAATGAAGTTCAATTGTTATATCAAAATTATTTTCCATCTAAGATAATAAAGGGTTCTATTTTTATCCCTATTATTACATTGACTTGATTATGTTGTGATGGAATTATTTTTATGAATTCCTTTATCTTATATGAATTGTTTTATGATGTCATGATGTTTAAGATTCCCATTTTTATTACATGGGTTATGCAATGATGTATGATTTATGATTTTGTGGAACACATAAGAATGGTATCCTTATGAGATGGGTGGGACCTATATCTCCCTCCAATGCATTGGGTAAAGATTTTATATCTCATGAGATAGACATGGCTGGAACGGTAGGTTATACCGGTTCAGTGAAACAGTACTGAAACGAGGGTGACTCGGTTCAGAAAGGGACTTTGTCCACTAAGATAGTCTTGGAAATGAGTCTTGACTAAAAATAAATGATTCTATATGATTATGTGTGAATGCCACAAAGTTTCATGTTTTATGTTATGATTATTGTGATTACATTTCACTGCCATGATTTACCTCATGTTATGAAATTATGATCTCTTTTGCAGGTTAAGATTTCCAAAAGTTATATTCTTATGTATATGATGTGATTGATATTTATTTTGTTTACCATTACTGAGCATTTGAGCTCACCCTTTTATGTTTTCTTTTCCCCAGGATATAAAGAAAGGTTTTAGGTAAAAAAAATGAAGATCTTTATGGGAGATTTTGAAGATCTTTCACCATGATTAGAAGATTATATTCTGAGTTTCCAAAGACACTAAACTATTACGGTCCTTGTGTGTGTGTTTTTGTTATGTACTAAGTATTACGAAAATGTAATGTAATGTCAATGTACGTCAGGCTTCGGGTCTCTACAGTTGGTATCAGAGGAAAGGTTTAGTCAACCTTTGGAAACTAGGATGCGAAAACGTTAGTGAGATCCCTAGAGATATTTCTAAGGTATGTCTAGTGATGTCCCTAAGGTTAAGTATACGTATAGGTTATAGTACTAGAATTACCCTAACGATCATAGAATTAAACCTAAGATGTTATATATTGAAGGTACTCCCCCTTTATAATGTTGTTTTCCCTAGCATGATTTTTGCCTCTCACACTATTCTTTTTGGGTTTTAGACGATGGCTGGAACTCGAAGGAACCGTGTTGATCAATGCAATGGAAAATGCAATGATTGTCCTCCGAAAAAACAAATGTTATGGGAGATGGAGTGCAAAATCTTATTGCTATACTTACACAAGCTATGAATCATTCTGGACTTCCAAATGAGCAGAGAAGGGAACAATATTCTATTGAGTCCTTCATGAGGCAACGTCCACCTTCTTTCAGTGGGACTTCCGATCCACTTATTTTTGAACAATGGATCAGTACCACTGAAAAGATATTTTCAATTATTCAATGTTCTGAACATGATAAAGTCATCTTAGCAGTATATCGTTTGGAAGGTGAAGCTGATCAATGGTGGAATCTTATCAAGAATACAAGGCCAAGAGATGAAATTGAGTCCATGGAATGGGACGAGTTCAACAACTTGTTTTTCAGTAAGTACTTCCCTCGTATTCTTCGAACAAAGATGGAAAAGGAGTTTCTTGAGCTGAAGCAGAAGGATGATGAATCTGTTGGTATATACGAAGCGAATTTTACAAGACTTGCAAGGTATGCATCTGGCATTATCATCCAACCTGAATGTAAAGTTGATCGATTTTTCAGTGGCTTAAAACCAAGTCTTCGAAGGGAATTAGCTATAAGAGACTTCAGTAGCTATGAAGAAATTTTGCGTTGTGCTATCAAGGTAGAAATGGAAGTTGGTGTTACATATCCATCTCATGGTTTTGACAAGAAACGAAAGATGGAGTTCAAGGAGAAATCTCAAAATAATGGTGAAAAGAAGATGAATGTTTCCTTATCCACAAAGTGTGGAAAGAAGCATGGTGGAGATTGTCTTAAAGGGACTAGAAAATGTTTTAAGTGTGGAAAAGAAGGTCATCGAGCAGCTGAGTGTCGAAGTAATGGAAAAAGGGTTTCTAATGAGGTGAATAAAGCAAACACTGCAGAGAATGCACCACCAGCACTTCAATGCTTCAAGTGCAAGGAAATGGGGAATTATGCTAATAAATGCCCTAATCCAAGGGTTAGTGATGATCGACATGAGAAACCACTTAAGGCAAAGGAAAAAGGGAAGTCACATGCGATCACTATTGGAGATGTTGAATATGACAACGATGTGGTGGAATGATTAAGTGTTTATGTAATGGGATTCCAAAATAATGTTGTATCAGGGAGTATTGGAATATTTATGTATTGGTCTAATGTGATATTCAAAGTGATTGAGATATTTTTTGGAAATAAGATGATATGCGCATAATGAAGGGAAAATGAGAAAATGAAATGTTTAACAGTATTCATGAGCTCATTATTGATATAAGGACTAAGTGATATCATGGTATGAGTATATAGAATTTTGAGGATTTTGGTATGTGGAATGTGTTAACTTTTAACTGCATTCATGTTTTCACTAAGGTTCAATGGGTATTCATTCTTCAAGAGAATACATGATTAAGGTATTCACATGTTTGTAATTTGACCAACAAGATATATCTTATGATATATGGGGGATAAATGATGGCATTCACGTGATTGTTCTGTGACATTTCAAGTAATAATTTTATTTATACTATGAGCTTAGACCGAAGTATTTTAGATAATCCTAAAGATTAGAATGGATTATGTTGGACATAAGTTAGGATAAAACGTTTTTCGATATTATTGATGGGATGTTATAGTAATATAGCTTTAGAAAAAGGACAACCTGCGGGACGGGCGACAGCCCATCGCGTCGGACAAGGCTGTGGGAATCGAACCCACAACCGAAGTGCGACTGGCCTTTATCGCCTACCACTGGCCTACAGGAAGTCCCTGTTTAGTAGAAACTAGTTTTATTATATCAAGCAGTATGATATATAAAGTATAAGTCCATTTTAGGTACCATATATGATTAATCTCACTATATAATGACTTATGTATATTTAAAAACTTTTGCTAACCTTTTGTTTGAGACAGATGGAATGACCCGTCATTCTATCACATGATCTACTAACACATCATGAATAACAAATTCAACTTCATTTCTTTAAGGAATGAAGTGTAAATTGTTCAATTCATGAACAACAGTGAGATTGTACCAAAATCATGCAAGTATTTCTTTTAATTCATCATCTTTAGGGAAATGATCTTGAAAACCAAAAATGTTGTCCTAGTTATCTTATATCTGATTAATCTGGTGGTACCTTAGATCATCACAAATCAATAGCTTTGTGATTGTTGGCTTTTTCATAGCCATGTTCTCTACCACTCTCCATCAGAACTTGATGGTTCGAATTTTCTTCCATATCCATATTTTCACCTATGATCTCCTACGTGGAAACCCCTTGATGAGTTAATTTGGGTAACCGTTACATTTCATACTTTAGTTTTTAAAATCCATGTTTTGGTATTCTTTTTTACGATGTGGGTTTCTATTAAACAAACTTTCGAGTAGTAAACCATTTATAACCCCGACGAATTTCGAGGGCGAAATTCATTTTAAGGGGGGTAGAATGTAACACCCCGAGATTTTATGAAAAATATTCTTTCAAATTCATTAATGTCTTGTGCTACACCAATATTACCTTGCGCTATACGCAACACCGTATTAGCTTTCAGTATACGCAACACTATTCTTGGACCGTGTTACACACAATTTTGATAAAAGTTATTCTACGCAACATTGAGTATATATATATATATTCAATGTATAAAAGAAATATGGTTGGATTTTGTTATATGAAACAACGAAGGATTCATTCACAACACGCAACCCTGACTTGGCTTGCATTACACGCAATCGCGACCTTCCTCGATAGCGTGTGTTGTACGCAATACCGGGTTTTAATAAACAATGATATATTATTATAATATTGTCATGAACTAGACATTATGAATAGTATTAACTAAATTTTGAATTTTATAACATTATTATTCATCTTACACATTTTCTAAAACATTCTATAAGAACAAAATAATTTTTTCGGGTAAAATAAGTATTTTTCAAAAAATGCAGATTTGCCGCCTTTTGATGGCGTACCCACTTTAAATATAGTTTTTGAAATGTTTATAAGTTCAATTTTACAAAATAAAATTCTTCTTTGGAATCAAGAAATAAAAATTTACTTTGGATAAATTTTTCATATTATTCTGGTAACTTTCACATTTTATTGAATAGTAAAAACACGCGATATTTTAATTAAAAACAACTTTTTTCATCGTAATATCTTATGTGGTTAAATTATAATATTGAATGGTTTTAAAGTATAATTAGAATATATTTTTACAATTTAATATAATTTATGTCATTAGAATTGATTTTACCTTGAATTCGTAGGTTAAATCAATTCAATCTTTTGTAATGTTTTAAACAAAAACCCGTTTTTATTCGACAACGGGATTAATTTTAATTTTTTTTCTGAAACTTTTGTGTATTGAATTTTAAAAAATGGATTCCAAATTTGGAATCAGTGGGTCCAAATTATGTTAATAGGCTACTTTTTATTTTTGGGAATTATGAATAGTAACTACGGTAAATTTTATTTACCATAGTTAAAGGTAAATCGGGTAATTAAGGGTAAATATAATATTATAAAATTACCCTAACACATGCCAAAATTCTATTTTATGGCTAAAAGTAAACCCATATCAACTAAGGGTCGGATTAGATTCATTTTATGGACTTTTGACCATGAAAATAATTTAATTATTATTAAAACCAAAGAAAGTGACAACATGTCACTCTCTTAAATATTATAAGTATAATGATTTTAACTTAGTGATAAACATCATAAAACTTCAAAAATGAATAGTCTCCAGAAAGCTAAAAAAGTTATCTACATAATGAGAATTTATTTAGAATTTTTTGGGATTAAATAATTATCATTAATTGTGACACAATAGTGATGCAGAAATTATTTATCTAGTGAAAAATCAAGAATATAGTTTTTATTAAACTAATAGTGACCATAAAAGGCACAAAACCCTGACCAAAACTTATTGGTAATATAAATTTAAACTATAATAATCCAATGGTCGAATATTTGACCATTTGGAGTCTTATACAAGCAACTATGACACTTATATTATTTTATTTTAAATGATGCCAAAGTTGTCACCTTCATAATTTAATAAATATAACAATTTAAATATTGTGATTTTAAGATGATAAATTTGAGTAAAAGTATTATTGTGAAAGGTAATATATTTATCTTCATCATTGGATTTTATTTTAAATTGTTATGAAAAAAATAAGTAAATGAAATAATTATACAAAAATGATGTAGTAATTATTTTATTAAGAGATAAACCAAATAAATGGTTTTAAAAATAATAAAATAAATATTATATGAACTATATAATGTGATACACTAATTTTATAGATACATATGAACTTTTATTAATATATTAAAGCTTTTAGTTAGAACATATCTTCTGTTTATATTTTATTTAAATTCAAATAAATGAATAGTGTCAAAATTGACACTATTGTTATTTTATAAAAATAACATATTATAAAATTGTTTAAAAATCACAAAAATATTTAAAAATTATAAATTTAAATTTATATGGTCTATAATGTTATAAAGTAAACAATTATGTATATTTAACAACAAATAAGTAATTATTTGTTATAATTTAAAATTTAGAATTTTATTACCACAAATAAACTTAAATAGATTAAATAAGGATAAATCAAAATGATAAGGTTTAAAATAAGAACCAAACATGTCTAAATTTGATTGGTTTATGAGATTACAACACTATCTCATCTAATCTTCGAATATGTTTCATGTGTGGAGGTTTTTACGTGGTGTTAGATTTATTATAAATTAATATTTTTAAGAATTCCAAAGGTGCCCCTCTCCTCCCTTATAAAAGGGAACCTCCTCCCTCTCCTCCTCACACCAATTTGAGCTTTCACGCTCGGCCAACCCCTGAAAAATTATCTTCTCCACTTCCATAGAAACATCCTAGAGGTTATGGTCTTATTTAAAGACCAATCCTAGTGCCCTAAGAGGAGGTTTCAAAGAGGCGTATCGAAGAAGAGGTAATTTCTTCTCCCGATCCTTTCAAACTTCTTTCTTCTTCAACTTATTATTCTTTAGTTGTTTCATTATAAAGTAATAACATCAGTATCAATAATATACTGATTTGTTATTATAAATATGAAACAACCCCATTTCACCTTCTATCCATCCTACGGAAAACAAAATCACCGCGCGTGCGTACGTACGGAATACCGTCTCCACGCCGTGGTGTAATCTGTTTTTCCACCAACACCTTACATGGATGGGTATAATGGTGTAAAGAATAACTATACATAGTTATTATAACATCATACTGATTCTGATATATTGTATCATCCACTCCAATTCAATTAAATAATCATGAAAATGATATCATCGCTCGTGCGTACGTACGGACTACCGTCTCCACGACGCGATGTGATTCATTCTCCACTTTAACCATTCATGAATGATTATAAAGTACATATAATAAGTAATCATGAAATATATGACATAAAAATGATACTACATTTATGTTTATATATGTGTATGTCATCTACTTAATTCCATTCAACTCCATAAGGAAATGAAAACAGCGTTCATGCATACGTACGGCCTACCGTCTCCATGAACGGTGTACTTCTTTCCATTTACTGATTTATTATATATATGTATATTATGAATATATATTATATATAAATCATGTTTTATATTCTGGAATTAAATAATCATGATCTACGTAATCATATGAATAATTACAAGTCAAAACACGGACGACAAATGAAACGATTTTACCCAAAACGCTCTTTAACATGGAATTTACAAAAGAACGGGCAAAATAAAGTCATAAGTGAACCATATATGATATCATAACAATTAGTATGATTCTGGAATAATTCAATGACATTATTTAAATGATTATACAGGAGGTTCAGACACTTATGAAGCAAATCGGACCTAAGGTAAGGGAAATATCACAATCTCATTTTTATCCGAGATTGTTTATACTTTGGCATTTACTAGGTTGTATTTTATCATCCACATCCATGTTTCCTCAATATGTAATATTATTTCCATCCACCTAATTTTTTTTAAATCCAATTTTACCCTTCGGTGAGTTTTTAGTAAAATATATGAAAGGAATCTTTTGTCGTTTTTGTACGAGGTACTTTTTTGACTTTTCCGACAAAAGTACGAAGAATGTTTTTTTAACTTATACTGCATGAATGGATTTTTAAAACATTATTTCCAAGAAGATTCCTTTACAAGTTTTCAAGTTTATTTTTAATCAACTTATTTTAGTTTATAATTTTACGACATGTTAAGAAAGGGAAAGTGATTTTGAAGTAGAAAGGGTATTTTCCTCAAGAATGAAGTTCAATTGTTATATCAAAATTATTTTCCATCTAAGATAATAAATGGTTCTGTTTTTATCCCTATTATTACATTGATTTGATTATGTTGTGATGGAATTATTTTTATGAATTCCTTTATCTTATATGAATTGTTTTATGATGTCATGATGTTTAAGATTCCCATTTGTATTACATGGGTTATGCAATGATGTATGATTTATGATTTTGTGGCACACATAAGAATGGTATCATTATGAGATGGGTGGGACCTATATCTCCCTCCAATGCATTGGGTAAAGATTTTATATCTCATGAGATAGACATGGTTGGAATGGTAGGTTATACTAGTTCAGTGAAACAGGATTGAAACGAGGGTGACTCGGTTCAGAAAGGGACTTTGTCCACTAAGATAGTCTTGGCAATGAGTCTTGACTAACAAGAAATGATTCTATATGATTATGTGTGAATGCCACAATGTTTCATGTTTTAAGTTATGATTATTGTGATTACATTTGACTGCCATGATTTACCTCATGTTATTAAATTATGATCTCTTTTGCAGGTTAAGATTTCCAAAAGTTATGTGCATATGTATATGATGTGATTGATATTTCTTTTGTTTACCATTACTGAGCATTTGAGCTCACCCTTTTATGTTTTCTTTTCCCTAGGATATAAAGAAAGGTTTTAGGTAAAAAAAAGGACGATCTTTATGGGAGATTTTGAAGATCTTTCACCACGATTAGAAGATTATATTCCGAGTTTCCAAAGACACTAAACTATTACGGTCCTTGTGTGTGTGTTTTTGTTATGTACTAAGTATTCCGAAAATGTAATGTAATGTCAATGTACGTTAGGCTTCGGGTCTCTACACCCGATAAGATATTCTAGGATATGGGATGTAATGAAATGGAAAATGTATTTTTTTTAGTGTATTTTGTGAAGTTATACGTTAAACAATGGTGTTAATTAACTCAAATTACTAAAGTGGTCGAAAAAATATATTCCACAAAATAGAGATCTTTTAAAGTTGTATTCATTGAGAAATACCTTCAGTGAGAAAATCAAGTTGAAATGGAGATAGTTACCCTCACATTAATGTATAAGTAAGAAACATGTGTTTCATATATGAGGATAAATATAAAATATTATATAATCAAGCTACATAGTACATAAATAATTTGAAAAACATGATAAACCATTTCATTTAGCAGATTAAATTAAGTGTAAGATCCCATGATTTTTATGATATATACTTTTTAAAATTTATTTGATGTCTTGTAGTGTGTGCAATACAAATATAGTATAATGAAACATGTAGAACCATATTATATTTTCGTATAAACAACACTATTCTTGGCTTGTGTTGCACACAATTTCAAGTTCTTTTTATATAATTCATTTTATACAAGACCGAGTTTAAGTGAACAACTAAATAATAATTATGTTACCCTATAACATATCCATTATAAGGGGGAGTATGGACAATATAAACTAAATTATTAAAATATTCAATACAAATTTATTTATTATTAATTATTTAGTGACAAATTAATTATAAATTAAAAAAAACATATTTTGTAGAAAATGTTTTTCTGAAAAACTATTTAAATGAAAAAGATTGATTTCATAATCTCACCCTTGATAGATTTTATTAATAAAATATTTATTAAATATATTCAACATAATTTTTAAATTTCATATTATGTATTATCTTGACATGATAAAAGAATAAATTCAATGTTTTGGATAAAATACATATGATTCAAAAAATGCACTTTTGCCACCTATTAATGGCGTACGCATTTTAAAACTATTTTTGGCCCTTTTTATATTATATTTGAAAATACACTTTTTATTTGAATTTGGGGTATAAAAACATGCATTTTTTGAATTTATTGTATTTTTATCATAAGATTCATGTTTTGATTAAAATTAAAAAAATAAAGCTTTTTAATTGAAAACTAATTATTCGTCAAATTATTTATTCTGTTAAATAATATATTTGAATGATTTTAAATTATAAATATAATTTTTAAAAAAAAAATTAATATAATTTTGGTTATCAGCATTAATTTTACATTCAATTTAGATGTAAAATCATTTCAATCCATTTCTTATTTTAACTTTTAAAACTCGTTTTCTCATTCCAACAACAGGATTAATTTTAAATTAATTAACAAAAATTATATGTTTTTAATTTTGAAAAATTGATTCCATATTTTTAGTTGGAGTTTCTAGGTTTTTTAAATATGGTTATATTATTTTATGGTAATTTTAATAGTAACTTTAAAAAAATATTATTTACCACGGTTACGGGTAAATTGTGTTATTAAATGTAAAAACAATATTATGAAATTATAAAATTACCCTAACACTTGTCATAATAACATTGGATGAGTTTTTTTCTACCTAAATTAACCTTGGGTTGAAATGGCATCCTTTGGAATCCAATTAGATGAGATTAGGACATTTAATATATATTATTTAAAGAAATGTTAAATATTTCTTACTCAAATTTTAAAAAATATATCATTTTTAATATAAGGTTATACAATATCTAAGTTGGAATATAAATAATAATTTTAAATGTAATTTTTTTTATTTATCATGATAATTTATTTCTAATTTTTGGGATATAAATAATTATCATAAATTCTCATACAATGATGATGATGAAATTATTTTACTAGTGAAAAATCAACAAAATAGTTTTAATAAAAACATTAATAACCACTAAAATACAAAAAAACAATACCTGATCTTATTGGTTGAGTATATATTAACCATAATAATCCAATTTTATAATTATTTACCATTTTGATCCACATATTATAGACTATGACACTTATAATATTTTATCTAAAGTAATTTCAAAGTTATCATATTCCTGATTTAATAAATATAAATTTTTTAATGTAGGATTTTTTCCAAAGATATATTATAAAATATTTATTATTGGTAAATATAGAGGATTTATATTTTTCATTGTATTTTATTTTAAATTTTTACACAAAAATAAGTATGTTAAATAATTACACAAAACTAATGTAGTAATTATTTTATTAATGGAAATATCAAATTAATGTTATTAGAAATATTAAAATAAAAAAAAATTGGATAATTAATATATCCAATTATTTTAATAGAATAAATTTCCCCCTTAGGTATAAAATTAAACATTTGGTTTGAGGATAACAACTTATCTTGATATTTTTTAAAATCCCTAAAATTAATAGTATCAAAATTGACAAAATTGATATTTTTTTAAAATGACGTTTTATTAAACTTTTTAAAAATCATAATAAGTTTTTATAAAAATAAAAAATAATTATTATATTGTAAAAAAAGTTATAATTATTTATTTTTGATCTAGTTGACATCAAATAAGTAAAAATTACACTATTTTAATTCTGAATATGTTGTCACCTTTCTTAAAATTAAAATAGAATAACTAAAGGTTAATTAAAATTATATTCTTTAAATTAATTAAAAAAAGTATATAAAATCTATTTTTTTATTATATACAACCTTATCTCATATAATATTCAACAATATGAATTTTTTTATGTTTTTTGGATGGTATTTGGTTTTATTATAAATTAATATTTTTGTAGATTCAAGAAGTCCCTCTCCCCTTAATTATAAAAAGAGCACATCCTCCCTCTATTATTCACTTCACTTTTATACCTAAATATCCGATATCCCCATAATAGTTCCCTTAAAAACAACACTAGTTACATTTTATTGGTTATTTTCTTCTCAAAATTCCAAATTTAGTGCATTTAGAGGATATCTAGAGAGAGCTCGTCAAATAAGAGGTAATCTCCTCTGCTGATTCCTTCAAACTTATTTATTCTTCTATTTCCACTCCATGAGTTGTTTAATTTAAAAGGTAATAAATTAAATCTTAATTATATTCTAATATGTTATTATTATTATGGAACCACAATATTCCACCTTCTATCCTTCTTATGAAAAAATTAATCACCACACGTCCATACATATAGCTTACCGTCTCCATATCGTGGTGTAATCTTTTTCTCACCACCACCATACTTTAATGGGTATAATGAAATAAATAATAACGATATATGATTATTATAACATGATATGGATTCTGGAATAAAATATAAACCATCCACTTCCATACCATTTCACAATTATGGGAATGATATTGTCGCTCCTGTGTACGTACGGTCTACCATCTCCACGATGTGATACGATTCATTCTAGATGATTTTAATTTAATCATACTTATATAAATGCATAGAATGAATAAATATGATATATATTATATTAATATTATTTTCTAAATTATATAATTGTAATATATAAGGATAACCAGAAATCATTTGACAAAACATGCATAAGAAAATGATGAAGTTAATACCCAAATAATGAGTAACAATAAAATGTTATTAAAAACGGATGATAATATGATCATATATGATATCATAATAATGAAATTGATTATATATTAAGTAAATTACATTATCTAAGTCATTATACATGAGTTTAAGATACATACAAATTATATTATACCTATGGTAAGAAATAATTTCACAATCTCATTATTATCTGAGATTTTTTATACATAATTATTTACTGGGGTATATTTATCATCCATGTCCATGTTTCCAAATTATTTATTATAAAATATTATATATATTTTTCTAAAAAAATAATTTTATTTTACCAATTGGTAAATTTTTACTAAACTTTATGAAAGGAATCTTCTTTTCTTTTCTATAAGAGGTACTTTTTGACTTATCTAGAAAAAGTATGAGTAGAATGTTTTAATTTAACTTATATATCATAAACGGATTTTTACATTTTAAAGACACCATATTTCCATGAATATTCCTTTATAATATTTCAAGGTTATTTTAAAATAAACTTGTTTCCTTTAAAATTGTGTGAAACGATTAGAAAATAAAATTATTTTGAAGAAGAAAGGATTATTTCCTTAAGAATCAATTTCAAGTGTTCCACAAAAATTATTTTCCATATAAGATGAAATTATTTAATTTGGTTATGTTTAAAGTATAATATCTCTATTATTCATATAATTTTCTTATTTTTAGGATGTAATTATATTTATTAAATTAATTTATTTTACATGGATAATGTTATGATGGAATGATGTTTATGAAACCCATTTTATTCTTTGGGTTCAACTGTGATGAATGATTAATGTTTTTGTTTAACATGTAATAATGATTTCATTATGAGATGGTTGGTACCTATATCTCCCTAAAATTAATTGGGTAAATATTTAAATCTCCTGATATAGATAGGGATGGAATAGAAAATGATCTCAGTTCAGTAATATAGGGAATGAATGGGAAGTGAACTCAGTTCAGTAATATATGGTTGGAACGAGGTGTGAAATTAGTTTGGTGATGGAAATTTTCCACCTTGATGTTCTTTTCAATGATCCTTGACTAATATGAAATTATTTTATTTAATAAAGTGTATTCCACAAATTCCATTTCTTTTATTATTCCCTTTTGGTATGTTCAATGATTCTTTATGAATTATTATGATTCATTCTATGAAATGGTTTCATGAGGTTTGATAAAATTTTAATTTTCATATTCTCATATATTATGATTTTTATATGATTGACATATCCCTTGTTTTCCATTACTACTCATCTAAGCTCACTCATTTTTTTGTTTCTTTTCTATAGGATATGAAGAAGGGTTTTTCGTAAGATGTGTCAAAAAGGGGTTCTAATATAAAGGAAAAGGTATGTGATGATGTTGTTGTTTTAAAAAACAATTTTTTTTCTTACCTAGTTCCCAAATACACAAAACTAATATTTTCCTTGGGAATATATTTTAGTAATGTTTTATAAATTTCACACAATTAATGTAATGTTCACATATGTAGATCTTGGGTCGTTAGAGTTGTTATCAAAGAAAAGGCTTAGTTAACCTTTAGAAACTAGTTTTGGGAAAACTTTAGTGAGATCCCTAGATATGTTTCTAAGTATATTTATTGGGATTTCCCTAAGGATAAGTCAAAGTATAGGTTCAAATAATTGAATTTTTATAATGATCTTAGTTAACCAAGGATTAAACTATAAATGTTATAGAGCACTTCCCTTGGATTATGTTGTTTTTCTAGTGTGATTTTTTCTTCACATACTATTCTTTTTGGGTTTTATAAATTGGTTGGAACTCAAAGGGACCATGTTAATGATGAATTAAATGGGAAATGAAACCATTTTCCTTTATAAAAACCAAATTTTATGGGAGATATAATGAAAAATCATATCGTTATACTTACAAAACCTATCAATCATTCTGGACTTCCAAATGAGAAAATAAGGGAACAATATTCTATCGAGTCCCCAGTGAGAAAACAACCACCTTATTTCATTGGGTATTTTTAATCACTTGTTGATAAATATTTATCAGCACCATTGAATTGATATTTTCAGTCTTTAATTATTCATAACAATAAAATTTTATTTGGTTTATTTATCATTTTGAACGATAAGAGGACCTGTGGTGGACTCTAATCAAGAGTACAAGGTCGAAAGATGAGATTGAATCCATGGAATGGTATGAGCTCAAGAAATTATTTTTCAATAATTAATTTCCTTGAATTCTTCATACAAAGATAAAAAAAGTTCCTTGGGATTAAAAAAATGGTTATTAATTTTTTTGGTACATTTGTGGAAACTTTTACAAGACTCGCAAGGTATGTTTATGGCATTATCATCCATCCTAAAAGAAAGGTTGATTGATTCTTTGGTGGATTAAAAGTATGTATTCAAAGGGAATTATTAATAAGATACTTTAGTAATTATGAATATATTTTTCATTTTGCTATCAAGGTAGAAATGGATATTGGGGCTACATATCAATTTCATGGTTTTGATAACAAATGAATGATGGATTTCAAGGAAAAATCTCAAAACCATAGTGTAAATAAGATGATTGTTTCCTTATACTCAAAGTGTTGAAGGAAACATGGAGGAGATTTTATTATAGGGACTATTAAATGTTTTATGTTTGGAAAAGTTGGTCATCAGGAAGTTTAGTTCCTAATTAATGAGATAAAGATAACTAAAGATGTGAATAGAGAAAAGGCTACACTGAATGCACCTTCCACACTTCAATTCTAAAAGGGTAAGGAAATGGGGAATTATTTTAACCTATAACACAATTAAATGGTTATTGATGAAGATGGATGTTAGTAACATCTAATGGAAAAATAAAAGGAAAATCACATGTGATCCATGTTGTATATGTATAATACAACAATGAAATGGTGGAATTATTGACTATTTATGTAATGGGATTCTAGAATAATGTTTCAAAATCACATTTATAGTATTATAGAATAACAAAATATCTTTATATTAGTCAACAGTGGTTTTTTCATATGTATTTTAGAGTTTATGATTATTGGTACCAGTAACTATGAAAAATGATTTAGATGTTATTTGAAAACACATTAAGGGAAGGATAACCCGTAATATGTGCATAATGTTTGTATACAGAAATAAAGATATGTTTAATAGTATTAATTACCTAGTGATAATAATAAAGCTATTTTTGATATCATGGATTGAGTATATTGAAATTTTAGACTTATGGTATGTGGAAAGAGTTAATTTTTGCAATCATGGAGGTGTTCCCTAAGGTTCTCACATAATTCAAGTTATTATAATGTTTTGGAAAAATACATGATGAAGGCATTAACATTTTTGGAATTTGACCAACAATAGATAACTTATGATATATGAGAGATAAATTTTAAGATGAGTTAGTGCACCTATTTTAATTTTTTTTTGTTTTCATATTTCAGAAGAATCATAGGTTATCAATTTATGGAATGTTTATGTTATACTTTGGATGATTTTTGATAGAATAAGGTATTATCTTTCCATGTGAGTAATTATGCATATTTGATATCTGATGATATCATTTTTTTGATAATGATAGATGGAATGACCTATCAATATTTTTATAGATTTCATGATCTACTAATGCTTATGGAATAACCAATCAATTTATTATAATAAGGGATGAAGTTTAAATTTATCAAGGGACAAATAAATGATGATATTATACTTAATCAAATTAGTATTTCATCTCTTTCATTATATAAATGTAAGATATCTGGAAACCAAAATTTTTATCAAATTACTTTCATTACTGATGAATTATAAGGTCCCTTATATCATCATGGAATGATTAATTTTTATTGATAAAATTCTCTTTAAAATTCTCTTTATCACTCTTCATCAGAACATGACATTTTGATTTCTCTTCCATTTCCAATTTTTCACTTTCCAATTATTTCCTCCTATTTGGAAACCTAGTGATGAGTTACTTTGGGTAAATATTATGTTTCTAACTTTATTTATTTTTTAAATAATTCTTAGTATTCATTTTTACAATGTGGGTTTCTATGAAATAAAATGTCATGTATTAATCCTTTTATAACCCAGATGGATTTTTATGGAGAAATTTATTTTAAGAGGGGTTGAATTTAACACCCTGATATTTGAATGAGATATATTTTTTAAAATTTATTTGATGTCTTATGTTATAAGAATCTCCAAGATAATTTTTCACTACAAGAAACACCATATTGTCTTATAGTAAACATAACACTATGCTTGTCTTGTGTTACACACAATTTTAAGTACTTTTTATATAATTCATTTCATGCAAGATCGAGTTTAAGTGAACAACTAAATATTTTTATGTTACCTTATAACCAAGGCATTATAATGGATAGTATTAACAGTATTAACAGAATTATGAAAATATTATTTACACATGTAAATACAATTAATTCTTGGTGAGAAATTAATTATAAATGAAAACAAACCCATTTTAAAAAAAACTGATTTTTTTATAATATTTAAATGAAAATTTGTGAGAATATAAAATGCATCACCCCGACCCTAGCTTCCTATAGTCGGTGCTTTATTAATTAACATTATCATGATATAATGAATCATGTCCCAAGCGACCGATCAGTTTAGTATTATTGGAAATAAGAAACATACGTAAGTGCAATATTACAACTTAAAAAGAAATACAACCCTAATTTGGTTTCATTAGAAACATCCAAGTCTTATATATTATGCCTGAAATTCACTCTTAACTAACTTCTTCAAATCCTAGGAAAATGAAACATAAGAAATGGGTGAGCTCAAATGCTCATTAAGAGTAAGCAGTAAATAATAAGATAAAATAAACATTATGCATGATGAATAATTAAAAACATATGCCTTTACAAATAATAAACATGAACACTGTATGGAATGAATATGAGCTAAGTAAATAATACCATAATAAAACATAGTCATGGGTACTATAAAAGTAGAATAACCACATAAACCATCAATATTATTTTCATAATGAGGGAATGTATAATGCTGTACATTCTAAAACATCTTATCAAGGCCTCAACCAAGACCTTTTAAAATGCTTTAGGCCTCTACCAAAACCATATATAAAATTGGGAATGGCCTTGGCTAATTCCACGTCTAATTGTCTCCTGAGACCTACCAATGCATCGAGGAGCTATAGCGGGCTCCACCCATCACATACTAAGTCCAATACATTCCTCATATGAAAATTTTGAAATATAACATAAACATTCATATTAAAACTAGCATAAGAAAATTCAATACATTAACCATAAACCATGAATGGTATAAAAATAACACATCCACCATAAAACCTTTAATACAATATATAAGATTTGTATCATAATAAATCAACTTCAAACAAGTTTAAAATCCATCAAAGGATTTTGACATAGATGAAATGAAAACTATTTGAAAGAAATAACTCTTTCTATTTTGAAACCATTTTTGAGTCACATAATTACAAAAGAAAACATTTATTTTTAAAATATTCTTATAAGCTTGTAAGGTAATATTCGATGATGATATAATGGTGGAAAATAGTCTCACTCACCGTATAAGCTAAAAAAACATTCTTACCTTAATTTAGTCAAAAAGTTCATAAAGTACTTTGTTTGGAAAATGACGGAAATATTTATTTCAGAACATCTAAGGTCAAATAATGGTATAAATTACTTTAACCCATATACTAGTAAATAGTAAAAAAAATTGAAATACAATTTTAAGAAAACATGGATGTGGATGATAAAGAGGTCACAGTAGATACTTACGTAAAAACAACCTCGAATAATAAAGAGATTGTGAAATTAAACATTACCTTGTACTTTTACATAGTATATGGTATGTTATCCTCTTTTATAATATTTAAATCATTTTTATTAAATTATAAAATAAAAATATACATAAATATGATATCATATATGATCTTCCAATGTTGTTTTGTTACTAACATTTTAGTAGCATCATCGTTTTGGGTGTTAACTGACTCGTTTTCCTTTATATGATAGGTTACATAATCCATGTTTGTTATGGATATGATGTATTTGATTCATATCCAGAATTATATTAAGTTCTAAAATATTATTTTTAATCATCAAATGAAAATTATTCTTGAATGGTTGTGATGGGGAAATGAATCTCATTGCATTCATGGAGACAGCAATTCGTACATACACACGAGTGACAACATCATTGATGGATAAATCATATGTAATTGGATAGTATATCATATATAAAGAATCATTAACAGGTTATATTTATTATTTACAGTAGTTATACTTATTATTATACCCATCCAAATAATGAAGTGTTTGAATAACAAACTACACCACGACGTGGAGACGGTAAGCCATAGGTACGCAAGTATGGTGACTTTGTTATTTATAGGATGGATATATTAATGAATAAGGGTGTACCATTTTTATAATAAAATTATATTATATAGAAGATACTAGGGTTATTATTTTATAATGGAAACAAAAAATAAAGAGGAAGTGGAAGAAGAAAAGAACTTGAAAGAGATGGTGAAATATTTACCTCTTCTTCAGGTTCTTCCTTTTGATTTGATATAAAGGGCTCCATTGGTAAAATTTATGACAAAATAGAAGGCCTCTAGGATGAAGGGAGGACAATTGGGAGGATATTTGGTTAGGGGTTGGCTGATCCAAAAGTCTTTGTATGTGTGAAATTAAGAGAAGGGTAAGTGCTCTTTTTTAAGATGTGAGGGTCACATTAGGAAAATATTTAAACATTATTTAATTATAAAATAATTTTCAGTTTCTAATGGAATATAATTTAATTATTTAGAGTATAAGGTGGTTATGGGTTTAAAACCTTTTATCCAGTAGGTTTTAGATTGGGTTAGGTCAACACAAAAAGCGTGTTTTTAAGAAATAATAACTATCAAAAGATCAACACTTGTTTATGTTTAGTTTAAATGTAAAATTATACACAATGACCTAAATTATTTTAAATGATTAAAATATAAACTAATGATGCTTTAAAACCACTCAAATGTATAACTTAACACTATAAATTATTTCGATTAAACAAGTTTTTTTAATTAAAATATAATATTATTCATCAAAAATATAAATTTTTTAGAAAAGAACCAAAAATTAACCCTAAGATAATTTCTATATTCTGAATTAAAAAAATAAGTCCATTTTGAAAAATAAAATTTATTAAATTTCAAAAGGTGGGTATTTCTATTCATAATGGCTAGTTTGATTGGACACGGTGTGTTAGAATCTCGAAGTTGCGTACAATGCAAGCTATTGCATTATTCAAAGGGAAATATGCTATGGAAGCTTGGGGTGTTACATTATTCTATCCAAATATTTTCACCCTCAAATTTTCTATAATAATACCGCACAAAAAGATCCAGGTGATTCATCATCATAAGTTCCTCTGTTTCCCACGTTGCTTCTTCTATCTTATGGTTTCTCCATAGAAATTTTACCAGACGAGTCATCCAATTTCTCAACACTTGTTCTCTGGTATCAAGAATCTTGAAAGGATCTTCACAATAAGACAAATCATGTTCCAGTTCAATTTCTTCATAGGTGAGTACATGAGTTGGGTCAAAAATTTATTTTCTCAACATTGATATGTGGAACACATTGTGAACTTTGGAAAGACTTGGTAGAATTTCTAAACGGTAAGTTACATCCCCAATTCGTTCTAGAATTTCGAATGGTGTGATGAACCTGAGACAAAATTTACCCTTTTTACCAAATTTTTAACTCCCTTCTATGGATATACCTTAATTAAAACATGATCCTCTACCTGAAATTCCAAATCCTTCCTTCGGTTATCGGTATAGCTCTTCTTCCTACTTAGTGCGGCTTTGATGTGGGTTTTTATAACCTTCACTTTTTCCATCATTTTTTCAATATGTTCTATGCCTACGAGTTTTCCTTCAATAACATCATCCCAACAAGTTGGTGTACGACATCTCTTTCCATATAACGCTTCATATGGTTCTATCTGTATACTTGAATGGAAGCTATTATTATAGGAAAATTCTTACATAGGTAAATATCAATCCCACATACCTTGAAGGATATGTGAGAATGATCTCAACATGTCTTCTAAGGTTTGAATAGTCCATTTTGATTGTACATTAGTTTGAGGGTGGAAGGTAGTGCTTAAATGAAGTTCAGTATCTTGGATTTCATAATACATTTCCAAAATCTTAATTTAAAACAGGGATCACAGTCAGAAACAATCAATAGGGATACTCCAAGAAATCCTAAAAATTCATTAATATGTCATATTGATAAACGTTCAAGTGGTAAATCTTCTATTTTATCAAGAAAATATGATGACTTGGTAAAACGATCAACAATGAACCATATTATATCATTCCTTCTAGGATATTTTGTATCCTCATGATAAATTCTATCATAATATCATCTCATTTCCACTCAGGTATGGGAAGAGGTTTCATGACTCCTTCAGGTTATTTCCATCTAGCTTACACTTGTTGAAAAAACATACGTCTTGACACAAAATAAGCAATATCCCTCTTCATGTAGTCCCACAAAAAATTTTCCTTCAAATCTCTATACATCTTGATGCTCCTATGTTGTATAGAGAAATTATAGTTGTGAGCATCAACCAAGAATTCCATTTTAAGATCAGGTTTTTTAGGAACACAAAGTCTCTTCCCAAATTTCATAATTCTGTCTTCATATATAATTCACTCAGTCTCCCATCATTCACAGCTTAAATATATTTCAAAACTCCTCATCATCAGTCTGGTAATTCTTTATCCTTTCTAGTAAAGATAGTTTGTAAATAATTTGAAAAATTATTGATGTTTCACGTACCATGGTTATTCCCATATCCATTTTTACTAGATCCATGAAAACAGGATCCATTTCAACTCTTATCTTGTTCAAAACTCCATGATCCTTTCTACTCAAAGCGTCTTCCACCTTATTTGCCTTCCCAGGGGGGTAGTGTATAATGAAATCATAATACTTTAGTAGTTTAAGCCATCTTCTTTGCCTCATGTTTAGTTATTTTTTTTAGAAAATATACTTCAAACTCTTGTGATCAGTAAAAATCTCACAATTTTAACCATAGAGATAGTGTCTTCATATCTTCAGAGAAAAGATTACAGATTCTATCTCAAGATCCTGAGTGGGATAGTTTTTCTCATAAATTTTCGCTGTCGAGATGCATTGGAAATAACTCTATCATTTTTCATAAAAACACAACCAAGTATTTTCTTTGAAGCATCACCATAAATAACGAACCCATTGTTCCATGATGGTAGAGTCAAGATAGGAGCATTGAAAAATATTCTCTTCAATTATTCAAAATATTATTCGCACTGTTTTGTCTAAACAAATTTAACCCCTTTATGTCTGAGCGTGGTTAATGGGTTAGAAAACCGGGTGAAATTCATGACAACATGTTGATAATAACTTGAAAAACCAATAAAACTCCATACCTTAGTTATACTCATCGGTGCTAGCCATTCTTGAATTTCCTTGGTCTATTAAGGATCAATAGAGATTCCATCCTTAGAGACAATATGGCCAAGAAAAGAAATCTATTAAAGACTGAATTCACACTTTCTAAACATCCCATATAATTCATTTCTTCTAAGAGTCTTTATAATAATGTGAAAGTGATTTTCACGTTCTTCTGGAGTATACCAAGAAATCATCAATAAATAACACTAAAAAAGTCATCAAGATATTCCTTAATACTCTATTCATTAGATCCATGAAGATAGAGGGTGCATTATTTAATCTATAAGGCATTACAATAAACTCGTAATGTCCATACCTAGTTTGAAATACTGTTTTCATGATGTCTTTCTTCTTCACACACAACTGATGATATCTAGATAAAAGTTCAATTTTTAAAAAATATTGAGCTCCATGAAGTAGGTTGAATAAATCATCAATGCAAGGTAGGGGATACTTTTTCTTTATTATTATAGCATTGATCTCCCTATAGTCAATACACAACCTGGTAGATCCTTCTTTCTACTTAACAATAAGGATAGGGGGTCCACGTGGAGAAACACAGGGGTGAATAAATCCCTTATTATTGAATTCCTCTAGTTTTTCTTTAGTTTTACTAATTCCATAGTGGAAATTCTATAAGGGGTCATCAATATGGGCCTTGAACCCAGAATTAAATCAATGGAAAACTCAATTTCTCATTTTGGAGGATATCCAGCTAAATATTCTCGAAACACATCAACATATTCTTTCACAATAGGTATGTCTTCTACTCCAACATTCTTTTCCACACCCATAATTATATCATTCTCATACTCCCCAAAAATTTAATTTAGTAGAGATAATGGGGGTGGGTCTAGATAAGAATCAGATGGTGACATTTATGCTCTAATGATAAGGCACACTTTAAAATCATCGAGAATTGTAACCTCCTTCTTCTTACAATAAATTATCGCATCATGGTCCAAAAGCCAATCCATACTGAGTATTATATCAAATTCAATCATGGGTATGAGGATTAGATCAGTAGATAAATATTGTTTATATGACTTAATGAGGACTAATTCACAAAAAAATTGTTGTGATGATACTTCCCTTAGGTGATTTGACAGAAAAATCCTTTGTTAAGTCAAGTTGAAAATATCTAATTTTCATAGAAAACTGGGAGGATATGAAACAATGTGATGATCCAGT
This sequence comes from Viscum album, assembly GCA_963277665.1. Taxonomy (NCBI): domain Eukaryota; kingdom Viridiplantae; phylum Streptophyta; class Magnoliopsida; order Santalales; family Viscaceae; genus Viscum; species Viscum album. The sequence goes on along the minus strand of OY728127.1, from coordinate 1,516,939,384 downwards.
GTCAAATAAAGAATTGGTTAAACTTGAGGAAACCATTAAATTACCTTCCACCACGTCTTTCAGATCTTCACCCTTAGCAGTTGTGATCACATAAGCTTGGCCTTACTCCCTTGGCCTCTTCTGAGGTAAGTTTCATTGTCACTTAGGAGATTCATTTTCATAATTCCCCTTTTATCTATAATTGTAGCATTCAACATTGATAACATCTTTCTTCCCCTTACAATCACAAGCCAAGATTAGTGGACTTTTTTACAACACTTGTAATAGAATCCCATTCCCTCTAGGAAAGTACCAGTGTGTTTCTTCCCACATTCACTGCAGTATGGATGTTCAGCTTTTCTCTTATTCCCCTTATTTCCATTTCCAAAGTTTTCACCAGATCTCTGCTTCTCTTTCTTTTCATTAAAGTCATAAGACTTATAGAATTCTTTTTCTGTATTGATAACACATGAGACAATATCTTCATATTGTAAGAAGGATTGTGAGACTTATGCTTGATGTAGAAATGGTTTTAACCCATCAAAGAATTGATCAATATTAATCCTTGGAATATGTATATAATATGCAGCATTCCTTTCTAACCTGTTAAAGTTATACCCATACTTTGCAACATTTTCATCCCTTTTTTCCTCAGACTTAGAAATTGGCTTTCCATATCCACTCGATGGTCACGAGGAAATTATTTTTCTAAGAAAATATCTTTAAACTCCCTCCATTACATATTTGATACTTAATCATCTTTCTTTGGGTTTTGAATCAATTCCCACCATTGATCTGCATCTCCCGTGTGGCGATAAACTGCCATGACAACTTTTTCCCTTTCGCTACTCCCCAAAGTATGAAATATTTTATCTAGGGGATTTATCCGTTGCTCAGCTACTAATGGATTTCTACTCCCATTGAATGTTGGTGGTTGTTGCGTCATGAAGTGGTCTAACATTGATCCTCCGCATTGGGGATAAGTGTGCTCCATACATGTAAGGTTATTATTCACAACCTGAGTGAGTTGTCCCAGTATGGTGATAAGCTAATCAACACCAGTTGCTTCAGCAGCTCCACTATAATTATCTTGAGTAGGATTTAAATCCCTACATGGATTATATGCATTCATACAGTTTCCATTCCTTCCATTAGGTTCCATTTCTAAACAATGGCATACACTAGATTAGTTTTTGAATCACAATACATAATTCTGAACTTGTAAAACACTTAACATTAATTGGGCAGTTTATAGATATAATCCATATTCATAAAAATGTTTCTGTTGAGAAGGTATATACTCATAAATTATTCATAATGGTTTGTAAAGAAAATGAGAATTATCATAAACAAATCCCCCAGGAGTGTCGTTGCCAAGAATGCAACAAGAACCGTTGTCGTGCACCAACTCTCGTTCGAGTATAGCTCAAAGCGGTGTTTTTGGGTTTTACCCCTAGGTACATCTGTGCCAGAGCTGCCTCTACCTGCTCGTATCAAGATAAGGATCTATTTCTTGGAAAACTTAAAAAATATCTATAGTACCAAAATTCTAGGATGTTATTCTATACTAATCCTCAAAGTCTCTCTTAGGGTAATGTTCTCAAATTAGAGTTTTTCTTAATATAGTTTCCACGGTTTGAACTAAACTTCCTCTGATACCAACTGTAACTCCCCTACCCTAGTTACCCAGAGTTGGTTCTTTATTACATAACATTGGCCTGATACAATGAATCATGTCCTGAATGACCGATCAATTTAGTATTATTGGAAGCATGATACATACATAAGTTCAATATTACAACATGAAAAAAAATACCACACTAATTTCTTCAATTAAAAAAATCCAAGTCTCCAAGATTATGACTGAAAGTAACTCATACCTAACTTCTTCATATCCTAGGAAAATGAAACATAAGAAATGGGTGATCCCAAACGCTCAGTAAGGGTATGAAATACAGCGGAAGATAACATAAACATTAGGCATGATGAATAATTAAAAATACACGACTTTACAAATAATAAATATGAACACATTATGGAAGATATATGAGATGAGTAAATAATTACACAATAAAACATAGTCATGGGTATTCTAATAGTCGAATAACCACATGAACCATCAATATTATTTTCAAAATGAGGGAATTTATAATGTCGAACATTCTGAAACATCTTTTCAAGGCCTCAGACAAGATTTCTAGAAATGATATAGGCCTCGGCCAAAACTATATATCAAATTGGGAATGACCTCAACCAATTCCACATCTAATAGTCTCATGTGGCCTACCAATGAATTGAGGAGCTATAGAGGGCTCCACTCATCACATACGAAGTCCAATAAATTCTTCATATGAAAAAGTTGAAACATAACATAAAAATTAGTATTAAAACAAGCATATGAAATGTAAATACTTTGACCATAAACCATGAATGGTATAAAAATTACACATCCACAGTCAAACATATCACAAAACCTTCAACACAATATAGAATATTTTTATCATAATAAATCAACTTCAAACATGTTTAAAATCCATCAAAGGATGTTGACATAGATGAAATGAAAACTATTTGAAAGAAATACCTCTTTCTATTTTGAAACCATTTAGGAGTCACATAATTATAAAAGAAAACATTTATTTTGAAAATATTTTTATAATATTGTAAGGGAATATTCTATGATGTTATAATTTCAGAAATTAGATACACCCACCATATAAGTTAAAAAACATTCTTACCCTAATATTGTCAAAAAGCCCATAAAGTACCTTATTTTGAAAATGACGAAAAGATTAATTTAGAAACATCTAAGGTCAAATAAGGGTATAAATGAATTTAACCCATATTTTAGTAAATATTAAAAATGTTTTAATTACATTTTTATGAAAACATGGATGTGGATGACAAAGAGGTCCCAATAGATACTTTTGTAAAAAAACCTCGTACAATAAAGGGATTGTGAAATTAACCCTTACCTTGTACATTTCCTTAGTCGATGGAATTTTAACCTCTTATATAATAGTTAAAACATTTTTATTAAGATATAAAAGAACTATATACAAAAATATGATATCATATATGTACTTATAATATTGCTTTGTTAATAATATTTTAGTAGTATCATCGTTTTGGGTGTTAACTGACTCATTTTCATTTATATTAATGGTTACATAACCCATGTTTGTTATGGATCGGATGTATTTGATTCATATTTAGAATGATATTAAGTTCTTGAACATTAATTTTAATCATCAAATGAAAATTATTCTTGAATGGTTATGATGGGAAAATTAATCTCATCGCGTTCGTGGAGACAGTAATCCATACGTACGCACGAGCAACAATATCATTGATGAAGAAATCATATGTAATTGGATGGTATATAATATATACAGAATCATTAAAATGTTATATTAATTATTTACATCAGTTATAGTCATTGGTATACCCATCCAAATAATGAAGTGTTTGAATAACAAACTACACCACGACGTGGAGACAGTAAGTTGTACGTACGAACATATTGTGACTTTTTCATTTATAGGATAGATAGAATAATGAAAATGGTTGTAAAATTTTTATAACAACATCACAGTATATATAAGATATTGTAGTTATTATTTTAGAATAGAAACAGCAAAGAAAGAGGATGTGGATGAAGAAAAGAACTTGAAAGAGGTGGTCAAATATTTACCTCTTCTTCAGGTTCTCCCATTTAATTTGATAAAAAGGGCTCCATAGGCTGCCTTTATGGCCAAAGGAAGGCCTCTAAAATGAAGGGAATAAAGTTGGGAGGATATTCTGGTGGGTTTTGGCTAAGAAAAAGGCTTTGGAGGTGTGAAATTAAGAGAAGGGGAAGGGTCCTTTTATAAGAGAGGTGAGGGTCACTTTAGGACAAGCTTGAAATATTATTTTATAATAAAATCATTTTCAGTTTATAATTGATCAAAAATGAATAAGATAGAGTCTAATGTAGGGATGGGTCGAAAAAATCTCAGCCAATAGGTTTTATATAGGTTTAGGTCATCATATTAACCTTATCGTTTAGATTTAACTCTTAGTTAAATAGTTTGACATTTACCATGTCTCTTTGAAATTTTATATTATATGGTTAATAAACATACTATAACAAGACATAAGAACCCCATGTGGTTCATTATTAATACATATTACCTCATATAATTCCTTTACCCAAACCTTATATTTTTAGGAATATTATATCAATTAATAATATATCATTTGATTTAAAAACTCAATTATGTCAATTTTGACACTATTTAGTATTTGATTTTTTTCAAATCCATAAAAATATTATTACTTCAAATAAAATTTAGTTAACCAACCTTAAAATGTAATAATAACCTAGAAAATTAGTGTAATTTATCATACGCCTTGATATAAATTTATTTGGATATTTACAATATCAATTATTTCAATATTTCATTATTAACGTAATTACTGCATCATCATTGTGTCATAAATAAATTAAATTATTTAACATCAAAAAATAAAAATCAATCACAATTACATAGTAACTCTTTTTATCTTTCTATTGAATATTTATTGTCTAAGAGATAAATTACATTACCCCATATAAAAATGTTTTACTAAAAGATACATGCTTTTGTTATTTTGGTCTTTGCTTTAGATTAATTAATGTAAAATGTCATTATCACTCCCAAGTTGTTCTATGGGGACCTCGAATCGACCCAAGGAAGACCATGGTCGGAAATATATTTACCAATAGGAATAGGACACATGTTTGGGTAATTTAATATTATTATAATATTATTTTTACCCTTATTTACCGGATTTACCCTCTAACAATGGTAAATAAAATACTTACCGAAGTAATTATTCATAATTTCAAAAAATAAGAGTTACCTATTTACATAATTTAGACCTAAAAATTCAAAATATGGAATCCATTTATCCAAATTCAAAACATAGAAGTGGAAGAAATTAATTTCAAATTAATTCCCATTGTTAAAAGAAAAAGTTTTTTAAGAAATAATAACTATCAAAAGATCGACACTAGTTTATGTTTAGTTTAAATGAGAAATTACACACAATGACCTAAATTATATTAAATGATAAAAATATAATATAATTATACTTTAAAACCACTCAAATGTATAATTTAACACTATATATTAATTCAATTAAAAAATTATCTTTAAATTAAAATTTAGTACTATTCATCAAAAATTGAATGTTTATAGAGAAATACCAAAAATTTTCCCTAAGCTAATTTCAATATTCCGAATTAAAAAATGAATTCCATTTTGAGAAATAAAATTTTTAAAATTTCAAATAGTGGGTATTACTATTCATAATGGGTAGTTTGATTGGTCGCGGTGTGTTAGTATCTCGAAGTTGCGTATAATGCAAGTTATTCCATTATTCAATGGGAAACGTACCATGGCAGCTTGCAGTGTTACATAAAATCACTCTTGATGGGTTATAGTTATAAAATATAAATGTAAAATATTCCATATAATGTTTAAAATACATATTTTATGCTTTCTAGATACTATATATGAAAAAATTCATTTTTTTAGATAAAATAAGTATTTTTAATAAAAATACAGTTTTGCCGCATTTTGAGGGCGCTCCAATTTTAAATCACGTTTTTTATAATTTTTTATATTATATATGAAAAAATATACTTATTTATTTAAATTTTGGTTTGAAAATTTACTTTCATTGAGTTTTTGGTATTTTTATGTATCATTTCTTATTTTGATGAATTGTTAAAAAAAATAATGCATTATAATAGAAAACAACATTTTTGTGAAATTTATTTATAGGGTTAGATTATATATTTGAATGGTTTTAAAGTATATATATATATATTATATTTTCATCATTTAATATAATTTAAGTCACTTTTATTAATTCCTCAATGAATTTAGATGTAAAAGACATTTCAATCTTTTGCATGTTTTCACTTTTAAAACTCGTTTTTTCATTGTGAAAAAGTGATTAATTTTAAATCAATTACTAAAAATTATTTGTTATTAATTTTTTAAAAAATATTCCATAATTGGAATTAGTGGGTAAAAATAATGTAAATATAGTTCTATAATTTTTTAGGGCTTATGAATAGTAACATTGGAAAATTTTTATTCACCATGATAATGGATCAATCTGAAATTTAAAGGTAAAAATGATTTTATAATGTTATAAAATTACCCTAAAATTTTTATTATTATCATTGTATGAGTTTTTTTCAACCAAAATCATCCTTGGGTTTAAATTGTGTCCTTTGTAAGACATTTGGATCAGATTATAACTTTTCATATATTTTAATTAAAGAAAGGTTAAATGTCCTACTAAAATTTTCATAACTATATAATTTTAAATATAAGTTTATAAAAAAGATGAGTTAGACTTTAAATAATCATTTAAAATATAATTTTTTTTCCCCATAACATGGTAATTTAATTTTAATTTTTAGGATATAAATATTTACCTTAAATTCTTATACAATGACGATGATGAAATTATATAACTGATGAAAAATAAAAAAAAATAGTTTTAAGATAATTAATAATAACCATTGAATGACAAAACCACATGATCCAATAATATTAGTAGATATATCTCAACCAAAATCATCCAAGGGTCTAATTATTGACCATTTAGAGCCACGTGGAATAGATTATGACACATATAATATTTTATCTAAAGTTATCTTAAAGTTTTCATTTTCATAATTTAATAAATCTAACATTTTTAATGTTGTATTTTAACGTAAATATATTAGACTATACGTATTCTCATTAAATATAGAATATTTATCTTCATTGTGGTATTTTATTTTGAACTTTTACCCAACAAATATGTTTGTTACATAATTACACAAAACGAATTCCGGTATTATTTTATTAATGGAAATATCCAATTAATGTAATTAAAAATATAAAAATAAAAATAATTTGGGATAATTAATATATCAAAATAATTTTATAGATCCCCTTGAACCCATAGTTATATATTAAAATAATTTTTTTTGGATAACATCTTATAATGAATTTTTAAAAATCCATGAATATGAATAGTTTGAAAATTGAAACTATTGATATCTTTCAAAATAATGTTTTACTAAATTATTTAAAAATAATAATATACTTATAAATATATATAAAATAATTATTATATTATATAAAATGATCTAATTTTTTATTTATTATCTAATTTACTTAAAATGTCTAAAAATTACACTATTTTGATAATGAATATTTTTTTACCTTAGTTAAAATTTATATAGAATAACTAAGGGTTAATTAAAATTATGTGGTTAAAATTGATTGAACCTATATGTTTATGAAGACTATTTGTTGTTAATGGGTGTTAATGGATGTGAATTATGATAAAAATGAAGAAAGTAACACTCCTAACTGAAATGGAGAATGTATATCGGACGATTGACGCATTGATCTTAAAGTTCACAAAACATGCATCAAAGTGTGATACATTTTTTACAACATTAATGTAATATCCTTTTAAGGATGATAGTAGTTCTTTGGAATTGAGAATCAAAAAATAAATTGATGAAAAATAATGTTGAAGAAAAGGAGTGGACTTTGAGGGGTCTATGCATTTAATTTAAGGTGTGTGTGCACCATCACTTAGAAAGTTTTTAAATGGGATTACTGAAAAAATAGGTCATCCCTCTAGAAATCTAGCCAAGTATTGTAATTTTTTTCTTCATCAAAGCTATTAGATAAGAATGAGACCATGCATGAAATATACTTCTTATATGAATACGATATATCAATGAAGAAGGTTCAGCTAAGTAAAATGGAGTTTCCGAGGCCATGTGGATTTGAGTGATTATTTAAAATGATATTGCAAGAGTTTTTTTAAAATCATACATGTGATTCGGGAGAATATGACAGCTTATAGGAAAAATGAAACATCTTGAGTTATGTAATACATCTTTAACACGATATTGAAAATAATAAAAGAAGAAGATTTATCCCAATTCAAAGGAATGATCTTGGCTGATTCAAGTGAAATATTTTGAACACCAAAAAAGATCTATTCCTCATCAATAAAAGGCTAAGGCCTAAGCTGAGAAGAGGTGGCTGATATACACATTCATGAGTGCTCCTATCAAAAAACAAAGCATCCATTTCACTTCTTTCATCACAAATGGAATGGATAACATCATGTCTTCAAGGATTTGCGAATTAAGGATTCCATAGATCCTTCTATTGAGTTCAACGCACTCTAAATTGTTCTTTTTGAAGAACCATGCTCCGCAAAGACAAGGGAAAATGAAAAGTGTCATCCAATCTTTTGTGATGAATTGAGGTTCAAGAAACCCTCCTAGTTCATGAATTATCCTTAGAGTTCTATGATCCAGTGATCCCACGATGCCTTTAAAAGATCGCACACCTTGTGCATGGAAGATCCTTGCATCGCAAAGTGGTGAACATATTGTGTGTAGATCACCCATGCATCCCTTTCACAAAGGCGAACCGAGTACACTCTTATCACACTATTGTAAGCACACCACTGACTTTTTAATGTTTTTAGGGGTTGTTTTTTTATGAAATATGAACTTTCTTAAATGAGTGAAGTGTATTATTTAGAGAAAACCCAAGGCAGTGAGTGTGTTGGCCAAAGGGGTTCCATCCATTCGGTTTTGGGATGCATGAAATCAAAAGAAGAAAAGGACATAAGGTACGCAGTGCATGTGTGTGCACATGTGATGTATGTTGGTTAGTACATATTCCCATGAACTCATTAACTAAACACACCTGAACCCATTTCTATGAAAGGAAGAATGGATGAATAAAATATCTTGTGTGTGTGTGCAAAGAATTACACCCATTAGGGTTTTCATATAAGAAATTAGAATTGCATTGTAATGAACACTTTCAGTCCCATGTACACATGAAGTAATTTATAAGGAGAAACTAGAAATTTTTTTCACATGTGCAAAGAAGAAGAAGAGAAAAGTGAATCATAATGCTACATGCATGATCACATGCATACATGGAAGAAGAAATAGTGATTTTGATGATGACCTGTAAGATGATCTTCTGTGTTTGAACAATCACATAGGGTGTGTGATTCTGGTCGAGAAGAAGAGGAAGACTTAGTGAATTAATTTTATTGCACTAATAATAAGATCATCAATTTAGGACATTGATGCAAGAAATTTCTCATGCTGAATAGTATATAAAGACTTCCATGCTTATCTATTGAAGAGACCTTCAATTCGAGAAACTAAGTGAGACCTCTATAAAGGTAGCGACCTAGGGGGCCTATGGAAGTTATATGAGGGAAGCATTGAGATATCCTTGAACCTTTAGGCAGTGTTCCTGGGATATAGTGACTATTCCCAAACCTTTGTAATCCATAGCTAGTGAAGATTAGTGGAATTGGGTAGGACCGGCAACCTATCGGCGTATGCTCCTTTGACGTAGCTCATAGTGGTGAACAAAGAGAATGTGTTGTGTTATCATTATTAGTATAAATGTTTTAATTAATAAAAATATCCAGCATACATGTTTAAATCAGTTCCTACCAATGTGGGAACAAGATCAAATAAAGAATAGAAAAAGATAACACCTTGATCCACCCCTCTCTGGGTGGTCTAGGGTCCTTCAATTTGTATCAGAGGGAAAATGTTTAGGTATGTTTCATACTGTAAAATAATCAAGTGGATGATTTATGTTTTGTTTCTTATTTCTATAATAAGTTTTAGTTTTTTTTGAAAATCTAGTTACCTATAAGGAGAAGTAAATATCCATCAAGTCCTTGAAAAAAAGGAAAAAGAAATAGGATAAGCAGTTGAAGAAGTCCCCTATACCTATAGAAGTAGTTGTGTCTGGTTCTCCATACCCTTCCAATAATGATGAATTATAAGTCTTCGAAAATAAAGAGTTGGTGGCTCAGGTAAACACCAAAAATAAGGATTCGATCACAAGTGGTTATGTTGATTAAACCGTATCCTTCCATGAGCTTTCAAGTGATAAAGAGAAATTAAGAACCTATCTACATGATATTAATGAACAAGGTGGTTTTTTGTTTGTAGAATATTTCAATGCATGTAGTTTGAGATCACTCTACTAGAAAGAGAAGATGATAATATAGAAAAGGGATTAGTAGAAAAATTTTCATAATTTTTAAATCTCTTCAGATAGTTTGATGCCATTTAAAATAATGAAATGGTTAATAAGACTATGGAAGACAAGATTTTTTCACTTGAAGACGAGTTGAAGAAGAAAAATGAAATCAAGAGTTTTTCTTTGGAAGAAAATTCTATGACATTCAAGGAACTAGAATCTTTTTTAAAAAACAAAGTTAAGATGAAAGAAGATGAAGTTGAACGATTAAAGAGGTCGTGTGAAGAGAATATGATTATGATTGAAGACCATAAAGTTATCCTCAATATGAGATGTCTAGAATTTTATTCTTAGTTGTCCAATCTTGAGAAGACACATATTGATTCTCCACAAATAAGGAAATAGTAGATGTTGGCACTCAATGTTCACTAGCGGATTCTAATATCAAAATACCTCTAACATGTGATAAGAAGATCTTGGCTTCACTCATTGATCTATAACAAGCAGCTGAAAAGAATGTACATTCCATACCAATATGTACTAATTATTCTAAAATTTTTTCTACAAAAAGTGCAGGTTGGAAAAAAAATATAAACAAATATGGATGAAGAAAACTATAGAGATACTTATCACCATGGATAAGCTGGATAGGAAGAACAATAATTTGGGAGGTGGCTCTCTATATAGAGCACAACAAATCAAGATATCAAGATGTGTGGTCGAATGAGGGTGCGACAACTTAATTGGGCATTGCGTATCATATTGTTGGTACAAACCTAAAAATGAAATGGTACAAAGTAAGCTCATCTCAAGGGGGAGAAATTGAGAGAAGAAGAAGAAATGTCAACAGATCTAGAAGCATATTTATACAAAAATGATATTTGGAATACTTGACTACATCTGTGAGGTATGCAATGGTAGTGGACACAAGGTTGGTACATTCTCAACACAATATACATAAAAAGTTAATAAGAAGAGAATACCACATAATATAGTGAAGAAATAAGAATCTTCTATGGGAGGAAATCAGAAGAATTTTTTAAAAACAAACTCTCCCAAGAAAAATACAATAAGGATAGGTGAGAATTCCTTAGATTCCAATTCCAAGAAAGTGAAGGGTAGTGCATCCAAAATAACTTCTAAGAAGGATAATTCATAGAAAAAATCCATGTGTAAGATCCAATATTGATGTCTCAATTCTAAATTGCATAGTAGAAATCTAGAAAGAGGATTTATAATGAATGAGGAAAATTGAAGAAGTAGTTAGAACCACATAATAATAGTCTTAATTGAAGACCAGTTGTAAAAGTGTGAAGAATGGAGAATCATTCTTTGGAAAATCTTATTAACCTTGTTGTTACCATTGAGGGAGTAGGGAGGATCCAACTTATTCCCTTACCTCTTTTTTTATTGTACTTGTTCTTATCTTATATGGAATTGAATGTGAATCAAGCCTGTAGAAGGATAAGCTAAGAAATGTTCCCTTGAGGGGGAGGCACAAAAAGAACATGCCAGAGTTATTATTCTATTTGGTATCTACTCCAGTTGGTATCATGTTCAATTTCTGTAAGGAAGTTTTGGAATGTCATGTCATTGTAAAATGTTTTTTAGGTTTATTGTTATTATAAATATTTCATCTACTTAACCTGGAATGAAATTCGAAATTCCCTTAAAGACAAGTATATTAGTTCTCATCTCATGAGGTATCATGATCAGTGGATAATGGATAGATTTTTTTTCTAGATCAAATCATCTTATTTTCTACACCGAGTATAGCCCTAGTATACTCAGAGTGAAATGATTGAAGTAATATTGAAAAAGTATGTACTGATACCCTCTCTACCATAAATATTATATTTATTTTCAATATGAATAAGATAATGTGAAATAAGAGAAGGTGAAATGAGAGAAGATAAGTTAAGGGGATAGAGAAGATAGAAGACACTCATTTTCATATTGACATGATCATCTTAGAGAACTTTGAAGTATTGATAACAAACACAATAGGGGATATTTTTGGGACCACATTTTGTATGAAGATTGTATTTTTTTTCAATGGGTGTCAATGGATGGGAATGATGATCAACATGAAAACAGGAACTCTCCTATTTGAAATGGAGAATGAAAATCAGACCATTGATGCATTGATCTTAATGTTCACAGAACTTGTATAAAAGTGTGATACATTATTTAAAAAATATATGTAGCATCCTTTTAAGGATGATTCATGTGCATGGTAATTGAGAACCTAAAATGAAAAGGATCAAGAATAAGATTGAAGAAGAGGCCTGAATTTTTAGGTGGCCACGCATGTAATTTAAGGTGTTCATGCACCATCACATAGAAAATTTTTTATGGGATTTCTAAAAAATAGGCCAGCCCATTATCTAGCCAGAAATACTCAACCCGAGGCTCATGCGGGACCATAGGTGTCAACCATACACATGGGAAGCTAGGAAGGCTAGCTTGAAAGTGGCATAGTGGATGCAGAGTGTGACCACTAGGAGAAGAGTGTGGGTGTAGAGCACGCCCATAGAGAACATGGTATAAAGATGTACTGTGGAGGGAGAGGAAGTAGTTTGGGATGTATTCAGGATGATTTTATTGATAAACTATGGTAATTTCACATCTCAATTTCGATTTGGGATGCATTTTAAAAAACACATATGTGATCTCAATCGTACATCTAACCCTGCATCTTGCTCAACCGTTTAATCAGCCGGCAAAAGATGGATCTAATCATGATCATCCATCATCCCACGCCATGCTAAACTGAACTTGAGCCTTTCAATCTCACATGGGATCTAGTTCAAACTATTTGATCTTCAACCTTCAGTGCCTGATGCCGCCACTACCATCCCCTGGAGTTGATAAAGAACCATGTCCATAACCTCCCTATCTTATCATTTTTGGCATCGTGAAGGAAACCAAATGATACTGAGACCATTCATGAAATCTTTTTCCTGCATGAATGTGATATCTCAATGAAGAAAGTTCGGCCAAGACAAATAGATTTTTCAATACCATGTAGACTCGGGTGAGTACTTAAAAGAAGATTGCATGCATTATTTTAAACCCATGAACATGATCAGGGAGAAGAGTCCAGTTATCTTGAAAAAGGAAACATCCCAAGTTATGTGGCATATCTTTAACACATTTTCGAAAATCATAAATGAAGAATATATTGCATGATTCAATGGGGGGTTATCAGATGATTCAAAAAAATATTTAAAATGTAGAAAAAAGATTTCTTCCTCGTCTAAAAACGATAAGGCCCAAGCTTAGTAGTGGTGGATGATATACGCTTTCCCAAAAGCTCATGTCCAAAAATAGAGCATTCATCTGAGCACTTGTTTCTCAAAGGTAAATGAGAACCACATGCCTTCAAGTATTTTCAAAGAAAGGATTTAGAAGATCCTTTTATTGAGTGCAACACACTCTCAACTATACTTTGTGAAGAACGACGCTCAGAAAAGGAAAGGGAAAATGCAAAGTGTCTCCCTGTCTTTCGCGATGAACAGAGTTCTAGGAAAAAATTTGTTTTCAAGAATTACCTTCAGAGTTCCATGATCCATTGATCCCACAATTCATTATGAAGATTAGCCATCGTGAACATGGAAAACCCTTCCTTCTCAATGGATGTCACATACTGTGCACAAAGAACCCGTGCATCCCTTGCATGAAGGGTAACTGAGTACCCTCTCCTCTCACAAAAGTAAGCACTCCAATGAATATTTAATATTTTTAAGGGTTGTTTTTTATGAAATAGGAACATGATTAAATGAGGGAAGTGTATTCTTTAAATAAAACCTGAGGCAGTGAGTGTGTGTGCCAAAGGGGTTCAATCCATTTAGGTTTGAGTTGCATGAAAACAAGAGGGAAAAAGGACACAAGGTAGGCAGTGTGTCTGTGCACACATGTGAAGGATGTTGGGTAGTACATTTACCCACGCACTTATAAACTAAACACACTTGAACCCATTTCTATGTAGACAATAAGATAGGAAAAATAAAAGAGATCATGTGTGTGTGCAAAGACGTACACCCATTAGGGTTTTCACACATGAAAGTAGAAGTGGATTGTGATACACCATTTCATGCACATGCATACATGAAGGAATTTAGATGGAGAACCTAGACTACTGTTGCATGTGTGTAAAGAATAATATGAAGAAAAGTGAATCTAAATGATATATATATATATGATCACATACATACATGGAAGAAGAAGGGTGATTCTAACGATGCCTCATACGCAGATCTTCAGTGTTTGAAAAATCACAAAGGTTGTCTGATTCTAGATGAGAAGAAGAAGTCCTAGTGAATTAAATTGATTTCACCAAGTAGAAGAGTTAATATAGAAGAGAATAAATTTAGTACTTTGATGCAAGCAATGTCTCGTGTTGAACATGAGGCCAATACTTCCATGTTTATCTATTAAAGAGAACTTCAAGTCGATAAAGTAAATGAAACCTCTACCAAGGCAGTGAGCTAGGGTAAGTCTGTAGAATTTATCCGAGGGAATTAGTGTGCTATCCCTGAACCTTTTGGAATTGTTCCTGGGAAAATTGATTAATCCTTAACCATTTTAATCCACAAATAGTGAAGATTAGTGCAATTGAGTATGACCGGAAACCTGTCGACGTATGCTCCTTGGACGTAGCCCTTACTGGTGAACCAAGTAAAAGTGTCGTGATATCCTTATGCATGTGAATGTTTTAGTTTCTACACATATCCATCATACAGGTTTAAATCAGTTCCTACCGGCACGGGAACAAGATCCAATAATGAAGTGAAAATTTTGACACCCAGATTCACCCCCCCCCCCCCTCAGGGTGGTCTAGGGTCCTATAAAATTCGACATAAAAATGTTTCTAAACATTATTGGTTTATAATATTGCAACCTTATATCATATAATATTTACAAATTTGACATTTTGGAGGTTTTTTATGGTGATTTATTTTATTATAAATTAATATTTTTGGAGATTCCAAAAGTACCCCTCACCTTAATTATAAAAATCCACCTACTCCCTCACTTTTTAACTTCACTTTGAGCCTTCAATCTTTGATATATCATAAAAATATACCTCCTCAACATAGCTAGTTACATTATATATGGTTTTTTTAATCAGTATACCATCTCTAGTTATTTTAATAGGAGATCTAGAGGGATATCATTGAAGAAGAGGTAATCTCCTCAACCGATTCTTTCAAACTTATTTCTTATTATACTTCCAATTCATGATTTTATTTTCCTTATAAATTATTAAATCTAGTATAAATTTTTTTATGAGATGTTATTATGATTATTTAATAACTATATTACACCTTATAACTATCCTAAAAAAATTAAATCACCAAGTGTGTATATGCACAGCTGACCGTCTCCACATCGTGGTGTAATCTGTTTTTCACCACCACCTTAATTGGATAGGTATAATGATAACAATAATAACTATATATTGTTATTATAACATGATATGGATTACGAAACAAAATTTATACCATACACATCCATACCATTTCATAATTATGGGAATGATAACGTTGCTTCTGCATATGCACAGCCTACCATCTCGATAATGCGATACAATTCATCATACATGATATCCATTTAATGACACATATATAAATTTATAGAATGAATTAATATGATATATATTATATTAAAATTATTTTTTAAATCATATAAATATAACCTAATATGGAGAACTAGAACTTATTCTACAACACATGCATTAGAAAACATATCAGTTGATACCAGAATAACAAATGATAATAAGAACTTAATAACAAGCGGATGATAATATAGTCATAGATGATATCGTAAAAATTACTACGATTATATAATAAGTCAATGAAATTATATAAATCATTACATAGTAGGATTGGATACATACAAAAGATATCGTATGTAAGGTAAGGGATAATTTCATGATCTCATTATTATCCAAGATCATTTATTCTTATGTATTTACTGATCTATATTTATAAACCATGTCCATGTTTGCTAAATATTTATTATAAAATATTGTATCTATTATTCTAAAAAAATTAAATTAAATTTTACCCATTAGTTAGTTTTTAATAAATGGTATAAAAGGAATCATTTATCCCATTTTATATGAGGAACTTTTTGACTTATTCAGAAAAAGTATGAGAAGAATTTTTTCTTTTAACTTATACGACATGAATGAGTTTTTATGTTTTCAGAACACCTTATTTACTTGAATATTACATTATAATATTTCATGTTTATTTTCAAAGAAATTATTTTATTTTTAAATTTTATGTAACTTGAATAAAATAAAATAATTTTGAAGAAGAAAATATATTTTCCCCAAGAAATAATTTCAAGTATTCTATCAAAATTATTTTTCATCTAAGATAGAACTCTTTAATATGGTTATTCTTCGAGAATAAAATCCCTATTATTATTATGGTTTTATTATTTGTAATATGTAATGATACCTATGAAATACATTTGTTTTACAAGGATTATATTATAAAAAAATTATGTTTAAGAAACCCATTTTATTATTTGGGTTATATTATGATGAATGAATATATGTTTTTGTGGAACATGAAAGAATGATTTAATTATGAGATTGGTGGGACCTATATCTACCTTAACTGCATTGGGTAAATATTTATATCTAATGAGATAGATAGTGATGGAATAGAAAATGATCTGAGTTCATCATTACTGGGATGGAACGGAAAGTAAACCTGGTTCTATAATACAATGTTGTAATGAGGAGTGAACTTGGTTCAGTAGTGGACTTTTTCCACTGTGATGGTCTTGGAAATAAACCTTGACTAATATGAAATGATTTTTTATGCTTATGTGTATTCCTAAAATTCAATTCCAAATGTTATTCCCTTTGTAAATAGGTTAATTGATTCTTTATGAATTATAATGATTTATTCCATGACATTTTATCATGATATTCATTACGATTTTCAATTATTATGTTCTTATATATTATAATTATGATATGATTTATATATCGATTATATACCCTTAATAAGCATCTGATCTCACCAAATTTTTTGTTTTCCCCGAGATATGAAGAAGGGTATTAAGTAAGATGTGTCAAAAGGGGGTTTCAATAATAAAGAAAAAATTATGTGATGATGTAGATATTTTAAGAATTAGTTGTTTATGTTTCCAAGTTTGTAATGGAACAAAACTAATGTGGTATCTGGTTGTCTATTTGCTTAATTTTTTATGTATTCCATTAATTTAATGTAATTTCCATGAATTTCATGTTTGGTTCATTATATCGAGTAACTAAAAGGCTCTACTTTGATAAAAACCATTATATGATGATATAGTATCATGATCCATAAATAAATAGAATGAATTTTTGATGTCTTATAATTTCAAGTAAAATAATGAAAATAAGTGATCGACTATGTACCAATAAAAATAAATATTACAAATAAGAAGAATGGAATAATGATATTATATACATGTTGTAATTGTTGAAATAAAAACATAAGAACTTAATTAATAGGTAGAGGATTTTGTTTCAGTGGAGATTAAAGGGTTCATAATTCTCTTGAAAGAAAGGAAAAGAAATAATCCACTTTTATCTAGTGATTTGGATATAAATAGATGGGGAATTATTCAAACTGATATCCCTTGTTTTAGGGGAGACTCTCACAAAAGTGGCCAAAGGGAGAATTCAAATATCATAAGATTACTACCGGTGACATTTATGTTATCAAATATATGATGGTATGTCCTTTGAGAATAGCCTCAAATTTATCTAATGATTTATTTTATTATGGATATTTTAACAATTTAATATCTTCTATGTTTTCTATAAAAATTATAAATTTTAATTTCATAATAAAAATAGAGCTGGAATTCCAGACTCCTAGTGGAAATCTTATGGTAAAAGGGATGGGTCATTCAATTCCCCTTATAACACATAGACATACCCTATTTCTATAATAACCTTACCCTAGTAGAATGGATTCAGTTTCTTTATTATAGTAGAATATATACAAAGGGTCAAATATAGAAGGACCAATAATTTTAGTAGTTTTAGAGACCCAGATAAGTGCATGATACCCATTTTACATTGGTAAAAGTAAACAAAACAAAATATATGACAACATCAAATAAACCACATCCTTGAAAATTAATTCAAATACATATTCTTCATATATATGAGAAATTAAACAAAATAAGGGTGATCTAAAATTATTAGATAGGGCTAGGTAAAGAGAAATTTAACATTGATCAATAAATAATAATAAATATGTAAATGTTACTAAATGAGAACCCATTCCATTTAAATAATAAGACGTCATTAACAGACAATGAATAATCAATATGGTGAGGTAAAGAACTGAAAAATCATTCCATTTAATCAATAAACAGAGAGTTAAATTCATACAAATAAAAAAATCAATATGATAATTTCATGGATAATAATAACTAACTTGGTAATTAAGGAAACCGTTAATTATTAGAATCCAGGATCTCTGGCATCAAGATACATCTACTATCAAGACATTTCAAAAGACGGTTTAAATACTAATTTTCCACTTAATTTGTCTCATGATACCTACCAATTCACCGAGGGGATTTATTATACAAGGCCCTACCCCACATTATAGGTAAAAAAATCCCTCGCATATATAATAATATATTTAATTAATGGATAAATATTCCTTATCATAAAATATCCATATTGAGTAAATGATGCATATTTATCAATATTTCCCCAATTAATAAAGTAACATTCAAAGTAAAAACCTTACGTAAAACTGCTATAAGATTTAGAAAATAATTATATGAAATATATATGAATTTTGATAATTAATGTAAATTTAATTTCCAATGAAAAATGATTAACATAAAGTGATTTTTTTCTAGAGAAAGTTAGCAATCAAAAAACTAAATGTCAGTGCACAATACCTTTACCACTTTATAATTTTATAGTTAAATCCAATTGGATGAAATGATTCAAATTGAAAGTTAAAATAACATGAATTATGAATAATTTAAAATATTACATGTAAAATTGGAAGAATATACACCACATAAAAGTGAATTGGATCATAATAACAAATAAGTCTCAATGGAAGGAAAATTGATATGAAATCCCTTACCTTACACATCCTTTTGATTGAACATTATTTAACCTCAAGTATAGAGGTTTTAAACATATTATTAACTTATAATATAACAATAATCATATTTATAATATCATATATGAACCTATTGAAACATTTTACCACCTCGTTTGATAATAAAATTTTATAATTTCCATTATTTTGAATGTTAATCGCCCTATTTTTATATTCATTATTTTTTATGAAATATATGTTTCTTTCACATATTATATAATTTCATAATTTTTAGAATAATAATATTGAAATAATTATCATATTTATACATCAATTTTACTTTTAATACCAATCATGAAATATGGATTTGAGAAATGAATTATTTTTTGACCATCGAGACAATAAGTTGTATGTATGCATGAGTAATGTTTCAATTTTATGAAATTCATTATAAAAATAACGTAAGGAATATATTATCTTTAAATAATCATAATTATATCATATATACCATTTTAATCATTTAAAAACATGTATATATATATCATCTTTGTGGTGTGGGGATAAAATTAGACTCACATCGCTTCTTGAAGGTGGTAGTCCACATGTACATCAATGTTGTTATCATATATTTAGTAATAGAAAAAAATGATATATTATATTATATAAATGATAAATATGTAAATAAAATAATAATTATAAAATCTATATCAAATATAATCATTAAAAATATCCTTACAACTATTCATGTTAAGCATTAGTTAAATAAGGATCACATCGCTTCGCGACACACTAGTTTGTCATACACACCATCGATGTTATTGTGTCCCCTATAGAATGGAATGTAAAAAAACATATACATTATATAATTACTAAATAGGTATAATTATGTTATAAATACCATATATATACATTATATCCATCATTATATCCAACTTTTAATAGTGGTAATAGGAAAAAGAAATTGCATCGGTTCGCGAGGCACTGGTCAGTCATACACACGAATGATGACTCCAATAACCATTTTATGGATGTGGAGATAGTTGTAGGTATTTATGTTTTTATAAAAGCACTCAAGTATATTTAATATTATAATTTTATTGTAACATAAGGGTTTTATAATAATTTAAGTAGATGGAAAAATAAATAAAATAAAGACACTCATTGAGGAATGTTGCCTCTTTTTAGGGTATCCTCCTTAGGTTTGCACAAAATCCTTTTTAGGTTGTATTTACTATGAAAATAAAAAGTCTATGATGATATTAGTGACGTTTTGAATTCATTTTTGTATATATTTAGTGAACCAAATAGGTCTGAATGTGTTGAGAGGAAAAAGAGTGGGTGGCCATTGGTAATTGAGGTGAGTGGCACACTTCTAATTTTTTGAAAATATTAAATCATAGGCACATTTTTATCATTCCAAAAGATTATAAAATTGAAACTTATCTAAAATATAATAAATAAGGTTAAAAAATTTCCATAAAAATTATTTTTTACAAATTTTTACGTCAATTTTAACCCACATCATTTTATTTTATCCCTTAACTAAATCAATTTTTTAACTTACCTATGGTAATTAATTTTTTACAGTTTTTATTATTCATTTTTGTAAAAAATTAAATTAACCTTCTTATAAATTATAAATTATGATTATTTAAAAAATTCAATACATTTTTAAAATTTAATTCACATAAATGGAAAATTAAAATTTAAAATTAATCCCATAGATGTGTTAGGAAAGAGGGTTTTTAATGTGAAAATATTTAAAAGATTGAAATGTTTTTATTTCAAAATTAGAAATAAAAATAATTATACTGAAAAAATTTGGATTCAATGATATATAATTTAACTAGTTTCAGATTAAAAAAATTCAGAATATAATTCAAATACTATAAATTATTTAAATAAAAATGAATTTTCAATTAAAATTTAGTATTCCAGAACTCATCAAAAAATGAAACATTACATAAAAGACTTAGAAATTAACCTTAAGATAATTTTGATATTTTGAATAAAAACTAAAGATTATTTTTTCAAAATTAATTTTATAATATTTTTAAAAACGAATTTTTAATTATGTCTGCAAAGCATGACTAATTATTCTGTTAAAAAAATTAGTTTTTTAGAAAAAATTATTTTTCATTCAAATGGTTTTAATTATTTCTCATATATATTGGTATCCATTTTACCTATTTAATACATAATTAAAACATATAGTTTTCATAATTATGTTATTAATATTCATATTGTCCAATTTATTTTCTAGGTTATAACAATTATATTAAATACTATTATTTTAATAATATTTCACATTTCATTTAAACTCGGTGTTGAATATAATAGAAGATAAATTTTCTTTTCATGAAATGCAATCTAATTTTACTATTTTTCATTTATTTATCTATCAAATATAATGTTATTATTTTAGAAATTTGGGTTGTTACATTCTCGCCACCTAAAATAAATTTTATCCTCACATTTTAATTTTATTCTCAGAAATAAATCGTTTGGAATTTGGGAATATCTTTATTAAAAAGACCCACATCATAAAAATGGTTTATAAAACATCCTATTAATAAGAGATAAATATAAGAACAAATGTCATATGTAAAAACACATACTATGTTTTGAAATAGGTTATCATTGATGGGAATTGAAAACATTGACATATAAGAGAAAACCAACCCCCAACTACTGATGGAGAGTGATATATAACATTGATCAAAAGAAAGTCGGTGATATATATAAGGATAAAAACCACCAAAATGATAAACCAAAGAGGTGAGAAAATTTTCATTTATATTATCAAAAATTATTTTTATGTGATAAATATTTTTCCCGATCCTTTTCTTATATATTCAGAATTATTTCACTCTCTAATAATAAAATAAAATATATGTTTTTGGTATGTTTTTAATTCATAGGAACAATTTTATTTTTTTTGTGCTTCAATCAATTTAGAATATTTCACTTACTCCCTGAAATGAATATCCAAAAAAACATTTTTTTTGTTAGAATAACTAAAATTAACTTTTAACATATTTTAATTTCCATAATATAATGATTAGTCATTCCATATATATATATAGTTATTATTATGACAAAATGCTTGGCATAGTTGTTCCAATATTCATAAAAAACTATAAAGTGTAGTAAACTCTAAATCTCTATTACCTTTTCAAATGTTAAACTTAAACCATTTTTTAAATGGTTAACCTTATGAACCTCCCAATAGATTAAGATCCAAACCCATATAAATAAGGTTACTATATTTACAAAATTAATATATCATTAATCCACAAAATAATATGATGTTTCTCTTAATCGTCAAATTCTAGAAATGTGAATACCTAGATCGTGTATTTTCCTAAAATAGGGTAATAACATAAATTACTATAAAAATTAATTAAAAACATGAATTCATCCTTATTCCTTTAGTTAAATAGTTATTATGGGATATATTCTTTATATCCAATGATATTATAAACTTCTTCAATGAGATTATATACTACGTTGTCAAAAAAATCATTAATTAGACCCAATGTATTCAATAGAATCCAATTTACTTTATCTGTATCAATAATCCCATTATACAACCATCACTATATCCACCTTGGGAATATATTAATTTTTATTCATCCCTCAATCATGTGTTTCCCAATAATTTTAACATTCCACTGAATCAAATTGCATGGTATCACTCAATAAATCCATTCAAATAATAAGAGAAATTATACAACAGTACAATCCTTATATAATTCATAATTCTTATAAACATAATATCTTCAATAAAAAAAATTTAAAACATGTTATAATGGTCCAAATACTCAAGAATAGTAATCATTCAACTTTAGTTGTATCAATATCATATGTTTTACCTTCATCCCATAGCTTCTTCTATGGAATATTCGCTTGACCCTTGGGATATTATTTGTATAATTCACCATCTCCTTATAGTTGACGCATTTTATATTGGTAACTTCTTTCGTTACCTTGAAATTTTGATCATGGTGGCCTTTCTATCTAAACGTGAGAAAACTCCCATTCTCTTCAAGAATGTACCAGGGTGTTTCTATGTATAATAATCACATTTGGGAAATTCTTTATTTCACTTCTTCTCATTATCTAATTTTTTCCCTTATATCCAATACTTCTCTTACTTCCCTTGGAATCTATAAGTCTTATTGAATTATTTATCTATCTTGATGGCACATAACACTATTTAGTTGTTTAAATATAAATTTTCAGAGACCATAACCCTTCAAAGAAATGAATTAATCCCTTTAAATAAATGTTAAATATTGCACTCCTTATTTTTATGTAATCCATTGCATACATTACCAACATTGAATAGGTATATTCATACTCTATGACACATTATTCTTAATTTTTATTCAATCTAAATAAATTTCTATTCATCTCAGTATATTTCTAATGATTTAAATATTTGTTAAAAAATATCTCCTTACAATATTTCTATTCCATGAATTTTATTTCCTCTTCCTCTATAGTATTATGGATCAATGACCATCATTGGTTAGCATCACCTTTAATATAAAAACTGCAAGTGTAACCTTTCAATTTTCACCAAATCCCAATTCCATAAATATCTTCTTCAAATAATTAATCCTTTTCTTAGTTACCACTTGATTAGTAGTTCCAAAAATGATGGGGGTTTATATCATAAACATTTATACGACATTGGTGAATCTAATAGTGGAATTTGTTGCTCCATCTAGGTGAGGTTATTTTTAAAAACATGATTAATATAACCCATTATATCCTTAATTTTCTGAGTTTTAATAACATGTGTATTGACTTCCTCAATAGGGAAATCACTACAATCGCCATGAGTATTGATACCCTTCTTCTTTCCAGGCACTATTTCTAAACAATGACATACACTGGATAAGATCATACATTTTCAAATTTCAAATCATAATTTATGATTCCAAATATGGTTTAACATTTATCATAAATTAAAATTTATTCATTTTTAATCTCATAATTATAAACATAGATTCTTTAGGGATGTATTTATTTCCCAATACTTCATAATCATTTGTAAATTATATATGAAGTATCCAAATAATATCACCAAGGAGTGTCAAATGAGGTTTATTGAAAGTCGTATTATCAAGAACTAGGTAACGATTAACTCTATCCTGATGCATCATTTTTAGAGTTATTACCCTAAGGTACTTATTTTAAAAAATAATATAGACTTTTAGTATCTAGAGAGGGATGTATTTTTTTCATACCCACATAATATCTTCCTTACTGAAACATTAGGTTATTATTATAATATTATAATCAGATTACATCATACATTTAAGTTTCATAATTTATTTTTTCCTAAATCTAGTATAAGGCCTCGTCCTTAAACATTACTTAATATTGAATTAAATGAATAATTCCCATTGAGGATCTTTTCATGTTTAGAGTTTTAGAGAATTAGATCATAACTATTACATCTCAAAAGATTATAAAGTATACACTTCTATTAAGTTTTCATAAAATAAAAACTCTTAAAAAGAAACATGTCTAGTTCCATGTTTTAGATAGCATGAATTTTCCATGATCCCATCCTTGACCATATTCCACATTATTTCTTGTGAAAAACATTTCAAAAAAACATGGGGTGATCATAAAAATCTCAGTAAGGGATACACAAAGAAGGAAAACAAGTAAACCATGAATACTTTATCAAAGTAATACTTTTCACCTTTATGGAGTAGTAGTTACTCTTCACTGAATATAATATCATTACTTACCCTTTTGTAACCAAATTATTACCATAAAACCCATATAAAGAACACATAATATATAAATGTAACTTGGGACATAAACATACTTAAATGAAATAACCATACGATTGACTTCCACACATATCACGTAATGGAATATCCATATGGCCGACTTTTATACCCAATACATTGGAGGTTATAACGTAAACACCCACCCTGGTATTCACAGAACCACCTATCATATGGTTTATCACGTAACCACCCGTCAATTGTCCAAGTACCATTATAAAATCATAAGACATTAATCAAATATAATGGAAAGAAAACTTTTCCACACTTTGATCAAAATATATCACTTAAATATATTGACATAATAAATCCATTATAAAATCCATTTTCAATACCAAAATACATAAAATAGTATATGGTATTTATTTAATTTTAAAAACATTATGGCTTGTTGAGGAAGCCAAAGACCAAATAATACTCACAGTGGCGAAAAAGGTCATTGTCACTGCGTACGTTAAAAGAAACATTACTTTTTGTCATTTTGTAAAACACTTCGTAGAAAAAGATTCCTTTAGTATAAAATTAAAAGTCAATGGGTTTTATACACCGTATAAAAGAAAACCTTGTATTAGAACAAAATATGCCTCAATGAAAGGTGATTGAGACGAAGTCCCTTACCTCGTGTCTGACATGACTCGATTTCTCTTTAATCTCCTGAATAATAAACTAAAGATAATTTATACTTGCTTAATAACCTTTTTCAAAATTATTATTCCTTTTATATCACTTATTTCCATGTTATAATTATTATGTAAAAATTTAAGTTAATAATGTTCGTTTTGTCGATATCTAGTTCATAAGTCAAAAATAGACTTCTTACAATTACATGTTGTTTATGTGGTCAAAGGTTCATTATATCCAGAATTATATTCATGATTTGGATATCATATAGATCATATATATCTAGAATATACATGTATTTATAATAGTACATAACATTTAGAGGTAAGAAATGAGATGCACCGTTCATGGAGACGGTAAGCTGTACGTACGC
Source organism: Viscum album (assembly GCA_963277665.1). Classification (NCBI taxonomy): domain Eukaryota; kingdom Viridiplantae; phylum Streptophyta; class Magnoliopsida; order Santalales; family Viscaceae; genus Viscum; species Viscum album. Next base: position 1,516,913,424 of record OY728127.1, on the reverse strand, counting down.
ATGAACGCTACTTTCATTTCTCTTTCATTTTTAATGGAGTTAAATCATAATTATATAAGGTTATATTATAATTATAGTGTAACATAATATATAATAACATTAACTCCATCCTATATAAGTCCCATATATGGCATTAACGAATCAAATCACTTTGAGGGGGATGTAGTCCGCACTTCCTAAAATAAAATTATCGTGTTTACCCATAATGGAAACCATAAAGGTATGCCATAAATGAAAATTGCAGAAGCATAAGGAAAAAATAAACATTATATAAATCATATATAAATATAGTGACATCTTAATGGCTACCATGAAAGGTGTTAAAAGAATATTGAACAATCATCGTTTCGTGAGGCAGAAATTCGTCATCCACAGAAACAGTATGCTCTTTAACCATTAGACGAAGGTGTGTGTAAGTGTAGCTCGAATCCTTCACATAACAACATCCTAGTATATTGAAGATACTTTTTTTGTCACAAAAGAAAATAATAAAAATATTTTAGGGGGTTGGAGAAGCAAAATAAAACATAAGAACACAAGAGAATACACTACCTTTAAATCGGGTAACACTTTTTGATTTTAGCTCAAAGGCTTCCTTCGAAAGACTTCTGCACAAAGGGAGGATTCTAGGAGTAATATAGGGATGTGGGGAGATAAAATGGACAGTGGTTGGCCGAGAAAAAGGCTTGAGAGGTGTGGGTAAGGTGGTAGAGGTGGGGGCCTTTTATAAGAGGAGAGGAGGGGAACTCTTGGAAAGTTATAAAAGGTTACTTTATTATAAAATGATTTTAGGATTTTAAAGTAAAAAAACTATATATTTATAGGATAAGTTGATAATAGTTAGATATCCACCCATCCAATAGGTTTTTTGCAAGTTCAGGTCTTAGATTTTTCCTTATCTTTTCATTTTATTTAAATCGTTAAATAATGAGGTAATCGCTGAATCATCATGGTGTCATAAATAATTTAATTTATTTAAGGTATAAAAATTATAAAAAAAATTAATGATGTAGGAAATATTTTTATATTTCTAATTAATATTTATAGTGAAAAATATGACTTTTATAACACCATTTAAAATTGTTTTAGTAAAATTACACATGTGTGTGACATTTTAATTTTAACTTTAAATAAAAAGTTATTAATGTCATTTTCCTACCAAAGTGGCTCCATGGGGTCCCCAAGTTGACCCATGGATTGTTTGGGTCGGACATGACTCATCCAATAAGGGTTGGACATGTTTCAAGGTCATTTCTTATTATTAAAACATTATTTTTACCTTAAATTACACTAATTACCTCTAATCGCGATTAAAAACTTAAAAGTTACTATTCACCAAAAAAAATATTTTAATCCCATTGAACCCCATTTTACTTCCTAATGACAACCATGTATGTAAGATTTTTTAAATTCAAAACACAGAGGTTGTAAAATTTCATTTAAACAAAAAATTAGTTTTTTTAAGTACCACTTAGTGGTTTCACTATTCATCAAAAATTGATGTTTTTCAGAAAAATACCAAAACATCACCCTAAGCTATATTTGATATTACGAATTCAAAAATGATTTCTATTTTAAAAAATTCAAAATATATAAGTTACATTAATTAATTTAATAATTAATTCCCACTGTCAGAACAAAAAACGTGTTTTTATGAAACAATATATATCAAAAGATTGACACTAGTTTAAGTCCAATTTCAAGGTGAAATTAATTCCAACAACCACTATTGGATTAAATGGTAAAAATATATTCTAATTTCACTTTAAAACCAATTCATAAGATAATATAATCATGTAAATAAATTATATTAAAAAGTGTTTTTGAATTAAAATACAACATTTTTAACTATTCATAAAAAATTGAACTTTATCGGAAAAATTCCAAAAATTTACACAAAGTAAATTTTGATGTCCAGATTCTAAAGAAGAATTTTATTCGGTATAATAGAATGTATAAGAGTGACCAAGACAATATTTAATGATGGTTCGCCATCAAAAGTCAATAAGTGGACCTTTAGTAATATTAGAGTATATATGCCTAAAATTGAATTGTTTTCATACTTTAAGCCTTTATCCTTTATTAGATAAATGTAAAAACATTTAACAAACATATATAATAATATATTAGTTATTTATATTCATTCCCACCAATACAATCGCTACATGTTAACTACCATTTAAAATAATATTATTTTATTACTGGTGTGCAACGTAAGATTTCAAAGAAACTCTTTGTTGCATATCGGGTACGCAATCGAACATTGCAACCCCTTTATAGTAAAATTAATATTTAATTTGTACATATTAATAAATATGAAAATGTTTTATTCTTTATTTACCTGGGATGTTACATCCTTCCTCCCTTTTGGGAATTGTGTCCTCGTACTTTTATTCACTTATCAAAATAAGTGGGGGTATTTATCCCTCATAGCATTTTCAGATTCCCATGTTGCCTCTTCAACCATATGGTTTTTACACAAAACCTTTACCTGGTGAATTACCTTATTCCACAACACTTTCTCCCTATGGTCAAGAATCTGGACTGGTTGTTCTTCATAAGAGAGATTCTCTTCCAACTGAAATAACTCTGGGCTCAACACATGAGATGGATCTAGTATATACTTTCTCAATATCGAAACATGAAAAACATTGTGTACCTAAGATAAAATCAGAGGTAAAGCCACTCAGTAAGCAATTGATCTAACTCTCTCCATAATTTCATATGGTATAATGAACCTTGGACTCAGCTTTCCTTTCTTACTGAATCACATCACACTTTTCCATGGTGAAACTTTGAGAAAAATATGATCACCTACCTCGAAAGATAGATCCTTCCACCAGTTATCCGCATAACTCTTCTGCCTTCTCTAAGCTGTTCTCATGTGTTTCTGAATCAACTAAAATTTGTTTCCATCTCTTCTACCAATTCTGGTCCCATCAGCTTCCTTTCACCCAGTTCATCCCAAAAAGATGGAGTTCGACACCGTTTACCAGATAATACTTCAAACGGAGCCATCTGTATACTGGAATGAAAACTGTTATTATATGAAAATTCGACCAAAGAACGATGTTGGTACCAAATTCGTGGATAATCCATTGAACAAGCACATAGCATATCCTCCAAAGTCTGAATTGTTCGTTCTGACTGCCCTTCTAATTGAGGATTAAGAGATGTACCAAAATTTAATTCAGTACCCAACGACTTCTGATGGCCTTTCCAAAAGTTAGAAGTAAACCTGGGATCACAATCAGATACAATGGATAGGGGATCTCCATGCAACCTGACTATCTCTTTAAGATACAATTGAGAAAGTTGATCTAGAGAGAAAGTATCTTGAATAGGAATTAAATGAGCATATTTAGTCAAGCGATCAACAATAACCCGGATTGCATTATTACCTCGCGATGTCTTCGGTAATCGCACAACAAAGCCCATGGATATATTTTCCCATTTCCACTCTGGCACTGGTAAAGGCTGGAGCATCCCGTTCGCTAACTGCCGCTCTTCTTTAACCTGCTGAAAAGTCAAACACTTCATAGTAAAATCAGCAATATCTCTTTTCATTCCATCCCACTAGTAATACTCCCGCAGATCTCTGTACATCTTAGTACTACCAGGATAAACTGAAAATGGGGAACTATGAGCCTCATATAACAACTCATTCTTCAACTATGAATCACCAGGAACACATAATCTCTTCCCAAACCTTAAAACACAATCATTATCAATATTAAATTCGGGCAACTTACCATTCTGAACCAGCTCTACCTTTTTCTGCAACCCACTGTTTTTCTTCTACGCTTTCTTAATTCTGTCTGATAGAGATGATCTCACTGATACCTGAAACAAATCAGAAGAACTTCCTGCACCAACAAATTCTATTCCAAAGTTCATCAAATAAAAAACCACAAGATCTCATGACAAACTTAGCATGGTTAATGATGCATTACTTTTTCGACTCAAGGCATCAGCCACATTATTTTCTTTTCCCACATGGTAATGAATTATACAATCATAATCCTTGATTAATTATAGCCATCTCCTCTGTCTCATGTTCAATTATTTCTGAGTGAATATAAACTTTAAACTTTTGTTATCAGTATATATTTCACACTTTACTCCATACAAATGATGCCTCCAAATTTGTAGAGCAAAAACAACAACAGCTAATTCCATGTCATGTGTGGGGTAATTTACCTCATGAGTTTTCAACTGACGTGAATCATATAAAATAACCTCATCATTCTGCATAAGGAAACAGCCAAGTCCCTTCAACCAAGCAACACTGTATATAAAAAACTCACCATTCTTGGAAGGATGTTCCAAAACTAGAGCATTCACCAATCTTTTTTTCAACTCCTGAAAACAATCATCACATTCTTTTGTCCAGATAAACTTAACACCCTTTCGAGTTAGCTTAGTCATTAGACTAGATAACGATGAAAAATTTTCAACAAACCTTCTGTAGTAACCTGCCAAACCAAGAAAACTACGGATCTCGGTTACATTTGTGGGTCTTGGCCATTCTTCAACAACTTTTTTTAGCAGGATCAACACTTATTCCATTTTTTTAAACAATGTGACCAAGAAAAGAAAGTTGTTTTAACCAAAACTCACACTTGTTGAATTTTACATACATTTTCTTTTCTTTTATGGTTTTCAAGATAACCCTTAAATGACTTTTATACTCCTCTTTACTTTTAGAAAACACCAAAATATCATCAATAAACACAACCACCATTTGTCACCTGATTTAACTGGTCCATTCGTGCAGTAAACTGCTCAATTATGATTCTAACCATCTCTGGTTGCTGATTCGAAAGGTTATTATACTCTGTATTCCTTCCTAGAAAATCTAATCTGTTTCCTCTATGGAAAACCATTCTTATCATAGAAATATCTTGGGCGAAGAAACATGGTAATCTTTAAATGCTATATCATTTCAATCGTACCATATATTAATTTATAATTTAACAACTTTCTAACTCCTAAAGTTGTCTAAACCAACCTCTAATACCAACTATAAGGCCCCGGCCTTAAACATTACTTAATATTGAATTAAATGAATAATTCCCATTGAGGATCTTTTCAGGTTTAGAGTTTTAGATAATTAGATCATAACTATTACATCTCAAAAGATTACAAAGTAAACACTTATACTAAGTTTCCATAAAATAAAGACTCTTAAAAAGAAACATGTCTAGTTCCATGTTTTAGATAGCATGACTTTTCCTTGATCCCATCTTTGACCCTATTCCACATTGTGTCCTGTGAAAAAAATTTCAAAAAAAACTTGGGGTGATCATAAAAATATCAGTAAGGGATACACAAAGAAGGAAAACATGTAAACCATGAATACTTTATCAAAGTAATACTTTTCACCTTTATGGAGTATTAATTACTCTTTAGTAAATAAAATATCATTACTTACCCTTTTTTAACCAAAAGATTACCATAAAGCCCATATAAGGAACACATAACATATAAAGGTAACTTGGTAAATAAATATACTTAAATGGAATAACCATACGTTCGACTTCCACACATATCACTTAATGAAATAGCCCTACAGCCGACTTCCATACCCAATTCATTGGAGGTTATAATGTAACCACCCATCCTGGTATTTACAGCACCACCTGTCATATGGTTTAACATGGAACCAACCGTCAAATTTCCATGTACCATTATAAAATCATAAGGCATAAAACAAATATAATGGAAAGAAAACATTTCCCCACTTTGATCACAATATATCACTTAAATATATTGACATAACAAATCCATTATAAAAACCATATTCAATACCAAAATATATAAAATATTATATGGTATTTATTTCATTTTAAAAACATTATGTCTTATTGAGGAAGCCAAAGAACAAATAATACTCGCGGCGGCGGAAAAGGTCGTCGTCACCGCATACATTAAAAGAAACATTCAGTTTTTAATTTTGTAAAACGCTTCGTAGAAAAAGATTCCTTTTGTATAAAATTAAAAGTCAAAGGGGTTTATACACCGTATAAAAGAAAGCCTTGTATTAGAACAAAATATGCCTCAATGAAAGGAGATTGAGACGAAGTCCCTTACCTCGTGTCCGACGTGACTCGATTGCTCTTTAATCTCCTGAATAATAAACTAAAGTTAATTTCTACTTGCTTAAGAACCTTTTTCAAGATTACTATTCCATTTATATCACTTATTTCTATGTTATAAACATTATGTAAACATTTAAGTTAATAATGTTCAGTTTGTTGATATCTAGTTCATAAGTAAAAAATGGACTTCTTACAATTGCATGTTGTTTATGTGGTCAATCGTTAATTATATCTAGAATTATATTCATGATTTTGATATCATATATATCATATATATCCAGAATATACATGTATTTATAATAGTACATAACATTTAGAGATAAGAAATGAAATGCACCGTTCATAGAGCCGGTAAGCCGTACGTACGCATGAATGCTACTTTCATTTATATTTCATATTTAATGGAGTGAAATCATAATGATATAAGGGTATATTATAATTCCAGTATGACATCATATATAATAACATTAACTCCATCCTTTATACATCCAACATATGGAATTAATGAATCAAATCACTTTGAGGGGGTAGTAGTCCGCACTTCCTAAAATGAAATTATCGTGTTTACCCATAATGGAAACCATAAAGGTATGCCATAAATGAAAAATACAGAAACATAAGGAAAACCTAAACATAATATAAATCATATATATATATAGTGACATCCTAATGGCCACCATGAAAGGTGTTAAAATAATATTGAACAATCATCGTTTCGTGAGGCAGAAATTCACCATCAACAGAAATAGTGTGTTCTTTAACCATTAGATGAAGGTGTGTATAAGTGTAGCTCAAATCATTCACAAAAAAACATCCTAGTATATTGAAGATACTGGTGTTTTCACAAAATAAAAGAATTAAAATATTTTAGAGGGTTGGAGAAGCAAAATAAAACATAAGAACACAAGAGAAGACACTACCTTTAAATCGGGTAACTCTTTTTGATTTGAGCTCAAAGGCTTCCTTGGAAATACTTATGCCCAATGAGAGGATTCTAGGAGTAATAGAGGTATGTGGAGAGACAAAATGGATAGGGGTTGGCCGAGCCAAAGGCTTGAGAGGTGTGGGTAAGGTGGTAGAGGTGGGGGCCTTTTATAAGAGGAGAGGAGGGGCACTCATGGAAAGTTTTAAAAGGTTACTTTATTATAAAATGCTTTTCTGATTTTAAAGGTCCCAAAATAATATATTTCGAGGATAAGGTGATAATAGTTCTAAATACACCCATCCAATATCTTTTTCAAAAGTGTAGGTCTTAGATTATACATTACCTTTTCATTTTATTTAAATCGTAAAATAATGAGGTAATCGCTACATCATAATAGTGTCATAAATAATTTAATTTATTTAATGTATAAATATTTTTAAAAAATATCATTATGTATTAAATCCTTTTATATTTATAATTAATATTTATAGTCAAAAATATTTCTTGTATAACCCCATTTAAGAATTGTTTTAGGAAAACAACACATGTTTGTGACATTTAAATTTTAACTTTAAATAAAAAGTTATTAATGTCATTTTCCTACCAAAGTGGCTCCATGGGGTCACCAAGTTGACCCATGGATTTTCTTGGTCGTCCATGACACATAACATAAGGTTAGGACATGTTTCAAGGTCATTTCATATTATTAAAACATTATTTTTAACTTAAATTACACTAATTACCTCTAATCGCGATTAAAAACTTAAAAGTTACTATTCACAAATAAATTATTTTAATCCCATTGAACAACATTTTACTTCCAAATGACAACCATGTATTTTTTATTTTTTAAATTCAAAACACATAGGTGGTAAAATTTCATTTAAACGAAAAATCAGTTGTTTTAAGTACCACTTAGTGGTTTCACTATTCATCAAAATTTAAAGTTTTTTAGAAAAATACAAAAACTTCACCCTAAGCTATATTTGATATTCCGAATTAAAAAATGATGTCTATTTTAAAAAATTAAAAACATATAAGTGACATTAATTTATTTAATAATTAATTCCCATTGTCAGAACAAAAAACGTGTTTTTATGAAACAATATATATCAAAAGATTGACACTAGTTTAAGTCCAATTTCAAAATGAAATTAATTCCAATGACCAATATTGGATTAAATGGTAAAAATATATTCTAATTTAACTTTAAAACCAATTCAAAAGATATTCTAATCATGTAAATAAATTACATTAAAAAGAGGTTTGGAATTAAAATACAACATTTTTCACTATTAATTAAAAAATGAACTTTATCGGAAAAATACCAAATATTTACACAAAGTAAATTTTGATGTCCCGATTCTAAAGAAGAATTTTATTTGGTCCAACATAATGTATAAGAGTGACCAAAAATATATTTAATGACGGTTCTCCATCAAAAGGCGATAAGTGGACCTTTAGTGAATATTAGAGTATATATGCCTAAAATTGAATTATTTTTGTACTTTAAGCCTTTATCTTTTCTTGGATAAATGTAAAAACATTTAACAAACATATATAATAATATTTTAGTTATTTCAATTCATTCCCCCCAATACAACGGCTACGTGTTAACTACCATTTAAAATAATATTATTTTATTACTAGTGTGCAACGTAAGATTTCAAAGAAACTCTTTGTTGCGTATCGGGTATGCTATCAAACATAGAAACCCCTTTAAAGTAAAATTAATATTTAATTCATAAATATTAATAAATATGAAATTTTTTATTCTTTATTTACCTGGGATGTTATATCTACATCCCATAGATTCTACTAAACTTTCTATGATATAAACTGTAACAACCCTAACCCCAATTTATGGGAGCCGATTATTTACATTATTAAATTTGCATATATACAAAGGGACAGGTAATAATAGACTTATTATTTTAGTATTTTTTTTAGAAAAATAAACATACATGATATCTGTTTTACTTTGGGAAAAGAAAATAAAACATCATACATTATAATGAATAAAAAACTTCATCCTTGAAAACTCATTCAATGATATCTTCTTCATATCCTTGGGAAAGGAAACAAAATAAGTGTTATCTCAAATTCTTGTTAAGGGTTAAGAACTACAAAAGTTTTCATGGATTAATAAAGAATAATCAATATTTCAAGGTAAAAAATTTCATACACAAACCATTTAAACAACCTGACTTCATAAAAGGATTGGGCATAATCAATATGGAATGGTAAATAACTAGAAAAAATTTAATTTAATTAAAATATTCATAATGAAATGAATCCATAGATAATATCATTATGAAAATATAATTGATAGTAATAATAAAATTCTTACTTAAAGAAATGAATAATTATTATATTCCATGATCTAAAAAATCATGATACCTCTACTGTCCAAATCATTCACAATGTTTTTTAAATAGTAAAGGTAGAAAACCATTTAATTAGGCCATTTAATTTGTCTAATTAGACCTACACTAGAATCAAGGGGATATCTTATTTTGGGCCCCACCCATCATTGTTGGTCCCAATAATTCGTTATATATCAAATAAATGATTTAATTAATGAATCAATATTTATTTTCATCAAATATCTCTATTGAGTAAATGATACAGATTTATCAAAAATTCCTTACTCAAAAATCTTCAAGGTAAACAACATCCATAAAAATTGGTATTCAGTTTAGGAAATAATAAAATACATAATAATATAATATTAATTTTTATTATAAATGATAATTTACAATTAAAAAATAATACATGAAATTTATTGTCTCAAGAGAATGTTAACAATCACAAAATAATGTGAGATTGTACAATAACATCACGACTTGGTAATTTTCAAGTTAAATGTAATTGGACAAAATGATTCAATGTAAAAAATAAAATACCAAAGTTTATGAACAAATAATTATATTACATGTCAAGTGGGAAGTATATACACTATAAAAAATGAATTGGTTCATAATAACGAATAGCTTTCAACAGATTGAAAGTTGTGTTGAAATCCCTAACCACACACATCATTTTGGTTGAACATTATTAAACCAATTATATAATTCATTTAAACATTTTATTAACTTATAATATAGTCATAATCATATTTATAATTTCATATGTGGTTCTATTATAACATTTTACCACTTTATTGATAATATTTTTTCATTAGTTTCATTGTTTTTGATGTTAATCGCATTGTTTTCTCAATCATTTGTTATTATGACAGATTTTATTCTTTCACATATTATATATTTTCGAATTCTTCAGAATCATAATAATAACTTAATTATCATACTTATACATCAATTATACTTTTAATTCCAATCATTAAATAAGGTTTTGTGAAATTAAGTATGTTATGATCATGGAGATGGTAGGTCATACAAATGCTTCAGTAATATTTCCATTTTCCAATGATCATTAACAAAAGAAGGTAAGTAATATATTATATTTTAATATTGAGAAAAATATCATATTTACCTAATTAATTCGTGAAATATACGTATATTTATATCATCAATGTGTTGTGGTGATAAAAAGAGAGTCACATCACTTCGTGAGGGTGTCAATCCACGCGTACAAAATGATGATTTCATCTTTTTAGTGTAAAAATTGATATATTATATTTTTATAATGATAAATGTGTAATTATTGTCATAATTCTATCCTTTATACCACATATAATTGTATAATTTATCCTTCTCACATTCCTTATAAGTGTTAGTGAAAGACGAATCACATCGCTTCATGAGGAGGTAGTTTGTCGCACACATGAGTGACATTATTGTATCCCCTATAGAATGGAAATTAAAAAATGATATATAGGATATAATTAATCTATAAGTATGATTATTTGGTAAATATTATATATATATATATATATGTTATATCCCTTATCACACCCTATCACGAATGGTGGTAATGGAAAAATGTATAACATCGGTTCTTGACGAGGTAGTCTTCCATACACATGAATGATAATTCCATAACCCATTTGATGGATTTGGAGATGGTTTTAGTTCAAAATTTATTATAAAAACTTCCCAATTTATTTAAAATAAAAATTTTATTATATCATCAGGATTTAATAATAATTAAAGATGGCGGAGAATATAATAAAATAAAATTCATCATTGAATAACATTGCCTATTCTTCAGGTATCCTCCTTAGGTTTGAAAAAAATTATTCCTAGGTTGTCATTCTTATCAATATAAGGCTTTTATGATTATATCAAGTAATTTATGAAGTTTTGTGCAAATTTAATTTCCAAAAAAATAGGTTTTAATGTGTGAATTAGTGGGGATATTGTGTTTTCATTTATAAGTGAGGTGAGTGCACACTTGTAATTTTTAAAAAGATCCATTAACACCCACATTATTATAAAGTTAAAAGCTTCCAAAATGGTCCATTGTCAATAATAGAAGATATTATGAAGAAAACAATCTATACAATGGGTTTTGTACATCTTCTTAGGGGATTTTGACCCTTATATTTTTAGCTTAACCACCCAATAAATCCATTTTTACCTTAACCACGGTAATTAATTTTTCAATGTTCTCACTATCCATTTTGGTAAAAAAATTAAGATAAAATTATTAGAAATTAGAAATTATTATTATTTAAAATATTAATCCATTTTTTCAATTTCAATTCATTGAAATAAAAAATATTAATTTAAAAATAATCCCACATTCGTATTGAGAAAGCGGGTTTTAAGGTGAAAACGTTCAAAAAATTAAAATGTTTTTATATAAAAAATCTATATGAAAATGATCCTTGTAACTTAAATTGTATTAATTAATATATTATTTAACTGATATTATTTTAAAACTAATTTAAAAAATAATTTAACATTTTAAATTAAACTAAAAGTTATTTTTCAATTAAAATTTAATATTTTTCACTACTCCTCCAAAAAATGAATATTTTTATAGAAAATACAAATATTATGCCCAATATTATTTTGATATTATTATTCAAAATAATTTTTATTTTGTAAAATAAATTTTTGAAAGTTATTAAAAATTTATATTAAATCATTCTTTGAAAGTATGATTAATCCGTCTTCAAGGAAAATACTATTTTCTAAAAACATTTCTTTTTCATTCAAATAATTATAGTTTTATATATAATCAATAGATATCCATTTTATTTATTTTATACATATTTAAAACATATATTATTCATAACATAGTCATTACTATTCTTACCATTCAATTTAAGGGCTAGGTTATAACTATTATATTAAATAATAATATTTTTATAACATTTCACTTTTTTTAAACTTGTTGTGTGTAATGTGTTATAAACATAGTGTTTCATATAAAATAAGATAAATATATTATTCTATATCTCATACTCTATCAAATAAAATGATCTTATTTTAAGGTTTTGGGGTGTTACATTTTTTAAACTTGACTATTGTACATATGGTTGAATTTGGTATAATGCCTTTTATGGATTAGATTTATAATTACAATGAACAAAATAATTTTCAAGGGAATGAGATTATGATTTCTGATAGAGATGTGGAATCCCTTATAGTCATATAGAAGACTAAATTATCTGAACACTTTCAACATATTCACCTAGTAGCTCTCCTTATTGAAAATCTCATAGAAGAAGATATGATGCAACCTATAAATGTGAAAGGTATCACTCAAATAGAGGAGCTTCCAATTATGAAAGAAAACATTTAAGTGTTTTATGAAAATGATGTGGAAATCCACTTGAGTGAAAAGTTTGTTAATATATATATATATATATATATCATTCTTGATGAGAATCCTATATCTAGGACTCCCTATGAGATCACCATAGCAGAATTTGTGGAACTGAAGAAACAATGGTAAGAGTTGTATGTTAAAGAATGTTTACGCCCTAGTATTTCACCATGGGGATCCCTTATTCATTTTGTTAAGAATAAATATCGGTCTATGAGGTTGGGAAATAATTATATACAAATCAATTCCATTACCCCAAAGAACGTATATCCTCTACCACACAATAATGTCTCTTTTTTCAACTTCAAAGAGATCAAAAATTATAAATCTTTTATCTTCATTATATGTATCATACTATTTGAGTAGAGAAGTAAGATATTCCAAATTGGGAACTTCAAAAAAGTTATTTTAAATATTAATTTATATACATTACCTTTTTTGACTAATTAACCCTTATAATTTAAGGATCTTATTAATATATTATTGAAGTACTATCTCAATAATTTCAATATAGTATTTATTATTGACATCTTGATATACTATAAAATAAATGATAAGAATAACATTTATTTATGAATCATTCAAAATAATATTAATGAAAATGAATTATAAATAATTTTAAAAAATGTGAATTTTGGAATAAGGATTTTTAATTTCTCGGCCATATTTTCTTTAAGGATTGAATATGAATATATCCTTTAAATACAAAGCAAGTGATGGAAAGTCCAAATCCAATGATTATAATCAAGGTAAGTGGTTTCATTGGATTAAAAAGCCACCATAAATGATGTGTTCAAAATATTTCCCAATTAGCAGACCCTTTAATTGAGTGGACACATAATTAGATTGTAACCCCCCCGGATTTGTAAAGAGAAGTATGTCAGATATTGTATACAACCCGCAACACAAAGTATAAATGAACCAATAAATATTACTAATTAAATATTTATATTATAACAAGGAAATTAAAATTGATGGTATGAATAATATTAAATTCCTTATAAAATATATTGAAAATTCATGCTCAAAAATATTATTGAAAATTTCTTAATAAACAAGTACTCAATTTTTAATAAATATGTTTTATTATAAAAAATATGTTTCCTTCAAAAATATATTTTTATTAGTTTTTGTGAGAAAATATTATAATTAAATTATGTATCATTTCAAAATTTTATTTTATAAAATGAACATCACATTTTAGATCTAAATATGAAAATTAACATAGGGTGAAATTTTTGTCTTTTTTGGAAAGGTTTTATTTTTTATTAAATTGTGAAAATTACAGATTTTTCAAATATTGTCACTTATTTTCATTAAATCATGTAATTTTAAAGTTAAATTATAATTTATATATGGTATTAATATAATATATGAACCATTTTATTCATAATTATGTAATAAATTTTATTTAAATCATTTTCTTTCATGATTTTTGTACAAATTTTCTTTTATGATTAATGATCCTGATTTTCAATAAACTATATTTAAATGAATAAATTTGATAAAATTTAATTAATTAAATTAACATCAAGTAATAAAGGACATAAAATAAATATATATATTTTGTATCTATTTATATGAATTGAAATTTATATAATAATTATTTAATGTGATATAGTTTATATAATATCATCAATTACATGGAAAATTTGATTCATGAAAACATTCTTTTCAACACAGTTTTCTTTTTTAATTTTAAATATAATTATACAACTTCGGTTATTTGAATTTGATGAAATTTATTGAATAGTTTAAATAAAAAAATTAATATTATTTATTATTTTCAATTTAATTTTGGTCAAAATTAATAGTAAAAACAATAAAAGAACTTTTTTTATCATGGTTAAAAAAATAATTATAAATTTGAGTGACATTAGAGGTAAATGGAATAACATGTTTAAAATATATTACCCAGAATAATGACTTTTGAAACAAAATTATTAATAAAAGTTTGATATGATGTTAAAAATAAATCATACATAGTATGATAGATTTTAAAATGGTTTTGTAACACATGTATAAAAAATCTATTTGTATTTATATAGGAGATTTCAAAATGAATGAGGAAATGTGAGACATGAGGTAAAGTATTTTAGTCTAACATTTATTTTTATGGGAAAAATTCCATATTCACCATTTGTTTCTTTTGTTTTATTTATATAATACCTATGAATATATTTAATGATACTTCTTATGAATTCTATTGGGATTTATACATCCATATATTGTTATTTCTTTCATAGGGATTAGGATTAAAATGTTTCCAAAGTGGTTAGTGATTTCTGTTTTATTCCTATTTTAACTGGGAGTGATTATAATTGAATTTACAATGAGGAAATTATATGATCCTTATTTGGAGAATAAATTTGATTTTATTCACCTTTGTATATTTTTTTTTTTATTTATCCCTTTTTTTCCTTGCATTAATTTTTTTGAAAATCAAAACTGTGTTTTTAAGTAAAATAGACTTTAATTCCCTATTTGATCAAGAATACTTTTTCTTCCATATACATATTTTCTAAAAATGTTTTCAATAATTATTTAAATGTTTTCCTATTATTCTTTAAACACATTTTTACTCTTTGATGAATTTTTAAAAAACAATTAATAGGAATCTTCTCATATATTTCTAAATGAGATACATTTCAAGTTTTTACAAACAAAATATTAAAATGAATGTTTTTTAACTTAAACAGCATGAAAGAAATTTCCCACCATCCTGACTCCTCAGTTACATAAAGATTCCATTATAATTTTTAAATTTTCTTTTATAGTAAAAAAGTTTCTCTATTATATACATGGTTTTCTATTTTGAAATTTATTTTTTAAATTTGAATTGATATTTTTATTATGAAGTTTTTAATAATATTTTAATGGTATCTATATTCATCAAGAATAAAAGACCCTGATTTTAAATATTTTTTACTATGTTTAAGATATAATGATATCATCGTTATTATTTTTATTAATGTATTATGATTAGGATGAATAATATTAATAAAACCTTCTTCTATGGGTTATATTAGGATGAAATGTTTATAAAACCAAATAACATTCATGGGTTATAATGTGATAAATGTTTTATGATATTCTGACAAACATATGTAGGGTTTTAATTATTTTATGAGTAGAAACTATTTCACTCTCCAACTCATTCAGTAAAGTATTATATCTCTTGATATATTTATGGTAAACAAGTCGATGTGCTTGATCTGTTATGGGAAACCATATGATGTGCTTCATCTGTTTTGGGAAACTAGTATATATACTTGTTCCATAATGGGAAACAGGTGTTGATAAATGATCTTATGTTCACGGTAGCTTACCTTTACATATTAAATGGTTTCTATAATTATAATTATTCCACACACACATTTATAATGTGAACATGATTTATGATGATCCCTCATTCTGATGAATCATGAAATTTAAAATTTTAATGTTTTAGGCCTTAACTCATCATTATTATATTTTTATGATTGGGTATAAACATTGTATGTTATGATCATGATATCATACCCTTATTCTTATCTTATGAGTGAATATGGTCATCGATTAAAATCTCCCATGTTTACACTTAATGAGAATCTATGCTCACCCATTTCATATTCTTCCTTACCCAAGGTTATAAATAATGTTTTTAGAAGGGTACACTAGTAATGTGTATTATGAGGTAAGTTCATTGTGGGATATATTTAAGTTATTTTTAAAGTTAAGAACACTATAGATCTATTGTCTCGTGACTCTATGTATATATGGTTATGGTGTGGATCATATTTTTATGTATTGAATATTCTTCAAAATGTATATAATATTTATATATGAAAATTATGAATCATTATATTAAAAACCCACATCAAATTATCAAAATAGAGAAAAAGATCATGGATTGTTTTAAAATTTAAGGCATGAATATTTTTTACTAGGAAATTCATGATTTATTAAAGAATTTAATTTCAATATGGAATGAAAAAATTACAAAAAAAATAGTGCAACACATAATTTTTACAACTAAAACAAATTATTTCATGAAATTACCCTCAATAGAGTATAAAACTATATAAGTACACCGTATTATCCTATTATAAATGGATATCATCTTTTTCTTCCCAATACATTATAAATCGTCAATTTCCTTTATCACCTACCCATTGATGGACCTACAAATTTTAGAGGAAAATTTTCAAAAACATCTATTATCTATCCTATATAAGATGTTGTCTCATGAGAAAGTTTTGATATAGTAATGACATTCCATTGGAATATATCTTATTTAACCATCAAAAGATCAAATAATAAATATTTTATGAAATCATTCACATTATCCAACATAAGTAGTAATCATCCTTGCATCAAAATGACTCACTAAAACAAAAGAGGCCACTATAAATAGAAAAATAATCTAAATGAAAGCCAAGAAGTAACTAGTAATATCTCAATATTTTAGATCTTGTAAAAAATAAAAATATTCTAGATAACATGTATTTAACAAAAGGAATAACATAAAAAACCAAAACATATTAAGAATAAATTATTAATAAATCTATAATAAAAACTAATATGGTAAACCATTAGTTGATTTTACCTCTAGAGTGTAAATAGTTAATATGAGTTAATATTATAGAATAGTTATTTTTAGTAAAATTTGTTTTCCATACAATATATATTTATTTTAAATATATATAAATATATTTAAGAATTTTTTAATTTTAATTTGAAAAATTAAAATTCATTCTTTAATTCTACTGAATACAATTATCTTTGTATGAATTTTGGAGATTATTTTAAAATAATAAATTTTTAGGTGAATGTTAAAATCCCGATTTATAATGTCACATTTATGAACATAATTTATCATTTGAATACATTGAATGTTTTTTAATCTTTTTCCCAAAAACGTATATATCATAAATTAAAACAATGTTTTAAAAAAATATAGAATTTAATTTATAAATTCATGCTCAATATTTAGAAAAGTTATGTAGTGTTTCAATAAAAATTGTTTTCCAAATGTTTGGTTTAATTAATTAAAACATAATAAAATGAAGCTTTTGATTTATTATATTTTAAAAAAATATATGTTAATAAATATTATTATTTTAATTTCATTAGAATTAATTAAATTAATAATTTTATCATAATCATAAATACTTTTTCTAAAAAATATGATTTTTTTCAAAAAAAATGGTTTTTACAAGAAACATGCGCAAACATTAAGAATGATTTACCTAAAAATAATTATTTAATTTAAATAAATTATTATTATGTTGGTAATAATGATACTCGTATTATTTAATATGTCCAATTTCATGTATGGAAAAAGAATTATATTATTAGGATTAATGTTAATTACAATGATAATGGTGTAATAATTATTTTAAAATTATTATTTTATTAATATCAAGGAATTTATATAAAATAAATTAAATTTAAATTATTTAAATAGTGAATATAATATGATATATAAATACATAAATAAATATATTTATACACACTTAATTTTTAATCAATACTAAATAAGATTACGAATAAATATTATTAAAAATGTCATTTTTCTACAGAACCATTTTTCTAAATATTATCTTTTTAATATCAAAATTGACATTTCAATATTTATAATTTCAATCATATTAAATATTGTTAAGTGTAATTTATTTGTAGAAATATTTGGTAATATGGGTTACTTTATATGTTTAATAAAACGAAAAATTTCATACTTAAAAATATGTTAGCTAGTTTAAAAGTAAAATAGAAAAATGTAAAAACTCTATAAATTGTGTAAAAACAAAATTTTATATCTTTTTCAAACCCAAAGAACCCAAATTTAAATTATGGATTCATTTTCCTTGGAATATTATCATCTAATTATAAAATAATTATGTTTTTCTCCAAATGCACCATTTTCCTGTCTTATAATAGTGGATCAATTTAACCCATTAAAACCTAAAAATAGATTTAAAATTACATATTTAAACACTTCAACTATAGTATAAATATAACCCTATCCCACTAAAATAATTCCCTTATCAGTCATTTTTATCCAAAACCCTTTGATTTCAATGGAACTTCCTATGGAAAAAATCATGTCTTTAATGTAATTATAATATCATCCTAATCTTTTAATTTTAATATTACTCTCCATAATAAATTATAACCATTATAATATTAATAATTTAGAATAATTATATAAATAATATTTTTTTATTTTTTTATAACCCTTATTTATTCATTTTCGAACACATTGAAAACAAAAACAACATTGTTATTATGTTGCGTGGACAACCACCTCTATGAAATAACTTTGTCTTATTTTCATTACATATTTTCATAGATGGTATGAATATGGTTAATTATTAGGAAATATGATATCTCTAATACAAAAATGTTCATAAATTTTAAATTTAATATCAACCTTCACCCACTCTCATGCATTGTGAAACGACAATACAAATTGTGTGTACATGCTGATAACCAACTCTTCGGTAAAAAAATTTCATTTCATTTAGATTTTCTTACATAAAATAAAAATATTCAAATATGGTTAAAAATAATAAAAACAAAAAAAATTATCATTATTTTCATTTTATAAATATATTTTTTCGAAAGAAACTAATACTTTCAAATCGAGTTAAAGCACATTCGAGTTTGGGTTTGTTTGACCTCCTACATTAACAATGCTTTAAAATATTATTATGGATGACAATGGGAACATAATTACAAAATTATTATAAAATATTAAAAAATTAAGGGTGGTTGTTTGAATCTAGAAATATTATATTAATTATTTAACTTATTGTTTATGTAACATTATCATTCTATAAAATTACTGAAATAAGTCATTACTAATTCATTTTTAACATAACATAACCAAAAAACCTATGGAATGAAATAATAAAATTTAAATTAAATGTATTTTACAAAATATTATATTATATATTAATAATTATCTTGGTACCAAATGATGATTAATGTTATCAAAATTGTTAAACTAGTGTAAAATAGTTAAAGTTATTAACACTTGATGGTCATAATATGCTATAAATAATTAATGTACTCATGATAAACAATTTTATTAACGATTATTAAAGGGTAATATTAAGTATTAGGGTTATAAAATTTGGTATTATGTTAGATATGTATTTTTTTAAAGGATTTTAGACTCTAGTCTTCAAATCAAGGACACAATGTAAGGGTTTCATCTCAAAACTTCCATCTTTGAGACACATATTCCCTACTACACCTAATTTATTTTAAATGGTGTTTATAATATAAATGTTACATTTAATATAATTTATTATAATTATTAATATAATTTTATCATCAATTAAGATCTCTCCCCATTTCAATTAGATTTTAATAAAACTTTTTCAAAGTCGTATGGGTCTTTTGTCTCTAGTTAACTTTCATTAAGGCGTGATTTCCTGTTCTTTGCCTATTTATCATTGATGTGGTATAGATACTAAAAAAATACTTAATTCATCATAAATTATCATTTACATGAAATATAAATTTAATTTCAAAATACATATAATGTTTTCTTTTAATGCATTAACATCTCAAGTTGTAAGGGTTTCTCTATCACAAATTTGAATCCCTTGAGACATGTTATGTTAAACCCCACATTTCATTTTAAATATTTTATATACTATCACATTGTAATTTTTCATTGATGTCTTATATTTCATGCTATAAATTTATTTATTTAATGGTATACCTCTAATTGGTATTCAATTAAAAAGTTACAAAGGTTGTAAGATGGTTTCATGATTCAAATCTCTTTATTAATCCAGAATAACACATCATAAAAATAATCATTCAAGGTTGATATCTTATAAAATATGATGATTTTATGTTTTATATTAACCTTTTATTGAGAAATTAATTCCCATTATCAATTTAAAATTATTTGAAATTGATTCCTAAAATGAAAGTGTATCATTAGTAAGAAAAACATTAATTCTTACCAATGGAACCTTTCTACGATGTCTATATTTTACTTCTCATAAATGTTTTTCTATATTTTTTGAAAATATAATATGGATTATTTTATATTATTCTCATAATTATTTATCTATATCTAAATAGATAATTTAATACTCTTTTAATGATGTGGGTATTTAATAAGGTTATTTCAAAGTTCTCAAAATGTATTTCCCAACCCTCCAAAATAAAAAGTTATATAATCCACTCCACATTTTCATTTGATAGCTATTATGTATTTTACGAATTATTAATTATTATTTTAATAAAGTAAAAAATTTCAATTATTTTACACATTCCATTTCTGAAAAACATATATATTTTTAAGTTACTATTATTAAATATATTTTAATGTAAATAATTTAAATGTATTTCCACTTCCCCCTTTTAAAAATTTGTAAGGTTTGTTTTTAGAGTAATTTTTTTCAAAATATTATCCCATAAATTTTTTAAAAAATTTATTTCATTCAGGGAAATTTTATTCGGAACTCTATATAGTAAAATATTAAAACATATTATATTTACCTTGGTCCTTAAATTATGAACTCCATAAGGTATTTGGTAACTTAAACTCCTATCTTTTAGTTATATTATTTCTTATTTGAACATCATTTCAAAATTAAATTACCTTTTAAATGATATTCTATTTTTTTACTTCAGGGAAAATGATATTTTGAACCAATCATATTTCCAAGAATGATGTTCTTTTCATTTTTATGAAAACCAATGACACATTGGAAAATAGAAACATAATATTCACTTTTACAACAAACAAATGTTCAAAAGATCATTCATTTATTCTTTTTCATTGTCTTTTTCTAATATATCTCTAATAGATTTATGTTTCATGTTTCACTCTCTATTATCCTTTTATTATGTGATTATCTTTTGTGATTAGTTCTTTATTATTGAATGATTTATTTCATGATTTTATTTTATTCTTATTGGTTGTTTCACAAAACCTATTTTATCTCTATGGGTTGGTAATGAAAATTGAATGACTTTGACTTTATATGTTCTATGATACCCACTTTGTTGAAGTGGGTTTTTTATATAATAATTTAGAAATTTTATTAACACCATTTTAATTCTATGGGTTATTTTTTATAAGATTATTTCTTCTATATGGAACATAAATATACAATTTATGATATTTTTGGGACAAATATTACCCTCCAATGAAGTTGATAAAGTCTAATACCTCATGAGAAATACTTTTTTTATCAATTGTTTATCAAGTCACTAGGTTTGAAAAGGGTGAATGTTATAGTGGTAAGATCTACCCATAATTCTACAAGTATATAGGTTATAGAGTGTGTGGTTTCACAAAGTGTGAGTGTGATAGAAATACACTCGAATCATAATTTTACATGTGAATAAGGTAGGGAGTTGTTAGGTTTACAAATGGAAAGTGTGATGATGTTTACCTTTACTCATAATTTTACTTTCGAATAGGTTAGCGAGTATATAGGTTTTCATAGAAAAGGAATACTATGTTTATTATTGTGTCCCCATATCATGTTTTTTATCATGTTATGAGAGGTTTTCATGATTATGACTTATTTTTAAATTAGTATACTCTTTATTATCATGATCACAAGTTTTATGATTGTGTATTTTTTATGGAATGCTATATATTTTACGGTTCCTTAATGATATTCTTATGATCTTATGTTACTCCATCACGTTTTTTATTATTATCAATATTATTTTGAGATTTTATTATGATATTTATGTATTTATCATATTCTTATTCATTTTTAAGATCTAATCATTTATGATATCTATTTTCCCTTACCATGCGTTTGAGAACACCCCTTTCTTATGTTTCTAATTCTTATATTATGAAGATGATTGTATCATGTGATATTTCAGGAAAGGTTCTAGAGGATCATGATTATAAGTAAATTTTGATAATATTATTAAATTAATATGTGTATGTAACTAATCATAATGAAACTAAATATTATATTATTTGGGTTATGCAGATATTTGTGAGATGTATTATTTAAATCATGAGATTAATGTATTATTTAATCCATGGTTATATGGGGTCTATTTAGTTGGTATTAGATATGGCATTTTTTATTTTGGATTTTAATTTAGTAATATTTTTAGGTTAATTAAGTTACCTTGGGTTTTAGGGTTAGAGAACCTGAGAAAAAACTCTATTGTTGAGTCTAAGTATATGAAGATATATTAAAATATTGGTAAAGTCATGAGTAATTTGTTTTCCTATAAATACATCCCAAAAAAGATATTTTAAATTGGATGAATATGTGTCCTATATTCACTAAGGGGTGATCTCCTCGAATAGGGATAGTTTTTAGTTGACTCAATTATCACCCAGGTGAACTATGAGTGGGCCAATGAATTTACTCATATATAGACATTCCCATAAGTTAGGATTTGGTTGATCATATAATATCTTCAAACTAATATGAAAGAATAATTTCATAGTTAATTTATGGAATTTGTATGAGAAATTTACGATATCCCAACTTAAAGTAACCAAGGTTGAATCAAGATAGTTGTAGGATTAATCTTGAATGAAATCGTTGAAATAAAAGTATCATAAGTTGAAGTAAATGATTCACTAAATAATATATCATAGGATTTAATTTTTATATTAATATAATTTATTTATTTTTTACATTATCATAAAATGTTTGGTTTTATTATTTTTTTGAATCCAGACTAAGTAAATGAATCTTTTAAATGAAATTCCCTATGAACTCCAAAGAAACATATTTTCCATTAGTAGTTTTCTAGTCTTATGAAAGTTAATGAGGTTCATATCTTAGTAAAAGATATAAATTGACTTTATCAAGGATCTATTATTTTTTCCCTTCATTAAATTATAATTAAAACTATGAGGACCCAATTTATTTAATGTGTGGATAAAGAAATAACTCAAGATTTTATATCTTGTAAAAAATGACACCATATTTGGTGAATTGTATTTCACACAACACCCAACATTAAAATACCAAAAAATATTAAGAATAAATTATTAATTAATCTATATTCAACACAAATATGTTAAAAAAATAACAGTCATCTATTTTATATGGTAAAAAAATCATATGAGTTATTATTAAATGGGTAATTTTAAATAAAATTCAGTTTCTTTATATTATTTTTTAAAATTTAAAATGATAAATTTTAAAATTTTTGAAATTAAATTTCATAAATTAAAATTCATATTTTAATTCCAAAAAACAAAATTATCTTGGGGTAAATTTTTTATATTTTTCTAAAATAATCAATTTTCATGTGAATAGTGAAAATATAGAGTATTGTTGTAACTTTTATGACATTATTTTAATATATTAATAACATTAATGTTTTTGAAACCTTTTTCGATAAAATTATATATTATAAAGTATGATAAAATGTTTTAAAATATAATTTTGAATTTATAAACTCGTGGTCAACATTTTGGAATTTTATAGAGCATTTTAACAAAAACAGTTTTTTGATTGTTCTATTAAATTAATAATAATATGATGAAATTGAGTTTTGGATTTATCTATTTATTAAAAAAATAATCTTATAATGATAATATTTATTTTAAATTAATTTGAATCAATTGCATTGATAATTCTATCCCATTCCTAAATCTTTTTGAATATAAATAAGTATTTCAAAAAAAGAGTTTTTACGTGGTTCATGTGCTAATATTAAGATTAATTTCCCTAAAAAAACAAGTAAGTTTGATTACATTATTCATATAATTTATTTAATAATGTTTATATTATTTAATAATTCTAATTTAATTAATGGGAATAAAATTTATAATGTTAGGATTGATGTTAATTATCATGATTAGTGTGAAATAATTATTTTAAAATTATTATATTTTTAATAGTAAAGAATTTCTATTAAGATATTAAAATTTAAATTATTTAAATAAATAATCTAATATTATTTATATTATTCCTTCCATGTTTTGGTATGCTCTATTTTTAGGTTTAATATTTAGTACATTGGATTCTAGGCCTTCTTGGAGGTAATTTGGTGTTTCCCATGAATTTTATAAGGAGTTTCACCATGGGGAGAATAGGTTGCAGCATATAGTGGTATCCCTATGGCGTGGAGTAGTAATCTATATAGTATCATCCTAGGAGGATAATTTCATAGCTACTCCTATATTTGTAAATGTCAAACTGTGTCACCTAATGATGGCATAGGCCTATTTTACAGTTGAACTCAGTGGTGTGGAGGCTGATGTAGAGAAATTGATTCCTGAGGGGGTGAGTTATTAGGTTATACCAAATCTAACACTTGTATGGTATACATCTGGGTTAATTCATATCCAACTTCTCAGGATTCTTGGTTTTATGCTATTTTTTTATGAAACACCATAGACTTTGAAAATGATAAGTGGATCTAGCCGAGGTATGTGATGTGGATTCTAGAGGCCACTTGATAGGGGTGATTATATTGTGGACAGGGGTCCTGGTGGCATGTTCTAGAGGATTTATAGTGTGGTCCTTGAAGTTTTTTCATGTTTTCATATTTTACAGACCGGTAATAATATATAGGGCACCCCTATACTGGTACATTTCCCTCCTTCCTATCTTTGAGATAAATTTCCCAAGAAAGGATTTTGAAGCCCCTAAAGCCCCTTTCTGATTAGAATCAACCTCAGGCATTGGGACATCAAATCATGGTGATCCCTCTTAATTCATGAGCTACGTTTCCCTATATAAATGTTAAAATAAATTAATTTGATTTTCCTTATATATGTATCGATCTAATATTAATGTGGATTGGATTTATGAAAAAACAATTAAAAGGGTTTTATTTAAAAATGTTGTTGGAAATATTATGCATAATTAAAATAACATTAATGTCATTTGGGTTCTAAATCTTATTTTCAATTCTTCACTATTAAAATGATTTATAAAATGTTAGAATTTTTTTAATTGATTTTTCAAAGGCACGGTACATTGGGAACCTTAGTTGCACCAATAAATAGAAATTTCTCTTTAGTGTGTGTATGACACTGTTAGAGGTGTTGATATTGAAAGATTATGGTAGGACTCAGTATTAGTTGGATTCAATTTATCCTTAACATAGTGCGTTATTTTTATGTCTAGTACATATTCCCATAATTTGGAGCTTAGATCTTTTTCTTTTCCATTTATTCATGGTTTTACACAATATGGTTAATTTCATGGTTGGTTACTCACTGTATTATCTTGTGGTGAATTCATGGATGGTTTTGATCATGATCTCCAATTAAATTATATTATTTTAATATTACTTGATTATGAGAATATTGATTTAATTTATTAAAACCAAGGTCTGTTTTAAAAAAATTATCTTATAGAATTTATTTATAATTTGGATTTGGTCTAAATAAATAGGTAACATTAACATGGTATTAAAATATCTATAGATTATTAGGTGAAATTGTATTTTCCTTTGTGATCACACACTAAACTTTACTTTGGGTGTTTGTATATGTAGTTGTATATGAATCAAGTAAATAAAAAAGGCATCATGATTTTCATAAGCTTGTCCATGATGTTAATTCTTTAAATATGGGTCAATTTGGTGGTGACTGATTATAACATAGAGTTTTTGTCTTTAGGTTATATTATTTCACTTTATTTTTCATCCGTTCAAGATAGACCTTATATGTATCATATATATATATATACTCTTTATTCCTACATTTAACCTAATAGTATTCCTCATTTTGATTATACATGTTACTTTCTTGGTTTTTTTGATGATACACACCTTGTAGTGGGCCATCTCAAGTGATATTTTTGGTTGACCTAGGATGGTTTGATAAAAATGGTATCATAGGGAATACCAAGCCTGAAGTGTTATGAAACATTTATTTTTGGTTCATATCCTTTGGTAAACAATGGTCTGGGCCATAAACATTCAGGTAGTAAATTAAGAATGTTTCCTAACTTCCCAACTTCTATCTTTGAACTTTAAAAACCATGGGTAGGGTTGGAAATATTTTTTAGGATTTATGCATGGTGTGTTATGTCATTTTAATAAAACAGATATGTAGTTTGCTTAAAATTACATGTTTCTTTCATTATGTTTTGTCTTTTGTTCATATAATTCATAAATTATTTGAATTATTTTTATTTAAATTCATTAATATGGATTTTTTTAAGTGGTATTATGATTTTGGAGTTCCTCATAAATTTATTGGTTATTTTCTTTTGTTTATTAGAAAATACCCCCATGAATATAGATTCAAAATTAGTGTGATGAAGCTATGAGAAAAGTTCCACAAGAAATTCCTAAAGTGGACCATTCATTAATGGAAGCAGTTAACATCACTATTCAGAATCTGGGTTAGGTTGGTATGGGACAGTTGGGATGAATAGTGGATTACGGCTTGGGATCTACTAAATAGAATACACATATCTTCGGTAGTAGAAAATCACCTCAAGAATATGAAGAGTTTCTTGAGAGGATTTAGAGGAACTTTTGTTTTTTGAAAACTCATAGGGAATCTATTGTGGGTTTTTTCATATAGATGTTGTAGATAATAAGATGTTGGTGGTGGGACTTCATTGTCCAAGCCATGTGGCATAAGGATATTACCTAAACTACTTTCAAGAAAATCATCAAACATCAGTTTTATCCTGAAATGTTGTGGGTGGTGAAGACTCAGGAATTTCATATCCTAGATCATGGGTATCGTACAATTTTTAATTATTCTACCCATTTCACTAAGTTATTTCACCTTTCACCTAGGGATTTTACAAATTATTACCTTAAGGCTCAATGGTTTCAGATGGGTGCAACATTTGATATCCAATCAATTATGATTATCTTTTTCCATATACCCTTTATAGAGGTAGTCGAAAAAGTAGTTATAGATGAGATAAAATAGTAGGAAAAATTATATTTTTGTGTATCTTCGGTTGATTTCGTTGTTAGCCACAGTGTGTCTTCTAGCCAAAAAAAGGAAATGCAAGGTTAACCAATTTTCCTTGGGACCAATTTTGAGGGATGCATTTGGATTGTAGAAAGTTATTTGATATTAATTTGTGAGGCCTAGTAAATATATTCCTAACAATACTGAAAATCCTTATACATTTCATCATTTTAAAAAATCTTATAAACTCAAGTGTTTTTGTGGAAGGATATCCTAAGGCAGTAATTCTTGATCCACTCTTACCAACAGTTGATTGGTGTGTTCTAAATATTCCCACAGTGGTGGGTCTTATCCTCAAGAAAATCGAGATATTCATGAGGCTAATCAGTCCCATTGATGAGTTTATACTGGATGTCTCTATAGAGTATTGTACATGCTGGAGGGATCTGATGAATGTCTTGATACTATTAGAGGTATGGTGTTTGTTATATCTGGTATTGTATTTGATTTTTTTGATTTATGTGCTACTTATTGTTTTATATTGTCAATTTTGTTCATTTTGTGGGCCTATATTATCAGCTTATTCCATTCTTTTTTGATCTTTCACAAATTTGGGAATGAGGTTTCAGTAATGTTTTAATTTTCTCACGTGTCTTATGGTGATAGCCATCTTCGAAGTGGTGTGGTACTTCTTAGGTATTGTTCTTGATATCTTCGACCCAATTATTGGCATAGATTAGATGATCATCACAATGTTCCAAACCAATTGTTATCATCAACATGTTCAGTTTCTATCTCTATATAAAGTCTCTCATGTATTTC
Organism: Viscum album; assembly: GCA_963277665.1. Classification (NCBI taxonomy): domain Eukaryota; kingdom Viridiplantae; phylum Streptophyta; class Magnoliopsida; order Santalales; family Viscaceae; genus Viscum; species Viscum album. The sequence goes on along the minus strand of OY728127.1, from coordinate 1,516,884,992 downwards.
AGGTTGAGTGGGATTGTAGATATGCAAGAGTGAGGTTTGTTATTCCTTACGCCGGAGGCATCCCATTCGAGTTATTAGAGGGTTTCCTTAATGATGTAATGGTTACCCCTCATCCCTTGAAAGGGGGGGTTGTCATAAATCAATAAAAATGAAGGCCTTCGGGCCATTTAGGCCTTAATTTTATTGACTCTATGTTGAGAATCCCACTTCATATATTTTTTTATGTGTATCCTTAAGAAATTATTGAAAAACAAATTCTATGTTTTGACTATAGAGAGAGGTTGAGTTCACTATTGACCTTATCTCAAGTATGATGACAATATCTATGTCATCTTATCTCATAACATATACTGAGTTGATGGGGCTTAAATTATATCTTACAGACATTTAGGTTAATGGATTTATTGATCCTATAATTTCACTTTGGGCTTCACTCGTTCTCTTTTCCATGAAGTAGACATGAGAATTATAATTTATGTTTATTATCGAAAGCTGAATTGAGTGACCATTAAGAACTAGTAATCCTTGAAAATAATTGATGATCTCTTTGATCAAATCATAGGGTATCATTGGTTTTTTAATATTGACATCCAGCCAGGGTACCATGAGTTGAGAGTCAAAGAAGATTATACCCCTAATATAGTGTTTAGGAGATGGTATTGGGATTTTAAGTTTCTGGTTATGTTATTTAGTCTCCCTAACACTCATGTGGTATTTATGGTGTTCATGAACTGAGTATTTAATTAGTTATTGAAACCTTTTTTGGTCTGGTTTTTAGATGATATTTTGGTATACCAAGTCAGAGGAGGAGCTCTAGGATCATTTGGATATGAGTCGTAGAACATTAGAATAATATCATCTGTATGGTTAGCTTTCCAAGTATAATTTTTGGATACAATGAGTGAAATTTATAGAGAATGTTATATCTGAGAGGGGTGTGTGAGTGGGACATGAAATGATTTTGGTATTAAGGTCTTGTTATCATCCTAGAAATATTTTTTAGATTCAAAGTTTCTTATTCCTAACTGGTTATTATAGACAGTTTTTTCAATACTTCTCTAATAATATATCTCCAAGGGTAGATTTATCCCATAGTGTTTTAAATCATGATTAGAATGAAAAGTTTTAAATATATTTTTAACAACTATAGGTTATGTTTAATTTATCTTTAGTGTTGATTATTTTTAAATTGAGTTTAGGATGTTATGTATTTTTCGGTGTTTCTAGTACAGGATTAGGTTGTGTTTTGATTTAGTGGAATTATTTTGTGGCCTATATATCTCATTAGTTATTCCATAATGATAATAAATACCCAAACCATGATCTTAAATTGATATCAGTTATGCATGTACTCAAAATGTGGCATCACTATCTCTTTGGTGAGTAGTTTATGATATATTATGATCATATAATCCTGAAGTATATTTTTACACAAAGGAGCCTGAACATGAAATACTGATTTTGTATTGAGTATCTCTGGACTATTTATTTTTATATTTCATACACTCCTAGAAAATTGATCATGGTCATTGATGTATTGAGAAGGAAATTAATGAATCAAGTTTTGACGGAACCAGTATATGAGTGGTATTTCATGAGTCTATTCACTAATATGATCTTAGGAGTGGAAGAGGCTGGTGGGAATGTGTTCTTATCTTTTGTGATGTGTGAACGATAATTTTATGAGTGGTTTCAGATTGAACAAGTGTTACACACCAAACTCCACTCCTTTTTTACAATCCTAAATAGTGGGTAGACATTAGGTGATTGCCTCGGTCTCTCATTAGTGCTTTGTGTTTCTCGGTTAGTTTGGCCATTTTGATATCTATGAAGTAAGAGATGATGGAAAGTGCACATCAATATTCTTGGTCTATGCACCTTGAGAATACATGATGTATGATGATTTGATATGTTAGTATTTTTGGTTGGGAATGTGATAGAGGGTCATAGATTTTGTTTTATGATGCCTTTCTTATTAGAGAATTAAGGTGGAGCAACCGAGACCCACTAGTTTTTTGAAACCTTTTCCCATTATAGTAAGGAAGTTGGATGAAATTTCAATTGAAGTTTTCTATGTTTTTTTATATAATCCTTTTGGGAAGGATTATGTTTTATGTTCATATTAATTGACTTGTTAAATAATCTCATTTTCTCCCTATCAAGGAGATAGTGAAGGTGTAAAATCATAGGCAATTGTTTGTTCAATAGGTTTTGAGAATTCAAGGGGTTAACTATATGATTAAATTATTATGGGGAAAAAAGTATTGCATGTAATTTTTTGAGTAGTTTCCAAGAGGTTATGGGTTCTCATTTGAATTATATCATGACATATCATCCACATAAGGATGGGAAAATGGATATACCCATTTAAGTTTATGAGAATACGCTCATGGCTTGTGTGCTAGATTTTAGTGGATCATGGGAAAATCATTTTCCTCTAGTTTAATTTTCATATAATAATATTTATCATTAATTGATTAAAATTTCACCCATCAAAGAATTGTATGGGTGTCCATATTGATATCCCTTTTGATGGGAAAAGTTCCAAGATCTATCCTAAGAAGGTCTGAGCCTTATTCTGGAGATGACAGAAAAGGCGCAATTGATCTGGAAGTGATTGATCATAAAACATGGTCATTAGAAATTATATTTAGACTATGTTTATCATCATCATGAATGTGACATTGGTGACTATGTTTTATCATAGTTTTGTCTCTCTTGGGACATAATCGGTTGGTTAAGTAGTATATGTTGGGACCAAAGTTCATTGCCCCTTTGAGATCATTGAATGAGTTGTAATAGTGGAATATCGGTTTTACTTAACACCTATCTTATCATCAATTCTAGAAGTGTTTCTTGTTTCCTAGTCCATGATTTATCAACTGGACCCTTCCCATTTAATTAAATGTGGGGTTATTTTTCTTAAACATAACCACAATATGGTTAAGAAATGGATTCATGTTTTAGATCCTTGGGTTAATTTATTTCTTAGTAATACAATTCCTATACTATATATACTCTGGAAATATGGAGGGGATAACCATGAGACATGGAATTTTTAATTGTTGATGAGATAGTAGTGGCCTTCTCTTTTTAGGAGTCTAGGATCATAATAACGTTCTGAGTCCAGAAATCATTTATGGTGGGGAGAATTGTGGTGCCCTTATAGTTTTTAGATACTGTATTTTAAAGTTTAATATTTAATACTTTATGTTCTAGGCCTTTTTGACGGTAATTTTATGTTTACCTAGAATTTTATTGGGGGTACATTGTGGAGTGCAGAGGTTGTGTCATGGAATGGGATCAATACATCATTGAGTAGTAGGATTTGGTGTAGGGTCCAGAAAAGTGATTTTCAAAGATACTTCCATATTTTTCATAACTAAACAATGGTCTAATAGATACAATATATGGATTATAAGAATTTTATCGATGTATCTTGGTGGATTAGCCTATAGTGTTGATTATTAAAAGGGGTGGATTATTTGGTTCGTTCTTCCAAATCTAACACCCCTATGTCCTAAATATGGGATGCATTGAAACACAATTCTCATGTGGATTGGGGAAGCTACATGGTTTCTTTTGTTTTTTTATATCCTTTAATGATGATAAGTGGATATAGGCATGGTTTTTGAAGGCCATTTTACTAAGGGTGAATGTATTATCATCTGCAGGCTCTACAACATGTTTTGGTTTCCCTATGGCATGGTTATTATGACTAAGTCATGGTGTTTTCTTTTATAAAATATCTATAAAATATAGGGAACAATTATAACAAATTATTTTTCCACATTACTCTATAAAAAATTAGGTTCCTAAAAGATAATTTGTAAGGCCTCGAAAACCCTCTTTGATTGGGATCAACCATGGAATTTGTGAGATAATTAATGGTGATTCCTCTTAGTTCGTGATATATGTGTCTCTACACAAAGTTTATAATCAATGTATATTAAATTTTCATGAAAAAATTACTTTTTTTGTCTTATGAAATGGATTGATCTAATATTAAAGTGTATTTTCTTTTTAAAATTTATATTTTTAAGGGGGTTTCTTTAAAAATGGTTTCAGACATGTCATGGGTAATTGAAACATATTTATAGTGGTTTTGGTTGTAAAATAGATTTTAAATCATATAATAAGTAAGTATTCACTGTGAAATTTATTTAAAAAATATGTGACTGATTTTCCAATGAATTTTGAAAGTTATAACACATTGGGAACCATGGGTACCTCAAAAAATGAACACGGCACTTTAGTTTGTGTGTGTTTTTCTAACATCACTAGAAGTATTGATATCAGAAGACTATAGTAGGACTTGATATCTTTCGTATTCATCTTATGTCTGGTTTAGTGATTTAATTTTATGTATAGTATGTATTCACATAGCTTGGAACCCAAGTCTTTTGCTTTTTCGTTTATTATTGATTTTACACATGATGGAATAATTATGAGTTAGTTGGTCATAAGTTTACCTTATATTTTATCCTTGGATGGTTTTGATAATGATCATATATTTTCTTATATACTTGTTATATTACTTTATTAGTAGAATATCTAAGTGGTTTTATGAAAACCATTAGATGTTTTTCAAAACGAGTTTATCTTTGGAAAATCATTTATAAATTATATTTTTTAAAATATAAAGATAATGTTTTCATGGAATTAGATAGTATATATAATATTTCTTGAAATACTACTAGGATTTATGATCACACCTGACATTTTACTTTAGTAAATTATATATGTGATTTTTTTACTAATTTAAAGGTAAGGGAATCATGCAGTTCACTGAATTCTCTTAGTTGTTGATGCTTTTGATGTGGGGTTATTTGGTGCTGACGGATGATCAAACGAATATTTTTTATTTAAATTTTATTATTTATCATTCAGTGTCAGCACTTTTGGATTGTATTTTTATGTTTTATTGATTTATACACTTTATTTTTTTATGTACTCTATTACTTTTCCTTGTTCTAATTATACATGACACATGCATGGTTATTTTGATGATGGTCATCATGTGGTGGTCTATCTCGAGTTTTGTGTTTGATTTACCCTAGATTGTTCTGTCCAATTTATGACCACATAAAAAAAAATATTGAACCTCATTTTATTTTTTCCAATGCTAGAAAATATTAAGAATCTATAATAGTAAAAATAAAATTTTTCTAATAAAAGAATTTTTCTAAAAATTATGTATTATAATTTAAAAGTTGATTTTATAATATTTATAATTTTAATTTATTGAATTGATATTAAATTTAGTTCTATCATAACCAAATTTGGTTATATTGGTTTTTTTATATGTTTAATAAAACATAAAATCAATTAGTTAAAAACTAGTTACCTAGATTAAAATTAAAACAATAAAATGCTAATACATAATCATAAAATATCGATAACATGTTTAAAATATCTATGAAAATAAATTTTTGTGGATTTGTCAACCCAAATATATCCCACACTCAGTAATTATATAACATTGGAACCATTTATCTTGGAATATTTTAATTGAGTTATTAAATTAAAAAGGATGTTTCAAAAAAGTGCGTTTTTCCTATCTTATAAAATCGGATCACTTACACCCATTCAAAGAAACACTTATCCATTAAATTACTCCTGGAAAATGAACCATTTTACTCTCCCGAAAACCCTCTCCACAATACATAATCCCCTGGCCCCACATATTTTTTCCATGCCCTTTAATTTCAAGGGAACTTCTTTGGGAAAAATCAAGTATCCCATGTAAGTGTTATCTACACTTAATCTTTTGTTTTGAATATTACTCTTATAAATATCTCATCAACTTAATAATATGACTTCAATATAATTATCATACTTATATATTTTTAAATTATTTATACAATCATTATGTATTCATTTTTATCCACTTATAAAAAAATAATATCATTAGTATGTTGCACGGACTACCACCTCCACGAAGCAACGTTATTTTCTTTTTATACAATTTATGTAGGATGGTATTAATATTTGAAATGATGAATAAAAATTATATATATCATATAATTATAGTCCCAAAATGGTAATACAAAATAAACCTCCACCCCCTCTCTCGTGTTGGTAAATATGAACAAAAATCGTGAGTATATTCATATTACCACCTCTATGATGAAACGTTTTTCATTTTTCATTTTAATTTTCATAAATAATCTATCAAACATAATGTGAAGGTCAAAATAATAAAAAAAAATTAAAGAAATAATAATTTTTCTGTTATAATGATTATTTTTTAAAGGAAACCAGTATTTAATTATACTCACCAATTGAGTTAACCAATGCATTGGAGGGAGATATAGGTCCCACCCATTCAAAGAAACACTTATCCATTAAATTACTCCTGGAAAATGAACCATTTTACTCTCCCCAAAACCCTCTCCAAAATACATAATCCCCTGTCCCCACATATTTTTTCCATGCCCTTTAATTTCAAGGGAACTTCTTTGGGAAAAATCAAGTATCCCATGTAAGTGTTATCTACACTTAATCTTTTGTTTTGAATATTACTCTTATAAATATCTCATCAACTTAATAATATGACTTCAATATAATTATCATACTTATATATTTTTAAATTATTTATACAATCATTATGTATTCATTTTTATCCACTTATAAAAAAATAATATCATTAGTATGTTGCATGGACTACCACCTCCACGAAGCAACGTTATTTTATTTTTATACAATTTATCTAGGATGGTATTAATATTTGAAATGATGAATAAAAATTATATATATCATATAATTATAGTCCCTAAATGGTAATACAAAATACACCTCCACCCCCTCTCTCGTGTTGGTAAATATGAACAAAAATTGTGAGTATATTCATATTACCACCTCTATGATGAAACGTTTTTCATTTTTCATTTTAATTTTCATAAATAATCTATCAAACGTAAAGTAAAGGTCAAAATAATAATAAAAATTAAAGAAATAATAATTTTTCTGTTATAATGATTATTTTTCAAAGGAAACCAGTATTTAACTATACTCACCAATTTGGAGATATTATAATAATACATATAGATATGCACATGTATAAAAATGGAAACTGCATAATATTTCTAATTGATTTCCTGGGTTTTCAAAATAATTTTCCCATATCCCCTCTATTATTTCTCTTTCTTCTCATAAATTGTTTTCTAAAAACTCTTCTCATTTAATAAATTTCTTCTCGGTTTCCAAAATACATCAAATGTATTTTTCAAATGTATTTTTCCAAATCTTGTCTTGTTTGTATCCTTGATGTATAATTTTTTAACCACATGACTTAAAGGTCTAAGTGGAATATACTTAAAAAAATAATTGTTTCACCATGGTTTTGGAAATAGGGTCTATTTATAAATGATAAGCCTCGGTTGGTACTTTGTTATTTTTAGGGAAACTAGCTTTAGATTCATATATTTTGTGGGCCTAGTTGGCACTTCTAAAAGGTCCCATGTTTGATGGGAACCCCTATAGTCGTATATCTGATGAGAGGGTCTTTTCATAGATGGTGTCAGGGATTTGGCAAAGCATGCATGGTGGAATCTATGTGTTTTTTTAATTTCAATCCTATGATGATCTCCTCATTCCCCATTACACTATTATCATCGTATTTTTGGACATTATCTTGATATTTGAGTGAAAAAATATTTTTATTCTCAAGAAGACGTACTATAACCCACTGAAGAGAAGATATTCCAAGTGGTCTTTTCCACAAGTGATGCTATTTTAGGTCATCCAGTATGATTATTGACTATAAATGTGCACAATATACTAATAGGTGGTTCTAAACCAACTACATCAAGGGATTGTATATATAGATGTTTAGAAAATTACCATGATTAGATATGTGTGTGTTTCTATTTTATTTTCAACACTTTCATAACATTTTTTATTAGTATTTATCTTTTTGTAGTTGTGATTATTCCTAAATTTGTAGAATTGTTTGATATACCCAGCTTATTTATCATAGTTTATATTTTCCTTTATTTTATGTACATTTTGGGTTTTTTCCCTACATGCAATTTGGATTTAAAATTTGGTTTTTAAAATAAAATATGGGGTTGTTTCTCTAAATGATAAAAACATTAAATTTATAAATATATTTTAAACTATAATATTTAGACCTTTTTAGGAAATGACATGTATGGAATATTTAGTGCTTACCTATGGAAATGTTTTATGATCACACCATACATGTGCCACTCGGCATTGGTTGAGGAATGATTTTCTTCTAATTATACTTTTTATTAAGTATGCATGTGTGGAGAGTTGGTCTTATGGATGGAAGTGACTAAGATGTCTCATAGAGATCGTATCAGTTTCTAGTTGGTTTCATTTTTATTCTTATTTTTCAGTTTTTTCTTTTATTTTTGTATCTATATTTTCTTTTGGTATTAATTTTGTTTAGTGACTTACAGATACTCAGTTTTATGTTTCATACTCTGTCTTACTTCATTTATAGATACTTTTTATTTGGATAAATCATTCATAGTCTTGTTTTCTTTCATTCCTGAAACCAGTTTCCATCCTAGGGGATTGTGAATGCCTCTCAGATTATGTCATGGGACGGCTCGAGTGATTGGTTCTGGGTAAACTCAATTTGGTTTCTAAATAAATGATATCAGAGAATCCCTTTATTATTTAGTGTATCATGTTTTTTAATGTTATGATTCTTAGGACTCGTGATGTAGGTACAAGAAGAATTTTATGAACTCTTTCTCATCTCATGCCTCAAGTAACAAGTAGAAATCTAAGAGAATATTCTCTTGATTCAGATTTTTGGGTTTATTTCATTAGTTCTTGTTCGGTTTTTTGTTGGTAGAATGAAAATGGAAGTGAACTGGTGCTACACTATGATTTTTTATGTTGTAGAAATCTATTTGGATCTTGATTGCATGGTTTAAGATACATTCGGTTTTTGGTGCTTACTTAGTACACGGTCTTTTAATACATCAGGATAAGTAATACATAGACACTTGTTTCCCATTTTAAAGGATTTTATTTTGGTAAATATGTTGGTTGATTTCAGTTGGTCTGAGTGTATTTTAAAATTAAAGTGATTTTTTGAAATGGGTGTGGCTTTTTAAAAGACATTGGTTTTTGTAATGACATAGTGATTACATTATTTCAAATGGTTTTCAAATTTCAAATGGGTATGGATAACATTGAAATAGGATTTCATTTTCTTCTTTGTGATGTTATGATTTATCTTCTTGGTGTTTTGGTTTTTCATGTTCCTTTTTTGTTTAGTTCTAGTTTGATATTTATTTGGTTTTTTCAGGTTATTTAGATTATTCCTCCCATAATGGTCTCAATAGTTTCAAGTGAGTCTCTTAAAGTAATTGGTCCTATATTGACTCCTAGTTGAGTGGTGGTTTCGATATCTTCTCAGTTGTGGCCAAATTTTCATGTTTATTGTGATCCATTAGAGGCTGAGGAATGTCCCAAGAATGTAAAAAGTGTTTTCATGTATTTGGTAACTCCTTAGACCATGTGGTTATGAGCTGTTATGGGTTTGTTCTTGGGACTAGGTTTGGATTAGTGGACGGTCACATTCCTATCATTTTTGTAGTTTTGGATATCAGGAGAATATTTTAAGACCACTTTTATCCAATAGTTCACACCAATGGAGGTAATGGTGAAGAAATTGGTGGAGCACTTGGGTTTTTAGTGTGGTTAAAAGATAGTGAAGACCTATGTTTACCACATTAAAGAAATGGTTTTTTTTCTTCAGTTATAGCATCAATGGAACAACTAAAAGTGTCTATCTTAGTTTGGAGTATTAGTTGGGAGATTAATGACCAAGTTTCTCATTCATTATATTTTTCTTCAGAAATATATTAGATGAGGAGTTTCTAGAAAATTTGATTCCCATAGAATAGTTTTTAGAAGTTCTAAATCAAGTTTCTCTTGGAACTCGTGAAGGTTTCTCATCTAAAAAGAACTGTGTGCTAGAAGAAATTATTTTTATAGAGTCCCACTTATTATTTCTTTATTCTCATTCAATATACCCCCTCTCATGTTTTTTAATTGGGGAAATTTTAGGAACATTAATCCATCTTTACATCATCTTCCAAAGTCCTCATAATGATGTGGATGTATGGTTCAATTGGAGAAGTTCTGCATGAAGAATTTCCAGAAGAGTAAGTCTCATTAAAAGTCTTCTATGTCCTCATTGTAGGGTATCTAATTCTTTATGACACCAAGAATATATCCATGGGACCTATAGTGAAGCTCTTCAGGCAGTCAGAGACTATTGGATGGGGGAATTGTCCCATATTTTTTCTCTAATGATAGAGTTGGGAAGGATTATGTTCTCCTTGTTGTATTTTTATTTATTTTTAGAATCCTTCTTGTTTTAATGATATTATTTTCCTCATATATCTATAAATTTATATAAATATTACATATGTATGTGAATATTTAAAAGTATTTCCTTATTGTGGATCAGTCTTAGTTTTCAACATTTCTTTTTTAAAGATGCTTTTACCTTGTGAAAATCAGGAATTGTGTATCTGCGTACTATTTTGTTTGATCTTCTATTACTATATTTCTTATTTAGTAGTTTTGAAAGTTGGTTTATAAATGGTGGGTAGGACCCATTCTTTTCCAATGCCATGATTATCTTTATTGTGGATTTCTCTAGATATTTTTAGGAGTGACTTGTTGAGTTAAAGTTCCACACTGAGGATTGTGTTTTAATTTATCCTCATTCAGTTTAGGTTCCTAGCTTTGTTCCTCATTTGGTGGGGTGAATTTTTGGGGAAATTATGTTTTTGAGCTGCGTATAGTTGTCACGCCATGGGAACAGTTTTTTATTTCATTTTTTTATCTCATTCATGGAGTCAGATCAATTGTTTGAGTTTGGTGTTGTGTTCTTCGTGATAAATTTTTTGTTTTAGAGGTTTTGTGTTATTTTTAGCTCTATGAATACTTAGTGTGCATGGTTTTGGGAGAAATTATGTAGATGGAAATTGAAAAGGGTGTTTCCAATTCATTTTTTTCATAAAAGATATTTACACATTTTGGCCCAAACCATCCATGTTAAAGGAGTAACTGTAAAGACCCGTAAAATTCATGGAAAATTTTTTCTTAATTTTCTTTAGAATTTTACAAAAGCGCGGTTTCAGACGGCACCTGATTCCGAGGCCCGGAGTGCCCGGAATTAATTTCCGAAGTTTGGCTTGGGTACGTTCAGTGAACGAACGAGCGGGAATTCCTAACTTTTGATCCGGTGCTCGGAATTGAAATCTGAGGGCACCGATGAACTCGCAGTGCCGATATTCGCTTAAAGAGACCTTTTCGGGAGTTGCGTTTGTTGCGGGTTGAAAGTTAGTTTTGGGGTTTTTAGTTTGAGTTAAATAAAATTGTGTAGAACAATTTTATTATAACTTGTTAAAACCTATCAAAGGAGGTTGGAAGTGGGACCCACACCCACTTAACCTCCCTTGGGAGGATTAAGTGTGGTGGGGCCCACACGAACCCCTAATCCTTTCAAATTCTCTCAACTTTCTTAACCCCTAATTAAATGACTTGAGTTACTTAATTAATTATGGGAGTTAAACCTTTTGAATTTCAAACTTTTGAAATTCTTTGTGTTATGTGATAATAAAATAAGATGTTGTCTTATTTTATTTTGGGGTTATTTGTTTGTCTTCTTGAGAGGTGGAGAGCTTTTCCTTCATCTCCTTCAACTCTGACGAGGAACTCGAAGAACGTTCATCTTGACGAAGAACGTTCAAGCTCCGACGAAGAACGCCTCACCTCCATTCTTCGTTTCCCGTGTCAACGAAAGGGGACGCCACTTCTTCCTCGGACAACCTTCGTCGGCGTACAAGTTTCGCCAACGACGTGTCTCTTCGAACGCATCCCTTCGTCATCGGATTTGACGAATGGCTACCGCGACGCCCGACCTCCGCGACGTCGTCTTCCGCGGAACGTTCACGATCTTCGAACCTTATACCCGAGGTAGGGGTTGTCGATTTCTTTTTAGTTTCCTTATTTTATTCTTGATCGTGATTTTAGCAAGACTAACGTGTGACTTGAATTATTTAAGTTGCGTTATTATTTTAACGTGAGGGGGGCCGGACCGCACGAACACGGCCGAACCCCCCTCCATCGTTCTTGTTTATTCTTGCGGGTGGAAGAAAGTGGCGTGGTGCCGTCGCACCACGCGGATGATCGTACAAATAGTTTACGCGGCGCCGTCGCGCCACGCCGAGGAAGAATCTTCAAGAACGCGACGCCGTCGCGCCGCGTTGAATGGAATCAAGGCACGGCGAAGGGGCGCGGTGCCGTCGCACCGCGCCGGATGACGAACGCCGCGGCCGGTTCCGGGCCGCGGCGGGACGAGGAGACTGCGGCCGGTTCCGGGCCGCGGCGGAAGAGAAGACCGGCGGCCGGGCCGCCGGCGTCGGAAGCCGAAGGGGGGACCGGAATTTCCGGTCCCGTTGGGGAAAACCGGCCGGCCTACTGGCCGGCCGGAAGGCTTTAAACCGGGGGAATTAATCCCCCGGACAGCATGTAAAACCCCCCTCATTAAGAGGGGGGCGGTTCCATGAAAGGGGGGGCAGCAGCCCCCCGGTTCTTTTAATTAAACCAGCCCCCACGTGGGGGCCGTTTGTTGCAAAGGCGCGGCACAAAGGCCGCGCCGCTTCATCAGCAGGGGGCTTAGCCCCCGCGTGCTGCCACCTCGCGGCGACTGGCCGCCGCGTCCGCCGCGGCCGCCGCGCCGCCCCGGGGAGGGGGGGGGGGGGGTCGGGCCGGGTCGGCCCGGACCCGGACCCCCCCGTTTCGAATCAGAATTGGTTTTTGGCCCATAACTTGAGCCTCGGACCTCCGATCGACGAACCGTCAGCGGCAACGCGATACTTGGATCGAGACGGGCGTTTCGGTATATCGCACTCAAGGTTTCGGATTACTTTGAGTTCGGCCGGGTTGGTTCGTTCACGAAACCAACCGGGCTTTCGGAGCGGAAACGCTCATATCTTGAGCTACGAACGTCCGATTGACGCGCCGTCAGTCGCGTTGTGCTCCTCTTAGTGAGACGGATCTTTTGGCATACTCCGCCCGAGGTTTGGACTCAGGTGGAGTACAGTCGGGTTGGTTTTGCCTTAAAAACCAACCGGGCCCCGGAGACGAAAATGCCAATAACTCTCAGACCGGGCGTCCGATCGACGCGCCGTCTGTTGCGTTGAGTTCCTGTTGACGATACGGAACTTTTGGATACATCAACTCTAGTCTTCGTGACAGTTGATGTATCAGCCTCTCGGCTCGTGGAGCGGACCCTCTGAACGAGCTAGCTGTGTGCGGGAACCCTAGTGCTGGCTGCGACTGTTACTGTGACTACTACAGCTACGACTGCTGCTGTGACTGTGACGACGACAGTACAGAGATCCTGTGTGGATTCGACGACGACGACTACAGCACTCAGCGATCCTACGTGGATCAGTGCTACAGGTCCTGTGTGGGCCCGATCCTGTGTGGGTCCGCGCTCAGCGGTTCTGTGTGAGCCAGCGCCTACAGGTCCTGTGTGGGCCCGATCCTGTGTGGGTCTTTGCGGGGGTTAGTTACCTATCGATCCTTTGTGGGTCCGACGACTTAGATGGATCAGTGATCATCTTTATCGTCCTTGAAGAAGTATACCTGTGTGAGCTGAATCCTATCGCTTTCCTGTGTGGATTGTGTTGTGCAATCCTGTGTGGATTACGTTTTGCTTTCCTGTGTGGAATACGTTTACTATCCTGTGTGGACTGAGTTGTACTTGGGCTCGGAGGTTGGAGCGTAATTGAATTGATGACTTAGGTATATGTATGGGCATATACCTAAGCAGTGTCGGTTGTTACTTCGTGATTGTACTTTTCTTCGTGGTTTATCCTTTGTGGATTTTGAGAGACCTTCAGGGGTCTCGTGGTCCCTACTGAGTAGCTTATACTCACCCCTGCACGGGCTTTGCCTGCACTACGTTGTGTTGGTTGCAGACGACGGACAACGTTGACCTTAGCTGAGGCTTGCAGAGCGGGACGGTACCCGGAGGTGGACCACTGGGCGGGACGTGCACGGAGCGGACGGCGGGACCCGTGGAGCAGAGGAGCTATCTGTACCCACCCTTCAGGTGGGATTCCCAGTGGACAGCTCGGAGTAGCGGCTTTTACTTTTCAGTTGCTGTTTTTCCCTTTTCGAGTTGTACTTTACTTTCAGTTTGGGTTTGTATTCTGGCCCATTTACCTTTTCGCACTTTCAGTCGTACTCTGCTTTGTTTAGTGTTTACTTTCCGCTTGTTTACTCTGTGGTGTGTGCTTTCTTTTCAAAGGCAATGCCTTCCCTTTTTACCGGGATTTACGCCTTGGTGCTAGTCGCCAGCCCCTGGCCTATGGAAGGCGGGCTTGGGGTAGTCACGGCACAGACCCCGAGGGCAGGTCGTGACAAATTGGTATCAGAGTCGTTCGGTTCTACCGCGAACTCTGATCTTTTCTATGTGAAGCAATAATGTTTAGCGTATTGAGTGTGGTTATCAGTCCAGGGAGTCCAGTGTTGGTGCGGCGGCCGACGTATCCGTACACCAGGACCCTGACTTCTGATTTCCGACTTAATGCACGAAAACATTGATTGCGTGTGTGTTTCAAAGTTTTCTTTGTGATTACTTATATCAGCTCACCAGGTATACTGTTCTAACCGTGGCGCACCTGTTTCCTTTTCAGGATGGCCCCACGACGGCAGCCAGCTAGGGTTCCGAGAGTCGAGCGAGACGACAGCCCACCGAGCGACGAGGCCTCGGTGCAGGGCCCTTTTCCAGTAGTGGCACCGGAGGTAGCTTTGCCCGCCGATCCCCCGATGCTTCCAGCAGCAGCCGCTGACGATGCACGTCGCCTCAGCGCACTGCATGAGTTTCAGCGCCAGCGACCGCCCAGGTTTCGCGGGGAGACGGATCCCCAGGCAGCAGAGGACTGGCTGGAGGCAGTGGTTCGAGTGTTTAGGCTAGTGAGGACACCAGCAGACCTCATGGTGATCCTCGCTGCGAGCCTACTACACGCAGCAGCAGGACGATGGTGGAGCCTGATGCTCCAGGTGCACGATGAGGCATCTCTTCTTTGGACGGACTTTGAGAGCCTCTTCCGCTCAGAGTTCGTCCCAACCACCCTTCGTGCGGTGCGTATCCAGGAGCTTCTACAGCTGCGGCAGGGCAGCATGACGGTCACTCAGTACTCGGCGAGATTTACCGATCTCTCGCGCTACTCGACCGACATGGTACGGGACCCATTCTTCCGGGCCCGGACCTTCGAGAAGGGTTTGAGACACGAGATCAGGGCATCGCTGATCTCCCTCAGCATACCGACTCAGACAGGAGTACTGGAGCGGGCCCTTCTGATCGAGAGCTTCCTTGCTGAGTCTACACCAGCACAGCGACCCACCGTAGGGCGGCACGTGGCAGAGTCATCTGCAGCAGGTAGTCGACGGATGACTCAGGGGTCCAGACAGACCAGACCTTCGGGCAGACGATCTCAGGGCACTGGCTCAGCAGTGCGGGGCACATAGCGCGGAGCCAGTCTTACGAGAGGCAGACAGTGCTACTCGTGCGGCGGGCAGGGCCACATGGCTCGCGACTGCCCGACCCGCCGTGCCGAGGAGCAGCAGTCAGTTGATGGACCACCGAGGCAGAGGCAGAGGGTCGACCGTGGCGGTCCGCAGGGAGGAGGCGGACGATGCAGAGGAGCTGGACGAGCAGCCGGTGGTGGGCGACGCTTTGAGGCTCTGCCACCACCACCACCAGGAGGTCCACCCCGACCACCGGGAGCTGGCGGGCAGCGACAGGCACAGCTCCAGGCAGCAGAGGCCTACGACCACGGCGCACCCGAGATGATTCGAGGTACTATCTGTGTCTATTCCACCCTTGCTGCAGTTCTTATAGACACAGGAGCGAGTCACTCTTTCATAGCCGCTGCCCTTTTTCGGAGCTCGGAGATTCCGACAGAGCCGTTGGCTCGATCCTTACGGCTAGAGACTCCTACGGGAGCAGACTCGACGATTACGCACTGGTGCCGGCAGTGTGAGCTCACTCTAGGAGGCGAGAGCTTCGGCTGGGATCTTCTTGTATCAGCGTCGAGGCCTTACGACGTCATCTTGGGCATGGATTGGCTATCTATGGTCCATGCACAGATTGACTGTTTTAGGCGCAAGGTGCGATGTGTACGCACCGACGGGAGCAGGTTCACCTTCACCGGCGAGAAGGGAGCCTTAGCAGCACAGGATGGACTTCCGCGGAGGAGAGGACAGCCCATCACTCATCAGTTGGCTAGCCTTATCCTTGGAGCAGTTGACGTGCAGAGTCCTGGTTTTCCTGCAGTGGTGGATCAGTTTGCGGACGTTTTTCCCGACGACATTCCAGGGCTACCTCCTCGCAGAGATGTAGACTTTTATATTGACTTGTACCCCGGGACAGCCCCGATATCCACTCCAGCATATCGGATGGCCCCCGCCGAGCTTCGAGAGCTATGAGTACAGTTGGAGGACTTGCAGGGCAAGGGGTTCATCCGACCCAGTGTTTCACCCTGGGCTTCTCCGGTATTGTTCGCCAAGAAGGCGGACGAGAGCTTGCGACTTTGTGTTGACTATCGTCGCCTGAACCAGGTGACAATGAGGAACAAGTATCCGCTACCGAGGATTGATGACCTCTTTGATCAGCTCAAGGGAGCATGGTGGTTCTCGAAGATAGACCTCAGGTCAGGCTATCATCAGCTCAGAGTCAGGGATGAGGATGTGCAGAAGACGGCCTTCAGATGTCGGTATGGCCACTATGAGTTCTTGGTTATGCCTTTCGGTGTAACCAATGTTCTAGCAGTGTTCATGGATCTCATGAACAGGATCTTTCAGCCATACCTCGATCGGTTTGTCGTGGTCTTCATCGACGACATTCTGATTTACTCTACGATAGAGGAGGAGCACGCCTATCACTTGCGAGTTGTTCTTGACACACTCCGAGAGCACCAGCTTTATGGTAAGCTCTCGAAGTGCCAGTTCTGGATACGTGAGGTCCACTTTTTGGGACACGTTATCTCTGAGGCGGGAGTTGCAGTGGATCCTGCGAAGATCGAGGCTGTGTTAGCATGGGAGCCACCCAGGAGCGTGACTGAGGTTCGAAGTTTCTTGGGACTAGCTGGATACTATCGGAGATTCGTACCAAACTTCTCTAGAGTTGCGGCATCACTCACAGCTTTGGCGAAGAAGGGGAAACCCTTCGTATGGACAGACAGATGTCAGCAGAGCTTCCAGGAGCTGAGACAGAGATTGACTAGCGCACCTATCTTGAGGTTGCCTGAGGAGGGAGTGGGGTACGTAGTCTACTGCGATGCATCAGGGACCGGACTCGGATGTGTTCTGATGTAGGAGCGGGCAGTGATCGCCTATGGATCATGATAGTTGAGGCCGCATGAGCATAACTACGCTACCCATGACCTGGAGTTAGCAGCAGTGGTCTTCGCTCTGAAGACATGGCGACACTATCTGATGGGCGAGCGCTTTACAGTCTTTTCCGATCATCAGAGTCTCAGGTATATCTTCTCGCAGAAGGACCTGAACCTGAGACAGCGACGATGGCTCGAGTTCCTCCAGGACTATGACTTTGAGATAGTCTATACTCCTAGGAAGGGGAACGTAGTAGCCGATGCCCTCAGCAGGAGGACGGTCATTCAGCTACTTGAGGAGGCGACGGAGCAGCTAGCCTCTTTGCAGATATCCTTCGTGGATAGAGATGGAGTAGCCTTTCTTCAGTCTCTCACAGTCACTCCTCCACTACTGTAGCGGGTCAGAGAGGCACAGCATGAGGACGCTGACTGTGAGACACGGCGTGCACAGATATCCTCGGGACAGGCACCTGATGGTTTCTCCCTTGGAGCAGAGCACGACATCCTTTTCAGAGGACGTACCATGGTACCAGTAGCTTTGCAAGAGGAAGTACTGAGAGAGTTTCACACTTCTCCTTTAGCGGTACATCCTGGAGTGGCGAAGATGTACCAGGACCTCAGACGACAGCATTGGTGGCCGGGTATGAAGAAGGCTGTAGCAGAGTTCGTTTCTCGATGCCTCACCTGTCAGCAGGTGAAGGCAGAGCATCAGGTACCAGCAGGCTTGGTACAGCCCTTGGAGGTTCCAGAGTGGAAGTGGGACGGCATATCTATGGACTTCGTGACTGGACTTCCACGCACTTCCAGAGGTCACGACTCCATCTGGGTGATTGTTGACCGACTCACCAAGTCGGCACACTTCTTACCCATCAGAGAGCAGGGCTCAGTAGAGAGCTTGGAACGTCTCTACGTTCAGGAGATTGTGCAGCTCCACGGCGTGCCATCTTCTATCGTTTCCGATCGAGATGCCCGCTTTACTTCCCGGCTTTGGAAGGGGTTACAGGAGGCGTTCGGGACGCAGCTACGTCTTAGCACAGCCTTTCACCCTCAGACGGATGGTCAGACGGAGAGGACCATTCAGACACTCGAGGACATGCTCCGTGCCTGTGTCCTCGACTTTGGTCGTAGCTGGGAGGACCACCTACCCTTGGTGGAGTTCGCGTACAACAACAGCTACCACTCCACCATCGGGATGGCACCGTACGAGGCGTTGTACGACCGACCATGTAGATCTCCTTTGTGCTGGACAGACCCTGGAGAGTCAGCACTGGTGGGACCGGAGATGGTCCAGGCCACGACAGAGAAGGTCCAGGTCATCCAGGAGCGGATGAGGACAGCTCAGAGCCGGCAGAAGTCATATGCTGACAGGAGGCGGAGGCCACTGGAGTTCGAGGATGGCGACCACGTCTTCTTGCGGGTCTCACCTCGACGTGGTATTCAGAGATTTGGCCGAGGCGGCAAGTTATCTCCGCGCTTCATCGGACCCTTCCAGATTCTCAGCAGGATTGGCGAGGTGGCTTATCGCCTGGATCTACCACCTCAGTTGCACCGGGTGCACGACGTCTTCCACGTATCCCAGCTGAGGAGATACGTGCACGACCCGACGCACATCATTGACCATGGGAAGCTTGACGTTGACGATGGGGCGACTTTTACGGAGGTCCCGGTGGAGATAGAGGATCGACATGAGCGGGTCCTGCGTGGGCGATCGATTCCTCTTGTGCGCATCAGATGGCAGCACGGGAATCTCCAGGAGAGCACATAGGAGCGGGAGGCTCAGATGCGTGCTCAGTACCCTCATTTGTTTCCCTAGTTTTTGATGTATCTTTACGGGGACGTAAAGCCCTGAGGTGGGAGTAATGTAAAGACCCGTAAAATTCAAGGAAATTTTTTTCTTAATTTTCTTTAGAATTTTACAAAAGCGCGGTTTCAGACGGCACCTGATTCCGAGGCCCGGAGTGCCCGGAATTAATTTCCGAAGTTTGGCTCGGGTACGTTCAGTGAACGAACGAGCGGGAATTCCTAACTTTTGATCCGGTGCTCGGAATTGAAATCCGAGGGCACCGATGAACTCGCAGCGCCGATATTCGCTTAAAGAGACCTTTTCGGGAGTTGCGTTTGTTGCGGGTTGAAAGTTAGTTTTGGGGTTTTTAGTTTGAGTTAAATAAAATTGTGTAGAACAATTTTATTATAACTTGTTAAAACCTATCAAAGGAGGTTGGAAGTGGGACCCACACCCACTTAACCTCCCTTGGGAGGATTAAGTGTGGTGGGGCCCACACGAACCCCTAATCCTTTCAAATTCTCTCAACTTGCTTAACCCCTAATTAAATGACTTGAGTTACTTAATTAATTATGGGAGTTAAACCTTTTGAATTTCAAACTTTTGAAATTATTTGTGTTATGTGATAATAAAATAAGATGTTGTCTTATTTTATTTTGGGGTTATTTGTTTGTCTTCTTGAGAGGTGGAGAGCTTTTCCTTCATCTCCTTCAACTCTGACGAGGAACTCGAAGAACGTTCATCTTGACGAAGAACGTTCAAGCTCCGACGAAGAACGCCGCACCTCCATTCTTCGTTTCCCGTGTCAACGAAAGGGGACGCCACTTCTTCCTCGGACAACCTTCGTCGGCGTTCAAGTTTCGCCAATGACGTGTCTCTTCGAACGCATCCCTTCGTCATCGGATTTGACGAACGGCTACCGCGACGCCCGACCTCCGCGACGTCGTCTTCCGCGGAACGTTCACGATCTTCGAACCTTATACCCGAGGTAGGGGTTGTCGATTTCTTTTTAGTTTCCTTATTTTATTCTTGATCGTGATTTTAGCAAGACTAACGTGTGACTTGAATTATTTAAGTTGCGTTATTATTTTAACGTGAGGGGGGCCGGACCGCACGAACACGGCCGAACCCCCCTCCATCGTTCTTGTTTATTCTTGTGGGTGGAAGCAAGTGGCGTGGTGCCGTCGCACCATGCGGATGATCGTACAAATATTTTACGCGGCACCGTCGCGCCACGCCGAGGAAGAATCTTCAAGAACGCGACGCCGTCGCGCCGCGTTGAATGGAATCAAGGCACGGCGAAGGGGCGCGGTGCCGTCGCACCGCGCCGGATGACGAACGCCGCGGCCGGTTCCGGGCCGCGGCGGGACGAGGAGACCGCGGCCGGTTCCGGGCCGCGGCGGAAGAGAAGACCGGCGGCCGGGCCGCCGGCGTCGGAAGCCGAAGGGGGGACCGGAATTTCCGGTCCCGTTGGGGAAAACCGGCCGGCCAACTGGCCGGCCGGAAGGCTTTAAACCGGGGGAATTAATCCCCCGGCCAGCTTGTAAAACCCCCCTCATTAAGAGGGGGGCGGTTCCATGAAAGGGGGGGCAGCAGCCCCCCGGTTCTTTTAATTAAACCGTCCCCCACGTGGGGGCCGTTTGTTGCAAAGGCGCGGCACAAAGGCCGTGCCGCTTCATCAGCAGGGGGCTTAGCCCCCGCGTGCTGCCACCTCGCGGCGACTGGCCGCCGCGGCCGCCGCGGCCTCCGTGCCGCCGCGCCGCCCCGGGGGGGGGGGGGTCGGCCCGGACCCGGACCCCCCCGTTTCGAATCAGAATCGGTTTTTGGCCCATAACTTGAGCCTCAGACCTCCGATCGACGAACCGTCAGCAGCAACGCGATCCTTGGATCGAGACGGTCGTTTCGGTATATCGCACTCAAGGTTTCGGATTACTTTGAGTTCGGCCGGGTTGGTTCGTTCTTGAAACCAACAGGGCTTTCGGAGCGGAAACGCTCATATCTTGACCTACGAACGTCCGATTGACGCGCCGTCAGTCGCGTTGTGTTCCTCTTAGTGAGACGGATCTTTTGGCATACTCCGCCCGAGGTTTGGACGCAGGTGGAGTACGGTCGGGTTGGTTTTTCCTTAAAAACCAACCGGGCCCCGGAGACGAAAATGCCAATAACTCTCAGACCGGGCGTCCGATCGACGCACCGTCTGTTGCGTTGAGTTCCTGTTGACGATACGGAACTTTTGGATACATCAACTCTAGTCTTCGTGACAGTTGATGTATCAGCCTCTCGGCTCGTGGAGCGGACCCTCCGAACGAGCTAGCTGTGTGCGGGAACCCTAGTGGTGGCTGCGACTGTTACTGTGACTACTACAGCTACGACTGCTACTGTGACTGCGACGACGACAGTACAGAGATCCTGTGTGGATTCGACGACGATGACTACAGCACTCAGCGATCCTACGTGGATCAGTGCTACAGGTCCTGTGTGGGCCCGATCCTGTGTGGGTCCGCGCTCAGCGGTTCTGTGTGAGCCAGCGCCTACAGGTCCTGTGTGGGCCCGATCCTGTGTGGGTCTTTGCGGGGGTTAGTTACCTATCGATCCTTCGTGGGTCCGACGACTTAGATGGATCAGTGATCATCTTTATCGTCCTTGAAGAAGTATACCTGTGTGAGCTGAATCCTATCGCTTTCCTGTGTGGATTGTGTTGTGCAATCCTGTGTGGATTACGTTTTGCTTTCCTGTGTGGAATACGTTTACTATCCTGTGTGGACTGAGTTGTACTTGGGCTCGGAGGTTGGAGCGTAATTGAATTGATGACTTAGGTATATGTATGGGCATATACCTAAGCAGTGTCGGTTGTTACTTCGTGATTGTACTTTTCTTCGTGGTTTATCCTTTGTGGATTTTGAGAGACCTTCAGGGGTCTCGGGGTCCCTACTGAGTAGCTTATACTCACCGCTGCACGGGCTTTGCCCGCACTACGTTGTGTTGGTTGCAGACGACGGACAACGTTGACCTTAGCTGAGGCTTGCAGAGCGGGACGGTACCCGGAGGTGGACCACTGGGCGGGACGTGCACGGAGCGGACGGCGGGACCCGTGGAGCAGAGGAGCTATCTGTACCCACCCTTCAGGTGGGATTCCCAGTGGACAGCTCGGAGTAGCGGCTTTTACTTTTCAGTTGCTGTTTTTCCCTTTTCGAGTTGTACTTTACTTTCAGTTTGGGTTTGTATTCTGGCCCATTTACCTTTTCGCACTTTCAGTCGTACTCTGCTTTGTTTAGTGTTTACTTTCCGCTTGTTTACTCTGTGGTGTTTGCTTTCTTTTCAAAGGCAATGCCTTCTCTTTTTACCGGGATTTACGCCTTGGTGCTAGTCGCCAGCCCCTGGCCTATGGAAGGCGGGCTTGGGGTAGTCACGGCACGGACCCCGAGGGCGGGTCGTGACAGTAACTATGAAGTTTATTGTTTTGGTCTGGTACCTGGTGCATGGCTTGTGAAGGTTAAAGGGAACCATGAGCCAAACATGTGAGGGATTATAATTTTTATTGATCCTATTTCCATGGTTGTTACATGGTTTCCCAAACTATGCATCTATCCCATGCTTATATCCCTTACTTCTAAAAGGGTGTGTTGGCTTGGTGCATGATTTTTCAAATTGTGTACCCAAACAGTGAAAAATGCCCAGAAACTTAAAATCTAGAATTTCTAAGTTTTCCAATCTTATGTTCTAACCCTATTCAAACCTGATTCACCATTTCTTGATTTTTTCACAAGAAATGGGTCCCAAACCCCTCTTCCTTTGGATCTCCTTCCACTATTTATTCCCCCTCCTTAAAATCTACGAAATTTTCTATTGATTTTTTTTCATTCTCTCCCTCTCGTCTTCTCCCTCGCTTGGTTTATTCATTCTTTATTTCCTTATTACCTTCATGTGAAAACCCTATGTAGTGTTTTCTCGTTTTTGGGTTGATTTAATTTATTATAGGGTGTGTAGTTTTCTCCTTATACATTCTTCTTTCTTATCTTGGATTTTTTCATCTCTTTTTCACATCGTTGAGGTAGTTATTTCCATCTATTTCCTTTTTGTAACATTCCATTTGATTCATGATCTTTATAAAATAATTTTTAAAAGTGATATTAATATTTTTTTTCTGTTATTTTAATTTATTATGGTGTTTCCATTTTCTAAATTTGATGAAAGGGGATTTTCAATGGATTTCCTTAGTTATTCCTATGTGTGTGTGTGTGTGTTTTTTTATAAAATGACATATTTACCTTTTTAAAGTTTTTTTTATATTTTTTGACCTTGTTTTTGTTTTGGAAATTGAGTGAAATGTGAAAAGGAACATTATTTGTGGGTTTTGGTGTCTCGTTATGATTTGAGGCTTGTGTGTGAACCTGACTATTTTGGTTTGATTCATCTTGTGTTAGTTTGATTGGAACCATGGACTTTTTTATTGTTATTTGATTATGTGTCGGTGAATATGGGAATATCTATATGGGTGCAGAGTGCACATATAGATATCCACATTCCCACAAATGTATACTCTATAAAATGTTTAAGTGCTGAACATGTTTTTTAAAAGAATTTTTTCCATCTTCCCTCTCCTATTTCACTTCTTTCTTCCAATTGGTTTTCCAAAAACCCTTTTTCAATTCTTAAATGGATTCTTTGTTTCCAAATGAAATTAAATGTCGTTTTAATTTTTTTCTATCTAAATCATGGCCCATTTTGAACCTTTAAGTTAAATTTGGTAACCACATGACTTAAAGGCCTATTTGGAAACTTCTATGCATAAATAATGTTGTCACAATGGTTTCAAAAATGGTTTGGATTTGTAAATGTTAAGGATCTGTTAGTACTTTCTGGGGTTTTGGTAATTGGTTTTAAATTCACATGACTTGTAGAATGAGTTCTCACCTTTGAAAGGTTGTATGTATAAAGGTCACCCCTATGGTTTTCCTTCTAATGAGAGGTCCTTCAAATAGATGGTGTTAGGGATTTATCACTCCGGTAACATGTTTTATTTGTATTTCTCATTCTGTACTCATTTTTTTCCAATATTTCAAACAAAAATTGACATACGCCACTTATTTTTTTAGTTTGTATTTTACATTCTTTTATGCATTATTTGGGTTTTGTTTCCTGTATATAATTACATTTTAAAACTAGTTTTTAAATTGAAATATGTGCTTGGTTTTATATTTGATAAAAACCGTATTTTTCAACTTGTATTTTAAACTAGATTATACAGGCAGTTTTGGTAAAGGACATCTTTGGATTTTTGGTTCTTAACAATGGAGCTATTATGACCACACACCCAACATGTTCTACTTGATATCGGTATACCTGAGTTGTTTTGAATGTTTTAATTTTGTTCAGTTGTGCCTATGGAGGGGTTTGGTCTTATGGTTGGTGGTTACCAAGAAGTCACATGGAGATCATGTCAAGTTCTTATTGGTTTCCGATTTGTTTTTAGTTTTCTATCTTGTCCTGTAATTGTTATATCTAGTTATTTTTATGTATTTGTTTTGTTGAATGACTTATGTATTCTTTTTTATGTTTTATATTATGTCTTGCTTCATTTATAATTGTTTTTATAGGGATAAATTATTTTTATTCGTGTTATATTTGATTCCTGACACCAGTTCTAGCCTAGGAGGATCATGAAAGCCTCTCAGGCCATGTTAGTGGTCGACATGAGTGACTATTATGGGGTTGAACTGGGTTGGTTCATGACACAAATTAATAGAAATATGAGCTATAGAGTAGCTATAGAATCTTCTTTTTTAATATGTATATAATGGAATGAAATACAAACCAATATAATAGGAAATTAATTTTCAGTTTATAAGAAAAATCCACATTTCAAAATCACATTTTATGTTACTAGAATAATTCAATAATTATTTTTATAATTAAAAATAATTTGGGATCTACAAACATTTTACAGCTATCAATATTAATAAAACTATTTCATATTATTATAAAAATTTAGAAAAAAATATCTTTAGTTAAATTGTAACCTATAAAAAACAATATTTTAGTATAATATGAATTTTTCCCAAAATGAATCAGTTTTTTTATAATTAAAATTATTCTTATGCTCTTCCCACATGTGTTAAATGATCATAATCGAGAAATGAATCTTAAATTATTATAAAAAAAATTATGAAAGGATCATTAATTTATTTGGGACCTATAAGAACAAACTCTATTCAAATCCATCAGGTGGCATCAATATAACAATTCAAAGTTTAATTTTTATAATTAAAAGTATATTAGGTTCTATGAAAATCCATAAAAACCCAAAAAACAATTAAATAAACATATATTTTTTTAAACATTGTTACAAAGATTTTTTATTCGTTTTTTGACTAATGGGAATAAACTACCCATCAATCTAATTTTCAGTAATTCTTCAATGATGTAGAGTCCTTTTTTCTTTCAATATTTTGAAACATTATATATATAATTTTGGAGGTGTTTTCTAATACAACATTCAGTTCTATGACTCGGTCTTCCCAGAATTAATTTTATAAAAATATTAAATATATTTTATAATGCACATGTGCATCATCTTAACCAAAATGGGTAGCTCTTAAATTAATTCTCATTTCATAAATATGTGACCATGGTTGAGTCTATAACATTGTTTTTACCCTAGGAAATACAAAAAATGGGTTTGTTTGGGTCATTCATACTCCTACCTCATTGGCGGTACATTCAGTCAAATAATTAATTAATTATTTAATTAATTATTTCATTTGGATGTAGTAGATTATTTTTTAAGAATAATTATATGGTAAATTGGCCAATGTTATCCTCATAATCCTAAAAACAAAAATTCTTATTTCCTTAATCCTTCTATTTTTTGATCACATCGAACGATGACCAAACATTGGATCAGAGGATATTTGGATACATTGAATGCAATGATCCCTCATCCTCTTCATCAAATAATGACCCAAAAGACATGTAGGACTATTAAATTGGTTATTTAAACCCTTTAATTAATTTTTTTGGATAATTACATCTTTTTTATTGAATCTGTGCCAATTATGGAAAATTTTATGTGCTCAGGTACATTAACATAATTTTCTTCAATTATTTTTCATCCCTGGATTCTCATTCCTAATCGTTGGCATAGAATGATTGACCATCAATGTTTAAACCTTTGAATTTGTTATTTCTTCACTCATTTTCTATGTTTTATTCAATTTTTGTACCCCACGGTCCTTTTTTGACTTTTTTGGGGGTACCAAGCTCAATTGAACCCCTTAAATAGTGATGGAATCATGTGCGAGGAGCAGATTGATGAACTAAGACCAAGTCTAGCTTTGTAACATGGAAAGGGTGATTATTTTGATGTTTTGAGAATAATAAATATAGCGTGGAATGAATGGTAGAATGAAAAATATATATAATCATACCCCAAATAACCATTGAATCTTATTTCAAGAGAAAGAAAGTCGGTGACTGTGCTTTTGTGTGATATCCATGTGTTTTGGGGAAATTTGAGGTCGTAATCAAAGGGATATACCATATTTGAGGTGTGTAATTTGGATTTGAAGTTTATGGCGATAACCTCAATACTTTCTGTGTATGAGGGTGAATTCATTTCATGCATCCCCTCTATGGTAGTGGCTGGGGACATGGAAAAGATAAGGATGACACTGTGTGTGGCCCTCCTACATGCCTTGCTCCCCTTCCCTGGATGGAAAACCCATGTGGAGGATCACATGGGTGGGAACCAATGAGTAAGTACATGGCCAGTTACAGAGTCATGTACAAGAGTACACAACCTCATCCAAGTCACACAGGTAGCACCCCATATGAGTAAACACACCATGTACATAGTACACAAACATGGGATCAGTACACAAACACAATTCCCAGCACATGGACACAGACAGAAGGACATTGTCCAGTCCTAGGTATCCTAAATATTTCATGTAGTACACCTACAGGATGTTTACTCCTGCATGGTTAGGAGCCATGTTCGAACTAGGGACATGAACAGGTGGTGGAGTAGGACCACATGTTGTGTGGGTCCCCTCACACTTCTTATACCCCTTGAACTCTTTTGAGGAAAATTCAAGGTTGTATATCTCCTTTATTTGAACATTGATTTCAACCCATAAATTGCTTACCCTGAGTATTTTTATCCATAGATTGTGATGGTTCCCTCATTTGGTGCTTCCTAGATATGATTTGAAATATTCTGATGGTAATACTTACTGAGGTGATGCTCGATTCCAGAATTTATAAGGAGAACCACTGAAGACTGCCAAGTTTTAAACACTAGTAGATCTGTGAAGTGAATTCCTCAACCTTTAAAATGGAGTCCCTCCCCCCCTCATTGTCGGTGTGGGTCCTCTAAATCTTACTTCTAAGTGGAACTCCCCTACTGGGTAGGGTATGGGTCCTCGATGGCTAGAGTGGAACCCCTCTATTATACCATAGTGTGGGTCCATAACTTCTAAGTGGAACCCCATTACTATGTAGGGAGTAGGTACTTGATGACTAGAGTGGAACCCCTTATTGTACAATGACACATTTCCTTAACCCATAGAGTGGAATCCTCCTATTATCAAGGGTGAAATTCCTCTACCTTCTGAGTGGAACCCCCTATCAGATTGGGCACGGGTCCTCATGACCTCTATAGTGGAACCACCCATCTGCATCATTGTATGTCCTCTATGTATACTATCATAGTTGAATGACCATGGCGTATAAGGGTATGAGTCCTCTACATTGATTTTGTGGCTCCATGGCTATTCAGCACAGTGACTTAGCATGGCTTTACTTAGACAGTTACTTCTAGGAAGATGCATGAGATGCTGGGAATCATAGTTTAACTTTTCAAATTATTTTCTACTATTCTTCTTCGACTAATTTTTGAGATAGAGATCCTCTTAATCTCTTGTTTTCACTTTTTTTGACTAACCATATATACATTCTTATGTATTTTCACCTTATATTTGGTTACTCTCCTTCTAGGAGATATCAAGACACGTAGGGTATACCATGTGATTTCCTTCACTATATTATCATGTTTTTTTGAGTCTAATATTCTTATATAGGTGGATAAGACTCGACTAGTAGTTCATCTAATCACCATTTTTATGCCCATGTCTTTAGATGAGGATACTTTCACACTTAGTTTAGGTTAAGTAGTTCTCTTGGATTGTACCCTGGATCTACTATGTTTCATTACATATTGTGTCTCTCATTAATATCCCTTAACATTTTAGGGCGTCTTAATTGGTATGTATATACTCTCACATCAATATGAGTTTCTTCCACATATCATTTCTTATGTATTATGAATACAATAGATAGGTTGGTGATGAATTTAGAGGTTTTTAGTGGTACTAGGTGCTTCGAACCATGTATAGTAGTCATAACTTGGTGATCTCAAGTAGGGCTCTATCAGAAGGTAAAATTCTCAGTTTTTTAGGTTAGGACATATTTCTTGTTGGGTGTGTATTTTTTCCTTTTATTTTTCAGTTTACACAGTCATAATCTTGTACACCCTAGATGTTATACATGCTTAGTTTACATTATAGTTGTGTTTCATCTTTTAGTCTTTCCTTATGAACTTTGTCATCGACATTTTTTTGTGTATGTATAGGTACATAGGAAAAGGCCTCCCCATGCTGATATATGCCCTCAGTGCTGGTCTCCACCCCATGGCCAATAGAGATGGGCTTAGGGTAGTTGCGGCTCAATCCCCAACTTGGTTCGAGTCATGATAGATCGGTATCTGAGATGGTTCAATCCTTGGGATGTTTTTTGGACTAGTCCCATAACAAGTATTTTTGTTGGATTTACTTAAACAATGTCAAAATGTTTCAAGTGTCATTCTCAAGCTCAAGAGTCCACTGATGGTGTGGGTGACCACAATATCCATACACTAGGGCCTCGACTAATTGCTTGTTAACATGGAATATCGAGACGTTGGTTTCAGTAATTAATTGTATGTGTATCATATAGGATTGAGTCACTAACATTTCTTCTCTAGTCATCTCACCACTATTGTTATTATATATATATATATATATATATATTCTCTTCTAACCATGGTGCATCTTGATAAATATCATGATGCCTCTATGATAAAAACTAACCAAGATAATATTTGTGGATTCTGAAAACAATATGATGAGTGATGAGGCCTCACTTCAAGGTCCATCCCATGTTACTCTTCCTCCCTATGAGAAGGTATCCACACCTCTAACTATCAAACAGTAGATCATTACAATAGATAATACTTAGGATTCATGCAAGCTTAGCGCACTTCATGAGTTTTGGTACCAAATTCCATTGAGGTTCCACGGTGAACCGGATCCTTAGGCAGTTGAGGATTATCATGAGTCACTAGACAATATCTTCAAGAACATCCAATAACCAATATATCACATCTTTTCACTAGTAGATATCCTTTTCTAAAGGGTGTTGGTGAACTCGTGGAGTCTCATTACAAAGATTCATGATGATTCAACACTCCCTTGGACTAAATTCTAGTAGTTGTTCCATGTAGAGTACTACACCTATATCTTGTGATGAATCTAGATCTAGGAGCTTCTAGAGATTTATCAGGTATGGATGATGGTGGAAGTGTTCACAGAAAGGTTCACAGAACTTACGTGCTACTCTCTTGACATGATCTAGGACATCTACTTCTGAGCACGTAAGTTTGACCAAGGGATCTATAGAGAGATCCATTGCTGTGTGCTTCCCTTGTAGATCCCCACCTATGTCGAGGTACTAGATTATCCACTACTGATAGATATGTTTCTTTTATAGGGACACCAGATATATATATATATATATATATGGATGTTTTCACCATATATATGAGTCTTATGTGGCAGCTAGCATTTGTCAAGATCTAGGATCTCTATGCAGTAGACCTCCCCATGGTCAAACTCAAGCACATGGTCCAAGGAGGAATAGATCACTATGGAATCTTGGAGAGGGGTGTAGTTTTAATTGTAATGGGAGAGGTCACATAGTTTTAGACTTCCTCACTAGATTTTATGAGTATCACAAGCAGATAGATGATGGACTATCATGGCATAGGTATTGTTATGATCAGGGATCTCCCAGGAGTAGAAAGTGTAGTCCACAAAGAGGTAGAGCTGGAAGAGGAGCAGGAGGTTCTATGGGTGGTAGACGATGCTATGGTATCCTTCCACCATCACCACCAAGCATACCATGGTAGGATCAGGTAGATGGTGACCAAGTTTCAAACAACTGTAGGCTTTAAGGATTTATGATCCTGTAGTGCATGAGATAATTAGAGGTATGATATGTTTGTTTTATACTCTTTCTTTAGTATTAGTAGATATAGGTTCTTTTAATTCATTTATTTATATACTACTAATGTGATATATGGAGATCCTAGTTGTGGTGCTGGCCTAGAAGCATAATCTTGAGGGTCTTATAGGAAACACTTCTTCTGTATCTTTCATCATTCGACAATGCGAGAAATCAATTGGTGGAGAAAAGATCACATTGGACCTTTTGGTCATCACAATGGGACCGTATGAAAAACTCTATGATATGGATTACCTATCCATGGTTGGATCCTATATTTATTTGCATTGTACATAAATTATTTGACTACATACTGTTGGAACAAGATTCTTGTTTTTTGGTGAGAGAGATCTCATGGCAGGACTACTGGTCTATGTGAGTATTCAGTTGTAGTCTATGGCCCATTAGTTGGTGAGTATATACCTTGGTGCATTAGTCTCTTCACGCATCTATATTCCTTCAGTTTTGATGTATTATAGGGAATTCTTCTCCAAGGATGTGATGGGACTACCTCTGAGGTTTAAGATGGATTTTTACATTGACTTTAATCTTTTCACCACTCTAATATCTTCTATGGAATATTTAATAGACCCTACCAAGCTATGAGAGCTATGGTTTTAATTGGAGGACCTTTTATAAAAAGGTCTCGTCAGACCACATGTGTCCCCCTTGGAAGCACTAGTGTTTTTCATGAAAAAGGCAGACTGGAGATTGCAACATTATGTGGACTACCATCACCAAAACCAGGACATAATAATGAAAACATACCCATTTCAAGGGATTGATGATCTCTTTGACCAATTACAAGTCATGATATGGTTCTCTAAGATTGATCGTAGGTTTTTCTACAACTATTTAAGGGTTATCATGGCTAATATTCCAAATTTTTCATTCTAATGTTGCTACGGACACTATGAGTTCATATAGAATCCCTTTGGTATGACAAATTCCACTAACATTTTTATGGATTTTGATAACAATGTATTATATCCATACTTGGACCAGTTTCTGGTTGTCTTCATCGATGACATACTCATCTACTATAAATTAGAGGAGGAACATGTAGATCACTTGAAAATGGTCCCAGATCTTCTTTGAGATCACCAAATTTTTGGAAAGCTCCAAAAGTTTCAGTTCATGATTCATATTGTCCAATTTCTATGTCAAGTCATTATTTATTATAGATTTTCCATGTACCCAAAAAAGATAAATTATGTACTTTCTTCAGATCCACCCAAGAGTGTGTCAAAGCTGTGGAACTTTCTTGATTAGGAGGGGTAATAAATGAGGTTTATGATAGAATTATTTAGAGATGAATCCCCGTTGACCACCTTGATGTGTAAAGTAAATTCATCTACTTAGTCTAAGTTATGACAGAGGTCCTTTAAGGAGTTCAGGCTGAGACTGATGAGTGACCCTATATAGACTACCATAGGAAGGCATGGAGTTTGTAGTGTATTGTGATGCCTCAAGAGTTCGGCTCGACTCTGTGTTAACGCAATAGCAGGAAGTAATTACATACGGGTTGAGATAGCTCTGAATACACAAGAAAACTACTCAAATCAAGATCTAGATTTGGAAACATTAATATTCACCCTGAGGGTGTGAAGGTAATACCTTTGAAGAGAGAACTTTTTAGTTTACTCAAACAATTAGATTATCGGGTATATATTTGTGCTGAGATACATGAACCTAAGATTGAGAAATTGGTTAGAGTCCCTACAGGACTATAAATTTGAGATATTCTATACTTTGTGGAAGGGAAATAGTGTAGTAGATTCTATTAGTATGAATTCCTATAATCTCTTTGTGCTATAGGCTTTTGAGTAATTGGCCTCCATGAATATGACCCTAGTGAAGTTTGAGGGTACAACATTTCTACAGTCAATGGTGTTCACTCCTCCGATTCTCCATCATGTGAGGGAGTCCCAACAAGTATACATCAACTTTCTAGTATTACTTGATTAGATATCCCCATGTGACTCACCGTATATACATTCTAAAGGATGGAATCACATAATCCTTTTCTAAGGATGGATGCTTATTTGAGTCACATTGTATAAGGAAGTGATGCTAGAGTTACACAATTCTCCCCTAGTTGTGTGTCCTTGTTTGGGGAATATGTACAGAGACCTACAGTGGTATCTTTCATGGTCTAGAATGAGTTGAATCATAGACAAGTTTATCTCTTGGTGCCAAATTTTTCATCAGGTGAATGTTGAGTATTATGTTCAGATTGGTTTTTTTCATTCCCTTGAGATCCTAGAGTGAAAATGCGACGGCATATTAATGGACATAGTAATAGGGCTTCCATGCACAATGAAGGTACATGAATCTATTTGGATGATAGTTTATTTAATCTTAAAGTCAGAGAAGTTCCTTTCTATAAAGGCGTACAGTTCAGTGTAGATTTTGGTGCAGTTGTACATATGGTAGATCTTTCACCTTTATGGGGTTCCCTAAATGATTGTCTCTAATCATGAAATTTAGTTTACATCATTATTTTGGAGATACCTACATAAGTAATTCAAGACATAAATGAGTATGATTACATCTAATCACCCCCATATTGAGTGCACTATCTCAATGTAGTAGGATACACAGATGGATTGCATGTAAGACTCTAGACTGAGCTGGGATGATCACCTCCCCTAGGTAGAGTTTGCATACAAAAACAGTTACCACTCTACCATCGGCATGTAACTTTTTTAGGTCTTGTATGGGAGACCCTGTAGGTTACCCTTGTGTTGGAAAAAGATCTGTGAGACAACTCTTATAGGCCCAGAGATGGTTCTGGTGATGATGGATAAATTCCAAGTCATCCTTGAGGGGATTAGGATATCCCATTGAAGACATAAATCTTTCATAAATCATCTATGTATACTTTTCAGGTTTGAATAGGGATACCATGTCTTCTTAAGAGTCTCACCATAATGTGGATTGCCAAGGTTGGGTTGGGGATGAATGATATCCCCAAGGTCATCTCTCCATTAAAGATCATGTAGAGGGTTGACATGGTTCCTTACCACCTCACCCTACCCCCACAACTAGAGTAGGTGCACAATGTATTCCATGAGTCACAGCTGAGGTGATACGTGCATTACCTCCACATGTTATCGACTAGGGTAAGCTAGAAATTGAGGATGGATCCACCTTTGCAGAGCACCCAGTGGAGGTCAAGGATTGATAGAAGTAGAATTGTGTGGATAGACCATCCCCTTGGTCTTCATGTTGTGACAGCACAAGAACATATAGGAGAGTTCATGGGATCAGGAGAGATAAGTACGGGCTCAGTATTCTGAGTTGTTTGATTATCTTTTCATTTCCATGGATGAAAACTTTGGAGGCGGGAATGATGTAGAGACCCATTTTTTGTGTAATAATTTGATTTATTTCTCTATATATTTAGTGATAGGCGTTGAGATAATGTATGATTCCAAGTACTAGTGTTACCAGAATTTACTTTATAAAACTATGGAATATATTTTATATTCTATGAAAAAATATTTTAAAGAAAATAGTATAACTACGAAATAGTAGCTCAGATCATAAATCTGAGACCATGGTTGAGTCCGTAATTATATATTTACCCTAGGAACGACATAAAATGGTTCATCACAAGGCATTTAGACTCCACTCTCATTAGTGGTATGTTCAATGTAATAATAAATAAATTAATTAATAATTTGTTTCATTTTTATATAGTGGAATATTCCATAAGAATACAAATAGAGTAAATTTCCTAAGATTTTCCTCATGGTCTGGAAAATTCCAATGATGCACCCATTTCTCCTTTAATTGGTGGATCACAATGGATAATGATGAAATGCCGAATTGGAGAAGATCAGGACAAAATGATCCTTATTTCTCATTTGAGAGCACATTCCTCATCAAAAAATGATCCAAAAGATAGGTATGAATTTTCAATTTATGATTTAAAAATTGTGATAATTTTTTTTGAGAAGGTCCATCATTTTTATATTATTTGTACCTATTGTGTAAAATTGCATGCTCCCAATTGTAGAAACTTAATTTTATTCACATGTTTTATAAACCTAGATGCACGTTCTTGATCATTGGCTAAAAAGACATGGGAAAAAATGTTTAATAATTGTTTTTAGCTCATTTCCTTCATTTTCATTGTATTATTCACTAATAGGACCCCATGGTCCTAATTTTATTTTTTTAGGGAATATCAAACCCAATCTGCCCCTCGAAACCAAGATGGAATCACATTTGAGGAGAGGATCACCAAACTAAGACTATAAATGTTTTTTTAAGGATGATTGTTTCAATTTTTTTGGATCATAAATGAAGAGGAGTAATGAACTTTGTCATGTAGGATGTGTGATGTGACCCTGAAAAACCACCAAAGATAAAGAAATAAGGGGTAAAATTAATTATGGAATGTCGAATGTGTTATGGGAACCCAATGAACCACCTAATCCAATTTCTAGTCAATGATGGTTAAAGAGAATGATTTTATTCTATATCCATGGGTTTTCAGTGGATTCATTGCTGAAATCTAAGGGATATACCATATTTAAGGCATGGAAATCAAATATGAATATTACAGGGAAACAATGACTATACACCATGTGTAGGGATGAACACACAATGTGTAGATCCTCAAAAATGGTGGCTATGGTTTTGAAAAAGATAAGGATGACATGACATGAATCCCTCCTACACACTGTGTACCCCTTCCCTGAAAGTATAAACCATATGTAGGGTCACAAAAAAGGGAACCCATGTGTAAGAACATATCCAGGTACAAAGTCATGTACTCGAGTACACAGACACAACTAGGTCACATGGGTGGCACCCCATATGAGGAAAAAAATTATGTACATAGTACATGGACCCAAGATCAATATACAGATACATGGTCTGGTACATGGGCTTGGCCAAAAGAAAATAGCTGGTCCCACATAACCAGGGCATGCCATGTAGTCCACCTACATGGCATGTACTCTTACACAGTCGGGATCCATGCACCGGAAAAATACAAGGACATGCAGTGGAGTGAGGCCATACACTATGTGGGTCCCCTCACACATCGTTACCCCTTGAACTCTTCTGAGGATACCTCAAGGTATAGTATCTACTTTGTTTAA
This sequence comes from Viscum album, assembly GCA_963277665.1. Lineage (NCBI taxonomy): Eukaryota > Viridiplantae > Streptophyta > Magnoliopsida > Santalales > Viscaceae > Viscum > Viscum album. The sequence continues at coordinate 1,516,849,362 of OY728127.1, read as the reverse complement.
ACTAGTATTTTGGTCTGTGAGTATCCTATCTTGGTTTTTTTCACATATATCATGATGGATCCCTTGGTTGTTTCTTTTTAGATACAATGTAAAATATTATGGGCATAATTCTTTTTAAGGTGATGTCTTATGCTGGTAGTGATTAGGAAGAATCACCAGAGACTACTGAGTTGTACCCTACTATAGATTTGGTCTATGGATTCCCTGACCTTTAGAGTCGAACCCCCCATCATCATTGGTGTGGTTCCTCTATAGCTACCTTCTATGTAGAACCCCCTACCGGGTAGGGCATGGGTCCTCGATTAATAGAGTGTAACACCCTATTGTACCAAAGCATGGGTCCTTGACTTCTGAGTGAAACCCTCCTACATTTTAGGGTGTGGGTCTTAAATGAAAATAGAGGAACCCCCTTGTTGTACCAAGGTGCAGGTCCTCGACCTATAGAGTGTAACCCCCCATTAGCATGGGGGCTGATCATCTACCTTCCAAGTGGACCACCCTATCAAATGGGTCATGGGTCCTCATTAACACTAGACTTCAACCCCACATCATCAAGGGTGTGGGTTCTCTATGAATACTAACAGAGTGGAACCCCATGACGTACAATGGTGTGGGTCCACTTCTTCATGTTGGCTTCCCCTTGACATTGTTTAACAGTAATGAGGCGTGGCATGACATTGAATTTTACTTCTAGGAAAACTTATGAGATATTGAGCATCATAGATGGAGTTTTGGAACTATTGGATAATTTTCTTCTTTGGTTGATCTATGAGAAGGATATCCCCTTAGTCTCTCATTTGGGATTCTTTTTATTGAGGATATATATATATATATATATTATTTTTTATCCACACCTTGGATTTGATTACTCTCCTTCCAAGAGAGGTGAAGACCTGTGGGTTATGCCACTTGCATTCCATGTTTATCTAATCATGGCTGGATGAGTCTACTCTCCTATAAAAGGTGTAAAAGACTCAATGGGTAGTTCAACTACTCCTCGTGTTTATCCCATTGTGTTTGGAAGATGTTACTTTCACTATTGGTTTAGGATGAGATGTTCTCTTCGACGGTACCTTGAAGATACTATCTTTATTTTCATATTTTATCTATTACTGTACTCCCTTAATCTTTCAGGGTGTCCTACTAAGTATGTATCTACTCACCCCTACATGGGATTTTCTTTCACATGTCATGTCTTATGCAGATGACAGACAGATTAGTAGTGTCTTCAGAAGACCTTAGGGATACATGTTGCTTTGGACTGTGTATATTGGTCATAGCTTTGAGATCTTGAATAGTGCTCTCTTGGTAGTTTAATTTTCTAGTTTTTTTAGGTTGGGACATATTTCTAGTTGGGCATGTATTTTTCCCCTTTAATTTTCATTTTGTATTATGATACTCTTATACACCCTAGAGGTTATGAATTCTTATATTACTTTATATCATCATTTCATCTTTTACTTTTTTTTCATCTTCACTTCTATATTGATATGGTTGTGTGTGTGTGTGTACAGGTACATAGCCAAAGGCCTCCCCATGCTTAGATATTCCTTCGGTGCTGGTCCCAACCCCCTAGCCTATGGAGGCTGGCTTGGGGTAGTTTTGGCTTGACCCCATCTTGAGTTAGGTTATGAAAAATGATATATAGTGCATTTTTTTAATTATAAGTATTTTATAAGTTCTATAAACATCAATTAAATAATAAAAACTATGAAAAAAAAGCTCATATTATTATAAAATTATGGTAAAATAGTCCTTTAATCATTTGTAACATGTGGGAACAAAATGAACATCATTATTATTTTAACGTCACTAAAATTATCTAATGTATTTTTTTAGAATTATATATCACTTTTTAGTTTTAAAAAATTTTAAAACAATTAAAACTACAAAAAAATGTTCATATTATCATATAAAATCAATTGAATAACCAAATTTTTTTTTTACATATTGAAATAAATTATACGTCAATATGAAATCAACATGAATGAAATGATTCAATTTAAATTTTCATAATTATAAATATTATAAGTTTTATATATATGAAATATTTTATAACAACTGAGTAATAAAGGTTTTATTACTGTAAATATTTTATAAAATGATCGTTTCTTTAAATTCAGTTTATAAGAATAAAATAAACATAAATTTGAAATATATTTTGCATGAAATGATTCAAAAGGAGTTTTAAAAATATTATTATTATTATGTTTTATAAATATGAATCAAATTATGAAAACCTTAGGTGAAATCTTGAATTATCACTAAAATTTTGGAAAAATAGCATTGATTCATATTTATCCTATAAGAGAAAACCCCAAGCCAATTTATCATTCAAATTTCTGAGAATAGTCCAAGGTAAATTTTAATAATAAGAAGAATTTTTTAAATTTAAAACAAGAATATTAGGATCTCAACTTAGTAAATTAACTATGATAATTAGAAAAGGATAATATATTGAATAGTGATTAATTTTTGAGTTGTAAGAATAAATAATAACTCAATATAACATGTGATTTTCCCATAATGATTCAACATGTTATACCTCACTCTCTTGAGTGTTTAATGATCAAAGACAGCATTTATAGATCTAACCATTTTATTTCATGTTATCTCATATTTTATTTTTTAGTATCTTCTTATTTTATCAACCAATAAATTCATGGATTTAAGAAGAGATTAGAGTGAAATAAGGAAGTCCATTTCAGTATAATAGTAGTGGTTCGGTGGAGTGAAACTACCGGCCAAACTGTGGGGTTTCTAATAGTATTTAATACAACCTAGATCTAACGATCTAGCTGGTAAGGCCTAGATAGGGGAACCTACCACTAGGAAGGCCACCGACCAGTCAGTGGAGCATGCTGGTTGGTCGGTCGATCTTTTCTAGAAAGTCAATATAGCCATTAAATCTTTTCATATTTAGATTCTCTCACCTCCAAATGGCTCTTTTGAAGTCTCAATAACTCCAAAATCACTATGTTCCTACTAAGGCTATAAATAATCAATAAAAAAGGTATATACATTAGTGGTTTTAATTTTAATACTATAGTGCATTCATTTGAGCTCACATGTGCAATATTTTCAAAATATCTTTCTCCCTCTCTCTATAATGTATTTTTATTTCCCTATATTTTACATATTTATAATGTTTAGATCATTGAGAGTTTTTTTAAAACGTTTTGTTATTAATAAAATACCCCTCATAATTCTTCTTATTTGGTTCTCACTACCATTAAAGTGAGAGTTCATGGGTTTCTTTCTTAACCATTAAAAAGAAAGTATTATATTGGGTTTCTTGATTTCTACATTAAAAATAAAGTGAATTTATATTTCATTGTAAACTTTTCTGTTGAAAAAGATAACTAATTAATCTAGAACCCACAATCCTTAATGGTGGGAATATAGGATATCAAGAATTTAGTTTTACCCAAAATAATTTATCAATATATTTTTTCTTTTTTTATATTTTAATTTATCACTTAATTTCATTTTTTAATATCATTATTTTATTTTAATTTTTATAAATTAAACAAAACCCAAACACTTATCTTTTCATTATACACAGAAAAAAAATTATAAAAAAAATTTATAAAAAATTAAAATGATCAATTCCTAATACATGAGTTAGGATTATTGAAAAAAATTAGGACAATTTCAATAACTGGTTTATGAAATATTAAAATAATTGAAACATAAAAGGATATAAAATTTTGTTGGATTGATACAAATTTTATTTTCCAAATTTTAACTTATTTTTTTGTTCCAAATGTGATTCATATGATTTAAAATGATAAAATCAGTTTCTTTTTTTCATGAAAAGTTTATGTAAGGAATATTATATAATCTATAAACTATAGGAATAAAATGTGCATAAATATTTCATGTAATTTTAAAATGTTCAGATTTAAAATGTTATTTTTTCTTAATGATCCTTATTATTGCACCAGTTAAAAAACATTACAAGCTTACGTCTACAAATTCCCTTTTATTAAATGGAAATTCTATGATTTTAGTTCTACAGGAATAGATATGGTTCATTGTTACAATTTTTTCTATGTAAATCATAGAAGAAAAGGATATGAAACCAAAATTTATATTTCCATTTAAATAGAATCTTTTTCACATCATTTTTAAAATTATAATTGAAACTCATGTGTAAGAAAATGTATTCTTTAATAATGAAATTAAAGAAACAATTTATCATATGGGTAGAGTGTATTTATTATATTATATCAGTATTTCTTCTTTATTGGTAGTTTCATTTCAAGTAACATTGTATAATATTTCTATATTATAAATAGGAAATTTTATTTAAGGTGTTATGGAAGGTGTTCTGGTTATTGTATTAAAAGTTTTTAAACATATATGGTTTGGATTTTTAAGAATAATAATGTTTCAAGGGGTATTAATATAAATTTATGAGGTATTCTTATTATAAAGATATATAGAAATTTTATGATTGATATTTAAAATGGATAACATATATTTTATAAAGATTAACATTACTTTTTTAGTTGAATCAGGGCTAAAGTTTTAATTTAGAGTATTTTGTAGCTGATTCATGATTAGGTTCAGGGTTAGAGAGATTATGTTGTACTATTTTTATGACTGAGAAAGTGGAATGGTTGGGATCATGATTAGGGAAACCATATAAGATAATAATATATTGTAAATTTTGAGGGAATTACTTAAGTACTGTTTAAAGTAAGTAAATGTGTGATAATTATACTTCTTGGGTTGAGGTTCAGGGTTAGTCGAAAATTCAATGAGACCATTCAAACTACGAAAGTACACATTGGAATAACAAAAAATTTACATTAAAATCACCTGAAATCTTCATTCAAACCTCATAAACCATCTTATATGATTTATACAAATTTTAGGAAAAATTAAGAGATATTTTTAAGGTTCTTCAGAGTTTTTTAACAAATTTATTTTTCTGGAATGAGTAGATTGATCATTGAAATGATAATATGGGAAAAATATATATCTATTTTTTTATTATGCAAGGAAGATCTCTTTTAAATATCTATATTTATCAAGATCTGGATATGTTAATTGGTCAAATGAGTATATTAAGATAATTTGTATCATGAATATTGACATTTGGATTGAAACTATATGATTAATGATTATTTTATATGATGGACATAAGATCTTGATGTGGTATGGGATTTTAATCTATTTAATTTCATTTTATTTTAATTTTATAATATTTTTATTATGATAGTTGGAAAACCTTTTAGTATAATGATAACAATAATAATTAATAATTTAATTTAATTTTTGTGTGGATATGTTTATTTCTTAGAAAAATATAATGAGGAATGATTTTATAACTTATATAATTTTGTATAAAGTCATGTAAATAGATAAATCAGTTTAACTATAGTTAAAAAATAGTGAATGAGGAATTAATTTATTAAGTGAGTTTTATTTTGAAATTATTTTGTTTTTTTATTATAATTTAATTTTCATGAAATAATGAAATAAAGAGGTTGTTTAGGAAATATTTTGTTTTTTGTAAAAAAATATATATGTGATTTGATTAAGTTTATTGTGATTCATTCATAAAGTGATGATTTATGAAAAAAAATCATTATTATTCTTTTGAAGATATAATGTATGATATTTTTGGAATAATGATTTTGATGAGTTCTTGAAATGAATTGAATGATTTTTTATGTTGTTATGGGATGATAAGATGTAAATTTCTGGTGAACATTTGGATTATTGTTGACATAGGTTATCCAAACAATTATGGATGAGTTGAAAAGAAAAGGAATAAGATAAATTGTATTTGTTGGTTTATTTACAAAAATATATGGTAGACCTAGTGGTTATGTTTTATTATATTCATCATGCTATGAAATGTTGTTTGATGCTTTGATTAATAATTAAATTTGATAAATTCATTGATTTATATATTATTAATGTGAATATTGTGATATATGTTATTTTTTGTAACATTTATAAATTGTGTACTGATGTATAATTTCCTACGGATGTTGTAATATAGAAGAATATTTTTTTACCCAAGGGATATTGTATTCCTAACATAATTATAATTATTATGGTTGTAGTTTTACCTCTATACAATTGTTTTTGTTATTGTAGTGGTATTATTCCCATATATAGTTTTGGTTATTTTGTTTTAAGTAATGAATTGTTATTTTTATTCTAACTATTTCATCATTAGATATACTAATTATATGAGTTGGTCATGGTGTTTGTGGATAATGATCATTTAAATGCGGCTTATTGATGATAGAGATGGTTTTCTAGTGGATGGAATGTGATGTAGATCTACATGGTTGAAATATTTTGGTCAGCTATATTTCTTCATAAAATAATAACTAATATATAAGTCATTAATTAATGCATTATGGTGTCTATTTAACATGAAATGGGAATGGTTGGAGGAGGAATCCACATGGTATACTTTTATATTTATTATTTTTAGGGTTTGTTTTTCATACTTAAATTATTAATTTAGAGGTGGTGTCTAGTGACATTTGTCTAAGAAAGGGTTGATTTTGTAGGGAGTTGGAAGAGTCATGTACTCTATTAATCACTTTAGAATTCAATATGGAGTTGGTAGATTATATTGTTAGATTATGTTTGACATTACATGGGAGAAATTATGATGAATTTTTTATCCAAAATGCTTCACGTTATTTATTGGTATCCTATGTAATTCATTATCAAATGTGGATATTCTTGTCTTATAAATTAAATAGAAGGGTATTTCATTCCATGATTATATTTAATAACCATGGTTCTATTTTACTCTTTGTAGTCTTCTAGATAAGTTTTTCAATAGTTATTCTCAATATCATTATAGTATTAGAATGACTCTTATCGGTTAATGGTCATGACAAGAGGAGTTATATTTTATTTTGAATAATGAAATAATTAAATTATTTGGTTTGTTTATAGGAATTTATTTATTTATGTTTTATATCATAACTATAAATATAAATGGTTTTGAAGTTGTTATATTAAACCATGTTATTGTATAAAAATTCAATTATAATGAGTATTCATCTTGTTAAGTAGTATTAATCAAAAAATTGTATATTATTACATATATAAAAAAATTAAATAAATACCATGAATTATTATTGGGTATGAATAAATTAAATGGGTGGTTGATCATTCAAAAACATTCCCTCATTCATTTTAATATTTCTTCTATTATTAATATGATTTGTATATATTGAAATATTTTTTGATTGAAATCATAAATAAAGTAATTTTCTTAATATATCTAATTTTTTTAGTTATAACTTATAATATTTATTATACAAAAATTTTATAGTTTAATGAAATTTTTTTATTATCTGAAAATATAAAAAAAATTGTCTATAAAAATTATTGTTTTTTGTTTTATAAAAAATACAGTATTTTAGTATGTAATTACATAATATAGAAGCTAAAAACACATTTTTACACTCAAAATAAAGAATTGATAAATGTTGACCTCTATTAGTGTTTTTTAACACAAATAAAAGTGGTCACACTTTCCTAATGAAAGTATTTAGATTCTCTAAAAGTACTAAGAATAGAAATTTTTTATCACTAATAAATACTTATCGTATAGTAGTGAGATGAGTTATAGTGACTATCATAATATATCATATTCATAAAAAATATGATTTAAAATATATTTATTTATATTCAATTATAATAATGATATAAAATAGTTTGAATAATTATTCACATTCATTTAATTGAGTGAGATAGCATTATTTCAATAAATATTAATATTCACTTTTAAAAATGGATTTTTTAGGTTAAGTAGAATAATATGAATGTTTAATTAATTACTTACATCCACAATATAGGACATTCTTATCCAATTATTTAATTATTTATTATTAATATCATTTTTTTTAAAATGATTATATTTGTATATGGCCCTTCATGGATTCTTAGTTATTTTCATATATTTTTCATACAATGATGATAAAATTACTATAAATATTGATATTTAATACTCATTATAAAACATTTATTTAATAAATTATAAGGTGAGAATCATTATTAAAATATGATATAATTTTCCAATAAGTATGATTAATTTAAATTTTATAATATAATAATTTTTATAATGAAAAACATTAGTATTACAAACCACTACCAAATAGTTTTTAAAATAATTTATCATAACATTTAGTAGAGCTTCATAAAACTACCTCTTAATTATATATTTAATACAAGTTACTATTGATCCAATACTGTAATTTTTTAAACACAAACTTAAACCCCCATTCCCCTATATATAACCACTATATCACCCATCCCTACCTCATTATCTTGCTTAAAATCTCTCATTATCCCTCTCTATTTAGGGAAACCTCCATGAACATCTCTCTCACCAATGATCCAACCCCCACCCTGTCCCCCTCTAGGAACACTCCATCTATAACTAGATCTCCCACTACCTTATTTTAAAATCCCTATCCTACCCAACATCTTTCTCCAACATCGATAATCCACCCTCTCTCCCCCAATGATGACCATCCATCTCCCTATAAAAATCTCACTCTCCATTATTGACATCCCTCTCCATCACCTCAATCTCCCTATTGGTCGACAAATTTTCAATATTCCTCACTAATTTTCTTTAAATTACCCTAAATCCCCCCCTTATTGACAACCATCTCTTCCTTAGGTGAAATAATATAAAATTTCACATTATAATTATGTTCTATATATTTTTTTATAATTTATTAATGAAATGGAATTAATGAGGTTTTCAAATAACCTTTCAAAAAATACTTCAAGTCTAATTGGTAAGGGTGTACTATTTACCTTATATTTAATATCTAATTGAATTTAATATATTTTCATGAGCCATAATTTTACATTTTAATGATCCTTGATATGGGATTTTTTTATCAAAACAAATGTTAAACTAAATAAAAAAATTCTAGAAACCAATATATCAAAGTAAACAAATTTTAATACACATTAAATTGATATAATATTAATATAAAATTCATACATATAGAATGATCCTAAATTAAATAATCCTGGGATTATAAAACTATAAATACATTTAATTACATTCATATTAATTTTAAAAATTGAGTAATTCCTTCTACATTATGGGTAAAATTATTATATTGACCAATTTATTATTTAAATAACATAACATAATTTAGGTGTTGTAATCTGAAACTATATATTTAATATTAAACCCTTAATATGTTTTAATTATCATAATTTATTAAAATAATTTATTATAAGAATTAAACTATTCATAGAAATAATTAATAAATCAAATGAAAAGTAAAGGTAAATGAAATAAATTATCTTTTACTTGGTTAATGTAATAGTTTTTAATATAATTGTACTATATATATATATATTTAATTTTAAAGATGGTTTTCCCCCACAATAATTTTATCAATTTATTTTACTTTTAAGATTACTCATTTATATTTTTCTCTTAAATATATAGGATTATGAGTGTAAATCCTTTATGTAAGGATAAAAAATTAATTAATTTACCATGGAACATGCCTTGATATAATAAGGTATGGGAATATATTTTAGATTTCATAATTGAAAATCAATTAGAATATGGTAGAGTCAAGTCCAAATTCCCTTATCCTAAATTTTGAGGATGGATGAATAAAAGAGTGTATATGTCAAGAGAATATTTAGAAACATAATTATTGATATTTAAACTTTATTCAATATGATGAATTGATATTATAAAAATTCAAAATAGAATTTATCTTATCAACAGGCCACAAAGTGACCCATTAAAGGATAATTTAGTTTCAAAAATGATAAATGATTCATTTGGATTTATAATACACAAAAGAAAATATTTTAATAGATCATCAATATCATTAGTTTATCCTTAGTATGTTAATGTAGCTCAAAATTTTGATGAGAAAATATAGGTGTTATTTTAATTTTATAATGATCAAAATTAATAATTTCAGCAAGGATGTTCCAAGTATTCAGGTTTTTATTTTATAGCCAAGTTTTACCATATCAAGTGTACCTAAGTTATAATTGATAAAGTAATGTCCAGGATGTTAGAGTATCTATATTAAGTATTTGGTGAATTATATATTCTAAAAAAATATTTTGAGATGATAAAAATTTTCAACAAATATGGTTTTTATTATACAAAAATATATACATATCTTAATGACTATATGTTTTATTAGTGAGAATATTATTCTAAAGAATAATTTATAAGATTTAATATAGGTACATAAGGAAAAATTAACAACAATGATATTATGAATAAATGAAACAAAAATAATAAATTGAAAAAAAATTGTATGAAATATTTTTTTATATTACACTAAAACCACAACTATTGTGATTATTAATGTTATCTAAAACCATTTAATAATTGAAGTTTCGTTATTTGGATAGTGAAAATTATTGATTAATTATATGATAAAAATATTCAAAATCCAAGATTTTTTTATTCACTATATCCATAATTATTTTTGAGGCTTAGTAATGTGTGTTTGGGATTTGAATTTATTTTTTAAACTCTTTCAAGACATTAATTAACAATTCTAGAATATGGAAAGTTTTTTTATCCTATACAATTTACCTCATTAAATTTATATGAATATTAATTTATTATTCATTTCATTGATTATTACTAGAAAACAAATTCCTCAAAATGATAATGATGTATATCTTTAGAATTTAACCAAATAAGTTCAAGAGTTTCGGAATGATGGTTTAATAACATTGTAATCATCAATAAAAAATGTTTAAAATTCATGTTACTCTAATATAAATGATTTGTGACTTTATTGAGATAGGAAAAAAATATGGTTGGGTCATTCATACCATTTTGTATTGTATTGTTTTAAATTTTAATTTTCATCCTAACAATTATCATATAAAAAATGGTTCTTTATGTTTCATTTTTTTCCATGATGCATCTCATAAATTTAGGTTCTCCATGATATAACTAAATATAAATATTGAATTGATAATGGAATTAAAGGTTTCATAATATTAAAAAATATTTTGAATATTAATATATATAACAATATAATTTAGTAAATTTCACATGTTGAATGAAGGTGGAGACAATTTTAGGTACATCATCTGAAGTAGTAAGAACACAATTGTGGGGAAAATGTGTATAGTTCTCAAACATCTCTATTTTTTAATATATTTTATCATACTCTTGACATAAGGTATAACGTCCCGGTTCCGGGTGCCACTCTATGGGTGCCCCGAACCCGGTTCGCCGCATGACCTCAAGCACATTCCCCCAAACGCCAGAGGCTACCGACTAGCTGCGAGGGCCCAGGTCTGATAGTGGGGAAACTCTGCCCTCATTTGTCAAAGTGTAGCACATCAGAATATAAATAAACATACAACAACATCGGAAGCAGTAAACCATACACAACTGAAATTAACAACTGCAGTAGATGTGACCAACCAGTATATAAAATGATGCAACATGCCTCAATTCTATGAAAGCAGCCAGAACTTGTTACACAGCAGTACAATACAATACAGAGTACAAGTAAAAAAAATAAAAACAGAATAGCCAGTGGCATCGTAAGCCAATGCTTGGTCCCATTCTCTCCTACACCTCAGCAGCAAACAAGTGCCTGTATAAGGACACTTTCCCTTATCTACACCTGTAGAAACGTAATCTGTTTAGGCCGAAAAGCATGACCCAAACAGGGTGTGAGAAATATATCTCAGTAGGCACCCACCAAAGGCTCATGATCAACTGTGTGTAAAACATGAAACAATATTGTGCAGTAGTAAAATGAAATAAAGTATGCAGTACTAAAAAGTAACTAACTTAACCAATCGTATTTCCATTTTAATATCCATTTAATAATTTAATTTAAAATATCACCACAGTGAATATTCATAGTAAACAGCTAATGTACTCAGACACATAAACCCCTACCCTCAGTTAAAGAGTATCCAGCACAAGAATCTGCCCACAGGCACATGGATATTTCCCACATGCATAAGAAGTGTCACCCAGAGGAATAGAATCAGCTGCCCACAAGCACGGAAGAAGTTGCCCACAGGATAAATAGTACAGTGCCCACAGGCTAAATCACAACACCACCCTCAGGCTAACAGGTAACCGGGCCATGCCCAATAGGTAAACAAGCAATGTACATGCAATACCAAAGCAATTCCTCTCAAGGCAATCCTATAATTATTATAAAGGCACACCCACGGGTATCCTGGACAAATGGCTAAACAGAGGAACGCACCCCCCAGGGTGGTCCTGTATCCAAGAACGATCCTAAGCAGCATTTTGTTATCCCAATTAGTTACCTATTCAATTCTAGGTATTTAAAATATCTATGGCATCAGCCACACGACATCCCAATGTGGGTTCATGGCACTAGAAACGCAAAAAAACGCATGACAGATAGAAATGAACACCAACCCACCTACCTTAAACATCAACGAACGTTATACGTGAATGCCTATTCCCAAAACACTCAATAATGACGTATATCTGACCAAGAAAGAAACTTTTTTAAAACATAAACAACTCATGTTAAGGAAATAATTGGAAAGAACTTCATAAGGAGAGTGGAGGGCTTAACCGTGCGGTTCCAATGAGATCATCCGAGGCGGAAACAGATTCCTGACATGTGCTGGTTGGATCTCTGAACATCCAACCGTCCCTCCTGAGCTCTCTTCCCGTTCTAAGCCTTCCCTCTGAACAGGGGAGGCTAAAACCAATTTTAAGTGAAAAAACAAAGTACACGGTGTGTACTTCTGAGTACACGACATGTATTTCCCAATTTTTAAACTGTTCCTCTGGTGGCTTCCCGCCAGCGCAGCACTGTTCACCTGCCGACATGACGACATGGCATGTCTTCACGAGTACACGGTGTGTTTTTCCCTACAGCTAGCCACCGCCTTACTATTTTCCTACCGACTGACTACACGGCGTGTAAAGGACCACTACACGGTGTGTAGTTGGTTCCTACCCCCTTCATCCCCGACACGGCTACACGCCCTATGCACTCATTCCACATGGCCAAAAGTACACGGCGTGTGGGCAAAGTACACAACGTGTAGTTTCCAAAATTTGTATTTTTCCCCATTTTCCAAATTCCTCAAAAACACTTAAGGAAAAGAGAAAAGAAGAAGCTTGTACATCCAAAATAAGAACCGAGTTCTTCAAAACTTCCCCCCTTAAATCAATTCGTCCCTGAATTTCCCTTCCATGGGTGGCGAAGGTAAAGATGACAAAAACTCCGGCCACTGAGCACATACATCAGTCTCTCGCTCCCAGGTTTCGTCATGCACTCGTCCAAACTTCCATAGCACTCATACGAGAGGAACTGACCAGACTCGGAGAACCTTTGTGCTCCTATCAACAATATGAATTGGATTATCCTCAAAGGACACATCTGTTTCGAGCTCAACTTCCTAGGGCTGAAAGACATGAGATGAGTCAGAATGATAGTGGCGCAACTGAGTTACATGGAAGAAGTCATGTGTGGCCCGGTACCTCTGTGGTAACTACAGCCGATAGGCAACCGGCCCGACTCTTTCTAAAATCTCAAAATGGCCTCACATACCTCGGTGAAGGTTTACCCTGTCTCCTGATCCGCTTGTGTACCAACCTCAGAGAAACATGAAAGAAAACCTAATCCCAGACCATGAACTCCAAGGGTCATCTGCGGTGATCAGCATAAGATTTCTGACAAGACTGCAAGGTATCCATCTGCTTCTGAATCAACTGGACCTGCTCATAAGTCTCCTGCTCGAGACGTGGTCCCAGTAAAGTTATCTCACCTGCCTCTAACCAGCATAAGGGTGATCGGCATGGCCTACCATATAAAGCCTCATATGGTTCCATATCTATGGTTTCCTGAAAACTATTATTGTAGGAAAACTCGACTAGGGTATATGCTTCTCCCAAGAGCCCCCAAAGTCTAGGACGCATGCACGGAGCATATCCTCTAGCACCTGTATCGTACGCTCTAACTGGCCATCTGTCTGAGGGTGGTAAGCTGTACTCAGAAGCAACTGTGGACCCAGTTCCCTCTGAAATCTCTACTAGAAACGAGATGTAAAACAGGTGTCCCTATCTGAAACGATAGAACGAGGGACCCCATGAAGACGTACGATCTATCGGATATACAACCTTCTGAGCTCGTCAACACCGAAGGTATCCTTGATCGGCAAAAAGTGAGGTACCTTCGTGAGTCTGTCCACAACAACCCACACAATATCATTTCCTCTAGGTGAAATCGAAAACCCCGTCACGAAATCCATCACGACATCATCCCATTTCCACTCCGGAATGGGTAACTACTGTAACAGTCCGGCTGGCCTCTGATGCTCTGCCTTCACCTGCTGACCAGTGTAACACTCGTAACAAAACCAACCACATATCTCTTCATACCTGGCCACCAGTACTGACGTCTCAAGTCTCGGTACATCTTGGTAACCCCGGGATGAACTGATCATGCTGAAGCATGAAACTCCCACATCTTCTCCTCACGTATATCCCCTGGAACCCACACTCATCCATGGAAACGCAGAACCTCATCATCACCTATCGTCCAACCAGGAGGAGGGTCCTCACTTGAACCTGACTCCCGTAGAACTAGGCCTTATGGATCAGATAGTTGTCTCATCCTTACTCTATTCAGGAGGGTAGAAGTCGTAGCTAAAGATAAAATATAAGTTTTCCCCTTTCTGTCGTGCACCCCCAAATGCATCTCAGAGAACAAAGCCATAAGCTTCCATTCACCACTGGCCTCCTGCATAGCCTGTATCTGAGTCTTCCTGCTCAGTTCATCAGCTACTTCATTACCTTTACCAAGTGTATAGGCAAGCACTAAGTCAATGGACTAAAGGTATTCAACCCACCTTCGTTGTCTCATATTCTAGTCACGCTGAGTAAAGATATACTTGAGACTTTTGTGGTCGGTGAAAACCACAAAATGATCTCCCAACAGGTAATTTCTCCAACAGCACAACGCATGAACAACTGCAGCCAACTTGAGATCATGCATCGGGTAATTCTTCTCATGTGGCCTCAACTGCTGGGACCCGTATGAAACAAATCGGTCTCCCTGCATTAACACAGCTCCCAGCCCAATACCTGATGCATCATAGTAAACTGTATAGCTCTTCCCCTACTATGGGAGTATTAGGATCGGTGCTGATGTCAACCTTCCCTTTAGGTCCTGAAATGTTGTCTCGCAAGCTTTTGACCATACGAACTTCACACCCTTCTTAGTCAAACCCATCAATGGCGCTGCTAAGTGGGAGAAGTCCTGGATGAAACGTCTGTAGTAACTAGCCATCCCCAAGAAACTCTATATCTCAAAAACTTTCTTAGGATTCTCCCTTGAAACTACTGCTTTCACCATCTCTGGGTCTACTGAAACTCCTGCCTCTGAGATGATATGACCCAGGAATTGAATCTGTCCATCCAAAAGTGGCACTTTGAGAGATTAGCATATAGTCGATGCTCTCTCAGTATACTCAATACGATGTCAAGATGGGTGGAATGGTCATGTCAAGTGTGAGATTACACCAAGATATCATCCATGAATACTACCAAAAAAGAGTCCAGATAAGGATGGAACACATGATTCATCAGAGCCATGAAAACTGTTGGCGCATTCGTGAGTCCGAACGGCATAACCGTATACTCGTATAGACCATACCTCCTCCTAAAAGCTATGAGAGGTATATCAGATGGTCTAATGCACAGCTGATGATATCCTGATCTCAATTCAATCTTCAAGAACACTTGTGCTCCATGAAGTTGATAGAAAAGATCATCAATCCTCGGCAAGGGATACTGGATCTTGACTGTCAGCTAGTTCAACTTCCGATAATCCACAAAGAGTCTGAGGGTATCGTTCACCTTCTTCGCAAAAAGGACCGGAGAACCCCACAGAGAAGTACTGGGTCGAATGAAACCCTTTCCATGTAACTCCTCTAACTACCTCTTGACCTCCTGCAACTCTGGTGTAGCCATCCTATAAGGTGGAATGGACACCGGGGCTTCTCCTGGAATAAGATAAATACGGAAATCCACCTCACGCTCTGGATGTAGACCTAAAAAGTTGTTCGAGAAGACATCCCTGAAACGATCAACCACTGGAGAGAAATCCGTCTGAAAAGTCCCCTGGTCATCCAGATATAAACTCGCAATTTGGGCTATGATACCACCTATCCCACGATGCTCTAGTCCAGCTCGACTCACCTGAACATCCCATTCTCCCTTGTATATAAACTCTCCGCCCTTTGGTGACGTGAAACTCACCCTACATCGATAGCAGTCTACAAAGGCTCAAAAGGGAACCAACCAGTCCATCCTAAGAATGACCTCATAAGCTGTCATCTCAAAGAAATAGAGGTCCCAAAGGAAGTGACACCCACCAACCTCAAGGGGGTACTCCTTGCACTAAAGCACACTAGCTGTTCTAGTCCCCAACGGAGTTTCTAGCGTCATGATATCAGAAGAAGTAGAAACACAGAGCCCAAGGCTCTCTACAAAAGGAACAGATATGAAGCTATGCATAGCACCTGTATCGAAAAGTACTGAAGATAAGAAAGAAGCAACTAGAATAGTACATCTGACTGTAGAAGGTCTGGGATCCTTCTCTTGCTGGGTTTGTTGCAATGCATATGTCTGCCCAGTGTGGTGGCCCTGCAACATAGCCTGGCTACCCTGAGCTATCCCGACATGCTGCCTCTGAGATCCTGGTGTTTGTATACCATGTCCACGACCACTATCTCTGCATGCATGACCTGACGTATTCCAGTTCCATAACTGGTAAGAATCCACTGGTCCTACTCCCGTACGCAGAGTCTGCACAGAACCCCTCTCACTAGCCATCAGTGGAAACTCCCTACAAAAGCGTTGCAGATGACCCATCCTGCTGCAAGCTCGGCACTCCACTGGGTCTCGTGGATACTAATGTCTCTTTTTCCACTCTCTACCACACTAGTAGCACATGACCTGGCCACCTGAAGCATTCTTCTGATTGGTACTGCCACTCTAAGAGAAGTCCATATGTCTATTCCTTTTTCCAGTAGAAATAGTACCAGTAACTCGTGATGAACCACCCTGGACCACACCACTAGATTCCCGAAGGTTTCACTCTGTAATCAGCACCTGATTCACAATATCATGTACTGAAGGAAACCTGAAAACATTCACCAGTACCCGGATGTCATAACGAAGACCATCCTCAAAATGTCTGGATCTCAGTGTCTCATCACCCACCAGTATGGGTGCAAAGAGATGAAGCTTGTTAAAATGAGCAGAATAGTCCATCACCGACATAGCACCCTGTTGTAGATTCATGAACACTCGAGATCAATCTACCCTCAGCATCTCTGGGAAGTACAAGTCATAGAAGACAGTCTGAAAATCCTCCCACGCCATGTCTCTGTGATGCTCTGACTGGGTGGTAACATCCCACCAACTCTTGGTGGAATCACGCAGTATGTATGTCACGATCTTGACCCTCCACCCTGGAGGTGTCTCAAGATGCTCAAAAATAGTCTGCATCGATCCAATCCAAGACTTCGTAGCCTGTGGTCCTCTATCCCCCGAAAACGTAGGTGGATGCTACTACTGGAAGATATGAGTCAGCTCGGCCATAGATGTGGTAGCCTGTGGTGCTCCCTGAAAGGTATGCATGAACCGCAATAATCCTTCACAGAACTGCGCCTCTCTGCTGGTGTCAGGTATTGCAGCTGGTGTCGGATCTGGCTCTGCTGGAGGATCAACTGGTAGCCCATATCCCACCATTTCTGGATTATACTCGTTGCCGCTCTCCTGGCGAACAACGCGCAGTCATCTAGGCGTCATGACACTACAAGATCAAAAACACGCCTTAGAACAAGATTATCAAGACCGAAAATGAAGAAAACCAAAAGGAAATAGGAGGAAGAAGGAATTCAAAAGTTGAAAAACAAGACTGCATGGCATGTATACTGACTAGATGGCGTGTACCTGACTTCTCTTCCCCTGCCCGGGTCCTTCTACGTGGCTAAGCCACACAACTTCCATTTGAACAATACTACACAGTGTGTATATCATCTACACGGCATGTATGGTGTTATTTTCCAATTGCCTGTGTCATTTGTGACATGGCCGACTACTCGTCTTGACACTACGCAGCGTGTTACACCCAAACACGGCATGTACACTACTCTGTTTCCCCGACACACAGATAAGTCCACACGGTCTATCCTCAGACAAGACTACATTGTGTGTCCCATGAGTACATGACGTGTACTAGACGAGCTTTGCCGACCCGTGTTGTCAGTTACACGGTTGGATACATGGCTCAACCTACACGGTGTGATCTATATATAGACGGCGTGTACTCGAAAGGATTACCCTGACCCATGTTGTTAGTTACACGGCCGGGTTCCCAGGTCACACTACATGACGTGTTCCTCAGTGGACACGGCGTGTATGTCTTATGTTTTCCTCCGCCCGTATTGTTAGTTACATGGAAGACACCGGTTCAATACTACACGGTGTGTATAGAAGCTACACGGCATGTTCGCCCCAAGAATTTCCCTTCCCCGTGTCGCCGCCCACACGGTTTGTGATATGGGTAGAGACTACACGGAGTGTACTCTGGGTACACGGCGTGTACTTAAAAAGTTTATTTTTCTTCCCGAATAGAAGAACATACATGGAATGTCTACAGTACTACATGGCATGTATACTAGTTTTCCAGACAGTATGCCTCAGAAACATCCCCGGAACCCAAAAAATACTACAAAACAACACCTAAGTTCCAAATTCTGATCCCTGAGGGCCCATACTCCACACGAATCAAAGTTTGACATCTTATCTGTGTTATAACAAAATAATAAGTCAATGATCCACCAAATTCCAGTAAATAGTGGCCCATAATCCCCAAAAACCAAAGTTTGGCGGCCATTCTTTTAACAAGTTCACACAATAATACCCTCTGAAACAGTAGGTATCTATCAAGCACCTATCACAACTGCATGATTTTCTAGCACAGTATCTACACAACAACATGAAATTTCTAATGCACCTACATGGAATGGAACTATGAATGGCATGTGATTTCTAGCCTGTGCTTAAATGATGCATGAGATGGAATACCCTCATCTAATCAGGTTTTAACTAAATATAACCCATGAATAACATATAAACAGCACAATACAAGTGCATCACCCAACGGTGAAAATCAATTCAACTGTAAAATTGCGATATCAGAAAAATTGCAATACGAGGTAAATTGGATTTTCCCTATACACGGGTTAGCTACGCCCAGGCACAGCTCATTACCAACTACTGTTCCGTCCTACCCCTGACTAATGCTCCAAATAGTAAGTCAAAGAAAATAACCTTCCTCTGATACCACTTTTTAACATCCCGGTTCCGGGTGCCACTCAACGGGTGCCCCGAACCGGGTTCACCACGTGACCTCAAGCGCATTCCCCCAAATGCCAGAGGCTGCCAACTAGAAGCGAGGGCCGAGGTCTGATAGTGGGGAAACTATGCCCTCATTTGTCAAAGTGTAGCACAGTAGAATATAAATAAATATACAACAACAGCAGAAGTAGTAAACCATACACAATCGAAATTAACAACTGCAGTAGATGTGACCAACTAGTATATAAAATGATGAAACATTCCTCAATACTATGAAAGTATCTAGAACATGTTACACAACAGTACAATTCAATAAAGAGTACAAGTAGAGAAAAGAAAAACATAACAGCCAGTGGCATCGTGAGCCAATGCTCGGTCTCATGCTCTCCTACACCTTAGCAGAAATCAATTGCATGTATAAGGACCCTTTCCCTAATCTACACCTACAGAAAAATAATCTGTTTGGGCAGAAAAGTGTGACCCAAACAGGGGGTGAGAAATATATCTCAGTAGGCACCCACCAATGGCCCGTTCTCAAATGTGTGTAAAACATGCAACAATAGTGTGCAGTAGTAAAATCCAATAAAGTAAGAAGTACTAAAAATTAACTAACTTAACCAATCATATTGCCATTTTAATATCCATTTAATAATTTAATTTAAAATATCACCATAGTGAATATTCTAAGTAAACAGCTAATGACCTCAGACATGTAAACCCCTACCTTCGAGTAAAGAGTATCCAGCACAAGAATCTGTCCACAGACACACGGACATTTCCCACAGGCGTAAGACATGTCGCCCATGGGCATAGAATCAGCTGCCAACAGGCATGGAAGAAGTTTCCCACAGGCTAAATAGTATAGTGCCCACAGGAAAAATAACAACACCACCCTCAGGAAAACAGGTAATCGGGCCATTCCCAATAGGTAAAAAAACTATGTACATTCACTACAAATTCAATTACTCTCAAGGAAATCTTATAATTATTATAAAGGCACACCCTCGGGTATCCTGGACAAACGGATAAACAGAGGACCGCACCCCCTGGGGTGGTCCTGGATCCAAGAACAATTTCAACAAGCATTTTTTTTATCACAATTAATTACTTATTCAATTCTAGGTAATTAAAATAGCTATGGCCTCAGCCACACGACACCCTAATGTCAGTTTGTGGCACCAAAAACACACAACAACGCATGACAGTTGGAAATAAACACCAAGACACCTACCTTAAATGTCAACGAACGTTATACATGAATGCTGATTCCCGAAACGCCCAAGAATAACGTAGATCTGACAAATAAAGAAACTCTATTAAAACATAAATAAATCCCTTTAGAGGAAGAATTGTCAATAACTTCTTATAGAGAGTGGAGGGATTACCCGTGCGGTTCCAACGAGATCGTCCGAGGCGAAAACGAATTCCCGACGCGTTCCTGGCGGATATCCTAAGATTCGGCCGTCCCACCCGAGCTCTCTTCCCATTCTAAGCCTTCCCTGTGAATAGGGGAGGCTACTTCCCATTTTAAGAAAAAAAAACAAAGTACATGACTTGTACTTCTGAGTACACGTAGTGTACTTCCCAATTTTTAAATTTTTCCTCTGGCGGCTTCCTGCCAGCGTGGCACTGTTCACCTGCTGACATGACTACACAGTGTGTCTTCACAAGTACACGGCGTGTTCTGCCCTACATCTGGCCACCGCCTTACTATTCTCATGCCGACTAACTACATGGTGTGTAAAGGACCACTACACAGCATGTAGTCGGTTCCTACACCCTTCATCCCTGACACGGCTACACGCCATGTGTACTAATTCCACACAGCCAAAAGTACACGGCGTGTGGGAAAAGTACACGGCGTGTACTTTCCAAAATTGGGATTTTTCCCCATTTTCCATATTTTCTCAAAAACACTTAAGGAAAAGAGAAAAGAAGAAGCTCGTACCTTAAAAATAAGAATCGGGTTCTTACATAAGGTATATCAATAATGATATTTTTGGAAATGTTAATTTTATATTTCCTAATATGAAAGTTAATTTTCATGATCATTTTATATCTACTAGTAACATAAAATAAAAGAATATAAATCATGGTCTGTTGAAAAATTTTAATTGTATATATCATATAGAAATTTTAACAATAAAGAAAAAAGAAAAATGAATATTGTTTAAAATACTAAAGAATATTAAAATTATTATGTGATATCCGAGTAAACTTTTATGGTGCAATTAATTAAAACATAGAAAGTTTCATGGATTTAAATCTCATGAATCATATATTCTAATAGAGTACTTTCAACCCCTGTTTTTTCGGTAAATTATTACCTGAAAAAGTAAATACAGTTAGAATTAACTTATTAACCTCTTTATAAAAAATTTTAAAAAAAATATAAATCCAATTAATTTTTAAAAACATTAAAAAATAATTTTAATGACACCTTTTCATTTATATAAGTTATTCCAACATTGTTTTCCATAACGATAATTCATTTGACTATTTATTTTGTCGAGAAAGAAAAACTTGGAGGATCTGTACATTATTGATGGATGTATAAAATTCTGAGCTACATTAATCTTATTAATTCCTCATTGATGAATTCTAATCAATAAAGTCATTGTGTAAAAGAATTCATTTGTTTTATAAATTTTTTCCATCAAGTAAATACAACTTTAAAAGTCATAAGTTATGAATACAGCTCCTCTAGAATGATATTTTTCAGAAGGTTACCAAGAATAAGATTTCATGAACTTCAATTATAGGTTTTTTTGATGAAATCGAGACATTATTAAAATATCGTATACATGTTGATAACATCTTAAAAAATATCATTCTGAAAAAATAATCGTTATTCTTTCAAATTGTTGGTTAACTGATCTGAAAGGGTTTATATTTTCCACTAACCAAATTGGTGTAAATAAAATCACATAGATATGTGTTACTTAATAGTTATATTAGATATCCATTATTTGAATAATTGAGTTTTCTAAAAAATATTTGAATAAATTTTAAATATTGAATTAAGATGAAAATAACAGAAGTGGTTAGTAGATATATTTTCTATTTACTTTCACATCATTTAATTACATACTAAAATTCAGAGTAGTAATTTATTTTATTTATTTTATATAGATAAAAATATTTTATATCATATTTTTAGATCATTAATTCTTATAATCTAGATGAAATTTTAAATTATTTAACTGTTTTGGATTGAATTCCTCCATAAAATAATAATAAATTTATTTATTATGAAATTAAAGGCCCCAAATTGCATACAATTGATCATTAATATGTCTTCAAAACTAAAAACATTTGTATAGTTTTGATTTTATATATTGGATACAATGGAATTTTTTGTATAAATAATCAAATTAAACTTTCATGGTAAGTATTTTTTTAATTCATGTGGCTTGTTATTCATTGGGGTATAAATAAATATTGATTATATTATTATTCTTCCACATTTTTTCACTTGATCCCTACCAATTAGCTCAAATATTATGGCCTTTATCTTATCAACACAAGTAAATAATAGTATATTATACGGATGATGAAGTAAATTAAGGTTACATAGTTTAATAAACTTAAAATAGATATAATTTATAATATTAGTGAAGAGGTGGAGGTTGAATTTTATTATAGTGAACGTCATAAAAATACAAGCTTTTTCCTTGATAATATTGAATCGATAGAACATGAAATGGTGGGTGAAAATAAATAGGTTATCTAATCACTGTAGATTAAAAAATATATAGAAAATTATTATTATGATGATTGAAAGTAAAAAAATATACAATTATTTTATATTATAATTTTATAGCATTAAGTGTTTTTCAGTTTTTAGTGGATAATTTTTTTAAAATATCTTATAAGTTCATTTTATGTAGGTAATTCACTATATTAAAAAAATTAATGTTATATATAGAGGTTATTAAAAATAAGGTTAATTAAAATGATGATAAGTGAAGAAATAAATTGGTAATGTCACTATAATTCTTTAGTGTTATATTATATTTATCTTATAAAAAATTTATATCATAATTCATTATTTAATATGTTATTATACTTTTTAATGAAAATATAATAAAAAAGTTTTTTTATAGTTTATAATTATTTTACTTTTTTAGATTTGTTTTTCACATAAATTTTGTTCTTACTATCTTTTGATGTTGTAATTTCACAGATAAAAACCTTTTAACACCCCATAAGATCGACATCTCAGAGCACACCATCACTATCATAATATTTAGTTTATTTAATCAATTTCATGATATATGAGACTATTAATAATCCATTGGATTCCCTAAAATATGTTCTCAGTCCAATAGTTTATGCACCTATAGTGGGAAACAAGTTGGTCAGCCCATATTCTCATGGATATTAGATATTTTCTATAATATGCATATGGTGGAATCCTTATTCCATACCATGATAACTATTGTTTATTAAACTCTATGAATGTATCCTAATCAAAGGCTGGAGTCATCTATAAGGAAATTTTATAACACTCACAATCTTACTTTTCATTTTTATATTTTAGTGTTTTTTATTTTTTAGGGAAAAACGTGAAATATGGAAATAGATTTTGAAAGTGGAAAAAAATACAAAACAAGAAATATAAATAAAGATTATTCTTAATTGTGTTAACCCCTATGATTTTTCCATGTTCTAATATAAAATCAATTTTAGATATTTAAATTTCACTTAATAATCTATTAAATTCTATTTATAAATTACCTTCCTTTTTGTAAAGTGTTAAATTAATATTCTATAAAGAACTCCTTTTCAGACCAGAAAATATATCCTCCACTATTGGATCCCTTTTCATTTTAAACAAAATAGTATAGATTCCTTAATATGTTATATATACCTAGATACTCATGAATATCTTCTTCCTCATGGTATGGATTTGTATAAAGTTTCCTAGGGGATGTATCCATGTGTGATTCTTCGAGGATCTACTATTAGTTGTTACTCTGTTTAAATAATCCCATGAACCTCATCTTATTTATGGATTAATAACATGGGTAAGGTTACCTTAGAAATTTTTCAATTTATTCAAATAGTATAAATAAAATATGTACTTCGTGGATGAAATTATATTCATGAATATCACATAATTTAGAAATAAATACCATAGAAACCATAGATTTTCACTAAGATTATTATTTATTCTAGAGTAGTTGCAATCCTTAAATTGATTATTCAAGTTATTTTCTTGAATTTCATATGGTTTTGATCCATGTGTATATTATCCTAGAGGTGTCACTACAATTGATTTATATGTGTTTAAGATTAATCTAGATGTGTTTTCATGTGTAAAAATATATGTTATTTCCCCATATAAGTTGTATAGTTATAAGGTTGTTTTTTTGATAAGGCTAGGAATTTTTTATCATATATTGAATGTTACATCCCTATCATACCATGGTGCTACCACTTGTCAATCCTCTTTGGGAAAGTGACACATTTCTTATGTGATCCCAAGACTATTTTCCTCATGGGTTTCTGATCTGAGAAAACTTTCAAAAGATTATCCCATGGTATGGATGGGAAACCTATTTTTTCTCAACAAAATATTTATAAGAAAAATAGTCTTTGATTAGATAAATGTATCATGTGATATTTTTTTAATCATACATCATCATTTTATTTCCCACATTATTGTTATTAGATATTTTATTCTCTTGTATAAATGAAATATTAGAAAAATAAGAACATCAAAACCACCTATATTAATATATTATTTTATCCAAATAATTTCCAAATGAATAAATTGTAATGTCCTAGAACTTTTGTTTAATATATGTAAAACATTTCCTCTATACTTTCCTTAAGGTTGTTATAGTTGATCCATGCATTGTTGAATCATTGTGGGATTTGAGTATCTATTGGGGGACTAATTTTTGTTTGGGGTTCCTTCCTTCTAAAATAAGAAACACCACAACTTAGGTGTTTTTTGTGGTGTTCTTTGGGTTCTTTCGGGAAAACATGCAATGAGAATACGAATGGAGTGGGAATAATCATGGGAATAGATCATTATATGTCCCTCAATAGAAAACATATTTTGTGTCAACCCCACACCTATAGTCAAGGGTGGATTGAGTAAAAATGGGAAAATTATCATCATCACACCATAGTAAGAATCGATATTGGGCAGGGAAGTTCAACAACACCATGGTCATGGTGAGGCCTTGGGGGAGAGTGTGCCAGTGTTCATGTGGAGCTAGAAAATAATGAAACTATTTTCCTTATTCTTGATTCTCATACATTTAAAATCGGATATATTCTTATGGTGACCTTAATCTAGATGAATTCTATTTTATCCTTGGATGAACAATGCAAACCCTCTTTGCATTATGTTACTACCTTATAAAACCATAATTCGTATTAAACACATTCTTGGAAATTTCTAGAATAATAAAACCATGGAAGATAATGTCTTTTTTTTGTTGAATCATAATTGTGTGAATATCACCACTTCTTCTAAGTTTTCCATTATAGAACTGATTAATTTATCTTTCCTCAACAAGACTAAGTTTATACAGTTGACGATGTGGGATGATCGGTAAGTGTCCATTCTACCCTTGGATTGATTCTTCCATGATTATCTCTCTAGAACGATTGATATTATTTTTTTGAAATGGAACTAGGATTTTGTGTTGTGATAGATTTATTTTGTTAGTGTAAAAATGTTACTCCAGTGATGATGCTCTTAATAGAGATTGGTGTTGATGTTTGGAAGCTTGAGGTAGGATGTTTCATACCATGTAGCGGGAATGTGTGTAATTTTTTTTATTAAATGAAATTGTTATTTTCTATCGTTAGACCATTATTGAATTCGATCTCTTAGGTTTTTGTATCCCATGAGACCCATACTTGAGTTTGATAATGTTCATGTGTGTGTGTTTCTCGTAAGAACCATGTTTGGGTTTGATTACATGTGTGCGTGTTTGTTTGGAAATTTTTTCTCACTATTTAAATGCAAGTTTGTGCATCCTGATATATGTGATTGATATAATTACACTATCGCTATGTTGTGTCTTGGAATACTCTTTGTTTTTGTTGTTATTTGCATCGTACCAAAGTGAAAAGTTCACCCATCATGGGTCAACATCCCTAGAGGTGGAGCATGTTTATATGTTGCAAGTGAATCTATGATAGGATTGGGTTAGAAAATAAGTTATTATGGACTTCTATCCTAGCCTAGAATTCGTTATGGTCTTAAGTAATCTGACTTGAGAGGCAACATTGGGTCATGATGGTAATTTAGGTCCTAACATAGGAAATAGTGTCAGGATATAATGACATTATTGCCTCACTCGATATAGTATCATATTGGTTGGTATCGAGGCTAGACTCTATATCCTTATAGTAATTTTAAGATAAGTGGGGTGACCTTATGGTCAACCATATTTTAGGACCTCTTTTATGACTACTTTTTCAGAACAGAGAGAATGAAATTACAAGATGGTGTTAGTGGTGTCTTGGTTAGTGCACAACCTCTCAATGCATGATTGTATGTTAATTTCTCAAGCATTTATTTTTATCATGTTATAAATTCATATGAATGTTCAATCATGTTAAGAACATGTTGGTATTATCCAACTAGTTTTATACTCACAACCAACATGGTCATATCAATGTGCATGGAAATTTCATGGTTAGTGATGCATGAAAGAAAAAGGACAAAGTGACATGGATTTAGGAGAGAGAGTGTGGTGTTCATAGGTTGTACCAGGATAGACTCTAAAATGACACTATGGTATTTATTTAATTTCATATAATTTCACACACTCTTATTTGAATCAAAAACATTGGTTGTCCTTGGATTATTTTTTAGAATGACTTTAGATGATATCTTTGGAATTTTTTATTGTAGTGCTTTATTTATTTAGACATTTTATTATTTATACATTCCCTCGAAGATACTCAGGGTATTGTCTCCCCACTGATGAATTTCAGTGTCCGGCCCCAGCCTCAAAAATTACATAATCTTGAGTTAATTTAAGAATTCACATTGATGATCTTTTCAGGATTATAGTTTTATAGATTTTTTCCATAACTAAAACATTACATCTCAAATATTACAAAGTAGACACTTCTACTCCATAAAATTTTTTCACAACAATAAAACTCCTTAAAAAACAAGATTTATTTTCTTGATATAAATTCTCATGAATTATTCCTTTATCGTACCCATCATTATATCATATGAAAAAACATTTCAAAAACATGGAATAACCTTAAAAAACTCAATAAGGGTTATAAAATAAGGAAAAAATACATTAGTCCTTAAATACATACAAATCAATGAACTCATACTTTTCAATCATAAAACATATGATCTTTAACCTACCTCATAAAATCATAATATTTATGAATAACACGTAGAAATCATAAATCCAAAAGGTAACTTGTGGCATCCATAACATACTAACATTGTAGCTTTCATATCTACATAGGGAGTTACATTTGGAATACCTATCACTGTATATTCCATAAATATCTTAGGAGAAACATTATATTTTACCTCGAGGACTTTACACAATGCATTAGAGATCTATCTTATGCTCACCCACCCTTGGTTTATCACAAAACCACCTGTATATGTAAACAACTCCCAAGAACCATAACATATTAATTACACATAAAACAAGAATGAAGGGAATATAACATTTACACAATGAAATCACAATATATCATATCAATATATTGACATAATGAATGCATTATCAAAACAATTTTCTATAAAAAAATACGTAAAAAGGGTATACGGTATTTATTTTCCTTTTATATCATTACGGATTCTTAAGAAATCCAAATGTCAAATAATACTAGCGGCGGCAGAAGGGTTGTTGGCTCCATGTACATTAAAAATAAACATAAATTTTTTCATTTAGTAAAATTATTCATAGAAAAGGATTCATTTTGAAAATAATTTAATTAAATTGAAAGAAAATATGGAGTAATTATACACCGTAGAAAATAAGGTCGTGTATAAACCAAAATATTCATCAACGAAAGGAGATTGAGATGAAGTCTCTTACCTTGAGTTTTACTTGTCTCATTCGTTCTTTATATTCCAGAATAACAAACATTGGTTAATTTCAACACGATTAAGAACCTTTTTCACTTTTACTATTCATTTTATATAACTTATCATCATTGAATAAAAATTACATAATTATTTAAGTTAATATCGGTTGTTTTTTCGATATTCGGTACTTGAGTTGAAAATGAACTTGATATAATTACAAATTTTCCATATGGTCAAAAATCCATTATCCCCATAATAGTATTCATGATTTAAATATCATATATATCAAGTATATATATTTATTTATAATATTAAATAACTTTTTTAGATAATAAATGAAATGCACCATTCATGGAGACAGTAAGTCGTACGATCTCATGAATGCTACGATCATTTATTTTTCATATTTAATGGAATGAAAACTAAATGATACAAAGGTATATTATAATTACAGTATAATATCAAATGTTATATATGTCATATATTTTCATTAAATCTATCCTTTATATACTCCATGTATGGCATGAACAAGTTATATCACTTTGAGGGGGCGGTGGTAGGCACTTCCTCAAATGAAATTATCGTATTTACACATTATGGAAAACATAATGGTATGTTGTAAATGAACAATATAGTAGAATATAGACAATATAAATATAATATATATAACATTTAAATACAACTCCATCATAATGGCCACCATGATAGGTGGAAGGGGTAAATTGAACAATCATCATTTCATGAGGCAGTAGTTCACCGTACCCATAAACAATATATTTGTATCCATTTAATGGAGGTGTGTGTAAGTGTAGTTCAAATAATTATGATAAAAACATCCTAGTATATTTTTTATATTGTTTTTATTATTTAATTAATTAATAATAAGAGCATAGGGAGTGGAGAAGTAAAATATTGGAAAGGAATTTTAGATAAGATGTTACCTCTAAAATGTGTAACTCCCTTTGATTTGAAACAAAATTCATTCTTAAATGGAATTATTCCAAAGTAATGTCTTCTGGGAGGACTTTAGAGTTGTTGGGAGATTATTTTGGATGAATTTGGATGGGACAAGGGGCTCGAGAGTTGTTAGTTGTGTGGGTAGAGGTGGTGGATTTTTATAAGAGGGAAGAGGGCCACTTTAGGAAAGTCTAGAAATATTTATTTATTATAAATTATATTTGGATTAAAAATGAGTCCAAATTAAGTTATTTAAATTATAATATGAATATAATTATAAATAAAATCAACCCATAATAATTAGACATTTTTTTTATATTTCTTAATCCTTATCGTTTTGATTTAACCCCTTTTTACTCTTACTATTTTATCAAGCATTTAACACTTTGGGAATGAAAATAATTACCAAATAATGAAAATTTCCAATGAAAGAGACATTAACAAAATTTTAAACTTATAAAAACCATTCTTCCATTTTTTTTGAAATTTTATAATATTTAATAAAATCTTCTATATTTTAAAATATGAATTAGGTCAATTTCGACACAATTCATATCAAGACTTTTTTTAAAAACCATAAAAACTTGATTCCTTCGAAAAAAAATCATTAATATAAATATAATATGTAAATATAATCCATAAAATTAGCTTATGGATTCAAAATATTATAATTATGTTTATTTTAATATTTATAATATCATTTATTTGAATCCTTTATTAATGAAGCAATTACTTCATCATCATTGTGTCGTGATTAAATTTATTTATTTAATGTCTAATAATTATAATTAAAATATCACGATTTAGAAAATCTTTTTTTGTTTCTAATTAATCTTTATAGTTGAATAGATCATTTATATAACCCCATATAAATTTTTTTTCTAAAATATAATTGTTTATGTTATTTTTTCTTTATTTTAAATTTATTATTAAAAAATTCCATTATCACACCCAAGTGGATCCATGGGGTCCTAAAATCGACCCAAGTATGACCTTGGTCAGAAATATCTCATCTAATAGAATTATAACTTGTGTTAGGGTCGTTTTATTTTATTATAAAAACATATTTTACCCTTATTTACCATATTTACCCTTTCACCATGGTAAATAAAATAATTATGGAACTTTCTATTCATAATGTCCACAAATAAATGGTACCTATTCACACAATTTGTACCTTATGATTCTAAATATGGAATATATTTTTCAAATTCAAAACACTAAATTTTCATTAAGTAAATTTAAATTAATTCCCATTGTCAAAACCAAAAAAGCATGTCTTTAAGAAGTAATAACTATCAAAAGATTGACATGTGTTTATGTTCGATATAAAAGTGAAATTAATTACAATGACCATACATGGATTAAATGATAATAAATAATCCAATTAAACTTTTAAACCCATTAAAAGAACAATCAAACTATATAAATAAATTAGACGAAAAGGCAGTTTTGAATTAAAATGCAGTATTTTTACTATTCATTAAAAAATAAAATTTATCAGAAAATTTCCAAAAAAAATTATAAACAATAAATTTTGATATCTCTCTTATATAAAAGAAGTTTATTTTTTCAAATAGAATATATAAAAGTGAAAAACACTTTATTTAAAAAGGATTCACCATCAAAAGGTGGTAAACCGAACATTTGAAAATATTAGAGTATTTCATGCTTAAAATCAGATTCATTATTATTTTAAGCCCCTAATATTCATTGGATAAATGTAAAAACATTTAAAAAATAGGTCAAATCATATTGTACTTAGTTCTATTCATTCTTTCTAATATAGCAGCTCGACGTTAACAACCATTTAAAAAAATAACTTTATTATATTATTTTTCTGTATAACTCAATGTTGTGTGCACTATATGATTTCAAAGAAACCAATTGTTGCATGTAGAGTTAATTATCCGAAAAATAATCCCCTTTAATGTAAAAAAAATAATATATTATTATTAAATATTAATTTAAATGAAAATTTATTACTCTATAAATACATGGGATCCTACATCATTCCCCCTTTTGGGAATTGCATCCCTGCAATTCTATTCACTTATCAAATAAATGGGCATATTTATCCCTTGTAGAATTTTCAGATTCTCATGTTTCCTCTTCAACCATATGGTTTTTTTAGAAAACCTTTACTTGATGAATTACTTCACTCTGCAACACTTGTTCTCTACAGTCAAGAATTTGGACTAGTTATTCCAAATAAAAAATATTATCTTCCAACTAAACTACCTCTAGACTAAATGCATAAGATAGTTCTGAAATATACATTATCATCATTGAAACATGAAAAACATTATATATCTATGATAAACTTGGAGGTAAAGGCACTCTTTAGGAAACTGATCAAACTTTCTCCAGGATTTCATAGGGTCTAATGAACATCGAACTCATCTTTCCATTCTTAAAAAAATCCATCACACTTTTCCATGGATAAACATTGAAAAGAAATAATAACCTATGTAAAAAGAGAGATCCTTCCTTAGGTTATCCACATAACTTTTCTTCCTGCTCTGAGCTATTCTCATGTGCTTCTGATTCAACTAAACTTTTTCTACAATATCTTCTACCAATTTTGGTTCCATCCACTTCCTTTCACCTACTTCATCCCAAAAATATGGAGTTAGACACATCTTTACATATAATGCTTCAAATTGTGACATCTATATAATGGAAGTAAAACTGTTATTATAAGAAAACTCAACCAAAGAAATATGTTGGTCCCAAATTCCCTAGTATTCCATTGAATAAGAACAAGGCATATCTTCCATGTTCTGAATTGTTCGTTCTAACAGTCCATCTGATTGCAGATGAAAAGTTGTACTAAAATTTAATTCAATACCCAACAACATATTAAGGCCCTTAAAAAAGTTAAAAGTGAATCTGGGATCCTAATAAAATTCAATGGGGAGAGGAACTCCATGAAAACTGACTATCTCTTTAATATACAATTGAAAAAGTTGATCTAGAGACAGAGTATATTGAATGAGAATAAAATGACTAGATTTCATTAATCAGTCAACAATAACATAGATTTCATTGTTTACTCAATAATTCTTTGATAATACCACTATTAAATCCATGGATACAGTTTCCCATTTCCACTCTGGAACTGACAAAGGCTAAAGTATCCATTTTGGTAATTATCGCTCTGCTTTAACCTATTGAAAAATCAAACATCTCAGGGTAAATTCAGTAGTATCTCTTTTCATTTCATCCCACCAGTAATACTCTTGAAGATATATGTACATCCTATTACTACCAGGATGAACTGACAACAGATAACTATAATCATCAAAAAACAACTCTCTCTTCAACGGTTAATCATAAGGCACACAAAATCTCTTTCCAAACCTCAAAATAAAGTCTTTATCAATTTTAAATTTAATTAAATTACCCTTCTAAACAAATTATAATTTCTTTTATGACTCAAAGCACCAGCCACTTTATTTCCTTTTGATGGATTGTAATGAATTTTTTAATCATAACCCTTGATTAATTCAAGCCATCTTCTCTGTCTCATATTCAATTCATTCTAAGTAAATATATACTTCAGACCTTTCTGATAAGTATATATTTCACACTTTACACCAAGTAAATGATTCCTCTAAATTTTTAATTAAAAACCAACTGTAACTAATTCAAAATCATGTGTAGGGTAAATTAACCCATCATTTTTCAACTAGCGTGAAGCATAACAAATTACCTGATCATTTTGATTAGGAATCAACAAAGTCCTTTCAATAAAGCATCACAATAATAAAAAATTCACCATTTCTGTAAGGTAGTTTCAAAACATGAGCATTCATATATCTTCTTTTCAATTCTAGAAAACATTTATCACATTCTATTGTCTAGATGAACTTAACACCTTTTCAAGTTAACGTAGTTAGTAGACAAGATAACCATTAAATATTTTCAACAAACCTCTAGTAATAACCTACTAACCAAGAAAACTTTAAATTTTAGTTTTATTTGTGGGTCTTGGCCATTCTTCAATAACTTTTGTTTTTGCAAGATCAACGGTTATGCCATCTTTAGAAAAAATGTGACCAAGTAATGAAATTTGTTGTCACCAAAACTCCCACTTGTAGAATCTCCGATATAGTTTCATTTCATTTATGTTTTTCAAGAAAATACTTAAATGACTTTCATTATCCTTTTCACTTTTATAATATACCAAAATATCTCCTATAAACACAACCACTGTTTATCGCCAGATTCAACAAAGATATCATTACAAAAAATTGTTCAATTGTGATTCCGACTATCTGAGGATGCTAATTTAGAAGGTTATTTCCCTCTGTATTCCTTCCCAATATAGCTTCACTATTTCCTCTATAAAAAACCATTCTAAACACAGACATATCCTAGACTAAGCAACATTGTAATCTAAAAAAGCTATATCATTTTAATCTTTACATAATGTAAAAATAATTTATGCACATTTATTTACCAATATCCTAATTCCTAAAGTTATCTAAACTGACCTCTAATACCAACTATAAGGTTCCATCCATAAACATTACATAATCATGAGTTATGTCAAGAATTCACATTGCGTATCACCCGAGACTTTTATGTGAAATATTTTGCTTTTATGTTATATAAATCATCAAACGAATCATTCACTACACACAACACTAGTTTGGCTTGCTTTACATGCAACCGCGGCCTTCCTCGATAGCTTGTGTCGTACGCAATACTGAGTTTCACTAAATAATGATATGCTATTAAAATATTATTAAAACTAGCCGTTATGAATAGTAATAACCAATTTTTGAAATTGTATAAATTTTATTTTTCAAAATGGACTTCATTTTTGGATTCGGAATATCGAAATTATCCTAGGGTGAAATTTTGGTATTTTTCTGAAAACTTTCAATTTTTGATGAATGGTGAAACCACTAAGTGGTAGTTAAAAAAAACAGAATTTTTCATAAAACTTAATTTTACCGCTTCTGTGAGTGGAATTTCAAAAATCAGAGACACGGTTGATGTCAGTAAGTAAAATGTGGTTCAATGAAATGAAAATAATTTTTTTGGTGAATAGTAACTTTTAACTTTTTTTACCACGGTTAAAAGTAAATAGGGTAATTAAGGGTAAAAATTATATTATTATTACCCAAACAAATGTCCTAATTCTATTGGACAAGTGTAATTCGACCAAAAACAACCTTAAGAATAAAATATGAGCATTTAGTCCCACTTGGATTAGATTAGGACATTTATTATTAATTTATTTAAAGAAGGGTTAAAATAGTTAAAATCAAAGTTTAATAAGTAAATCATTTTTAATACGGGGCTATACATAATATAAATTCGAATATAAATATTCATTAGAAATATAAAAAGATTTCCTAAATAATGATATTTTATTTTTAATTTTTAGACTTTAAATAAGTTAATTTATTTATGACACAAAGATGATGCAGTAATTATCTTATTAATGAAATATTGATATAATTAATGTTATAAATACCCAAATAAATGAAATTTGAGACTTTTTATGAATTAAACTAATTTTATAGGTTAATATGACATGTTAGTATTGATTTAAGTAACTTGGTTCGAACTAATCATTCTGTTATGATTTTTACAAAAATCAATTACTAAATAGTGTCAAAATTGACATAAAATAGATTTTAAAACAAATATTATATTTTTAATTGTTATTTTGTTCCTAAAAATCTAATGTTCGGCCAAATGACTTAGATAAGGTTATATATTTTAATAATAAACAACTTGGGGTTTTTTTGGCTTGATGTAGTAAGTTTATTAACCTTATAGTGTAAGAAAACAAGAAGACACGGTAAAAGTTAAATTATCTAACTTAAAGTTAAATCTAAATGATAAGGTTAAAATTGATAACTAAACTTGTCTAAATTCTATTGTATGAGAGGATTTCGACCCCTTCCCAAATTAGCTTCGAAATATATCAACTTGGAGCTATTAAAAACCGAATTTGACTTTATAATAAAATAATATTTTTAGTCATTCCAAAGGTGCCCCTCTCCTCCCTTATAAAAGGGCACCTCCTCCCCCTCTTCCTCACACCACTTTGAGCCTTCAAGCTCGGACAAAACCTACCAATTTCTCCTCTCCACTTCCCTAGAAACATCCTAGAGGTTCTGGTATTCTTCAAAGACCTATTTTATTGCCCTAAAAGGAGGTCTCAAAGAAGCACTCCAAAGAAGAGGTAATGTCCGTTATCGATTCTTTCATCTTTATTTCTTCTTCCACTTATTCTTCTTTAGTTGTTTCATTATGAAGTAATAACATCAGTATCACTCATATACTGATATGTTATTAGAAGTATGAAACAACCCTATTTCACCATCTATCCATCCTACGGAAAAATAAATCACCGCGCGTGCGTACGTACGGAATACCGTCTCCACGACGTGGTGTAATCTATTTTCCACAACCACCTTACTTGAATGGGTATAATGGTGTAAATAATGACTATATATGACTATTATAAAGTGATATTGATTCTGAAATATTATACATACACTCCAATAAAATTCTACGATCATAGGAATGATATCATCACTCGTGCGTACGTACGGAATATCGTCTCCACGATGTGATGCGACTCGTTCTACATGATCTTCATTTCATAATGATTATACAAATGAATTGAATGAATGAATATGATATATTTTACACTAATACCATTCTGGAAATGAAGTATCTATAACCTAAAGAGAAGAATAATAATTTATTCGACAAAACACGCATAAGAACAAAAAGTAATAAACACCCGAATAACAAGTAGTAATGAAATATTACTAATAAGAAGCTAAGAATATGACCATATATGATATCATAACAATAATTATGATTCTATAATAAGTCAATAACATTATTTAAATCATTATAAAGGAGGTTCGGACACTTACGAAGCAAATTGGACCTAAGGTAAGGGAAAATATCACAATCTCATTTTTATCTGAGATTATTTATACTTTGGTATTTACTGGGGTGTATTCTATCATCCACATCCATGTTTCCTAAATATGTAATATTTATATCCTTATACAATAGTTTATATCCAATTTTAACCTTCGGTGAGTTTTTAGTAAAAGATATGAAAGGAATCTTTTGTCGTTTTTCGTACGAGGTGCTTTTTGACTTTTCCGACAAAAGTACGAGAAGAATGTTTTTTTAACTTATACGGCATGAATGGATTTTAAAGAAATATTTCCAAGAATATTCCTCTAAAAGTTTTCATGTTTATTTTTAATCAACTTCTTTTAGTTTAGAATTTTATGACTTTTTAAGAAAGGAAATTTTTTTTTGAAGTAGAAAGGATATTTTCCTCAATAATGGAGTTCAAGTGTTTTATCAAAATTATTTTCCATATAAGATAACAAAGGGTTCTATTTTCATCCCTATTATTACATTTATTTGATTATGTTGTGATGGAATTATTTTTATGAATTCCTTTATCTTATATGAATTGTTTTACGATGTCCCGATGTTTAAGATTCATATTTTTATTACATTGGTTATGCAATGATGTATGATTTATGATTTTGTGGCACACATAAGAATGGTATCATTATGAGATGGGTGCGACCTATATCTCCCTCCAATGCATTGGGTAAAGATTTTATATCTCATGAGATAGACATGGTTGGAACGTTAGGTTATACCGGTTCAGTGAAACAGGACTGAAACGAGGAGTGAACTCGGTTCAGAAATGGACTTTGTCCACTAAAATAGTCTTGGCAATGAGTATTGACTAATAAGAAATGATTCTCTATGATTATGTGTGTATGCCACAAATTTTCATGTTTTATGTTATGATTATTGGGATTCCATTTCACTACTATGATTTATCCCATGTTCTGAAATTATGCTCTCTTTTGCAGGTTAAGATTTCCAAAAGTTATGTTCTTATGAATATGATGTGATTGATATTTCTTTTGTTTACCCTTACTGAGCATTTGAGATCACACTTTTGTATGTTTTCTTTCCCTGGGTCAGGAAGAAGGTTATTAAGTAAGATATTCCAAAAGGGACTATAGATATGATGAAATAAATGGGAGACAGTGTAGATGCTTTATGAACCAGTTGTTTATGTTTCTCAGTTTCTAAAGACACTATACCTATACGGTCCTTTCGTGGGTTTCTTATATGTTGTAATAAGTATGCTTCAATTTTTAATTATTAAAAATGTATGCAAAGTATGGTTCATTATAGTTGGTATCCGAGGGATGGTATAGTCAACCTTTGGAAACTAGGACGTGAAAGCCTTAGTAAGAACCATAAGGATAAGTCTAAGCATAGAACACAATCTTAGTGTTTTAGAAATGGCCATGAATAACCTAGGATAAGACCTTAAGTGTGAAATTTTATTCTAGATTATGTGGTTTTCCTATTATAATTAATTTTTCTCACACTATTCTTCTTGGTTTTAGTCAATGGCTGGAACCCGAAGGAACCGTGTTAATACGGAATGCGACGGGAAATGCAGTGATTGTCCCCCTGAGCAACCAAACGTTATGGGAGTTGGAATGCAAAATCTTTTAGCCATGCTCACACAACTTTCTCAAGCTATGATTCATGCCGGACTTCCAAACGAGCAAAGGAAGGAGCAACATTCTGTTGAATCCTTCATGAGACAGCGTCCACCTTCATTCAGCGGATCTACTGATCCATTAGTTGCTAAACAATGGATTAGTACTACTAAAAAGATATTTTCAGTTCTTCAATGTTCTAAGCATGATAAATTCATCTTAGTAGTGTATCGTTTGGAAGGTGATGCTGATCAATGGTGGAATATTATTAAGAATATGAGGTAAAGCGATGAAATTGAGTCCATGGAATGGGATGAGTTCAAGAACTTATTTTTCAATAAGTACTTCCCTCGTATTCTCCGAACAAAGATGGAGAAAGAGTTTCTTGAACTGAAGAAAAAGGATGATGAATCTGTTGGTACATATGAAGCAAATTTTACATGACTTGCAAGGTAAGCTTCTGGTATTATTATCCAACCTGAGAGTAAGATTGATCGATTCTTTAGTGGCTTAAAACCAAGTCTTCGAAGGGCCTTAGCCATAAGGGACTTCAATAGCTACGAGGAAATCGTTCGATGTGCTCTCAAAGTTGAGATGGAGATTGGAGTAACCCATCAGTCATATGGGTTTGATAAGAAGAGGAAAATGGAATTCAAAGGAAAATCTAAAGAGCACACTGAAAAGAAGATGAGCTTTCCCTTATTCTCAAAGTGTGGAAAGAAACATGGTGGGAGTTGTCTTAAAGGGACAAGTACATGTTTCAAGTGTGGAAAGGAAGCTCATCGGGCATTTGAATTCTGCGATGATGGGAAGAAGTTGTCTTATGATGCAAACAAAGGAAGGGATACACAGAATGAACCTACTACACTTCAATGTTTCAAGTGCAAGGAGATGGGACATTATGGCAATAAATTCCCAAATCCAAGGGTTGATGATTATGGTCGACGTCAACAAACTCTTAAGGCTAAAGACAAAGGAAAGTCACATGCAATTTCTATCAGCGATGTGGAGTACAATAACGATGTGGTGAAAGGTACACTTACCATCCACTATAAAGTAGAAAATGTTTTATTTGATTCTAGATCCACCCACTCTTTTATTTATGAAGAATTTTCTAAGGGTATCACCATATTACCTCAACAATTAGATGTTGAGTTAGTTGTGACAACACCTAATGGCACAACAGTCGCATCAAAAGTTTATAATTCTTCTCCGATCGAGGTTTGTGGGAAAGTGCTTCCTTCCAATCTTGTGATCCTTCCTATAGTGGAATTTGATGTGATTCTTGGCATGGATTTTATTTCTTTATATGGAGCTCATATCAATTTCCAAAGAAGGGAAGTCACATTTCATATTCCAGATAAATCTATGATTGTCTATCAATGAAAGGATGAACATTACCTTCGAGTGGAAATTCCTTCTACCTTATGGGTCTTGATTCCACTAAATGAAGGTTATTTATCTCAAATGGTTGGTGAGAAACTCATGATTAATAATATGCCCATTGTACGGGAGTTTGATGATGTCTTTTTGGAGGAATTATTTGGTTTCCACCAAATCGTGAAGTTGAGTTTTCAATAGAACTCATACCGGGCGCTTTGCCTATTTCAAAGACACCTTATAGAATGGCCCCAATTGAGTTGTAGGAATTGAATAAGCAACTCCAAGAGAATCTTGATAAGGGATTCATACGCCCTAGTGTGTCACCTTGGGGAGCACCTATTCTATTTGTTAAGAAGAAAGATGGATCAATGAGACTCTACATTGATTATCGAGAACTTAACAAGACCACTATCAAGAACAAATATCCTCCCCCACACATTGATGACTTATTTGACCAACTATGCGGAGCTCAATACTTTTCCAAGATTGATCTTCGTTCAGGGTATCATCAATTAAGGGTCAAAAGGGAGGATATACCAAAGACGACTTTCCGTACAAGGTATGGACACTATGAATTTATAGTGATGCCATTTGGTCTTACTAATGCCCCTGCTATCTTCATGGATCTGATGAATAGAGTCTTGGGAGACTATCTTGATCAATTTTTGGTAGTCTTTATAGACGATATTCTTGTCTATTCAAAGAGCAAGGAATAACATGAAGATCACTTGAGAATTATATTGAATACCCTAAGAAAGGAGAAGCTTTATGCCAAATTTACCAAGTGTGAATTTTGGCTTCAAAAAGATTAATTTTTGGGTCACATAATCTCATAAGAGGGGATATCTGTGGATCCAGCAAAAACAGAGGTTATCGAAAGATGGTCGAGACTAACAACAGTGACTGAGATCCAAAGTTTTCTTGGTTTGGCTGGATATTATCGACGTTTTGTGAAATATTTTTCACGATTATCTAATCTACTCACTAAGTTGACTTGTAAAGGAGTTAAGTTTGTTTGGATGGAATAATGTGAAGAGAATTTCAAGGAGTTGAAAAGAAGGTTATCCATTGCACCTGTGCTCACACTACCTTGTAGTGGATAAAGGTTTGTGATCTATAGTGATGCATCCAAGAAGGGATTGGGGTGTTTTCTTTTGCAAAATGATATGGTGATATCTTATGCCTCACGACAGTTGAAAATCCATGAGCAAAATTACCCAACACATGATTTGGAGTAAGTTGTGGTAATCTTTGCATTAAAGATTTGGAGGTATTATCTTTATGGAGAAAGGTGTGACATTTATACTGATCATAAAAGTTTAAAGTATATTTTCACACAAAAGGAGCTGAATATGCGTCAATGAAGATGGTTGGAGCTAATTAAGGATTATGACTGCTCAATCCATTACCTCCCTGGGAAAGAAAACAAGGTGGAAGGTGCATTAAGTCGACAAGACCATGCCAGTTTATCCATGATGAGGATCACAAAATATCCAATATTTATGGATTTACAAAGGATGGATCTTGGAATTATAATGGAAGGGGAAAAATATTATCTTTCTCAAATGAATGTTCATCCATCTATACATGTGAAGATTAAAGAGGCACAGAAAGAAGATTTCGAGATACAAAAAAAGGTATGAAATGTTCCTGAATTCAACCTTGATTGTGATGGGATAATAATGTTTAGGAATCGGGTTTGTGTTCCTCCCATCCCAGAATTAAAGAAGGAGCTGCTGGATGAGGTTCATAGTTCTTCATTATCTATTCATCCTGGAAGCATGAAGATGTATAGGGACCTGAAAGAGTACTTCTGGTGGGATGGCATGAAAAGAGATGTTGCTGAATATGTCTCTCGATGCTTGGTTTGTCAGCAAGTTAATGCTGAGAGACAGAAGTCTAAGGGGATGTTACAACCATTACCCATACCCAAATGGAAATGGGAAAACATCACTATGGACTTTGTCAAAGGACTTCCTAAAACATCCAAAGGCAATAATGCTATCTGGGTCATAGTTGATCATCTTACCAAGTCTGCACACTTCATTGCTATTTGAGAGGATTTATCTCTGGATCAGCTTTCCAGGATATACGTAAAGGAAGTGGTAAGATTGCATGGAGTACCACTCTCTATTATATCTGATCGGGATCCGAGATTTACCTCGAAGTTTTGGAGAAGTCTTCAGCATACTCTGGATACAGAGTTGAGTTTCATCACTGCTTATCATCCTCAGACAGACGGTCAGTCTAAGAGATCAATTCAAACTCTAGAAGATATGTTTACAGCTTGCTCTATGGATTTAAAAGGTGGTTGGGATCAACACCTACCATTGGTGGAATTTTCTTATAATAATAGCTTTCACTCCAGTATTCAGATGGCTCCTTATGAGGCTCTCTATGGAAAGAAATGTAGGACTCCAACTTGCTGGGATGAAGTTGGGGAAAGAAAGATATTAGGACCTGATCTCATTGATGAAATGGAAGAAATTGTCAGATTTATTCAACAACACATAAGAGCAGCTCAGAGTCGACAGAAAAGTTATGCCGACAACCGAAGAAAAGGCCTAGAGTTTGAAGTGGGTGATAAAGTGTTCTTATGAATATCTCCCTAGAAGAGAGTCATGAGATTTGGAAAGAAGGGGAAGTTGAGCCCTAGATATATCGGTCCTTTCAAAATACTA
The DNA here is from genome assembly GCA_963277665.1 of Viscum album. Lineage (NCBI taxonomy): Eukaryota > Viridiplantae > Streptophyta > Magnoliopsida > Santalales > Viscaceae > Viscum > Viscum album. The sequence goes on along the minus strand of OY728127.1, from coordinate 1,516,807,362 downwards.
GATTGTGTCGGAAAGGTAGCTTACCGATTGGCGCTTCCACCGAATCTCTCTCTAGTACACGATGTGTTCCATGTATCTCTCCTGAGAAAGTACATACCTGATCCTTCACATGTACTCAGCTCAGAAGTTGTACCGCTGGAGCAAGATCTTTCTTATGAAGAAAAGCCGATAGAGATTCTGGATCGTAGCAAAAATGTCATACGAAACAAGACCACTCGCTTGGTGAAAGTTTTATGGAGGAACCACCAATTAGAAGAAGCTACATTGGAGCTTGAGGATATTATGAGGGAGAGGTATCCTCATCTATTTGTTACGAAGTGACGAATTTTGAGGGTGAAATTCATTTTAAGGGGGGTAGAATGTAACACTCGAGACTTTTATGTGAATATTTTGTTTTTTTGTTTTATAAATCATCAATGGAATCTTTCACTACACACAACACTAGCTTGGTTTGCTTTACATGCAACCGCAGACTTCCTCGATAGCTTGTGTCGTACACAATACCGAGTTTCACTAAACAATGATATGTTATTAAAACATTATTAAAACTAGTCGTTATGAATAGTAATAACCACTTTTTGAAATTGTATAAATTTTATTTTTCAAAATGGACTTCATTTTTGGATTCGGAATATCAAAATTAGCCTAGGGTGAAAATTTTGGTATTTTTCTGAAAACTTTCAATTTTTGATGAATAGGGAAACCACTAAGTGGTAGTTAAAAAAATTGAATTTTTCATAAAACTTAATTTTACCGCTTCTATTAGTGGAATTTCGAAAATCCGAGAGACACAGTTGATGTCAGTAAGTAAAATGTGGTTCAATGCGATGAAAATAATTTTTTGGTGAATAGTAACTTTTTACTTTTTTTACCACGGTTAAAAGTAAATAGGGTAATTAAGGGTACAAATATTATTATTATTACCCTAACACATGTCCTAATTCTATTGGACAAGTGTAATTCGACCAAAAACAACCTTAGGAATAAAATATGACCATTTAGTCCCACTTGGATTAGATTTGGACATTAATTATTAATTTATTTAAAGAAGGGTTAAAATAGTTAAAATCAAAGTTTAATAAGTAAATAATTTTTAATATGGGGTTATACATAAGACAAATTCGACTATAAATATTCATTAGAAAGATAAAAATATTTCCTACATGATGATAGTTTATTTTTAATTTTTAGACTTTAAATAAGTTAATTTATTTATGACACAAAGATGATGCAGTAATTATCTTATTAAGGAAATATTGACATAATTGATGTTATAAATACCCAAATAAATGTAATTTGAGACTTTTTATGAATTACACTAATTTTATAGGTTAATATGACATGTTAGTATTTATTTAAGTAACTTGTTTCGAACTAATAATTCTGTTATGATTTTCATAAAAATCAATTACTAAATAGTGTCAAAATTGACATAAAATAGTTTTTAAAACAAATATTATATTATTAATTGTTATTTTATTCCTAAAAATATAAGGTTTGGAAAAATGACTTAGATAAGGTTATATATGTTAATAATAAACAACTTGGGGTTCGTTTGGCTTGATATAGTAAGTTTATTAACCTTATAGTGTAAGAAAACAAGAAGACACGGTAAAAGTTAAATTATCTAACTTAAAGTTAAATCTAAATGATAAGGTTAAAATTGATACCTAAACTTGTCTAAATTATATTGTATGAGATGATTTAGACCCCTACCGACCTTATCTTCGAAATATATCTATTTTGAGCTATTAAAAACCGAATTTCACTTTATAATAAAATAATATTTTTAGTTATTTTAAAGGTGCCCCTCTCCTCCCTTATAAAAGGGCACCTCCTCCCCCTCTTCCTCACACCACATTGAGCCTTCATGCTCGGACAACCCCGGCCAATTTCACCTCTCCACTTCCCTAGAAACATCCTTGAGGTTCTGGTCTTCTTCAAAGACCTATTTTAGTGCCCTAAAAGGAGGTCTCAAAGAAGCACTCCAAAGAAGAGGTAATGTCTGTTACCGATTCTTTCATCTTTATTTCTTCTTCCACTTCTTCTTCTTTAGTTGTTTCATTATGAAGTAATAACATCAGTATCACTCATATACTGATATGTTATTATAAGTATGAAACAACCCTATTTTACCATCTATCCATCCTACGGAAAAATAAATCACCGTACGTGCGTACGTACGGAATACCGTCTCCACGCCGTGGTGTAATCTATTTTCCACTACCACTTAACTTGAATGGGTATAAAGGTGTAAATAATGACTATATATGACTATTATAAAGTTATATTGATTCTTAAATAGTATACATACACTCCAATACAATTCCACGATCATAGGAACGATATCATCACTCGTGCGTACGTACGGAATGTCGTCTCCAAGATGTGATGCGACTCGTTCTACATGATCTTCATTTCATAATGGTTATATAAATGAATTGAATGAATTAATATGATATATATTACACTAATACCATTCTGGAAATGAAGTATCTATAACCTAAAGAGAATAACAAGAATTTATTCGACAAAACACGCATAATAACAAAAAGTAACAAACACCCAAATAACAAGTAGTAATGAAATATTACTAATAAGAAGCTAAGAATATGACCATATATGATATCATAACAATAAGTATGATTCTTGAATAAGTCAATAAAATTATTTAAATCATTATAAAGGAGGTTTGGACACTTACGAAGCAAATCGGACCTAAGGTAAGGGAAAATATCACAATCTCATTTGTATCCGAGATTGTTTATACTTTGGTATTTACTGGGGAGTATTCTATAATCCACATCCATGTTTCCTAAATATGTAATATTTATATCCTTCTACAATATTTTATGTCCAATTTTTCCATTCGGTGAGTTTTTAGTAAAATATATGAAAGGAATCTTTTGTCATTTTTCGTACGAGGTACTTTTTGACTTTTCCCACAAAAGTACGAGAAGAATGTTTTTTTAACTTATACGGCATGAATGGATTTTAAAAAAACATTTCCAAGAATCTTCCTTTAAAATTTTTCAAGTTTATTTTTAATCAACTTCTTTTAGTTTAGAATTGTATGACATTTTAAGAAAGGAAAATTGTTTTTGAAGTAGAACCGATATTTTCATCAAAAATGGAGTTCAAGTGTTTTATCAAAATTATTTTCCATCTAAGATAATAAAGGGTTCTATATTAATCCCTATTATTACATTTATTTGATTATGTTGTGATGGAATTATTTTTAAGAATTCCTTTTTCTTATATGAATTGTTTTACGATGTCCCGATGTTTAAGATTCCCATTTTTATTACATGGGTTATGCAATGATGTATGATTTATGATTTTGTGGCACACATAAGAATGGTATAATTATGAGATGTGTGGGTATAAATCCTCTCAACCAATAGGTTTTAGACAAGTTTAGGTTACTATTTTACGCTTATCATTTAGATTTAACTCTAAGTTAAATAATTTAACTTTTACCGTGTCTTCTTTTTTTCTTACACTATATGGTTAATAAACATACTATAACAAGATAAAATAACCCCAAGTGGTTCATTATTAATATATATAACCTCATCTAGGTCATTTGGTCTTACCTTATATTTTTTGGAATAGAATAACAATTAATAATATAATATTTTTTTAAAAAACTATTTTATGTCGATTTTGACACTATTTGGTAATTGATTTTTGTGAAAATCATAACAGCATGATTATTTATAAAAAAATCTAATTAAATCAATAAAAACATGTCATATTAACATATAAAATTAGTTTAATTTATAAAAAGTCTCAAATTACATTTATTTGGGTATTTATAATATGAATTATGTTAATATTTCATTAATAAGGTAATTACTTCATCATCATTGTGTCATAAATAAATTAACTTATTTAATGTCAAATAATTCTAAATAAAATACCATTAATTAGGAAATATTTTTATCTTTCTAATGAATATTTATAGTAGAATTTATCTTATGTATAACCCTATATTAAAAAAAATTAGTTATTAAACTTTGATTTTAACTCTTTTCACTCTTCTTTAAATAAAATAATAATAAATGTCCGAATCTAATCCAAGTGGACCTAAATGGTAATATTTTAACCCTAAGGTTATTTTTGGTCGAATTTAACTTATCCAATAGAATTATGACATGTGTTAGGGTAATAATAATATAATTTTTATCCTTAATTACCCTATTTACTTTTAACCGTGGTAAATAAAAGTAAAACGTTACTATTCACCAAAAATTATTTTTATCTTATTGAACCACATTTTACTCCTTGATATTAACCGTGACTCTTTTATTTTCTAAATTCAACTCACAAAAGCTGTAAAATTATGTTTTATGTACAATTACAAATGCTCCTAGGAGGTGGGTAAAAGACGGTCAAAAAGTTCAATAAAATTTTTATATATCTATATAATTATAAAATGACTCCAATGAATTACATTGAACTTATATATGTATTATGTATCTATTTTGACCTAAAATAAATTTAAATAAAATAAATAATTATTTAAATAAAAATTCGGTTTTAAACTATAGCTCGGTGTTTTTCACTATTCATCAAAAATTGAATGTTTTTAGAAAAATACCAAAAATTCACCCTATATTAATTTCATTATTCCGAATCCAAATATGAAGTCCATTTTGAAAGATAAAATTCATAAAATTTCAAAAAGTGGGTATTACTATTCATAAAGGCTAGTTTTTATAAAATTTTAATAACATATCATTATTTAGTGAAACTCGGTATTGCATACAACGCAAGCTATCGAGGAAGCTTGCTCTACAGTGCAATACAACCAAGACAGTGTTGTGTGTAGTGAATGATTCCTTTGGTGTTTCGTACAACATAATACATAAAAACAAAATATTTCTCATAAAATCTCGGGTGTTACAATCACCAACTTTGTCATGTAAATGAAAAATGTTTGAAAAAACTCTGTCAAGATGGTTACTTAGACTCTTATGATCTAAACCCACTTGATAGATTTCATGATTGTTTACAAGGGAAAATGACCAAACCACCATTTGGTAGATAGGGTGAAAGGTCCACAAAGATTCTAGGATTGGTACACACTAATGTGTGTGGACCATTTCATGAAGTGTCTAGATGTGAATATTCTTACTTCATAACTTTTACTGATGGCTTGAGTAGATTTGGCTATATTTACCTGATGAAGTATAAGTCCATGATTTTTTAGAAATTAAAGGAACTAAACAATGAAGTATATAATTAGATAAGTAAAAATATAAAGAATCTTTGTTCAAGCTCGAGGTAGATAATAACTTAACCAAGAGTTCATAAATTTTTTACAATATTTTGGGATTCTATCTCAACTCACTACACCTTATACATCACAGTGTAATGGTGCTAGAGAAAGGAGTAATCATACCTTGTTGGACATGGTAAGGTCTATGATAAGACATAAAAATATTCTATTATCCTTTTGAGTATATTCATTATAAATTGTGTCATACACATTAAACTGAGTACCAACTAAAGTAGAAAATGAAATTCCCTTTAAGCTAAGGAGTGGAATGAAACCCATTCTATCGCATACACATGTATATGGTTGCAAGGAATTTGTTAAGGCTTTCTCGGGAAACAAAATAGCACCTTAGGGAACAAAGTGAATATTTATAGGGTATCCCATCGATACAAATGGATACTTACTATACAACCCCTCAAACAAGAAAGTTATTGTTCTTAGAAAATCCATCTTTCTTGAGAGGGAGAACATCCTCAAAAAAGGATAGTGGGAGAAAGATTGAATTCAATGAAGTTGATGCTCAAGATACATATGAGTTAGTTTATGAACAAGTTCTATAGGTCCCCATGGAAGAAGTAGTTCCTAAAACACAAATATTGTGTAGGAGTGTAAGAGAGGTAAGGGAACCAAAGAGAAATGGTTTTCTAGTCACCAAGGATGGTGATACATTATTGTTGGAAAATGATGAACTTTTATCCTATAAGGAGGTAGTAGAGAGATCAGAAGCTACAAGATGGCTAGAAGATCCAAATTCTATGATGGATTCCATGTATCATAACCTAGTTTGGGTTCTGGTCAATACACCAGTTGATGTAAATATTGATGGATGTAAATGTGTATTCAAGAGGAATCTAGACATGGAAGGTAAAGTAAGTACCTATAAAGAAAGGCTAGTGTCTAAAGGGTTTAAACAACATCAAGGAATTGACTAAAATGAAACCTTTTCACTAGTTTACATGTTTAAATCCATGAGAATCATATTTTCCATAATATATTACCATGACTAAGAGATTTGGAATATGGATGTCAAAAATGAATTCCATAATGGGAACCTTTAAGAAGATATCTATATGAAAAACCATAAGGGTTTGTGACCCGAGGTGATTCCAAAAGGATTTTAAAGTTATAAATATCCATTTATGGATTGAAAAACATCTAGTTTATAAAACATTAATTTTTATGAATCTACAAAAGAATTTGGTTTCATTAAAAACGAATTTCTTCCATGTATTTATAAAAGGTTTAGTGGGAATGTTTTTTTATCCTAGTAGTATATGTTGAAAACATAATACTTATTAGAAATGACAGATTAGTCTTATAATATATTAAGGACCAGTTGAACAAGTGCTTCTCCATTAAGTACATTGGTGAAGAATCCTATATTCTAGGGATTAAGATCATTTTTGATAGATGTAAGAGGCTTCTTGGACTAAGAAAAATTATATACATTGACCAGATAATAGAGATATATAATATGGAACAATCTAAGAGGTTATTGGATCTATTGGAACATGGTTTACGTATTTCTATGAAAATATGTCCCTAGGCACAAAAATAGAAAGATATAATGAGTAAGATCTCATATGCATCAGTTATAGGATCAATCATGCATGTCATGTTATATACTGGACTTGATGTTGCTTATGCATTGAGCATAGTAAGTAGATATCAAGAAGATCTGGGAGAATATCATTGGACTACTATTAAGCCTATATATAAGTATCTAATAAGAAAGAAGGATATTTTTTGGGTGTATAGAGGAGATGACGATCTTGTCATCAATGGTTATGTTGATGGTAGTTTTCAGATATATTATAATAATCTAAAGTCACAATTAGGATATGTTTTCAGTCTCAAAGGGGGATCTATGAGCAGGAATAGTTCAAAGAATCTAGTTGTTGCTGATTCTACAGTGGATTCTAACTGCATAGAGACTTATAATGCATACAAAAACCAATTTTAATTTGGAACATTTTTCAATAGCTTGAAGGGGTATATGGTAGTAAATACCCTTACATTCTGTTGTGATAATACTCTAGTGGTGAATCTTGAAAAAGTGCCAATGTCACATCAACAGACAAATAATATACTCCAAAAGTATCACCTCTTGAGTGATGTTTATCAAAGGGGTGAAGTTATAGTGAAAATATTATCCATAGAAGATAACATGGAAGACCCCCTGACTAAAGACCTATCTTAGCAAAAGCATGAGTATCATTTGAGAGCGAACGAACTGAATGTCATTAATAGTTGGCTCTAGTGAAAGTGGGAGTTTATTGGAGTTGGTTCCCTAAAAACTACATATTTTGTACTTTTGATAAATTTTATTCATGGTTTTTAATGTTAATAAATTATTTATCACATAATGATTATTCTTATATATAACATTTAATGTGATAATGTCTTAAGAGTAACTATCGCACTAAAATGTTATAGTAGATCCTTACTATAATGAGAACCTGAATGTTCTATGACACTATTCTTGAATATATGTTCTCTAGCCAGATGATATCATTTGAGGGACACAAATTATACAGGCTATTAGGGCTGGAGACTCATAGGACTTTGAGGCACCTACACATGGTGTATGTCCTTAGTGATATCTATTAGGATATTATGAGAATGAGACCTGACAGTAGAAAAACAACATTTATAAGTGTTATTGTATGTTTCTATATATGGACATGTTTATTGGTCCTTAAACATTAAGATTATTATTAATGGATATTATGAGTCATGCACTTACATGTGTTGATGACAACTGTGATGACAGATGTTCGTAGTGAGGTATGATATGTTAGGTGTGTCATGAGTAATATTGCATTAATGAATAATGAAAGAAATTATTTATCCCTTATATTCATTAATAGAATATAATATCTCATTCCCTTTTATGAAAATGATATAGCCTAAATAAATCCATGGCCATGGTGTTCTATAGGCAATTATTGTTTCCAGAAAGTACAAGAAAGAGATATCGAGCATATATATTGATGGAATAGGAATACAACCTACTCGATTATATATATTGTGATAAAGGGATTATATTACATGGTAAGTGTTCATATGAGGTGACATGTCTTCGAGACATTAACATCTTTCTCTATGGGTGCCTTGGTGTGTTGGTAGATGCTGACCTGGGACTTTAGGCAGGTTCTCTTAATGCCACTAAGAAAGAGGCCTAGAGGTTCACACACTAAATGTAACTAGTATCTTAGTTAAATAATTTATAATTTAATAAGTTGAATAAATATTATTCTGGTTCATGGTTTGATAATTCTTCATGTATTCTTGATTGCATTTATCTTGTCACTAATTATTTGATGGAATATATTGTGAGTGGAATAATTAATTAATATTAATGAGGATTGGTGGACCTAGTTTAAGGGTCCAATGACAAATAATAATATTTAATATTATTTGATTAAATAATATTTAATAATAACTTACAATTTAATTGAATGTCAGTAAATAATAATATTGTAATTATTATTTTACCTGGGGGTTTCTCTAGGATTAATAAAATAATTAAGGCACTTGTGTAAATTGTTTATTATTAACCAAGTTAATTAAATACCTAGTTGTATTATTCACTTATTATCCAACAACTAGTCAAGAGATGTCTATTGTGTTATAAATAATGAATTGGAAAAAATATCTCAATCCTATAGAGTTCATCACTCTCTAAGAATGCTCTCATGTACGAGAGAAATCATCCTCCACCTGATCAAGGAGAACACTTTTGAAGTCGTTCTCAAGGAAATCAATAACATACATCACAAGTGCAAGGATCTTCCATGCTAACACCTAGAGACTCCTTCAGTGATGTCTGTAGATATATTGAACACATGTGGTTCACCAAGAGAGGAGATCTACCCTTGATCTCTACAACTAAATAACAATCCACCTGAAAATATGTGGCTGAACGCATCAACAAAAAAAGAATCACCTTAGAGGTAATTAGTATTTAATTAAATTAATTATAAACAAAATATATTGATTTTACCTCTTATTTATAGGTTTATATTCCATTGTCTTATTTCTTTGATACAAATTTGTGGATCGCGGCATTCATCTTCGTATAGATCCCAGATTGTTCATTGAATATGGAAAAAATCAAAGTTGGGCATCATCCCTCCCATGATTCTACTATGCCCAGAGCCTATATTTATTACTATTTATTACTATTTATTACTATTCATTATTATTTATTACTAATTATTACTAATAATTTCTATTCATTAGTATTTATTACCATTTCTTACTAATTATTACGAATTATTACTATTTATCACTATTTATTACTATATATTTCTATTTATTAATATTTTTTTATTTTTTATTACTGTTTATTACTTCTTATTGCTTTTTATTACTATTTAATTCTATTTATTATTTTTTTATTATAATTAAATAATATTTGTTACTATTTTTCTTATTTATTCCTATTTATTTATATATATTCCTATTTATTCCAATTTATTCCTATTTATTCCTATTTATTCTTATTTATTGCTAATTATTTCAAATTATTTCTATTTATTCCTAATTATTGCAAATTATTTCTAATTATTGGGATTTATTCTTATTTATTCCTATTTATTACTATAAATTCCTATTTATTCCAATTTATTCTTATCTATTCTTATTTATTCCTATTTATTAATAATAAATCTTCATTATTATTATTTATTAATAATTATTCCTATTTATTATAAATTATTAATAATTATTTCTAATTATTCCAATTTATTACTATTTATTACAATTTATTACTAATTATTACTAACAATTCCTAATTATTTTTAATTATTCCAAATTATTACTAATTATTCAAATTTATAACTAATTATTAATAATTATTAGTAAATATTTCTAATTATTCATATTTATTACCAATTATTAGTAATTTTTAGTATTTATTACTATTTATTCTTATTTATTCCTATTTATTCCTATTTATTCCTATTTATTCTTATTTATTCCTATTTATTCCTATTTATTCCTATTTATTCCTATTTATTCCTATTTATTCCTATTTATTCCTATTTATTCCTATTTATTCCTATTTATTCCTATTTATTACTATTTATTCCTATTTATTCTTATTTAATCCTATTTATTTCAAGTTATAACTAATTATTTCATAATTGTTACTAATTATTCCTTTTTATTCCTCTTTATTAATAAATAAACCTATTTATTACTAATTAATACTATTTGTTCCTATTTATTACTATTAATTCTAATTTATTACTAATTATTTCTAGTTATTACAACTTATTACTATTTATTACAATTTATTAGTTTTTGTTACTATTTATTACTATTTATTACCATCTATTACTATTTATTACTAATTATTACTAATTCTTCCAAATTGTAACTAATTATTACTATTTATTACTATTTACTCATATTTATTACTAATTATTATAATTTATTCCAAATTATTATTATTTTTAACTATTTATTTCTATTTATTGTAATTTATTCATATTTATTCCTATTTATTCCTATTTGTTAATCATTATTACTAAGTATTCCTATTTATTAATAATTATTCCTATTTATTACTAATTATTCCTATTTATTACTAATTATTGTTATTTATTACAATTTAGTCCAATTTATTACTATTTGTTACTATTTATTCCTAATTGTTGCTAATTATTACAAATTTCCGCTAATTATCGCTATTTATTCCTAATTACCGCTACTTATTACTAATTATCACTATTTACTACTAATTACTGCTAATTATTAATATTTATTAAGTATTTAATACTATTTATTACAAATTACCTATAATTATTACTAATTATTATTAATTACCGCTTATTATTACTAATTACTGCAAATTATTACAATTTATTAGTATCTATTACTAATGAAACACCTTATTTGTAAAACTAAATAATGGAAAATAAAAAAACTAATTCTAATTTAATTTAATAATCTCTAATTGACAATAATCATAAATAATATAAAATTAAATTAATTATATAAAAAAATAAAAGCAATAGATAAAAACCTTAAAACAAAATATTTTGTACCATGCAGCGCTTGAAAATCGCAACGACGTAAAATTTTATTCTTTGAAAAATTTTAAGAGAGAAATATGAGAGTAGAGAAGGAGAGAGGGGTTGAGAGAGGTGTGAAATGGAAAAACGGATGGAGGTATATATAGGTCGGATAATTTGTGACTCAAGTATTTGCAATGAGCTTCCCATCGCAAATAATAACTTCCTATTAATAAGGGGTGGCGGTTAAAAAATGTATTTATGAAGGGTCCCGTCACAAATACCTACCTTTCGACAAATCATTTACAACTAGTCACATCGCAAATACCCCACCTACAGTTTGGCACACAGTGCAGGCTAATCATTTTGCGACGGGACACATATCCCCGTCACAACTCATCGCAATTAACCATTTTTTCCCATAGTGGTCCAGAAGGTGTCGATTTACGACCTTCATGGAAGATTGATTTTCATTCTACAATTTTTCCTTCAAGGTTGGTAATGAAACCACTTTTATTGTTTAACCAGACTATAATATATGTATTACAAGGGATTCGTCTTTGGCTGAGAGCTCTCTACTTCTCATAGGGTTTCACCCACACGACCTCTTCCCCAGCTTCCTCGGAGAGTGGTGTGGTGGCTTCATTCTCTCTCTTCGTTGACTTTTGGGTGGCGTTCAAGATTTTTTACATTGTTTGACGGTCCGCATCCATGGATGATCTCATTCAGATTTGTCCAGATCTGGTTCAGATCTGTCTAGATCTAGTTTTTCGGTGCAGCGTGTGGCAACGACTTTGTCTGTATCATTAGTGGTCCTCGGATTCAACGTGGTAGAGCACAATGATGATGGTTAGGAACCTTACAGTGTGAGGGTATTCTTTCTGTAGTGGGAGAGGTAGAGGCATCGTCTTCGGTGTCAGGTGGTCCTTGGGTGCAACGCAATGGTGTGTCGATGGTGATTCGGCCCCTTGCGGTGTAGGGGTTTCTGTTTGTGGCAGGAGCGGCGGCAGCATCGTCCTCAATGACTGGCAGATGGTACCTGCATCGACTTTCCACGGGACCTATCAGTTCATATGTATTCATTTGTGTGCAGTCGTATTTGGACGTGTGTGGAAGGGGTTGCGGGTGATGGAGGCGGGTTTCGATTCAACGATCAGACGATGGATGGTGGTGCATAGATCTAATTGCGGTGGGGGCATTGTGTCAGGTTGTGAGCATTTGATGTGTTTTCATTTGGGTCTTGGGCCTCTATTCTGTCTTATTCTTGGGATAATGTGACTTTGAGACATGTGTTTGACATGTGCTTTCTAATGGGTTTGTGTTATTGGGCTATTGATCCATTGTATTTTAAGGCCCATGTGCCTCGGGGTTCTTGGATTTGTGATGGGTTCTCCCTTTTCCCAATTCAAAAGGTGATTGTGTGTTTTTATTTTTTGATAAATGGGATTTCCCCCAACATTCCTACTCTGTGTATTATGAACTTTTTTATGTTCTCGAAGTAATATATTTACATAATACTAAAAGGAAAAAAACAAAATGAGTTTGTTATGATCAATAACAATCGTAATAATGCAAGTGATTATCACTAAATGTCTTATCTAATGATTCATCCTCATACCATATAACCAAATGATATATATAGTGATTTAAAGTTATTTATGTTCATTAATATCATTTAAATTCAATTTTTGATAATTATATCTATTCCACATGAACGTCTATTATCACATAGAAGTATAATCATCTTGAAAACCAAGGAAATGAACGCTCCCCCGCAAAAAAATTGTATCTTATAACTCATTAAAAAGGCCATAAATGAACTTAATGAAATTATAATAAATCAAATAAAGGTAAATAAGGTTCTAATTAATTAATTAATGGATTTAATTTTATTATCACGGATGTTTAGTTAAAGTGCATAACACATTTAGACATAAGAAAAGGGTTTTCTCAACTCACATTCATTTCCATGAGATATACCTTACTCGCCTCTAATTCTTGTGTGTGGTGTATGTATACTTCCCTTTAATGTATCATATCATGAATATCTTTATTTTCATTATATTAAATGTATCATTTGATGACTATTAATTTTGGGGCATATGATTCGATTCATTACAATGTGGTAAGGGATTCTACATGAACCCTGGTTTTTTCCTTCGGGTTACTCTTTCTCCATATTTAATCAAATGTAAGGCTTCTTTATTTTTTTGTTTCTTATAAATTATTTGTATATGTTCCAAAATCATATATCCATATCTGATAATCCTTCTTTTATGGGTATGTAGATGTTCAAAAAATATTCCCTTCTCAAATTTTCCCGATGAACGAGCCCAATTCATCGGTACTTCCTGATTTCTTACCTATTTCAAGTGCACTATAAAATCTATTCTAAGACACAATTATTTTCATAAAATCACTTATTTTATCATTAAAAAATATCATGGTTCATTTTTGGTCTTATCAAAAAATCATTTCTTTACGTTTTAAAATCTCAATAATATTTTCCTTAAACCGTAACAAAATGTTTTGTTTCTAAAGTTTCTTAAAAAATATTTTTACATGATTTCACTTAAGTAGGGCATTATTTATGCCTCAACTATATTTTCAATGTCCTTAACTTTTATTTTATAGGATATATGTGTTTAAAATATGATTTTATGAAAAATAAAAATTATTTTCCAAGAGAACTCTTCTTTTCAAAGTAAAAAATGGTTTTATCATCTCACTTTTACTTCTATGAGATATATTCCTTGTTAACCACTATTTCCTTGTGTGTGGTGTACATACTGACCTTTGATATAATATATCATTAAATATATTATTTTCCTGATATTTTATATTTCACTTAATGTTAAAATATATTAATATTTAAATGTTTCAAGGTGGTATGGGACACTTTGAAATTTTTAAATATTATTTTTCAGATGAATTTATCAATGATTTTGTTAGAGTAATTTCATATATGATAGTTGAAAGTGGTATGGGACAATTTTATTTAATTTTATAATTTTATTCAACAAATTTGGAATGCATTGGACTTATTATGTGGTGGGTGGAGCCTGTTATAGCCCCTTGATGCATTGGTAGGTCCCAGGAGACAAAACAGAAATGGATTTTGGCCGAGGACTTCACCATTTATTTTTAGAAGTCCTGGCTGGGGCCTCGATAATAGGATTATATTGTGTGGAATATGAATTCCCTCATTATGATATTATTAATTGGTAAATCATTTGATTATTCTTCTAATAGAATATCCATGGTAATGATTCATGAGATTGTTTATATGGAATTATTTATTTAGCTTTTTTTCTTACCATATTATGATTAGGATTATGTTTTAAAGACATGTGTTATTATTTATCCATCCTTATTTATTGTTTATGTTATAGATACCACTTTATTTATTACCCTTACTGATCATATTATCTCACCCCTTTCATATGTTTCTTTATCCCCAAGATTCTTAGAGGTTTATTATGAATGACTTGTAGGGTTAATCATGGATTTATGGATGTTTCCAATGGAATTACTATATCATATTTCCTTTCAAGTTATAATATAAATATTATGTTTGTTTATGGTTTTGCGAAACTACTAATCTATTTGGTCTTTAGGGGTATGACTTCCTTGTAATCATACTAATTTCATAAAGTAAGGCACCAGCTCCGGGATAATAGGGTTGGATCCATTACATTAACAAGAGGGATAGTTATATATATACTTGGAGATGGAAACAGCTGGATCAAATGAATTTAATGATAAACTCATCTTGATAATTTCTGAGGTCACTTATTTGGAATTAGTATATGAAATTATTAACTTTTTTGGAATCATATTTCTTCCCCTAAGGTGAAACACTGAAATCATATCTCTAATTCCAAATACTATGAATTCATTAGAAGTTAGTGATTATCAGCCTATTATTTTTGGAAATACACTACTTAATATCATTAATATTATGATTACTAGTAGGTTGGGTGATATTAGTAATCTAATTGTTTCAGTAAAAAAATTTAGTTTTACACTAGGAAGAAAGGTGCCTGATTTCTTACAACCTATGAATGTTTAAATGTTCTATCAAGGAAACCTAAATATAGAAACATTTCTCTTATTATCAATTACTTATAAATCCCTTAATACTATTTAATAGGACACTTTTTTAATTCCTTTATAGATATAGTTTTTCTACATGATTTATAAAGTTAATTTTATCTCTTCCCATTTTCTTAATATTGGATGTCATGATTAATGGGCCCCCTAAGTCACATTACCAAGGTAGTTGTATTTTCTTTATTAATTTAAATATCACCACTATGTTGTAAATTTTTTCCACATATATCAATGTCCAAGGGAACTCTATATGAGGGTTGAAAAGTATATTTATAATTTCCTTTTGGATGGAAGTATCTTTGAGAACATGGTTGTCATGGTGGCCCAAAACAAATGTTTCAAATGCACTGAATCTGGTGTAACGGGAATAAAAAACTAAGTTTCTTCACTATATCAATTATTACTAGATTTTTACAGAACCATCTTCAGCAACCAATATCATCATTGGGATTCTATAGGGCCTGGTTTATTTAATGACTATATGTAGAAAACGTGTTTTATCGTCACTCATCTGTATGTCCTATTTTTTGAAATTGATTGCATTTCATTCCAACTTGGCATGTTGCGAAAATCAAAGGTTGCATATTCTATAATAATTGTTGTTACTTATGAATGATGGCGAGGTTGGTAGATCCTAATGACATACATTCTTATTCTTTTCTTTTTAGGGACTCTATTAGGCCACCCAAATGGGTCTCTTTTATAAATAATTTTATTATTCCGTATACATTTATTTTTCTTTGTAATATTTAATATTTTTCAAATGGATGTGATGTATGAATTTCTTAATGGTGGGAAAAACAATGAAATTTAACCAATGAAACATCATGGATTTATTATCTAAAGAAGATGGTAATAGATATAATTACATCTATAAGCCTGTTAGGTTCCCATCCTAACCATGGATCTCTCAATAGTATAAAAGTATGAGGAAGATATCAACAATAGAATAGTCTGAGTATTTCAAAAAAAATAGATATTCTCTATATCCCCCTCTAAATTATAATACAAAGAAAACATTATATAAAAAAAATTCAAGTCGGTTTAGGATAATAAGATCTTTATAAATACATTCAAGGAAAGAGGCCCGGTATTTATATTTAATCCCAAACATAAATTTGTTTTTAGTATGTTAAGAAGTTAATTAATATTGATAGAAAAAAATTAATTAAATATAAAATTTAGTAAATTACTATGAAATAGGAACTTCTCCAGTATGGAATTAGTTCTTTCTATTGTTAAAGTCATTTTCTTTTGAATATTTCTATATTTTCAAGATCAGTACCTCTTCTAGTTTTCTATATAATATGAAATTCATTTTTTAGGACTTCCACATCTCACCCAGTTCAATT
Source organism: Viscum album (assembly GCA_963277665.1). Lineage (NCBI taxonomy): Eukaryota > Viridiplantae > Streptophyta > Magnoliopsida > Santalales > Viscaceae > Viscum > Viscum album. The sequence continues at coordinate 1,516,790,590 of OY728127.1, read as the reverse complement.
AACCTAGTTTTCTTTGTGTGTAGACAATCCATGAAGGTAAATTAGAGATGAATATTAAAAAAATTGTCAATAATACATTTCAAAGAAATTTAAAAATAATATCAAAAAATATATTACCCAAATTTCAACTCAAATATCTTATTTTATTTATTGTCCAACTTTTCTCCATTGAATTCCTTATATTGGAAAATTATTGTTTTCTACCAAGTTTTCCCTTGAAAATCCATAAATTTATTCCATTTTTTCAATAATTTTCTTATCTTCATTATAAAAAATCATGATTTGGGTGTGTCTATTCCACTACTAGAAATTGACTTATTTGAGATGGGGCATTTACGATGGGACCCCATCACAAATAGTTTTTCTGAGTTTTTTAAAAACCCTATTGCGACAGGTTCGTCGCAAAAACACTAAAAAATAAATAAAATAATATTAATAAAATAACAATAATAATGATAATAAAAATAATAATATTAATAAAAAATATTAAATAATAAAAAATATAATTAATATCAATATAATAATAATAATAATATTATTATTATTAATAAAATGATATTTCTTAAATTAATAATAAATGATAATAAAATAATAAAAACCTAAATATTTACAAAAAATATAAAATAACAATAATAATAATAAATGAAATAAATAGTAAAGTAATAAAATAGTAAAAAATAAAAACAATAAAAAACAATAAAAACAATATTTAAAACAATATAAAAATGCACTATATAGAAATGTAAATATAAATATTACAAAAAAAATACATTCTAATGTTTTATCATAAAAATTAAATATATCACTTAGGAGGAGGGCCTTCTAGTGGATTTGGAGGAGATGGCATAGGGAACTCCATCCCTAAACCATGAGTCAGACTTCACATTTAGTACATCATCTTCTCATCTTGTTGTTGCTTCCATCGATGCATCTCCTCCTTCTGCTACTACTATCAATAGATCTCTTCCTGCTCCCTATACATACTCTCAATAATCTCACCCTGAACTCATATCTTCTCCTCTAATGTAAAGCAGATAATGATGATGACTCTCTATGAGCTACTCTTGAGTTGCACGTCGACATTTTAGTGGTACCATAATAACTCACATGCATCAATAGATAGATAATACCAACAACTCATCCTTTCTTTAAGGCATACTAGGCCGCTTGAATCCATGTTTCCTCAGAAAATCCTATTACACTAGTCTGATCCTCGGTCTTGGCCTGACTCTCAGTATGTGTCTGAGACATTATGGCCTCATATGACTCCTTCAATTCCAATTTATAATTAAAATTGTTAAAATATTACTTTTAATTAATTTTAAAACTAAAAAAGAAATTACACTGACAACAATATGATGCTAGAAATCACCTCTAATATCTCGTGTAACAGGATCATTGTACATCTTCCTGTAAACATCGAACTCCATAATATTAGGTTGTTTGAATTCCTACACTAGTTAAAATGGAGGTTTTACCAATGGTTTGAGAAAACTATTGATATAATTGTTTTTGAGAAACCTTTACCAATGGTTTGTTGAAACTGTTGGTATTCTAATTTTAGAGTGAAGATTTACCAGCAGTTTACTCAAACTGTTGGGAAATATTTGATTTCAGTAATGTATACCAACAGTTTTCTAAAACATTTTTTAAATAATAGCTTTCCCAATGGTTTTTAAAAATCCTGGGGAAAGGTTTCCCCCAAATACACAGTAGCTCTAGCTCCCCTGTCCGCGTGATTATAGCTCTAATCGGAATCCCCCCTGAAGCTATATCTTTACCCTAGGCTACAGAACTACTTCTACCTGATAAATCCATCTTCAATCAAGCAAATTTTTTATTTCTACACTTCAAATTAGTAATTGGTACCTTAGTATAATGTTATGCATCTATATTTTTTATTTGGCCTAAATCAAAGTATCATGCAGTCTGTGGCATGGTATACGGAACAGTGTGATTTGATTTTGGTTTTTGATCTACACTTAAAGTGTCATGAGTGTGTGAATAACTTTTATTTGAAGTCTTCCTATCCACTCATTCTATGTATAGTCCGTGAACCATATGAACTAATGGGTGCTGGTTAGATGTATCCCCACTCAAAGATGTTAAACGGTTTGTTTCTTCATAAGGTCTCAAGGTGGGTAATGGATATAATGATGGTCCATGTGAAGGGAATGGGTATGGTTGGGGTAGTGGTGTGTGTAGTTTTCCATTTTTTAGTGGGGTGATATGGTAATTTCTATGGACTTTAGTTTAGTTGAAAATTGTATTTGTATTTTGTATTTATAGATTTTGTTCAGTGAATAATGGGAAGGGTAGTGATATTGAGGATGAATTGGCTGTTGGTTGGGTGATGGATTGGAATTGTGATATTGGTTGGATTGGGTATAGGTAATTTTCAAGGTATTATATGGGTATTTCCTCCTCTAAAAACCCCCACCCCCCTGAACACCCCACCCCCTAGACACCCCTCACCCCCCATGGACACCCCCCCCCCCCAAACACCCTCCACCCCCTGGACACCCCCACCCCCTAGACACCCCCTGGACACCCCCACCCCCTTGGGAAGCCCCCTCTGGACACCCCCACCACCTGGACACCCCCACCCCTGTCCACCCCCCACCCCCTGGACAACACCCCACCTCCTAGAAACCACCCCACCTCCTAGTTCTTGGCCTAGTTTTTAAATTGGAATTAACCATGTAGGTGATTTCCCTTTTCCCCAATGACACTTCGTATGTGACCCATAATGCCTTATAAATTGAATTTTTCATGATTTGATAAATTTAATGTGTTGTTTTGAATAAAATGTCAAATTCATGATGGTTTTCCTTTCTTAATTAATAAAATGATTTTAAATAAAATTACCCTAAGCTAGTGTAGGGGGTAGGGGTTGTAGGGGTGTGGGGGAGGGGTGTGGGCTATCCAAGGAGGGATGTGGGATGTCCAGGGGGTGGGTTATCTAGGGGTGGGGTGGGATGTGCAGGTGGGGGTTGGGGGTGGGCTATCCAGGTGGGGTGGGGCTTGTCTAGGTGGGGGTGGGGGCTGTCCAGGTGGGGTGGGGTTGTCTAGGTGGGGGTGGGGGTTGTCCAGATGGGGTGGGGGGGTCCTGGTGGGGGATGTCTAGGGGATGTAGGGGGGTAGGGGATACAGGGGTTAGGAGGATACAGGGGTGTGGGGGAGGGGGTGTGAGAAGTCCAGGGAGGGGTGGTCTATTTCTGGGTGGTTGGGGTGGGATGTCCCAGTGGGGGAGGGGTGTGGGATGTCCATGGGTGGGGTGGGCTATTTAGGTGGGGAGGGTTGTTGAGGGAGGAGGTGGGTTGTACATGTTAGGGTGGGGGCTGTCCAGGTGGGGTGGGGGGCTATCCAAATGGGGGATGTCTAGGGAGATGTAGGGGTAGGGAATGCATGGGTGTGGGGTGTGTGGGATGTTCAAGGAGCAGGGGTCGGTTTTCCACTCTGATACTCTACAAAAAAATAGGAATCACTTATAACTAATGTAAATTTTATTTCACATGTTAAGACTTTTCATGAAATTACATACCAATACTCACTCTTACACTTCCAAGAAGAAGTGATCTCTGCAAATAAATCTTACTCGGGTTCTTATCCACTATCCATATTGATCTCATACAAATTTAACATTCTTACAACTCTATATCACCTAACAATATAACATGGCTCATACTCCCATGAGTAGTGTCCCATCAAAACATGTCCCATATGCCTAAAACACATACATAGGATCATATTTGACACACACACAAAATATTGTAAACGTAGAAAATACTATATTTAGACATTGTATCACATCCTATAATTTTCTCTCATCTAGCCTCTCAAGGCATCAATAATCAAGATACCTAACTCAAAATTTTTAGGATTGTATATAATTAGGTGTGTTTTTATAGAATTCATTTTTCATATTTAGAGTGTAATATAAAATCTGATCCACGTATAATATTTGGAGGTCTATTTACAATTATATGTGTTGTGACTTATATGTATGATATTCATTGTTTACACTAACAGTTTTCTAGGTCATCTATAACAGACTTGATGCCATGCTACAATTGGATAGAGATTGGATTCTATGACACTATTTTGGTGTTGTATACCCCCACTCCCTTGGACACCCCCACCCCACCCCCCTAGACACCCCACCGTCCTAGAAACCACCACCCCCATTGGAAACACCCACCCCCTGGACACCCCCCAAGACACCACCCCACCCCCTAGACACCCCCACCCCTGGATAGCCCCCACCACCCTGGACACCCCCCCCCCCATCCCCCTAGAAAGATCCTACCCCCAAGATATCCCCCACCACTTGGACACCCTATAATGACCCATATTTACATACATTGTTAGTGCTTAAAAATTGAAGTACACTTATTACAACATATAACAAAACCATGAAAGGACCGTATAGGTGTAGTGTCTTTAGAAACATGGAAACATAAACAACTGGTTCATAAAGCGTCTACATTGTCTCCCATTTATTTCATCATATCTATAGTCCCTTTTGGAATATCTTACTTAATAACCTTCTTCCTGACCTGTGGAAGGAAAACATACAAAAGGGTGAGCTCAAATACTCAGTATGGGTAAACAAAAGAAATATCAATCACATCATATTCATAAGAACATAACATTTTGGAAATATTACCCTGCAAAAGAGATCCTAATTTCATAACATGGTATAAATCATGTAAGTGAAATGTAATCACAATAATAATAACTTAAAACATTAAGCTTTGTGGCATACACACATAATCATAGAGAATCAATTCTTATTAGTCCAGACTCATTGCCAAGTCTATCTTAGTGGACAAAGTCCATTTCAGAACCGAGTTCATTCCTCATTTTAGTCCTGTTTCACTGAACCAGTTTAACCTGCCATTCCAGCCATGTAAATCTCATGAGATATAAAATCTTTACCCAATGAATTGGATGGAGATATAGGTCCCACACATCTCATAATGATACCATTCTTATTTGTGCCACAAAATCATAAACCATACATCATAGCATAACCCATGTAATAAAAATGGTATTCTTAAACATCATGACATCATAAAACAATTCATATAAGATAAAGGAATTCATAAAAATAATTCCATCACAACATAATAAAATCAATGTAATAATAGGTATAGAAACAGAACCCTTTATTATCTTAGATGGAAAATAATTTTGATAAAACACTTGAACTCCATTCTTGAGGAAAATATCCTTTCTACTTCAAAAACACATTTCCTTTCTTAACATGTCATACAATTCTAAAATAAAAGAAGTTGATAAAAAATAAACTTGAAAACTTGTAAAGGAAACTTCTTGGAAATAATTTTTTAAAAATCCATTCATGCCGTATAAGTTAAAAAAACCTTCTTCTCGTACTTTTGTCGGAAAATTCAAAAAGTACCTCATACGAAAAATGACAAAATATTCCTTTCATATCTTTAACTAAAATATCACCGAAGGGTAAAATTGGATTTAAAAAATTGTAGGTGGATGGAAATAATATTACATATTGAGGAAACATGGATGTGGATGATAAAATACACCCCAGTAAATTCCAAAGTATAAATAGTCTCGGATAAAAATGAGATTGTGATATTTCCCTTACCTTAGGTCTGATTTGCTTCGTAAGTGTCCGAACCTCCTGTATAATGATTTAAATAATATCATTGACTTATTAAAGAATCATAATCATTGTTATAATATCATATATGGTCATATTCTTAGCTTATTATTAGTAATATTTCATTTCTACTTGTTATTCGGGTGTTTATTACTTTTTGTTCTTATGCGTGTTTTGTCGAATAAATTATTATTCTTCTTTTTAGGTTGTAGATACCTCATTTACAGAATGGTATTAGTGTAATATATATCATATTTATTCACTAAATTCATTTATGTAATCATTATTCAATGAAAATCATGTAGAACGAGTCGTATCACATTGTGGAGACAGTATTCCGTACGTACGCACGAGCGATTATATCATTTCCATGATCGTGGAATTGTATTGGAGTGTATGTATACTATTTCAGAATCAATATCACTTTACAATAATCATATATATTCATTATTTACACCATTATACCCATCCAAGTAAGGTGGAGATGGAAACTAGATTACACCACGGCGTGAAGACGGTATTCCGTACGTACGCACGCGCGGTGATTTCATTTTCCGTAGGATGGATAGATGGTGAAATAGGGTTGTTTCATACTTATAATAAAATATCAGTATATGAGTGATACTGATGTTATTAATTAATAATGAAACAACTAAAGAAGAAGATGTGGAAGAAGAAATAAAGTTGAAATAATCGGTAACGAACATTACCTCTTCTTTGAAGCGCTTCTTTGAGATCTCCTTTTAGGGTACTAACATTGGTCTTTGAAGAAGACCAGGACCTCTAGGATGTTTCTAGGGAAGTGTAGAGGAGAAATTGGCATGGGTTGGCTGATCTTGAAGGCTCAAAGTAGTGTGAGTAAGAGAGGGATGAGGTGCCCTTTTATAAGGGAGGAGAGGGGCACCTTTGGAAAAACTAAAAATATTATTTTATTATAAAGCCATATTCGGTTTTAAATAGCTCAAAATTGATTTATATCGAAGATAAGGTGGGGATGGGTCGAAATCCTATCATCCAATAGAATTTGGACAAGTATAGTTTACTATTTTAACCTTATCATTTAGATTTAAATTTAAGTTAGATAATTTTACTTTTACTGTGTCTTTTTGTGTTCTTACACTATAAGGTTAATAAACATACCATAACAAGCCAAACGAACCCCAAGTTGTTTATTATTAAACTATATAACCTTATCTAAGTCATTTTTCAGAACCTTATATTTTTAGGAATAAAATAAGAATTAATAATATAATATTTGATTTAAAAACTATTTTATGTCAATTTTGACACTATTTAGTAATCGATTTTTGTTAAAATCATACCAGAACTATTAGTTCGAAAAACGTTAATTAAATCCATAATAACATGTCATAGTAACCTATAAAATTAGTGGAATTCATAAAAAGTCTCAAATTACATTTATTTGGGTATTTATAACATCAATTATGTCAATATTTCATCAATAAGATAATTACTACATCATCATTGTGTCATAAATAAATTAAATTATTTAATGTATAAAAATTACAAATAAAATACCATTAAGTAGGAAAACTTTTTATCTTTCTAATTAATACTTATACTCGAATTTATCTTATGTATAACCCTATATTAAAAATTATTTACTTTTTAATCATTGATTTTAACTATTTTAACCCTTCTTTAAATAAATTAATAATAAATGTCCAAATCTAATCCAAGTGAGCATAAATGGTAATATTGTATTCCTAAGGTTGTTTTTGGTCGAATTAAACTTATCCAATATAATTATTACATGTGTTAGGGTAATAATAATATCATTTTTACCCTTAATTACCCTATTTACTTTTAACTGTGGTAAATAAAAGTAAAAAAGTTACTATTCACCAAAAATTATTTTCATCTCATTGAACCACATTTTACATAATGACATCAACTGTGTCTCTCGGATTTTTGAAATTCCACTCATAGAAGTAGTAAAATTCAGTATTATGTAAATTTGCAAATTCTCCTAACAGGTGGGTAAAAGACGGTGAAAAGTTCAATAAAATTTATATATATCTAAAATTATTATAAAATTACTCCAATGAATAACATTGAACTTATATAGGTATTATGTATCAATTTTGACCTAAAATAAATTTAAATAAAATAAATAATTATTTAAAAAAAATTCAGTTTTTAAATAGTAACCGAGTGTCTTCACTATTCATCAAAAATTGAAAGTTTCTAGAAAAATACCAAAATTTCACCCTAGGATAATTTCGATATTCCAAATCCATAAATAAAGTCCAATTTGAAAAATAAAATTTAAAAAATTTCAAAAAGTGGTTATTACTATTCATAACGGCTAGTTTTAATAATATTTTAATAGCATATCGTTGTTTAGTGAAACTCGGTATTGTGTACGACGCAAGCTATCGAGGAAGGTTGTGATTGCGTGTAAAGCAAGCCATGAAAGTATTGTGTGTAGTGAAAGATTCCTTTGATGATTTATATAATATAAAAACAAAATATTTCTCATAAAAGTCTCAGGTGTTACATTCTACCCCCCTTAAAATGAATTTCGGCCTCGAAATTCATCACTTGTAACAAACAAATGAGGATACCTCTCCCTCATCATATCCTCAAGCTCCCATGTAGCCTCTTCTAATTGGTGGTTCCTACATAAAAATTTCACCAAACGAGTGGTCTTGTTCCATAGGACTTTTTTGCTACGATCGAGAATCTCTATCGGTTGTTCCTCATAAGAAAGATCTTGTTCCAGTGGTACAACTTCTGAGCTGAGTACATGTGAAGGATCAGGTATGTACTTTCTCAGGAGAGATACATGGAACACATCGTGAACTTGAGATAGATTCGGTGGAAGCTCCAATCGGTAAGCTGCCTTCCCAACACGATCCAGTATTTCGAAAGGACCGATATACCTAGGGCTCAGCTTTCCCTTCTTTCCAAATCTCATTACTCTCTTCCAAGGAGATATTCGTAAGAACACTTTATCACCCACTTCAAACTCTAAGTCTTTTCTTCAGTTGTCGGCATAACTTTTCTGTCGACTCTGAGCTGCTCTTATGTGTTGTTGAATAGATCGGACCTTTTTTGCCATCTCATCAACAAGATTAGGTCCTAATAGCTTTCTTTCCCCAACTTCATCCCAGCAAGTTGGAGTCCTGCATTTCTTTCCATATAGACCTTCATAAGGAGCCATCTGAATACTCGAGTGAAAGCTATTATTATAATAACATTCCACCAAAGGTAGGTGTTTATCCTAACCACCTTTGAAATCCGTAGAGCAAGCTCTCAACATATCATCTAGAGTTTGAATTTTCCTCTCAGACTGACCGTCTGTCTGAGGATGATAAGCAGTACTGAAACTCAACTCTGTATCCAGAGTATGCTGAAGACTTCTCCAGAACTTTGAGGTAAACCTCGGATCCTGATCAGATATAATAGAAAGTGGTACTCCATGCAATCTTACCACTTCCTTTACATATATCCTGGAAAGTTGATCCAGAGATAAATCCTCTCTAATAGTAATGAAGTGTGCCGACTTTGTAAGATGATCAACTATGACCCAGATAGCATTATTGCCTTTGGATGTTTTAGGAAGTCCTGTGACAAAGTCCATAGTGATGTTTTCCCATTTCCATTCAGGTATGGGTAATGTTTGTAACATCCCCTTAGACTTCTGTCTCTTAGCTTTAACTTGCTGACAAACCAAGCATCGAGAGACATATTCAGCAACATCTCTTTTCATGCCATCCAACCAGAAGTACTCTTTCAGGTGCCTATAAATCTTCGTGCTTCCAGGATGAATAGAGAATGAAGAACTATGAGCCTCATCCAGCAGCTCCTTATTTAATTCGAGGGTGGGAGGAACACAAACCCAATTCCTGAACTTTATTATCCCATCACAATCAAGGTTGAATTCAAGAACATTTCTCACCTTCTTTTGTAATTCTACATCTTCTTTATGTACCTCTTTAATCTTAACATGTATATATGGTTGAACATTCATTTGAGAAAGATATGATTTTTCCCCTTTCATTATAATTCCAAGATCCATCCTTGGTAAATCCATATATATTGGATCTTTTTTAATCCTCATCATGGATAAATTGGCATGGTCTTGTAGACTTAATGCATCTTCCACCTTGTTTGCTTTCCCAGGGTGGTAATGAATTGAGCAGTCGTAATCCTTAATCAGCTCTAACCATCTTCTTTGGCACATATTCAGCTCCTTTTGTGTGAAAATGTACTTTAAACTTTTATGATCAGTATAAATGTCACACCTTTCTCCATAAAGATAATGTTTCCAAATCTTTAATGCAATGATTACCACAACTAACTCCAAATCATGAGTTGGGTAATTTTGCTCATGGATTTTTAACTTTCGTGAGGTATAAGCTATCATCATATCATTTTTCATAATAACACACCCCAATCCCTTCTTGGATAGATCACTATATATCACAAACCTTTCTCCACTACAAGGCAGTGTGAGCACAGGTGCACTGGATAACCTTCTTTTCAACTCCTTGAAATTCTCTTCACATTCCTCCGTCCAAACAAACTTAACTCCTTTCTGAGTCAACATGGTGAGTGGATTAGATAATCATGAAAAATCTTTCACAAAACGTCAATAATATCCATCCAAACCAATAAAACATCGGATCTCAGTTACTGTTGTTGGTCTCGACCATCTTTCGATAACCTTTGTTTTTTCGGGATCCATAGATATCCCCTCTTTTGAGATTATGTGACCCAAAAATGAAACTTTTTAAATCCAAAATTCACACTTGGTAAATTTGGCATAAAGATTCTCCTTTCTCGGGGTCTTCAATATAATTCTCAAGTGATCTTCATGTTCTTCCATCCTCTTTAAATATACAAGAATATCGTCTATAAATACTACCACAAACTGATCAAGATAGTCTCTAAAGACTTTATTCATCAGATCCATGAAGAAAGCAGGGGCCTTAGTAAGACCAAATGCCATCACTATAAATTCATAGTGTCCATACCTTGTATGGAAAGATGTATTTGGTATATCCTCTCTTTTGACCCTTAATTGATGATACCCTGAACGAAGATCAATCTTGGAAAAGTATTGAGCTCGGCGTAGTTGGTCAAATAAGTCATCAATGCGTGGGAGAGGATATTTGCTATTGATAGTGATCTTGTTAAGTTCTTGATAATCAATGAAGAGTCTCATTGATCCATATTTCTTCTTTACAAATAGAACAGGTGCTCCCTAAGGTGACGCACTAGGGTATATGAACCCCTTATCAATATTCTCTTGGAGTTGCTTCTTCAATTCCTGCAACTCAATTGGGGCCATTCTATAAGGTGTCTTTGAAATAGGTAAAGCACCCGGTATGAGTTCTATTGAAAACTCAACTTCACAATTTGGTGGAAGACCCAGCAATTCCTCTGGAAAGACATAATCAAACTCATGTACAATGGGCATATTCTTAATCGTGATTTTCTCACCAACCATTTGAGATAAATAACCTTCATTTAGTGGAATCAAGACCCATAAGATGGAAGAAATTTCCACTGGAAGGTTATGTTCATCCTTGCATCGATAGACGATCATAGATTGATCTGGATTATGAAATGTGACTTCCCTTATTTGGAAATTGATATGAGCTCCATATAAAGAAAGCCAATCCATGCCAAGAATCACATAAAATTCCACTATAGGGAGGATCACAAGATTTGTAGGAAGCACTTTCCCACAAACATCAATTGGAGAAGAATTATAAACTTTTGATGCGACTGTTGTGCCATTAGGGGTTGTCACAGCTAACTCAACATCTAATTGTTGAGGTAATATGGTGATAACCTTAGAAAAGTCTTCAGAAATAAAGGAGTGGGTGGATCCAGAATCAAATAAAACATTTTCGACATTAGAGTGGATGGTAAGTGTACCTTTCACCACTTCATTATCGTACTCCACATCGCTGATAGAAATTTCATGTGAATTTCCTTTGTCTTTAGCCTTAATAGTTTTTTGACGTCGATCATCATCAATAACCCTTGGATTTGGTCATTGATTGGCATAATGCCCCATTTCCTTGCACTTGTAACATTGAAGTGTAGGATGTGCACTCTGTGTATCCTTTTCTTTGTTCGCATCACTAGACATCTTCTTCCCATAATTGCGGCATTCAAATGCCCGATGGCCTTCCTTTCCACATTTGAAACATTTACTTGTCCCTTTAAAACAACTCCCTCCATGTCTCTTTCCACACTTTGAGCATAAGAGAAAACTCATCTTCTTTTCAGTTTTCTCTTTAGATTTTCCTTTAAATTCCATTTTCCTCTTCTTATCAAACCCATATGACTGATGGGTTAATCCAATCTCCATCACAACTTTGAGATCATATCGAACGATTTCCTCATATCTATTGAAGTCCTTTATGTCTAACGCCCTTCAAAGACTTGGTTTTAAGCCACTAAAGAATCGATCGATCTTACTCTCAGGTTGGATAATAATACCAGAAGCGTACCTTGCAAGTCTTGTAAAATTTGCTTCATAGGTACCAACAGATTCATCATCCTTTTGCTTTAGTTAAAGAAACTCCTTCTCTATCATTGTTCGGAGAATACAAGGGAAGTACTTATTGAAAAATAAGTTCTTGAACTCATCCCATTCCAGGGACTCAATTTCATCTCTTGGCCTCATATTCTTGATAAGATTCCACCATTGATCAGCATCACCTTACAAACGATACACTGCTAAGATGACTTTATCATGTTCAAAACATTAAAGAACTGAAAATATCTTTTTAGTAGTACTGATCCATTGTTCAACAACTAATGGATCAGTAGACCCGCTAAATGAAGGTGGACGCTGTCTCATGAAGGATTCAACAGAATGTTTCTCCTTCCTTTTCTCGTTTGAAAGTCCTACATGATTCATAGCTTGAGAAAGTTGTGTGAGCATGGCTACAAGATTTTTCATTCCATCTCCCATAATGTTTGGTTGCTCAGGGGTACAATCATTGCATGGCTCATCGCATTCCTCATTAACACTGTTCCTTCGGGTTCCAGCCATTGACTAAAACCAAGAAGAATACTGTGAGAAACAATAATTATAATAGGAAAACCACATAATCAAGAATAAAATTTCACACTTAAGGTCTTATCCTAGGTTATTCATGGCCATTTCTAAAACACTAAGATTGTGTTCTATGCTTATAATTATCCTTAGGATTATTACTAAGGCTTTCACATCCTAGTTTCCAAAGGTTGACTATACCTTTCCTATGATACCAACTATAACGACCCATACTTTACATACATTGTTAGTACTTCAAAATTGAAGTACACTTATTACAACATATAACAAAACCATGATAGGACCGTATAGGTATAGTGTCTTTAGAAACTGGGAAACATAAAAAACTGGTTCATAAAGCGTCTATACTGTCTCCCATTTATTTCATCATATTTATAGTCCCTTTTGGCATATGTTACTTAATAACCTTCTTCCTGGCCTAGGGAAAGAAAACATACAAAATGGTGAGCTCAAATTCTTAGTAAGGGTAAACAAAAGAAATATCAATCACATCATATTCATAATAACATAACATTTTGGAAATATTACCCTGCAAAAGAGATCATAATTTCATAACATGGGATAAATCATGGCAGTGAAATGTTATCACAATAATCATAACTTAAAACATGAATCTTTGTGGCATACAAACATAATCATATAGAATCATTTATTATTAGTCCAGACTCATTTCCAAGACTATCATAGTTGACAAAGTCCATTTCTGAACCGAGTTCATTCCTCGTTTCATTCCTGTTTCACTGAACTGGTTTAACCTGTCATTCCAGCCATGTCAATCTCATGAGATATAAAATATTTACCCAATGCATTGGAGGTAGATATAGGTCTCACCCATCTCATAATGATACCATTCTTATGTGTTCCACAAAATCATAAACCATACATCATAGCATAACCCATGTAATAAAAATGGGATTCTTAAACATCATGAAATCATAAAACAATTCATATAAGATAAAAGAATTCATAAAAATAATTCCATCACAACATAATCAAATAAATGTAATAATAAGGATAGAAACATAACCCTTTATTGTCTTAGATGGAAAATAATTTTGATAAAACACTTGAACTCCATTCTTGAGGAAAAGATCCTTTCTACTTCAAAAACACTTTTCCTTTCTTAACATGTCATACAATTCTAAACTAAATTAAGTTGATTAAAAATAAACTTGAAAACTTGTAAAGGAAGATTCTTGAAAATAATGTTTTAAAAATCCATTCATTCCGTATAAGTTAAAAAAACCTTCTTCTCATACTTTTTTCGGAAAAGTCAAAAAGTACCTCGTACGAAAAACGACAAAAGATTCCTTTCATATCTTTAACTAAAAACTCACCAAAGGGTAAAATTGGATTTCAAAAATTGTAGGTGTATTGAAATAATATTACATATTGAGGAAACATGGATGTGGATGATAAAATACACCCCAATAAATTCCAAAGTATAAACATTCTCGGATAAAAATGAGATTGTGATATTTCCCTTACCTTAGGTCTAATTTGCTTCGTAAGTGTCCGAACCTCCGGTATAATGATTTAGATAATGTCATTGACTTATTCCAGAATCATAATCAGTGTTATGATATCATATATGGTCATATTATTAGCTTATTATTAGTAATATTTCATTGATACTTGTTATTCGGGTGTTTATTACTTTTTGTTATTATGCGTGTTTTGTCGAATAAATTCTTATTCTTATTTTTAGGTTATAGATACCTAATTTACAGAATGGTATTAGTGTAATATATATCATATTTATTCACTCAATTCATTTATGTAATCATTATGCGATGAAAATCATGTAGAACGAGTCACATCACATCGTGGAGACGGTATTCCGTACGTACGCACGAGTGATGATATCATTCCCATGATCGTGGAATTGTATTGGAGTGTATGTATACTATTTCAGAATCAATATCAGTTTAAAATAATGATATATAGTCATTATTTACACCATTATACCCATCCAAGTAAGGTGGTGGTGGAAAATTGATTACACCACGGTGTGGAGACGGTATTCCGTACGTACGCACGCGCGGTGATTTCATTTTCCGTAGGATGGATAGATGGTGAAATAGGCTTGTTTCATACTTATAATAACATATCATTATATGAGTTATACTTATGTTATTACTTCATAAGGAAACAACTAAATAAGAAGAAGTTGAAGAAGAAATAAAGTTGAAAGAATCGGTAACGGACATTACCTCTTCTTTGAAGCGCTTCTTTGAGACCTCCTTTTAGGGCACTAAAATTGGTCTTTGAAGAAGACCAGGACCTATAAGATGTTGTTAGGGAAGTGGAGAAGATAAATTGGAAGGTTTTGGCCGAGCTTGAAGTCTCAATGTCGTGTGAGGAAGAGAGGGAGGCAGTGCCCTTTTATAAGGAAGGAGAGGGGCACCTTTGGAAAAACTAAAACTATTATTTTATTATAAAGACATATTCGGTTTTAAATAGCTCAAAATTGATTTATTTCGAAGCTAAGGTGGGGATGGGTCGAAATCATCTCATAAAATAGAATTTGGACAAGTTTAGTTTACTATTTTAACCTTATCATTTAGATTTAACTTTAAGTTAGATAATTTTACATTTACCGTGTCTTTTTGTGTTCTTACACTATAAGGTTAATAAACGTACTATAACAAGACAAAAAAAACGCCAAGTTGTTTATTATTAATATATAAAACCTTATCTAAGTCATTTAGCCTAACCGTAGATTTTTAGGAATAAAATAACAATTAATAATATAATACTTGTTTTAAAAACTATTTAATGTCAATTTTGACACTGTTTAGTAATTGATTTTTGTGAAAATCATAACAAAATTATTAGTTCGAAAAAAGTTAATTAAATAAATAATAACATTTCATATTAACCTATAAAATTAGTGGAATTCATAAAAAGTCTCAAATTACATTTATTTGGGTATTTATAACATCAATTATGTCAATATTTCATTAGTAAGATAATTACTGCATCATCTTTGTGTCATAAATAAATTAAATTATATAATGTCTAAAAATTACAAATAAAATACCATTATGTATGAAATATTTTTATCTTTATAATGAATATTTATAGTCAAATTTATCTTATGTATAACCCTATATTAAAATTTATTTACTTATTAAACTTTGATTTTTACTATTTTAACCCTTCTTTAAATAAATTAATAATAAATGTCCTAATCTAATCCAAGTGGGCCTAAATGGTCATATTTTATTCATAATGTTGATTTTTTTATAATTACACTTATACAAAAGAATTAGTACATGTGTTAGGGTAATAATAATATCATTTTTACCCTTAATTAACATATTTACTTTTAACCGTGATAAATAAAAGTAAAAAATTACTATTCACCAAAAATTATTTTCATCTCACTGAACAACATTTTACTTACTGACATCAACCGTGTCTCTCAGATTTTTGAAATTCCACTCAGAGAAGCGATAAAATTATGTTTTATGTAAATTTGCAAATACTCCTAGGAGGTGGGTAAAAGATAGTGAAAAGTTCAATAAAATTTTTGTATATATAAAATTATTATTAAATTACTCCAATGATTTACATTGAACTTATATAGGTATTATGTATCAATTTTAACCTAAAATAAATTTAAATAAAATAAATAATTATTTAAATAAAAAGTCGGTTTTCAAATAGTAACCCAATGTTTTCACTATTCATCAAAAATTGAAAGTTATCCGAAAAATACCAAAATTTCACCCTAGGCTAATTTCGATATTCCGAATCCAAAAATGAAGTCCATTTTGAAAAATAAAATTTAAAAAATTTCAAAAAGTGGTTATTACTATTCATAACGGCTAGTTTTAATAATATTTTAATAGCATATCGTTGTTTTGTGTGTAGTGAAAGATTCCTTTGATGATTTATATAACATAAAAACAAAATATTTCTCATAAATGTCTCAGCTGTTACACACCCCAA
Organism: Viscum album; assembly: GCA_963277665.1. NCBI lineage: Eukaryota > Viridiplantae > Streptophyta > Magnoliopsida > Santalales > Viscaceae > Viscum > Viscum album. The sequence continues at coordinate 1,516,773,923 of OY728127.1, read as the reverse complement.
CCCCTTTGGTTAGCCCCAGGGTCACCACCCCACACCCTAAACACCCCCACCCCCATGGACACCCCCACCCCCCAGACACCCCCACCCCTTGGGACAGCCCCCACCCCCTGGACACCCCCACCCCTGGACATCCCCACCCCCTTGTGCAGTGTATGTGATCACTCATATAATCTACTAAAATATAAAATTTCTTCAATATAAAATTTACATAAATCCTGAATAATTTTCCTCCATAAGTGTACATAAAATTGTACAATCATGTATAGTTATTCAAAGATATTTTTTTATAAATATAGTATTTTTTGACTTTTATAATATGATTCTCATATATATTTGTGTGTCATATATGGTTTCATATAAAGTGAACAATTCTCTTTTATATAAATATATTTTCAATGAAACTTTAATCTTATTATATTTTTTTGATGAAATGACTTATAAATATTTTTACCAAATGGATAGAAGTTGGACGTATGAAACTGATCGGGTCTCATGCAATTTTCAAAACAATTTGGAGATATTTTTAAATTTTTTATTTCATAATGCTTCATAAAGTGGTCACATACACTTACCCTGTTGCAATTCTGTTGGAAGACCTTGGTTGAGCTATGAAGATGTCATCTACCACATAACCAAATATGGTTTTCAAGACAACTACTATGTGTGGTATCACAATGGGGAGAAAATGAAATGTCAAATTGTTGATGATCCAAATGAGAGGACTGGAATGGAGAATTTTTTATATGACTGGTTTCTATTTATTCGTCATCATGAAAAAATAAAGGATTTTGACCCAAGAATACTTTTATATGAGAACACATGATGCATCTAATTAAAATGATGTTGTTTTCAGGGTGAAAAAATTAAATGATGCTGCCACACCTCTAGTATATCAATAATGCGGTAAAATGAAAAAGATGTAATTTTTAATATGATTGTTTCATGGGAAAACTATTTATAGGATTTCTAATAATTCCATTGATTACATTCTTACCTTCTTAAAGGACTTACTTTTAGATGATGCAGATATTACCGAAAACCACTATATGGCTTGAAAGTTAGTTAAGAAAATTGTATTTTCAAGAAACAAAATCCATGCTTTCTTAAAAGATTGCAATTTATTCTGGGAGGAAACTGTTGAACGAAATAATTGTATAAAATGTGGAACATCCCACTGGAATCCAATGTTGATGGAACACCATCCTGTGTGCCACAGAAAGTAATTTGGAACTTTTCATTAATCTCTATATTCTAAAATTATTTTATATCTGTTGAAATATCCATAAAAATTTAATGGCATGACACTAAGATAAATAATATTAATGATGAGTTAGTTCACCCTACAGATGGATTTTCATGGTAGAGATTGGATGCTTGATATCCTGATTTTTCAGTTGATGTGCGTAATGTGAAGTTGGGTCTTTCATGTGAAGTTTTAATCTATTTGGGCAGATGTTTACTTTACACAGCAAATAGAGTGTTTTTATACACATTTATATCCTTCCCCCATGGTTGTGTATGAAAAAACATTTCACTTTCATGATTATAATCATATCTAGGCCTTCTGATCCGGGTAATTATATAGAAGTATACAATCACCTTTCAAAAAAGAGTTGAAACTTGTTTAGGATGTGGTTTTGCACACATATGAAGCATATTCAAAATACATATTTCAGATGTGTGTTGCCCTTATGTGGATGATCAATGATTTTCCTGCTTATTCAATTATCTCTAGATGGAGCATGAAGGTAAAACGTTCGTGTTCTATTTGTATGAATAATACACAATCCAGAATACCGAAACATCATTGTAGTTTTAGTTTTATGGAACATCGACAATTCTTTCCAATGGACCATCCATATAGAAAAAATCGTTTTTTATTTAACAATACCATGGAGACCGATGATCCACCTCAGTGTATGTCTGGAACTAATGTTCTTAATGAATTGAAATATTTATGGTTTTCTTTCGGGAAGGGTCAAATGAAATCTGGAAAGAGAAAGAATGCTTCACTGAAACCTATTACAATTGGAAGAAGAGAATTATCTTCTTTGATTTTTCTTATTGGTAAACCAATTTGTTACGTCATTTCTTAGACATAATGTAAATTGAAAAATATATATGTGAAATTTTCACTTCAATTCTTTTAAATTTTAAGGGAAAGAAAAAAGATGATTTATAGTATTGGTTTGACTTAGTGGATTGGGGAATTAGATCAGAATTGCATCTTATGTGTACTAGTGAAAATAAATGGAATGTTCCATGTGCTTCTTGTGTGATGATGCCAACAGAAAAAAAAATTTTTGGAAGTACAATAGACTATTAAAGTTCATGATGGCTATTCAAGAAATATATCTAATAGGTTCAATAGAAGAGGGTTAAATCTTAAATCTCTGAAGACTCCTGATTATTATATTCTTCTGCATGATTTGATTCCAATATAAATCCATCATATTTTTTCCAATAATGAAAGGGTGGATTTTATTTGGTTGTGCCTTTGTATAGATATATTTTTTCTAAGAAGTTGTCTAAGTATCTCTTGCAAAAAATGTTGGCAAATTCCTCATTAAGGTTTTGTGAGTTAGAGAAAATATTTCCTCCATCATTTTTCACATATATGGATTTATGCTCTATGTATTTGGATAATCTCACTAAATGATTGAACAGACCAATGAGAAACGAATAAGAACACTGTGAGAAAATTTAACCCTGTTTTCCATCACTTCCACAAATAGGATGAATTCCTAGATCATATACATTGATGACAATAAGCTTTGAAGAGCGGGAGATGGCACATCACACAGTTTTTTTTCAACTGTGATTTGTTCGATGACTACATTAGGTAAGTAAATTTGATATATATATATATATATATATATATATATATCTTACATATATATCTATTAAACTATTCCAATTTTTATCTACAGGGAACATAATGCAATGATAAATTGAAATCATTATTCTTTATCTTTGAGAAGGAGGGAAACTTTTCATAGCAATGAGTTTTCTTCTTGGTTAAAATTGAAGGTAAAATAATTATTTTTTAAAATAATTAAGTTTAATATTTTTTTATATTTCAGGTATTTAGTTTTCATGTTGACTCTATCTCTGAGGAAATAAGAGCTTTGGATTTTGGTCCTAATATTGTGGTTTGTGACTGTAAATAAATTGTTATCAATGGGTATAGATTTATTATCACTGAATGAGAAAAGAACGCGAGAACACAACATGATGGTGTTATTGTTACTACCAAAATAGACTTTTATTCCAATGTATCTGATAATAGAAAGTGATTCTAAAATGTAGGTTATTATGGAGGCATTGAAAAAATAATAATATTGGATTATTATTCTCATGGATGAGTCACGATGATCAAATTATAGTGGTTTGATTCGATGACGAGGAAGGGAAAATTTATTGAGGATTATGGATTTTGAGTAATTTATATGACTCAAACTCTTGCTACTAATGAACCATATGTATTGGTATCAATTTAGAAACATGTTTTTATGTAAAATACCATATTCGACCTAAATTTGGTGTCATTATTGAACTAATTACAAGAAATATTTTTAATAATGGTGATGATGAAATTGACACCATCCCTTCTACCATTGTAAATGATCAATTAATTACTTTTTATGAATCCAATATATCAATTGTTATAGTTGACTATGTACCTGAAGTTGTGGTGGGAAATATATAAAATCATCCATCCATGTTCTCAATTCTTTTGGTTTATCTCAACTTTAGTTTTTAAGGTTGTTACTATTCAAATTGATTTAATATTGATTACAAATATGTTTATCTGACTTGAACGTTATGTGAATTTTCAATATTTATTGGTTGCAATTTTATTTGAATTGTATTTTCTAATTTGGAATTGAATTGTATTCAGACCTAAAAAACCAACATTTCTAACTTGGTGAACATTTCAATGCTTTGTTGACCATGTATAATATTAGTATAACTCTAAGAACTCCCTATAACATTTCACCAGATAATAAACGTGATGGTTTTTCTTCTTCTGCAAAACATGTATAGAACCTATACCATCTACCTGGGCTAAAGAAATTAAATTTTTCCTTAATTTCGGCAAGTGATTTACCCCTTATGAATTTGGTAGATATCTTATCCTTGTACATATGTTTATATCATAATTTTCAACTACCTTAAGGTTTTAATCATTCATTATATATACCTTGTGAAATTTTCTAGAGGCATGATTCAGTATGCTCTCTCTCTTGGTTTTTGAGAGAAATAAAGCCTCATAATCAATGTTCCGTGATTTCAATAGAATGATGACACATAGTAAATAACCTTCCTACTAAAAATTAAATTTCATTATTAAGTATTGTATGATTTATTGAATTCATTATAAATCTATTCAATATCACTTAAAACAATGGATAGTAAAATTATCTATGAATCCCCCTATTTCATCTCATTTATTTAGTTTTTTGGGTTACACATTAGTTATCCTTTTATAATTACTTTCATATTTGTTTTCAAATGTAGGAAATGCAACCAATTAAAGAGAGGTGGTAGAAAAAGATGATGTACAACAATTGTCTCATGGATGAGATGGGAATTCCACCACTAGTGCATGTAGTGAGTATTTTATTTCAAATACATATTTAAATAATATATAATTTCATGTGATTAATTTTTTTTAAACATTTTGGGAGGATCCACCTGTTAGGTGACAATTATTTGATGAGCATACTTGTATTAGTCCCAGTAATTAGGGAGTTTGTATGAGGGGGGGTTGTACAAGATCTAGGAGATCTAGTCGGCATACCCGATTAGACATTCCACATCCCATTGACATACCATCTATCCAACATTCTGATCCCAGTGTATCGTTAAGAACACATTGGATATTTAGGCCTCCCATGTTTTCACCACCCTTTACATCTAAGTCTACTCACCCATATTTACCATATCCAATTATGATTCCCACCCATCATAAAGCATTTTTTCATCCATCTGTGCATCTTCTTTTACTTCTACTTCCTTCTCTCTGAGCTTCTATATTCCATCCTCTTTGACTCCTGATCTTCTAGAGTCTGTCACTACGAAGCATAAATTGGGACCCACTCCCCCTGCCAAGGGTGTTTCTTCAGTTTCTACGGATCCAGTGGTGCCCATTGATCATACTACTGTAGGTATATTTATATAACCCTAACAAATTTTTATACCATTATTTATTTTTGTTATAACATGTATTGATAAAATATTTTTTTTCTTTGATAACAGATTCATCTACTGATAGGAGGTGGGGGAGGGGGAATACATGCATGTGTGCAGTGTGGAACCACCGCACGCAGTTTATGGTGGACTACAATGAAGACAGTCCAGTGATTGAAAAAATCGGGCAACAATGTGAGAGTTTTTTGGTGACGCTTGCCAAATACTTCGACATCATTCCTGTCAGTCCGCTCTCATGGAGATAGTTTCCAAATGAAATCAAGTATAATGATTGGGTAGATATAAGGGTAAAAAATCTAATTTATTTATGCAATATATTATTTTTGGTATTTATATGAATTAATATTTTGGTGTCATCTTCAATTTAATATTCTCGATGGTGAGGGTGAACGACTAGCACGTCTAAAGGATTTAGTTGAGCTTTGAAGAGCCTATAAGAACAAGTTCTATATTGGATGGCATGCTAGTGTTGGCACAGAGTTAGAGGAAGTCCCTATCAGAGATGATTATCTGATAGAATAGTATCATTAGATGATTACTCATTGGATGACAATCTAGTTTCAGGTACTAATCACATTTAAGGTATTTAAATGAAAAATTTCATGTTTTTCATTAATACAATATTTTTTATTATGGAATTTTATTTGTGAATAATCTAAAAGAAATAAAAAAACATTTATGCTAAAAAATACCTCCACACATTGGGATGTACTATGATGCTAGATCATGAGAGTAAGTAGGTATGATAGTTGTTTATAAATTTTCTATAAGAATTTCACTTTCTATTATTTCCTCCATAGTTTATTCTATTTCTAAAGTTGTTTTATAATTTTATTTATGAAATTAATTACTGGTAACAGATTTTTAATTATGGTTTCCTACATTCAATGTCATTGTATAGGTAAAAACTAAATATTGAAGGACGTGTGCTTTGAGCAAAACTATTTTACTCAAGTTGAAGGAAGAATGATGGAAGTGAGGTTAATGGACTGACTCAGTAGCAGATTATAAGTTTTATATTATTGATTTAAAATTTAATATCTATTTTTTAACTTAATAATCTATTTATATTTGTATTAGGATACTTTATAGGCCCTTAATACCTAGGAACCTCACACTTCTGGGCCAAATGATCACTTACATAAGTTGTTGGGAGATGAGTACTCTAGCAGATTATGCTACCAACCTGGGAAGAGTATCGTCCCGACAAGCTATTGGCCCTCCTCAGGTACAAGTTGTAGTGCCACTCAGTTCCAGTAGGTTAAGGTACTGGTAGAATAGGCTGAAAATGGGCCATAGAGATGGAAAAAAAGTCTTTTAGGGAATGCACTGCATTTATGAAACTGATGGAAGTTTTACATCCAACACTTCCACTAGAGTACAGCACTGCTTGTGATGAATATATGTTGTCGATGAGTTATATATATGTTTCACTATGTTTCAGTTCTAGTGGTCCTCGATATGATGGCGAGGAAGAGGTCTTGGTGGAGGAGGAGGATGATGAGGAGGAGGTCAAGGAAGAGGAGGAGGCCGAGGCGGAGGAGGAGGCTGAGGCGGAGGAGGAGGGTAATGAGGAGGCTGAGGCAGAGTACAAGGGTGGGGAGGAGGGAATTGAGGAGGGTGGGGATAATGATGGGGAAAATAATGAGGATGGGGGGTGAGGCTGATGATGACGATGATGATAGTGATGGTCATGAGGGACAGATTGATCCATTACATTTTTGACTAATATTACTAACATTTGATGTTGGATGATTTTTTGTTCCTAATTATATGTGTGATTAGGTAGGTAAAATTATGTTTATTTATTTATCTATATATAATAAAACTTTACATGATGATTTGTTGTGACTAATTCACCCATCCCCTGGACACCCCCACCCCCTCGAACACCCCCACCCCTTGGACAGCCCCCAGACCCCCTGGACAGACCCCCACCCCCTGGACATCCCCCCACCCCATGGACACCCCCATCTCCCTAGACACTACCCCCCCCCCCCAATCCCCTAGACAAACCCCACCCCTGGAAACCCCCACCCCCTAGACACCCCCACCCACTAGACACCCCCCCCCCCCAATGCCCTAGACACCACCACACCCCCTGGACCCCCCACCCCCTAGTCACCCCTACCCCCTAGTCACCCATACCCCCTTGGAAAGGTCCCCAACCCCCTGGCCACCCCCCCCACTCCCACTAGACACCACCCCACCCCCTGGACACCCCCCCTTTGGATAGCCCCCAACCCCTCGGGCACCCCCACCCCCACACCCTAGACATCCCCCCAACCCCATGGACAGCCCCCCTGCCTATGCAGCCCCAAACCCCCTGGATTGCCCCCCCCCACCCCATGGAAAGCCCCCCAACCCCTTGGATACCCTCACCCTCTAGATACCCCCCCCTGAACACCCCCACACCCCTGGATAGCCCCCCAACCCCTGGAAAGCCCCCCCCCCAGACACCCCCCACCCCATGGACATCCCCTACCTCGTGGAAAACCCCCCCACCCCTGGATATCCCCCCAAACCCTAGACACCACCCCACCCCCTAGAGACCCCCCCCCCCATCCCCATGGACATCCTCCACCCCCTAGACACACCCTAACCCCTGGACGGCCCCCCATGGACACCCCTACCCCCTTGGGTAGCCCCCCAACCCCTTGGAAACCCCCTACCCCCACAGCCTAGACACCCCAACCACCATGGATAGCCCCCCACTCCCACATAGCCACCCACCCCCAGATAGCCCCCACCCATGGACACCCCCTACCCCTTGGACAGCACCCTCAACCCCCTGGACTACCCCCCACCCCCATAGACACCACCCCACCCCCTGTACACCCCCAACCCCCCTTGGACACCCCCACCCCCATGAATAGCCCCCTCCCTGGACAGCCACCCCTCCCAGGACACCCTCTTTGTTCCACTCCTACATAAAAAATGGGGGAGTCTAAACCTAAAATGGCTATTCTTCCCCCACCAAAAGAACAATTTATGCGCGCAATTTAGAGTGACTAAGTGTCATGGGGAAATACTTGCAGGTAATTGTTGTATGTGTATGAATTTTGTATGAATTCATAAGGAATTCTGCATGTATTCTGCAGGTATTCATAATTCTGTATGAGTTTTTTATGTGTTTCTGGTTCTCCACAGGTGCACTGGTATAATTCTATATGAATTATGTATGTGTCTTTGGTATGCTATAGGTGCACAGGGGGGAGGCAGGCTTACTGGTGGAAGTGCATTTGTTGTAGGTGCACAGGGCAGAGGTAGGCTTGCTACTACAGGTGCATAAAGCATATGTCAGCGGTTTCATGTAAACTATTGGTAAAAATGTAACACCCCAAGATTTCATAGTGTGTTATCTCTTCAAAATAATTCAATAACTTGCACTACACGCAACACCAAGTTCAAGCGCACCATGACTTACCAAAAAATCCGTTCAAAAGAGGTTATGAATTGTATTAACTAAATTTTAAACTTTATATAATCCTTATAATTTTAGAATCCATATTATGAGTTTCTTAGACATAATGTAAGAACAAATTCATTTTCAGTATTGCACTTTTACCAACTTTTAATAGTGAACCCTTTTTAAATACAATATTTTAAACTTTTTAACTAAATGGGGACATCAAAAATTTAAAATGAAACATCCCAAGCTTCCACGGTACGCTTTCCTTTGAATAATACAGTAGCGTGTGTTGTACGCAACTTCGAATTCTAACACACACCACAACCAATCAAACTAGACGTTATGAATAGTAATACCTACTTTTTGAAATTATATATATTTTATATTTCAAAATAGAATTCATTTTTGGATTAGGAATATCGAATTTATCCTAAGGTGAAATTTTGGAACTTTTCGGATAACTTTAATATTTTGATGAATAGTGAAAATTACTAAATTTTAATTAAAAACAACTTTTTTAATTGAAATAATTTATATTGATAAATTATGAATTTTAGTGGTTTTAAAGTATATTTAGAATATATTTTTACCATTTAATAAAATGTTGGTCATTGTACATAATTTCACAATTAAACCGAACATAAACAAGTATCAATCTTTTGATAGTTATTATATCTTAAAAACACGCTTTTTGTTTTGATAGCGGGAATTAATTTTAAATTAATTTCTGCCACTTTTGTGTTTTGAATTTAGAAAAATGGATTCCATATTTGGAATCAGGATGTTTAAATTTTGTAAATAGATAACTTTTATTTTTAGACATTTTGAATAATTACTGCGGTAAATATTTTATTTACCATGGTTAAAGGTAAATCTGGTAAATAAGGGTTAAAAAATAATATTATAATAATATATAAATTACCCTAAAATGTGTCCTAAACTTATTGGTTTATACATGTTCGACCATGGGCATCTTTGGGTCGATTTTGTGACCCCATGGTGCCACTTGTAAGTGATAGAGACACTTTATTTTAATTAAGTTAAAATGAATACAAAAATGACACAAGCATGTAGCTTTTAGAAAAACAATTTTTACATAGGGTTATATATGTTGGATTTTCGACTATAAATTTTCATTATAAAGCTAAAAATATTTCCTACATAATGATATTTTATTTATAATTTTTAGACATTAAATAATTTAATTTATTTATGACACAATGATGATGCATTAATTACCATAATAGTGAAAAATTAAAATAATTGATATTATAAATACCCAAATAAATATAATTTGAGACTTTTAATTAATTAAAATACTTTTCTAGAATAATATGACATATTAGTATTGATTTAATTGATATTTTTCGAAGTAATCATTCTGTTATAAGTTTCACAAAAATCAACTATTGAATATTGTCAAAATTGACATAAAAGAGTTTTTAAAACAAATATTATATTATTAATTGATATTAAATTCCTAAAAATCTAAGGTTCGGCCGAGATACTTATATCATGATAGGTGTATCATTAATGGACCACTTTGGGTCGCTTCTATGTATATGGTAAGTTTATTAACTATATAATATAAAAATACAAAGTGACATGATAAATGTCAAACTAATTAACTAAGAGTTAAAACTAAAATATAAGGTTAATATAGTAACCCAAACCTGTCTAAATTCTATTGGTTGAATTTTTTTCGACCTATCCCCACCTTAACCTTTTAATAATAAACTTTGGAGCCATTAGAAACCGAATATAAATTTATTATAAATTAATATTTCTAGCTTTTCCAAAGGTTCCCCTCACCCCTCTTATAAAAGGGCACCCCTCCTTCTCATTTCTTCACAACTTCAAAGCCTTTTGGTTCGGCCAAACTCTGCCCAAATACTCTCCCAAATTCCCTCACTACAACCTGGAGTCCTTAGTTTGATTAGAAATCCAACCTAAGGAGCCCTTTTGATCAAATCAAAAGGAAGAACCCGAAGAAGAGGTAATGATTTCACCACCCTTTTCCAAGTTCCTTTCTTCTTCCACTTCTTCTTCCTTTGTTGTTACCATTCTAAAATAATAACTCCAATATCATTTATATACTGTGATGTTATTATAAATATGGTACAACCATATTCATTATTCTATCCACCCTTTTAATAACATGTCACCATACGTGCGTACGTACGGCTTACCGTCTCCACGTCGTGGTGTAACTGTTATTCAATATATTATTATTTGGATGGGTATAATAATGATATGTAACTCATGTAAATAATAAATATAACATGATAATGATTCTTTATATATGATATACTATCCAATTATATATTATTTTAATATCAAAAGAATGATATTGTCGCTCGTGCGTACGTATGGACTATCGTCTCCACGAACGCGATGAGATTCATTCTCCATCATATCCATTCAAGTATAATTATCATTTGATGATTTAAAAATGATGATTAAGGACTTGATATCATTATGAATATGAATAATATACAACCTATCCATTACAAACATGGCTTATGTAACAAAACATATAAAAGAAAACGAGTAAGTTAACACCCGAAACGACGATAATACTAAGATATTATTAACAAAGCAATGCTAAAAGATCATATATGATATCATGTGAATGTATATGATTCTTGTATAATTTAATAATAATAATTTAACCATTATACAGGAGGTTAACCTACCCCAACCAAGGAAAAGTACAATGTAAGGGTTATTTCACAATCTCTTCATTATCCGAGGTTGTTTATACCTAATAATCTACTGGGATCTCTTTATCATCCACATCCATGTTTCTTAAAAATGTATTTCAAAACATTTTTACTATTTAAAAGAATATGGGTTAAAGTAATTTATACCCTTGTTTGACTTTTTATAAGAGTTTTATAAAGGAATCTTTCTGTAGTTTTCCAAACAATGTTCTTTTAACCTTTTCGACAGAATTAAGGTAAGAATGTTTTTTTAACTTATACGGTGGGTGCGGTTATTTTCCACCGTTATAAAATCGTCGAATCTTCCCTTACAAGCTTATAAGAATATTTTCAAAGAAAATGTTTTATTTTATAAATATATAACTCTTAAATGATTTCAAAAATACAAAGAGATATTTCTCTAAAAAGATTTTTGATTTCATCTATGTCAACATCCTTTGATGGATTTTACGCTTATTTGAAGTTGATTTATTATGATACAAAACTTCTATATTGTATTGAAGGTTTTGTGATATGTTTGACTGTGGATGTGCTATTTTTATACCATTCATAGTTTATGGTGAAAGTATTGACATTTTGTATGCTAGTTTTAATACGAATGTTTATGTTAAGTTTAAACCTTTTCATATGGGAATGCATCGGACTTAATATGTGACGGTTGGAGCCCCCTATAGCTCCTCGATGCATCGGTAGGTCTCATGAGACAAACTAGTGTCTTGGAATAAGGCCTTGACAAAATCTTATTTGTACTCTTGGCATGAGGCCTTGGCTATGTGGTTATGATAGTCTGGCATTATGCATTCCATCGTTATGAAAGTGGTTATTGATATTGCATGTGATTATTTGATTAGTAGAATATCCATGTGAATAAGTAAATGGAATTATTTCATTTTACTTTTTCCATACTATGTTGAAGTTCATTTTTAAAAGGCTTTTGTTTTACTTATACATTACATTAAATATTTATTCTTATTTATGAAAGTTTTCGCTATATTGTTATCCTTACTGGGCATTTGAACTCACCCCTTTTCAATGTTTTATTTTTCCCAGGAAGTGAAGAAGTAAATTATGAATGACCTGCAGGGATATTATGTATGGATATGAGTGTGGAATATGGAGACAATATGTTGTTGTAGTAGTTTTTCACTTTATGATGTAATGTAATACTTATGAATATATTTAGTGTTTCCAAGGCTACTAAACCAATCGGTCATTCGAGCTTTGATCTTTCTTGTGATCATGCCAATGTTATGTAATAATGCACCAAATCTAGGTAACTGGGGTCGGGGCGTTACAGTTGGTATCAAAGGAAGTTTAGTACAAACCTTGGAAGATATATTTAGATAAACTCTGATTAGAGCACATAGACCTAAGATGGAATTTGAGGATTAGTATAGAAGAACTTCCTAGAATTTTGGTATTGTAGATATTTTGTGAGTTTTCCGAGCAATACATCCCTGTATAGATACGATCAGGTAGAGGCGGCTCTGGCACAAATGTACCTAGGGGTAAAACCCGAAAACACCGCTTTGAGCTAGACTCGAACGGGAACTGGTGCACGACAACGGGTCTTGCTGCACTCTTGGTTACGACACTCCCGGGGGATATGCTTAGGATAATTCTCATTTTCTTTACAAACCATTATTAATGGTTTATGAGTATATACTTCCTCAAAGGAGACATTTTTATGATTATGGATTATATCCATAAACTATTTAATTTATTTTATGTGTTTTACAAGTTTGGGATTAGGTATTGTTATTCAGAAACTAATCTAGTGTATGCCATTGTTTAGAAATGGTGCCTAGTAGAAGGAATGATAACTCCAGCAATGCACATGATCCAAAGAGAAAGAAGGATCATATATTTCATGGTCTTAAGCCAGAATTTATAAGAGAAATAGTCTCCCATGTATTATCATCTTATGAAGAAATAATATCATGTGTTGATAAGATAAGTAAAAAGTTTATTGAGTCTTATGGATTTGAAGGGAAGCAAGAGAAGAAAAGGTTGGAAGAGATAAAGATGGATAAAGGGAAGAGGGAAAAGAAGAATTTTCCCATATGTGATAACTGTGGGAAGAAACACCTTGGAACTTTCCTGAAAGGAATGAGAGTTTGTTATAATTGTGGAGGAAAAGGGCACAAAGTACGTGACTGCAAGGGTAAGAAAATGGTTTCAAATGTACAATTCTTCATTTGCAAGGAGTTTGGACACTACGCGAACCAATGTCCCAGTCATCATACTATGCCGCAAATGATGATATTGGATAATAATCAAGTTATGATACTACCACAGATGAAGAGGAATGATTAGAGTTATTGTGTTGATTATGTCATTTGAGTTTTGTATCAACAATGTACTTGTTATAATAATTATGGAGTATATAAGGATTGTACTGTAGTACTATTTCATTATGGACTTGAGATTGTGTGGAACAAAGAAAAGTGACTCAATATCAGGTGAAATTTTTGGAAAATATATGGTTGAGAGAAAGACAAACCATAATATGGTTCTGATACCGAGGTAGTGATTTTAGAATAATACATGATTGTTTTGGATAAATTATTTTGGAATTCTTGACTACCTTGAAACTGATTAATGATTTGTATATTCCATTATTGTTGGGGTTTACAACATTTTTGGATTGAAGGACTATATCTATTATTCTATATGGAATAAGGGAGCATGAATGTAATCAATAAGGATTATGGTAATTCAGGATGTTTCAGTTTTTTAAAAGAATACATGATAAAGGTATTAATATTCTATTATGGGGTAAAAAGGATCTACATTATGTTTACCTTCCTTATAAATGTTGGACTGTGAGTTTGGACAGAAGTATTTTGGATAAATTCTAGTTTGAGATTAATTTTGGATTGCCATAAAAGGACAACCCGAAGGTCGGGCGGCAACCCGTCGCGACCGGCAAGGCCGCGAGACTTAAACCCACAACCGAAGGGTGACAAGGGTGTATCACCTACCACTGACCCACGTGATGTCCAGGATTAAATAATGTAGTTTTTCTAAAAGATCTGGTAGATGAATTATAAATTCGTTGTTGTTTTTTGAACCCTATACGAATAGGATAAATAGAATATATTTTTTACGTTCTATTATCTTTTAGAGTGAAAGATGAGTTTGTGATAGAAATTAGTTAAAGGATGGAACTCTACTTGTCAAGAATATATTTTCTTCTTCTCTTATTCTATGAAGAAATTAATTCTTATACTTTATTTAAGGAATCCTAAAACCAAAAATGTTTTATCCTAATACCCTATGTTTTGTTGAACCGATGGTATTTCAAATCATCATAGATTGATGAATTTAAGGACCTCAATTTTACACTTGTTTGTGATTGATGACCTCAATCACTATCTATAAATATTTACGTTTTTCCTCCAATTATATGTCTCTAATTTCCACCAATGTTCTCCTAATCAAGATCATAATTTGGTGGTGACCCTTTCATTTCTATTTTACTCATATTAAGACTAAATTTTAGTAACCCAATTTCCGATGTGGGTTTTCCCACAAGGATATTTTCTATTTTCAACATTTTATTTTTGAAGAACAATTTCAAATTGCCAGGACGCAATTTATTAAAGGAGGGGACAATTTAACACCCCAAGATTTCATAGTGTGTTATCTCTTCAAAATAATTCAATAACTTGCACTACACACAACACCAAGTTCAAGTGCACCATGACATACCAAACAGGCCGTTCAAAAGAGGTTATGAATAGTATTAACTAAATTTTAAACTTTATATAATCCTTATAATTTTAGAATCCATATTATGAGTTTCTTAGACATAATGTAAGAACAAATTCATTTTCAGTATTGCACTTTTACCAACTTTTAATAGTGAACCCTTTTTAAATACAATATTTTAAACTTTTTGACTAAATGGGGACATCAAAAATTTAAAATGAAACATCCAAAGCTTTCATGGTATGCTTTCCTTTGAATAATACAGTAGTGTGTGTTGTACGCAACTTTGAGTTCTAACACACACCACAACCAATCAAACTAGCCGTTATGAATAGTAATACCTACTTTTTGAAATTATATATATTTTATATTTCAAAATGGACTTCATTTTTGGATTCGGAATATCGAATTTAGCCTAAGGTGAAATTTTGGAACTTTTTGGATAACTTCAATATTTTGATGAATAGTGAAAATTAATAAATTTTAATTAAAAACAACTTTTTTAATAGAAATAATTTATATTGATAAATTATGAAATTGAGTGGTTTTAAAGTATATTTATAATATATTTTTACCATTTAATACAATTTTGGTCATTGGACATAATTTCACAATTAAACCGAACATAAACAAGTATCAATCTTTTGATAGTTATTATATCTTAAAAACACGCTTTTTGTTTTGACAGTGGAAATTAATTTTAAATTAATTTCTGCCACTTCTGTGTTTTGAATTCAGAAAAATGGATTCCATATTTGGAATCAGGATTTTCAAATTTTGAAAATAGGTAACTTTTATTTTTAGACATTTTGAATAATTACTGCGGTAAATATTTTATTTACCATGGTTAAGGGTAAATCCGGTAAATAAGGGTTAAAAAATAATATTATAATAATAAAAAATTACCCTAAAACGTGTCCTAACCTTATTGGTTGATACATGTACGGCCATGGGCATCTTTGGGTCGATTTTGGGACTCCATGGTGCCACTTGTAAGTGATAGGGACACTTTATTTTAATTAAGTTAAAATGAATACAAAAATGACACAAGCATATATCTTTTAGAAAAACACTTTTTACATAGGGTTATATATGTTGGATTTTCGACTATAAATATTTATTAGAGAGATAAAAAGCTTTAAA
Source organism: Viscum album (assembly GCA_963277665.1). NCBI lineage: Eukaryota > Viridiplantae > Streptophyta > Magnoliopsida > Santalales > Viscaceae > Viscum > Viscum album. Next base: position 1,516,757,717 of record OY728127.1, on the reverse strand, counting down.
ACATAATGATATTTTATTTATAATTTTTAGACATTAAATAATTTAATTTATTTATGACACAATGATGATGCAGTAATTACCATGATAGTGAAAAATTAAAATAATTGATATTATAAATACCCAAATAAATATAATTTGAGACTTTTAATTAATTAAAATAATTTTATAGGATAATATGATATATTATGATTGATTTAAATGATTTTTTTATAAGTAATAATTCTTTTATAAGTTTCAAAAAAATCAACTAATGAATAGTGTCAAAATTGTCATAAAAAAGTTTTTAAAACAAATATTATATTATTAATTGATATTAAATTCCAAAAAATCTAAGGTTAGGCCAGGAGACTTATCTCATGATAGGTGTATCATTAATGGACCACTTGGGGGTCTATTGGATGTATATGGTAAATTTATTAACTATATAATATAAAAATACAAAGTGACATGGTAAATGTCAAACTAATTAACTAAGAGTTAAAACAAGAAGATAAGGTTAATATAGTAACCCAAACCTGTATAAATTCTATTGGTTGAATGTTTTTCGACCTATACCCACCTTTAACTTTTAATAATAAACTTTTGAGCCATTATATAGCAAATATTAATTTATTATAAATTAATATTTCTAGAATTTCCAAAGGTGCCCCTCACCCCTCTTATAAAAGGGCACCCCTCCTTCTCATTTCTTCACACCTTCAAAGCCTTTTGGTTCAGTAAAACTCTACCCCAATACTCTCCCAACTTCCCTCACTACAACCTATAGGCCTTAGTTTGATCATAAATCCACCTTAAGGATCCCTTTTGATCAAATCAAAAGGAAGAACCCGAAGAAGAGGTAATGATTTCACCACCCTTTTCCAAGTTCCTTTCTTCTTCCACTTCTTCTTCCTTTGTTGTTACCATTCTAAAATAATAACTCCAGTATCATATATATACTGTGATGTTATTATAAATATGGTACAACCATATTCAGTATTCTATCCACCGTTTGAATAACATTTCACCATACGTGCGTACGTACGGCTTACCGTCTCCACGTCGTGGTGTAATTGTTATTCAATATATTATTATTTGGATGGGTATAATAATGATGTTTAACTCATGTAAATAATAAATATAACATGATAATGATTCTGTATATATGATATACTATCCAATTATATATTATTTTAATATCAAAAGAATGATATTCTCGGTCGTGCGTACGTACGGACTACCGTCTCCACGAACGCGATGAGATTCATTCTCCATCGTATCCATTAAAGTATAATTATCATTTTATGATTTAAAAATTATGTTTAAGGACTTGATATCATTATGGATATTAATAATATACAACCTATCCATTACAAACATGGCTTATGTAACAAAACATATAAAAGAAAATGAGTAAGTTAACACCCAAAACGACGATAACACTAAGATATTATTAACAAAGCAATGTTAAAAGATCATATATGATATCATATGAATGTATATGATTATTGTATAATTTAATAACAATTATATCACCATTATACAGTAGGTTAACCTACCCCAACCAAGGAAAATTACAAGGTAAGGGTTATTTCACAATCTCTTCATTATTCGAGGTTGTTTATACGTAATAATCTACTGGGATCTCTTTATCATCCACATCCATGTTTCTTAAAAATGTATTTCAAAACATTTTTACTATTTAAAAGAATATGGGTTAAATTAATTTATACCCTTGTTTGACTTTTTATAAGAGTTTTATAAAGGAATCTTTCCGTCGTTTTCCAAACAAGGTGCTTTTAACCTTTTTGACAGAATTAAGGTAAGAATGTTTTTTAACTTATACGGCGGGTGCGGTTATTTTCCATCGTTATAAAATCGTCGAAGCTTCCCTTACAATCTTATAATAATATTTTCAAACAAAATTTTTTATTTTATAAATATATGACTCTTAAATGATTTCAAAAATAGAAAGAGATATTTCTCTAAAAAGATTTTTGATTTAATTTATGTCAGCATCCTTTGATGGATTTTACGCTTATTTGAAGTTGATTTTTTATGATACAAAACTTCTATATTGTATTGAAGGTTTTGTGATATGTTTGATTGTGGATGTTCTATTTTTATACCATTCATAGTTTATGGTGAATGTATTGACATTTCGTATGCAAGTTTTAATACTAATGTTTATGTTATGTTTAAACCTTTTCATATGGGAATGCATTGGACTTAATATGTGATGGGTGGAGCCCGCTATAGCTCCTCGATGCATCGGTAGGTCTCATGAGACAAACTAGTGTCTTGGCACAAGGCCTTGACAAAATCTTATTTGTAGTCTTGGCACGAGGCCTTGTCTATGTGGTTATGATAGTCTGGCATTATGAATTCCATCATTATGAAAGTGGTTATTGATATTGCATGTGATTATTCGATTAGTAGAATATCCATGTGAATAAGTAAATGGAATTATTTCATTTTAATTTTTCCATACTATGTTGAAGTTAATGTTTAAAAGGATTTTGTTTTAGTTATACATTACCTTAAATGTTTATTATTATTTATGAAAGTTTCCGCTATATTGTTATCCTTACTGGGAATTTGAGATCACCCCTTTTCTAGGTTTTATTTTTCCCTGGAAGTGAAGAAGTAAATTATGAATGACCTGCAGGGATATTATGTGGGGATATGAGTGTGGAATATGGAGACAATATGTTGTTGTAGTAGTTTTTCACTTTATGATGTAATGTAAGACTTATGAATATATCTAGTGTTTCCAAGGCTACTAAACCAATCGGTCTTTCGAGATTTGATCTTTCTTGTGATCATGCCAATGTTATGTAATATTGCACCAACTCTAGGTAACTAGGGTCGGGGCGTTACAAAAAATATATACCAATGTTTTACAAACTGTTGGTATAGATGCTTTAATTTACTTTTCCCAATGGTTTGTTAGGAACCGTTTGTAAAAATCTATACCAATGCTTTATAGATTGTTGATATAGATGTGGATTTTGATATTTCCAATGATTTTAAACCATCAGTAAACATTTATACCAAAAGTTACAAGAAAATTTTGTTATATAATCCATTACTCATCCATATCCCAATGGTTCTCATAAAACTATTAAGATATGTTTATCACTACTGCTCCACTACCAATGGATTGGACATCTATTGGAATTGTTTATACCAACAGTTGCCCGACCTTTACTAATGATGTGAAACCGTTGGTAAAGGATAAGTTTCTAGTAGTGATATATAAATATAAAATAAATAGTTTAAATTTAATGTTATATAAACTGAATAAAAAATTACTTACCATATGTTCCCTATGCGTATTTAAAGTACGATTACCAGCTTGTTGTGTCTCTTCATGTCTCCCCCAGTTTTTTCAACCTACGGATGATCTCCACTTAAAATTATCACTAATATAGAGTGAACATAATCCACCCCAAACCATAGATGAAATGTAATCAGGTCAGTGGGGAAGACATTACTCGTCAAACTCTATGACTCTTACCTTCCTCATTGTTGTCCACCTTAAATTGTGAAAAAATGATGGAGATGTTCGCACATACAACCCTATCATTCCTTCCAAATAGATTCACTCATGGTCTCATCCATGGAATATCATAAAACCTAAAAAAATTAATAATATCATGTTATTAATAAAACAAATTCAAAATAAATATTATCTATTTATGTATTATCCATTGATTGAACATGTCGTGTTGAATATCTATGGGAATCGGATCACATGTAACCCATGCTCCAAAAAAATAATTTATGAATATAGCACTCCCCTATCCAATAGCTATATGTGAAAATATGTGAAAGAAAAATAAAATAATCAAAAAATAGTATTTAAATAAATTAATGAAAATTAATTGAAACTAAATAAAATAAACAAGTAAGCATACCTTTGCATGCATGGATGAAATCCAATATGTGGACGTTGCTCAATGATAGGTTCAGGAATCATAAATCTCACAAGGCCAAGACCCTGTTGATTCTTAACAGTACCTCCAATAGTTAAAGGGTCAAATGATCCAACATCTTTCTCGTCACTAGGCAGATCATCACCCTCTAACTCACCAAACAAATATGAGTCCATCTGCAACATGAAATTATTATTGTTATCAAATAGTTCAAAAAAATTATTATATATATATATATATATTATATATGATTATAAATAGAATTTAACTATGTCAATATTCATCACCATCATCGTCCTCATATATGAACGTGTCATTATCTTCATATTCCTCATCAGTATCATCAATTTCCATAGGAGTTTCAATTTTACCATCTCTTGTATTTTCAAATTTATTTATTGCATTATTATCATCATCATCATTATCAACCCTTAACCATGGAGTGAAATCATCAATATTCACATCTCTTCATGGAAAATATGGAGTTGGAGTAGTTTGATGAAAATTTTTAATTCCTCGCACTTCAGCAGAACCACATTAACTTTGAATAAACTGATTTTCCTAAGATTTTATTTTTATTATACTCCACTAATCACCCAACTATCTTAAAGTAGCATAGTAATTTGCATAATAAATTTTATGTGCCTGATGGGAAAATAAAAATTTCTCATTTAATGTAATAAACATTTTATATTTAATATAAATGATTTCATGGCTCAGATTAACATGAAAGGCTCTCTCAGTATCCAACCACTGACATTTAAACATCATTTTGTAATTTTGTACTAGATAACACAGTTCAATAATTTCTTCTAACATGTTGAAGAATTCAACTTCAATTTATCTATGATGATATCCTCTCAAGAAAACACCACTATTAAATATATTTTTATTCTCTATATGCATGTGTATGAAATCAAAAACCATTCACCACATATGCATTATAAGATTTAACAATTTTCGTTGGTGCATTACTCAATACACACAATCGATTATCAATTTTATCACCATGTTGATATACCATAAAATTTATAAAACTATTATCAATATGACAAGTAATAAATTTGATTTTATATGTTAAACCATAAATATTTTATGTTACCAGTTTTAAAAACTAGTTGTAAAAATTATTTTGCCGATGTTCTTCAATATCAGCTATGGTAATTTATAGAATCTATTTCTTGATATGAATATAATATAACTTAAAAATAAAATAATGTTAATTTACTATAACAAATATTATAGAATAATCAATAAGAGAACTTATAGTAAAAATGGTTTCATTTATTTATAGTTGATCTGAACATATGTATGAGTTATGTGTTACTCCTCATCTGAAAGATGTCATTCATAACTCCACTGAAGAAAGTTCTGGCTAATCTGAAACTGATAATTTATTTCTCATTTCATCTTCATCATTTCCTTCATTACGGCCCATGTGGTTGTGTTTTTAGGAATATTCATATTGAAAATAATGACAGCATAAAAAAGAAATTTCCTTTTATAAATAATCTTATGCAATTGATCCTTCAACAGATGATTTTTTATGTACTTTTTTCTTCATTTTTTGTATGCATCTCTCGAATGGGTACATCCATCAGAAATGTATCTGAACTCAACATTTTTATTCATGAAAAAAATTTAATATCAAATTTTTAACTGAGTAAAATAAAGGTGGTGCAAATATTTTTCCCAGTTTAAATTAAATTGAACCAACATCTTCTTGTAGTCTTCTTAGTGAATCATATTATTTTTTCATCGCAAAAATCTCTTGGAAAAAATATGATATGTTTTTCAATGTATCCCAAATCATATAATTCGACAATCCTTTTAATTAAATTGGCATATGTCTTTCCATTATAACATGATAGTCGTGAATTTTTAATTTGGTAATATGACCATTTTTGACACATCTTCCCAAACTGGAAACATAACAATTTAGAAGTTTCAAATCTTCAATCCACAAAAAAAAAATTAAGTCATTTGGAAATTTTATTTTATTTTTTTGGCTTCATTAACTACTATGATATGACATTTTCAATCAGTTCAAGTTTTAGTCACCTGTAAATTTGGACAAGATCTAATCATGCCATTACATTATCTTTTGTCTTACATGGTGTATCCAGAACTATATAAAATATATTATCAAAATATTTCTTATCAATATCCATGACATCCATCATGCGACAGACCAATATAGAAGATCCCAAAAAAATCTCCATTTTATCCAACTGTGTTCTTTCCCAAAACCATAAATTTTTTGTTGGTTTATATTTATTCCAAATATAATGGGAGGTAATAAAGAGAAAAATGATTTTAAATCTGTACCTAGGATCATTGTTGGAGGTTCACCTCTTTCAATTTTTCCTTTTATAATACAATATGTGTTCCTCCAAAAAGAGTGATCGGTTGGATGGAATATACAATAACCATCAAAAAACAAGTTTTTCTTCCATTGATGAGCATAAACACGTTTCTATCTCTCATATATTATGGATATTATTATGTACCATGTGTACTCTAGCCAGATAACATGCCATATTCTTGGAAATCACTAATTTTCCACATAAATGCCGCTTTCAGTAGGAAATTTTGTTTCTCAACAATATTATATATACTGACACCATTACACCATAATAAATTTAACTCATTAATCAATGGATTCAAATAAACATAAATGTTCTTTTTTAGATATCCTAGAATTAATAAGTCAAAAAGATATGTCTCCTTTATCAATATCCAAAGAGGAAAATTTTACAGAGTTATAAAGACAATACAATAAGAATATTAACTACTGCAAGAACCAAATGGACAGAAACCATCAGTAGAAATACTCAATTGTATGTTTTGGGATTTTGAAGAAAAAAATAGATGTACTTGATCTAAATGTTTCCATGAACCACCATCAAAGTGATTATTAAATATTTACCGATTGAAATATTGGTTTTGTGCCATGACGTCAATGATGTTATTTTCTAAGACATAAATAAACACTACAACATGGGATTAAGTATGAAATTCCACAACTATTTTACAGGAATCAATCCAATCATACCTACTTGAGCCTCCTTATACCTCGATTGTCTTCATATATAAAAACTATCCAACAAATCATTTTCACAATAATATAATATGTTGTCATTCGAATATTGATGAATCTTCTCATAACCAAGTCCCAAATTATGAACTAGCCTCTTTCTATCATAGAAAATTATAGGAAACTCATTTATTTCATTTAAAAGTGTTTTAACCAAAGATAATTTCTGATCAAAACATTTATTTGATATTTCATTATCAAATTTAATTTCCATAAATTTTGCTACCACTTTAAATTTTATTATATTGTAACTTGGATATAAGGAATCCTTATTAGACCTTCGCAACTCATAAAATTGATATGGTTCCAACTCATTAGAAAAATCAAAATCATTTTAAGTTTTAGTTTTTTGAAAAGACAGACATGCCACATCATGTACTAAATTTTGAAATTGTGATGGATCTGGAACCAAATTTTGAGTATCTAATCTAGAATTGTGTTCACTATGTTGATAGTAAAAAACATAATCTTTTTGAAAACAAAAATAAAATATATGACCCCCAACATTGTCAAATGTGTCTAATGTCCTCAAACCACATTTTTTAAATTGACACTTAATTATCACTTCTGAAACAAATTTTGGTTTTAGATGATGCAAATGATGGGAATGTTTCAACACCCTCAATAAATATAATATTTATACGAGAACCTTCCGGATTCTTGCACTGATTTATCCAAGCCCGATCAAATAATAATTACTATGGTCAACTTCCTTATTCCATATCTCTCTAAATAAATAAAAAATAATTAGTTTTTTATGAATAATTTTATATAAGAAAAACATTACCCAACAAAATAAAAAATAATTGTTAATTATTCCTATGTATTTCTAATTATTAGAAGTTACTCCTAAGTATTCCTAATTATTATTATTTATTCCTAAATATTCCAAATTAGTAGTAAATATTCCTAAATTTTTCTAATTATCTGTAATTATTTCTAATTATTGGTAATTACCTCTAATTATTTCTAATTAATGCTAAATTTTTGTAATTGTCGCTATGTTTTGGTATTTACAGCTAATTATTGCTAATTACTTTTACTTATTATTAATTATTAATATTTATTCCTAATTCTTCCCAATTATTACAAATTATTCATATTTATTACTAATTATTCCTAATTAATACTAATTATTTGTATTTATTACTAATTATTCCTATTTATTCCTAATTATTACAAATTATTCCTAATTATTACAATTTATTAATAATTATTACTATTTATTACTAATTAATACTATTTATTTCTAATTATTCTAATTTATTACTAATTATTCCTATTTATTACTAATTATTCCTATTTATTAATATTTATTGCTATTTATTTCTAATTATTACCAATTATTATTAATTATGAATAATTATTATTAATTATTGCTAATTATTTCTATTTATTATTATTTATTACCAGTTATTGATAATTATTACTATTTATTACTATTCATTTCTAATTATTACTAATTATTACTGTTTATTACTAACTATTACTATTTATTACTATTTAATGCTAATTATTACTATTTATTCGTATTTATTCCAATTTATTTTTATTTATATAACTAATTACTCATATTGATATTAATACTTATATTACTATTTATTAGGAATTCTTATTAATTATTACTACTTATTACTAATTATTAGTAATTATTACTAATATTGCTAATTATTACTAATTATTACTAACTATTAATAATTATTAATAATTATTAATAATTATAACAAATTATTACAAATTATTACTAATTATTCTTATTTATTCCAATTTATTCCAATTTATTCCTTATTATTATTATTTATTACTAATTATTACTATTTATTACTATTTATTACTATTTAATCCTATTTATTACTATTTATTTCTATTTATTACTATGTACTTCTATTTTTTTATTTATTGATAATTTTTAATATTTATTCATATTTATTAGAAATTATTACTATCTGTTGCTATTTATTCTTATTTATTTCTATTTATTCATATCTACTGATAATTATTACTATTTATTGATATTTATTACTATATATTTCTATTTATTACTATTTAGTACTATTTATTACTTATTATTACAAATTATTAATAATTATTACTATTTTTTACAAATTATTACTATTTATTACTAATTGATCCTATTTAAGAATAATTAGTATTTGTTTTTAATTATTCCTAATTATTATTTATTCTTATTTATTACTATTTATTACTATTTGTTCTTATTTATTTATATTTTTAATAATTATTATTATTTACTAGTTGTTCCTATTTATTACTAATTATTACTATTTTTACTCAATGTTACTAATTATTACTATTTATTACTATTTATTCTTATTTATTCCTATTTATTCCTATTCATTTCTATTTATTCTTATTTATTCCTATTTATTCCTATTTATTCCAATTTATTTGTATTTATTCATATTTATACAAATTATTACTAATTATTACTAATTATTCCTAATTATCCCAATTTATTACTATTTATTCCTATTTATTCCTATTTATTCCTATTTATTCCTATTTATTAATAATTATTCCTATTTATTCATATTTATTCCTATTTATTTTGATTTATTCCTATTTATTACTTATTATTTTTATTTATTACTAATTATTACTATTTATTACTATTTATTACTATTTATTACAAATTATTCCTAATTATTACTAATTATTCCTAATTATTACTAATTATTATTAATTATTAATATTTATTCATAATTATTATTAATTATTCCTATTTATTCCTATTTGTTCCTATTTATTCCTATTTATTCTTATTTATTCCTACTTATTACTAACTATTTCTAATTATTCATGTTTATTAATAATTATTACTAATTATTCCTATTAATTACTTATTATTCCTAATTATTAATCTTTATAACTAATTATTACTATTTATTAATATTAAGTCCTATTTATTAATATTTATTTCTAATTACCATTAATTATTACGAATTACCGCTAATTATCTATATTTTTTCCTAATTACCACTATTTATTACTAATTATCGCTATTTATTACTAATTACAGCTAATTATTACTAATTATTATTATTTATCCCTAATTATTACTATTTATTACTAATTATTACTAATTACTGCTAACTTTTACTAATTTCCACTAATTGTTACTAATTATTATAAATTACAGATAATTATTACATTTTATTAGTATTTATTACTAATGAAACAACATATTTGTAAAAATAAATAATGCACAATGAAACTATCTAATTCTGATTTAATTTTATTATCACTAATTTACAATAATAATAACTAATATAAATTTAATGATTTAACTAAAAATAGAACAAATAGATAAATATTGTAAAGCAAAATCTTTTGTATTGTTAAAGGCTTGAAAATCACTCCGATGTAAAATATTAAACGTTGAAAAACTTTGAGAAATATGAGAGTAGAGAGTGAGAGAGGAGTTGAGAGTTGTATGAAATGGAAAAAAAATTGAGGTATATATTTGTTAGATTATTTGCGATAGGTCCTATTGCAAATAATAAATCTCTATTAATGTGGTGTGGTAGTTAAAAATGGTTTTTGTGACGGGACCCTTCGCAAATACCTACTTGCAGTTATAGTAATTTTTATGAGATTTATTTCCCATCGTAAATACTAATCCCCCTTCTTAATTACTGGCGGCAGTTAAAAATTGTATTTGTGATGGCTTCCGATGTAAATACAGAAAGCCAACGAAGGGTATTTGCGACGTGTCCTATCGTAAATACCCTTCCTGCGGTTTGGCACGCAATGTGCGCCAAACGTTTTGCGATGGGATACCTATCCCCATCGGAATTACCATTTTCCTGTAGTGTTCCACACTGCATGAATCTATGTAAAACCACGTCTTTTACTAGAAGATGATCCTGAAAATGGAGATGAATATTCCATACACAAATATAAATGAAATTTAATAAAAATTATTAACTTCATTACTTTTTAAACATTTACTAGTTGCACTGTTTTTTGATGCTTGATCCAACACACTATTTTGGGGGCCAACAACAGGAGGAATTTCCTATGTAGTAGAATATAGATGTTGAAGATGAGTAGAAGGGAATGAGCATATAGGGGGATAAAAATGGAGGTGTACCTAGTAGAGATGAAAGTGGATAAGGGAAAAAGGTAGAGGGGTGGAAGTAATGTCACTACCCAACATGGTAGTAAGAGGAAATGGATAAAAAGAAAGGCCTCCCATGTATGGGTAACTCATATTATTGGGAGGCATGATGGGAGGAAAGTGTCTCAGTTACTGCAAAGCCATGGACTATGAAGAACTGCATGCAGGGTGATTGCATCTATTGTCAGTCCTATATTCTAGACTATCTAACCTATCCTCATTGAACACAATTTCCATCTTTGATGATTCATGTTAATATTAAATATGATTTTTTTAAAATTTCATACATAATTAATAAATAAATAATTTATTATACATAAAATTCATATTTCTTAGTCTATGTTATCTAAACTAGTGATTTTTTCCTCCATTTTCTTTATACGAACCTCTTTATAAGACATAGTGACCTTAACATTCTATAAGTCATGCAAGAATGTTAAAATTATTACAAAACATTAAATAACTAAAAATATTCCAAGAAAAATCATATTAATTTTCAAAACATTACATCTACTATTAATAATATTTTCATTAAGTAGTTTACTCCCAAAATTAAATCATTACACAATAGAAGTAGCATTTACTTTAGATTTCAAACTCTGTTAATCAATTCCTTTCAGTTTTCCACAAGAATTTTATTTTTAGTTAACTATTAAAATAGCATGATATTATATCTCCATTTATTATCTGAAACTACATATTCAATGCACATTTTTAGGATATAGCTGCCATATGAAAGTACAAAAAAATCAAAAACAATTGTTCATCAAGTTAGGGATAATTTCATATCCATTTGAGTTTATTTTCTTTATTAGTTATTATATACATTTTTACAATATTAACCATATTAAAGTACAAATGACCATATAATTGGAACCTTGTAGATGACATTTTAGGAATTTGACTCTAAAATTAATATCTGCAAACAAATAGTTTTGGAATTAAAATATTTTTCAACCATGTATAAAACATACAAATAATATGAAACATGAAAACTTTTATAATATAATTAAAAAATAAATTATGTACCATTTATTAAAGATTAAAAAAACACATACCATGTCAAAATAATATAAACTAAATATTTCCAAACATGTCAACACAATGCATTCTCAATTACAATTTCTTATTCACAATCTATTCTGACAATTGAATCAATAGTGTCATTGAATGATACATTTTAATTAATAACAACCGGTTCATCTAAAACATACCTATAATCCATTCCTTCATAAAAAATATGTTTTGTGATTACATTAATAGTAACACCAAATTATAGTTTTAAAGGGGAATTTACATAAAACATATGTCTAGTTATTCATACAAGAAGACAAGGCACATTTTTTCTCAACGGATAGTTTATATCAATAAATCAAAACAAAAAATTTCTATATAAAATCTATGTTATTTCTTTAAATTAAACTAATTTCGTTTCATCCTAGATACACAACATGTTCATAGTAATCTAATAAAAATATTCTATCCATAACCCCATAATAGTGTATATTTTCTGATTGAGGTTGTATTTCTAATGAAATCTCATAACAATCAATTTTTGTGCTTATCATTACACCATTATTCTATATTGTCGTTTTTTCCAACTGTTTATAATGAATTTAAATCCATTGACAACAATTTATTTAAAATCATGGATGACATTGTTCAGAAAAAACGACAACACCCTAATTTTAGCAGATACAACATCCATTGATAAAATTTGGACTTAAAATATATTGGCATCAAATATTAAACAAATACCAAGATTTGGTCATGAAAAAAAATGAATTTTTCACCATTGAATTCAACCAAGAAGGAAATTATTTACTATATAGTTTCCCCCTCCTCTTAATAGATAAAGAACGATGTGTTATTTCTATAATTTCACTATTTTCTCTGCAAATATAACAATTTAATGATGTTAAAAACTATTAAAAAATACAAAATAAAAATATATATATTTATAAATTTATTTACTTGATGTAATCACCAAGAACACTATAGTTGAATAATATTTTATGATGGGCCATTTCCCACTGGTCCCTATTCAAATTACATAGCTTGTATAATCCACCCCCCCCCATTTTTGGAAATGATGTAAATGTTTTCTCAATGGAGACATACTAATCATCTTCAAATATCATTGGGATTATTATATCTCATGGTGACATCATCCAAATAAATTTAACAAGAACCCATGCATTCTTGTACTAAATAGCCATTCAAAATAGATCCTTTGGAATGATTCTTATCTCTATCATAAAATATCAATGTAAAAATAGTTATTTCCATTAGGTAATTTCATCAAATAGAAACAGTACCACCAAAAATAAATTTGGTTATAATATTTATAATTAGATATAACATACATGTGAAGAATGATGGAGGGAAATTTTTCTCCATGTTGAAAAAATGATCTTTGTATATTTATGTAGTTTTTCACAACAATTTTGTTCAATATTTTAACATGAATGTCTCAATAAAAATGAAATAATTTAATAAAAACCCCTAACATTATGTGAAAATAAATTCTGAATAGTAACATGAATAAGTTCATGCAATAGGACATGGTAATCATGGGTTTTAGGGATTTTGGTTTTACATATCTTGTATGAAACCATTTTAAAATGATACTGGAATAGCCATATGGAACCTTTAAACATTACAATTCTTGAAGAAATTTTCTTTCTCAACATTTTTTATTTAAAAACAAGAAAAATGTACTTTTTATGGATTCTGACCATTTTACTCATTAAAACAATGGTTTTATACCCTGATTTATTAAGACCCAATGTGATTAAAAATTATTTTTTTTTCATTTAGATTTAAAATCATTTTAAGTAACATTTCATTCACATTTTTCTCAATATGCATTATTTCCAAGTAGTGATAAATAATATCTGATGAATGATATGGAAAATAAAATGATACAATTTTCTATCTCTAATTTTTTTTTAAATTTTAATGAACATTCTTCTGGTTTCTAGAATTTGGCTAACCCTTTCCAATAAAAAAATTCAAACAGTCAATTTCTATAAGGATATCACCAATAACATTTGTTTAAGTACTTTATATTTCTCTATGGCACTATCAAACTATATTGGATTTTTTTAATATGGATGATCCATTTTTATAGATCATCAATTCCCTAGGAAATTAAAAGGTAACTAAATCTTTAATCTTTTAGAATGTGTATTTTTCATGAAAATAGTGCTCGATAATTTCCCCTTAGTAATCCAACCGAACATCATTACATAAGTAGGGAAATAATTTATTGCCTATAATAATGTTGTCAGACACATAAATTAATCCTTTCTAAATGCATCATATGACTTCCCCCCAATGGTCAAAAGGTCCTTATACTAATATATTAATGGTTGCAAGTATATTTCAATATCATTTCTAGGATCATTGGTTCTATAAATTAATAACACATGATAGGAAATGGTTTTTTATACAATCCATGATTTAAAATTATAAATGTCAATGAAAACATTCTAAGTACTATATACAGTATGGATTTTCTGAAATGGGTTAAAACCATTTCATGAAAATTCTAATATAACATTTTTTTGTTCAGGTAAAAAATATTGATATAACTTATCAAGTTTCTTCCATGAAAACCCATTACCAGGATGAAAAATGTCATCATTATCCTTATTTATTTCATATCCATTCCATCTCATATTCTTTTAAATTTATTCTGACATAAAAAGTTTCAAAAGTCATGGAATCAATGAAAAGTGAAAGATCCTTTTATCTAGTATAAGGTATTGACTTCCATATTTATTAGTATTCTATATTGATGTATCAGATTTTCTATACTCATTTAACATGGAATTACCCTTCTATAACATAAAACAATATTTAAGGCATGCATGGATTTACATACATGAAAATCCAAAATTTTCAACCAACTTTGTTGCTATATAATAATTTTTAGTGAAACATCCATCATTAGGTAGTGTGTCCTTAAAAACTAACTAAATAGTTAATCTCACTATTATTAAATCCATACATTATTCTCCCAAGATATAGTCACATTAAATACTTGATTTGGGTAATTTTCTCACATGACGGGTATACTAGAGTATTCAAGTTTTCAAAAAACTTTCTAACACCCCTAATGTCATCATTATAATCATTATATGAAAATTGTCTTCCCATATTCATTTCCTCTTCCATTGTTTTACATGAAGTGTCTACTTGAGAAAAAAAATGGAAACTAATCGGAAGTCAAATTTTCCATTCTGATTCTTTCTGTTGAATCAATTTAATTCTCTACTTGAAAGTTTTCTCTATTTGGATACAAAATACGATATTCTTTTTGAGACCTTTTTTAGTGATATGGTAACTCAATTCCTCGGGTTTTAACCACAAACCTGTAATGAAATCAAAACAAAGGCACCAAATAAATCTCCCATCTGAATCATTATTGAATGAAAAATCTAAAAAATATTGAAACTCCTTCTAAAACTCATTAGGGATCCTATCAATGTTATAAATCCAACTTCTATACATTCTAATATAAATAAATAAATAGTTAATACAAATTTTGAGTGTCAATAATAGCAATAAAACTCATTCATGCTTAAGAAAAATATTATATAGACTCGTTAATTTGTTATCCTAATTATCAGTGAATTCAAAAGTATAACACTATCATTTTGGAATAAATTAAAGTATTTTTATTTCTTTCTTTATAAATTTAGAACACTTTTTAATCATTAAAATATTATAAAAACACTTATAAAAAACAAATCATATCAAATAAATAGAATCAATCTCATCAGTTTTACCAACACGAGAAACATTATATTTTCCATTACAAAATAAATATCATTAAAAATAAAATACTTAAATTAAAATATTTAAAGTAATTAACTTATAACAAACAGGTACCAAAATAAATTCAAACAAAACACACTTAAATTTTCCTTATTAAAACAATTATTTAAATATAATATTCAAAAATAAATTATTTTAAAAATAATGTTAATAAAACATTCCAAAATAAAACAAATTAGAACAAACACAAAACCCTTAATGCGCATTAACAATGCCCAAATAGAAAAATGTTTGTTAAGCCACAATAAGTACTTGAGTAATTCTAAACCATGAAAAAGTATTATTCTTAAAAATAAATATCTTGATTCCTATTATGTTTATTGATATCATATTTTCTTCTACCGATTAAAAACTATCTGTAGAAATATTAAATTTTATATTTTTGGATTATATAAGGGGTAAACTAAAATCAATTCCCCTTAAATAAAACATTGTGAATTCAAGAATTTGATTTTGGGGAATAAAATATATATTTATTTTATTTCTCATTCTATAAAATTGATCATAATATAATACATATTATCTTTAATCCATTTAAAGAGTGTCCCAAAAAACCAATAATACATTTTCTTGGTCACTAGTCTTTGACAAACATGTTTTCTTCTAGTTGGAAATTGTTGAAACAATTATATAGTACACATAAACTATGTTTTATGTACACATAATTGAATGATTCCATATCTATATTTAATAAAATATAATATTTCATCACATAAATAATTCGTAGTGTGACTATATTTTTTCATTTAATGATATGTAGAGAGGGGATAAATGGTTACTTTTAAAAAATAATTTAATATGTCACCAAACCTTGCATAGGATTTTAAATTATCATAAATTAATAATCATTTGAAAACACGTCATAAATATCCATATGTTTATCTACCTCTATGTTCAACTATTTCAGCTAGTGTTGTGAAAGCCATGCTAAGGCATGAACCATTAAGAGAGGCATTGTAAAGCTCGCTTGGAGCACCTCAACATTAGTGAGGCATTGTGACCTCACTTAGGAAAGCCGAAGGTAACCACCTCATTCACCATTACAGTAGGTACTAAGGTGATAAAATTCATAAATTCATAACCCCTAAATAATAATTTTTGTATCCCTTCAAAAAAAGTGGTGGTGATAAGAAATGAATGATTATAAATTTTAAAATATTTAAAAGATTATTTAAAATTTTATGAACCATATATTGTGGTATAGAGAAGTTATGAATGATTCTTTAATGGTTGATTCTAATTAAAATTATCATATGATATAGGTGTTACTCTAACAGAAGAAGTTGAAGTAAGAATATCATTTCAAAAAAATATTTGAACCTAAAAGAAATAGTTTATTTATTTTAGATGAATTTATTGTTCGATTCAGTTTGGATAATTCTAATTTCGCTTATTTTACAAAGAAAAATCATGGTTAGTAATAATTTAAAAATTATATATATGAATTTATAATATGGTAACTCTATACAGTGTGATATGGGATGTAACATAGGCATGATTTTCAAATTTTGTAATATATAACATATTAGTGAAAAATGAAACTAGCCTAAGTAATTGAATATTGATACAAAGAATTATCCTATCATTTTTTAATTTTTTCTGAAATAAAATAATGGAATATGAGGATTCATTATGATATGTGTAGTGATTAAAATATATATTATTTAGAGATTAATGTTTAATATTCCTATAGTGTATATGAATCCTTTGTATAAAACATATTTTTTTTAATGAACTGAGTATACCAAATATATGATATGTATTAGGAATAATAATATAATTTTTTATGGAATGAAAAATTCAATAGTGGTAAAAAGGGAGAAAAAAGGGAACTAACCTACATTAATAAGAATAATTTGTTGAAGAAATCCATGGAATGAAGACCAAATTAGCCTTAATGTTTTACAGTTAGTGAAGCAAGTATCTACAAGGAAGGTAAATGTGGTCGGCAATGAAGAGATATCTACTTGGTATATATCTCAGTCTTCCAATGTAATGGATAAATAAATAAAAAACCACCAAAAAGTGGTGAAACAAATTTTTTCATTTCATTCAAAGGTAAAGAATTGTTATTCTTACCTCATAGAATATATGAATTTTGATAGAAGGGATCCTGACAGTTTGTTCACTTAGCTGATTGGGTTTTCCTGTGTGATCATGGAATGGGTAGTCTGAATTTGATATATGTAGTGAGGGTGGGGTTATTTTGTGTGAGCCAATGTCATGAGAGTAGGGAGTGAGTAGGGTTCCTTTGTTTGAGATAATGTCATAAGAGTAGGGACCTGATCAGGTTCTTCATGATATTGGGTAGAAAATGTTAGTTTGATCATGCTAGCATTGGGTGGGGAGTGTTTTTTGAAAATTATCCAACTTATTTACAAAGTTTATATAAACTGTGTAAATAAGTTACTCTACATCATCATTGTTATAGATTGGTTGACTAGTTATAAGGTGAATGATGACTACTATAGGATACATGTATCCTTTTTTACGAAAGGGAGATAATTTAGTGATAAAATATGAAGGGGAAGTTAGAATTGGGAGAGTATCACTAAAACTGAACCATATCAAAGCTATCTATATGCAATTAGTGCGCTTGGTTCTTATAGAAAAACTAGAACTAGCTGCCTCTATCTTTCTTCTAGAATTAAAATGTTATTTAAATATGTTTAAAGTTGAAAAATTAGGACTTCATCTATATAAAGAAATTTATTTTTGGATTGAGGTTATTCCTAGATCACTATATATATTGAATCCTCCTTATAATATGGAACTAAATGAGTTGAGGGATTTCAAATTATAGATAGTGGATTTTCAGATGAATGGCATTACACATGTTTGATGATCTATTTGATCAGTAATGAGGGTTCATAAGATGACTCAGACTTCTAATACATTGATATTATATAATTATATATAAATATTAATTACATTGCACAAACACACTCTTAAAGATCAAAAAGGCATAGTGACTTTTCAAAATTGAACATATAAAAAATTGGTCCATAAGTGAGTTATAACCTCTCCTACTATGTTTTTTTATAACTAGAACCCTTTTTAGAAATATCATAGATAATACATTTCATCATAACCTAGGGAAAGGGTAAAATTAAAGGATGATATCATATGCTCACTAAGGATAAACAATGAATATATCAACATATCATGTGTATAAAGCTATGGGAACATGAAAATAACATTATAAAACCATACCATATATATCATAGAACATAAAATTGAGTGATGGAATAAATCTTGGTAGTTCATAAGACATTAATAATAATGAAATCAAATAACATGAACAATGACAGTATAATATCTGAATAAGACATATATTTTTTTCATACACATAAGCATTTAAAATAATTTCCTTAGTAGTTCAAGGCTCATTTCCAAGAAAATCCTAGAGGATCGGGTTCACCCACTAAACCATAATAGTAGTCAAGGTTCATTCCCAATACCATCATAGTGGATAGAGTCCCATAAAAACTGGGTTCACTCCACATTATATTCCTTTTTATCTCATTATATATCAATAGTTAACGAATTCATTAGAGGGAGATATTCTTACCATTCATAACATAAATAAAATAATACACATGTGTGTTATAAATCAAAAACCATTCATCATATCAGATCCCATAAAAAGAAAAGGGTTTCATAAAAATTTCCTAAAATCATAACCTATAATATAACTAGATTTTGAAAAATATTATTACATGATTTTAAACATAACTATCCTTAAAATATAAACCAAGTATACTAAAGTCTATTTTATGAATTATTATGTACATAATTAAACAGAATGAAACTAAAATAAAAACAAATTTTATTTAATATACATAATGATCTCCTAAATTTATTTGAACCCTTACATCATCATAGGATAAACAGTGGAATACATGAACAAAGGGATGAGCTAAAAATCCTAGTAAGGGAATAAGCATGTGAATAAATCATAAAACATGGGTTAGAAGGCATAAAATGAAAACATAAAATGGTATGGAAAAGGAATAAAAATATAGAATAATAGCATATAGAACATGTGATAATGTAGTAATGGAATCATATAAATGTGGAAACAACATAAAAAAGGATATAATCATGAATAATTTTAAATTTATGAGACCATTTCACATGGAGGAACATAATTCAAGGATAACTTCCAAGACCATTTCACATGGTGTAAAAAGTTCATTAAATGATTCAAGTTCACTCCATATTCTAACATGACGTATCATAAGACTAAAAATTACCCAATACAATGGGGAAATAGTTGGGTGCACCCATCATAACATATTTGTGCGTATGTTTTCCACATTAAGAATCAAACATAAATAAAAGGGTTATCTATGGAAATAATTTGTTATCATAATAGTCATAAGGCCTAATAAATGGGAATATCGTAATGGATTCCCTGAAAGAATGGATTTAAGTAATACTTGGAAATTAATAAGGGAAACTAGGAATATATCATGATAATTTATGTGAAACTTAACTGAAAACCTGTAAAAAGTGTGTTTAAGAAACCTTGTAAATGAGTCTCTTTAGTGCGTTTTAAGGGAAACATTTAATTATCATTTAAAATGGAAAAGGCATAATTATTTGTATAAAACAAGAAATTAACCAAGAAATATTTTCATGATAAATGAGATAATTTATAAAAATAATGGTGGCTTAAAATATATTATGTATTGCACTTGAAAATGGGATAGAAATCAAAAAGTTCTTGTTAATCGGGATTGCTTATCAAGAAGAATTGAGAAGGGAACCTTTTTATAACATGTATTTCACTATAAAAGAATGTTGAAATAATATGGATACTTGAGTAGGGAACATAAAAACAGAATTTATAAGAATTATATAAAATTAAAAAATAATTAAATTAGGGTAAAGAGATATAAATCATAACATGAAGGAACAAATGGTGGTTCGGAAAGAATCACTTACCTTATGTCTAAAGTTGTTATGTAGTTGATCTTAGTGTCCTAGATAATCATATTTAGTAAATTAATTATTTATTTAATAACCTTTTATGCATTTATTTTATTTATTACAGTTTTAATAAGCTCATTCATTGCTTTTTTGATGAGTTATAAGATATAATTTCATCGTTCAGGAGTGTTTATTTCCTTGGTTTTCTGATCAGTTCACTTGTATACCTATCTAGAAGATCACATAAAATGAGAATAGTTATCCAGAATTGAAATTGTATTTTATTAATAAAATTTCATAATATTAAATGGTATTTTTTATCATTTTTTTAGATGTATGAATAATTCATTAGATAAAATGGCAATGATAACCGTTTGGATTATTGTTCTCATTTTTTCAATCATCATGAACTAGTATTGTTTTATTTATTAATATTATGTATATATACTAGTTACAAACATTAAATAATATTTAATACATATGATGTAATATTTTATAACCATAAATATAGTTTTATTACCATACATAAATGTGGTAATAGAAATTTAAAACTCATCATCCTTGAATGAGATAAATCAACACATCACGTATGGTGTTTTCATTTTTAGAACAAAATGGTAGGTGAAAAGAAATGATGAAAGTTTGTTCTGTTAAAAAAAATTATAGTACATAAAATATATCGAATTTATCATGTCACTTGGATAATTTAGGGTGAGGATAGGAAGATACAAAAAAATAAATCTAAATGAAATTTAAAAGAGAAAGAAATAAGATTTTACCTCTTGAATTATTATCCTTGAGAACCTCATTGAGGAATGTGAGTTTGGTATTTTTTTAGACCAAAGGCTCATAGACGTGGGAGAGATAATTGGGAAGAGGATTGTGAATAATTTTTTCAAGATTCATGTCTTTTGAGGTGTGAGGAGAAGAGGTGGTGAGGGGTGGTATTTATTGTGGAGGAGAGGGGTGTGTTTTGATTATTTTATTCATCAGTTTGTTATTTTGAATCAAGACTATGAATAGTGTTGATTATTGTGACTAAATATTGTAACTAGTTCATGTGATTTTAAAAAAATGGTTCTCACATCATCCATACATCATCCATGACTCAAAAATTCATGTATTTAGCTTATACTGTAAATTACAGTATTTCACTATTCACCAAAAATTCAACTCTTCTAAAAAATCCAAAAAAATCACCCCCACCATTTTTAACATATAGAATTAACAAATAGCAAAAATTTTATGATAATAATTTTCTAAATAAGTTAAATTTAATTTTTAATTAAAATCATCATTTATTCAAAAAAATAGTAATTTTAAATTCATAACATGTTTTATAACAATTTAGAAAATTAATTAAGGGTCTCATAAAATTAACATATAATAATAAGATCTAAATAAATTTATGAATATACTTTATGAAAATAAATTTTATTTTACATCATTATGTTAATTATATAATTAAAAATTAACATTTATGTTTCACAAAAATATGAATATTTAATTTGTCTTTCTTAAAACATTTATTTAATTATTCCATGATATAGATATATCATAATTTCATTTATATGATGCCAAAATTTTATTTATACTTTCATATGTGAGGTTACTATTCTATTTTCCATTTTACTATTTTTAATGGTCAAATTACTATTCCAATGGTCATGTTACTATTAAATTGGTTTAGGTTCCTCAATTTCTATAAATACTTTATATTTCATTAATTATTCATTTACAAAGTTTGTATTATGTTCTCTAAGTGATTTTATCTGATTTATAATATATGAAATAACTAAAAGAAGAAATATTTTATTTATATAATTATCGGTTGTTACATTATTACCCCTTATGAAATTTCTCCCTCAAAATTCCATTCTATAAACTAAAAACCTATGAGGGTACTTCTCCTTCATTTCTTCATCTAGTTCCCTTATTTCCTCTCTGTGTTTATGGTTCTACCACAATACATTGACTAGGTCGGTTTTATTTTCTTATAAAACATTATCTCTGTAGTCCAAGATCTTTATTGTGTTCTCCTCGTAAGTGAGATCATTTTAAAAGGTACCACCTCTGAATTTTGTATATGTGAAGGATCAAGTATGTACCTCCTCATTTGGGATATGAGTAATACATCGTGTAATTGAGAAATGGTTTGTGGAAGTTCAAGTAGATATGTCAAAACTCTGAAAAAATCAATAATAATAAAGGGTTCAATGTAATTAAGACTTATCTTTCCCTTCACCCCAAATCTCATGATCCTCTTCCTTGGAGATATGCTGATAAATACCATGTCTCCAAAGATAAAATTTAGGTCTCGTCGATGATTGTCTACATAGATATTATAAAAACATTAGGATTCCTTGATGTGATGCTAAATGGTTTTCACCATTTTTACCATTTCATTGAACATTTCATGTCCTTGTAGCTCATATTCACTGACTTTATCTTAGCATATCAATAATCTATATATTTTTCAATAAAGGGCTTCATATGGAGACATTTGGATGCTTCAGTGGAAACTGTTGTTGTAAGAGAAATTGACCAGAGGTATATTTTGGTCTTATCCTCCTTCAAAGTCTATATAACACTCTTTCAACATGTCTTCCAGCGAGTGAATAGTTTACTCAAATTCTTCATCAATTTGAGGATGATATATTGTACTTAAGTTCAACCCAATGTTTAGAGTTGTGGGGTAATTTTCTAGAACATGGAGCTAAATATCATATCTCAATCAGATAAAATTGATAGTAGTACTCCATGCATCCTTACCACTTTTCTATTGTATATATGTGAATGTTTATCAAGTGATAATTCCTATCTAATTGTGATAAATTGATATTCATTTGTAATATGATCCAAAAAATCCATATAGAATTAGTACCCTCAGATGTCTTCAAAAGCCTAGTGATAAATTCCATGGTGATGATTTCCAATTTCCATGTTGGTATGAATAATGGTTGCATCATCCCCTTATACTTTTACCTTTTTGACTTGACCTACTGACATGCTACTCACTTTGATGTATATTCAGTTATCTATTTCTTCATATTGTCCCACTAATAGTTCTCTAGGATATCTCGATACATATTTCTGATCCTTGGGTGAATATATAAGGTTGAGCTATGTGAATCAGTCAGAAGATCTTTCTTTATCTCTAGATTGGATGGTGCACATAGTTATGAACCAAATCTCATGAATCATTCCTCTTACATTTTGAACTCTAAGGATTTTCCATTTCTGATAGCTTCCACCATTTTCTAGATTTTCACATCATTTCATTTAGCATCCTTTATTTTATCCATAGTGGATGGTTGAGAAATCATTTTAGAGATAATTGAAAATTTTATTTCCTTAATGATTCCAATGTATATCCTTTGTAAGTCTAAGAATATTGGATCCTTATCAATTATCCAATTTATAATGATACAAGATCCTTTCTATATATATCATCTTCCACTTTATTTTCTTTACTAAGATGATAGTGGATTGAGCGGTCATAATCTGTGATGATATATTACCATATTCACTTGTGAATACTAATATACTTCTATGTGAATATATATCTGATGTTTTTATGATCAGTATATATCTCACCCTTCTCCCCATAAAGATAATGGTGGTATATTTTCAATGTAAAGATCACATCCGCCAACTCTACATCTTATGTGGGATATTTTTCCTCATGAATTTAAAATGCCTTAAGGCATATGATATCACTTTATCATTTTATATCAGTAAAAATCCTAATCCATTTATTTAATCATCTATGTAAACCATTAGTAGTTCCCCCCTTTTCGGAAGTGTGACTATTGGTGCAGTGATAATCCACTTTTTCAAATATTTGAAAGAAACTTCACATTCAATGGTCCAGAAAACATTACTAATTTCAAGTAAAATTGGTTAGTGATTTTGAATATCTTTATAAGTTCTTCAATAATCATCATAAATACACTATTATACTAAGGGAGCTGCATATATTCATTATATATGTTCTCCTAGGTAACTCCTCAACTGCCTTTGTCTTGGAAGGGTCTATAGATATTCCTTTTCATGTGATAACATGCCCCAAGAATGAAACTTCCTCCATTGAAAACTCACATTTACTATAATTTAATAAATTTTCTCCATTTTCAATCTATTTATAATAGTAATAAAGTGATCCTCATATTCCTCCTTTCTCATACAGTATATCAAAATATCATCAATAATGACTTCCACAAATATTTATAGGTAATCACAAAAATCTACATTCATTAAGTCCATGAAAATTCCTAGATCATTAGTGAGTCTGAAGCGAATCAATATGAACTCATAGTGTCACACCTCATTGGAAAGGTAGTCTTAGGAATATATTCTTTCTTCACCTTTAAATGGTGATATCCAGACTAGCAGTCCACCATAGAGAAATACTTGGCCCCATATATTTGATTGTAAAAAGTATTCAATATACAAAAGGGGATACTTATTCTTTATCATGATTTTATTTTGATCATGATAATCAATAAATATGATCATTGATCTATCTTTCTTCTTGACAAATAGGGCTAGTTAATCCCACGGTGAAGCACTCGGGTGTATAAAACCCTTTTCCAGATTCCCATATAACTTCATATTTAGTTATTCCAACTCAATGGTTACCATTATATGAGGTTTCTTTTATATAGGCAGAGATACATGAGTAATTTCAATTGATAACTCAACATCATAGTCATGAGGAAGACCATGAAACTATTTAAGGAACACATCAGTGTAGTCCCATATAATGGTCACGTATTCAAAAATGATTCCCTTCTTTTGCTAATTCATTTTAGCTAGATATTCTTAATCATCAGGAAATAATATCAAAACTTGAGAAGATGATTCTGAAGGAGATACATCCTCCTTATAATTGTATAGAATTGGAGGATGATTTGGGATGTGAATAGTGATCTCCATTTCTTGATAGTTGATGTTTTATATATATAAAGATATCTAATTCTTGACCAATATAGCATCACACACTACCAAAGGAAGTATGAAAAGATTTTTTGGGAGTTTTAGTTCACAAACATTAACTGTGGAGGAGTTATATACTTTGGATGAAATAATTTCCCCATTCCTTGTTCTCAAAGATAAATCCACCTCTATATTTTGAGGTGGTTTTTGAATACTTCTACTAAATTTTAATGGTATGAATGAATGCATAGAACCTGATTCAAATAATACATTCACCATTATTGACTGAATAACCATTATTCTAGTCACCAAATAATTTTTAAGCTCCACCTTAGTAGTAGTTATTGCATATACACTTCCTTTATACATTAGAGGTTACTGTTTATTTCCACCAACAACCCTTGGATTAGGGTAATGGATCTCATAATTCCCATGTTTCTTGTAGTTGAAACACTACACTACAAGCTGGGTGTTGATCTCAACCTTCCTTTATTCTTCCAAATTAATGGGATTATTCATATACCCTTACTAGTTATTAGCTAGATTCCCCATTCTTCAACATTTGAATCATATCTTGATTCCATTTATACAATTCTCATGATTATTTTTCCCACAATTTTGACATGTGAGAATTTGGGTTTTCTTTCCATCATGGGATTTATCGGTTTATCCTCTCATATTAAACTCTATTTCCACTTTTTATTTTCAGGACCATTAGACCACTAAAATTATCTGATCTCTGTATCATCTTTAAGGGCCCAATGAACAATATCCTTATAGTTATAAAAGCCTTTAATCACCAATTATTTTTATATTCACAACTTTAGTCCACTAGATAAGTTATCCACCATGATTTCTGTGTTCATGACAAAGCAGGAGGGGTGTCTTGAAATCCTTGTTAAATTTTCCTTGTATGCCCAGATAGACTCAGCTTCCTTGTGATTTATTACATGTAACTCTCATTACCTATTGAGATTGAGGGTTTGGGAAAATATTTATTGAAAAATATTTTCTTCAATTCCTCCCAATCCATGGAATCAATTTCATCCATGTACATTGTTTTCTTGATCGATGTCCCCCACTGATCAACTTCCCTATCAAAATGATAGACCACCAACACAAATTTCTCATATTTTAAGCACTAGAAGAAATATAATATCATCTAAATGGAGTTAATTCATTATTATATATTGAGGGGATCATGATATCCACTAAAGATAGGAGACCTTTTATGAAATAAGACTTTTACTACAGATTTATGTTTCTTAATATATGGAGGGAATTCGATGTGATTCAAGTTATTTTTTATAACTTGAGTTAGTTGATCAAGTACTATAATGATGTTTTGGGAACCCATTCCCATCATATTTTTCATTTCTTTATGGTAAAAATTACATTTCCTATCACATTGATTGTTGGCACGGGTTCTCCTTTTTCAGTCCATTAACCAAGTATATAAATTAAAATTATTGGGGATTGAATACTTAGCTAACAAGAATATAAAAATGAAACTTTGAACATAGATGGATAACTATGTAAATGAAAATTTCATCCTAACTTGTGATTCCCTATGTTTCAATATAGGTTATCCATGGAGATATAATTACCCCTAGGGTTCTTACTAAAGTTTTTTAGTCCTAATATCCAAAAATAACTGGACCATACTATGATTCTAGCTAAAATTTCCATAACCATTTACATATATTATTACATGATTATAATCATAACTATCCTTCAAATACAAACCAAGGATCATAAATACTAGTGTCTTTGAAAGATTAGGTACTTTAAATAAACAAAATAAAAATAAAATAAAATATATTTTATTTAATATTCATAATGAGCTCCAAAATTTATTTGATCCCTAAAATCTTCATAGGATAACCTAGGTAATACATGAACAAAGGGATGAGCTAAAAAGACCAGTAAGGGAACAAGAATATGAATAAAGCACATCACATGGGTTTAAAGGCAAAACACGATGACATAAAAAGGAATGGAACCTGAATAAACTTATGGAAGCATAATATATAGAACATGGGATCACGTAGTCATGGAACCATTTAAATTTTTAAATAACATACAACATGGAATAATAATGAGTCAAGGCTAACTTCCAAGACCACTCCATATGGAGGAGAATGAGTCAAGGCTAACTACCAATACCATTTCACATGGTGAGCAAAGTACCATAAGGGATACAAGTTTACTCCATGTTCTAACATGACATCTCATGTGACTAAAGAATACCTAATGCACTGGAGATCTATTTGGGAACACCCATCATAACATGTTCATCCATATGTGTTACATAGGAAGAATCAAACATAAATATAACGGTTACCCATGGAAATAATTGGCTATCATAATAATTTCATAAGGAATAATAAATGGATATATCATAATGGTGTCCATAAAAATGGATTTAAATCAATGATAGAAGTTAATAAGGTAAAATAGGCCAAGATCATGATAATTTATGTCAAACTTAAGTGAAAACATGAAAAAATAGTGTTTAAGAAACCTTAGAAATGAGTTTCTTTAGTTCAGTTTAAGGGAAATTTTTATTGATTCTTTAAAATAGAAAATGCATAATTGTTTTTATAAAAACATAAGTAAAACAAGATATATTTTCATGATAAAATGAGTAATTTTAGAAACAAAAATTGGTGGATTAAAATAGATTATGCAGTGAACATGAAAATGGATGACAAATCAGGAAGTTCCCTTTAATCGGGATTTCTTATCAAGAAGAATTGAGAAGGGGTCCCTTTTAAAAAACTATTTTTGGACACATATTTTAATGATAAAAAATCATGTTTATAAAAATTCTATAGAATTTCATATTTTCTATATGTATTTGATATTCTGAGATAGTTTGTTAAATTATCTAAGCATTAGTCACTGATAGTTTCTATTAAAGACACGACACTGTTGAGACTGACACTGCCAACTCGGGTCACTGTTGTCCATGACTCACCGTCAGTATGGAAATTTCGCTATGTTTGAGAAGCGGTAAAATTTCATACCACCAGAGTGTAAATATTTTAAAGTATGAGACAATTTTTAGGATATAATGTGGCAAGAACATAAATTTTTCTATGTACGGGATATTTCAAAATGAGGCACTGCCAAACCAGACACTACCATTTGAGACACTAAAAACAAAGTTAAAATTGGGCTAAGTCTAATAAACCACTAGTGTCATTATGCTAAGATGATACATAGTTATCCTAAGACACTATAGACATGAGAAATTACTATACTAATCCTCTACCACTGTTTTTTTACTTAACCTCTTTCATTTAATTTTTTTTTATAATGAAAATATTATTGAAGTTAATGAAAAAAAATTATCTTAATCATTCTTTATTAAAATTTCAATAGAATGTATTGAAGAGGATGTTAGAAATGTTACACAAGGAAATAGAATATTTGGCTACATGTGGATATTCTCCATACTGTAATTAAGGATTGAAGAAGACTCCCTCATGACAGAACAACACAAGAGGTGTGTGATTAAAACAGTCCTGAAGTAGTGATCCTAAGCTTATTAAATGCACTATTTGATATGAAGAGTTGAAAATAAATAACCCAAAAACAACACTCAATAGAGGAAACCAAATAACATACCCATCATCTACTTTCCTCTAGTCAAGAACACAAGTACGTGACACTCTGTTTTTTAGAATTTTGTCAAGAAATCCCGACTCAACAGTCACTGCAAATAAAATCAAGAGTCACAAGATGTATTACAACAGACTGAGATTTTCTAAACTATACACTTTTAGATTACTATACCCATTTTATCTTTATTACATTTTTAGAAGTATGTATGCATGCATAGTTTTATCATATGCACATTGAATCATGTACTATAATGGAAGATACTTATACATTTTCTTATATTTTCATACATTTAGTCCCACAGATAACAGTGGAAGAGGTCCTTGTGTGGCCTATTCAATTTTACTCTCACATAAATCTATGGAAGGGTTCATGTGTGTCCTAGACAGTTTGTAAACTATTGTAAAATCAAATCCATGTTATAGATCATCTTCTTTATTTTATATAAAAAACATGGTGTCAGGTGATCACCATGTGGAGAGGAATAAGTCTCAACTTGAGACTAAACCACTTTTATTCAATATTTATATAGTGTTCTTTATTTTTGTTTTGATTTATTTCTAATTTAAAACTCAATGTTTCTATAAATTTTAAAAAATATATATAATTTTATAGTTTATCTTAACTTTTTTCATATATTATTTTGTTCAGGTAAATTAATTTCAAAGGATCTAATAATATTGTATATTATTCATATAAGAGCTAATCAATATTTAGATAAATCCTTTGAAAGATTAAGATCTATATTATACCACATATTTTTATGAACTAGTTTTTATTTAAACATTTAGTGGATTTAAAAATAATCCATTTGAAATAGAAAATTTAATTGGGTACTCAGTTCACCCCTAATGAAAATTTTAACCCAACCAACATTTGGTATGAGAGGTTTTATTTCTTTGGTATTAAATTTTTAAAATGTCTTTAACTATGATTTTAGTTAAGCTTTAAAGATATAAATTTTCTATTATTTCTAAATTTAGTTCTTTAAATATAGATAATCATCAAGAAGGTTATCCTACTAATAGACCTCCTTTTTCAATGTTACAAATTATGATCAGACGAAAATGAAGATGAGAATACATATAGAGAGCATGGGTTTTGTTATTTGGTCAGTCATAGAAGATGAATATGTTATACCTGATACTTCTAGAAGTACTTTGGATAATGCAATAAAGATATCTTGAAATAACAATTGTGAAAACATGAATACCCTTTACTGTGCACTATAAGATGAATAATTTAA
Source organism: Viscum album (assembly GCA_963277665.1). NCBI lineage: Eukaryota > Viridiplantae > Streptophyta > Magnoliopsida > Santalales > Viscaceae > Viscum > Viscum album. Next base: position 1,516,726,971 of record OY728127.1, on the reverse strand, counting down.
TAGAACTTCTACATGTAAAACTCTTTATGAAATTTGGGACCCCTTATATGTTTCACATGAGGGAATATCAAATATTAATGATTTGAGGAAAAATACTTATACTATTAAAAATGATAATTTTAAGATGAAGCCTGATGAAAAAATTTCTAACATGTACCTCGTCTTTAATGAAAATTTTAACACAATGAGATCACTTTGAAAATCAATATCTGATAAGGACCATATTATGAAGCTACTAATATGATTAACAGAAAGATGGATAGGCACATCAGTTTAAATTATAGAATAATGTGACATAAGGAATATATTAGTCAAGGAGTTGATTGAAAAGGTCATGATGTATGAAGAGGAACTAAAGGTAAACCCTGAAGAAGATGAAGAGACTTAAATAAAGTTATTAGCCTTCAAAACTACTACATCTAGACATAAAGATAAAGAAAAATAAAAGGAGAAATTCCAAGCTTTCTATTCAAGTTATAGTTAGTCTCCACCATATAGGGATGAGGAAATATATCACCCAGCTAGAAGATTTAAGATATTTGATAGGAATAAAAATTTCTTCAAAAAATCAAACTACAATGGAAATTATGACAAAAAAGAAACTTGGAAGAAATAATGGAAGAAGGATGATGATAAAAAATAGGTCTTTTTCTATTAATATAAGAGGAAGGGACACATAAAATCTGACTATCCAAATTATAAGTTTAAAAAAAGTAAGAGGGAAAGGACAGAAGATACAAAAAGGCTAAAAAGTCCCCCTAGAGTGCTTCTGAAGATAGACACAGTGATTTCAAATCTTCACCTGAAGATAATCCATACAGAGAGAACATGTGTTTCATGACTAAAGTTAGTGAGGTATCAACTATACCTATTGTTTCTAATATTCTACATATGCATAATTATGATAATTCTGACAATAAACAACATGATGAGGAAAATATATCAAATGAAGAATTATTTTAATGTTGTAACATGTTATAAGACACATTTAAGAAGATAAAGTATAAGAAAAAAATTATAAAAATATCATGCTCTAACTGCAAATAGAAAATATGAACTATCTATAAAAAATAGAAAAATGATCAAATTCTCAAAGAAAATACTACACTCAAACATTTACATGATAAATTGACAAAATATCTAGAAACTTTTACAAAGATTATAGAGAAAATCACAAAAATTTTGGATAACCAAGTCACCCCAAAGTATGTTACTGGAATTGAATATTAACCTAGAAAGAGGAAAATAACAAATAGTACATTTATTTCTAAATCCAAACCAAAGAGTTATTCTATAAAATATTTCTCAAAAGGGCATAAGATATTATTTATTTTAAAAATATTAAATTTTTCTATAGGAACCCCATTAGTCAAATATGTATTCCAAAATCTTTTATTACTGAAATTTATGGACCCAAAAATATTTGGGAACCTAAATAAATTCTTGTTTAAATAATTTTTTATAGGAATAATTCTTGAAGAGATCCAGTAGTAGTCTATAGTACTTGGAAAATCGTTTTTAAATTCATATAACAGTAGATTATTCATGCTCAAAAATCCTTATAATGTTTTATGGTGGCCATGTCACCTTCGTTGATGATGAAAAATGGAAAATTATACTCATTGGCTAAATCAGAAATAATTTTTTATTTTAAATTTATAATGTTTTGTATATTGATGGCATAAAATAAAATATTCTTTGTATTTTTTAGTTATGTGATGATCATTTTTATGTAAAGTTTGATAATGATTCTTACAATGCTTATGACTCTAAAAAACTTTATTCTCCACTACATTGAGAACTGATAATTTCTATGATTTTGATTTAAATTCTTTAGTTTCTAAAAAATTTTCATACTTAAGTGTATTTCAAAAATAATCTTATCTATGGAATAGGAGACTAGGACATCTCAAAATTTACTCATGTTGTAAGTTAACAAGTAATGGTTTAGTTAGGGATCTTTCTAATCTTGATTTCCCAACTGATAAAGTATATAACATTTATCAAAAAGGGAAACATCACAAAGTTTCTTTTAATTTAAAAAAATAATTGTCAACTTCTCAACCCTTGAGTTGGTTCACATGGATTTATTTGAATCTTCAAGAGTTTTATGTCTTAATAGGAATAAATATTTTTATGTTCTTATAGATGATTTCTATAGGTATACTTGGGTATATATTCTAGCTCAAAAAAGTGAAGCTTTTTTTCACTTTATCATGTATTCTAATTCTGTTTAAAATCTTAGTGGAATTAAAATTAATTATGTTATAAGTGATCATGGTCATGATTTTTAAAATAAATATTTTGAATCTTTTCTCTCAAAAAATGGCTACACACATAAATTCTCCTCTCCTAGGACCCCTCAGCAGAATGGATTTGTAGAGAGTGGAAATAAAAATTTACAATAGATAGACCAAATTATGTTAAATTATTATGACCTACCAATATATTTTTTGGCAAAAGTTATTAATAAAACCTTCCACATTATCAATAGAGTCTTTTTCGGGACAATCATTAAGAAGACTCTTTATGTATTGGGGAACAATAGGAAACCTATGGATAAATAATTTAGAGTTTTTGGTTTCAATGTCTTCATTCTTAATACTATGGATAATTTAGACAAATTTTATTCCAAAAGTGATGGAGGAATTTTCCTTTGTTATTCAATCTCTAGAAAATCCTAGACTTTTTAATAAGAAGACCAAAAATATAGAATAATCAGTTCATGTAAACTTGGATGAGACTAATCCGTATGATCCTAATACCTCCTTAGAAAACCTTGAGGATAATCTATCTTCTCTAAACATAAATTCTAAATATTTAGACTATGGTGTTAAACAAGCAAAAAAATCATCTCATTCTGAAGAATTTTTAGAACTTTCTGAACTTGATTCTACTGATCCTGAAGTGAACATTCTATCTTTTTCTCAAGTTGATAGAACCATTAACTAAATTCCATTTTATTTTGTAATAGGATACCTAAACATATGTAATCAAACATGAGGTTCTCTAATAAATCTATTTGAACATCAAGCTTTCTTATCTCAACATTAACCTAATAACATTAGTGAATCTATTAATGATTATTTCATGGGAATATCCATGAAGGAATAATTAAATCAATTTAGAAGAAACAAGTGTGAGAACTTGAAGATAGACCCCAGGAAACCATGACTATTACCACTAAATGGTTCTTTAGTAGAAAAAAAGTTGATAAGTTAGGCACTATAGTTAGAAACAAGTCTAAACTTGTCGCACATGGTTATAGTCAAGAGGAAGGGATAAAATATGAGGAAACCATTTCACCTGTATCCAAACATGAGTCTATAAGAATCTGGCTTTCTTATACAGTGCATCTATATTTCAAGATTTATAAAATGGATGTCAAGATTAAATTCTTGAATGGTTTTATAATTGGGGATGTTTATTTAGAACAACACCCTTATATTCAAAATCACCACTTTCCAAAACATGTTTTTAAATTAACCAAAATCCTTATATGGATTAAAACATGATCCCAGATCTTGGTATGATAGGCTAAACAACTTTATTATTTCAAAAGCATTTTCAAAAGGTATAGCTCACAAAACTATTTTTAAAAAAAAATCAAAAGATGTTTTAGTATTCCAAATATATGTTGATGATATTATTTTTGTATCTTCAAGAAATTCTTTGTGTATTGATTTTTCTAAAGTGATGAAAAATTATTTTGAAATGAGTTTAATGGGTGAACTAAAATTATTTCATGGATTTAAAATAATTCAAAACAAAAAATGAATTTTTATAAATCAATGTAATTATACAAAAAGATATTTTAAAAAAATTTAACATTGATAGAACTGAGATTAGTGATACTCCTATGAGTACCACCTATAAATTGGATCTTGATGAAGTTGGGAAACCAGCGGATAAAACTAGTAATAGAGGAATGATTGGTAGTCTTCTATACTTAACTGAAAGTTAATTGAAATATATTTTAGTTTGTGTATGTGTTCTATTTTTCATGAAAACACAAAATACTCTCACTTGGTTGTTGTTAAAATAATACTCAAATACTTCAATTATACAACCAATTTAGGAATTTTTTACCCTAGAGGGAAATAATTTTATATAGTGAGTTATTCTGATGCTGATTTTAGTGGATTCAAGTTATATAAAAAAAGAACCTCAGGAATTTATCACCTTTTTAGGAAAATATCGTATTTTATGGTGTAGTAAGAAGAATAATTTTATAGAATTATTAACTATTTATGAGGAATACATAGCTACTGGCAGTTTCTGTGCACAAATTTCATGGATAAAACACGCTCTACTAGACTATGGATATCAATTCTGACATTTCTATCTAAAATGTGACAACAAAAGTGATATTAAGATTTCCAAGAACCATTTTTCGAATTCTAGGACAATGAATATTGATATAAGATGCCACTTTTTGAGATTACATTTTCAAAAAGGTGATATCACCCTTGAATTTATTAGAACAGAACATCAGTTAGCTGATATATTTACTAATACTTTGAATTATAAAAGAATGAACTATATCAAAAATGAATTAAGAATGATTAATTTTTGTTAAGATTAATTTTTCTATGAAACATCACTTTGGTGACACACCATTGTGGTGACACGTCATTTTAGTGACACATCATTGTTTTGACACAATTTTGTTGTGAAACATGGTTTTGGGGACACATAATTGGGTTATCACACCATTGGCTTGTCATGCCATATCTATTTCATGCCTTTTCAAAAAAAAGTATCAATCAATACATTGAACTGCTGGTATTAAATTTTTAAATTTTATTTTCATAACCTGATACATATGTTTTCTCATATTCAAATTTTGATTTTTTGGTATTTTTTGATTTTTCATATACCAAAATTCTAAATGATACAAAATAGAATCTATATCTATTTCTAACACACCTAGACCATAGCGCAATACTCTCCAGACACAAGCTATCACTCTTCTGCCAACCACAAAACCTATAACATTTCTCTTAGCCTTCAAATGATCAAACTGAATCGATCTGCATGCCAAGGATGAAATTCCCTTCCAAGTATTCTCCATTAATGTCGTGATTATCTATGAAGTAGAAGAAACAATATAGTGTACCTTCTCTTGTTACACTAGTTTATCACGAGCTTTCCAATAAGTTGTATTATCTGAAAGTGAAGTTGAATTGAAGTGGTTGTTGTCCATAAAGACACTATTATTCAAAGTACTCTAGACCTAATGATGGTTTGAGTGGTTCTAGTTAAACATTAGACCCCTCTACCCTAATATGGTTTATGAATTCTATCATTATGTAGAGTTTTACTTTGATCAAGATTTTGTTTATTGAGTAATAAGTCATTTCAGAGGACACGAAATAGGTTTTTCTTCAAGGAAATGGGATTAATTTTTGAATGTACCCCATCAAAAAATATATTAGGATTACTAAGGAACCATTATAGAAGATATTAAATTGTTTATATATGAAGATTATTTATTATAACTAACATGATATGTATTAACCATAATACATGTTTCCTTAGATCTTATTGGTGATTTTAGGATTCTTTTTTGGTTTTTGCAGCACTATCTATGCCCAATGAATGGTTATTTCACAATTATAAGGTATGAGGATTTGTATCTTCCATATTCTATTAAATAGGGATATAAGATAAATTTATGTATATATATCATGGTGTACATGTGTGAAATGATTAAGACATCCCCCAGATCCAGTTCCTTGATTTACTCTAAGTTCATTTTTTCCAAGTTATATTCCTAGGGCCTAGTAACTAAGGGTGAAGAGTCTATTATAGATTGTGGTGGTTTTTTATTTCAAGATCTACTTGTTTATGGATGAATATTAGTTGGAACACCTTGAAGAGAAATTGGGTTGGAGATAATGAAAAGTTTTATACTGAGTTTAACCTACTTGATCATTATATTAGGCTGAGGGATGTTATGGATCTAAGTCTACAGCCTGTTTAAATAGTTCAATACTCTGATAATGATAAATAAGAATTTGTTGAAGAAGAAGAAGAAGAAAAGGAACCTTATGTTGATGAGGGAAGTGATCCTGAATTGTCTCCCAAATCTTATCCCATTACTTTTGGAGCTCCTATCCCACCTAGCACGCTGATAAAATGGGAAAGTATTGTTAAATGTAGTGAAGAGGAAACCGAGGTTTTAGGATAAGATCAATTCAAAAGAATTTAAAAAACTGATGATGAAGAGGAGAATGATGGTGAAGAAGAGGAAGAACAAAATTGTTAAAATGGTAATGAAAATGAAAGGGATAAAGATGTTTGAATTGATAATAATGATGATGAATCTAGCCTTAATGGTGTATTTATAAAAATTAAGAGGAAGGAAGTAGAGATTCCTATAAAACTTTTTTCTTATCCTTTATAATCTTTAGAAAAATCATATTTGACTATAGTTATAGACCCAAAGATAAAAGATAAGGAATAACTTTTTGAGGGGTTCCAATCCCCATCTATTGAAATATTTCATGAAGCTCTAGTGGTTGATGGAATTGAGTCCAGCTTTGTTTCTATTGGTCAAATAGTTTCTAATTTTTCTATGGTGTAACAAATAAATGTTATTACTATTTTGGTACAACATGTACCTAAGCAAGAAAAAAAGGAGATGATTTATTTTGAGAAAGGGCATGGTGAACATATTGATGTTTTGGATATTGAAGATCCTCCAGTTGATAGCTGTATAGAAGTAGAATCTACTGTTGTGGGTCTAAAGGATGATACTCAGATGATAGTGGCATGTCCTGTTGAAAAACAGATAGAATCTAAACCTTGTAATGTTGATTTAACCAAATATGAATAGAGTTAAAATGGACAGAGACGTTTTGAAGTGTCTGTTGTACCTACTGGTACGGTACCTCCTTCCACTGTATCTGCCTCGATTTCCTTTCCAGGTCAATGGGTTGATACTATAGATAAAGAATGGGGAAAGTACTCCAGTGTTTTATGGAGTCCACCAATGAATGGTGGACCTGAGGTTCGAACTGGAGGATATCTTAAAAAATCTATTATAGCACAAATTTACTTTGATGGATTATAAGAAAAGTTTTATTCTATTATAACTCATATAATTGTACCTGCGCCAACTCCTCATAATTTTTTGGTTGTCTTGGTCACAATATATGACTTGGATGCCTTTACTGAAAAGATAATTTCCCATTTCAATGATACATTGATAACTCAGCCACATATTCTAATCAAGCTTAGTGAAATATATTATAGATATCTTTTTACGTTTATGATACGAAATATAAAAGAAACGATTATTCATTATATAAAAGAATTTGAGATTGATAATAAGAGGGTTGGAAGTGAATTGGAATCTATCAATCATATTCTTGAAGACCTAAAGTCATCGTTTTCTACCTCTATGGATAGAATACTAAAAATTATTGAGGATACATCTCCAGATACTTCTACTACTTCTCAAGTAATGGATGTTGATAAATTCATAATAGTTTTCAGAGATAAAGTTATAGCTCTTCTAGTGGACCATCTAGTTGAGAACCTATGATTCATTTGGAAATTTTATGCAGGTTTGAGAAAAGAACATATCATGGAGAAATGAGGACCATATAATATTCTAAGAATATATATTATCCTAATAAATAATTACCAGGTCTCTCAATTATGATCTACCAAGGATTTAAACAAAGAATTATATGGATGATAACTTTAAATTTTTGGTAGAAATTTTGAGCATACCCATGTTAAACAGGCTTTCAAGGAATAAGTCCATCAACTAAAATAAAGGACTCTAGTGTTGAGATGGTTTATGGAATATAATGCTTATTTATTTAGTAAAATGTAAAGAGGTGGAAATATTATTATATATTTTATAAATATGATGAAGTTATTTCTTCATGTTCATGGCCAAGTAGTCATTTATCAAGAAGTTCCTATTACTCCTCAATTGTATCTCAGGCCAGGAGTGTCTAGAGATCCTATGGCACCTCTTCCTGCTATATTATAACATTTCCTAATGTCTCCTTCTCAAGATATGAGACAGATTTGGCTGGTTATTATTATTGTAGATAATCCTTTAACAATAGTTGGGTTACACTCTGTTCAATATATTCAACCTCAAGCCTCATCAGAATTAGTTGACCTTTCTGGCTTAGAATAAGGGAAAAAAAGAATAATGGAAAAACAACAATGGTCCAATTTTCACATCTTGAACTTTTTTTTTGTTTTCTCAAACTGCATTTCTTTGATGGGACTTGTATTGTAATACATTTTCTATAATCTTTTTGAATCCTTAGATCACTCTTATTCTGTTATTCATTTTTTACTACATTTTATGTATTTATTCTTCTTATCTCTTACCTTTTTGATAATCCCAAAAGGGAGAGAGTAATAAGGAATTTATTTCTATTCTTATAGTCTTACAGTGATGCCTTTTACTTTATTCTTACTTTTTTACTTTTGATATTATCTATTTTTAATCGTATTTTCCCTTTTATTCTTATTAGTTATCTTTCCTTTATTATTATTTTTCTTATATAGCATATATAAATATTGTGAATGGTAGTTCATGCTTTATATTCTTAATTTTACCTTTGATATCATATTTTCTATTTGATATATCTTTGATTCCCTGATTTTGGATCACCAAAAAGGGGGATATTGTTGAAATCCATGTTTTAATTATCGAAAAATCATGTTTCTAACAATACAAATGAATTTAATATTTTTTGTTTGTATTTCAAATTCTGAGATAGGGGTGAAATTGGATAAGTTTGAGTCACTTACAGTTAGTATTTAGGATGATACATCGTTGAGACTAATATTACCAGCTCGAGTCACCATTATCCATGACTCACTATCAGCATGGAAATCTTGTTAAGTCTGATATGTCCCTAGATTGCGTACTACCAGAGTTAAAAATTCGTAAATTATAAGACACTTTCACGAACTCTGGCTTCAAGAACAAAATGTTGGATAAGTATGAAATACTTCTAGATGAGGCACCACCCGACCAAACACAGCCAGTTGAGACACTTCCAGCGAAGTGAAAATTTTGATAATTATAAGACACCACCAGTGTCATACCAAAAAAATGAGACATCATTAGCCTAAGACACCATCCACATGATACACCACCAGACTAAGCCAATTACACTATTTTCATTACTTATCCTCTTCAATTTAATTTTTTTCTATTGAAAATATTATTGAAGTTAATAGAAAGTTCTATTTTAATTATTGTCTCTTAAATATTTCATATAACGCATTGAAGGGGATACCCGCCACGTTGTCTAAGAAAATATAATATCCTGATTCTCATGGATATTCTCCCTGCTATTTCTGTTATGAATGGAATTAAACTACCTTTTGATAGAACAACACAAGAGGTGTATGAAGAAAACATTTAGGAATATGAGATCTTGATCTTACTAAACAAAATATTTGAGCTGAAGAGCTGAAATACAACAATCGAAAAACAATACTTGATTAAGTAAGCCAAAGAACGTACCCATAATTCACTTTCCTCCAGTCAAGAACATGAGTCTATGACACTCTATTCTTCATAATGTTTTCAGGAAATCCCAACTCAATATTCATTGCAATTCAAATCAAATGTCAAAAGTTGTATCGCAATAGATCGAGTTTTTTTAAACTATACAGATTTAGATTACACTGTTTTGTTTATATTTATTAAATTTTGAGTAGAATTTGTATACACTATTCTATCATAAACACATTTTCTCCTATGCTAAACTGGAAGATAATTAGATATCTTCTTATATTTTCTTACATGTACTCTTGCGGATAATAGTGGTAGAGGTCCTTGTGTGGATTTTTTAGTTTTACTCATTTGTAGAACTGTGGAAGAGGTTGTTTGTGACCTTGATAGTTAGTAAACTATTGTAAAACTCGATCTTGGTGGTGTATCATCTCACTTATTTTATAAAAACTGCTTGGTGGTAAGTGATCACCAAGTGGAGGGGACTAATTCTCCACTTGAGATAGAACCTATTATGATCAATATTTCTATTTTTTTATTTAATTTTGTTTTACATTATTTCCAATTTAAAACAAAATTTTTTTAATTTTAAACAAAATGTATAATTTTATATTTTATCTTAATTTGTGTTAATGTGGTATTTTGTTCAAGTAAATTGATTTCAAATGATCTAATAATATTATATATTATTTATAAAATACCTAATCAATCTTTAGAGAAATATTTATAAAAATTAATCTCTATATAATAATACATATTTTGATAAACTGGGTTGTATTTAAACATTTGGGGGATTTCAAAATAATCCATTTTAAATAGAAAATTTTATTGGGTACTCAATTCACCCACCCCCCCCCCCTCTTGAGATACTTACTTTGACTAACACATGTATTTTACATCAAAGAAAGATGAAATGATCTAGATATATGATTTTGAAAAATATAAAAAAAAAATTAGAAGAAGTATATAAAAATAAAGAATAATCGCATTAGGGTAAACAGAGAGAAATTGTAACCAGAAAGAAAAATGGAAGTTAGGAATCAATACCATACCTTATGTCTGAAATTGTTCTTTAATTGATCTTAATGTCTTCTATAATAATATTAAATTCATTAATTAAATATTTTATGACGTTTTATACATTTATTTTATTTATTATAATTTTATTAAGTTCATTTAAGGCCTTTTTTATGAGTTATAAGACCAAATTTCAACGTTCGAGAGTGTTCATTTTATTAGTTTTCGTGATCGATTAACTTGTATACGTGTCACATAAAATGAGAATAGTTTTCCAAAATTGAAATTATATGTTATTAATGAAATTAAAAAATATTAAATTCCCTTATATAATATTTTTTTAATTGAGTATGATTCTTTGGATAAAACGTTAATGATAATCGTTTAGACAATTTTTGTGTTCCATTTCGCTCATCATGAACTAGTTTTGTTTTATTAATTAATATTATATATATATACCAGTTCTAGAACATTAAATAAGTTTTAATACATATATTATAATATTTTTTAACCATAAAAAGTTTTTATGAAAATAAGTGAATGCGGTAATGGAAATTGAAAACACATCATCCTTGAATGTGATAAATTAACAACTCACGGACGATGTTTTCATTTTTTTTTAAAGGGGAGGGAAACAAAATAATTATTGGTTGTTCCATTCACACAATAACATTAAAGTATATAAAATATATATAATTTATCATGAAACTTTGATAAGTCTATATGAGGAGAGAAAAATAAAATTAATATAAAAAAATAGGTTTTACCTATTGAATTATTTTCCTTGAAAACCTTTTTGAGGCACTTGAGTTTGGTCTTTTATTGATATAAAAGGATCTTGAACATGGGGTAGACTTGGGAAGTTTAATGGTCAAATAATTACAATCGTCAAGGATTTTTATGAGTGATGATAAGAGGTGCTGATGGGTGGTGTTTATAATGGTGGAGAGGGGTGTTATTTATTAATTTTTTATTTTTTTTATTTTGGAACAATACTAAAAATAGTATTGATTATTTTGAATAAATATAGTAAATAGTGTATGTGAGTTTAAATAAATGGTTCTTACTTCATCCATACAGCAACCATGACTCCAAAATTCATGTATTTGTCTTATACTATAATTTATTATATTTCACTTTTCACTAAAAATACAATTGTTTTATAAAAATCCAAAAAATTAACCCTAAACATTTTTTATGTGTAGAATTTAGAAATGGACTCAATTTTATGAAATTAATTTTCAAAATATGAGAAATTTTATTGTTAATTAAAATTATTATTTATTCAAACAATACCAATTATAAAATTATAACTGGTTTTAAAACACTTTTAAAAATTAATTAAGGTCTTGTAAAATTATATTATAATCATAAGACAATAAAAAATTAATTTGGGAATATATTTTATGAAAATAAATTTTCTTTGAAATAATTATATAGATTATAAAATTGTAAATAAACATTTTTGTTTCATAAAAACACCAATACTTGATTTATCATTTCTTAAAAAATTTATTTACTTATTAAATGATATAAATATATAATATTTTCATTATAAGATGCCTAAATTTTATTTATACTTTCATAGGTGAGGTTACTATTCTATTTTCTAGGTTACTATTCTAAATTTTCACATTACTATTCAATATTTCATTTTACTATTCCTTTGGTTTAGGTTCTTTAATATCTATAAATACTTTTTATTTCATTAATTATTCATTTATAATGTTTTTATTGTGTTCACTAAGTTTTTTTATGTGATTTATAATATATTTCAGAATTTTAAGAAGTGAAATTTCATTGATAAAATTTTGGGTTATTATATAACTAGTGGAAAAGAAATAAGTTTCATATTCATTTCATCATCACATCATAGAAAAAACCATATAAAAAGAAGGGATCATAATAATTTTTTCATGTTATAACCCATGGAAGAGAAATGGGTTTCATTAAAATATTTTTATCATAAACATAAACCATCCTGATAAAGAATAAGAATGGTATCCAAGTTTCATATCCCCAGTAAAACATAAGTAACATAAAATTATTCCATATTATATGGAAAACTATTTTCAAGGACCAATTAGAACATTTCATGAGTGAAATATCCATTCAACTCTAAAAAATTAAATCATAAAATATTTACAAAATCTATTTCATTGAAAATAACCATTTTAAAACTAAAACTTCATAAAACGTTTTCAAAATCATTTTCTTTGAAAATAACCATTAATAATTATAAATGAATCATTTAAAATCATTTAAAACATTCCATGATGAAAATATCCATTAATCATTAAAAAAAATTAAAATAAAACATTTTAAAAATTCTTTTCTTTGAAAATAACCATAGAAAATTATAAAGGAATCTATAAAAATAATTTATAATATTTATTGAGTAAGATGCCCTTTACAATTTGAAAAAATATTTTTTATAAACATAAAACATTTTAAAAATATTTTTTTTAAGACATCCTTTGAAAAATTATAAATTAAGATTCAAATAAAATAATGGTAATTATTGTGGAAGTCCCATTCATGTCTTACTTGATAAAAAAATATTTTTTTGAAATATTTGTTAAATTCCAAATAGGTCTTATTTTAAAAATGACATGAATATTCCTTTGAAAAAAAATTTTAAAAAAATTCAAAAAAGAGTAAAAGTTTCATTAATAAATCATTTGTATAATTTAAAAAACATTTATTTTTTGAAAACATTTTTAGAAAATGTTATTTTTTTAAGAAAATGGATTTTCGAATGAAGAGATAAATAATGTTGGTTTTCTTTAAAAACATTATTTTGAACTATTTAATGCATAAAGAGAGATTAAATTAAGTAAAAACTTGTACTCTCAAGAAATAACTGGAGGATAATAATTTTCATCAATTTCTTGAGAAATGGATCATAATACTTCTTCACTGGAAGTATAAACTTATACAATCCTGATAAACAATAAGATTGTAACATCAAACATTTACCATTTTTTGTATTTTTTAATCATAGTACCATAAAATAATAACATCAATTGAAACTTATAATATTGTAAAAGGAATTATATTCATAATATAACATGTCAAAGTTTTATTACATGCACCTTAGATAAGAATATATGTGCATAAGATAGCTTATGTCTCAAATAAGGCATATTGAAACCAAAATACCTTACGAATTTGATAAATTTTGAATAGAAAACCACATTAAATAGATATCCTAAATTTATATGTAATTTCACATAAAAATTAGGATAATAATCATAAAATACATCCATTTACAGTATATACACCACATAAAATAAATAGTTGGTGAATATAGAATGTCTCTCGTATAAGAAAACGTGAGATGGAAATAAATTATATAAAGTCTTGAATCCCTTAATACAAAGTCAAAAAAACCTCTATAATAAAAATAATTTTATTAATTATGACCATTTATTATCCTTTTATTAACAATTCCATGTTAAAGTCACATTTCAGGCAATAAATACATAGTTTTTCATGTATGCTTTTATTAGTTATTTTTCTGGTCCAATTAATTTTATCATAGTCACATAATAGATATAATTTTAAACATGATATAAATATAGTATATATTTATTATATATTTATTCATAGTAATCTATGAAAGTTAGATATAGAAAATTAAATACATCATTCATAGAGCAATATGTCTTATATACGCATAAATATTGTATCCATTTTCTAAAAGGATTTATATAAATGAAGTTAAATAATATATTATAATTATATAATAATTTTTATGACATATATATAACATATATTCATTAAACAAAAACTTATTACCTTCCATGAAAATAATGAAAGAATCACATTGGTTCGCGAGGTGGTATTCTCCAATACACATAAGCGATGTTATCAAATTATCGAAGAATGGAATGCAATATGGTATATGTGATATATTAATTTCATAAATATAATAATATCATATATATCATATATAAAAATTTAATCAATCCTTATATCCAACCATGATAGGTGGTTATGGAAAATGATTAACATCGGTTCGCAAAGCAGTAGTTCGCCGTACAAACGAATGGTGATTTTGTATCCCATTTGATTGAAGTGGAGATAGTTGTAGGTAATAAACATAATATAAATAAATATAACTATTTATAATATAATTATGTTATTATATCATCATTTTTGAATAATAATTTAAGTGTGGGGAAGAATAATTAAAATAAAACACTCGTGGAAGAATGTTACCTCTTCTTTGGATAACCTCCTTAGGTTTACACCAAAATACTTCCTAGGATAGATTTATAACCAAAATAATTATTCTAGTATGAGTGTAGGTATTTAATGAATTTATTTTTGTAGTTACTATCATAAAAAAAAATTTGTAAGCGTGAAGAGGATTGAAGAAGAGGTGTCCTTTTATAAGTGAGGTGAGTGGCACACTTGTAATTTTTGGAATGTAAAATGTGTATCCTTGTTTTTATCATGAAACATGACAAAAATAGACCATTATAGATCCTTATAAATTATAAGGTCTATATAGTACTAAAAAATTGGTTTTTGAAAATTTTAGGGTCATTTTTATCCTATATTTTTTAGTTTAACACCTTGGTAAACCCATTTTTACCATAATCGTCGTAAATAATTATTATTATTTTTACTATTACTTATGGTAAAAAATGAGTTTAAATTATTATATAATTTAAATATTTCTGATTATAAATATTTAATCTACTTTTTTAAATTCCATTCATATAAGTGGAAAAGGTTAATTTAAAATTAAACTCATAGAGGTAATAAGAAAGTAGTTTTCTAAAGAGAAAATGTTCAAAAGTTTAAAAAGTTTTTATATCAAAATTCAATATTATAATGATTAAAATGTCCTAAATCATATTTATTGATATATAATTGGAATGAATTTACTTTAAAAATAAGTTTAAACAGAAAATTAACCTTATAAATTCTTTAAAAAAATTAGTTTTCAATAAAGACATGAATTTTTCACTATTCATTGAAAAGTTATTCTCTTTAGAAAATTCCAAAAAAATCACCATAAGATAATTTTATCTCAATGATTTCAAAAATGATGTATATTTTATAAAATTAATTTTATAAAAGTGTAAAAATAATAATTTTACTAATTTTCACAAACTATATTAGATGTTTTTTGATAAAATAGTATTTCTGAAACTTATAATGACGTTACCAAAAATTAAGTGTTTTTTATCAATATGTTATATATATATATATATTATCCGTAATATATAAAATCTGTTTATTAATATTCATTCAACCAATTTTAAATTCTAGTAAATAATTTTCTTGTTTAAATAATATTATTATTAGTTTGTCATGTTTTTTTAAAACACAATGTTGTGTGTAATGCAAGCTATCAAAGAAATTTAATTTATTGGAAAATATATATTTAATAAAATATCAAGGTGTTATATTCTAGCCCCTTAAAATGAATTTTTTCTTTAAGATTATTTATCTCTAATACAAACAGATGAGGATATGTATGCCTTGGTATATCCTGAAGTCCCCATAAACCTTCCTCAAACTAGTGGTTTTTTCACCAAACTTTGACCAGCTGAGTGGTCTTATTTTTTATAACTTTCTATGTTTGATTTAGAATCTACAAAGGTTTTTCCTCATAATAAATATATTAATCAATTGGTACAAACACTATGTTCAGTACATGTGAATGATCAGGTATATACTTCCTCAAGAGATATACATAGAACAAATCATAAACCTGGAAAAGGTTTGGTTGAAGCACCAAAAAATACGCTATTTTAGTGATAAAATAAATAATATAAAGGGACTAATATACCTAGGTCTTATTTTTACCTTCATTCCAAATCTCATTACCGTATTACCTGAAAAAATTCTTAGAAACACCAATTCACTAACTTCAAATTTCAGATCACAATGACAATTATCAGCTAAACTTTTCTTTCAACTTTTTTCAACATTAAGTTTTTTTAAATGGTTCTAACCTTACTTGAAATTTATTTATCTATTTAAATCTTCAATATCTTTCTTCCTCTAAACTCATTCCATCACATTATAGTTATACACTTCTTTCCATATAAGGCTTTATAAGTATCCATCTGAATACCCGAGTGAAAGACATTGTTGTACGAAAACTCAACTAGAGAAATGTATTGAACCAAACACCATTAAAATGAATATAAAAATATATCATCATATCCTATATTTTTTTAATTTTTATATCATATTGGCCATTTTTTAGGATGATTTGTAGTTTTGAATCTCAACTCTGTATCCGGAGTTTGTAGAAGACTTATTTAGAAGATTGAGGTAAACCTTAGATCCTGATCAGACATAATTGAATGTGGTACTCCATGAAAAATTTCCACATCCTTAATATATATCGTTAAAATATGATCTAGATAAATATATTCTTTGATAGTGATTAGGTTTCATTAATTTTTAAGTTGAATAAATAAAATCCATAGAGCATTATGACCTTTAGACATTTTTGGGAGTCCAAATAAAACATCCATGGTGATGTTTTCCAATTTCCATTCTAGTATGAGTAATTTATAAAAAATACCCTTAGACATTTGTCTCATATTCTTAACATTACAAAATTCCAAGAACCAAGATAAAAACTATGTGATATCACTCTTCATGCCATCCCACCAGAAATACTTTTTCAAATCTCTATATATCTTCGTAATTCCAAGATGAATAGAGAATAGAGAACTATAGATTCCTCTAATAAATCAGTCTTCAAATTTATAATGGATGGAAAACATACATGGTTCAGGAACCTTATAATTACATTATGTTCAATGTTAAACTCTAGAACACTTATAACCTTCTTTTTCAGCTCTATATCTTCCTTATGAAACACATTAATCTTTACTTGGATAGATTGTTGAAATTTCTATTTATATGGATAAGATTTATCTTGTTCATTCAAGATTTCAAGATCCATCCTTTAAAAATCCATAAAAATTTGATCTTTTGTGATACATATCTTAGATAAGATAGCATGATAATTTTGACCCAAATCAGCATCCACTATGTTCACTTTCCCAGATTGAAAATATATTAATAAGTAATAATATTTAATCATCTCTAACCATATTATGTGGCACATATTCAACTCCTTATATGAGAATATATACTTTAATATTTTATGATTGGTATATATATCACACTTTTATCCCTAAAGACAATTCCTCTATATCTTTAATGAAAAAATTACTGCAGCTAACTAAAAATCATGAGTTGCATAATTTTTCTATTAAACCATTAATTATCATGAGTCATAAGTTATAACCATGTCATTATACATAATATCACAAACCAATTACTTCTCAGATGAATGACTATATATACCAAACACTTATTCACTACATGGTAATTTAATCACATGTGTGTTAACTAATCCTCCCTTCATATATTTGAAATTTTCCTCACATTTATCTATCTATAGGAACTTGGATCCCTTATAAGTAAACTTGGTGAATGTAATAGATAGTTATGATAAATTTCCCAAAAACCCTCGATAATATATCACTAAACCCAGAAAACTACGGTTCTCAATCACTTTGGTTGGTTTGGGTCAACAATCAATATTCCTCTTCTTTGATGCATTTACAGATATACCCCCACTGGGGATTATATGACCCAAAAATGAAACTGTTGGCACTCAAAATTCACATTTTTAAAATTTTTAATATATTTTTTATTTACATAGGGTCTTTAGTACAATTCCGAATTTATCTTCATGATCTTTTTTGTCTTTGAATAGATATAGATAACATCTATAAAGACTACCAAAAACAGATCAACGTAGTATCAAAAAACCATATTCATTAAATTCAGGAAGATACAGGGGGAATTAATAAGATCTAATGGCATCACTATGTACTCATAGTTTCAATACCTTGTAAAAAATGTTTTCTTGGGTATATTCTATTTATTAAACCTCAATTGATGATATCTATAATAAATTTCAATCATGGAAAAGTATAGGGCTCCACATAGTTGACCAAATAGGTCGTCAATATGGTGTATAGGATACTTGTTCTTGATTATTATATTTTTAAGCTCCCAAAAATCATTTATGAGTCACATAGATCCATATTTATTTTAAACAAATATATTATAGGTGCACCCCAAGGTGATACACATGGTTGAATGAATCCCTTTTTAAGGCTCTCATTGAGTTTCTTCTTCAATTATTACAACAAAATTAGGTTAATTCTATAATGAGCCTTTGAAATAGGCATAGAACTATTTATGAATTCAATCAAGAACTCAAAATCACATTTTTGTGGAAGGCTAGGTAACTATTTTGTAATAAAATCAAAAAATTCTTAAAAAATAGGCATAACATTGATGTCCAGTTTTTCTCATGCCATCTAAGATAAAATCCCCTTCTGAATTAGAATCAAGACCCATATAATGGATATGATCCCAATTATAAGTTCCTAATTATGATCACATTGATATATGATCATAGGTTAGTTTGGAATATAAAATTTGACCTAACATACTCATAATTTAATGTGGGATTTATGTAGATAAACCCAATAGATGCCTAATATAACATCAATATGAAGAATCACATGATTTGTAGGAAGAACATTAAAAAATTTCAACCGAAGAGAAATCATATTATTGAGATGCGATAATATTCCCATTAAGGGTTTTTAATGAAAATTATACATCAAACCATTTGGGTAGAATATTTATATCCATATTTAAATAATACATTAGTAGTTCTAGAATGGATGGTAAGTGTTCATTTCACTACTTCTTCATCACACCCATCATAAAAAATAATGATCACATGATATTTATCCTTTTATCATGGATTATGAGGTTTTTGACATTGATCATCATCATTAACCATCATATTTTAGCACTGGTTAGTATAGTTCCCATAATCCATACATTTGAAACAATGGATTGTGTGTGCTAAATTCTATGCAGCTTTCTCTCTATTTTCATAATTACCTAATTTATTACCATCACTTCAGCAATCAATTTAATGATGAACTTCCTTCCCACACATAAATCCATAACTATTATCTTTAATTCAATTTCCTCTATTTTCCTTCTTCACTATGAGTATGAAGGAAAGATAATCTCCTTCACTTAATAGTTTTTAGAGTTTTCTTTTAACTCCATCTTATTTTACTTATCAAAACAATGATGTTGATGGGTAACTCCAATCATCATTTATACCATGGGAGCATATAGAACAATTAATCTATAGATACTAAAGTCCCTTATGGATTTTTCCCTTTGGAGACTTGGTTTTAAGACACTTAATAATTGATCAACCTTACTTTCAGGTTGGATGATAATGCCAGAAGCATGCCTTGTAAGTCTTGTGAAATTTTCCTCATAGGTACTAAAAAATTCATCATCATCCTTCTTTATCTCAAGGAATTTCTTATGTATTTTTTTATGAAGGATATGTGGGAAGTAATTATTTTAAAATAAGATATAAAAATCATCCCACTATATGGATTCAATTTCATCATGTTCTCTTCTATTTTTGATGAGATTTCACTAATGATATGCTTCTCATTACTGATGATAGACATTCAAAATTACATTTTCCTGTTCCAAACACTTGAGAATAGAAAATATCATTTCATTTTTACTGATTGATTTTTTATTAACTAGTGGATCCATAGATCAACTAGAGGAAGGGGGATGTTTCCTCATGAGGGACTCGATAAATCATTTTCCCTTCTTTACTCATTTATAAGTTCATCAGGATTTTTATATTGAGAAAGTTTTGTGATTATAGGAAAAAAAATTGAATTTGAGCTCCCACAAAATTTTAATACTCAAGAGTAAAATCATTTCATTATCCATCACACTCCATAATAACATAGTTATTTTGGGTTCTCACCACTACCTAAAACCAAAAATCATAGTGTAATAAATAATAATCATAGTAGAGACCATATAATAATGAGAATACATTTATAGGATGTATAAAACATGAAACCTTATTTTTAATCTATGAAACCTTAGGTTTATACTAGTTTATTTATATTCATAATCTATTTAAACTATTCATGATGTTTTATAAAGACTTTAAGGATTTATAATGAATATCCCCTAAGAGTGTCAAACTAGGTCTCCAGCAAGGCCCATTTTAATGCACAAGGTGATGATAGAGTCTAGTTTAATGCACACTTTTAGATTTCTTACCCTGGTACCTCTATGATAGCACACATCCACTAGTAGCTTCTAAATAGGGATGCAATTTCTTAGAAACCACTCCCTCTATCCTTTTCTAAAATTTCATGACATTTTCCTATTCTTTTACTCATCCATTGACTTATCCTCGGATATATCCTTCTATTTATTTGTAAAAAATTTCATATCCTAGTTTCCAAATGTTAACAAAACATTTCATTAGATACCAACTATAATGAACCAAACCTTACATACATAGATATTACATCTTTTTAGATGAATATTCAATACATTACACAAACAAATGTATCAGAATCCTAAAGGTATAGTGCCTTTGGAAACTAGGACACATAAACAACTAGTCTTTAATTGAGCTACATCGTCTCCCATTATTTTCTTAATAACAAGAACCACTCTTAGACATATCATAAATAATACCTTTCATCATAAACTGGGGAAAACAAATATAAGAAAGGGTGATCTGTGATTATTTGTAAGGGTAAACAATGAAGATATCAACATACCATGAGAATAAGGTTATGATAACATGAGAAAAAAAATTTAAAGCCATACCATGTATATCATAGATCATAAACTTGAGACAAGTAATAAATATTAAGAGTTAATAAGACATGAATTATAATGGAATCAAATAACATGAACCTTCAGAGACAAATATTTAAATAAGACATAGATTTTTGGCATAAAAATGAGCATATAAAATAATTTCTTTAGTAGTTTGTGGTCCATTTAAAGGAATATCATAACTGATTCCATTCACTCCCAAAACCATCACAGTAGTAAAGGTTCACTCCCCATTCAAGTTATATTTATATCATGAGATATAAATCTTTACCCAACTCATTATAGGGATGTATAGGTCTCACCCATCACATAATGAAAACCATACATACATTTTCCACAATATCAAAAAATATGTATCATATAAGAACCAATGAAAAAAATTGTTTTCCATAAACATTTCATAATAGCATAACTTGTGGAAAAGAAATAGGGATCATAATTATCTCAAAATATCATCATATATAACCTTTGTATAAAGTAGTGGGTTTCATAAGAATTTTATCATGTTATAACCTATGGAAGAGAAATGGGTTTCATAAACATCTTTTCATCATAAACATCAACCATCTAAGGAAATAATTAGAATGGAATCCTTGGATTATACACCTAATAAGGCATAAGTAACATCAAATTATGTCATATTATATAGAAAATTATTTTGAAACATTAGTTGGAACATTTGTTGTGGAAAATACCCTTATACTTTGAAAAAACAATAAATATAAAAATTTCCAAAAATCATTTTCATAGAAAATAACATTTTTATAACTAAAAGTTTATAAAATAATTTTTAAAATAATTTTATTTAAATATAACATTTTAAAATTATAAAGGAAGCTTTAAAATCATTTAAAACATTTCTTGAGGAAAATATCCTTTTAATTTTAAAAAACACTTTTTAAAACATAAAACATTGTAAAAAATATTTTTTTCTAAATAACCTTAAAAACATATAAATGAAGCTTTAAAAATAATTTAAAAATTTTATTAAAGAAAATATCTTTTCAACTTTGAAAAAAAAATTAACAAAAAACATTTAAAAATTTTCAAAGTAAACTTTGAAAAAATATAAATGAGGATTCAAATAAAATAATATTCACGATTTTGGAAGTCCCATTCCTTGTCTACATGTTAAGACAAATATTTATTTCACATTATCAAAAAAATAAAAACATCACTAATTTTGATAATATCATGAATATTCCAAAAAAAAATAAAAAAATTAAAAAAAGGATAAAATTTTATTTCATAAATCATTTGGAGAATTAAGATAAATATTTTAAAAAATATTATAAAACATGTTTTTTGGGAGGCAGATGATTTTTGACTTAAGAGAGATATAAAGTTAGTTTTCTTTAAAAATAATCTTCTAAAATATTATTTAAATAAAGATAATAAAATGAATAGAAAACAAATATTTTTATTGCATAAATAGGGGAGAATAAATTTCATGATTATCTTGAGAAATGGTTCATAATATTTCATCATTGGAAGCATAAATATAAAAATCTCGATAAACAATGAGAATGTAACATTTAACATTTGACACTTTGATATCATTCGAATCATAGGCCCCATTAAAAAATTACAACAAATTAAAAATTGAATATCATGAAATGAACTATATTTGTTATATAACGTGTAAAAGGGGTTTTATGTATACCTAATATAATAATATTGGTGAAAAATATAACTTATTCCCTAAATAATTCATATTGAGTAAAAAATCCTTTACCGCTTTGGTATCTTTTGAAACATAAAACTCTTGAAAGAGATATACTCAAATTGATATATAAGTCCCCATAATTTTCAGGATATTCATCATAAAATAAATTTATTGGTAGTATATAAACCACATAAAAAATAGGTGTTGAATTTTTCTAGTGTCTCAAAGAAGTAAAAAGTGAAATGGAAATCTCTTACCCTAAGTTTTTACTTCCTTCATACACACAAGCAACGTTATCGGATTCCCACATAATGGAATGTAAGGAGGTATATGTCATATAATAATCCTATAAGTTTAATAATATCATATATATATATAATATATAAAAACTTAATCTATCATTATATCCAATTATGATAGGTGGTGATATAAAACAAATAACATCAATTCATGAGGTGGTAGTTTTCTGAAAACATGAATGATGATTTCATATCCCATTTGATGGAAGTGTTGATGATTTCAGTTTATGAACATGAATAAAAAAACCAAATTATTTGGAATATTATGATGTTATTATATCATCATGGTTTAATATAAATTTAATGTGGTGGGGGGATAAATAATATACAAACACTCATTGAAGAACATTACCTCTTCTTTGGGTAACCTCTTTAGGTTTGCACAAAAATATATCCTATAATGGATTTATGACCAAAAAAATTCTTCTCGAATTATAGTATGTAATTGAAGAATATATTTGGGTAGGGATATTCTCAACCAAATTTTTTTAGAAGTGATAACTGGAGAGTAGAGTGGGAGATCTTTTATAAGTGAGGTGGGGGTACCCTTATAATATTTGGAAATAAAAAGGTGTAAAAACATCTTTATCAAGAAAAAGGGTTCCAAAATTGACCATTATTGACCTTTATACATGATAATTTCAAAATATTTCTTTAAAATGGGTTTTGAAAAATTTTGGGTTCATTTATAACTCATATATTTTTAGTTTAACTACCCCCCACCCCCAACAAACCCATTCTTACGAAAACTATAGTAACAAAATTCTATTGTTCTTACTATTAATTATGGTAAAAAATTAATTTTAAATTATTATAAAATATAAATTATGATGATTAAAAATATTTAATCACGATTTTAAAATTCCTTTCAAAAAATTGGAAAAATATTTTTTAAAATTAAACCTACAGACGCGACGAGAAATCGGTTTTCTAAAGAGAAAATGTTCAAAAGATTAACAGGTTTTTAATCAAAATTAAACATAACAATGATTCCAATAAACAAAATTGAATTAATTTATATATAATTGAACTAATTTTAATTTCAAAACATTTAAAAAAATATCCTTATAAATTCATTAAATGAAAATACAATTTTAAATAAAAACTAGTGTTTTAACTATTCATCAAAAAATTAATCTTTTCATAAAAATAAAAAAAAATTAAGATAAGATAATATTTACATAATGATTTTAAAAATAAATTTTATTTTATGTAATTTATTTTATAAATTTATCATAATATAATTTTATTTTTATTCAGAAAAAGAATCATTTTTAGAAAATAGTATTTTTGAAACATATAGAGACTTCACCAAAAATTAAGTATTTTTTAACGATATGTTTTAATTATATAAAACCCTGAAAATTTATATTTAAATTTTTATATTCTTAATTATTCATCCATGTTTAATGGATATTTAATAACAATCTTCTTTAAATAATAATATTAATATATTTTCATGGTTCATCAAAACTCGGTGTTTCATGTTACAAAAGATATCAAATATGTTTAATTTTTTCAAATAAAAATTCATAAAATCTCAGGGTGTTATAAGCCATGTGGGTCTCAAAGATTGATCTTTATTCAGGTTACCATCAACTATGGTTCAACAAGAGGATATTTCTAAGAGTGTATTTAAGATTATTTATAGACTATATGGGTATCTTGTCATTCCATTTAGGTTGAAAATTTATAAAATAGTGTTCATAGATCTCACAAATACGATTTTACATCAATATCTAGATTGTTTCAACATCTTTTACATGTATGATAGCCTTAAATACTCTATTAATTTGTATATTCATGTTAGTCACCTTGATATTGTATTGTGTACACTTCGAGAACATCAGTTATATAACAAAATGTTGATGTTTCACTTTTTTATTCAGTTTGTGTGTCTACAATAACATGTGATTTATGAGGCCAGAATCTTAGTAGAACTATAGAAGGTGGAAGTGGTGATATCTTGGTATCACCCTTAAAAAATTTGAGAATAGGAGTCTTGTCAGGTTGGATGGATACAATTAGTGTTTTTTTTAAGACTTCTTTCATTTGGAAGTACCAATGATAGGGTTAATCAATAAGGGAAATATGTTAGAGTGGTCTGATAAGTGTGAAGAGTTATTCCTAAATATGAAGAAAATATTGAAGACAACACATATTCTAAAATTACTAGATCCTAGGTTCTGTTATGAAGTGTACTATGATTTCTAATGTGTTGGTTTATGAGCTATAATGATATAGAGAGACCAAGTAGTGGCTTATTGGTCAGGTCAAATATAACCCCATGAGTGGAAATACCCAATACATGACTTGGAGTTGGCAGTTGTGGTCTAAACTTGGATCTTTTGGAAACACTATCTCTCTAGTGATATTTTTTTGTTTACACAGACCATAAGAGACACTACTACAAAACACACCTTTAACAGCACTGGTAATTATCATCTCTATAACAAAACACCGATAAATGGAATATTTATCAGTGATTTATTTAGCCCTGAAAAATATAACCTTTTATCATCCCTATTTTTTAGCACTGATAAATAAAAACCTTTATCAGCACTTTATTTTTAGTGATGATAAAGGTATCCTTTATCAGCACCTTATTTTTTTCATTCATAAAGGGTATACTTTATCAACACTTTATTTTTAGCACTCGTATAGGGTATCCTTTATCAATGCTTTAATTTTAGCACTGATACAGTGTATCCTTTATCAACATTTTATGTTTTAGTGCTGGTTAATATTTTTATAAATAAAGTGAAATAATTACATTAAAAAAAATTAAAAAATTATTATAAATTTTAATAATTAAAAAATTATTGATAAAACTGGATAAGTGGATTATTAATTATTAATTATTAAACATTTTATTAATTTGGTAGTTATGATAATTTTTGTTATTAAATTGTATGTATTAAATATATAGATATATATTAACGTATATAAATATGATTTTTATGTTACAAAATATTTATACTCTTTACATTAAATAGTCATATGTTTATTGAATAATGGTTATAATTAAAAATTAATATGAATTGACAATATTGACTAAAATTTCATAGTACTCAACATATAATTGAAAGTCGTTTGATTTTTCAATTTGACATAGATCATATGTGTTTTATATTGATTTTCAATATACGTAATTAATGCATTTTTATATATAATGCACATACACCAAACATATCATTTTTTTCAATATTTTTAAAGTGTATTGATTCTTAATTTATTCAATTACACTCAATTTAACATATATTCTTGCACTTAAAATGAGATATTCATTAATAATATTAAAAAAATATTTGAAATGAAAATATTTATAAATAAATATATTTATAAATGTATGGTCACTGTTTTTATAAAATTATATATTTATAATTATAAATAAATAAATATTTTTTTAAAGTATTTATATAATTATAAATAAATTATTATTTATATTTAAATAATTATTCAATTTTTAATAAATTTACTTAAATAATGAATATAATTACTATATTTATATTTATATATATTTATTAAATATATATGTAAAACTATATAAATATATATAATGATATAAATAATATTTTTTCAAAATATTTTTATAATTAGAAATAAATAATTATAAAATTATAATAAATATATTTAAAAAGTAATATATTAACTATATTGATATCTATATATATTTATTTGTATTTATAAATTTTTTCAATGGTTTTATGTATATTTATAATTATAAATCCTTTAATAATGCTTCATTCATAAGCACTGGTAAAAGAATCTTTACCAGCATGGAAAAAGAACTGATAAAAATGAGGATTTATCAGCGCTAAAGAAAGCACTGCTAAATTGAAGATTTATTAGCACTCTAGTTTTAGAGCTGATAAATATTGGTTTTATCAGCACTTTTTTAGTGCTGATAAAGATATGTCTTTATCAACGCTTATTTATAAGAACTGATAAAAGTGCCCCATTCTATTTTGAAAACTCTAACCATTTTCGAACTCATCGCTATATTTGGATATTTTGATGGAATCCATCGGTTGCTGGTGATACTCCTCAGTGAATAAAACCACTAATCACACCACTCGATTGTTTCTACCACCCCTCCTCGGTGAATAAAATCTTGGATCACACCACTCAACTATTTTAGGTGCTCTAATTTCATGAACATCTCATCTGACATCTGGTTTTTTATTGTGGATGCGATGCGGGTGGGGTTTCGCATCAATTTCCAGAAATTTCTCGACCTGAGGTAGGTGGTTCCATGCCCTAACAATTTTAGATAATTTAATATGTTGGATTGGTTAATTTTAGCATGCTCTATAGTTTATTTTGGCCTTACAAACATGTTTTGTAAATTCCTTGACATGAATTTATGTTGAAAATAAATTTTATAAATAGCAATTGTTATGTTTCTATATTGGCCTTGTTGTAAAAAAGTAGTGTAAGTGTTCAGTTAATTGTTTGAGTAGTTCTAAATTTGTTTTTGTGGGTGCATAAGGTGCCCATTTTTTGAAAAAGGATTTTTTTTGTCGGAAATAAATCATTTTGGGAATGTTATTATTGTTGTGTGATTTTGAGTATGAGTTTTGAAGTGTTCAAATAATGAAGAATTTGTTTTAGAAATGAAATTTGAGATGTGGAAATGGTTTATTAAATGGTGTCAGTGATGTGAAATGTGTTTTATAAGGTTTTGGCATGATTTGTGTTGGTTTGGTTTTTGTAACAGAAAATGCCTATGTTTTGTGTGTGTGTTTGTTTTAGTGTGGAGTTCTGTGGAAGGGTTTTATAGGTTGTTTGAAAGGTGAAAATCATTTTTTCAAAGGTTCATAATTGAATATAGGTTTGTAAGTATGTTTCTAAAGGAAATTGATATACTTTTCAGTGTGGAACATGTTGTACCATTTTTTATTGTGAATTTTAAATTTTTTTAAAGGATGGAAGACATGTTTTGAAAATGATTTCGGGTTGTGTATAAATTTTTCAAAAAGGGACTCACTATGTAATTGGTTGTGAATTGGTGTAAACTCAAGTTTTATTAATTGAAAGTGTTCTATAAATTAGTTAATAGATTTATTAAATTTTATATGTGTTGAAAATTATATTTGATACGGTTATGCGGTGTATTGGATTTCAAAAGTATCATTTTAATGTGAACATGGGTGTGTTGATGTAAAGCCTTACGGTTCCTCTGTGGGTTATTTTAGAAAAAAAATTAAATGAATTATTAACATTCATAATAGGTGTAAGCCATATTTTCAAAATGATTTAGTGTGTGTTTTTTTTTCAAATGGGTTTTGGGTGAGCATGTAGTGGAACATTATGTGTAGTTATTTTGGTAGGACTTTTGTTTATAAATGTGATGTGTTAGTGACATGTGAATTTAAAACTTTATTAAGAAAAAATAATAGGGAATCTTGGGTAACTGGGTAACTTTATTGTGTTCTGTTAATGAATTTTGATGTTTTCACAATAAAATCATTATCTATATAATTAATTTATTATTTCATATTTATGATTAATTCATTTATTTTTAGTATTACTCACATAATGATTGTTTTTCATATAGGTGGTTTATTTTGTTCTATTTGGGGTGATCTGTCCAACATTCATGTTTCTTCTCCCTTAAAATATTTTCACCCATGTAGTAGTGAATTATCACTTTATTTCAAGCCACCACATCCTCTTTTGAATGAAGATCAATGACGCATCCATTGATCAATCAAGGATATAATCTTGATGTTTTTATAGTAAAATAATTATCCATTGAATTAATGTTTTGTTACATATTTATGTTTAATTGAATTTTTTTAGTATTACTCACATAATAACTTTTTACTTATATAGATGGATTCTTTTTTTTTGTGTTGGGGTGCTCTATCTGACTTTCATACTCCTTCTCCCTTAAAATATTTTCACCCATGCAGTGGTTCATTTATCACTTTCCTTCAAGTTACATCCACTTCCTTTTTAAGAAGATCAACGATGCTTCCTTAGCTCAATCACATCGGTAATCTTTATTTTTACATAGTAAAATCATTGAACATAGAATTAATGTATTGTTTCATATTTATGTTTAATTCATTTCGTTTTATTATTAATCACATAATAATTGTTTTATTATACATTTGGATTATTTTGTTTGAGTTGGGGTGATATTTCCAACTCTCATGCTTCTTCTCCCTTAAAATCATTTCACCTATGCAGTGATACATTTGTCACTTTATTTCAAGTTACATCTACTTCTTTTATAGGAAGAGAAATAATGTTGCCTCTACTCAACCATAGAGAAAATATTGATATTTTCACAGTAGAATTATTGTCCATATAAATAATTTACTGTTTCATATTTTTGTTTAATTTATTTCTTCTTATTATTACTCATATAATAATTGTTTTCTTATACAGGTGGATTCTTTTGTTCGATTTGATGTGGTTTGTTCAAAGTTGATCATGCAGTATGGGAATTTTGATAATGAAATTCAATGGAAATCATGGTTACATTAACAGTTATGATTTTTTTTAATGTATGTAACAATTTTTCTTTATGTAATTGTATAAAAAAATTGAAATGTTTGGTATTTGTGCTATAAATTTAATTTAATTTAAATTATGTATGGGACTTGTTTTTGTTGATATATCTGGTTTGTTTCTGGTGTTTCTTGTCCTTCTTTTTCTACGGTGTGCTGTAACAAAACTCTATAGTGGTGATACATCTTGCTGTTACAGTATACTATAGCATGGATTTTTTTGAGCACATTTTAAAGCACTGATAAATAAATCTTTTAGCAATGCTTTAAGAAGTGCTGATAAATGTGTATATTATCAACGCGTTCTAAAGCTCCGATAAATTTTACATTTATCAGCACTTTTATTAGCACTGATAAAAGTCTTGGGATTTTAACTTCACTCACATCATGATTGATTTTCTAGTGCTGAAAAAGAACATTTCTAGTGATATTAAAGGCATTATTTATGGTAGTGATCCTCTAGTATATTTCTCTTAGAGGGATAAAAACATTATGAAGAGGAATCGGGTAGGGTATATATGGACATTTAATAATGATATAGCCTATTATCTAGGGAATCGTAGTGTCATTAAATATAATCTTAGTAGTAAAACATCATAGA
Organism: Viscum album; assembly: GCA_963277665.1. NCBI lineage: Eukaryota > Viridiplantae > Streptophyta > Magnoliopsida > Santalales > Viscaceae > Viscum > Viscum album. Next base: position 1,516,696,598 of record OY728127.1, on the reverse strand, counting down.
TGGAAGATCTAAGAGAGAATCCTTAACATTAGGAGTGGTGTCTGATGAGTACGATAGCTAAGTGGCATTTGGATGCATTAGAGGATTGTTTTGTTATGAAATGTGCAAAATTAGTTATCACATCATAACCTGAAGACTGTATTAAAAGGGGACAAAATTAGTACCTTGAGTTCGTAATGGAGGAGAATGTTTGGTGGGAGATGATCTAGTTTTGTGGTGGTCCATATATGATATTAACATGGTTTTCATTCATGAGAGATTAGTAGTTCCATCCTCCTTGATAGATGATTTTATGTGAGAGTCTTATACTTAGAATTGGTTAGTGTATAGAGGGTTGAAAAAGATGTATAATGAAATCATATGTAGGTTTTAGTGGCTAGGTATTATGAGAGACATCACTGGATTTGATTCACGATGCCTTAGCTTATAGAGGATAAACATTGATCATCACCATCTAGGATGGTTGCTTCATCCACATACAACACCAATGTAGAAGTGGGAATACATGATGATTGACTTTTTTATGGGTTTACCCAAGACCCAAATGACAATTTATGTTTTTTGGTTGATATTTAATCAGGTAATTATATTAACATACATATTATAAATCTAAAAGAGTTCCAGTGTTGATGAGTTGGGAACATTGTAAATTAGAGAGATTATACGACAACATGGAGTGACTTCCAATATTGTATCAGATAGGGATGATAATTTTACATCATGATTTTGGAAAGGACTTAATAAGTATTTGGGTACCCAGTTGAATCTAAGTACAATATATCATCCATAGATCGATAGATAGTCAGATTGGATGATTTAGACACTTGATCATATTCTTCAAGAATGTGTCCTGGAATTCGAGGGAGCATGGTATCAAAATTTTTCCATGTTATTGTTCACTTATAATAACATTTTCAAGGATACTATTTTGATTAAACCTTTTTAGGATATGAACATATGTCCATTCTAATCACTATTGTGTTGAAATGAGGCAAATGAACTAATAGTTTTTGGGCTAGTTATGTGGCAGGATACGTTAGAAATAGTGTGTCTGATCAGGAATAGGTTGTTTACCACTCGTATTAGATAGGGATTATATGATAAAAAGAGGATATGGACATTGGAGTTTGATGTTGGTGACTATATTTTCTTACAGGTGTCACCTCAGTTGGGGCATCATGGTTTAAAAAAATAGGGGAAGTTGGCACCACAGTTTATAGGACCATTTGAGATCACTGAATATATCAAAATAGTAGCTTACCAACTATACCTTCCACCATGTAAACAATTAATACATTATGGTTTCTATGTTTCATATCTTTTTAGGTACATGTCAAATCATTTGAATGTGATCAACTATGATAACATTGAGTTTGAACAAGATGAATCTTTTATGCATCATCTGATGAGGATCATATAGTAGAGTGACAAGGTATTTGGGGGGGGAATAGGGTTCCATTAATTCATGTCTTATGGAAACATGGGTGGATCTAGGATGAAACATTGGAGTGGGATTCTGTTTTCAAAATTCATTGGCATATTTTTTGGTGAAGGACCACTAGGGATGCTTAATGAGGATGAGAATCCCTATAGGGGGTTTTGTAATGCCCAGGAATTTTTTCATATATGAAAAACCTTGTATGTATCTTTTTTTAAGGGTATCGTATTAGATCCTTGATTTTTTTGATTTTATTTGGATTTGAGTATCTTTTGGAGGCTTAATTAGAGTTTTATGATTTTTAATTAAAAAAGGTAAACACCATAAGCATCGAATTAACTATGGTGGTCCTTAGGTGATTTAGTGTAAAATGGGTAAGGGGAATATGGATAGTATAAGTGTGTTTGTGGGTATGAGTAATTGAAGTTACCTTAGTGGTCCATGTCTTGGGAGACCTCCCCATGCCCATGGTGGAGGGAATGCTGAGGTTGAATGGGAAGAATTGTAGTATCAAACTACAGGCAGAAGTTTTTTTAGGTAGGTAAGTTCAACAAAACCATAGCCATGGTGAGGCCATGGTAGAGAGAATAGTGGAAATATTGTGGACTTCAAATTACCATGAATGTAATATTTCTTCATGAATATCAATTTTTTAGAGGTTATGTTAGTATCAAGCTAATAAGGAAGAGTGTTATATATAGGTATTGTCTTTTATTCTCAAGGAATTTTGAGAAGAAAGGAAATCACCTCACTTTATATAAGTGGATGATCAGACTGATCTTCAAACATAGGAAATCGATTTCACAGTTCATATTAAAGTCTATTTTTATTTTGAAGTAATTATATTGCTATAAGAAAGGAATGTTACAATAATTCCCATTATAAATATGATGATGCTTTGCTGGTTTGTATTTCACAAATATCACAAGTTTTTTAGGGAACTTTTGATGAATTCCTTATGATTTTATGGGGGAGAAAAGGTTCTACCAATCCTTTTCCAATTTTTTTGGAAATAAATACTTTTTTGGATGATGAAGAATTATTATGGTTGGTTTTTCTGAATCATATTATTAAGGTGGTGTAGTTTCCCTGTGTTTTCCAATATTTTGGGGTCCAAAATTTGGAGGATGGCTAGCATCATGAAACATGGAATCTCTTAAAGGACATTAAAAATGGGGAAAATGCATGAGTTTCATGAAAATTTTATTCACAAAGATTATTTCATGAAGGATCAAATAAATTTGATGGTGATCTCCACAATTATGAGACCTGGAGCATTACAAGCGTCTGATGGTTTTGACAGTGATCTATGTGACAACGATAAATATCAATGGAACATCAAGAATGGATTATCACTGCAAATATATTTTTGAGTGACCTGAAAAATGTTCTGGAGGCATTGGAGCATCGTGAATGTTAAAGACTATAAATATGAGGCAACCCCCACTTCATTTGTCAACAAAATAATAGAGAAAATAAAGAAACACGTTGATTTTGCAAAGGTATAGAAGCTTCGCGAACAAGGACATATATGCAAGATTGATCATCATGGAAATGCAATGAAAGTATTGAATATTGGAAATGGTTCTATATAATGGATTCATCATGATGATGGGATATTCTATATTAACTCAGTGATATTTGTGAAGGTGGTTAGTTCCATGAAGGCAGGTTTCTTCGTAAAGGTTGTAAGCTTCGTGACGGATCTTCATAAGGGAGATTTGAGAACAATATTTTTGAACACTCAATTGATGTGAATATATATTTCAAATAGCATCAACTTAGGTCTAAGAGAAATATAAAATTGTAATGGGGTACTGGAATAATTATCATTTAAAATTCCAGGAAGTTCTTACCAACTTTTGGGTAGGAAAGAGAAGAATTTTTTAAAAGATAAATTTCGTTTAAGTGGATCAAGAATCACTATAACATTTTATTAAAACATTTTATTCTAAAATAATCACACGCACTATTGAATTGTTTTCATTGTGTTATAAGAGTGTAAGGGAACATCATAATCATTATATTCCATATAAAAGGATTGTTTTCTGGTGGATTGTGTGGTATTGGATTGTTTCCAAAACATACCAAGGATGTAGATGCTCTTGTTGAATTGTAAACATTTACAATTCATGTGCTCCTATGGATTTGTGGTTGAATTGTGTTTAGAAGTGATATAAATATTTAATAAGAGTTGAATGTTGTTTCATAAGTAATGAAACATAAAATATAAATTCATCCCTGATTCACCCCCTCCCCCTCTCAGTGATTCTTAAATCCTAACTAGGAAACTTCAATTGGTATCAGAGCTGAAGGTTCCCTTCATTTATTCATTACTACTGTTTTGAAGATAATTTGTGATGGAGAAACTAAATTTCATTAACAGTAAGGGGATCTTGATATTTGATGGAAAGAATTACCATATCTAGAAAGATAGAATGACGCCTTATCTTATGTATCTTGGTTATGATGTTATTGAAGCTACAACAGATGGATTTCCTCCCATTGATGATCGGGTTCCTTTTACACCCATCGATAAGAATAATCTTGAGAATAATGTAAGAGCTAAAAAATCATTACTCTCATAACTTTTTGAAATTGAGTTTTTAAGATTGAAAGGTGTTTCTTCAACTAAAGTTATATGTGATACGTTAAAGAAACCTATAAAGGAACTATAAAAGTGAAGATGGAAAAACTAAAAATCTGAAGGCTGAAGTATGAATATTTAAAAATAGGAATGTTTGAATTTTTTGGGATCTTTTTTACCAAGTTAAATGAAATTTCTAGTACTATCAGATTTCTTAGTGAAAATTTGGAGGATTCTATGGTTTATGAAAATATTTTAAGAATTCATGCTGAAAAGTTTGATACAAAAGTTTCTTCATTGGAAGACAGAGATCCTAAAACATTATCTCTTGATGATTTACATAGTACTCATATCACTAATAAAATGATAAGGGAGAATACTGTGAAGAGTAAAATAAAATATGGAAGAAAAATGTCTTTAAATACTTCCAAGAAAGAAAATTCTAAGAAGGATCTTTAGGAATATGATATTTCTTACTATAACTCCTAAAATGAGTTATATAAAGATATTAATGAAATTTAATCCTTATTTTCTAAAAATTAGAGAAGAGGTATATGTAAATACAAAGGGAAACTTCCCTTGAAATGTTTTGAATACGGAGTTGTTTTCCACTTTGCATCCAATATCCCTTAATAAAAGAAAGAAGAAGATAGTGAAGAAGATGAAAGAATACCAAGAAGCTCATGGAAGAAATAGGGTGATAAAGATAAATATGTTTCTAGAGGGAAGGATATACAGTTCTTCAAATATAAAATATGAAGTTTTTTTCTAAGGATGAAGAAGAAGAAGATAGTGAAGTTGATCTGAAAAATAATTTTTTGAGAATGTTGGAGAGAATAATTTTATTTAAATATTTGATAATAAAGATTTCAAAAATAGTATTTCTGAAGAATAAGAAACTCAACATGAATCTTATTTTAAAGAAGAGTTGAAAGAATTTTTGAGAAATATTTTAAGGCTTGAGATGGAAAATATAAAGTTAATAAACGAAAATTCTTCATTAAAAATCATAAAATATTTCTTGATGAGAAAATCAAGACTGTAAAAAAGATTTATGATCTATATAATTATCTTAATAAATAAAATGACTATAATGAACATCTGGAAGTAAATCTAATGGAAAAAAAGGAGAGTTGTATGTTTTCCAAAAAAAACATTCTGAAGTTGAATAGAGGGATATAAGTTTCAAAAATGATGTCTCATATGTTAGTGAATGTTTTGGAACAGATGAATCTAAGAAGTATCAACAAAATTGACCTTCAAATGTTGAGAGTAATGCTAGAATTATTTTTCAGAATAAGAAATCCATGAAAGTTAGGTATGTGGCCAAGATTAACAAAGTGAAGAATTTAGAATTTACTAAAAACACTTAGTTCAAAAAAAATTCTATTACTTATGATTATAAAAAGTATGAAAAGAAATATGAGGTGAAGAATAAAATTTCCTCTAAAAATATAATGGTTAGTGGTTAACAAAGATCTATTGAGAAATTTTTGGAGAAAAAAACCCACAACAATGGTCAATCCAAAAAAATCATAGGAAAAAAACTCTTTTTATGGATATTGCTGGTATTGTGGTGGATTTGGATATACGAAAAATATATGTTGGTTAAACCCAAAAAATTAATACTAATTCATATGTTATAGAAGGAAATGTTTAAGGGGGATTCAATCCTATCAAAAAAAGAAGTCTAAGAAGGAAGTTCAAAACAAATCTAAGAAGTTGAGTGTAAAAGTTGATAATAGGTTCCAACTACTAGAAACTTTTTGTAAAAGATGTGAAAAACCTGAAAATGTTTAAAAAGGCTTCCTTATTTTGTTACCAGCACAACAAAATATTCTCGACAATTCTCAAAATTTGGTGGTGAAGAAAGAAAATGAAGAATAATAACCTGTTGTTGTTGAAACTACTTTGAAATCTATAAAATGAAGACAACCTTGTATTCTTTATAGTGGGTGTTCTTCCCATATGACATGAGACTTAAAGTTGTTGAAAAATGTAACATACTTCAAGGAATGAATAGTGACATTTGGAAATGATGAATCTTTGAAAATAAAAAGTGTTGGATCATCCATAATTGGGAAAAAAGTTTAAATCTATGAAAACATTATATGTTGATGGCCTGAAACACAACCTGCTAAGTGATTCACAACATTGTGATGAAGGTAAAAAAAATTATCTTCATAAAAGATGGGTTTTTTATGAAAATTCGTAAAGGTGGAATGATAGTTACAAGAGTTTAATGTACAAAATAAAACGTATTCCATGTTAGTGAAATATAAAACTCTTGTTACTTGGGTATAGTGGAAGAAAATCAGTTGTGGCATAAAAGTATGGGACACATGTGTTAGGGAAATATGAAAAAGTTATCAAATTGATATAGTATAAGGCCCCAACCTTAAATATTACATAATCTTGAGTTAAGTCAATAATTTGACATTGAGTATCTTTTTAGGTTTATAGTTTTAGAGAATTATGCTATAAATTTTACATAACAACTTGAATATTACAAGTAGACACATATAATCACTATCCATTTTTTTACAAAATAAAAACTCTTTAAAATGAAACATGACATTGTTTCATGTTTTAACAGCATAAATTTTCCTTAATCCCATTATTGAATCTATTCTTCCTTATGAACTCTGAAAAATATTTCAAAACATGAGATGAGAATAAAAATATCAGTAATGGATACATAAAGAAAGAAAAGTGTTATTCATGGGATAACATGAAAACCATGAATACATTATCAAAAAGTAATAATTTTCACCTTTAAGAAGTAGTAAATGTACTTTACTTAATATAAACTCATTAATGGCCATTTTTTAACCAAAATATTACCATAAATTCCATAGAAAGAAACATATAGAATATAAAGATAATTTGGGACATGAACATTCATAAATGGAAGAACCAAACGGTCGACTTCCACACATATCACTAAATGGAATAGCCATATGGTCGACTTCCATACCCAATTCATTAGAGGTTATAATGTAACTACACATACTTGGTTTATCATGTAACCACCCATCATTTGGTTTATCATGTAACCACCCATTATTAGTTTATCATGTAACCACCCATTAAATGTCCATGTACCATTATATAATCATAACACATAAAATATTTCAAATATTAAAATTTGACTCATAAAATTTCATTTTCAATCACAAGAAATCATTTCAAGACATTGAAATACTCAATAAATTTCAAAAACAACTTTCAATAACAATAGAACCAAAAAGGAAATAAGTTATTTCTTTTCCTTTTGAAAACGTTAAGGCTTATAGAAGAATCCACATATCAAATAATGCTTACAGTGGCAGAGAGATCGTTGTCGCCACATATGTTAAAAAAATTTCTTTTGAAATTTAGAAAAATGATTCATAGAAAAAAGATTCATTTTTTAAAGAAATTAAAATCCAAAGGGGTTTATTATACACCGTAAAAAATAAAGAGGTACATATTATCAAAATATACTTCAATGAAAGGAGATTGAGATAAAGTCCCTTACCACGTGAGAAACACTTGAATAAAAATCATTAAGGAATAAAATTAAACTAAATATTAAATATCATGACAATATAATAATTAATTATATAAAGAGTTAAAATGGTTCTATATAAAAATTATAGGATAATAAATGTGTATGACAACAAGATATGCTTCAATGAAAGGATATTGAGACGAAATCCCTTACCTTGAGTCTGATTCATCACGCATGTTCAATTTTCTTCCTAAATAATAAACTTAAGTTAATTTATACTTTATTAAGAAAAATTTTCATGCTTATTATTCCTTTTATATCACTTATTAACATTTTATAAAAATTACATAATTATTTAAGTTAATATTATTTGTTTTGTCGATATTGGGTACTTGAGTCGAAAATGATCATGTAATAATTATAAATTGTCCATGTGATCAAAAGTAAATTATCTCTAGAATATTATTAATGATTTAAATATAATATATATCCAGTATATATGTATTTATAATAATCCATAATATTTGGAGATAAGAAATGAAATGCATCGTTCAAGGAGACGGTAAGCCGTACATACGCATGAACGCTACATTCATTTATTTTTCATATTAAAGAAATTAAAACTAAATAATTAATAGGTATATTATAATTATAGTATAATATCATATGATATATATGTCACATAATTTCATAACTCCATTCTTTATATGTTCTATGTATGGAATGAATGACTCATATCACTTTGATGGGACGGTAGTCTGCACTTCCTCAAATGAAATTATCGTATTTCCACATCATGAAAACAATAAAGGTATATTTTTAAAAAATAATAGTATCAATATAATAATAATATATATCATATATAAATATAGTTCCATCATAATGGACACTATGAGCGGTGGTAGGGGAAAATTTAACAATCATCGTTTCGTGAGGCAATAGTTCTATGTACAGAGAAACAGTTTGTTTGTATAAATTAGATGGAGGTGTGTGTAAGTGTAGTTAGAATAATTATCATAAAAATATCCTTTTATATTTAGGATACAATTTTTTTATGTAATAAAACAATAATAATAGAATAGATAGTGAAGAACTAAAATAATGGAAGTGAACTTTAGAGAATATGCTACCACTAAAATGTGTAACTCCCTTTGATTTGAGCCAAAAATCTTACATGAAATGCCTTCTTCCCAAGGTAAGGATTCATGGAGTAAGGGAGGAATGTTCAGAGATTATTTTGGAATAATTTTTATGATACAAGGGTCTTTATAGGTGTAATTATATTAGTATAGGTGATTCCCTTTTATAAGAGGGAGGAGGATCACTTCAAGAAGTTATTGAAATATTATTTTATTATAAAATGATTTTAGGTTTCAAATGGTCCCAAAGACCTTTATTTCAAAGATAAGACTATGTTGGGTCGAAAACCTCTCAACCAATAAGATTTAGACAAGTCTAGGTCACACAGTTAACTTTATCTTTTAGCTTTAACCCTTAGTTAACTAATTTGACTCTTACCATGTTTTCTTGTATATTCATACTATATGGTTAATATAGTTACTATAAATTTTCAATAGAACCCAAAGTGGTTAATTAATGAAATTTTAAACATTATATAATTCATTTTTCATAATATTATATTTTTAATACAATTATATCATTTAATAAAATAGTATTTGTTTTTAAAAACTCATTTATGTCGATTTTTATACTATTCATATCAAAAAAAATTTAAAAATCCATAAATATTGATTATTTTGAAAAAACTTAATTAATTAAATTATAAGAATTCATAGGCATCCCTAAAATTCGTGGATGGCATAAAAAGTTTCAAAATAAATTTATTTTAATATTTATAATCTAATTTATTTAATTGATCCATTAATAAGGCAATCATTATATCATCATTGTGTCATAAATATATTTATTTATTTGATTTCTAAAAATTATAAATAAAATATCATGATGTATAAAATCGTTTGATATTTATAATTAATATTTATATTCGAAAATATAACTTATATAACCCCATATAAAAATTGTTTTACTAAAATATACATGTTTATGTCACATTTTTCCTTTAATTTAATTCTTATAAAATGTCATTTTCACATCAAAGTGGGTCCATGAGGTCCCAAAATCGACTCAAGGATAACCATGGTCTGAAATATATCATAAAATAATATTATGACATGTGTTAGGGTAAATTAATATTATTATAATATTATTTTTTACCCTTATTTACCATATTTACCCTTTTACCATGGTAAATAAAATAATTACTGAAGTTACTATTCGTAATAACTAAAAATAAAAGGTATATAGTTACACAATTTGGAACTCATGATTCCAAATATGGAATCCATTTTTCTAAATTCTAAACAAATAAGTTCAAATAATTAATTTAAAATTAATTCTTATTGTTAAAACCAAAAAATGGATTTTTAAGAAATAATTACTATCAAAAGATTGACATGTGTTTATATTCAATTTCAAAGTGAAATTACTTACAATGACCAAAATTTAATTAAATGATAAAAAATTTAATCCAATTATACATTAAAACCAATTAAAAATACAATCTAAATGTATAAATAAATTAGATAAAAAGCCATTTTTTAATTAAAATGAGGAATTTTTCACTATTCATTAAAAAATGATCTTTATCAAAAAAATACCAAAATTTCATCCAAAGTAAATTATTATGTACCTATTCTCTAAAAAAGTTTATTTTATAAAATAGAACATATAAAAGTGATAAAAACTATATTTAAAAAGGGTTCTCCATCAAAAGGCGGTAAAACTACATTTTTAGAAAAATACAACTTTTATCTGAAAAATTGAATTTATTCTTATATCATATCTAGAAAACATATAATATAAATTTAGAATATTACATTGAATATATATCATATATTTTTGATTAAATAAAAATCCATAAAGAGTGATATGAAAAACACAATTATTCTCTCTTAAATAGTTTTACATAAAAACACGTCCTTTATATTCAATTGGTTTTTATTTCCATTTATAATAAATTTGGTAACTGATGAATCATTATTTAAACATATCCATACCATATTTCAAAATTCAGTTTATACTATTCATTACCTCCATTCCAATGGATAGGAATTAATTACCATTTAAAATAATAATATTATTATTGTATTATATTTAGGTATAACTCAAAGTTGTGGGAAACGTAAGATTTCAGAGAAACCCATTGTTTCATGTTGAGTATGCTATCGGAAGAATCATCCCATTTAATGTAAAATTAATATCGTATTCATAATTATTAATATAAATCAAAAAGTATTATTATATAAATACCTAGGTTATTAGGTCCTTCCCCCCTTTTGGGAATTGTATCCTCAAAATTTTAAAATAGGGCTCGGAAACATTATTGAAAGTCCCACATTGGAAAAAAGGTCAAATAAAACTATCACCTTATAAGAAATAAGGATAAGTTCAAAGGTAACCCGAGGTAACACATACTATAATTCCATGAAAACATGGATATGGAAGAGAAAACTAACCATCATGTTCTGATAGAGAGTGATAGAAAACATGATTTTGAGAAAGTTATCCACAAGAAAACCACAAACTTGTGATGGGTTAAATTTTCTTTGATTCCCCATTTGGAAAAGTAAACGGACAATTTTTTTGTTTTAAGTTCCTTTTCATAAATTTGAGGAATTATTTTACTATTTAGAATAAGAACATAAGGAAATATACTTACCTTTCAATAATAGTTTCACCCTTTAATAAATTTCTACCACAAACTCGTATTTTCTCCAAATAATAAGTATTCAAGATTAATTGGTCACATATGAAGTGCTAGAATCAACTTATAGAGAATCACATGATCCAAAAATAGATGAACTATATATATTTCCCCTGTCATTAAAAATTAAACAAAAATAAAATGGTTCTTACAAAATTAGATAATCCCCAAAAAGGATAATCTTTTATAAAAATACGACCCATAATCTCCAAAATTCAACAAACAATACCCAAAGTTCAACAAAGACCATTCGATACACTATTATCCTGAAAATTCTTAAATATAATCCAAACCAAGATTGAAACCCAAATCTCAGAACAATATGATCACATAGTCTTCCATGATAAATCTTAACATTTATAACATCGACTACTCTTAAAGAACCATACTTAAAAGTAATTATTATAATCATATATTCTCAAAGATAGGTTAATCATTTCCCTAAATGACCCAAATCATCATATGTCCATAATAAAATCCTAGATTCTTCCAAAATATAATCCAACCATTACTAAAAAAATTAAATCCAATATTATTCTTTATTCCTTAGGAATATAGTGTCCCCAAAAGAGAAAACATCTTCCAAAATAGAACTTTTTACTTAATCACCACATCATTTTCCTATAATACGGATATCCATTTGACAAAACATAAGTTCCCAAAATCAACTTATTATTGATCCATAAAATTATTTAACTAAAAATATTATTCCATACTAACCAGGGACATCACGTAGTCTGGTGGTATGTGATAAATCCAAGTCACACTTTGGTTGTGGGTTCGATTCTCATAGCTTTGTCTGACGCGGCGGGTTTTCACACGGTCTTTATGTTGTCCTTTTTCAAAAAAATGTATCATTCAAATAATTTTAGAAAAATGATATAAAATCCTTAAAAATATCCATAACATGTTTTAACCTCAAATCTTATTTCATACCTCACATTTTGCATCCCAAAAACTAATAACCCATAATTTCCTCAAATTCAAGGATCATATAAACCCTAATGGTTCTTTAAACTATATCCCCAAAAGAAAAGATAATTCTTCCTCAGTTAACATTTTTATATAACAAACTTAAGGGTTACAAATATTTGAATTATTCCAAAGTAAATACACCATTAATGCATTTAAATATATCATCACCATAAATCATACATAACTCTTCAATTATTAAAATGTATACACCTTTATAATCAAACATTATTCATGATCATTTATCCATATTTTTCAATCACATTATTTTATACTTCATTCCTAGAAAAAAAAACGTGCATAATCTCCTAAGATTTCAATAATGTTAAAACTGGACCAAAAGAATAATTAATACCTTTCATAGGTTATTTTCATTTTCCTCTTACTCAATTAGAATGTAATTAGGTATTGGTAAACATATATTTGTACGGTCCTTCTGATCTCATTCATAAACCTTCTTCATTGGACATATATTTATGTAATGACCATTTACACCACATTTAAAGCATTCAATTGATCCCTCTAAAAGAACTTCTTTCCCTTTCCTGGATTCAAATGGACAGTTCCTTTTACCATGGTAGTTTATTGATTTATGACCTTCATTATCACATCTATAACATCTTTATATCCCTTTGAATCATTTTCCTAGGTGTTTCTTTCCCCACCCTTGAGACACGGGTTTTTTAATATTCTTACCTTTATCATTATTACCTGAACTTCCCTAGGGATTATTTTCTCCAATATATGATACCTTAGAAAAATCACCAAGGTTTAAGTGACCAATCATGAATCTAGATAGTTGGTTAAGAATAACCACTAGAGTTCCCATTGAAGCTCCCATTTCATTCAGTTTCTCATTCAGAAAATCATCACAGTTTTTTTCACATCCATTGTTACTTTGGTGCCTACTAGATCCATCAATTTAAGGAAACCAAAAATTTCAGTGTGATAATATCAGTAAAATAATCATATACTATCTTATGATGAGGGTAAACACTAAGATATACTTATTCATGTTATCTTAAACTCATTCAATTTATCTAAAATAACTATGACACTTTCTAATATGTTAACCATTATAGTTAAGTCACTTATACTTAAATAAAACCATAACCTCTATTGTTATCTAAAATAACCTATGATACCAACTATAATTCTCCAACCTTAAACATTACATAATCTTGAGTTAAGTCAAGAATTTGACATTGTGGATCCTCTTAGGTTTAGAGTTTTAGATAATTAGGACATAACTTTTACATAAAAACTAAAATATTACAAGTAGACTGATATAGAAAATATTTTCAATATTTTTTATATGTGTTTTAATGATTTAAACCCTTCAAATTAATCAATTTTGTCTGATTTGTTTCATTTTAGTGTTTTGGTTAATTATGGTTTTAATTGTGAAAATTTGTTAACTTTATACATTTAAAAGTTTTTGTTGAGCTTTTGTATTTAAATCATATCTTTTACTTTTTTATCCAAATTGCTTGATTCGTTTTTTTAGGATTTCCAAGATCGTGGTATTAAACTTTTTCTTCTGGACCAAGTTCCAAATAGGCACACAATGGCCCATATAAATTCATCAAATGGAAAAAAATTATGGCTAACAGAATGGACCCTAGATTAATTATTAAGGCATATCTCGGCCTACATGTGTCCATATTATGTGATTCCAACTGGAAAATGAAGAGGACTCCTTTAAGAACTCTCAAATTAAATATCATGAAGCAATTTGGTCATTTAAGAAACCATTGCATGTGATAAAATGAGTAATTTGAAGAGTCTCTTCAGGAAGAAAACATTCACTTCATTAATTAGATTATAACTTTCTATAAACATGTCCAACCGCATATAAATTTTGATATTTGATAGCCAAATCAATTTTGAACAACCTTTAATAAGAGTCCTTGACGAGTTTTGGGAGTCTATTGGGCATAATAAAAGGCAAATTTCAGTGGAAGGATTCTAGAGGAGAAATTTTTTGTTCTTCCTTTCCCCTCTTTTCTTTCTTTTTATTTTTGTAATGTCTTCTTCATCCCCTTTCTACATGGATTCCATTCACATGGAGGGATAATCCTCTGAGTGATTGGGTATGGAGATGTTTTCCCATTTTTATGTTTGATTTCAGGCACTTAATGTTATGAAATCTTTTCTCTCTTTTTCAAAGTTGGTTTCAATTTCTAATAATGGTTTTTACTATCAAGTGCGGTCATATTTGGTTTTAGATTCTATTGTATATGTTCCTTTGGTCAATGATAATTTTCTCCCTCCATTAGGTTATGGTCTATATATGATGGAATAGATCATGGATTAGTGGTGAAGTACATGGAAATCGTCGGTACGTGTGGGATGGGTAGTGGATATTCTTGGTTGTTTGGGATAAATAAGACCCGATAGGGAATTTCCTAAGTCAATTGAGGATATTCACTGCAACTCTTTCACACATCGGAAGGAGAGTACACCAAGATGAGATCTTATCAAGTTTTACTCTCACCACCACCATTTGACCAGGGGATTAAGAGTAAGCGGTCATGGAAACTCACTTTAATCTGCTTAGTAGAAGAGTATTGGATAAATTGGAACTATAATAACATTGAAATTGGAAAAATGATCCTAATATGATCACTCAATTAATATAACTATTTTAAATATCTTTCTTTGACAATTTTTTTAGTATTTTTATTCATTTATTTGTTTTGTTTTTTCACCTTAGTTTCTTATCAAAATCAAAAATAATTTCAAAAACAATCTTCACTTCCTTTTCATATTTAAGGTGACAGCTTGATTGTTGTGTGCTCCTCTATAGAGACAACCTAGGTTACCCACTTTACTACATTTTAACTTAGGTTATATTTGTTTTTGTAACACCCAATGATAGGTTTATTTCCAAACATAACTTCATTTTCGGGGAGGTTGTTCCAACAGTCCATTTGTAAATATTTTACTCTTTTAAAAAAACATAAAAAAATATTTTTCCAAGATGTTATCAGATGATTTTTTTTAAATTAATGGAAAAATTATCCATGTGTTAAATAACCAAGAGAAATACATGATCTTGAGATAATAATGGAGGGATTATCATGATAATTAATTGAACTCCAAGAGTACTTCCTAGAATTTTTTCAAGAACTGGTTGAGGTTGAACAAGAAGAAGAAATTCAAACAAAAGATCAGTTGCAAGGACTTCGAGAAGAAATACATGATCTTGAGAGAAAAATGGAATGTATAATTGAATATATTCTCACATCCCAATAGAAACATGAACCAAAACTTGATCCATTAGTGGAAGTGGATTCCCCTCTCATCCTTGATTTGACTTATTATGTACGTATAAGAGATCAATAAGATCTGGATGAATTGTAGAATGAGTGTGAGGAAATACTTAATTCCATAGTTCCTCATAATGTTGAAGATCTAGCATCATTGAATGAATACACCACCAAAGTGGTGGAATTTGAAGAGAATATTGAGGATTCTGAATACCCGCCTTGGTCTGTTACCACTTTAATTCAAGAGGCACTTCCCACTAAAGAAGCAATTGAAGATGAGAAAACTCAAGGAGAAGATCTTTTCATGAACTCATTATGTTCTAATTTTATTGATTCTGAAATGATTATCACATCCAATTTCTTGAAATTTTACGATTCGGACAACTCATGTACAACCTTGGTGGACGAGGAAGAAAAGGAAGATGCACCTACATAAGAACAGTTTGATCTCCTTGAACATGTTGAATGTTTATTGGAGGGAGTTCCAGAGGATTTCCACATGGATTTTCTTAAGGAAAAAGGGATTCAAGATTAATACATTGAAAGAGAATAATTTAATATTGATCCTTCTTGCTTTAATTTTTTTCAAATTGAACAACACTCTGACATTCCCTTTGATTATCTTATTGATGCAGCATACCTTGAGAAATCACTGGATAATGAAGAATAAGTTGTGCAATTAGAAAACAAGAAAGGTGAGAACACATTATTTGTCCAACCCCCACCAAGAAAGTTTTATTTTATTATCCTAGGGGTTGATTTGGTGTACTATACCCATGGTGTACTCGACAAAAAGGATGAAGTACATGATATAAATAATTTTTGTTGGTTCATGAGAAGGAAACTCCACCCACCATCAGATTGGGGATAACCAACTAGAACTACCCATCTAGAGGCATTCAAAACCTAGGGCCCACATGGGGGATCAATAAAAGACCTATCCTTCTTTTCTCATCATATTTCTTTTTTTTCTTTCAATAAATTTATTATGTTTTATTCTTTTCTTTTTCTTGTGGGTTTTTATTATGCAACACTTAGGAGCATAACTAAATATTACACTACCAACAAGTCAGGTTGTACCTCCCCTTTACACTTTCTTATTACTGTGATTCATTTTAAAATTTTCTTACATTGTTAAATCAACAAGAATTATTTCAGGACACTAGATCAATTAATTGTGGGGGAGGGAACCTTTTTAGTTTAGAATTTTAATTTTTTGTTTGTTTTTCAAAATAAAAAAAATGTGTGTTATCAAATTTTAGTTTGTTTATTTTTCTGTTTTTTGTGTGTTTTTAAAAAATTTGAGCTAAAATTATTATCATTGCGATTTTTGAAACCCATTTCATTAAGTGGACCAATTTATTCCATGAAACTGGGCTTAAATGAATGCTATAAATGATTTTGTTTCAAGTTCAATTATTTGGGAATTTCATAAAAAGTACTCATATTTTTGAATCTCATGACACATTTCACTGTATTTATCTTTGAAATCACTTTCCAATGAGGCTTATGAACCATTTTTGTAATATTCTTTTCATTCACCTCACTTCTTGAGAGAACCAGACCATGATTTTTTTTACCAGAATTTGATTTATTCCTTTCAAAACTTGAGGGTTTGGGGTACATGTGTTTTAAATGATGGAGGCATTTCATTGGTTTTAAAGCCCCATTTTCAAGATAATCCCTTTAATCCTGGCCTACCTTATATATTTAATCCTTATAGCCTGTAGAATCCATGAATAGTCGGTTAGTTTATCCACATTACAAGCCAATTTTCCTTATCCAACCTACTCTTGAAGTAAAATTTCATGATCTAGTTGAACTTATGTGTGGGGGAAGTCGTCTTGTGTTGTGCTACCTCATTTGGTGAAACTTTGGGTGAAAAATAAAATACTGAAGAGATGTGTCTGCTAATGAAAAATCATTCTGTTGATAGTTGTGCCTTTTCTAGAGCCTTCATGATAAAGGAAGTTGTTCCTTTCTGGAGCTTCTAATGGAGGAAGAAAGTTGTACCTTTTCTGGAGCTTTCAAGAGAAATAATGTTTGAGAAGAATAAAATTCTTTCTGTTGAAATGATAAGTTGTTTGAAATTTTTTTTATATTTCATGATGATGGTGCATAATTTCCACTAAGAGGAGTGAGGAGGATACCATACTTGAGTGAAAATTATAATTGTGTAGTTTTACTTCAAAAATAGCCAAGCCCTCCTCATTTAGCGTCAAATTTTTTTCATAAAAATCCTACCAATTGAAATCCATAGAAAAAACCTAAAAATTCATCATGATAAACAAATTCCCTTGAATCAAATTGGGTGGATAAGTAGGATTTTGTCAAATCTATGGTGAACCTTTCATTGTTTTAGATGAGAAAAACTTTGTTGAAAATTGATATTTGTGAGATGAGAGAAAATTCATGTGAGGTAGGTGTCTTGTGTGCATGGGAGGATAAATGAAGAAGAAAAATATTGAATGAACTAATTTGAGAACTTGGAATAATGGTTATTTATGATTCATGATATCTTTTATTTCTTGGTATGGAATTGGTGGATCTTAATGGCATGTGTTTTGAATTTGCTGTGATTTGATTTTAATTTTGACTCATTCGGGTGTCCAAGTGCTAAGTGTCATGGAATTGATATAGATAATATTTTCATTATTTTTAATATGTTTTTTAATTATTTAAACCCTTCCAATTAATAAAATTTGTATGATTTGTATCATTTTATAGTTTTGGTTAATTATGGGTTTAATTGTGGAAATTGGTTAATTCAGGACATTTAACAGTTTTTGTGGAGCTTCTGTATTTTGGGTTTATCTTTTAAATTTTTTGAACCAAACTGCTTGATTAATTTTTTCAGGATTTCCATGATCTTTTTATTCATCTTTGTGTTCTATACCAAGGTCTAATTAGGAACACAATATCCCATATAAATTCATCAAATGGAAAAAAAATTCTAGCCAACAGAATGGACCTCACCTTAATTAATGAGGCATATCTCGGCCTACATGTGTCCAAATAATGTTATTATAGATGTAAAAGTAATATGACTCCGCCCATCACTTTAAAATTAAATTTCAAGAAGAAATTTAGTCATTAAAGCACCCATTGCATGTGACCAAAAATAGGAAGTTGAAGAGTCTCCTCGGGAAGAAAATTTTCACTTCATTAATTCGAGTATAACATTCTATACACATGTCCAATCTTATTGAAATTTTGAGCATAAATAGACAACTCAATTGTGAACAACTTTTAAGAAGAGACCTTATCGATTTTCATTATTCTGTTGGGCAGAACATAAGACATTTTTTGTGGAAGGATTCTAGAGGAGAAATTTTTTATTCTTCCTTTACCCTCTTTTCTTACTTTTTATTTTTGTAATGTCTTATTATTCCCCCATCTACATGGGTTCCATTCACATGGATGGGTAATACTCTGAGTGATTGGGTAAGGATAGGTTTTACCTTTTGTAATGTTTGAGTTCATGCACTTAATGTTATGAAATCTTTTCTCTCTTCTGCGAAGTTGGTTTCATCTTCTAACAACGATTTTTACTATCAAGTACGATTGTATTTGGTTTTAGATTCTATTTTTGATGTTATTTTGGGCAATTATAATTTTCTCACTCCATTATTTTATGGTCTATATATTATGGAATAAATCATGGATTAGTGGTGAAGTACTTGGCAATTTTCGGTATGTGTGAGACGGGTAATGGATATTCTTGGTTGTTTGGAATAAACAAGACCCAATCAGGAATTGCCTAAGTCAATTGAGGATATTCTCTTAAACTCTTTCACACAAAGGAAGGATAGTAGGCCAAGTTGAGATCTTATCAATGTTTACTCTCACCATCACCATTTCACCAAGGTAGTTGGAGTAATTGATCATGGAAACTCACTTTAATCAACTTAGTAGAAGAGGATTGGATAAATTGGAACTACGAAAACATTGAAATTAAAAAATTGATTCGGACCTGATCACTCAATTCATATCACTATTTTCAATGTCTTTTTTGTCAATTTATTTTTATTATTTTTATTGGTTTATTTTTTTTGTTTTTTCACTTTAGTTTATTTTCAAAATAAAATAATTTCAAAAACAACCTACACTTCTTTATTAATTTTAAGGTGAAAGCTTGATTGTTGTGTGCTCCTCTCTATAGATAATATAGGTCACCAAATTTAATAAATTTTAACTTAGGTTATAATTTTTTTGTCACACCCCATGATATTAATGTTTCATAGACACTTATACTCACTATTCATTTTTTTTATAAAACAAAAACTCTTTAAAACGAAACATGACATTGTTTCATGTTTTAACAACATAACATTTCCTTGATCCCATCCTTCACTATATTATTCTTTATGTCCTGTGAAAACCATTTCAAAAAATGGGATGAGCATAAAAAATTTCATTAATGGATACATAAATAAAGAAAATTTTTAGTCTTGGTATAACATGAAAACCATGAATACTTTATCATAAATTAATACTTTTAACCATTAAGAATTAGTAAATATACTTCACTGAATATAAACTCTGTACTTACCCATTTTGAAACCAAAATATTACTATAAATCCCATAGAAAGCAATATATATCATATAAATATAACTTGGGACTTAAACATACTTAAATGGAATAGCCATATGGTTGACTTCCACACATATCACTAAATGGAATAACCATATAGCCGACTTCCATACCCAATGCATTGGAGGTTATAATGTAACCGCATGTCCTTGGTTTATCATGGAACTACCCGTCATTTGATTTATCACATGACCACCTCTCATTGGTTTATCATGTAACCACCCGTCAAATTTCGATGTACCATTATATAATCATAACACATAAAATATTGAAAATATCAAAATTTCACTAATAAAATTTCATTTGCAATCACAAGAAATCATTTAAAGATATTGAAATACTCAATCCATTTCAAAAACCATTTTCAATAAAAAAACAACCAAAAAGGTTATAAGAAATTTCTATTCCTTTTTAAAACATTAAGGCTCTTAGAGGAATCCAGATATTAAATAATGGTTTTGGAAGTGGAGTGGTCGTTGTCGTTATATATGTTAAAAACATTCTTTTTGACATTTAGTAAAACTATTCATAGAAAAAAGATTCATTTTGAATGAAATTAAAATTAAAATGGGTTTATTATACAAATTAAAAAAGAAGGATTTGCCTATTATCAATATACGCCTCAATGAATGGAGATTGGGACGATGTCCCTTACCACTTGAGAAACACTTGAATAAAAATAATTAAGGAATAAATTTAAAATAAACATTAATTATAATGAGAATATACTAATTCATTATATAAAGAGTCAAAGGGTTTTATATAAAAATTATAGGATAATAAATTTTCATGGCAACAAGATATGCCTCATTAAAAGGAGATTGAGATGAAATCTCTTACCTTGAGTCTGATTCATCACGTATGTTCCTTATTCTTATTGAATAATAAAGTTAAGTTACTTTCTACTTTCTTAATAACATTTTTCAAGTTTATTATTCCTTTTATATCACTTATTACCATGTTATAAAAATTACATAAGTATTTAAGTTAATATTGGTCGTTTTGTCAATATTGGGTACTTGAGTCAAAAATGATCTTGTCATAATTAAAAATTGTCCATGTGGTCAAAAGTACATTATACCCAAAATATTATTCATTATTTAAATATCATATATATCCCATATATTTGTATTTATAATAGTCAATAGCATTTGGAGATAAGAATTGAAATGCACCGTTCATGGAGATGGTAAACCATACATACGCATGAATGCTACTTTCATTTGTTTATCATATTAAATAAATGAAAACTAAATTATAAAGAGATAAATTATAATTACAATATAATATCTTATGATATATATTTTACATATTTTCATTAACTTTATCCTTTATATGTTCCATGTATTGCATGAACGAGTTATATCACTTTCAGGGGGCGGTAGTCCGCACTTCCTCAAATAAAATTATCATATTTACACATCATGAAAAGAATAAAGGTATGTTTGAAAATAAAAATTATAGTATAAATATAAATATAATATATATAATATATAAATACATGGTAATCATAATGGACACCATCTGAGGTGGTAGTGGAAAATCGAACAATCATTGTTTCATAAGGCAGTAGTTCGATGTACACAAAGGTAGTATGTTCGTATATATTAGATGGGGGTGTGTGTAAGTGTAGTTTGAATCCTTCTGATAACAACATCCTAGTATATTAAGGATACATCTGTTGTTATGTAATCAAAGAATAATAATGTAATATAGAGTGAAGAAGTAAAATAATGGAAAGGAACGTTAGAGAAGACACAAATTCTAAAACGTGTAACTCCCTTTTATTTGAGCCAAAAAGAATTCTAGAATTGCTTTCTAACTAAGGTAAGGATTTTAGGAGGAAGTTAAGGATGTTGGGAGATTATTTTTTCAGAATTTGGATGAGACAAGAGGCTTGAGATGTGTGATGGAATGGCTATAGGTGATTCCCTTTTATAAGAGGGTGGGCGGGAACTTTAGGAAGGTATTGAAATATTATTTTATTATAAAATGATTTTTGGTTTCAAATGGTACCAAAGTCATTTATTTCAAATATAAGATTCTGTTTAGTCGAAAATATCTCAACCAATAGGATTTAGACAAGTCTAGGTCACAGATTTAACCTTATCTTTTAGCTTTAACCCTTAGTTAACAAATTTTACTCTTACTATATCTTCTTATATATTCATACTATATGGTTAATATAGTTACTATAAAATTACAATAGGACCTCAAGTGGTTCATTAATGACATGTTAAATGTTATCCAAATAAGTTGGCCAAATCATATATTTTTATGACTATTATATCATTTAATTAAATCATATTTGTTTTAAAACTCAT
The DNA here is from genome assembly GCA_963277665.1 of Viscum album. Classification (NCBI taxonomy): domain Eukaryota; kingdom Viridiplantae; phylum Streptophyta; class Magnoliopsida; order Santalales; family Viscaceae; genus Viscum; species Viscum album. Next base: position 1,516,674,133 of record OY728127.1, on the reverse strand, counting down.
TTATGTCAATTTTATACTATCCATATCCTGACTTATTTTTAAAATCCATAATAACTTTATTATTTCGAAAAAACATAATTAATTCAAATATAAAAAGCCATGAGAATCCCTAAATTTCATGGATTGCATAAAAAGTTTAAAAATTAATTTATTTTAATATTTGTAATCTCATTTTTTTTAAATCATTTATTAATAAGGTAATCACTACATCATCATTGTGTCATAAATAAATTTATTTATTTGATGTCTAAAAATTTTAAATAAAATACCATGATATATGAAATATTTTTATATTTCTAATTTAAATTTATAGTTGAAATGATCACTTATATAACGCCATGTAATATTTTTTTACTAAAAGATACATGTTTATGTTACATTTTCCCTAACTTTAAATTAATTTTTATAGAATGTCATTTTCATACCAATGTGGCTCCGTGGGATCCAAAAATCGACCCATGGATGCCCATCATCAGAAATATATCATCCAATTATATTAGGACACATGTTAGGGTAATTTAATATTATTTTAATTTTATTTTTAACCCTTATTTACCAGATTCACTCTTTAACCACGGTAAATAAAATAATTTCTGAAGTTACTATTCATAAGGTCTAAAAATACAAGGTACCAATTAACACAATTTGGACCTCCTGATTCAAAATATGGATTCCAATTTTCCAAATTCAAAACACTGATGTTACAGCTATTAATTTAAAATTAATTCTCGTTTTCAAAACCAAAAGGAGGTTTTTTAATAATTAATAACTTTCAAAAGATTGACTTGTGTTTATCTCCAATTTCAGAGTAAAATTACATCCAATTACCAAAATTGAATTAAATGATAAAAAAATAATACAATTATAATTTAAAACCTATTAAATGTACAATCTAACTATATAAATAAATTAGATAAAAATCCAGTTTTTAATTAAAATGCAATATTTTTTCACTATTCATTAAAAAATAAAATTTATTAGAAAAATACCAAAATTTCATCCAAAGTAAATTTTTATGTCTCACTTATATAAAAGAATTTTATTTTTTCAAATATAACATATAAAGATGACAAAAAATAGGTTTAAAAAGAGTTCACCATCAAAAGCCAGTAAAACTACATTTTTAGAAAAATACTTCTTTAACCCAAAAAATTGAATTTATTCTTATATCATGTCTAGAAAGCATATAAGATGAATTTAAAAAATTACGTTGAATATATATCATATGTTTTTCATTAAAAAAAATCCATAAGGAGTTATATGAAAAAACAATTATTCTCTTTTAAATTGGTTGTCATAAAAACTCATCTTTTATATTCAACTGGTTTTTATTTCTATTTCTAAAAAATTTGGTAACCAATGAATAATTATTCAAACATGTGTAAACCATATTTAAATTTTCATTTAATATTTTTTATTCCCTCTATTCCAATGGCTAGGAATTAATTACCATTTAAAATAATGGTATTATTATTTTAATATATTTCTATATAACTCAAAGATGTATGCAACGTAAAATTTCCGAGAAACCCGTTGTTGCATGTCGAGTATGATCTCAGAAGAAAAATCCACTTTAATGTAAAATTAATAGCTTATTCATAAGTATTAATAGAAATAAAAATTTATTATTCAATAAATAGCTGGGTTGTTACATATAGTGTCCAAGATATTCTTTATATGTCGAGCAGAAGAGATTGGTGTTTCACTATTTGTCAAAAAGGAAAGATTAAATAATTGGTCTATAAGAAAGTTAACATTTGTTTAAAATGACCCCTAGATATTATTCATTATGATATCTGTCAACCAATGATAAAACCATAAAAAATGGAGAAAAATATTTAATCAATTTAATTGATGACTTTAATCACATTACATGTATTATGTATATGAGACATAATTATGATTCTCTAAAAATGTTTAATATTTTTAGGAGTAAAGTAGACAAGGGATGTGAGTATTCAGTAAAGAAGTTGATAACTAATAATAGTGGTTAGTATAATAAATAAGAATTTGAAATTATCTTCAGAAGTATGGAATTCTACATGAGTTCAATTCACCATATACACCTCAACAAAATGGGGTTGTTGGAAGAAATAATAGATGTTTGGTGGAAATGGGGAGAACTATGTTATGTGAACAAGGTCTTTTTCATTACTACTGGAGGAAATCCATCAGTACTATTGTGTCTATTCAAAACCAATGTTTCCACATACCAAGTTCATATATGACTCTATATTATATGTTTTGTGGAAAAACTCCATGTTTGAAAGACTTAAGAGTTTTTGGGAGTCCATGCATCGTAAATAAGAAAGGTGGAAACCATGGAAGGTTTGAGAAAATATGCGAAGATCTAATTTTTCTTGGCTATGCTCTATAAGGAATATGATATAGATGTTTCAACAAATAAACAATAAGAATTATTGATTATTATGATGTGAATGTTGTTGAAAAATTTAGAAAGAAAACCAAACTTATGCTGATATTGAAGTTTGGTAGGATAAGGAATGTTTTGTTAAAAATTCTGATAATGCTACAGACAGTGGTAATCCTACTCAAGAAGAGTAATATATCTCATATATTTCAAGTGATGAAGACGAAACTTCAATAGAAAATCCTAGGTTGAGGAATCAATTGGAGGCCCATAACATTATTGGTGATCAAAATCAGAAGGATCAAACAAGAAGAACATCAAAAGTTGTTACACTCACTTCTTTATATTCAAAATCAAGCCAAATTATGTGAATGAAGATTTTGAGAATCCAGAATGGATTAAGGTGAGGAATAAAGAAATTGATCAGAAATAAAAAAATGATACTTGGGAACTCATACCCATGATAGATAACAAAACTTTTGTCAATACAGAATGAGTTTTCAAGAACAAGATGAATGAAGAAGGTGAAGTGAAAAAGAACAAGGCAAGATTAGTGTGCAAAGGTTAATCACAAATTAAAGCAGTTGATTTTGATAAGAATTTTACTCTAGTGGTTATGTTAGAAACAATCAGAATATTTCTTTCTATTTATACACAATGAAGATACAAATAATTCAAATGGATGTGAAATAAGCATTTATGAATGGGGATCTTGATGTTGATGTTTACATTGAACAACCATGTGGATTTTCTATTTGGAAAGATGAAAGTCATGTGTGAAAGTTGAATAAATCCCTATATGGTATAAATTAATCTCTGACAGAATGATACTCCAAGTTGGAAATTTTCTTAAGGAATATGAGTTTTATGAAAGTAAAATATTATAGTAATATTTACATCAAATAAAGTCAAGAGTTTTCTCTGATCATAATTGTTTATGTGGATGAATTTATCTTTATGAGAAATGAATAAAGATCTTGTGAAATATTTTCTGAAGAGGTGATTTTTTTTTCTTTTTGAGATGTCTATGCTTGGAGAAATGAAATACATTCTTGTGTTGAAAATTTTACAAAATAAGAAACAAAATTTTCATTATCAAGAAAATTTTTCTTTGGAACTTCGTAAGAATTGTTGCATGGAAAATTCAAAACCAATTTCCACACTAATTTTTGTGAGAACCAAGTTGTCTAAAAATGTTGAAGGAAAATTATATGGTTAGAAAGAGTTTTGAAAGATTATTGGAAGTTTGTTAAATTTTACTACCTCAATATGTGACGCTTTTAATATTGTTACATTATGTGAAATTTTTCAGAGTCCTCCTAAAGAATCACATTTAATTGATGGAAAAATATTTCTTAGATATATCAAAGGAATAATAAATTTTGGAATCATATATGATATCATAGAAATTATTGTCTTGTTTGTGTATTTTTATGCTGATTGGTAAAGAAATGTTAATGATATAAGATCCCCATCTATTGGAGTTTACATTATGGGGAAAAGTTGTGTTGGTTTCCATACAAAGAAACAGAATTTAATAACTCTTAGAATATCTAAATTGAGTATATTTATACCACTGCAGCTATAACACAACTTATGTGGATGAAAACTTAGTTGGAAGACTCACTTATTGAAGCAAACTTACCTTTAAACTTAGGATGTGATATTCAAAGATAAATCAATCCTACAAGGAATCTGCTACAGAATTATTGTTCAAAACAAATTGACCTACCACTTCATCAAAGAGAATACAGAGAATAATGAATTGAATATGGATTATATTCCTACAATGGAACAATTTTCTGAAATATTCACAAAATATTTACCAAAGGAACCATTTTATAAATTGAGATCGAACATGGTTTTCTAACCTCTCTCTCTCCAAGGATGGGGTATGTGTTTCTATCCCCTATATCATCTTACCTTTGGATAGTATTTTAAAGGGGATAATTGTTTCATAAATCTATCCTTATGAAATAAGGCATAAAGGGATAGTTGTGGTAAAGCTAAAAATACAGCTTGTAAGTGTGTAAACATTCTATCTATTTGTTGGAGTAGTTGTAGGGAACAAAATATTTTTTTTATAGGAATGTTGAAGAAGTGGAGAAAGATGAGGGTGAAATGAGTGACTAATTTCTGACAACATGTATTTTTCTATCAATAATTCATGTTTCCAATAATATTTCATCTAGTTTAGGCTTAGAATTTTTGACTAGTAATCCATTGCTTTAGGTTAAAAAGTTAAGTGATTTATGAATATTCATTGAAAGAAAAATACAAAGGAGGATATTGTTAGGACCAAGATGATAAGGAATATTATCATATTCATGTATTGTCTTTTGTTGTCAAATAATTTTGAGATGAAATTAAATCACCTCAGTTTGTATAATTGGATGAAAGGAAAAATATTCATACTCAAGAAATCAGATTCACAATTCTAAATAATGTCTATTTGACTTGGAAGGAAATATATTTCTAGAAGACAAGGAATTTTCAATACTTTCCTTGTTAAATCTGATGATGCTTTTCTAGTTTCTTTTTCACAAATATCATAAGTTATTTGGGGAACTTTTGATACAAGCCTTATGAATGTAAGGGGTAGAAAATGTGTTTCTAATCATTTTTTGATTTTATTGGAATGAAATATTTTTTTGGATGATTATGAATCAACATGGTTGGTTTTACCAAAGTATATTTTTAATGTGGCGTTGTTTCCCAGTGTTTTCCAAATTTTTGGGGTCTAAGATGTGGATAATGGCTAGCATCGTGAAACATGAATTTTCTTTAATGCCTTATGAAAATATGGAAAGAGGTGAGACTAAAAAATATGAACTTCAAGAAGGGTCTTTCACAAAGGATCAAATAAATTTGATGGTGATCATCATGATTACATGTTGGGAAAAAATACCTAAAGGTATCATTGAATCATTTTTGAGGTGATTGTGTTTGTTGAAAAAGTGGGCCTCCATGTTGTTTTTATTGAAAATGTAGACTACAATGTACAAATTTGTTGATAAAGGGGGTTTACAAGGTGACTTTTTGGGTTCAGGAGATGTTTTTGGCTATCCATGTTTGACAAAAGAACCTCAAAAAAGGAATGGATGATCAAGAGATGATACAAAAAAAGAAAATACAAGGTGGTGATGTTTTCCGGTGTTTTTCAAATTTTTGGGCCTCAAAATCATAAAATGGAGAGATGTGTTTTTGGAAAAGGTATGTGCACTCAAAATTATAGTGGTGCATGGAAAAAGAAGGTGGTGCGTGAAATATTGACATGGTGTGCGAAATAGAGGAATAGAGTCTTTCACGCAAGAGGTGTTTCGAGATCAGAAGCTCAAAAATTGGCAAAGGCATGAGGTGTGTGAAAAATTGGAGCATTGCACGAAATAGGGTGTTGTGTAGAAGATGTGATTTTCGCACTCTAAGAGGATTACGCATGCAAGGAGGATTTTTCACACAGGGGTTGATTTTTCTTATAAATATGAAGGGAACCCCCTCATTCGTAGTAGCTCAAGACTTTGAGAGAATCTAAGCTCAAGTGTGTGTAAAAAATATGCAAAAGGAGTGTCATGGAAAATTTGGTTATGTTCGTAAAATAAGTGTTTTCATGTAAAGAAGAGGTTTCGCGTAAAATATGTATGTTGCACATAAAAGAAGTGTTTCCGCATAAATAATAGGTTTTGTGTAAAATAAGGTTGTCACGTGTAAAATAATTGGTTTCACGTAAAATAGGTGTTGCGGGAAAAGTATATTTCATGCAAAAGTAGGTAATTATGCACAAGACCAAGTGAAGGCTGTGCGTAAAAATTGGAGTTGCCTGGTACACCCAGTGCAAAGTGAGATTCATCTGCGAGTGAAAGTAGGACGTCAACAGAGCATCTATCAACAGTTAAGGATGCAGTTTTCAATATAGATAATAAAGAGAAGTACAAGTCTATAAACTATGAGTGGATCCTTTCTAGAGCTGTGATCGAAGGAAGAGTAAGAAGGTGACCCTTTCAACCGGTAGTGAGCCAGTGAAAGGGGAAAAGGTAGTGACCCTTGGAAATGTTGTGATAAGACCCTAAACCTTTCAAAGGATGTGATCCTGGGAATAGAAGTGATCTAGCCCAAAAAAATTGAAAATTGTTAGTGATCTTTAGTGGATTTGGTATAGCGGCACATCATCGTTGTATGATACTTGGAAGTATCCCAGTAAGGGTGAACCAAGTAAAATTCTATGTGTCTTCCTACTCAATTCCTTGCATTGCTTCCAATGCATCAATATCATATAAATAAGGAAAGATCAAGATAAACATTAACAACATAAGAAAAAACAAAGTGAACCCTATAATATAGAGGTCAAGATCCAGTAGGGAAGGAATAATTTATTATAGAATATCTATACCCTGATTCACCCCCCCCCCAGGGTATCTAGGCCCCTTTTGGCCCTAACAATTGGTATCCTAGGGAAGGTTTATTTTATCTGGTTTTTTATCTAACTTGGGTTAGTCAATTTGTGTACTTAAAGATTCAGTCTTCTCTTATCTTGGTGTTCCATGGAAATGCAGAAAACTTCCAAGAAGTATAAGAAGAATTTTGAAATTACCCAATGTGGAAGTGTCAACCAAAAGAGTGTGATTCAGTTAAAGGAATCATGTAGTGAACATAAGAATGGTTTGGATGAATCATACAGTGAAAGTAGTTACTCATTCACTGATACTAAAGGAATGAGAAAATAACATGATATTCCAATTGATGTTGGAACCACAGATGATGAAGAAACTCCAAGGAGTAAAAAAGTGTATGTTGTCCACAAGGCAAAGGAATTGGATCATAAATTAGATGAAGATATGAAATATAAATACAGTTGGATCCAAGCAATGAAAATTGAGGTTAACAAGCTAAGAGGATAAAATCAATGGCTTATTGACGTGGCCACTGATATGAGGGAGAAGAATGATTCCCAAGCTCAAGAACTACAAAAGATATCTTCAAATAGAGAAAAACACAAAACTGACAATAAGGGAGAGAATCAAAAGTCAGATGAAATTCAGAATCTGAAATCCAGAAATAACGATCTTGCTGCACAACTATCTAAACCCATTTAAAATAATCAAAGGCTAAAAAAATATAATGCATCCTTCTCTAATTCTATTTCTGAAGAAAAATTGAAAATAAAGGAGAAAAGTGATATTATAGAAAATCTCACATGAGAACTGGAAGATGAGATGAGTAGTGGGAAGAATCTACGAAGAGAACTCATTGCTCCACTTGAATCAAGAGATAAGAAGATTCAACAACTGGAGTAAGAGATAGAATTTTCCAAGAAAGAAATATAGAAATAAAAAGACAAAGGAAAGCCTGAGTTGAAGGATGCACTACACTTACTATTCGATTGTCCTTCGGTAGGTGATGATAAAATGAATAGAAAGTATGTGATTTATGAGAAGAAACAACAACATATTTTCTCAGCTTAAAGACCATACCATTTGGGAAAATCTATAATTGTATATGATGATCCCACTATTATGTGTGATAGGAAAATAGCAGTGAAAATCTCCATAGATAAGAAAAACCTTGTATGTGCTGGAGATAGACCTCAAAAAGATTTTACAGGAAGCAATGATAGCATGTGATATTTTTTTGGGATACAAGGTCATAAATATGGCTTCTTTTCAGAATCTCAGGAATAAATTTCAGTCTATGAAAATAGAAACATTACTAAATCTAAGAATAAGAAGTTGTTCCATGAGAAATAAAAAATAAGATTCTCTCAAAGGAAATAATTCATTAGATTCTATTACTGTGGAATAATGGGACACACGATGAGTATGTGTCATGAAGCTCAAGAGCTCAATGTTAGAGGAATAACTCAAGATTCATCAACATCTCAACATAGAAATGATGAAATGAGTTATTCCTTTGATGGAAAATGTTTTATATGTTCTAATTATGGGCATTTGGAAAGACATTATAGTAAGAAGAAATATGTAAAGGAAAAGGAACTCGAAAGGAAATACTCAACTCCAGTGGTGTATAATAAGATATCTTACACTGGAAGAAAAAGTGGTAGGTTGAAAATTTGTTTTTATACATTAGGGGAATCACAAGTAGATAAAAGAAAAGTTTATCAGTCACCTCCTCTTTCATACTCACTACAGCTCTCATGGAGATAATGTGAACCAACCTGGAAGATTCAGGGAAGATCTACTCCAACTTTGAGTAAGAAGAATGCATGTTCAGTGGCAGAATCACCACTAGAACAAAATAGTGTGGTGACTCATATATTTGATAAAATAATGATGAACAAATAATGCATTAAAAAATTTGTATGTCATTTTCCAAAATAAGAAGTGGAGGAAATAGGAAGATCACTTCAATGGTGGAAGAAGCCAGGGAAGATGACAAGTAGAGAGATTCCTACCCAGAGAAGGAATCATGGGAAGTGACATATTAGTGGAACATAAAGTAAGGAAATGTGTTCCAGTGGTCTTAAACCCCAAATTGTGAAAAATGAAAAGCCTGCAGAATCTACACATCAGAAAAAGACTCAGCATGTGGGTAATGAATGCTTAGTCATGTGGCCAGAACAGTTGAAGTTGTCCAGCCAGTTGGAGTAGGCAAGGAAGGAGTGTGATTCTCTGCAGGAAATAATCAAAGGGTTGATCGATCAGGATCAAACACAATTCTCATATCGAGGATTCCATAAGTTTCCCCTATCCCAATATGTATAAATGTTATTAACTGACGTTCATGTGTTTCAGGTTTAATGGGAGATATGATCCAAGACGAAGTGGTATCAAAATATTCAAAGTAGTGATGTGATGTGATCCAAAATGTCAACTGATTCAAATCAATTACCAAAGATACAAATGGAATATGGAATAATTCCATCAATGGGGTTAATATTATATAGCTTCATGAGATAGATGGAAGTAACTAAGCACAAAAGACAGTGATTGTGTTATTAACATTATCTCTTGTTTCCTGCACCGAGTTCCAACTCAGTAGGCTTGGAGATTTTGTTGACAACTTATTGCTAAGTAGAGAAGAAGAATATTTATAGGTCTAAACAATAATCCTTATAACTGGAAGGGCTAGATATCATAGGGGTTCATTCTACCTTTTAATCAGAGGAAATTTATCAAAGGGATATGATGGTTGATGAAATTATGTGTGAATAGAATGATCATAATTGTTAAAGATCACATGTGATATCTGATTCAACAAGTTCTATTACACAATAGTTCTATCGTTCAAATATTTATCATATGGTTGTGTTCCTTACAAAGAAGAGATGATTTGATAAACAGTCTACATTGAAACTAAATATCTCTCAATGATGTAAATGGGTGATCTAGTGGTTCTGAGTTGCATTTAATATATATCCATTGGTATCATGCACCAGTTCAGGTGTTAGTTGTCCACATAGAGAAGACGGATTGTAGAGAAGTAGAAACATTCACGTATTTCATAATTATCTATTTCGTTCTAAAATTATAGTATTATCATACTATTTTCAGGATACCAAGAAGCTGCGAGAGAATATCAACAATGTTTCAACAAGAATCTCAGAAAAGTAGTTGAAAGAAATGATACCACTGAACAATGACATAGAGAAAATTTGTCTATTGATTGTGATGATGTGGTAAGACACTTAGGGGGATTAGTAGTGGAAAATGATAATTTAGACAAAGATATTATTAATTACCTTGAGGAATTAAAATCTATATCAGCATGAAAGTCGAAGAGTCGAGCTACAACTAACTTTAATGATAAAATTGGTAATAAAATGTGGGAGATTTTTTCGAGGCCTGTAGATAAGAATGTCACCGGGACTAAATGGGTCTTTCAAAGTAATATGAACGAAGATGGAATAGTGATTTTAAACAAATCATGACTAGTGTACAAAGAATACTCCTAGATAGAGGGTGTCAAAAGTATTGAATGGGACTTTCATTTCTCAATCTAAATATTCCAAGGAGGTTCTGAAAGGATTTTTAATGGAAAATTCAATGGATATGAAGAATTTGGTTACTACTCAGATGAAATTATCGAAAGATTATGATGAAAAGGAAGTTAATATCACAAAATGCAAGTTTATTATTGGAAGTATATTGTATCTGACAGTGACAAGACCTGATATTGTTTTCACCACATGCCAGACAGTGAGATATCAAAGCTATCCTAAGGAAATCCACATGCTTGTAGTGAAACATGAAAGGAATACTTTGATATATCAAAGGAATTTTGGATTTTGGTTTTAAGTATACTGACAAATCTCAGCCAGAGCTATTGGGATATATAAATGTATATTGGGCTGGATCATCATATGACATGAAATCTATGTCAGGAGGTTCTTTTTATCATGGTGGTTTGTGAATTTCTTGTCTAAGCAAGAAGAATGATTTCATTTCACTAAGAACAATATAATCTAAGTATATTATGGCCACTCAAGCATGCACACAATTATTGTGGTTAAAGAAACAGCTTAATGAGATGGAAGTTGAGGTGAATTCTCTAATCAGAATCCAATGTGATAACTCAAGTGCTATAAATATCAGAAAAAATTTCATCCATCATTTAAGGAAAAAGTACATTGATATACAGTATCATTTTATAAAGGAGGAAGTTGAGAAGGGAATTGTGAAGTTGGAGTATGTGCCTACTGAACTACCGTTGTAGACATTCTGACAAAGTCCTTACCCAAGGAATCATTTGAGAGGACTCGACTAGATTTGAGAGTTCATTCGACTCCCTGCACTTGAAAAATTGTGAATTTGGTACCTCCATGTCTCCCTGAGGTATGGTGTGTTTTCATTACAATTCTAAACTGTGTTCTCTACTCTGTTACAGACCATAAAGGAGTGACCTTTAGGTTCATTGAAAAAGGGGTAGAAAGAGTGACTCCAAAATGTGGAGAAACTATGGATTGAAAGGGGAGACAATGTCTTTTTCAAGGACACGAGGAGAAGCAGACAGGTGGAGCAGTGAGATAGGGGGAGTTGAAAGCTGAAGATGCATTGAAGTTGTGAGAAAATAGGGGGAGTTTTTAAATCTGATAATGCTAAAATTGATCAATCGAAGAGTAGATATCATGATAGCTGAGGATTGTGATAAAATAAGAATAGTGTTGTTGGAATGGTTTCATAAGGTTTCCAGCTATCACCAATTGGTATTAGTGTGGTTTCAACAATTTGTATCAGTTTGGCAGTTTTTATCAGTTTGGTGTCAACATTTGGTTTCATAAATGATGTGATTCATTGATGAAATTTTCATTTACTCTTGTTTCTCACATCAAGCATTTCTCATGTGGTCTTAGAGTATATGTTTAGTAAATATTTGATCTCTATTTGAATTGCAAGAGGTGAATGGTGGTAGTGGTTGGAAGAAGATTTAATGAGATATCAAAGTGTAGATAACTTTTGTGAAAATAGTTGTCAACAAACCCAAAGGGAGAGATTGTTGGGAAAAAATCCCTCAAGTTACCATTGAAGTATTTTTGAGGTGATTGTGTTTCTTGAAAAAGTGGGCCCCCATGTTCTGTTTGTTGACAAAGTATACCACAATGTACAAATTTGTTCACAAGGGGGTTTACATGGTGATTTTTCATTTTCTAGAGATGTTTTTGGTTGTCCATGTTTGACAAAAGAACCTCAGAAGAGGAATGGATGATCATGAGATAGTACAAAAAGATGAGATACAAGGTGGTGCTATTTTCCAGTGTTTTCCAAATTTTTGGGCCTAAAAATCAGAATATGGAGAGACATGTTTTTGGAAAAGGGAGGTGCATGAAAAATTAGAGCAGTGCATGGAAAAAGAAAGTTGTGCACGAAATATTAGAGTTGTGCGTGAAATAGAGGAATGGAGATTTTCATTCAAGAGGTGTTTCGAGATCAGAAACTCGGAAATTGGCAAAGGCATGAGATGTGTGAAAACATTGAGCACTATGCAAAATACGGTGTTGCGCGGAAGATGTGATTTTCATGCTCAAAGAGTATTTTGTGCGCAAGGAGGGTTTTTCACGTAGGGGTTAATTTTTCCTATAAATATGAAGTGACCCCCCTCATTCATAGTAGCTCAAGACTTAGAGAGAATCCGAGCTCAAGTGCATGTAAATAATATGCAAAGGGAGTTGCACGGAAAATTTGGTGTTGGGCGTAAAAGAAGTGTTTGAGCGTAAAGAAGAGGTTACGCATAAAATAAGTCGGTTGTGTGTAAAAGAAGTGTTTTCATGTAAAGAATAGGTTGTGCATAAAATAAGGATGTTCCACATAAAATAATTGTTTGCGCATAAAAGAGGTGTTTCAGGAATAGTGGATTTCGCACAAAAGCAGGGAATTACATGCAAGACCAGTGAAGGCTGCACGTAAAAATTGGAGTTGCCTGGTACACCCTGTGTAAAGTGAGATTCATCTGTAAGTGAAAGTTAGATATCAACGGAGTTTCTATCAACAGTTAAGGATGAAGTTTTCATTACAGATAATAAAGAGACCTACAAGTCTATAAATTGTGAGTGGATCCTTTCCAGAGCAGTGAGAAAAGGAAAAGGAAAAAGGTGACCCTTTCCATCGGTAGTGAGCTAGAGAAAGAGGCAAAGGGAGTGACCCTTGGGAATGCAGTGAGAAAATCCAAAACCTTGTAAAGGCAGTGATCCTAGGTAGAGAAGTGATCTATCCCAAACATTGTAAATTGGCAGTGAGATTTAGTGGATTCGGTACAGCGGCATGTCATCATTGTATGCTCTTTGGAAGTAGCCCAGTGAGGGTGAACCATGTAAAAATCTATGTTTATTCCTTCTTTCTTCCTTTCATTGCATCCAACGCATGAATATCAGATAAATAAGGAAATATCATGCTAAATGTTAGCAGCATAAGAGAAAACAATGTGACCCTTATAATATAGAGGTCAAAATCCAGTGGGGTGGGAAGAATTTAAAATAGAATATCCATACCTTGATTCATCCCCTCCCCCTATCAGGGTACTTAGGCCCCTTTTTTCCTAACATTACAAGAGGTTGAAAATCATGAGCATGTGAAGGTTTTAAGGTGATCTCTACAAAAATGACAAATATAAATGGAGCATCGTGAATGGAGAAGCGTTGCGAATATATTTTCAAGTGATCCAAAAAAATATTCTGGAGGTAGTGGAGCATCGAAAATAGGTTAGCCTATAAATACGAGGTGACCCCCACTTCATTTGTGACAGAAACAATAGAGAAAATCCATAATCACATTGATTCCTCAAAGGTGGAGGAGATTTGTGAGCCTGGAATTCTATGTGTGCTTGAGTATCACAAAAAGACTACAAAATTCATTAATGATTCCAATGATTCTATGTAATGGGTGCTTCATGATGATAGGATATTCCATGTTGATTTAGTTATCATCATGAATGCAGTTATTTTTTTGAAGGAAGGTTTCTTCACGATGGTTGTGAGATTCATGAGGGAGATTTACGGACAACAATTTTGAATAACCAATTTTAGTGAATAGAACTTTCAAAGAGCATCAAATCAGGTTTAAGAATACATGGAAATTATAATAGGGTATCGAACTATGTATCATTACAAAGTCTAGAAAGTTCTTACCAGCTTCTAGGTAGGAAAGAGAATAATTGTTTAAAAGATGAAATTTATGGAAGTGGATTAAGAAGCACTATAATATTATATTAGAAATTGTGTTTTCTAAAATAGGAACACGCACTGTTGGACTATTTTAATTTTGTTAAATGAGTGTAATGGATCATCTTTCTCACTGTATCTCATATCAAAGGACTTTTTTCTAGTGGATTGTGTGGTATTGGACTGCTTCTAAACCATATCAAGGATGTAGTTACTCTAGTTGAGTAATGAACCTTGTAAATCTTTGTGTTCCTATAGATGTGTGGTTGAATTGCGATCAATAGAGAAGGAAATATTTAATAGGAGTAAGAGGTTATTTCATAATTAAGGAACCATTAAAGAAAGATACATCACGTATTCACCCCCTCCCCCTCTCATTGATACTTGAATCTTGACTAGGAAACTTCCGGTTAAACACATGAGAAATTTGTTGTGTATCATTAACGTGGTATTAAATCTATTCATACCTCTATTAATTAGTTAAAACTTCTCTCTTTTATGGTTCCCTTAATTTTTATGAAATTTAGATGCTCCCTGGATGAACTTGGGAAACCCTCTTTGCGTTTTTTTCATCACCTTGGAGAACCTCAATTATTTTTTATCTCTTTTATTGATATTATTGTAATAATATATCCTTGTAATAAAAAGTCTTTTGTTATTTAATTAGAATCATTGGAGTCTCACCTCTTCTTCTTAGTTCACTAATATCTAAAGGATGTGTTTATCCTTCTACAAATGGACTTAGTCTACACTATTGATGGAATTGAACATTTAAAAAGTGTTATTTCTACCCATGGATTGATTCTCCCATGAATAGTTTTCTAAAACTATTTTGATGCTTTATTATAACTTGTTCTATGAATTATTGGTGTGTAAGCTATATGTTGTTAGTGTGAAAATGTGATTTGGGTAGAGAAACAATTGATGAACCTTAGCATTGATTTCAATAATATTTGTATAGGAAGTTTCTTACAAAGTATATTCCATGTATATAATTTTTGGAATAATATTATGTTATTTGTTTCTATTTTTAGACCATGATTGTGTGTGATAACCTGTGTGTATGTGTGTGCAGCCTGAGAAACCCTTGCTTGAGTTAGATTGAATGTGTGTGAATTTGTAGCCCATGGTACCCATGTTTGGGTTTGATTGTAACTTCTTAGTTTTGGGCACTGCCAAAAGGTGCCCCTAACCTAGTTGGTCTCAAGAACTCAAGTGCATTTACCCAAAATCCATAGGCTGCCGACCAGTAGTGAGGGACACGGTGTGATAATGTGGAAAGTATCCCCCCATTGGTAGAGTATGCACAGTAGAATGAAAATTTGTAAATAAAAGAGGAAGCAATAATACGATACAATAGAAGTAAACAACAGAAGACTGATAGTATAAAAAAACTACAGCATATATAAATAAATGATGCATGTAACATGTATCTATGAAAGTGGCCAAAAAATTCACAATGCTGGAAATACAATTCTTAAACCAAAGTATAGAAAAGAATTAAACTCCAACAACACCACAAGCCTCGGCTTGGTCTCATGCTATCCAGCTCCAATAGTAATCAAGTACCTGATGAAGAAGGTTCATTTCCCTTATCTACACATGCAACCATATAATCTATTTGGTTCTAAAATCATGACCCAAATAGGGTGTGAGACGAATCCCAGTGGGAAACCACAAAAAATATCGGTTCTAAACTGTCAGTGAATATATATAGTCGGTAATATGTAGAAATAAAGTAATAAACTAGGAAGTAATCAAAAGTAAACAATTCTACAGTTTCCAATTACATTTATTTACATTTTTTAATCAATCCATTGAATCATGTAAACCTTGGGATCTTGACTAATCTCTAGATCCCATGTGTAATAGTAACAACACATGTCTTAGAATACCATCTGAACAATCAAGTAAGACCATGTCCAATCTTTTGATTTGGCTTGTTAGACTCGTCCCAAACATCCAACTAATCACAAACAACCCTCTAGGAAATCTCTCACAGTCTAACCCATTGGGGCCCACATAACACAATTCATTTACAAATGACCACCTGGGAAGCTCTTACAGTTAATACCCACTTGGTCTTCATAGAAACAATAAACAATAATGACCACCTGGAAGCTCTCACAGTCAATGCCTTAGGGTCCAACATTCATTTAATAATGACCCTCTAGGTAGCTCTCACGGTTTAACCCCTCTGGTCTACGACGAACTAGCATCTCTCATAATAAATACCTCTAGGTCAACATAAGAACAATTCATACATAAATTACCCTACCTCAGGAAGCTCTCATAGTCAATTACCCTTGTTCAAACTTCCACAGTGGATAACATGGTCATTTCATATATAAAAAACTTCATCCTATCAAAACAAGTCATGGGAACAAGGTAAGACTATAGGCATATTAGACTAAATGGATATAAACAAAAAAAATCAAGGAAACTCACCCATGTGGTGTCCCATAACAAGTCATTTAACCTTACACCTAATTAATAACCCTTTCTCAATCAAAAAAACACAGTTGGTATTAAATAGGGTTAAATTCCAAAACATACAATACCCCAAGCATGGGTATTCAGAACTTTGAGCATATATAATCCAAAGACGAACAACGAAAGGCATAACCCACCTACCTTGATATCTTACGATCAACACTCTTAAAATTTTTCCCTTAAATCAACCTAGAATGACATAGATCTATAAAAATGTGAAAATAATTCAACCTTGAAATACTCAAGAGAGAGGAGGAATCAGGAAGAAATTATCTTGGGAAAGAGATAACTCACTGGTGGGAATCCAATGCAACTGAAGACATCTCAATCTGAGGTCGAATGGAGAATTGGGATGGGTTAAAAGTTTTTGGTCATTCTGTCACTCTCCTCTATGAATCACAGGGAGAATAAGGGTGTTCAAGATGTGAGACTAGACCCCACATCGATTTATCAAATAAAAAGAAAATTAAATGGTGTGTTCATTTAATTTACACACTGTGTACTAGCTTCAACTGGACCCTACTTTAGGTGGTCTTCCAGGTCACCTACACATCCATGTACTCAGCCTTCACATGGATAGTACATAGCTATACGTGGTTTCCGGGTATATGGAGTGTACTCATACGTACACGGTGTGTACCTAGAAAATTCTCATTTCTTCATTTTTCCTCATAAACAACCTAAAATAAATATTTTTACCTGAAATGAAGATCTGAGTTCTTACAAACTTACCCCATTAAATACATTTATTCCCAAAATTCCCTTCCAAGGGTGGTGAAGAAAAAACTTCAAACAAATTTGGACATTGGGATCGCACATCGGCCTCCCTCTCCCAAGTCTCGTCCTATACTCGCCCATTCTACCACTACACCATTACAAGAGGAAAAGACTAGCCATGGAGAACCTTCGTGTTGTGATCCAAAATCTAAATATGGTGCACCTAAAAGGATTCATCCACCTCCAACTCAACCTCTTTGGGTTTAAAAACATGATACAAGTCTAGAAATTATAGTTGTAGCTGAGAAACATGAAATACATCACGCATGGATCGGTACCTCTGAGGTAACTACAACCGATAGGCAACCGGCCCGGCTCTCCAAAACCTCTAACAGCCCGACGTATCTCGGTGAAATATTACCATGTCACATAATCCTATTGTCTCCCAACCTCAGTGTGACATGTAATAAAAATTGATCTCTAACCTCTAACTCTAGAGTTCATCTCCGTTGATCAGTATAATATTTCTGTCGAGACTGTGTAGTAGTTATCCTCTTCCAAATCAACTCCATCTACTCAGTGGTCTCCTAGATAAGACGAGGTTCCAGAATAACTGCCTCTCCTTCCTCCAGCCAACATAGGGGTGATCGACATGGCCTACCATACAAAGCCTCATAAGGTTGCATAAGAATCATCTCCTGAAAACATTTATTGTAGGAAAACTCCACTAGGGGTATTTTTTTCTCCCAAGAGCCTCCAAAATATAGGACGCATGCTCGTAGCATGTCCTCCAAAACCTGAATCATGTACTTGGACTGGACATCTATCTAGGGATGCTAACCTGTACTTAGAAGTAATTATATACCCAAATCCCTCTATAGTCACTACCAAACACAAGAAGTAAACCGGACGTCCCTATCTGAAACTATAGAGTGTGGAACCCCATGAAAACGTATAATCTCTCAAATGTACAACCATCCAATCTCATCAACACTGAAAGTTTCCTTAATCGGTAAAAATGTGCAGCCTTTGTGAGTCTTTCAACAACAACCCAAAATGTATCATTCCCTCAAGGAGAGCTCGGTTAAATCATCATGCATTCCATAACGGAATCATTCTACTTCCAACTGGTAATGGGTAACTGTTGTAAAATCTCTTCCAGTCACTGATGCTCTACCTTCATCTGTTGATAGTGGAACATCTCATAACAAAAGAATCTAAATCATTCTTCACACCTGGACACCAATACTAATGGTGTACATCTTGATACATCTTGGTGACACCAAGATAAACTACCCAAACTGAGTAATGAAAATCTCACATCAACTCAACACGTATGTCTACCAACACCCATACGCATCCATGAAAATGCAAGACCTAATCCTCACCTATAGTCCACCCAGGAGTAGGGTTCTCTCCTGACACACTCTCCCATAGGACTGGTCCTTCAGAATATTATAGCTTCCTCATTCACACTCAATCCAGTAGATTAGAGGCAATATATATAGAAGAAATAAAAGTCTTCACATGTCTGTTGTGCACCTCCAAATGCATCTCAGAGAATAGATCGATAATCTTCCACTCACTGTTGGAATCTTGAACTACCTGTATCTGAGTCCTCCTTCTCAATGCATCAGCCACTGCGTTGCCTTTCTCAAGCCTGTTGGCAAGATCAAAGTCAAAAGACTAAAGGTACTCAACCCAACTTATCTTTCTAAAATTAAGATCATGCTGAGTAAAGATATACTTGAGACTTTTGTGGTCAGTGAATACCAAAAAATTATCTCTTAAAATATAATATCTCCAATAGTGTAAATCATGCACAACTTCAGCTTACTCGAGATCATGATTTGGGTAATTCTTCTAATGTGGCATCAAATATCAAGACCCATATGCAATGACTAATTCCCACTACATAATCACTACTCCCAGACTAATGCCTCATGCATCATAGTAAATGTTCTAACTCCTACCTAGATCTAGAAAGATTAGTATTTGTGTTGAAGTAAATCTCCCTTTTTTCTCCTAAAAGGCTAAATCCCAGGAATCTGACCATAATTAATTTTCATCCTTCTTAGTCATGCATGTCAGTGGTGCTGAAAAGCATGAAAAGTACTATATAAAGAACATGTAGTAACCATCCAGCCCCAAAAAACTCTATACCTCAAATATTTTCTTTAGATACTCCCAGGAAACTACTTCTCTTACTTTATCTGGGTCTACTGACACTCCTATTTCTGAGATGAAATGACCCAGGAAGTGAATCTGGTCCATCCAAAAGTGGCATTTCAAGAGCTTAAAATATAATTGATTCTTTCTTAGTATATTCAATATGATATAAAGGTGGATGGAATGGTTGTGTCGAGTGTGAGAGTACACCAAGATATCATCCACAAAAACAACCACAAAATAATCCAAGGAAGGATGGAACACTTGGTTCATCAATGCCATGAAAATAGTCGGCACATTTGTGAGACCAAACGGCATAACCAAATTCTAGTATAGACCATACCTGATATGAAAGGCTATAAGAGGTATATTTGATGGTTTAATGAACAACTGATGATAATCGGATCATAGTTCAATCTCCGAGAACAGTCGGGCTCCTCAATGTTTATCAAATAGATCATCAATCCTCAGCAGGGTATATCGGTTCTTGACCGTAAAATGGTTGAGCTTCCGATAATCCACACAAAGTATGAGGGTACCATCCACCATCTTCGCAATATGGACATGAAAATTCTAAGGATAAGTACTAGGATAGATGAAACACTTTTCCTATGTCTCCTCTAACTGCTTATTGAGCTTCTGTAACTCTGGTGTTGCCATCCTATAAGGAGGAATGGACACTGGTGCCGCTCCTGGAACAAGATCAATAGAGAAATATACCTCTCTCTAGATGTAAACCTAAAGAGTTTTCTAGAAAGACATCTCTAAAACAATCCACCACTAGGGGAAACCCATATTTGAGGTCCCTTAGTCATCCATATATAAACAAGAAATATGGGTTGTAATTCCTCCAAACCCACGATTCTCGAATCCAACTCTGCTCGCCTGGACTTCCAATTCTCCCTTGTGTAGAAAAGACCCACCCTCTAGTGATGTGAAACTCACCCTGTGGAGATAGTTATCAACAAATTACTTGAAAGGGATCAACCAGTCCATTCCAAGAATATAATCAAATCATGTCATGTATAAGACATTGAGGTCTCATAATAAGTGACACACACCAACCTTAAGAAAATACTCCTTGCACTGACATACACTAGCCTTCCTAATCCCCAACAGAGTTCCTAGCATCTTAACACCCTTAGAAGTAGAGATACAGAGCCCAAGGCTCTCCAAAAATGCAATATATATAAAACTATGGGAATGCCTTGTATCAAAAAGAAAAGAAGCTAAAACTGAGGAAACTAGATTCGTACCTCTAACTGTACAGGGTCTGGGATCCTACTCCTACTGGGTCTACTCCACTACAAATGTATGACCTATATTGTGGCCCTGTGACCCTACCTGACTACCCTAATTTGATCCACCCTGATGTCACTGAAAACCTGTAGCCTGACTACCATGGCCACAACCACCTCCTCAGCTTGAATGTCCTGACAAACTCTAGTTCCCTAACTGATGAGAAACTGGTGGTCCTTCTATTGAATATCGAGTTATAGCAGAACCCTTGTCACTTTCTTCTGGTGAGAACACTCAAATAAAATGCTAAAGGTGACCCGTATTTCTACAATACCGGAACTCAACTGGGTCCTTCGGGCAATGTGGTCTCATATTCCCACTCTTACCGCATTGGTATCATATCGTCTGGCTACCTAAAGAAACATAACGTGAAAGATCCATGTGG
The DNA here is from genome assembly GCA_963277665.1 of Viscum album. Lineage (NCBI taxonomy): Eukaryota > Viridiplantae > Streptophyta > Magnoliopsida > Santalales > Viscaceae > Viscum > Viscum album. The sequence continues at coordinate 1,516,653,094 of OY728127.1, read as the reverse complement.
TGCTTCCTGCTATCTATCGAAGGAGTACTAGTCCTGGATGTTGAACCACCCTAGCTCGTAGCTCCAAACTCCATAAGATTGTTCTCGATAATCAGTGTCTAGTTCACTATATTAGTCACTAAAGTCAGCCTAAAAATATTCACCTAAGATCAAATTTCAAACCTGATACCATCATCAAATCTCTTAGCCAATGAAAACTCGTCACCTCCCAGAATTGGTGTGAAGTGCTCAAGCTCTGTAAAACAAGAAGAGTAATCCATCACTGAAATTTCACCCTACCCCAAATTCAAGAACTTTCTAGTTTGATCGTCCCTCAATGTCTTAAGGTAGAAGTAATCATTGAAGGTACTCTAAAACTCTTCCCAAGCTTTATCACGATGGCATCCCACCTGTGAGATAACATCCCACCATATCTTGGTAGAATCAGGTAGTATGTACATCGCAAGCATCACCTTCCTCTCTGGAGGCATCTCTATATGCCCAAAGATAGCAAGAATAGCCTCCAACCATAACTCTGAATCTTGTGGTCCTTTATCCCATGAAAAATTGGGAGAATAATACTACTGGAACACCCTCGTCAACTCCTCCATAGTTAGGGAAGGATGCGATGCTCCCTAAAATTTCTATAACATTGTCAAAAAGTCTTCATGGAACATTGCATCAGCACCTGTGTCTGGTATAAAAACTAGTACCAATAAAGGTATGATGGGAGGATCTTCTAGTAGTCCTTTTCTACCCTTACTGGTGTCTAAGAATCTCCCTATACCCGACACACAACCGCAGGACGTCTTAGTGGCATGACTCTCTAACAATCATGGTCATGTAAAACCAATTTACAAACAACGTGTTCCTCCTGAGACATAGTGTGTACTTGAATTATCTCTCCTATCCAGGTAATTCTACACAGCTCTCTCCCAGTTTAACACTACATGGCATGTTCACTCTACACACGGTGTGTACCACTAAGGTCTCATCCACCTGTGTCATTGGTCACATAGTCGGATACATGGTTGATCATCAAAAGATGTGTACAATCTGGATGCGGCATGTACCATCTGAATTTAATCCACCTATTTTGTTAGTCACAGGTCTGGATACACAGTCCTTTACAAAGTGATGTGTACTCCTAGTACACAGTGAGTTCTACTAAGTTTTTATTAACCCCATGTCTTTTCTCATAAGGTCAGTCACACTATTAAGGACTACATGAAGTGTAGATACAGTACACAGCATGTACTTAAGAAAATTTGTTTCTTTCATAACAGAAGAACACATGGAATGTGTTCATAACACCACACACTGTGTTCTTTGGGTTTCTGGATAGTAAGCCTATGAAACTTCTCCAAAACCCTTAAAACTTAAAATTTTGTCCAAGGAATGAAAAATTCGAACCCGTGAGATCCCATACTCCCACGGATCAATGTTCAGCATCCCTATTCATATCATAACTTGGAAATTTTAAATTTAAATTTCAAACATGATCCACCAAATTTTGATCCAAGAGGGCCCACAACACCTCATGGACCAAATTTGGGCATCCATCCAAATAAAGCATCACATATAACAATACCCTATCAAAAATAGAATGTATTATATCATGTCCTATATCACAATAACATGAATATATATCACAACATCTATCACAACATCATGCAATCAGTAATATCACGACACGACCCTACCCGGGCTCGAGCCGCAACTACCCCATGCCCACCTCCATAGGCCAGGGGCTGGCAACCAGCGCCGAAGGCACAACAACTCGGGGAGGCCTTTGCCTAAGTAACTTTACACACACATGAATCACACTCAATGCAAAAGTGCAGAGTAAAAAATAAAAGGCAAAGTACCAACTTCCATAAATAAACTACAATGTGCATCGACCTCTAAAAGTACAAAGTAAAATCTGAAGGTAAACTGAAAAGAAAAAAGGGGTAAAACACGCGCCCAACCAGAAAAGTGCCACAACCCAGCAATAGGTAAACAGAAGAAAAACAATTGGAAGGGTCCCCCATCTGGAACCCGACTTTGACCACTGCATGCGGTCCAATCTCCAAAACTCCTAAGCTACCCTAAAGTCATGACCAACCTATCAGTCGTCTCCAAGGGCACACCAAGTGCAGGAAAATCCCAAGCAGGGATGAGTATAAAAGTACTCAGTAGGATACCCTGAAGGCACAAGGGAGAATAAAAGGAGGTACCGAAGGGTGAGTAGTAGATCGAACTGGGGGAAGTAAGGAGTACAAAAAGGAGTGTAGTAAAGAGTACAGTAGAGAGTCCAGCTCAACCCAACAAGAGAAAGGAGGTAGACTCGTCTAGACACAAGGAGATGGAAACGGTGAGAAGATGAACTTCTCATCGAGTCTTCGCTACCTATAGGAGGAGAGTAGACTCGTCCAACCATGAGAATCTAGACACGGAAAGCACGTGGCATACCTCACGCGTCTTTACCTCTTTTGGAAGGAGAGTAACCAAACCAAATAAGTGGGTACCAGAAAAAGTTTTATACAAATCCATATGCTCTATCAAGAAGCCTAAACAAGACCCTAAGAGGATCTCCATCCTGTAGCTCAGCCCAAGAAATGTGAGTCACCAACAGTCCCAGAAGTAAACACCATCAATGCCCAGCATCCCGCATGTCTGCCCAGAACTACAAGTCAAGGGGCTCAAACCACCTCACCTCGACACTATCCGCTTTGGGCGGCACTAACTCACCCAAATGGTTTTAGGTCACCTCACAAGGATGTGTCTCAGTGTTGGAAAGCACCCCTCATACTTGAGAGTTCCGGGATAAGTCAAACAACACCTTGTCACTACCCCGCAGTCGAGAGGTCTCCTTAAAGTCAAGGTCATTCCATCACTGACTCGTACAACCAAAAGTCCCGCTCTGGTAATCACATAGGAAAGACACAGAATAGGCTATTAGAAAGGACTGAGTCTGAAATGTCAACGGGTGTCCCACTGCCCAGCCCAGCTAGAGGGTAATTCATAATAAGATATCGAGTGACCCATTGCCCAGCTCTGCTGGAGAGTAAACACTAATAAGATATCGGGTGACCCACTGCCCAACCCTGCTGGAGGGAAAACCCTAATACATAATCAAGCAACCCACTACCCAGCCCTGTTGGAGGGTAGACCCGGAATAAGTCGACAGGAGACCCACTGCCCAGCCTTGCTAGAGGGTAGACCTGGAACCAGATGACGGGCAACCCACTGCCCAGCCCTGCTGGAGGGTAGACCCTAAGAGGTAATCGGGTGACCCACTGCCCAGTCTCTACTGGAGGGTAGACCCTAAGAGTGTCGGGTGACCCACTACCCAGTCTCTACTGGAGGGTAAACCCTAGAAGTCAGTGGGAAACCCACTGCCTAGTATCTACTGGAGGGTAAACCCAAAGAAGTCACTGAGCAACCCACTGCCCAGTCTCTACTGGAGGGTAAACCCAAAACTGCTCTGGTCATCTCTATTGGATAGTACAACACTGGCCAACCAAACACGGAGTGGGTATCATGCAACCACCCGACTCCGAAATAAAACCAGGGGAAACCACTCAACCCTGTTGATCTAAACCATAGAGCACAGAGCTAGGGGAAAAACTCAACCCCGCTGGTCAACAATCAGGAACTGAGGGACCCTCTACGTCGCAAGAGGTCAAAAGTATGCAAACTAGAACACAACACGCACATGGGGCCCACACGACGTGTGGCCCCAAGTCAACCCCAACCGAACACACAAAGGTTCTCAGGTACAAACAACCACATGTACCTCCAAGCGTTCCCGTATACTCCCAGAGTATACCACGTTCCATCCCAAAGGCTATCATGCACACGACACCCAACGTTAATGTGAAGGCATAACATAACAACTCCAACCTACCACCTCAATGGCTGAGGCACAGCCAACCACATCTCTTCAAGCATTTACATCACTCACAAGGGAGTGCACGTGATCACACACCAAGGGTCCGCTACAAACACGGTAGAAGAACTTCCACCGGGGCACCTTCACATTTCCACATTTAATAAGATCACATATGAGGCTCCTCTCACCTGAACAGATTACACCGTTGTAATCCTCATGGAAAAACATGCGAGATCGACTACTTAATCGCCTGAAACGGCCAACCGGTGAAAAAAGAACTATTCACTGTAACCAACTGGTATGGGGACCACCCCAAGATTCCGAAACTGAACAAACAGAGCACACCACTGTGATCCCCTCAGAAAAACACACGGGATTGACTACTCAATCGCCCAAAATGGGCACCCGGTGAAAAGAGGTACTATTCACCGTAGCCAAGTCGGGAGGGACCCACACCACGTCCCCGAAAAAGGTCAGGCGAACTGCCCCATCGCAATGCTCTCAGAGAAACACATAAAAAGCACTACTCACTTGAGTGGAATAGATATCCAGAGAAAAAGATACATTCCGGCTTACCACGCACAAGCGGTACAACGTGGGACCTGCACCCCAGTCCCAAAGCGCTGACAACAGATCACACTGGTGTGATGCTCTCGAAAAAGTACAAAAGATGGACTATTCACTTGTCCAAAACGGCCTCTTGATGATAGAGATGGAAAATCACCATCAATGCCCAAATGGCCCTCGTGGGGCCCGCACCATCGTGCGGAAATAGAGTAGGTGGATTCCACCATTGCAATCCCCTCAGAAAAACACCCAGAAATGGCTACTCGCAAGCCCCGAACAGACGTCCGATGAAAAAGTCATGAAACGCTGCACGCAGATTAAAATATGGGCCGTGGGGCCCACGCCTCAACATTGGCCTCAATTCCTGAAACCACCCTAGAAAGCTCAGCCTCAGTGCCAGGGTCCCAACGCCACTAACAACGCTTAAAACGGACGTCGGACGCATCTACGCCGTCCAAAACAATATCCCCCGGAAAACGCCAATTCACTTAACGGGAATGACGTGCCCCCGAGCCTCTCATTTCGGGAATTAAAATTCCTGAAAACCACCTCAAAATATTCCTCTCATAACTACAGTTCCACTGTGGTAGACGGCGCGTTAAAAAGACGCGCCGTTTAGGAGATACGGCCCCCCGAATGCAAGGGGGCCCAAATGGGCCGGTCCAGACCGGACGGCCCGGTCCGGACCGGCGGTCCGAACCTACCAGCAGCGGCCCGCCCCAAAGCCACTGAACCCTACCTCGAGTCCGGTTTTTCAAATGGAACGGCCACCCTGGCCGGTCCCCCTCGCTCACGCCGCGTCAACCAAGACCCGCGGAGCGCGGGTCTTGCTCCCCCAGGGTCGCCGCCTGCTGTCGAAGAGACGCCATGTGCCACTTCCGTCGGCCTCCTCTCGTCGTCCGCGAGCCCCGACCGTAGGCCCCAGTTCACCCGCAGGCGCCTCTTCCGGCCTCGCCCGCTCGCCCTGGAGACCCGCCGTCGCGCCTTGCTGCGCCCAGCCGAAGCCCCTGGCCGCCTCCTCCGCTGAAGGCCCACCAAAAAAAAACAAAACCCGCAAATTTCGCCAAACAACAGCGGCCTCCTCCAAACTCTGATTTAAAAATCGAGAAAAGTGATATAAAGAAAAAAATTTATACTCCAAGACCATGGGATTTTTTCAATGAAATGGACACAATTCTATGCAAATAATCGAACTCAAAGAGGGGTTCGGGATTTAAAACTTAAACGAACACCACCTACCTCGATGGGCTTCGCCCGACGCTTCCTGCGCGATCTGCCGCTGTCACAACGCACCACCTTGATCAGAGGAAGAGGAGGATCCTGAGGGGCTTCCTTGAGAGGGTTTTGGCCAGGGAGAACAAGGGAGGGGAGGGGAGAAGGAGGGTTTAAATAAAAAAAGAATTATAATTAATTTAAACCCATAATTTTCCTCACATCTAAAACCTTTGACAGAGTCGAGGTTAAGCCTCCCCTAGGCCAAACACCACCCCTCGAGAACAACGGTGGTCTCCGAATTTTAATCCGAGGCCCTATTCAAAAGTTATAAAACTAAACACCGGAAGCTGCAAAATTATGAAAATGCCCTCGGGACCATTTTTCACAAACGGCTCGTGCCTGCAAAGATTACACCCCTCCTAGGGTAAACGGAATGCTCCGAACTCAAAGGTGCCCTTGTTTTTTCAATCCGATCCACCGTTTAAGAGATACGTGAGTTAAGCCGTTAAACGAATAAATTAATTAATTTAATTATCCATTTAATGTTCCGAAAGCGGGCGAGGGGTCCAAACATCCTATGCCGACAAGTTTTATGTTGTTCCTAGGGTAAACACCCCATTCCGGACCAATCCGTACACTCAGATCTTTGATCTGAAGCACTGTTTCGGAGTTATCCCATTTATTTTGTGTTTCCAGTGTGAACGCACTAAAAATTTAATTCCAGCCACTCTGGGGCTCGAAATCGCACGTCGTCTGAGGGCGCTGCTCTGGAATAATATCAAGAATATTCCAATGTCTTTTACAGCCAAAAACTGGGTTCTTACATCATTCCCTCCTTCATTATTTTCGTCCCCGAAAACCAAAACCAGGGAACAACTCAGGGTACTAAGCTCGCACCTGGCTCTCCCGTACCCAAAAGAACTCTTGCACAGTTCTGTGTCACCACACACAGACCAAAGGGTTTGATCTGTTCACGGGAGGTTTTCCCTCGCCGATGTCGTGCATAGGGTCACGCACACTTCTTATCGGGTGAGTCACGTGGGAGACGTCGTGTGCCCACTCTATACTTTGGGGTTAAGGCAAGGGGATAGGGAACCTCGCCATCCCTTAGCATGGTCTCAAATGGCCTGAAGGCTCTCGAGGGTAGCTCACCTCCCCGACCGAACCCCAACGTCGCACACCACAACTAGAATCACCGCCTGCACCTGGAACAAGGCCTGGTGATTCCCTCCTTCAGAATATCCATATGGTGAAACACCCAAGAATATCTAGTCACGCAAGATTTCACAGTCGATGTCTCGCAACCAAGGCCCTCTTACATGCTCAAAAGGAGAAGGAGTTGACACCATCGACTAGAGAAAAAGGTCCCACACCTTTTACCTTACCAACACAGGATTACACCGACGCCCTGTTCCACCCTGGTAACAACTCAAACAAGGTGCAAGGAGAAAAGGCATTCCACACACAGAGTCTAACAATTCTACTGAAAAAAGTAGAAGAGTTGTAGAGAGTACCTCATACCACCACAGGATCTGCAGGATCGTAGACATCCAAAGCTCGCGGCTGTCTGTGGTCCCAACTGTCAGCTCCCGAAGCCTGATGTGGACCACCTAGTGGTGATGGGAAGACCTCGTAAAGTCGTCCCCCACTACCAGCTCCTCCCGCTCCTCTGCTAGAACCACCTCTCTAGGCGGTACTCTGATAACGGCACTGCCTCTGCCACGGTGGTGCACCTGCTGCCTGCCCGAAGCTCTCTGCATGCCTAGTCGGGCACTCCCATGCCAGGTGACCTCGCCCATCACAAGCATAGCACTGACTCTCTTCGGGATGCATTGGTGCCCTCCGGCACCACTGTGGTGTACGAACACTCCCCTGAGTCTGGTTATCATAAATCCACCTGCGTCGAGGTTCTTCTTGTCGATGCCCGCTAGCTGCGGCAGACGTCTCAGCTCCAACGTGCCTGCTGCCACCACTAACTCTAGAATGTGATAGGAATCTCTCTGTCACCAGCGCATTCTCTAGCACCCCGACATATGTGGAAATTCCCAAGGGTACTATGACAACACGAATCTCTCGGCGGAGACCCTACTCAAACTTTCGCGCTCGGATGTTGTCGTCATGGACCAAGTCCGAGTAAAAGTATGCACGGTCTACGAAACTAGTCGCCTACTCGGCCACCGTCATCCCACCCTGCTGAAACTGCAGGAGCTCCTGAATCTGAAAGGAGAATAAGCAAGAGGGGAAAACCTCCTCACAAAACCACAACTGAAAGTCACCCCACGAAAGCAACGACTCGTCAAGAAACGGAGTCACCAGACTCCACCAATGCTAAGATACTCCACAAAAAAGGTTGGCTACCAAGGCCACTCTCTGATCTGTCAGCGTCTACACAAGCCCGAAAAGGCGAACCACTGTCTCCAGCCAAACCTCTGATGCCTGAGGGTTTGGATCACCATTGAACCTTAGTGGTCCCTGCCGCTGGAACTCACGGAGCGTGCTCAACCTGCACTCAAGCTCAGCCTACTCTGCTGAAGCTGTCTACTACTCACCAGGTGGGGGTGCCGCTACCGGCCCACCCGAAGAAAGGGGTTCGCATGATGGGTCCTGGACTGAAGCCTCGTAGCTCACAGGGTCATCGTCACGAACCAAAGCCGGTATCCTGGATATCTGTCTTCACGGATACATCCTGAATATTATCAAGGAGTGCCGCGGTCAGATGAGCATATATGTGTATACCAATAAAAATGATGGGGAGATGGCTCAAGAAGGATAGTCAAAGACTCCATCCTATGTGATGCACACAAAAAAATTTTCCCTGCAACAAGTGTCTCAGCATACCGAGTCGACAAGTGGGTTATCAAGGTCCTGGTGAATGGATATGTCGGTCGTCGCGCCATCACTGGACTCCCTGGCCTGAGAGCTACTCTCGAGACACGTTAACGCGGTTTCCCTAAATCCCAACCAATTCCTTTTTAGGGATGTCTGCACAACATCCCAAGGAACGAACCACCTCTGATACCACTTTTTCACGACCAGACCTTACCCGAGCTTGAGCCGAAACTACCCCAAGCTCGCCTCTATAGGCCCGGGGCTGGCGACCAGCGCCGAAGGCACAACAACTTGGGGAGGGCTTTGCCTAAGTACCTATAAACACACACGCAGCACACTCAATGCAAAAGTGCATAGTAAAAAGAAAAGAAAAATACCAACTGTTATAAATAAACCACAATGTGCATCGACCTCTAAAAGTACAAAGTAAAATATGAAGGTAAACTGAAAAGAAAAGGGGCAAAACACGCACCCAACTAGAAAAGTGCCATAACCCGGCAACAGGTAAACAGAAGGAAAACAGCTGGAAGGGTCCCCCACCTGGAACCCGACTCCGACCACCACACGGGGTAGAAGCTCCCAAACTCCTAAGCTCTGTTGAAGTCATGACCAACCTGTCTGTCATCTGCAAGGGCACACCAAGTGCGGGTAAAGCCCAAGAAAGGGTGAGTATAAAAGTACTCAGTAGGATACCCTGAAGGCTCGAGGGAGCAACAAAGGATGTACTGAAGGGTGAGCAGTAGATCAAACAGGGGAAAGTAAGGAGTACAACAAAAAGTGCAGTAAATCATACAGTAGAGAGTCCAACTCAACCCACCAAGAGAAAGGAGGTAGACTCGTCCAGACACAAGGAGCTGGAAACGGTGAGAAGATGAACTTCTCGTCGAGTCTTCGCTACCTATAGCAGGAGAGTAGACTCCTCCAAACATGAGAATATAGACACGGAAAGCACGTGGCATACCTCGCACGTCTTCGCCTCTCCTAGAAGAAGAGTAACTAAACCCAAGAAGTGGGTACCGAAACAAGGTATATACAAATCCATATGCTCTATCAAGAAGCCTGAACAAGACCGTAAGGGGATCTCCATCTCGTAGCTCAGCCCAAGAAATTTGAGTCGTCAACAGTCCCATAAGTAAACACCATCGATGCCCAGCATCCCGCACGTCTGCCCTGAACTACAAGTCAAGGGGCTCAAACCACCGCACCTCGACACTATACGCTTTGAGCGGTACTGACTCACCCGCACGGTTTTAGGTCGTGTCACAAGGACGCGTCTCGGTGGGGGAAACTGCCCCTCATACTTGAGAGTTCTGTGTTAAGTCAAACCACACCTCGTCACTGCCCCGCAGTCGAGCGGTCTCCTAAAATTCAAGGTCGTTCCATCACTAACCCGTACAACCAAGGGTCCCGCTTCGGTAATCACGGAGGAAAGTGACAGACTAGCCTAGTAGAAGGGATTGAGTATGGAATGTCAACAGGTGTCCCACTACCCAGCCCGGCTGGAGGTTAATTCATAATAAGATATCGGGTGACCCACTACCCAGCCCTGCTGGAGAATATCAGGTGACCCACTCGCCAGACCTGCTGGATGGTAAACCCTAATACATCATCAGTCAACCCACTGCCTTGCCCCGCTGGAGGGTAGACCTAGAATAAGTCGATAGGGGACCCACTGCCCAGCCTTGCTAGAGGGTAGACCTAGAACTAGGTGACGGGCGACCCACTGCCCAGCCCTTCTGGAGGGTAGACCCTAAGAGGTCATCGGGTGACCCACTGCCCAGTCTCTACTGGAGGGTAGACCCTAAGAGTGTCGGGTGACACACTACCTAGTCTCTGGTGGAGGTTAAACCCTAGAAGTCAGTGGGAAACCCACTGCCCAGTCTCTACTGGAGGGTAAACCCGAAGAAGTCACTGAGCAACCCACTGCCCAGTCTCTACTGGAGGGTAAACCCGGAACTGCTCTGGTCATCTCTACTAGATGGTACAACACTGCCCAACCAAACACGAAGTGGGTATCGTGCAACCACCCAACTCCAGAACAAAACCAGGGGAAACCACTCATCCCTGCTGATCTAAACCATCAAGTATAGAGCCAGGGAAAAAACTCAACTCCGCTGGTCAACAATCGGGAACCAAGGGACCCTCTACGTCGTGAGAGGTCAAAAGTACGCAAAGCAGAACACGGCACACACATGGGGCCCACACAACGTGTGGCCATAAGTCAACCCCAACAGAATGCACAAACGTTCTCAGTTACAAACAACCACATGTACCTCCAAGCGTTCCTGTATACTCCCATAGTATACCACGTTCCAGCCCAAAGGATATCATGCACACGGCACCCAACGTCAACCCGAAGGCATAACATAACAACTCCAACCTACCACCTCAATGGATAAGGCACAGCCTACCACATCTCTTCAAGCATTTACATCACTCACACGGGAGTGCACGCGATCACACACCAAGTGTCCGCTACAAACATGGTAGAAGAACCACCACTATGGCACCTTCACATTTCCACATTTAATAAGATCGTGTATGAGGCTCCGCTCACCAGAATAGATTACACTGCTGTAATCCTCACAGAAAAACATGTGAGATTGACTACTTACTCACCTAAAATGGTCAACCGGTGAAAAAGGCACTATTCACTGTAACCAACCCGTATGGGGCCCACCCCAAGATTCTAAAACTGAAAAAATGGAGCACACCACTGCTATCCCCTCGGAAAAACACACAGTATTGACTGCTCAATCGCCCAAAATGGACACCCGGTGAAAAAGGGTACTATTCACTGTAGCCAAGTCGGGTGGGACCCACACCATGTCCCTGAAAAAGGTCGGGCGAACTGTGTCATCGCAATGATCTCGGAAAAACACGTCAAAATCACTTCTCACTTGAGTGGAACGGATATCCAAAGAAAAAGATTTGTCCCGGCTTACGGCGCACGAGCGGTACCATACGGGACCCGCACCCCGGTCCCGAAGCACTGCCAACGGATCACACCGCTGTGATGCTCTCGAAAAAGTACACAAGATGGACTATTCACTTGTCCAAAACGGCCTCTCAGTGATAAAGATGGAAAATCACCGTCAATGCCCAAACAACCCTCATGGGGCCCGCACCATCGTGCGGAAATAGAGCAGGCAGATTGCACCATTGCAATCGCCTCAGAAAAAACCCAGAAACAGCTACTCGCACACCACGAACGGACGTCTGATGAAAAAGTTGTGAAACGCTGCTTGCAGCTCGAAAGACGGTCCATGGGGCCCGTGCCTCAACTTTGGCCTCAATGCCTGAAATCACCCTGGAAAGCTCTGCCTCGGTGCCAGGGTCCCAACGCCACTGACAGCGCTTAAAACGGACGTCGGACGCATTCGCGCCGTCCAAAGCAAGATCCCCCGGAAAACGCCAATTCACTTAACGGGCATACCGCGCCCTCGATTCCCTCGTTTTGGGAATTAAAATTCCCTGAAACCACCTCAAAATATTACTCTCATCATTATGGTTCCACTGTCGTAGACGGCGCGTCAAACAGACGCGCCCTTTAGGAGATACGGCACCCCGAATGCAATGGGGGCCCAAATGGGCCGGTCCAGACCGGCCGGCCCGGTCTGGACCGGCGGTCCGAACCAACCAGCCGCGGCCCGCCCCAAAGCCACCGGACCATACCTTGGGTCTGGTTTTTCAAATGGACCAGTCACCCTGGCCGGTCCCCCTCGCTCGCTCCGCATCAACCAAGACCCGCGGAGCGCGGGTCTTGCTCCCCCGGGGTCCCCGCTTGCTGCCGAAGAGACGCTGCGCGCCACTTCCGCCAGCCTCCTCTCACCGTCCGCGAGCCCCGACCGCACACCCCAGCTCACCCGCAGGCGCCTTTTTCGGCCTCGATCGCTCGTGCTGGAGACCCACCGCCGCACCTTGCTGCGCCCGGCCGAAGCCCCTTGCCGCCTCCTCCGCTGAAGGCCCGCCGGAAAAAAAACAAAACCCGCAAATTTTTCCGAACAACTGCGGCCTCCTCCTAACTCCGATTTACAAACCAAGAAAAGTGATGGAAAGAGCACAATTTATACTACAAGGACATGGTATTTGTTCGAAGAAATGGCCACAATTTGATGCAAATAATCAAACTCAAAGAGGGGTTCAGGATTTAAAACTCAAATGAACACTGCCTGCCTCGATGGGCTTCGCTCGACGCTTCCTGCGCGATCCTCCATTTCCGCAATGCACCACCTTGATCGGAGGAAGAGGAGGAGCTTGAGGGGATTCCTTGAGGGGGTTTCTCCAGGGGAGAACAAGGGAGGATAGGGTAGAAGGAGGGTTTAAATAAAAAAAAGAATTTTAATTAACTTAAACCCATAATTTTCCTCGCATCTGAAACCTTTGACAGAGTCGAGGTTAAGCCTCCCCTAGGCCAAACACCACTCCCTGAGCACAACGGTGGTCTCAGAAGTTTAATCTGAGGCCTCGTTCAAAAGTTATAAAACTGAACGCCTGAAGCCACCAAATTACGAAAACGACCCCAGGGCCATTTTTCACAAACGACCCGTGCCTGCAAATATTACACCCCTTTTAGGGTAAACAGCATGCTCCGAACTCAACAGTGCCATTGGTCTTCCAATCTCAGCCATCGTTCAAGAGATACTTGAGTTAAGCCATTAAACGAATAAATTAATTAATTTAATTATCCGTTTAACGTTCTGAAAGCGGGCGAGGGGTCCAAACGTCCTGCGCCGACAAGTTTTATGTCGTTCCTAGGGTAAACACCCCATTACGGACCCATCTGTACACTCAGATCTCTGATCCAAATCAACGTTTAGGAGTTATCCCATTTATTTGGTGTTTCAGTGTGAACGCACTGAAAATTTAATTCCGGCCACTCCGGGGATCAGAATCGCACGCCGTCTAAGGGCGCTACTCTGGAATAATATCAAGAATATTCCAAAGTCTTTGAAATCCAAAAACTAGGTTCTTACAAGTAATTTATCTTAAATATCATGATAACAATGCATGACATGTGATCTCTAGCAAGTTCCTATGTGACTCATGAGATGACATACCCTAATCTCATTAGGTTGAAATAGAAATATAACCATAATAATATTAATAATAACAGTATAAGGTAATTTAATCACTTAATGGTGAAATCAAATCAACTATAAAATTTGCAAAAACCATAAAATTTGCAGTATTTCGAGGTAATTTGTCTTTTCCCTATACATGGGTTAGCTACTCCCGAGAAAAGCTTATTACCAACTACCTATTCTTTCCCATCCCTATTTATAGACTCTAAAGAGTAAGACAAAGAAGAAAAGAAACCACTATAATTCTACTTTGTAACATCCCGGTTATGGGTGCCGCCCAAAGGGTTCCCAAACTCGGTTGGTCACATGACCTCAAGCGCATTTCTCCAAATGCCAGATGCTGCTAACTAGCAGTGAGGGTCACGATGTGATAATGGGAAAACTATTCCCTCATTTGAAGAGTATGTACAATGGAATAACAAATAGTAAACAAAAGAGGAAGCAGTAATAACATACAATAGAAGTAAACTGTAGAAGACTGATAGTATAAAACAACTGCATAATATATAAATAAATGATGCATGTCACATGTATCTAGGAAAGCGGAAAAAAATTCACAATGATGGAAATAAAATAGTGAAACCAATGTATAGAAAAGTAGTAAAGTCCAACCGCATCGTAAGACTCTACTTGGTCTCATTCCCTCTAGCTCCAACAACAATCAAGTACCTGATGGAGAATGGTGCTTTCCCTTATCTATACTTTCAACATTATAATTTTTTTGTGTCCAAAATCATGACCCAAATACGGTGTGAGATGAATCCCTTTTGGAAACCACCAAAATATCTATGCCTAACTATCAGTGAACATATATAATAGGTAATATGAAAAAATTAAGTGATAAACTAGGAAGTACTCAAAAGTAAACAATCCTACAGTTTTTAATTATATTCATTTACATTTGTTAATAAATCCAATAAATAATGTAAACCTTAGGATTTATCCTAATATTTGTATCCCCTATGTAATAGTAACAACATACATCTTAGAATACCGTCTAAAAAAATCAAGTAAGACCATGTCCAAGATTGTGTTTTGGCTTGGCAGACTCGTCAAAAACATTCAACTAATCACAAACAACCCTCTAGGAAAGCTCTCACAGTCTAACCCCTTTGGTCCCACATAGAAATAATCATTATTAAACGACCACCTGGGAAACTCTCATGTTCAATACCCCCTTGGTCTTCATAACAATAATAAACTATAATGACCACCTGAAATCTCTCATTGTCAATTCCCTAGGGTCTAATATTCATTTAATAGTGACCCTCTGGGTAGGTCTCATGGTATCACCCCTCTAGTCTATGACCACTCGGAAGCTCTCACGGTCAATACCTCTGGGTCTACATAATGAAAATTCATACATAAATTACCCTACCTCGGGAAACCCTCATAGTCAATTCCCCTTGGTCAAACTTCTACAATGAATAACATAGGAATTTCATATAAACATCAACTATATCCTATCAAAACAAGCCATGGGAACAAGGAAAACCTATAGGCATCCTAGACCAAACATCCATAAACAAACAATCAAGGGAATGAACCCATGGGGTGTCCAATGATAATGTATTTAAACTGATACATAAGAAATAACCCTTTCTCAATCAAACAAATGAAAGAAATTATTAAACATGGTTAAATTTCAAAACACGCAATGCCCTAAACATGGATATTCGGCACCTTAAGCATATATAATCCTAATACAAACAACGAAAGACACAAACCACCTACCTTGATATCCTATGATCAACACACTTAATCTTTGGTCCTTAAATCATCCAAGATCTACATAGATCTATAAAATGAAGAAAAAATGTCAACCTTGAAATACTCATGAGATAGGGGGAATCAAGATAAAATTCTCTAGGGAAAGAGAGAAGTCACCGGTGGGAATCCAATGCAACTGACAACATCTCAATCAGAGCTCAGACAGAGAATGGGGAGGGGTACAAAGTTTGCGATCATTCTATCACTCTCCTTTACAAAATACGGGGAGAAGAAGGGTGTTATGGACGTGAGACGTGACCCCGCACCAATTTATCAAATAAAAAACAAAAATACACAGTGTGTTCATTTAATGTACACGTCGTGTACTAGCCACAATCAACCCCTGCTTCAGGCATTCTGCTAGGTAACCAACACAACAATATACTCAACTATTAAACAGCTAGTACATGGATGTATGTGGTACCTAAGTACACTACATATACTCATATGTACACAGTGTGTATTATAAAATTCTCATTTCCTCCTTTTTTCCTAAAAAACAACCCGAAATAAAGAACCATACATGAAATGAAGATCTGGTTTCTTACATTGATCACATGTGTGTGCTTCAGGATATTTTTTCTGTCACACCCCAATATTTTATGAAATATATTTTTTTTGAATAAATTAATTTTTTTTGATATCTTATGTTACACACAACACCGAGTTTTAACAAACAATGACAAACTATTAATATTATGATTTAAAAAATATCATTATTACCTAGTCATTAAACTTGGTGGAATTAATAAGAATAGACACATTTTAAATATTAAGTATAATGGTTTTATATAATGAAAAAATATTGATAAAAAAATATTAATTTTTGGTAAAGCCTTTATTTGTTTTGAAAATACTACTTTCACAAAAAATATGTTTTTTATTTATCTTTGTGAAAACAAAAACATTAATTATTGAAACTTTTAGAAAATTAATCTTAAAAAATAAAACTTCTTTTTCTACATCAATATGTCAAAATTTTCTTAGAGTTAATTTTTAAATTTTTTAAAAAAGAATTATTTTTCAATGAATATTGAAAAATAATAGTTTTTATTGAAAAGTGCCTTTTAATTTAAAGAATTCATACAATTAATTTTTTTTAAAAATGGTTTTAAAAGTAAAATTACTTCTATTATATATATATTTATCTAATTTATTTAATTTTTATCATTTTCATATTGAATTTTGATATGAAAAAATTTTAAACTATTGAACAATTTCTCTTAGGAAAATTGATTTCTCATCGTGTCTGTGGGATTGATTTTTAATTAAAATTAACCACTTATATGAACAAAATTTCGAAAAATTGATTTAATATCTATAATTATAATGATTTATATTATCTAAAAATTTAAACTTTTTTTTTACCATAATGAATAGTAAAAATAGTAAAAAAATATTTACCATAGTTAAGGTAAAAATGGATTTACAGTGGGTTAACCTGAAAAGATATGGGTTAAAAATAACCAAGAAATAGATAAACATCAATTTTTTGGAAACATTTATACCTTATCATGTATAATTCTTGATAATAGTTCTTTTTTGGGCCTTTTGGTATGATACAAATGTTGGTTCACCTTTTCTTTCAAAAAAATACTATTGTGCCACTCACCTCACTTATAAAAGACATGCCCTTATACTCTCCTATTTTCTCATAAAAAACCATTGGGTTCTTCCAAAACCTACAATAATATCTTCCTTAATTCCCTAATTTCATACAAGATGCCTTATATTAATCATAAATCCATCCTAGTAAGGCTTTTGGTGAAAACTTAAGAATGTTACCAGAAGAAGAGGTAATGTTCTCCAGCAAGCATTTTTTTCTTCCTCCACCTCATCAAAATATTATTATATTATTATAATAAAACTAATTTATACCATATTAAGATATAATATTATGTTAATTTCATAACCTATACACATCTCTTCTCCCACCAAATGGGATATAAAATCATCATTCATTTTTATATAAGACTACCACCTCGTGAACCAAAGTTATTCATTTACCATCACCACCTATCATTGATGGGTATAATGATGGATTAAATTTTTATATATTATATTTATTATCTTATTATACTTATATAATTATTATATCACATATACATCGTTAATTTCATTTCAATGGTAATATGGTAATGTCCCTCATATGTACGACAGAATACCACCTTGTAAAGCAATGTGATTCATTCATGCTTTGCATGGAAGGTAATAAGGATGGTTTTAATGAAAATGTTTGATATATATGACATAAAAATTATTTTTTTAAGGTGATATATTATTTAAATTTCTTTATTTTAATCTATCAATAAAATTGAAACAACATTCATGCGTACATATGGCCTACCACTCCATGAATGATGTATTTCATTTTATACCTCTAACTTTTATAGATTACTATGAATAATTATACACTGAATATATATTATATTTATTTCATTCTTAAAATTATTTAGATTATGTAAGTATTATCAAAGTAATATGAAAAATATATACACAAAAAATAAAGTAATTATTTCCCAAAATATGGCTTTAACATGGAATTATTAATAAACAGGTAATAAGAAGTCATAACTAAATATTATATGGAATGATATACGTATATATATATGTGTGTGTCTATTTAAAAAATATATAATAAACTTAAATTTATTATACAGAAGGTTTGAACATGTATTAATTATGTTGAGACTTAAGGTAAGGGATTTTTGTCTCAATTTTTCATTTCTGAGACATATGATATGTTATGAACCTATCTTCTATTATGAGGTGTATATACAGCCCCTTTGAAATGTAATATCATGAATTTTTTTACTCTTGTGAAATTATAAGTTTCAATTAATTATATTGTTTTGTGGGTCTTATGATTTAAATTTACCAAAGTGATAAGGGTTTTCTGTAACAGTCTCATCATTTTTTTGGGATTGCTCATGATTATGCTTCCAATGATGAAATATTATGAAATATCTCTCAATAAAAACATTTATTTTAGTCTACTATGTTAATTTCTAGAAAATACATTTTTCCCCTTCACTTTACTCTCTTTATGTACTCAATATTTGAAAATTATGTTTTTTAAAAAAATCATCGTTATTTCACTCTTCATTCGAAAAAAAAATTCTTCCAAAACCATGTTTTCTAAATATGTGTTCAAAAAAAGAATTTATTATTATACCTATTATTTTTTAAAATAAAATTTTACACATTTTTAACTTTTTAAAAAAGTTTTTAAATGGATATTATTTTCATTTTCCAAACAAGACCAGTTTGAATTTTACCTAAAGTGTGAAAGGATTTTTGTTTTAACATGTATATAATGAACCAGAATTCCACCATCATGAGAATTATTTTCTTAAAATATTACTTTATAATTTTAAAATGTGGTTTTTGAATAAAAGTATTTTAAAATGTAATATGTTTAAAAATAATATTTTTAATTTTTAAAGGATATTTTCCTCAAGAAATGTTTTAAATTATCTTTAAATCTTGACTTATAGGTTTCCAAATTTATTTTCAAAGAAAAGGACTTTGAAAATGTTTTAAGTTTTAAAAAGCATTTTTCAAATTTGAAATGATATTTTCCTCAAAAATTGTTACAAGTAATCTTTCAAAATCATTTTCCATATAATATGACATCCATTGATGTAACCTATGATTTACTAGGAAAATGATCTAAGGATACCATTATTATTATTTCTCTAAATGGTTTATGTTTATGATTACAGGATTTTTATGAAACACATTTCTCATCCCTCAGTTATACCATGTTAAAATTATTAAGAATCCCACATTTTTCATTGGTTATTATGTGATGAAATGATAAAATTATATTGAAACTTTTTTCTTTTACACGGTTTATTCTATGATGAAATGTTTATGAAACCCATTTCTTTTCATGGGTTCTGATATGATAAATTTATTATGAATCACATTTATTTTCATGGGTTCTGATATGATAATTGTTTTAGGATATTACGTAACACGTATGTATTATTTTCATTATGTTATGTGTGGAACCTATATCTCCCTCTAATTCATTGGGTAAATACTAGTATCTCGTGAGATAAAGGGGGATGAAATGGGTACTAAACCTAGTTCGGTAAGGGACTTTGTCCAATATGATATTCTTGGGAGTGAACCTTGACTACTATGATTATTTTGGGAGTAAACCTATTACACTATTCCAGTCATGTAAATAATCCTTTAACTATTAAGTAAATTATTTTTATACGCTTATATGTTTGCTAAAAACTATATCTTATGTCAATGTTATGCTCTCATGGTTCATGTTCTTTGATTCCGTTATGATTCATGTGTTTTAATTACCATGATTTATAAAATAACTCAAGTTTATGATCTATGATATATAGGGTATGGTTTTAAAATTTTATTCTCATTTCTCATACCCTTATACTCATAAAATTTTTATATTTATATTGTTTACCCTTTCTGGGCATCTAAGCTCACTCTTTCTTATGTTTACTTTACTTAGGTTATAATGAAAGGTATTATGTATGTTATATCTAATAAGGGTTATAGCTATGAATAACAGTAGGGGGATGATGTAGCTTACTTATAGACTAGTTGTTTATGTGTCCAAGTTTCCAATGGAACTACACCAAAATTATCCTGAGGTGTGTGTTTGTGTATTGTAATTAATATTCACCTAAAAATATTTAATATCTATTTATGAGAATTTTGAGTTGTTATAGTTGGTATTATAGTATAGTTTTAGTTAACCATTGGAAACTTGGATATAAAAACTTTAGTGATAACTCTAAGGATATGTATAAGGATAAGTCTAAGGATGATTTGAATTATTGGAAAATGTTCTAGAATTTTTGTAAAGGTAGATTGAGTGGTTTTCAGGAAACTGCATCCCAATTAGGATACTACATGTGGATGTTGATCTATTATATAGGTACCTAGGGATAATATCTCGAAAAATGTTTTTTTTGAGCTACACTCGATCTTCACCTGGTGCATGACAATGGGACTTACTTTACACCTAGTTTGACACTCTAAGGGGACATTATTTATAAATTCATAAACTCTATATGAACAATCATAAAGAATATAAATAGATAATGATTATGAATAACCTAGGATAACTCTAAGGTATTATAGATTAAAAATAATTGACATTATTTATACATCCTATTAGTGATATTTAATGATTATGTGATTCCCTACTATGATTATTTCTTATTACAATATGTTGTTTGGTATTAGAAAATGGATAGAGACCAAAGAAACCATATTAAAGGTGATTATTGTAGAGACCCGAAGCTTAACATACATGGACATTACATTACTTTTGCGGAATACTTAATAAATAACAAAAACAGACACACAAGGACCGTAATAGTTTAGTGTCTTTGGAAACTCGGAACGTAATCTTCTAATCATGGTGAAATATATTAAACATATCCCATAAATATCTTCCTTTTTTTCTACCTAAAACCTTTCTTTATATCCTAGGGAAAAGAAAACATAAAAGGGTGAGCTCAAATTCTCAGTAAGGGTAAACAAAAGAAATATCAATCACATCATATTCAGAAGAACATAACATTTTGGAAATCTTACCCTACAAAAGAGATCATAATTTCATAACATGGGATAAATCATGGTAGTGAAATGTAATCCCGATAATCATAACATAAAACATGAAACTTTGTGTCATGCACACATAATCATAGAGAATCATTTCTTATTAGTCAAGACTCATGGCCAAGACTATCTTAGTGGACAAAGTCCATTTCTGAACCGAGTTCACTCCTCGTTTCAGTCCTGTTTCATTGAACTGGTTTAACCTGCCGTTCCAGCCATGTCTATCTCATGAGATATAACATCTTTACCCAATCCATTGGAGGTAGATATAGGTCTCACCCATCTCATAATGATACCATTCCTATGTGTGCCACAAAATCATAAATCATACTTCATTGCATAACCCATGTAATAAAAATGGGAATCTTAAACATCGTGACATCATAAAACAATTCATATAAGATAAAGTAATTCATAAAAATAATTCCATCACAACATAGTAAAATCAATGTAACAATAGGGATAGAAACAGAACCCTTTATTATCTTATATGGAAAATAATTTTGATAAAACAGTTGAACTCCATTCTTGAGGAAAATATCCTTTCTACTTCAAAAACATTTTTCCTTTCTTAACATGTCATACAATTTTAAACTAAAAGAAGTTGATTAAAAATAAACTTGAAAACTTGTAAAGGAAGCTTCTTGGAAATAATGTTTTAAAAATCCATTCATTTCGTATAAGTTAAAAAAAACATTCTTCTCGTACTTTTGTCGGAAAGTCAAAAAGTACCTCGTACGAAAAACGACAAAAGATTCCTTTCATATCTTTTAATAAAATCTCATCGAAGGGTAAAATTGGATCTAAACAATTTTAGGTGGATGGAAATAATATTAAATATTGAAGAAACATGGATGTGGATGATAATATACAGCCCTGCAAATACCAAAGTATAAACAATCTCGGATAAAATGAGATTGTGATATTTTCCCTTACCTTAGGTCTGATTTGCTTTGTAAGTGTCCGAACCTCCTGTATAATGATTTAAATAATGTGATTTACTTATTAAAGAATCATAATCATTGTTATTATATTATATATGGTTCACTTATGACTTTATATTACCCATTCTTTTGTAAATTCCATGTTAAAGAGCGTTTTGGGTAAAATCGTTTCATTTGTCGTCCGTGTTTTGACTTGTAATTATTCATATGATTACTTAGATCATGATTACTTAATTCCAGAATATAAAACATGATTTATATATAATATATATTTATAATATACATATATATAATAGATTAGTAAATGGAAAGAAATACACCGTTCATGGAGACGGTAGGCAGTACGTACGCATGAACGCTGTTTTCATTTCCTTATTGAGTTGAATGGAATTAAGTAGATGACATACATATATATACACATAAATCCAGTATCATTATTATGTCATATATTTCATGATTACTTATTATATATACTTTATAATTATTCATGAATGGTTAACGTGGAGGATGAATCTCATCGCGTCGTGGAGACGGTAGTCTGTACGTACGCACGAGCGATGATATCATTCTCATGATCGTGGAATTGTATTGTAGTGTATGTATACTATTTAAGAATAAATATCACTTTAAAATAATCATATATATTTATTATTTATACCATTATACCCATCCAAGTAAGGTGGTTGTGGAAAATAGATTACATCACGGTGTGGAGACGGTATTCCGTACGTACGCACGCGCCGTGATTTCATTTTCCGTAGGATGGATAGATGGTGAAATAAGGTTGTTTCATACTTATAATAACATATAAGTATATTATTGATACTTATGTTATTACTTCATAATGAAACAACTACATAAGAATAATTGGAAGAAGAAATAAAGATGAAGGAATCGGTAATGGACATTACCTCTTCTTTGAAGCGCTTCTTTGAGATCTCCTCTTAGGGCACTAAAATTAGACTTTGAAGAAGACCAGGACCTCTAGGATGTTTCTATGGAAGTGGAGAGAAGATATTTTCAGGGGTTGGACGAGCTTGAAGGCTCAATGTGGTATGAGGAAGAGAGGGAGGAAGTTCCCTTTTATAAGGGAGGAGAGGGGCACCTTTGGAATAACTAAAAATATTATTTTATTATAAAGTCAAATTCGGTTTTTAATAGCTCCAAATTGATATATTTAGAAGCTAAGGTGGGTATTTGTCGCAATCCTCTCATACAATAGAATTTAGACAAGTTTAGGTATCAATTTTAACCATATCATTTAGATTTAACTTTAAGTTAGATAATTTAACTTTTACCGTGTCTTCGTATTTTCTAACACTATAAGGTTAATAAACTTACTATATCAAGCCAAACAAACCCCAATTTGTTTATTATTAATATATATATCCTTATCTAAGTCATTTGGCCTAACCTTATATTTTTATAAATAAAATAACAATTAATAATATAGTATTTGTTTTAAAAACTATTTTATGTCAATTTTGACACTATTTGGTAATTGATTTTTTTGAAAATTATAACAGAATTATTAGTTAGATAAAATTTATTTAAATCAATACTAACATGTCATATTAACATATAAAATTATTTTAATTCATAAAAATTCTCAAATTACATTTATTTGGGTATTTATAACATCAATTATGTCAATATTTCATTAATAAGATAATTACTGCATCATCATTGTTTCATAAATAAATTAAATAATTTTAAGTCTAAAAATTACAAATGAAATACCATTATCTAGAAAATATTTTTATCTTTCTAATGAATACTTATAGTCGAATTTATCTTATGTATAACCCCATATTAAAAATTCTTTAGTTATTAAACTTTGATTTTAACTATTTTAACCCTTCTTTAAATAAATTAATAATAATTGTCCTAATCTAATCCAAGTGGGCCTAAATGGTCATATTTTATTCATAAGGTCGTTTTTGGTCGAATTACACTTATCCAATAGAATTAGGACATGTGTTAGGGTAATAATAATATCATTTTTACCCTTAATTACCATATTTACTTTTAACCGTGGTAAAAAAAAGTAAAAAGTTACTATTTGCCAAAAATTATTTTCATCACATTGAACCACATTTTAGTCCTTGATATTAACCGTGTCTCTCGGATTTTCGAAATTCCACTCACAGAAGTGGTAAAATTAAGTTTTATGAAAAATTCAGTTTTTTTTAACTACCACTTAGTGGTTTCACTATTTATCAAAAAAGGAAAGTTTCCAGAAAAATACCAAAAATTAGGCCTAAGCTATATTTGATATTATGAATTCAAAAATGATGTCTATTTTATCAAATTCAAAACATATCAGTTACATTAACTAATTTAAAAATTAATTCTCATCGTCAATACAAATAGCGTGTTTTTAAGAGATAATAACTATCAAAAGATTGACACTTGTTTGTAACTGGTTTAAATGTGAAATTACATTCAATGACCAACATTGTATTAAATTGTAAAAATATATTATAAATATACCTTAAAACCACTCAAATTAATAATTTATCACTATTAATTATTTGGATTAAAAAAGTTGTTTTTAATTAAAATTTAGTAATTTTCACTATTCATCAGAATATGAAAGTTATCCGAAAAGTACCAAAATTTCACCCTAAGCTAATTTTGATATTTAGAATCCAAAAATAAAGTCCGTTTTGAAAGATAAAATTTATAAAATTTCAAAAAGTGGGTATTACTATTCATAACGGCTAGTTCATAATAATATTATAATAATATCTCGTTTAGTGAAACTCGGTATTGCGTACTACACACGCTGTCGTGGAAGGTCGCAATTGCGTGTAATTCAAGCCAAGTCAGGGATGTGTGTAGTGCAAGCTCCTTTTGGTGTAGTGTACAAAAAAAGACATTAATTAAAAAGAATATTTTTCATAAAATCTCGGGGTGTTACATTCTACCCCCCTTAAAATGAATTTCGCCCTCGAAATTCGTCGGGGTTATAAATGGTTTACTACTCGAAAGTTTGTTTAATAGAAACCCACATAGTAAAAAGTAATACCAATACTTGGCTTTAAAAACTAAATTTTGAAATGTAACGGTTACCCAAATTAACTCATCACTGGGTTTCCATGTAGGAGAACATAGATGAAAATATGGATATGGAAGAAAAATCTAACCATCAAGTTCTGATGGAGAGTGGTAGAGAACATGGCTATGAAAAAATCATCAATCACAAAGCCATAAATTTGTGACGATCTAAGGTACCATCTGATTCATCGGCTATAAGAGCACTAGGACAACATTTTTGGTTTTCAAGATCATTTCCCTTAAATTGGAATTAGAAGAAATACTTTCGTGATTTTGGTACACTCTCACCGTTGGTTGTTCTTTGGACAATTTCCACTTCATATCTTAAATAAATGAAGTTGAATTTGTCATTCGTGAAGTTTTAGCAGATCATGTGATAGAATGATGGGTCATTCCATCTGTTTCAAACAAAAGGTTAGAAAAGTTATCAAAAAATACATAAGTCCATCTATAGTGAGATTAATCATATATGGTTCCTAAAATGGACTTATAATTCATATATCATACTGATTAATATAATAAAACTAGTTTCTACTAATCAGGGACTTCCTGTAGGCCAGTGGTAGGCGATAAAGGCCAGTCACACTTCGGTTGTGGGTTCGATTCCCACAGCCTTGTCTGACGCGATGGGTTGTCGCTCGTCCTGTAGGTTGTCCTTTTTCTAAAGCTATATTACTATAACATCCCATCAATAATATCGAAAAAAAGGTTATATCTTTAAACAATACTAACTTATGTCCAACATAATCCATTCCAATCTTTAGGCTTATCTAAAATACTTCGGTCCAAGCTCATAGTATAAAGAAAACGATTACTTGAAATGTCATCAACCAAGCATGTGAATACCATCATTTATCCCCCATATATCTTGTTGGTCACATTCCAATCCTGTGAATACCTTAATCATGTATTCTCTTGAAAAATTAATACCCATTAAACCTTAGTGAAAACATGAATGCTGTCAAAAGTTAACTCTTTTCACATACCAAAACCTCAAACCATGATATAACTATTTCCTTATATCAGTCATGAGCTCATGAATACTGTCAAACATTTTATTTTCTCCTTATCCCTTCATTATGCGCATATCATCTTTTTTACAAGAATATCTCAATCACTTTCCATGGTTACCGGTACCATAAAATTATTGAAAACCACAATATACCAATACATAAATATTCTAATATTCCACGATACTATATACAACATTATTTTGGAATCCCATTACATAAACACTTAATCATTCCACCACATCGTTTTCATATTCAACATCGCCAATAGTGATCGCATGTGACTTCCCTTTGTCCTTTGACTTAAGTGGTTTCTCATGTCGATCATCACTAACCCTTGGATTAGGGCATTTATTAGCATAATGCCTCATTTCCTTGCACTTGAAGCATTGTAGTGTTGGTGGTGCATTATCTGCAGTCTTTTCTTTATTCACATCATTAGAAACCGTTTTTCCATTACTTCGACACTCAGCTGCTCGATGACCTTCTTTTCCACACTTAAAGCATTTTCTAGTCCCTTTAATACAATCTCCACCATGCTTCTTTCCACACTTTGAGCCTAAGGAAACATTCATCTTCTTTTCACCATTATTCTGAGATTTCTCCTTGAACTCCATCTTTCGATTCTTGTAAAAACTATGAGATGGATAAGTAACACCAACATCCATTTCTACCTTGATAGCACAACGCACAATTTCTTCATAGCTACTGAAGTCTCTTATAGCCAATGCCCTTCAAAGATTTGGTTTTAATCCACTGAATAATTGATCAACTTTACTTTCAGTTTGGATGATAAATCCAGATGCATACCTTGCAAGCCTTGTAAAATTCGCTTCGTATACACCAACAGATTCATCATCCTTTTGCTTTAGTTCAAGAAACTCATTCTCCATCTTTGTTCGAAGAATACGAGGGAAGTACTTATTGAAAAATAAGTTTTTGAACCCGTCCCATTCCATGGACTCAATTTCATCTCTTGTCCTCGTATTCTTGATAAGATTCCACCATTTATCAGCTTCACCTTCCAAAGGATATACTACTAAGATGACTTTTTCATGTTCAGAACATTGAAGAACTGAAAATATCTTTTCAGTGGTACTGATCCATTGTTCAGCAACAAGTGGATCAGAAGACCCACTAAAAGAAGGTGGGTGTTGCCTCATGAAGGACTCAATAGAATATTGTTCCCTTCTCTGCTCATTTGGAAGTCCAGAATGATTCATAGCTTTGGAAGTATAGCAATAAGATTTTGCACTCCATCTCCCATAACATTTGTTTGTATAGGAGGACAATCATTGCATTGTCCATTTCATTGATCAACACGGTTCCTTCGGGTTCCAGCCATCGTCAAAACCCCAAAAAGAATAGTGTGAGAGGCAAAAATCATGCTAGGGAAAACAACATAATAAAAGGGAGTACCTTCAATATATAACATCTTAGGTTTAATTCTAAGATCGTTAGCGCAATTCCAGAACTATAACCTATACTTATACTTAACCTTAGGGACATCCCTAGACATACCTTAGAAATATCTATAGGGATCTCACTAAATTTCTTGCATCCTAGTTTCCAAGGGTTGACTAAACCTTTCCTCTGATACCAACTGTAGAGACCCGAAGCTTAACGTACATGGACATTACATTACTTTTGTGGAATACTTAATACATAACACAAATAGACACACAAGGACCGTAATAGTTTAGTGTCTTTTGAAACTCGGAACGTAATCTTCTAATCGTGGTGAAAGATATTCAACATCTCCCATAAAGATATTCATTTTTTTTCTACCTAAAACCTTTCTTTATATCCTAGGGAAAAGAAAACATAAAAGGGTGAGCTCAAATGATCATTAAGGGTAAACAAAAGAAATATAAATCACATCATATTCATAAGAACATAACATTTTGGAAATCTTACCCTGCAAAAGATATCATAATTTCATAACATGGGATAAATCATGGTAGTGAAATGTAATCCCAATAATCATAACATAAAACATGAAACTTTGTGTCATGCACACATAATCATAGAGAATCATTTCTTATTAGTCAAGACTCATGGCCAAGACTATCTTAGTGGACAAAGTCCATTTCTGAACCGAGTTCACTCCTCGTTTCAGTCCTATTTCACTGAACCGGTTTAACCTGCCATTCCAGCCATGTCTATCTCATGAGATATAAAATATTTACCCAATGAATTGGAGAGAAATATAGGTCCCACACATCTCATAATGATACCATTCTTATG
Organism: Viscum album; assembly: GCA_963277665.1. NCBI lineage: Eukaryota > Viridiplantae > Streptophyta > Magnoliopsida > Santalales > Viscaceae > Viscum > Viscum album. Next base: position 1,516,624,902 of record OY728127.1, on the reverse strand, counting down.
TGTGCCACAAAATCATAAATCATACATCATTGCATAACCCATGTAATAAAAATGGGAATCTTAAACATCGTGACATCATAAAACAATTTATATAAGATAAAGGAATTCATAAAAATAATTCCATCACAACATAGTAAAATCAATTTAATAATAGGGATAGAAACAGAACCCTTTATTATCTTAGATGGAAAATAATTTTGATAAAACACTTGAACTCCATTCTTGAAGAAAATATCTTTTCTACTTCAAAATTTTTTTTCCTTTCTTAACATGTCATACAATTTTAAACTAAAATAAGTTGATTAAAAATAAACTTGAAAACTTGTAAAGGAAGCTTCTTGGAAATAATGTTTTAAAAATCCATTCATTCCGTATAAGTTAAAAAAAACATTCTTCTCGTACTTTTTTCGGAAAGTCAAAAAGTACCTCGTACGAAAAACGACAAAATATTCATTTCATATCTTTTACTAAAATCTCACTGAAGGGTAAAATTGGATCTAAAAAATTGTAGGTGGATGGAAATAATATTACATATTGAAGAAACATGTATGTGGATGATAAAATACACCCCCCTTAAATACCAAAGTATATACAATCTCGGATAAAATGAGATTGTGATATTTTCCCTTACCTTAGGTCTGATTTGCTTCGTAAGTGTCTGAACCTCCTGTATAATGATTTAAATAATGTCATTGAATTATTCCAGAATCATACTCATTGTTATGATATTATATATGGTTCACTTATGACTTTATATTACCCGTTCTTTTGTAAATTCCATGTTAAAGAGCATTTTGGGTAAAATCATTTCATTTTTCGTCCGTGTTTTGACTTGTAATTATTCATATGATTACATAGATCATGATTACTTAATTCTAGAATATAAAACATTATTTATATATAATATATATTCAGAATATATATATATATAATAGATCAGTAAATGGAAATAAATACACCGTTCATGGAGACGGTAGGTCGTACGTACGCATGAACGCTGTTTTCGTTTCCTTATTGAGTTGAATGGAATTAAGTAGATGACATACATATATATATAAATAAATCCAGTATCATTATTATGTCATATATTTCATTATTACTTATTATATATACTTTATAATTATTCATGAATGGTTAACGTGGATAATGAATCTCATCGCGTCATGGAGATGGTAGTCCGTACGTACGCATGAGCGATGATATCGTTCTCATGATCGTGGAATTGTATTGGAGTGTATGTATACTATTTCAGAATAAATATCACTTTACAATAATCATATATAGTTATTATTTACATCATTATACCCATCCAAGTAAGGTGTTGGTGGAAAATAGATTACACCACGGCGTGGAGACGGTATTCCGTACGTACGCACGCGTGGTGATTTCATTTTCCGTTGGATGGATAGATGGTGAAATAGGGTTGTTTCATACTTATAATAACATATCATTATATTATTAATACAGATTTTATTACTTCATAATGAAACAACTACAGAAGAAGAAGTGGAAAAAGAAATAAAGATGAAAGAATCGGTAACGGACATTACCTCTTCTTTGAAGCGGTTCTTTGAGATCTCCTCTTAGGGCACTAAAATTGGTCTTCGAAGAAGACCAGGACCTCTAGGATGTTTCTAGGGAAGAGGATAGAGAATATTTGAAGGGTTTGGCCGAGATTGAAGGCTCAAAGTGGTGTGAGAAAGATAGGGAGGAAGTTCCCTTTTATAAGGGAGGAGAGGGGCACCTTTGGAATAACTAAAAATATTATTTTATTATAAAGTAAAATTTGTTTTCTAATAGATCCAAATTGATATATTTCGAAGCTAAGGTGGGGATGGGTCGAAATACTCTCATCCAATATAATTTAGACAAGTTTAGGTATCAATTTTAACCTTATCATTTAGATTTAACTTTAAGTTAGATAATTTAACTTTTACCGTGTCTTCTTATTTTCTTACACTATAAGGTTAATAAACTTACTATATCAAGCCAAACGAACCCCAAGTTGTTTATTATTAATATATATAACCTTATCTAAGTCATTTGGCCGAACCTTATATTTTTGGGAATAAAATAACAATTAATAATATAGTATTTTTTTTAAAAACTATTTTATGTCAATTTTGACACTATTTGGTAATTGATTTTTGTGAAAATCATAAAAAAATTATTAGTTCGAAAAAATTTAATTAAATCAATAATAACATGTCATATTAACATATAAAATTATTGTAATTCATAAAAAGTCTCAAATTACATTTATTTGGGTATTTATAACATCAATTATGTCAATATTTCATTAATAAGATAATTACTGCATCATCATTGTATCATAAATAAATTAAATTATATTAAGTCTAAAAATTAAAAATAAAATACCATTATGTTGGAAATATTTTTATATTTCTAATGAATACTTATAGTCGAAATTATCTTATGTATAACCCTGTATTAAAAATTCTTTAGTTATTAAACTTTGATTTTAACTATTTTAACCCCTCTTTAAATAAATTAATAATAAATGTCCAAATCTAATCCAAGTGGGCCTAAATGGTCATATTTTATTCCTATGGTTTTTTTTGGTATAATTACACTTATCCAATAGAATTAGGAAATATGTTAGGGTAATAATAATATCATTTTTACCCTTAATTACCCTATTTACTTTTAACCGTGGTAAAAAATTAAAAAGTTACTATTCACCAAAAATTATTTTCATCTCATTGAACCACATTTTAGTCCTTGATATTAACCGTGTCTCTCGTATTTTAGAAATTCCACTCACAGAAGTGGTAAAATTATGTTTTATGAAAAATTCAGTTTTTTTTAACTACGACTTAGTGGTTTCACTATTCATCAAAAAAATGAAAGTTTCCAGAAAAATACAAAAAAATAGGCCTAAGATATATTTGATATTATTAATTCAAAAATTATGTCTACTTTATAAAATTCAAAACATATTAGTTACATTAACTAAATTAAAAATTAATTCCCGTCGTCAAAACAAATAGCGTGTTTTTAAGAGATAATAACTATCAAAAGATTGACACTTGTGTATAACTGGTTTAAATGTGAAATTACATCCAATGACCAACATTGTATTAAATTATAAAAATATATTCTAAATATAATTTAAAACAACTCATATTAATAATTTATCACTATTAATTATTTCTATTAAAAAAGTTTTTAATTAAAATTTAGTAATTTTCACTATTCATCAGAATATGAAAGTTATCCGAAAAGTACCAAAATTTCACCCTAAGCTAATTTCGATATTCCGAATCCAAAAATGAAGTCCGTTTTGAAAGATAAAATTTATAAAATTTTAAAAAGTGGGTATTAGTATTCATAACGGCTAGTTCATAATAATATTATAATAATATCTCGTTTAGTGAAACTCGGTATTGCGTACTACACATGCTATCGTGGAAGGTCGCAATTGCGTGTAATGAAAGCCAAGTCAGGGATGTGTGTAGTGCAAGCTCCTTTTGGTGTAGTGTATAACAGAAGATATTAATTAAAAAGAATACTTTTCATAAAATCTCGGGGTGTTACAAGTATGATGAAAATGCAAATATTTTTCTCCTGAGTAGCCAAATGTTATAGGATATGGCATTAAAAATATATATTCTATGATCACCCAAATTTCTCAATCTATGAAACATGATAAACATACAAGTGTTAAAAAGATATAACAATATTCTATTAAGTCCTTCACTGGGAAACATCCACCTTATTTCAATGGTTCTACTGATCCACTAGTTTCTGAACAATGGATTAGTACAACGAAAAATATATTTTCCATTCTCTAGTGTTCATAACATGAATAGGTAATTTTTCTTATCTATCATTTTTAAGGTTAATATGATCAATGTTGGACTATCAATAAGAATACAATGGAACATGGTGAAATTGGCTCCATAGAGTGAGATGATTTTAAGAGATTATTTATCAATAATTAGATCCATCATATCCTTCATAAAAAAAATAGATAAGGAATTAATTGATCTAAACAATAAGGATGATTAATCTATTGGTTCCTATGAGGTAAATTTTACAAGTCATGTGAGGTATGATTATGGCAATATAATCCAACCTAAAATTAAGTTTCATCAATTCTTTACTGGATTAAAACCACGTTTCTAAAGGGAATTAGACATAAGAGACTTTATTAGATATGAATAAATCATTTAATATTCTCTCAAGGTGAAAATGGATATCAGATTTTCCCATTAATCTTGTGGTTTTGATAATAAAAGGAAGATTGAGTTCAAATGAAACTTGAAAAATCAAAAAGAGAATAAGTTTATCATTCCTTTATTCTCTATGTGTGGAAGGAAGCACATGATAAATTATCTTAATTGGACTAGTAAATGTCTTAAGTGTGTAGAGGAAGGTTTTTATGAAATTTATTACCAATGTGATGAGAATAAGATAGCTAATGACGTGAATAGAGAGAAGGATTCCTAGAATACACCACCTACACTAAAGTGTTTCAAATTAATGGAGTACAGATACTATAGTAACCAGTGACCAAATATGATAGTTAATGATGATGATCAACATTAGAAACCTATTAATAAAAAAGATAAAGGGAAATATCATGTGATCACTATTTTTGACGAGGGGTCAGATAATGACATGGTGAAAGGTACACGTACCATCTACTTGAGAACTTCTACTATTTTATTTGACTTAGGATCTACCCATTATTTAATATCTGAAGAATTTTCTATGATTATATCGATGCCACCCAAAATTTTAGAAGTATAATTAGTATTGTTACCCCCTAATGTTACTATGATCACATATCAAGTATATTATTCCTCTCCAATTGATGTTTTTGGGAATTTGATTCATAAATTTTTTTCATTCTTCCACTAGATGAATTTTGTGTTATTTCAGGCATGGATTGGATTTCTCGACATAAATCCCACATCAATTTTAAAGTAAGGGAGGTAAAATTTTATGTTCCAAACCAACATATGACCATCTATCAATGTGAAAATAATTGTGAACTTTTTATGGAGATCACATATATTATATGGGTCTTGATTCTCATTAATAAGGGGTGTTTATCTCAGTTGGTTGGGTAAATACTTGATATTAATGATATCCCTATTGTGTGGATAAATTTTGATGTGTTTATAGAAGTGTTTATTATCCTTATACCAAAACTTGATGTTGTGTTCTCAATAAAACTCATGCCTTGTGCCCCACCTCTTTCTAAGACTCCTTATAGGATGGACCTATTTGAGTTGCAGGAATTGAAGAAGCAATTCCAGGAGAACATTGACAAGGGATTCATTCGGTCAAGTGTGACACCTTGGGGTGCACCTATTCCTTTTGTTTAAAAGAAATATAGTTCACTGTGACTCTACATTGAATATTAGTATTTGAACAGAATCACAATCAAGAATAATTATCCTATACCTCATATTTATAACCTATTTTATCAACTGCACGGAGATTAATAATTTTCTATGATTGACCTTCATTCTGGATATCTTCAATTAAGTTTCAATAATCATAATATACCCAAGAAAAAATTCCATTAAAGTTATGGACACTATGAATATATAGTGATTCCATTCAATCTTTTTAATCCCCCCTCTATCTTCATGGTTTTTATGAAAAGTGTCTTTAGAGATTACCTTGATAAATTTGTGGTAGTCTTTAAGAATTATATTATTATTTATTAAAATATAAATTAGGATCATGAATATCACCTGATAATTGTATTAAGGATACTAATGAAGGATAAACTGTATTAAAATTGTAGAAAATGTGAATTTTGGCTAAAAATGTTTCATTTTTGGGTCATATAATCTTAAGAAAGGGTATATATGTAGATCAATCAATGAAATAGGCTATTTAATATTGTCTCAAACTAACCACGGTGATTAAGATCTATATTTTTATTGGATTAGACAGATATTATCACTATTTTGTAGATATTTTCTCTTTTCTATCTAATCCACTTAATAAGTTAACTTAGAAGGGAGCCACATTTCTCTAGTCAGATGAATGTGAAGAAACATTTCAAGGAATTTAAGAGAATATTAGTCTCCACACATATACATACATTAACCTATAGTGGTGAAGTGTTTCTAATATATAGTGATGGTTCCAATAAGGTATTAGGGTGTGTTATTATGTAGAATAGAATGGTTATAGCTCATTCCTTAAAAAAATTAATGTTCTGTGAGAAAAATTACCCAATCGATGTTTAAGATTTAATTGTGGTAATTTTTTCATTAAAGATATGTAATAATTATCTATATAGAGAAAAGTGTGATATATATATTGATCATAAAATATTGAATTATATATTCACATAGAAGGATTTTAATATATTCCAGGGAATTTTTTTAGATATGATTAAATATTATAACTTATCAACACATTACCACCGTGAGAAAGTGAACAAGGTGGTCAATTATTTGAGGAGAAGGTATCATGCTATCTTATCCATGATGAGGATCACAAAAGATCTAATATTTATAGATTTAAAAAATATGGATTAGGAAATCATGAATAATGGTGATAAATCTTATCTTTCTCAATTTAATGTCAAGCAATCTATCCAATGTAAAATTAATGAGGCATAGAAGGAAGATATATAGCTACAAAATAAAGTTATAAATGTTCCTAAGTTTTACCTTGATCATGATGGATTGATAAATTTCAAGATCCAGGTATGTGTTACATCTATACCATATTTTAAGGAGTTATTAGAGGAATACCAAGGTTCTTCATTATCTATTCATCCTAGAAGTATGAAGATATATAAAGATTTGAAAGAGTATTTCTAGTGGGATGGAATGAATAGGGATATCAAAATATTGCATATTAGTACTTATTATGTAAGAAATTTAAGGATAAGAGGTAAAAGTATAATATTATTTTATATCCATTAACTATACCATAATGGAAATGGGAAAACATAACCATGGATTTTGTCTTTAGACTCCCCAAAATGTATAAAGGGCATAGTGTTATATGGGTTGTAGTCGACCTCCTTAAAAAGTCAACACACTTCACACTGTTAGAGAATATTTCTCTATAGATCATCTTTTTATGATATACTTTATGAAAGTGGTAATTTTATATAGGGTATCATATTTAATTGTTTTTAATCGAGATCTAAGGTTTACCTTAATGTTCTGGAGAATAATTCTACAAGCTTTTGATATAAAGTCAATTTTCAATACAATATGTCATCCCTAAATATTTGATCAGTCCATGAAAACATTTAAACCTTAGAGGATATGTTGAGACATTTTTCTATGGATTTTAAATGATGTTGGAATCAACACCATCCTCTAGTTGAGTTTTCATGCAATAATAGCTTTCACTTGATCATTCAGATGTCTCCTTATGAATCCCTCTAGGGAAAGAAATGTAGATCTATAACATGATGTAATAAAGTTAGAGAAAGAAATATATTGGGACTTAAAATATATGAAACTTTTTTTGGGAGGATAGAATGATTCAGCTACACTTAAGGTCAACACAAAGTTGACATAAAAGTTATGATGATAATCGTCTACATGATCTGAAATTTGATGTTAGTTATAAGGTGTTTATAAGAATTTATATATGAAAAAATTTAATGAGATTTGTAACGAAGATAAAACTATACCCTAAGTATATAGGTCCCTTTGAAATTATTTATTGTATCAGGATGGTATCCTATCGGTTGGCACTTCCACTAAAACTCTCTCAGATTCATGATGTGTTCCATGTATCTCTCATAAGGAAGTAAAAAACTAATACTTAAAACATACTAAAATCATATTTCATACCACTAGATTAAGATTAATCTTATTATTAACAAGATTTTGATATTATAGTTCATAAAGAGAAAGGTATATGAAGCAATACCACTCACGTTTTCAAAATTTTGTGGAAAAATCACTAGTTTGTGGAAGCTATGTTAGAGCTTGAGGATATGATGTAGCAGAACTATCCTTATCTATTTGTATCACAGTGATGTAATTTAAAGGGTAAAATTCATTTTAAGGCAGGTACATTTTAATACCCCAAGATTTTATGATTTTTTTTCTCAATAAACAAAATTTCTTGTATGACCTGTGTTATTTGCATTACAGAGTTTTAACGAACCATAAAAACTACTAATATTATTATTTATTAAATATTGTTATTACCTAGAAGTTAAACTTTAATAAATGATTATATATGACCAAATTCTAAATATTAAGTGTAAATTTTATATATAAATAAAACAAATTGATAAAAAATACTTAATTTTTAGTAAAGTCTTTATATTTTTTGAAAATATTATTTTCCCAATTTTTTTTATTTTTATGAAGAATAATAAAATTAATTTTTGAAACTTACAAAAAAATAATTTGATAAACTAAATTTAATTTTTTAAATAATATTTTCTAAATTATCTTCGGTTGAATTTTGGTTATTTTTTGAAAATATTAATTTTCTGATAAATAGCGAAAAATACTTGTTTTTAGTTAAAACCCCCTTTTGTTTTAAATACTTTTTATGGTTTAATTTTTTCTGAAAATGGTTTTTAAAGTAAAATTGGTAAATTTATATTACAATTAATATAATTTAGGTCATTTTAATCATTTTTATATTAAATATTGATATAAAAACTTCTTTATCTTCTGAACATTTTCTCTTAGGAAAACTATTTTCTCATCGTGACTGCAGGTAAAGTATTATGTTAAAATTTTCCAATTTTGTGAATGGAATTTAGAAAAACATAGTAAATATTTCTAATAATAATAATTTATATTATCTAATAAGGTCAAATTAATTTTTTACCAAAATTAATAGTAAAAAATGTTTATTAGAGTTAAGGAAAAAATGGGTTTACTGGGGGTTAACCTAAAAATATATGAGAAAAAATTACCCAAAATTGTCCAAGACTCATTTTATGTTCATATTTAGACCTTATCATGTATAATTACATATAATAGTCCATTTTTAATCCTTTTTTTCATCAAAAAATGTGGGTACACCTTTTTCTTTCGAAACATTACAAGTGTGCCACTCACCTCACTTTTTATAGGTCACCTCTTCTGTTCTCTTATTAACACTTAAAGCCCCATTTTTTCTAATACTTACCCAAATATATTTATTAATTACATAATATCATCCTTAAAATTTATTATTTGTGATAAATCTAACCTAGTAAGGATTTTTGTGCAAACCTACGGAGGTTACAATAAGCAGATGTAATGCTCTTCAATGACTGTTTTTATTTTATTTCTTCCTCCACCTCTTTAAAATAGTATTATATTTTTATGATATAATAACACAAATATATCCCATATATTAATATTTTATTATGATAATTTAATAACCTATACCCATCTCCTCTTCTATTAAATGGGATACAAAATCATTATTCGTGTGTATGGTGGACTACCGCCTCACGAACCAATATTATGTGTTTTCCATAACCACCTACCACCACTAGGTATAATGATGGAATAAGTGTTTATATATGATATTTATGATATTATTATACTTATGGAATTATTATATCACATATGACTCCATAATTTTCTTTTTTTTTGGAATACGATAATGTCGCTCATTTGTATAGTGGACTACCGCCTTGAGAAGCGATGTTATCATTCATGATTTACATGGAAGGTAATAATGATTAATTAAATGAAAATAATTTATATATTTGATATAAAAATTATTTTATAATTTTAATATATTTTTTACTTTTTTTTAATCTATTGAGAAAATGGAAGCAGCGTTCATAGGTATGTACGACATGCCATCTCCATGAACAATGTATTTCATTTTCTATATAAAACTTTTATTTATTAATATAAATATATATTTACTGAATATATATTATATTTATATCATTTTTAATATTTTTGAGATGATGTAACCATTATAAATGTAATAGGTCCAAAAAATAACAAATAAAAACATACATTTAAAAATATTATAGTCATTTCTTGAAATGTGACTTTAACATGGTTTTGTTAATAAATGTGTAATAAAATTTAATAAGTAAATAATATATGGTATTATATATATATATATATATATATTGTTATTTAATTTATTTATAATAAACATATATTTATTATACAGGATGTTTGAATAGTTATGAAGGAATTCAAGACTTAAGGTAAGGGGGTTTTTCCTTAATTGAGACATATGTTGTGTTATGAACCTATCTTACTTTATGATATATATATATAGACCCTTTGAAATGTAATATCATGAATTTATATATTATCATGATATTATATATATTATTTAACTTTATTATTTCATGGGTCTTATGATTCAATGTTACCAAAGTGTTCAGGGTTTTATGCTACAATCTATTATGATTTGTCTCTCAAGATACTAATGTATTTTCTTATAATATGGTTATTTATAGTGAAAATATAGTTTCTATTAATTTTCCTCTATTTATATACTAAAGGTTTCAAAATAATTTTTTAAATAAAAATTTTACTTATTTTACTCCTCTATTGAAAACTCTTCTTCTTCTAAAACCATGTTTTAAAAAAAATAAATTTTTTTAATATTCTCCAAATGATTTATTAAAGACATTTTTACCCATGTTTTAATTTTTTAAAAATGTTTTAGTAATAACCAGATTCTTTCATGAGGTAGATATCCCGTAATTTCTATTAATTTTTCACTTTAAATGTTTAAATATGGATTAATATGAATTCCCTTTGGTGTCATGGAGGTGTCGAGGGTGTTTGGGGCTGGTTTGGATCCCCAAACCCAACTTTTGGGGTGAAAATGTATGGTACAAGGTTAGTGTAAACTAATTGGGGAAAGTAGTGTGGTTTAAAAAACCATGTGATATGTGGAAAAAGAGAAGGGGGAGCCCACACAGTTTAGACAAACCATGTGGTTTGGGAAGCATGGCAGTGCAGCCATGTCTGCATTTTTAACAGAGGATTTTTTCATGGTTTCCACACAGTAAGACAAACCATGTGAGGAAACCATGTGGGGTGTCCCTCCCTATATAAAATCATTCATGATTGGTGTATTATTTTTTAAACTATGTGTCCAAACTGTACGATTCCCAATTTTGAGTGAAATTCCAATCTTACCCTTAATTAATCTATTAAAATCTAATTTAATTTCATTCTTCTCCTACATAGAAATAACCACCTTTGAGAGACCCTCTTGATTCCTAAAGTAGGAATTGAGGTATCCTCTCTATTTGATCTATTATTCAAACATCACTCATCTTGTTCGATATAAATAGGTGAGTTCTTTATTCATTTTTAGTTGGTCCTCCTTTGATTTGGTATTGGCTATGCTTTCCAGGTGAAAACTAATTTTCCTTATTATTAGGTTCTTCATAAATTCTTCAATTTTCTCCTGATATGAGTCGAATTAGAAGTTTATATTGGATGAGATATCAACTAAGAACCTATGTAAAGTGGTCTCTTTCCTTTTGTTAAAAGTCTAAGTATTTATATATGCCTTTGTGATACGTTCCAAATTCTTGGGTGATGACTTGAAATGATTTTATTCATTGAGTTGAAAGGCATAGCCTATGTAATAAATGAGTTCCATTCAAAAATGTTAAATTGTTAAGAACCCTAAATTGATCCACCCCTTGGAGATATTTGTGTATTCAAATGGACCATTTTGATTTAATATGGAGTTGGACCCCTTTGATGTGTGCCCCTTTACCCCATGTCATGGGATTTTAAAACTGAATTTTCAATTATAATCGAAATGAGTTATAATTGGTATGGTGATATGATATGTATTTTAATTGTGATATCAATTGTAATTGGAATCTATTAATAAGAGGGGATCAATTCCATACCACTATACACATGACCTATTTTTGTTATTTAAGCATGAAATTCTTGTTATAATGAAATGACCATGTGAGTAGAAATAAAGGGCAAACCTTTTAAGCATGTATAATGCCTTAAGTCACCATTTTAGGTGAGATTGAAATGAATTATTCTTGGTGTTGACCTTTATATGTTTACATGAAATTGATTAAATGGTATTGAATGATATTTAATGCTTATATGTCTTGGGTGACGTATAAATTCAAATATGAACACCATGGATGGACTCATTTTGATTTTACCATGATTATTCCTAAGTGACACTTGGATTATTTATATAGACTTCCAAGGATGGACTCATAGGGGATGTATATTATATTCTGAGTGATACTTGTATTACATATGGATTTTAAAGGATCAAATCAAAGGAAATTTTTTCATATACACCCTGGGTGATACTTGGGATCCCTTAGTGGACTGCCAAGGATAAACTTGAGTGGAAGTGATGTTATACCACACCTAGAGAGATACCTAGGTTCTTGAAGATCACCATAGATGGGCTCATAGGTTATTGGTTTATATTATACCTAGATTGATACCTAGATTCCAAATTAGTAATTACATGGGTGGGCTCAGGTTCATAAATGAATAATAAAATAATTGAGTTGCATAACATGTTCTCTAAGACAAAGCACCAACATGGATTCAGTCTTTATTTATACTTTATGGATAGACTATTTAAGAATCATTTGACTATAATATCATGGAGGATGTTGGGAATTATGCCAGGTCTCAAGACATATAAATTAAATGAGTTAAATGATTAAATGAAATTTATTATAAATAACACAGTCCTGGATATTAATTTAGAGACTTTTTTATTAAATAATATTGATAAAATGAAATTCCTATAAAATGATAACCTAAACTTATTGTATTTTTACTTTCAATACTTCTTTTCTTATTATATTAATACCTTTAGACTATCTATTATATAGTCACTGATTGGATGGAACTTTTCCTTGGGTGGTTTCTTACTGCTATTATGTATCACACCCGATTTGGGAAGCCTTAGGTACCCAAATAGATTATATGATTGTAGGTAGGGATAAGGGAAAGTTCCCTGATATAGGTTCCTAATTGTTGCTTAAGAGTAGGAATCATGGGAATGAGTTGAGGCTCATGATGCTAGCTGGGATACTTTATTTATATTTTTACTTTTGATAAATCTAATGTATTTTACTCCTTTATAACTTTTTTGTATGCTTTTTTAGAAACATGACATGAATCATCATCATTGTATATGAGCTTCATTATGAAATCATTATCTGTTCCTATGACTTTTCTATTGACTATATGATTTACTACTTCTGATACTTACATTTTGTTGATATTCTGCTATGCTGCACTCTAATAATATGGGAATAGTCTCCCTACAGACACACCTAGGCCCTCACTACTAGTCGAAAACCTCTATAATTTGGGATATGTTCTTGATCCCATGTCATTGATTGGGCTCAGGGTGCTATTCAGTAGCATTTGGGTTCGAAATATTACAAAGTGGTATCAGAGTGATTATTTTATGGTTTTCTTTATTATTTGGTGATAATAGAAATGGATGTGAAGGAATAGTAATTTGGTAATGAGTTTTTATTGGGAGTAACAATAATATGTACAAGAATAAAGGAAATCACCTCAAATTAAATACTTTTTTTCTAAAATTTGAGTGTTATAGTTTATTTGATTCTAGTATTGGGTGATACACTTGAATTGTGATGTTATTATTGATATTATTTTTTATTCTATTTTGTTGAAACCTGATGAGATGAGGGTATTCCATATCATTCATCAGTTTAGTCTCTTTATAGGAATCACATTACATGAATTATGCTATAAAATTTTGGATTCAATACTTATTTCCTGATTTCATGATAGGTTTCATGATAGATATACCTGATATTGTGATATGTACACTAGAATGGTTTATGGTGTGGATTATATGGGCTTCACATTTTGATTCATGAGGTGTCTAGTCCCTTATGGTTTCAAAATTTGGTGAAACATTGGTTCGACATTTTTAAATGAACTATTATATAAATGTGTAATGATAATGAATTTATATTAAAAATAATATGGGAATTCAAGTGAGAATTAAAATGGAAACTGAAATTGTTTATAGAAAATAACTTGACACTGACCCAACCTTAGTAGTGGGAATTAGGAAGTATCTCTTGCTTAAAATGATATGTACGACACCCAGAACTAACTCTAGGAGTAGAAAGAGGGGTGTGTTCTTATATAGGAAGGCTTGTGCCTATCATATTTCTATTTTTTTCTTTTGAGCTATGAACTTTTATAATCTTCTTGAACTGAGGCGTGCGCTTGGAATTTGTAGATGTATGATGTCGTGATTTACTCCAATAGTATGCCATGATGGTAGAGATGAACACACTATGATAGTGGTGGTCCATGAGATACCAGTGGATCCTATGATAGTTCTAGATGAGGAACCAGTAATTAGACCAGACATAGGTGTTGAGGAATAGTTTCATGAGGGGTTTTTATGATTTATACAGACTGTTCGGGGAGCACCATGACCTACCCTTATAATGGAAGAGTTAACGGGTGAGTTCCAGTAGTAGAATCAACCCATGTTTTTCGGGTATGGAATTCCATAGGTTATGGATTCATGGATAGAGGTAATGTTATATATCTTCAAGAATTTATAGATTCCTCTTAATAGGAGGGTCAAGCTATCTACATGTATGATGCGTGATTCTACCAAGAGATGATGGGATTTCATTACTCTGACCGATCATCATAGGTAGGTGTCTTGGAGATAATCTCATATTTCCTTCTATTAATACTTCTATCCCAATATGTTTATGGCTGATGGATCCCAAGATTTCATGCACATGAAGTAGGGATCACTATTAGTGATGGATTACTTATCCTATTTTACCAATTTCTAGCACTTCACACCAATTTTGATGGTTGAAAAGTTATCGAAATCAAAATGATTTTGGGATGGTATTAAGTATGACATCCAATAATAGGTGAATTTATTTTGGCTAACTACCACTTCTGGAATAGTGAATTGGGAACTTATCACAGTGTAAATTGAGAGAGGTTGGGGGTGCAAGCTATGGTGGTTCGGCACTGAGATCTGGTACTGTATCAATTGGTGGTAGGAAACATCATCTAGAGCTTCAACACAGTGATATTAGAAATCAAATCACATACTCATGTATCAAGGTGAGGTTTTATCAGTATAGTAGGATGGGACATAAGATAACTCAATGTATGAGACACCCAGTCAAGTGTCAGTCATACAGTAAGATGGTCCATCTATAGTGCTCCTGTAGAACATTACTTTAGAATCTAGTAAGAAAGGACCTACACTAACTCCATGTTTAAGAGTGGGGTCAGTAGTTTCTCATCAGGAATGTATCTGGAGTATAGTTGGACCATTAAGCCAATGTGGTGGTCATGTTTTTGGTAATCATACCCTAGTTTTACAGTGATAGTAGAGTGGATCTACTTAGGGTAGTCAGGAAGTATCCTAGGGTTGTGGTTCAATATAGATATATATAGTGAAATAGACCCTTGAGGAACAATATCTCATACCTTCTACAATCATTGGAACTATTCTAGTATCCTCTACCTTATCTTTTTCACTTTTTGATATAAGGGATACACATAGCTTTATATTTATACCCATTGTAAATATCATTGGCCACAGTGTTCAAACATACGATGTGTGATAATTCTTGACACTCAATTGGGAATTAGAATAGAGGATGTACATCAGTATAGGGTGTTCAACCTTGATATTGGTGGGTTCCACTTTGTATGGTACCTCTTTGTCCTCAAGATGAATGGTTTTGAATTCATTCTCAATATGGACTTGGTTTACTTTCATGATTTTGTTGATTGAAATCACTTCAGGGGGACCTTCACATCACCAGAGGTTAGAACATTTATTTACAAGGGTGAATGAGATGTCTAGGTGATCCAAGATGGACCTCAGAATCTTATTATGGGTGGGATGATAGCCCAAATTGAGAGTTTATATCCAGATTATTAGGGATCATTTCAGGTAGATTTCCATCTAGTGTTTGATCATTTCAGGGATGTTTTCCCATATGAATTTCAAGGATTACCTATAGGGAGAGAGGTGGTGTTCACTATAAAATTTAGTTTCAGGAGATACATCGGTATCAATTCCTCCTTCTAGGATGAAAACTTCTAAGATGAAAGAGCTCAAGAGGTGGCTAGTGGATTTAGAGACAGTGGGGTTTATCTGACCTAGTACTTATTTTAGGGGTTTGTCGGTACTTTTTGTGAAAAGGGTGGGTGGAAATATTAAGCTATGTATGGATTACTAGAAATTGAACCAGATGATGGTTAAGAACAGGTATCCTATGTATTGGATAGATTACCTTTTTTATCAAATCATAATATCTTGAGTTTTCTTAAATATTGATTTGAGAACTGGTTATCATCAGGTGCATGTTATACCATCTAACATACCTTACACAACTTTTCAAAGACGGTGTGGTCTCTATGGGAATTTGGTTATGTTGTTCGGTCTCACAATTGTACCATTATTTTACATGGAACTGATGAACCGAGTCTTCCATCCTTATCTGGATTTGTTTTTTATGGTTTTCATAGATGATATATTGGTGTATTATCACAATTGACATGACCATGAAAAACATCATGAGATCATATTGGATACACTAATAGAGAGCATCAATTAAATGCTAAGCTCACAAATTTCCACTTATGGATGGATCTGATTCACTTATCGAGTAATATTATCTTAGAGACACAAGTATCAATTGACCTAGAGAATGTGAGAGTTGTAGTTTACTAGGAGAATCCCAAGAATATATTTGAGTTATGGAGTTTCTTGAGGATAGAATCTTACTAGAGGAGTCATATACAGGACTCATCACGCATAGAACCACCACTAATGGGAATGACTAATAAAGTTATGAAGTTTTTATGATCATATTCCTATGATATAGCCTTTTAGAAGCTAAAAGGGAGATTGACTTCAACATAGAAATTGATATTTACAGAGTTAGGCACGAGTTACACTATTTACTGCAATGCATTGAGAATCAGTATAGGAGAATTCCTTATGCAGGTTGATAGATTCATAGAATATGGGTCTCATTAGTTGAGGACACATGAGATAAATTACCCAATGCATGATCTCGAGTTAGCTACGGTGGTTCACACATTTCATTGTTGGATACAATAATTACTTGGAGATTATTTTGTGGTGTATATGGACCACAAAATCCTTATTAATATATTTACACAATGTGATCTAAATTTGAGGTAGAAAGGGTGGGTTGAATACTTAAAATATTTTGATTTCAAGATTTCCAATACACCTGATAATGGAAATGCAGTGGCTGATGCACAAAGTAAGAGGACTTCGACATAGGTTATTTAGCAGGCCATTAGCAAGGGAAAGCTCATGTCTATATTCTCTAAGATGAACTTGGAGGTTCATGATAGTTAAGGGAATAATTTTCTATCATCATTAGCAGATACATATACCCTTCTAGATAGATTTAGGATGAGGCAACTATCAAACTCAAAAGGCGTAGTCCTATGGGATAGTGTGGTAGGTGAGGAACCTCCTCCTGGTTGGACCATAGGAAATGATGAAATTTTTTGAGTACTTCATCGCATATGGGTTCCTGCATACATGCATGAGGAGATAATGTGAGACATTCATACTTCATCTTGGGTAGTTCACCCCAACATCACCAAGATGTATCAGGATTTACAATGCCCATACTTGTGTCTGGGTATGAAAAGATATATAGTTGTTTTTTCCATGAGGTGTTCCACCTTTCAGTAGGTGAAGGCAGAAAACCAATGACTAGAAAAACCTTTATAGTAGTTACCCATCCCTGAGTGGAAATGGGTTGATTTTTCAATGAATTTTTTGATAGTTTTACCTAGTTAACCTCATGTTAATGATGTTTTATAGGTTGTTATTGATAGGATCATGAAGGTTTCACATTTCATGCTGATTAGGGAAACAGTAAGTGTTGATGATATTGGAAGTTTTTACTTTTGTGGGATTGTATGACTTCATGGGGTCCCAAATACTATAATTTTTAATATGGATGTCTAGTTTACTTCATGGTTCTAGAAATGGATATAGAGGGAATTGGGTACAAAAGTTCTTCTGAGCACAACATACCACTCCCGGATAAATGGCCAACCAGAGTGCATGATTCAGGTGATTGAGTACATTCGTGTTAGATTTAAGGGGCTCTTGGGAGAGAACTACACCCCTAGTTGAATTCTCTTATAATAATAGAATTTAGTCTATTATTTAAATGTTGCCTTGTGAGGATTTTTATGGTA
The DNA here is from genome assembly GCA_963277665.1 of Viscum album. NCBI lineage: Eukaryota > Viridiplantae > Streptophyta > Magnoliopsida > Santalales > Viscaceae > Viscum > Viscum album. The sequence continues at coordinate 1,516,606,699 of OY728127.1, read as the reverse complement.
GTCCATGTTGATCACCCATGGTTTGGTTAGAGTAAGGATAGGTAGTTATTCTTGGACCTCATCTTGTTCAGAAGACCACAAAACAGGTTAATTTGATATGGAAATGGATGGATACTATGTAGTCTCTTCAGAAATCTTAAGTTGATCACTACAGATGACCTATATATTGCATGGTCAGGGATTGAGCCTTTTTCATGTTTCACCGAGGTTATGATATAAGAGGAATAAGATACATGGTAAATTTTTACCGCGGTGTGTTAGTCCATTCGATATTCTAGAGAGAGTTGGGCTGGTGGCCTATCGGTTACAGTTGTCTCAGAGGTATTGTTTCATGCATGACATATTCCACATATCTTAGCTATAAAATTAATATTTAGATTCATCTCATGCTTTTCAGCCTAATGAGGTTGAGTTATATGTGGATACGTTCTTTGTGAATCATCATATATGTGTAGAGGATCATAAAAAAGGTTCATTGAGGTTGGTATGTTCCTTTAGTATGGGTGTCATGGAAGCATGTCCAAGCACATGAAAAGTCCTAGGAGCGGGAGGCTGAAGTACGATCACAATGGATAGAGTTATTCTTAGACATTCTTGGTCACCCTTGAAATGGAAATTCAAGGATGAATTTCTTTAAGGGGGAAGTTTGTAAGAACTTGGTTCTTTCTTGAGGTATATATACTTTACTTTATATCAATTTTCCAGTTTAAATGTTTAAATATGGCCTAATATGAATTTGGTTTGGTGTCATGGAGGTGTAGGGGGTATCATAGGCTAGTTTGGATCCCAAAACCCAAAATTTGGGGTGGAAACATCCTGGGGCATGGTTTTTGTAAACTATGTGAGGCCAGCCACATGGTTTAATAATCCATGTGATATATGGGAAGAGATAAGGGAGACCGCGTAGTTTAGACAATCCATGTGGTTTGGGGTGCAAGGCTTTGTGGCCATGTCTACATTTTTTACATAGGATTTTTTCATAGTTTCTTAATGGTTATACAACCCATGCGAGGAAACCATGCAGGGTGCCCTCCCTATAACAAAGTTTGCACGTTTGGTGCATGATTTGTCAAACCATGTAGCCAAACCATGAAATTACCAATTTTGTGTGAAACTCCGATTTTAACCCCACTTAATCTATTAAAATCTATCCTAATTTCATTATTCTCTTGAACAACAAGAACCCCCTTTGAGATCTCCTATTAACACATAATTTAGTAATTGAGGTATCTTCTCTATCTAATCACCAATAAAAGCATTGTTCATCTCATTGGATCCATATCCATGAGTTCTTGATTACTTTTTAGCCATTCCTCATTTGATTTGGTATCGGTTTCACTTTTTAGCTGCAATATAATTTTCCCTATTATTAGGTTCTTAATTAATTCTTTGATTTTATCTTAATATGAGTCAAATCAGCAATTGATATTGGATGAACAATCAATTACAAACCTATGATAGGTGGTCATTATCCTTTTGTTAGAATTTGATTTGTTTATATAAGACATTCTGTGGCATGCCCAATTATCAAGCGACGCCTTAAATTGAATTTAATCCTTGATTTGATTGGTATAACCTATGTATTTAATGAGTCCCATTGAAAAGTGTTGAATGGTTATTAACCCTAAATGTAACCACCCCTTGGGGTGAGTTGTGTATTCAAATGGACTATTTTAATTGCATATGGATTTGGACCCCTTTGAGGTGTTCCCCTTTACCCCATGACATGGAATTTTAATATTGAATTATCAATTGTAATCAAAATGAGTTATAATTGGAATGGAACATGTGCCTTATTCCGGTTGGTGAGGACTCTCCATGTGCATGCACAAGATCCTAGTTTAGATCTCAAAGAAGGAATAATTTTGGGTTACTATAGTAGGTATTGTGATAGTTATTGTAGCAGGTACTGTAGAAAATAATGTTTAGTACTATAATAGCCAAAACTATTCACCTTCAGGCCACCGGTTTGATCATAGAGTCCTTAAGGCCTTCAGGACAGCCATTCCTTCGGGTTAGTAAGGCTTTCAGGACACCATAAGTCTATTGGCCACCTTAAGGCCTTCGGTCCACCTGATGTGAAAATGAAAACCATATTAATTCTATAAAGAATAAGCTCCATATGAGGATTCATAGAAAGACACATTAACTAGAGTAGAGAAAACATATTTTGAAGAATGAGAGGGTGCGAAGATTTCCATCGGTAATAAGCATGTTCACCTCTTTATAGGACATCTAGTCGAACAACCATGCAATGGAGGAGATCCCATCATGATACAGACTCTGGGGAGGGTCAGTTTTAAGTAGTCTTAGTCTATAATGAATTCCTTTAATACCCTTAGGTCATATAAGGTCACCAAGCCTATGGACCATGTAATGGTTCCCCTTTAACCATTAAAAGTGGGATTATCAAAAATGAATAAAAATAAAGGCCTTTGGGCCATTCAGGTAGTTATAATTGGAATGGTGAAATGATTTTTATTTGAATATTGATATCAATTGTATTTGGAATTGATTAAGAATAGGAGATGGATTCCATTACCATAGACACATGACTTTTATTGGTTGTTTAGGCATGTATTTATTATTATAATGAAATACCCATGTGATTAGAACTAAAGGCCAAGCCTTTAATGCTTGGATAGTGCCTTGAGTTACCTTTTTAAATGATATTGAAATGAATTATTCTTAGTGATAACCTTGAAATGTTTATATTAAATTGATTAAATGGTATTGAATAATATTTAAAGCATAAATTCCTTGGGTGACATGTGTATTCATATACGAATTCCATGGACGAACGCATTTGTATTTTACCATGCTTATGAATTAGTGACACTTGGAATCCTTATACGAACTACCAAGGATGGACTCATAGAGGATGAATATTATATACTGAGTGATACATGAATTCCATATGGAATTTCAAGGATATACTCAAAGGGAATTTGATCACATATTCCATGGGTGATACTTGGCTCCTTTAGTGGATCACTAAGGATGGCCTTGAGTAGCAATGATGATATACCACACCTTGAGCGATATTAGGTTCTTGAGGATCAAAATGTATAGGATCGTAGGGTGTTGGTTTATATTATACTTGGAGCGATACCTGGATTTCAAATTAGGAATCTCATGGACTAGCTCAGGTTCATAAATTAATAATGAATTAAATAAGTTTTATGAGGTGTCTTCCAAGACAAAGAACCATCTTGGATTCAGTCTTTATTTATACTTTATGGATGGCCCTTTTAGGAATCCTTTAATCATATTATCATGGGGGTGCTGGAAATTATACATGGTCTCGAGACTTATAAATTAAATGAGTTTAATGATTAAAGAAACTTGATTAGAAATGAAATAGTCTTGACTGTTAATTCATATACTTACTTATTAAATTATATTGATTAAATGAAATGGTTATAAAATGATAACTTGAACTTATAGGATGCTTGCATTAAATACTTCCCTGCTTATTATATTACTACCTACACACTTTCTTTTATATACTCAATAACTGGATGACACTTTATCTTGGGTGGTTACCTACTGGGATTATGTCTCACACCCTATTCAGGCTACCTTGTGTACCTGAAAAGATTGTATGATTATAAGTAGGGATAAGGAAAAGCACCCTCATACAGGTTCTTGATTTATACTTAGGAGTATGGGAGCATGGGATCAGGCTGAGTCTCATTATTCTAACTATGTTACTTTTTGTTTTTTTAAATTTTGATACATGTATTCTACTGTACTATTGAGTACATGTTTTAGCTACTTTATTAGACACATGACATGTATCATCATCATTGTATCTGAGCTTCCCTTTTACACCATTATCTATTAATTCTAGTTACCTATTCACAGTATAATTTATTGATTCAACTACTTACAGGTTGTTAATATTAAACTATGTTATACTCTGGTAATGAGGGAATAGTCTCCCCACATACAAACTTAGGCCCTCATTTCTAGTCGGTAGCCTCTATCATTTGGGGATATGTTCTTGATTCCATGTAACCAACTAGGATTGGGGTACTATTGAGTAACATCCAAGTTAGAGATGTTACGGTTTTGAACGTAGTATTCTTATCATTTTTTGAACAAGGTATGTTTGGATTTTACCATAAATGTGAAAGGAATATTTATTTTAATGTGCATGACATGAATTGTATTTCCACACTCATGAAAATTATTTTCTTTAAATATTCCTTCATAAGTTTAATAGGTAATTTTAAAATAAAAAGTTTTTCAAAGTGTTTTATGTTTTAATAAAAATTAAAATTGAAAAGGATATTTTATTCAAGAAATATTTTAAATGGTCTTAAAAACTTCCTTTATAAGTTTCAAAATTTATTTTTAAAGAAACGGATTTTGAAAATGTCACTACTAGAAAATAGGGTAATAGCCATGACCTATAGCTACAGTTTTGTAGGTCTGTTGCTATATCTTGTTTTATAGCCACAGTTCTATTAAAACAGTGTCTATATCATGATTTATAGCCAGAATTAAAAAAAATGTGGCTATGTTTTATTTTTTTGACCACCTATCAGGATCCTCCTCCCCACTGTCTATGATTCTCTCCTCTTCTCCTCCCCCAATCTGAGACTCCTCGAACCCTCAACCAAGCCCTTCTCTTTACGCACTCCTCCCCGACATCGCTGCTACACTTCCTAGCCAATGGTGTTTCACAGAGGCCTCCCCATCCTCACGCTCAACTCCCCCCCCACCCTCGACCCTCTCCCCCAAAGAATACTCCTCCTCCCTCTATGTTCCTCCTCCCCCAATTCCTCCACTCAGGATTCCTCCTCCCCCTTCGACTATGGCACAACTAGTACACCTCCCCACTGACTCAGCTCCGACGCAGCTCTGATGCCTCCCTACAGACGTCGCTTTAGTGCTACCATCCCAACTCCCTGCTGACCTGGCTTTGACGCCTCCCTAAACACATTGCTCTGGTGCTACTATCCCACCTCCCTAAAGACATGACCTCCCATCTCCCAAACCACACAGTTCTTACCCCCCCCCCCCCATGCCTCACCATGACCCTCCTATGATGTAGCTCGTTTCCGGTTGATACCACTATGAAGTGGCCACACCACCTTCTATAGTCCTCCTCTAATGTGGCTACCCCACCACCACAAGACCCTTCCTCTCCAACACAGCCACCCAACCTCCCTAATTTCTCACCCAAACCCACCCCTACCCTCACAATCCACTCATGTGATTTCTCACTAACCCCATTCGCAGACACTAGGTAAATCCTCTATTCGGTTTTTGGTTGGTTTGTTATGCTTCATGATTATTCTATAATTTTTTTGACTTGATTTAGATGATTGATTATTCATTATATTAAAAAACACCCACTTTGGTGTGGGGATCTTGTTAGTAATGATACCTCGATACGTTTATAATCTCTAACTTTAGTGTGGGTAATTTTTTCATAATTATAAGGTAAGGTGTGGAGGGTATTTCATCCACCACTAAGTTAGTTATACCCATTCATGGTTGCTTCTAAATTCATGATGGATCCATTAGTTTTTCTATTATGTAAACTTGTGTGGATTTTTAAAACATTGAAATTGATATTTAAATATTTATAATAGCCATATTTTATGTAATGTTTGTTTATTATTAATAATGTTGTGAAATTACCATTTTTATAAAAATTTATCAATTAATTAATTTTATGTTTTATTTTTTTTTATGTTTAAATTATAATAGGGATGTGGTATGGATCTTTGGTTTCACACTATAGTTTCCATACCAATATCAATCCCACTTCCCTATCACTTGTAGGGATATTATTTACCAATAAGGGAAGTTTTTAACAAGAAAATACATAGTTTAATCTGTAAAGGTATGTGTAAAACACAATATTTAAATTTTACATCATATGTAACATTCATTGTTGATGTAACACTTTTAGTGTGGGAGTTCTTTCTTAATAACAAGTTTTAGGTATTCAAAATCTTTTTCAGGTGGAGATCAATGATGGGAAATGAGATTGGTTGAATGATTTAGAGCACGAGGTCTGATATTGGTGGGGAGTATATAATATTATAATTTCAAAGGATCAAATTTTGGAAAGAAATATAGTTTAAAAAAGAATTTACTATGAACTATGGAACATAATGTAGTATCATAGAGGATTAACGGGCCATTGGTTGAAAAATAATGGATTTCGAGAATTTACATGGGATTCCCCAAGGTTCTTTGGGATAATGTGGTAATTTCACAACATACACAATGAACTGGAGTCCTTATTCCATATTAGGGTAGGAACTAACAAAAGCCTATTACTCTCAGAGGATGGTTCAGTTCACCCATCTCAAAGTATTTTGTGCACTCACCTATATTCATGTTGATGTTAAGGAATGGGAAAATCTTTATTCTAAGTCATGAGTATGTTACTTTTTTGGATATGGAGATAAAGATATTGGTTTTCAACTATGGGAAAAACCCCTTTAGAAGGTGTTATGAAGTCAAAGTTTGATCATAAATAAAGATATAATATTAAAGGATCAAACATTATATGAGGTTTTATATGATATAAAAGTATAAATCAAAATACTGTAGTTCAAATGAATGGATTTTCAGACATTTTAGATGTTCTAGATAGTCCTAGAAGCATGATAGTACCAGAAACACTAAACTTTTCAGAGGATTTTCTTAAAGTTGACTATGTTTTGATAATGTTTCCGAGTCCTGAAGTACCAGAAATCTCAATGAATATTGAATCTTGAGAAAAGTCTCCATAAGATAAAACATTGTATGTTTCAATACTGGAAGGAGGTTGAAAATAGGGAAAAATGTTGAGATCCAACAAAGAGAGTTTCCAAGTGTATAGGTATGGTTGTGATATGAACTAATTTATTTTAATGGATAATAGGGATTTTGAGTTACCAAAAGTGATAGAAGTTCAAAATACTTGAATTTTTGGAAGCTTACCATGAGGGATGATATTGATTCCCTCCATGTGTTCTAAACAATGGAGATGAAAGAGTAGTCAACTTGGGAAAATTTCATTAAAAAATGGGTGTATTAGTTGAATTAATAATTGTATGACAGTTGTAGGTACAAGACAATTCTAGTTGTAAAGGGGTTTCACAAATAAAAAGGTGTGGATTCCTCAAAGATCTTTTCACCAATAGTTAAATGTATGACTATTCATAAGGTATTGAGGATCTTTTCCCAATCTAATTTACATTTGGAGAAGTTATATGTGAATAAAATAGTCCTCCATAGGGACTTAGATGAGGATATATACATATAGAATGTGTTTGGAATCAAGTATAATAAAAACTAAGTTCTTATGTGCATGCTCAACTAAAGACTTTATGGGTTTAATTAGGTTATAAGGAATTGTAATCATAATTTTAAATACTACATGATTATGTGGAATTTCATCCAAACAAGTAATAACCATTTCTATTTTCAGAAGGTGTTTAATGAAGGGAGTTTCATCGTCCTACTTCAATATATTGATGAAATGTTCATTATAAGTTTAGTAAATGTATAAATTAATTAAATGATAGATAAATTGTCTAGGAACTTCGATATAAAGGATATTGGTATAGTGAAAAGGATTTTGGGTATGAGGATTTTGAGAGAATTATGTGGTGGTACTTTATCCTAGAGCTGGTTGTATTAGGTCCAGTAGTAGGTGGATCACTTCAATATATGAGGGGACAAAATCTATAACCAGACCCCTTGTTAGAAACTTCAATATATGGAATGAGAAGTAACATAAAATAAGAGATGAGGTATAGTAAATGGAAAATATTCCATGGAATAATCAATCATAAGAATGATGTACACCATGGTTTGTACTCATCCAGACATTATGCAAGAAATGAGAGTTGTCAGTAAGTACAAGTGTAATCCTGAAAGAGAACATTGAGAGGATGTGAAGTGGATTATCCAATAATTAAAAGGTTCTGAAATAATGACTGTTTACTTTATAATAGACGAATCGTTACAAGGGTTTGTAGACTTTTCAAATTATGGGGATGGAGGAAATTAGAAAATAACGACCAGCTATGTGTTTAATTTTATAGGAATGATAATTATATGGGTATCAAAACATTAATTAGTAGTTTCAATCTCAACAATAGAATTAGATTATTCCACATTGATGGATTTTGGGAAGGAGCTAATCTAGCTACGGGGGGTGGATTTTCTCAAAAGGAGGAAAGATGATTAAATTCTATTCCTTGATTCACAAAGAGGGATTCATTTAGAAAAAAAATACAATGTTTCATCCTAGTAAAAATAATGTTCATCTAAATTATCACATCATTCATTAGGTTTTAGAGGAAAAAAATTGGATATATGGAGTATAGAAGAGACTCAATGTTCAGTTGACATGTTAACAAAGGTCATAATCTAGGATGCGCTAAGGTGATTTTATGCCTTGATTGGGTTAGGATAATCTGAAGGCATATTGGAGAACCATACAACCTATAATTGAATATTCAAGAGTAGAAGGAAGTCCATGTAATATTATATAGTACTTGTTGGGGAATATTAGAGAATGGTTCTCAATTGGGAGATTGTATGGCTTAGATGTGAAAACAATTTTCTGAAAAAATAAATTATTCAATAAGATAAAACGAACTATGGGCATCTAATGTCCAACGGTTTGGATGGTGATGGTGTATTAGAAGTGGCCAGGGTTTAAAATTCCCAAAAGTTTAGAAACTGAAAGTCATTCCTACCTATTGGAAGAGTGATTCCATAAAATGATATAACCATATAATAATGGTTGGATAGTATAGTTAGACAATATTATTAGACGGTATACCTAAAATTTTCTAATGGTTTTTACCCTTAATCACTTATCATGAAGTTAATTCCATTTTTTGGAAAATAAAAAATGAGTAATTATATTATTGTGAAATCCACTTTTTTGAAAATGAAGTTACCTATTAACCCTAATGTTCCTCGAATTCATCATTTTTTATTAGTGAACTTATTGGGAAAATATTTATATATAAAGGAACTCAGAAAACATTATTCATATAAGATTAAATATTTCCCTTTTATCTAAAATCAATTTTCATAAAAATATCATTTTCTTATATTATTTTCATAATATTTTTCTTTCCAAGACCATTAAAACTTTAACCTATCTTTTATAAATTTTTTCCTTTTCATCCCCCATGATTCTTACACATTCTTTTCACAAATGACTTTCTATTATAGTTTCCATATATGGTTCAAAATTTCATAAAAATATTTTCCTTCATGGAAATATTTTACTACAAGAAATATTTTCATTTTTGAAAATATTTTTCTTCATGAAATATTTTCCTTTTTGACAAAATTTCATTTGAAAAATATTTCATTTGAAAAATTTATTCCTTTGATATGAAATCTTTTTTACTCTGATTTTTTTCAGAAAACAACTCCACTGAATCCAAACCTCCACATTCATCACAAAACCAATTCCAAACACTTCTAGAAAACATCTCTTCATAAAGGTATCAGGATTTACCATTTCTGAAAACTTTTCAACATGAATTGTTAACAAACATGATCCAAATACATCGAAAACTAACATGGCAGGTTTTAGATAAAATAGTTTTCATAATTTTTTGAATTGAAATTTATGATGTGATGTGATTAGTTAGATTTGATATATTAAGTTATGATTATTTTAAGGGAGTGATTCCTGATATTTCCTTATATTTTTTGAAAAATTTAATATTCAATGATATCTTCTGTTTTATTTTTTGAATTGAATGTTATGATGTAACGTGTCTTGGTAAACTTTATCAGTTCACTTATTTGAGAATTTCTACCCACAGACATATAGGATGTATAGGCTTCTGATGTTCATGTAATTGAAATAAGAAATTTTGTATATTCTTAATTACACCTCTATGTTTATGATATTTATCCTCTTTTTTCCAAACATGGGAAGATATTATACTTCTAAGGACCTTTAATTCTTGTATGGGATGATGTTAGATATTTGATAAAAGATTATCTATTTTTCTTACCCACTTTAATAATATTATTAATCAAGGTTCTTATGGTAATAAAGGATCTTGGGGAATGTAAGAGGGATTCAATGGGATATTATTGATCTGATATTGACAAGAAGAGGAAATATGACAAAATCATAGTGATAGAAAGTGGTTAGAAACTTAGAAGAAGAATTTTTATTCACCACCATCTATATGGAAAAATTCATTGGAGTACTCTTAGTGTGGCTGAAGAGTCTATAACTATCATATTTATCCTAATAGTATTAAAGATTTTCATAATTAAAAAAATTGTGCTATTAAATGTTTCTTGGATTACATTATTACACTAAAAATTAATCTTAATCTACTTAGGTTGATGAACTCCTCTAATAAATATATTTATATCAATCTATATAAAGACAATAACATTTATAATTTGATAGTTAATTTGTTTATAGTTATGATTAATCATATGTTATTGCTTATGTATATTCTCATGTGATGAAATGAAATACAATAACATTTCTAATTTGATAGTTAATATGATTGTGGTTGTGATTAATCATATTCCTATGAATACAATTAGTATTATATAAATACTACAATACATACCTAATTTCAAATATTATAATATATATATCCCGACAAGTATAGCTACTTTATCGTATGCTTATAGAAAACTATGTTACTTAAATACTAAAATAAATACATAATTTTCAACCCTACAGTGAAAAATCTTATGGTGATAAATATTCTTATAGATACACTACAATAAATATACATTTTCAAAATTACAGTGCTTATCATCGATGGATTTATCATAAAAACTTTGGGAAAACATTTTTGGTATAGTGCTTTCATATTTAAATATTTGTTTTCTTCCCAAAGTATAATTGTTTTTTTTCTTTCACTATTATGGGATTCATTATTAATTTGGATTTTAAACATACATAATTTAATTAGAAAATAATTTATCACTCCTTTGACCACATTGATTACAATTTCAATAGATGGTATTCATGTTTTCAAAATTCAAGAGGCTAGACCTCTCAGAACATCATCCCGAATATAAAAATCATTGAAAAAGTTCTGATTATCCTCTCATTATTATTTTTTAGTATGAAAGGTATACATTATTTTCAATATTTTTCATGACTTGAAGCGATCAATGTGGGTCTCCACAAGAGAATTAAGTTTCTACAGTAAAATGAAATAGTCTATATTTCTCATAACATCATCCTGAATATAACAATTATTGAAAAAGTTATGATTCTATTATCTCCTTATTTAGTATAAAAGGAATGAATTATTCATGAGGAATTTATTTTTCTATCACTCTTTTATATTAAGAGTATACAATAGGTTTTGTTGTGGTTCTACTCAACTCTCTTATCTACTTCTAAAATATTTAGTAGCATGTGCAGGGAAAGTGTGCAGGGTGGGGATTTGTCCAAGAAGGGGGGGTCTGTCCAGGGAGGGGGTGTGTAGGGTGGGGGGTCTGTCCATTGAGTGGGGTGTGTAGGGAGGGGGTTGTCAAAATGGTGTGTAGAAGGGGCTTTATAGAGGGTAAGGGGGTTGCAGTGGGGGTGTAAAGGGGGTTGTGCAAAGGGGAGGGGGCTAGAGGGGAGTTTCTTCCTGTCCGGGGGGGGTGGAGGTTGTCCATGGGTTGGGGTATGGAGTGAGGGTTTTCTGAGGGGAGGAGGTATGGAGTTAAACATATATAGTTAAACCAAAAAAACTAAACCAGAAGACATTGATTAGAACTAAATATAATAATTTTGAGTGAAACCAAACCATACCAAATTGACAACTAAATCAACTTGAACATTACAAACACAATACCAAATCGTTATTGTTCATGTACCATGAGTTTTTTACAAAACAAAAAAATCTATATCTGATGTTAACTTCAACTATTAATACTAAGATTATAATTGATTTGTTATTTTTTAATTTCATAATATATTATTTTTTTACACTGTCAGATATCATAACTACATTTCTAATGTCTTTATTCATTTAAAATCATGTCAATGCAATCTCGAGCATGGTGCTTAGCCACTAAGTACATCGAGTTGGTGATGACATAGGCTAGAGTCTGTGGTCCAAGGCTATGGAAGCTCTAAAAGTTGCTGATGGGGATATAGTCACTACTATCATGGAGTTTACCATTTAATTTATATGGAAACTTTTCTTTCCATTTAGTTTCATGTTATTTTTTTGATATAATTTGAGTTGGATGTTTCTCTCATTCATTTCCCTTTTCTAATTTATTGTCTACATCTATTGTGTTATTTACATTTCAAGAGTTTCTATTTAAGAGAAGTCGTACTGGGTATGTATTTTCTGTCATAAATACTATACATGGTATATTACCTAGAATTTTATTAATATTCCCAAGTTACCACCCATGAAATAGTTAGGGGCTTGTTTGGATAGGTATTAGAAAAACAAGAAAATTCTCAACCTACAAAACATAGAAGTGGTTTTACTTATATCTTATGTATCTAGAAAAGAATGATGTTTTATAAAATATGTTGTTATTTTTTTAATTCTTGTTAACCATTTTAAAAACCAAAATTTTATGTACATGTATTACATATGCTTAAGGTGTGGGTGGGGCTGTGCAGGGGGGTGGGAGGAATTGAGTTTTTTTATGGAATCCAGTGGGGGCGGTGTATGGGGGGATATGTAAGGGAGGTGGGTTTTGTAGGGGGGCTGTCCAGGGGGGTGGGGGATGTCTAGGGGGAGGGTTCTATAGTGGGGGTTCTTTATAGGAAATAGGGGGTGTAGGGTGGGAAGGGGTTATGTTCCATAATTGTGATTGTGTTTCCCCACTTCTATGTAAATTCCCTTGATGAACACTCATTGAAATGCAACCTTATATTTCTCTTATGTGTCTATTAGATTTTTTCAAATCCAATCATGTATTGGCCGGTATTGTATGAATTTATACTAAATAATATATATGTATTTTTTTTCATGAATCTACACTACAAAGATGATCCTCAGCTACATGACATATTGTCCATACCCCATGACCGAAGTAGTCAATTCAGTGTCATTATTTTATTTTATTTTTATTCATTTTATGTTTTAAATGAAGAGAAGTCATGGTATTGTGGTGTGTTTGATAGATTATAAAAATTAATTTTGGTCAATGATGGATCTAGATTATTTATATAGGATATTCTCTCAGACATCCTCATGGTCATTGAATCCATCAGCAGTGAAGCATCACATGACTTGACAGTGAATTCATGAGTCCTCAGCCTATAGGCATGAGGACAGTGAAGATGAAATAGTGAGGATTGTGAAGCACCACATTACTGGGATGTCCTCTCAACATATGGGCATGAGGCCCTCTAAAATTTCATCACAAGGCCTACCTCCTTTTTTCATTTTAGATCAAGTTAAGTTTGTTTAGTTATTTTTTAGTTGGTTCATTTTTGGTTTTATGTCAACTTTAACAGGTTCATTTTGTTATATTTGAGGCTATTTAGTTCAATTAAATTAATTTTATATTCAATTAGGTATGTTTCATTAGTTTCATTTTTGGATTGATCAGTTATGCTTTATTGAAGTCAGTTTTGATCAGTTTGAGTTAGTTTTTTGACATTATTTTCATTTTGGTTCACTTTCATCTTTTTTAAAACCATTTGGTTTGGTTCCACTCTACTCAATTTTTATTGATTATTTTTGATTTAGTTCTGGTCATATTAGCATGTTTTCTGTTAGTGTAGTTCATTTGACTAGAAATTTTTGTATAATAGTCATATTAGTATGTTTTTGGGTTAATAAATTCAATTGACTGGTGTATAGGGCGGGTTGGGCGTAAGGTGGGGGCCTGTCTGGGGGGTGTGGTAGGGGGTTGTGTAGTGGTGTTGGGGCTATAGGGGGGATTTTTAGTGGGGGAGGGGGGTCTATCTGGGGGTCTATCTAGGAAGGAGGGGGGTATTCTTAGGGAGTTTGGTTGTGGGGTCTGTCCAGGGAATGGGTGGAGGTTTTCTAGGGGAAGGAGGATTTCTAGGGGAAGGGGGATACAGGGGAGAAGGGGGATGAAGGGGGAGTGGGGGGGTTCCAGGTTAGGGGATGTAGGTGGTGTGGGGGGTTTTCTATAGGGAGGGGATGTCTAGGGGGTGGTGGTGGGGATGAAGGGGGAGTGGGGGTGTCCAGAGAAAGGGAGGGGGTTGTCCAGGGAAAGGTAGTGAGGGGGTTGTCAAGGGAAAGGGAGGGAGGGTTGCAGGGGGAGTGGTGGAGGAAATCCAGGGAAAGGGAGGGGCTATAGGGAGGGTGGGGGTTTTCCAGGGGGAGGGAGGGGGCTACAGGTGGAGTAGGTGGATTTATAGTGGGGAGGGGTTGTCCCAAGGGCGAAAGGGGGCTATCCCGGGGGGTTGTGTAGGGTGGGGGTGGGGTCATCTAGGGGAGGGAGGGGGCTGCAGGTGGGATCTTTCTAGGGGGGAGGTGGTGTTATATCAGGGGATGTGGGGGTGTATAGGGAAAGGTAGGGGTCTTCAGGTGGAGTGGTGGTGGCAGGGATGGGGCTGTCTAGGGAAAGATAGGGGTTGCAAGGGGAGGGAGGGGGTTTCAAGTGGTGTGTGAGAGGGTTGTCTAGGGGGAGGAAGGGGGTTGTCCAGGGGGATTTTTAGGGTGGGGGTTATCTGTGGGGATACCCAAAGGGGAGTGGGGGTGTGGAGGGTGGATTAGCCGGGGAGAGGAGGGGTGTGTGGAGGGAGGGGGTTATCCAATGGGGAGGGGGATGTGTAGGGTTTGGGGTGTCCAAGGGGGCTAAACTAGGGGGAGTTGGGGCTGTCCAGTGGGGGTGGGGGATAATAAAAGGGGAGTGGGGCTATATAGGGGTGAGGGTGGGGCTATTTTTTATAGATTTCTAGACCTTATAGCCACAATTTCTAAACATGGATCTAAGTCTAATACCACTATTAGAAACTATGGAAATAGAGTGTGTTCATCTTGTGGTATAGCCACAGTTCTAAACCATGTCTATAGTAATATTACAATGGTTCGAACCATGGTTGTATATCTATATCCATAGTTCAAGCATTGGCTATATACTTATATCCATAGTTCTAAAAAGTGTCTATAGATCTAGGACTATAGCCACGCCAAACATAGCCACAGTTCCTCAAACTATGCATATTACCTATAGCCACGGTTTTAGGACATATAGCCACGGTTTAAAACTATGGCTATATCCCATATTTTCAATAGTGTGTTTTATGTTTTAGAAAGTGTTTTTAAAATTGGGATGGTTGTTTTAATTAATAAAAGTTTCAATTAATATTTCGGAATAATTTTCCATCTAAGATGACATATTTTGATATAGTCAATGTTTTACTGAGGATATGATCCAATGAAATAATTCTTATTCTTTCCATGAATGGATTATGATTATGATGAAAAGATGTTTATGAAACCTGTTTTTATTCCTTGGGTTATAAAAAAATAAAATTCTTATGCAACAAATTTATTTTAAAATGGTTATTCTATGATGAAATGATTAAATTTTTATATAACTTATTTCTTTTCCACATGTTATGCTATGATGAGATGTTTGTGAAACCAATTTCTTTTCATGGGTCCTAATGTGATGATTTTTTATGCAACCCATTCCATTTCACGGGTTCTCATATGATGAATGGTTTATGATCTTGTAGAAAACATATATATGATTTTCAATATGTGATGGATGGGGAATATATCTACCTCCAATTCATTGGGTAAGGATTGATATATAATGACATAAATAGGGCTATAATGGGGACTGAAGGACTCTATCCACTATGATAGTATTGGGAATGACCATTGACTAATATGATAGTATAAGGAGTGAACCTAGTCCACTATGATATTCTTGTAAATGAGCCTTGAACTACTAAGGAAATTATCTTCTATTATTTTTTGAATGCAAAAAATCTGTGTCTTATTCCAATGTAATTTTCCTATGGTTCATGTTATTTGATTATATTTTGATGCATGTCTTATGAAATTCCATGATTTATGCCATGACACAATTTTATGATCTATGATTTGAAGGGAATGGTTTTCAAATTTTGTTATTATTTTCTCATACCCTTATGCTCATGATATGTGGATATCATCATTTTTTACCCTTACTGAGCATCTGAGATCACCCTTTCTTATATTTCTTTTCCTAGATTATGATGAAATTTATTATGTTGATATGTCAAATGAGGGTTCTAGTTATGAATAACATAGTGTATAATGTCCCAAGTTTTCCATGTATTATTTTTAAATATTATATGGATTAATTTAGAGACCATACAATGAGAAGGCGTGTGATTTTGAGACTCGGTGTGTCTGGAATAAATGTTTGAATAATATTAAAATATTAAATAGTATGCACACAGTTTTTCAAAAAAAGTGTAATAACATCTAAATGGGTGCCTAGATCAGAAATTTAAGGGCCCCATTGCATTCAGATAAGTGACTTTACCCTAGGAGAGGCCTAACATTGTCTGGCATGAGTCATCTATGAAATTATTTTTCATAAATTTTAATGAAAAAAATAAATTGTGGATTTATTTTATTTCGATGTTACATCAACACAATGATGTTGTTTCTTTTAAATAAACATCTAGGTAGGAAGACAGGATTAAAATCATTACCCAAAAAGTTCCCTGGAGGATCTGGAGAGAATCCCTAGAGAATTATCTTAGAGGATGATGATGAGACCAGGATCAGAGATCATTCTTGATAGATCATGAATGGAAATATATCTTAAAAATAAAACGATCAAATTCTCACGGTATGATGCATCATTTGGATTTTATTTATTTGTTCTTGGATTTAATGACGAATGAAGACCAACCAACAAGCAGGTCGATCTATAGTTCGATTGTTCTTGTGGGATTGGATTTAATTGTGAAATTTATGGTGTTAATTATTGTTTTAATTATTGATAATTCTTATGGGAATGGATCGAGGCTAGAAATGAACAATGACTAAGGTTTATTCCTAATATTCAACCTTTTTTATTTTCTCCCCCATGTGTTCTACGCATTCTTCGTTCTTCATTGGTTTTTGAATGATTGATTGTTGCACCTGCATTTTAGGGAACAATGATCCGAAATTGAATATCCTAGACCGGTATGACCTAAAGGAGGTATGATGGCAATGGACAAATCAAATTAATTTTGGTGATTGTTCATTAGATGGATTAAAAATTATTTTTCAAGCCAATTGAAGTCTGAAAACACCTCGATTTGGTGTTTGGGTGATGATACAACCCTCGATATGAAGTTTCAAGATGAAAAGATCACTGAAATAGGATCTGGGAGATCGACCAAGGCATGTGGAGGAAGAACAGATGATTCTATAAAATTGTGAAGAACAAGACATGTAATCCAGATTACATGGTGTGTGGCCCCCACTATCAGTGGATAGGGTTTTTGGAGAGTGTTAAATTCTATACGACATGTGACCCTATCACACGATATGTAGGCCCTTCCCAGAGACTCAACGTGTATCTTGGGAGATACCTGGACTTGGGTAGTAGTACACTGGTTGCCTACATGGCATGTACCCCACCACACGACTCGGCCTAGACCAAGTACACAGAATACCCTCATATACTGGTACATGGGAAGAGACATATGAGTTGACACTATGTATTGGTACATGTCCAGAGTACATGGTTGGACCCCAGATGGAAGGATGCAGCATGTGACTTTTCTACACATCATATACCCATCTTCTGCATGAAACAGTTGGAAAGACATAGGTTGTTGTACATGGGCAATACTTGAGGTCAAGGAACATGGTCTGTGAACCTACTACAAGACATGTATACCTTTCTAAATGTCATGAATCTGTTTTCCATCATACCTTGGACATGTTTCATTTGATGTCACACCCTTGATCATTTCCCGGAAGTTTAGTGTGTATTATTTCCTTCTCATAGGATTATGATCCCTTTAATATGACTTCCTGGATAGAGTTTTTGGAATCCCCCCCCCCCCAAGAGGCTTGGAGTGGGATCCTTTATTCATTCTTCACTCCCTTTATAGATTCCTCAGTATTGATGTGACCAACTTCACCAAACATCGATCCTCTACTTAGCAGGTTAATCTAGATAAATTTTTTGGCATCTCCACATATCCCTGGATGTGATCCTCAACTATTGTATCATATCTATCTCTTTAGATCTATCATCATACCTATCATATGATGGTTCTCGAATAAAAATACTCCTTGGATGGATTTCCTCAGTGATATCAGACTCAGGAGTGTGTTCTCCCAGATGAGTTCTTCATGGAGTCTTCGAACTGAATCCCTAATGTTGGTATGTGACAGTTATGAATTACCTATAGAATGCATGTATTGAATTGGGTGTATCTAGATATTTTTGTTATATGTGATGTAGATATATATTATGTAGAGCTGACTGTATCATTTTTTTATCGCTTTGTGGTTTCAGGGTGTCCTACTGAGTATTGTTATACTCACCCCTACACAGTCTTTTCTTGCACGTGTCATTTCTTGTGCAGACGAGTGACCTTATGAAGAAGTCTTAGGAGGACTAGGACCAAATGGTGCCTTGTGAGATCATGTGGGATAAGGTGTTCCTACAAAGATAGATAGCAGTTCAAGTACCTCTGTTTAGAGGTTGGACTTGTGGTTATAGACTTATTTTGGTGGGCTTGTATTTGGACTAGTTTCACTTTACTTTACATTCTTGTCATACTCTATTTTTTGGGATATATTGGTATGCATGCATTGTTTTCTTAGTGTTTTTTACATTTCATCATTTAGTGAACTTGGATATATGTTCATGCATACAAGTACATATAAAATGCCTCTCATGTTAGTTATATGCCTACTTAGTGCTAGTCAGGAGCCCCTAGCCTATTGGAGGTGGGCTTGGGGAGTCGCAGCATGGGCCCCATTGGGATGGGTCATGACAGAGTGGTATCAGAGGTGGTCGAATCTACTTTAAGACTTGGAGTATATGAGATTGTTTTGTGGAAATAGTGTTAAGTGTTTTGAGTACATATTCTAGGATAGGGACTCTAGTATTGGTGCCGGTGGCTTATGTCTCCATACACTAGGACTCTGATAACCTTCTTTTTGACTTGGTACATGAGAACATTGGTTGTAGGAAAAATAATGGTACATGCATCATACAGGAATGGTTTGTGGTTCCATATCCTTCGTGAGTCAGCTCTCTAGATATAATCATTGATCGTCGTACATTTTTTTTCTACAGGATGCCTCTAAGATGCATATCAACTAGGATTCAGTGGCTCGATCAGGAGGATGACCCCCTTAGTGATGAGTCTTTGATATAGGGACCAATTCCATAAATGTCACTTCTAGGTGGTGCACCAACCATACCTCCACCGATGGAGCAGCATGTGGTACCTAAAGTACCAGTAGATGAGGAGCACTAGTTGAGTGAAATTCATGAGTTTCAGAGATAGAGACCCCTCAGGTTCTTAGATGAGTCTGACCCTCGGGCGAATGAGGACTGGCTTGAGGTGCTGACCATATTTTTTGGTCTAGTTAGGACACTAGAAAATTAGGTGGTGGTCCTGGTGGTGAGCCTTCTACACGGCTCGGTAGGGAGATATTGGAGTTCGGCTACCCATATTCATGACAAGGTGAATCTTTCATGGAAATATTTCAAGTGTCTCTTTAGAGAGGAGTTATCACCATTTACACTGAGATTTGTGTGTATACAGGATCTTCATTAGCTCCAGCAGGGTAGCATGATATTGGTTGATTATCCATCAAGTTTCACCAACATTTTTAGGTTATCAATGTATATGGTTAGAGATCAGTACTTCAGGGCTCAAACCCTTGTGCGAGGTCTGCATAGAGACATCCTGGACAACATTATCCCTATATGAATTACGAAGTAAGCTGGGGTTCTTGAGTGAGATTTGATGGTTGAAATATTCTTGAATGTGTAGATACAACCAGTGATTGTCAGTAGTGAGCGAGTTGGTCAAGAGACCTTGTAAGTAGGGAGTTGACGTCATTCTTAGGAATCTGGACATGGGAGACGTTTTATGAGGAGGTCCCAGTGAAGAGGATCTATAGTTCTGGGATCACAGGGTGGGTCCAATCAGCCTAGGCAGAGGTGGGGAAATTAATGAAATTGAATGGGAAATTTTTCTAAAGATTTTTCAAACCACTGTGCTTCTGATAGGTAGATAGTGGATGAAGTACTAAGGCATTGAAAATGGTAGGATCAGGTAGATCCGTAGTGTAGTGGATGTGGAATATGATCTAAGAGAGTAATAGGAGGTTGTCTATGTTTCAACATGATACCACCACCACCCCTAGGGGATCAATTCCAAGCTTATGGAGCTAGTGGATAGGGGTGGGGACAGTTGTATGTGGTCAAGTCATATGACCTAGCGGCTCTGAGAATGATTCGATTTTTTATCTGTGTCTTTTCTACTTTATCTTTAGAATTAAACGACATAGGTTATTGTTATTCCCTTCTCGCCGCATATCTTGTTCGAGACCTAGAGAATTTGGTTGAACTATTAACATAACCCTTAAAATTATAGACACATACTGTAGAAGATATAGTAATCACACATCTATACTGACAGTATGGACTGGTCCTTAGAGGTGATAGTTTTTGTTAGAACATATTAGTGGAAACACTGAGGCCTTATGACATCATTCTTAGTATATATTTTTTATCTACAATCCATGCCTCAATTGATTGTTTTAGGCACATGATGTAGTGTGTCCATAGTGATGGAACGAGGTTTTCCTTTTTTTAGTGAAAAGGAAACCCAAGAAGCATATGATGGACTCATGCATAGTATGGATAAAAAACTTCTCATCAATTGGCTAGAATGACCCTTGGTGTAGTGTATTTTATGAGTTTCTAGTTCCCATTAGTATGGAGGTATACAAGGACGTATCTCATAAATATGTTCCAAAATAGCCTCCTCACCTAGAGATACACTTCTACATTTATTTGCACCTTGAAAAAAAACCAATATCTACACCATTATATCAGATTTATCTCGTAGATCTTCATGAGCTGAGTATGTAGTTGGAGGAATCATAGAAAAAGGGATTCATGAGACCCAGTGTTTCACACTGGGCGGCCCCAATTTTTTTTTCCAAAAATGGAATCTGAGAGCTTAAGGTTGTGTGTGGACTACTAGTGCTTAAACCAGGTGACCGTGAAGAATAAGTATCCAATAGCAAGAACCGATGACCCCTTTGATTAGTTGAGAGGGGCCCGATGGTTCTAAAAGGCTGACCTCCGATCAAGATATCACCAACTATGAGTAAGGGATGAGGATTTACTGAAGATGTCCTTCAGATGTTGTTATGGTCACTATAAGTACTTGGTGATGCTCTTTGGTGTGATTAATTATCTAGGAGTGTTCATGGGACTCATGAAATGGATATTTCAACCTTACTTAGATTAGTTTTTGGTAGCCTTTATTGACGATATCCTTTTGTACTCAGCATCTAAAGAGGAGAATGCAATACACTTAAGGATGGTTCAAAACATACTTCGGGAGAACCAGATTTATGGGAAACTCTCAAAGTGCCAGTTTTGGATTCAGGTGTTCTACTTTCTAGAACATGTTATCATAATGGATGGAGTGGCTGAGGAACCATCCAAGTTTTAGGTATTGTTAGCATGGGATCCACCTAGTAGTGTGATGATATGTGAAGCTTCCTTAGGATGTCAGGCTATTATCTGAGATTCATACTTGATTTCTCAAATATATCAACACCTATAAAATCTTTGACTTGAAAGGGGAATCCTTTCATGTGGATAGAGAAGTGCCAGTAGGATTTTCAGTAGTTGAGGTGGAGTTTGATGAGCACTCTGATCTTGAGATTTTCTTAGGAGGGTGTTGAATATGTAGTTTTCTATGATGCATTAGGTACTAGGCTTGGTTGTGTCCTGATGCAAAATAAATTGATGATTGCCTATGGTTTTCTCCAATTGATACCACATGAGCAGAACTACATGACCCATGATGTTGAGTTAGCAGTGATAGTCTTCGTGTTGAAGATGTGGCTACAATATTTGATGGGTGATAAGTTTATCGTCTACTCCGATCACAATAGTCTCAAGTATATCTTCTCTCAGAAGTATCTAAAATTGAAGTAGAGGTGATGTCTGGGGTTCCTCCAAGACTATAACTTTGAGATTTTCTATACTCCTGGGAAGGGGATTGTGGTGGCATATGCTCTCAGTAGGAGGTCTAGTTCACAGTTTTTGAATGAGGAATCAGAGCTGTGGGCCTCATTACAGTTATCCATTATGGATAGACATGGAAAATATTACATCCATTTAATGGTTATTACCCCTCGACTCTTACAATGAGATAGGGAGGCACAAATTTGGGATACTGACTACAAGACCCTACATGCTTAGATGTCCACAGGGCATATTCCTGATGGATATTTAAAAGGTGGGGAGTAGGTCATCCTTTTCAAAGGATGTACAGTAGAAAAAGTGGCATTGTGGAAGGAGATTCTATGGAATTTCATACATCCCCTTTGTTTTTAAATCTATGTGTGGTGAAGCTCTACCTGGACCTCCAATATCAATTTTGGGGGCCGAGAATGAATAAAGTAGTGACAGAATTCGTTTCTCGATGCCTTAATTTTCAGCAAGTGAAGGATGAGAACTAGGTTCTAGTGGGTTTAGCTCAACCCATTGAGGTTCCATAATTTATTTGATAAGGTATATTTATAAACTTCATTATGGATTTACCATGTATTTCCATGGGACAATATTCCATATGGGAAATCATTGATCAGCTCACCAAGTCAGTCCACTTCCTAGCTATCCAAGAGCAAAGTTCAGTAGGGAGCTTGTGAGGCCTCTACATTAAGGAGATAGTTTACTCCATGGAGTTCCATTGGTAATTGTTTTATATCATGATGATCATTTTACATCCCATTTGTGGAAGGTATTACAGGATTCATTTGGGACCTAGTTACACTTGATCACAATATTTCACCCACATAAGGATAGCCAAACAGAGAGGACCATTCAGGTTTTGGAGGACAAGCTATGGTCTTGAATGTTGGACTTCAACCATAGTTGGTAGGATCACCTACCACTAGTGGAGTTCACATACAATAATATCTACCATTCCACCATTAGTATGGTTCTATTCAAGGCTTTGTATGAGTGACCCTATAGGTCACCACTTTTCTAGGATGAACCAAAATATTTGGCACTCATAATCCCATTATTGGTGCGAGCTAATATAGAGAAGGTGCAGATCATCTAGGAGTTGATGAAGATTAACTAGAGCCTTCATAAGTCTTATGATAATATTTTGTAGAGGCCTTTGGAGTTTGAGGAAGGAGACCATGTATTTCTTTAGGTTACACCTAAACAAGGATTGCAGAGATATGGCTAGGCCAGTAAGTTATCTATAAGGTTTATCGACAATTTTAAAATACATCATAGAGGTGAATAGGTGGCGTACTTCTTAGCTCTACCCCCGTAGTTATACTGGGTACATAACATCTTCCACGTGTCCCAACTGAGGAGGTACATGCATGGCATGTTGCACATCATCGACTGGGGAAATCTGGACGTCAAGGATAGAGATACTTTTGTTGATTACCCAGTGGAGATTGTGGATTAGTAGTAGAGGATCATTAATGGGTGATTTAATCTTTTGGGGTGTGTTCGGTGGTATCATAGGAATCTCTAAGAGTGCACATGGGATTGGGAGGCTCAGATTCCTGTGTAGTACTCACATATTTTTTAGTATCCTTTTTTGGATTTTTTAGGATGTAAATCCCCAAGGTGGGGAGAATGTAATGTCCCAAATTTTGTAGTTATTATTTTTAAATATTAAATAGATTAATTTTGACACCAAGAACTAAGACGACGTGAGATTTTGATACTCAGTGTGTTCGGAATAAGCATTTGAATAATATTAAAATATTAAACCGCACGTGGTTGGTTTTCTGAAAAAATAGTGGAATAAATTCTAGAGGGGTTCTTGGATCAAAAATATGAGGGAACCATTGCATTCAAAGTAGAGGTGTTACCCTATGCGAGGCATAACATTGGTCATCTCAAGTCAGCTATGAAAAGTAGTTTTCAAACATTTAAATGAATAAAATAAATAGAGGATTTTTTTTGATTTTATGTCGATGTAGAAGTGTTATTTATTTTAAATAAAAATCTAGGCAGGGACCCAGGCTTAGATTCATAACCCTAAAATTTCCCTGGAGGCTCTAGAGAGAATCCCTAGAGAATTCACTTGGTGGATGATGACGAGACTAATATCAGAGATCGTTCTTGACAGATCACTAATGGTAATGAATCTTCAATAGAGAATGATTCAATTCCCAAGGTAGGATGTGTTATTTGTATTTTCATTCCACGTTTTTAGATTCAATGATGAATGCAAACTAACCAACGAATAGGTTGATTTGTAGTTTGATCGTTCTTATAGGATGGGATTTAATTGCTGGATTTATGGGGTTGGTTATTATTTTGATTATTGACTATTCTAACAATAACGTATCAAATCTAGAAACAAAAAATGGATGAGGTTCATTCCTTATATTCATCTTTTTTCCTTTTCTCCCCCATGTGTTCTACGCATTCTTTGTTTTTAATTGGTTTATGAAAAATCAATATTTATGCCTTCGTTTCATGGTGAAATGATCCAAAATTGGAGATGCAAGACTAGGATAAACTAATGAAGGTGTAATAGTGACGATGACAGACTAATTGAATCGATTTGGGATATATTGTTCTTTACACGATTTTTCATCGAATGGATTTTAAGTGGTTTTTTCCGATCAAAGGTCTGAAACACCTAGATTCATTATTTGGGTGATGAGGTTAACCTCGATCTGGAGTTTCTAGATAAACAGATCATCGAAATAGGATCCAGGAGATCAATCGAGGTGCACAGAGGAAGAATGGTAGATTTGGGAATATCATGAAGAACACAACATGTAATTCAAATTACATGTCTTATGGCCCCCACTAAGCAGTGTCTAGGATTTTGGGAGAGTGTTAAATGCCACATGTCCTTGGACCCTGTCACATAACATGTAGGCCCTTCCCAGAGACTCGTTGTGTATCTTAGGTGATACATGGACACATGTTGGAGTATATGGGTTGCCTATATGGCGTGTATCCCACCACACAAATTGGCCTAGACCAAGAACACAGACTACCCCATGTACTGGTACAAAGGAAGAGACCCATGAGTTGACACTATATACTAGAACATGGCCAAATTATATGGGTGGACCTCAGATGGAAGGACATGACCTGTGACTTCTTCTACACATCGTATACCCATCTTCTACATGGCACTGTTGGAAAGACATGGTCCATTGTACATGGGTAGTACTCGGGGTCAAGGAAAACAGCATGTGAACCTACTACACACTGATTATACCTTTCTACAAGGATGGAATCTCTTGTCCACCATACCTTGGACATGTTTCATTAGGGTTTGAATCATTGGTCATTTTCTTGAAGGTTGGTGTGTATCATTTCCTACTCATAGAAGTATGATCCCTTCAGCACTTCTTGTATAGAGTTGTTGGAATACCCCCCCCCCCCCCCCCACACTATAGAGGCCTAGAGTAGGATCCTCTATTCATTATTTTTTCCCTAGGTAGACTCCTTGACATTGAAGTGACAAACTTCACTAGGCATCGATCCTCTACTTAGCAGGTAAATCTCGATGTATTTGTTGGTATCACCCCATGGCCTTGGTTGTGATCCCCGTCTATTGAAACATATATCTCTCTTAAAATATATCAAAATATAACTCTCATGATAGTTCCTTATGAATAGTACACCTTGAATAGTCATCCTCAGTTCTATTAGGCTCATGAGTGTGTTCTCTTGGATGAGTGTTTGTGGAATCTGCAAACTGAATCCCTAGTGTTGGTATGCAGTATTTGTGACTTACCTCTATATTTCATGTCCTGGATTCAGTATATCTGGATATTCTTGTTATATGAACTATAGACATATATTGTGTATATATGAATCTATATTTCCTTTTTTTATTGCTTTGTGGTTTCGAGATATTAAACTGAGTATTTTTATACTCACCCTTGTAAGGGATTTTCCCGCAGATGTCATGTCTTGTGCAAACAAGATACCTTTTGACAGAGTCCTAGGCGGACCATGACCAGATGGTGCCTTGTGAGATCAGATAGGCCAAGGTGTTCCTAAAAATATATATAGTTGTCCTAGTACCTCTGCTTATAGGTTGGAATTGTGGTTATAGGCTTCTTTTGGTGGGATTGTATTTCACCCAGTTTCACTTTACTTTACTTTCTTTTTATACTCTGCAGGTTTGGATATAGTTGTATGCATACAATGTTTTCTTCGTGGTTTTTACATTTTTGAATTTTTTGAGCTTGAAGATGTGTTTCTGAATACAGGTACATAGGTAACGCCTCCCATGTTAGTGACATGTCCAATTAGTGCTAGTCACCAGGCCCTAGCCTATTGAAGGTGGGCTTGGTGAGTCGCGGCATGGACCCTGCAGGGATGTGTCTTGACACAGTGGTAAATGATGTATCTCACTTATGTACAAGTTATTTATGTGTCTAAGTTTCCAAATTCACTATATATTTATGTTACTCAGTCATGTGTTTGTGTAGTGTAATTAATATTCATCTAAAATATGGAATATTTATGTATAATAAGTAAGGGCTTCTACAGATTATCCCTATTGATATGATATGTTGTAACTCTAGATATATGTGGATGATATGATGACACAGTTTACATGTGAAGTCTTAGTATATACTATATTGTTTTTATATTCAGGTACCAAAGTGATAGGTGGACCCTTCATGGATCAGTATCCCTAGGGAGGGGTGTTCAGATGTTACATGTGACATTATTATTTGACCGAGTTGGAAGACTGGGAATGATGGACTTATGGACTGACCTAGGGGAATTATGGTCATATTTTATCTTACCCAAGAGGTAATAGTGTGTCATGATGTTCATTGCTTACATGAACTAGGAAATGGTGTTAGGATATGATGACCTTGTAACCAGACCCAAGGCAGTGTTAGATATATTGGATATGAGTCCAAAATCGATAGCCTTGTAGTGGTTGTGAGATACATTTGGTGACCTTGTGGTTGAATCTAGTACATGACCTCTATTTAGACTATGTTTCCAGAATAGATCCATATAATGTATATATGAGGGATTTTTTTGGCTTCGTTAGTGCATGAATGGTCAATACATGGTGGTATGTTGTTTTCTTTCGCATATTGTCAGGTAATAAACTTTTATGAATGTTAAATCATGTTAGAAACATAATTTTGGTTTCTTATAGGGTATATTATCAACCCCTAAATAGTAATCTTGATGCGTGTGATGACATTATGGTTAGAGACACATCGAAGGTTATGGCTCAATTAAAAGGGTGCTAAGAGATAGAGTGTGGTGTCTAGAGGTTGTATCAGGATTGACTTTAGAGTGATGTCACAATATTTATTTACTTTTCTATTATGGCTCATACTTTTTTTGACCTTAAACATTTAGGGGTCCTTGATTTATTTTTCATTATAACATGATATGTTTTCCATGACATTTTTAATAGCACTACTTTATTTATTCCATTGTGTTACTCTTTATACATTTCATTGATGATACTGAGGGTATAGTCTCCCCATTGAAAGAACTTATACCCCCGCTACTCATTATGAACCTCTTGAGTATAGGGAAGTACACATGATTCCTTGTGGTACTATAACTCAAACATGGTGATTCGAACTGGGGTGTTACATAAATACTCTAAAATCATGAATTTCATCCATTTATAATTTTACTCCAAATATTTTCTAAAACTAATAAAATGTGATTAATTCTTAAAAAATATTGAAATCATTGGAGTTCTTTACAATGAAAAGAAATGAAAAAAAACAATAAAAATTGAGTTTTATCACTCCCAAAAAACTATTATTTTATAATTTTGAAGAAAAACTATATTTCCAAACGAATCCCATGCATGAATTAAAGAAGAAAAAAATACAATAATTATTAAAAATGAAAACTATCTTGTATATTTTATGAACCACCTTCCCCCACCCATCTTCTTTTCACACATTTAGGTTTTTTCAGCCTAAATTTCCTATCCATGAAACAATTGAATCATACCTTACAAGGAAATTCATGTCGCTCCTCACTCAATAAGAAATTATATATATATATTTATTATTATACATGGGAAAATTCATGGTTCAAATTAATCTTTTAAAAATAATAATCCATTAAAAATGATATAATATAAAATGTAATCAGTCCTAAGGTATTTGAAAGGTATTTTTTAATTCTTATGGTTGGTTGGTTAGACTTTCAAAAACAATGTCCAAAATGAGGTGTGTTTTTAGTTATAAGTAATATATGAGAATTTAAGTAAATCCAATTATGTGTACCTCACTCAATTACCCTTTTAAGAATATCCTATATTAATACATTTTGTTTTTTATGTGCATAATGAGTCATAAAACAAACTCATAAGAAAACCTAAAGTAAATAAATGATTATAAAAGTTCCTTTGAATAAAATTAGAAATCATGAAAAATATTTTCCTTGAAATAAAAAATTTTAACCTATAAATGATCATAAAATTTACCTAAATCAATAATTCATCTTCTTATCACCCAACATCAAAATATTTCCCTTAAAGATCTTAATAATGTATAGTGAATCCATGAATTCATCTTAGGATATAATATTCACTATCACCCTTGAAATAGAATAAACTATTTGTTCACTTTCAAAATATCATCTCTAGAGAAATTAAATTGTAATTAACTGGTGATGTTATTCCCTTTTAAGGGTGATTTTTAATGGTGATATTGAATATGATTTACAATGAATACTTTAGGGATCCTATATTATTTAAAATGATTTTTAATATAAAATTTTGTATATTATGAGATAAACAATTGATTTCATGGTTGAAGATAAATTTATGAAATTTTAAAAGATAAAAGTTTATTTTTCAATGAAAATATTTTTCACAAGTTTCACATTTTCCCATGAAACCTTCATGAATTACCTAATACATTTATTCTTTCTTATGATTTTATTTTATGGAATTATTTTATCAAAGGATTTTACTTCAATAGTGAATATTATTTTATATAGCTTGAATCTTATATTAAAAGGAAATTATTTTTCAGGATTTTTCATTTATTTCATGGAAAAATATGTTTTATTCTCTTTATAAACCCCTTATTAAGATTTATATGATCACCACATGCTTTAAATTTATTTTAAAGTGTTTAAAGATGAATAAAAAATAGAAAATTCAAAGTTTCATTTATGGTGATTTTTCTTAAATAAAGTAAGTGATTTGATTAAAGAACAAACTTTATTAATGAAATTGATGTATGTGCGGTGTAGAAGAGTGATATTATTTTATGTATTGTTAATTTTTATGTGTTCAAAGTATCTAAAACTATAAATGTAAAAGTTATTTGGGAATTTAAGTGTTGTGATATTCTTAGAAAAACATGTAATTATGGGAGGGTTATGCTTGGGCCTTCATAATTAGTATATGAGAAAGTTTTAGATAACTTTATAGGTTATTATTTCATAGGATGAGGATATTTTATGATTTATAAATACCATCATGAGTTAATAAGTTTAAGTTTGATGATAAATTGAAATTCATAAATACCCCTTTGAGCTCTTATGTGATTGTATTTTTTGGTGATAATGATATTTTTTGATACATTTATTGGTTTTTTTGGGAAAAACGCAATATTGAGTAATATATAAACATTATATTTAGTATATTATTTGATTTTAATGTAATTGTGTTTATTTGTGGAAAATATTATTGATATTTTTGAATTTAAGGGCAATATAACATTTTGAGATAAGGTGAGAATTGGTTTTTCATGAACCAACTCAAGTCAACCCTGAACCAGTCACCTGATCTGGCCCATGATAAGGCCTGAGAGGCATTCTCCATCCTCTTGGGAAGGAAAACTAATATAGGTCATCAAGAATAAAGAGATGGGAATGATTTATCCCCTAAAATATTAATAAGTAAATGAAAATAAACTAAACAATAAAAATAAACACTAGCATCAAAAATAAATAAAAGTGCACATATCTCTATGCAACCCTGCAGGTCACCACAAAACACTATACCCACATCGCCTCATAGTGACTGAGACCGATCTGGAATAAGTGTGCAAGGTAAAAATAGAAATAAATATATAGGAATGAGAATTAAAACTCATTAGGAATTCTCGGCTAAACTATTCCCTAGGTCTTACCATTTAAAAGAATACCAAGTCATGCCAATTTGAAAATAAGTCATATTAAAAGTAATGGTTTCCATTATTTTCAAATTAAAGTAAAAAGTTTCCATTTTTAAGAAAACCATTTATTTTCCACCACACTTCCAAAATTATTTTCAAAAATAGACACATTTAAAAATTAAAGGAAGTCAATTTATATTAAAACATGGTTTTTATAAAGGAGAAAACAAGCTTGAGGAAATTGAAATAAAAATCACATCACAAGCACTATGGGAAATATAAAATCCAAAACCCTAGTGTTTGAGATACTTGATTAGAGTTACGGGAGATATGATAATCAACAAACCAAGGGAGGATGAAGGACCATGTGGTCTTACCTCGAGACATCGACCAATTAATAGGATAAAATCTAATGGAATCACAGGATGAAGAGGGATCTGATAGTGGGGGCTTGGGCATGCCATGGGAGAAAGGAGGGGGAGTTGTGCGATGCACATGGGATGAGGATAATGAAAGAAAAATCAAGTTAAAAATAAGAAAATATAAATAAAATAAAAAACATGTTTTTAAATTCTAGTAAATCTGCGCATTTTACACATGGTTTACCAAATCGTGCACTAACCATGCATTGGACACTACCTAGATAGTATAGGAACCTAAGAACGGTTACTTCTAGGAAGATTCATGGTTTAGAAAACCATGCTTAAACCATGCTGCTCGGCACTGCCAACTCACAGATCCGGGCCACATGCTTATCACACGGTTTAATAAACTGTGCACAAGTCTTGAGCTACAACTCAGACTCACCTAGACACCCACATGGGCACCACACAGTTACTAAAAACCATATGGGATAACTATTCAATAGCTAAAATGACTCCAAAAAAATTAAAATTTGACCTGAAAACTATCAAAACCCAAAAGATATGGTGTAAATAATTAATGTAATTAAAATAATTCATATTTCAAAGTTGGGGTGTGATAATTCTCTCCACCATTAACAATTTATTCCCCCATAAATTCACATATCCAAACTTGAAACAAAACTAAGACTCAAAACTAACATATGAAAATTAAAAAAAAAATTAGTGTGGGATTTAAACTCCAAAAGTCACATCTGATCAGCTCTAGAGAAACCCACAACAAGGAGAATCATAGAGAGAAGAGAAAGGTCTCCCCACTATAAGAAACCATATAGAACCAACCAACTCTAGAAGAAACCACAATAAGATCTATGGTGGGTCTTCCCACCATTTAGTAACTAACTAGCTTAGACCAAACAATACAGACCATCATTGGAAACACTCCATGGACCAACCAAGAAACTCTCCGCATAGACCAATATGGGAACTCCCCACACAGACCAATCTGCACAACCACTGAGAACTACCAACCCAAACCAAAAACCCCCAATACACAAGGAAACCTACAAAAAGAGCTCGAACCCAATAGTGAAATGAACAATGAATCATCTTTTCCACAAGAAATGGGCATCTATAAAATGATCACAACTTGAATCCCAAAACTCACTCATGATAACGATAATCATTTAATAATACACATCCATACGGAATAATGAAAACTAAAAATGTTTAAAAGGATACAAGGCCACCAAGAATTTCATATCCAAAGAGAAAATTAAACTTTTCTCACTCCATAACTAGAGAAAAAAAGATGGATCAAGGTCCCCCTTACGCACTCAATGATTCCTCTATGGGCCCAATATTCACTTCAGGGCCTACGGTTAGATCCTTTATGTTTGAATCATCTGCTAGATTGCATTCAAAATATCAAATCATCTGAACAAGACTTATTCTTATGAAAACACTACTTATAAAACTTCTCTAAGTGATCCAAACAAGAATGCTAATGGAAATCCTTCAAAAGATGAAGACAAGATGGCTTAGAGTTCCCAAATTGACCACACTGGGAGTAAAGTAGTGAGTTTTCTAATGAAAAATATAGGAATGGATAAAGACTATCACTATAGAAAAGAAACCAGATCATTGAAATAGTCGAATTTCCCCTTCACTGTCAGTTGATTATGTCAAACATCTATGAACTTGGGAACTTTCCTCACCTTCACTTCCTCTAAAATAAACCACTAGATGATATTGGTCTTGATGATTTCCAAATAAATATCAACTCTCAGTGATAATGGGATGACCACCTTCCACCAGTTCATTCCCAGTTATAATGCCCTAAACCCACGCATCCGAATTTAGTGCTTAAAAACAGGGTGTGTATTTTTTTATAAAATATAACAGAAAAATACGAAATGCTTTATAAAAATGTGGAACTTTTCCAGTCTTTTTTCTATAAAATTAGACAAAAACTAACAATTTATTAAAAGTTGAAATAAAATAAAACAATATGCCTACTACGCTTCAACATGCACAAACTCCAAAAGTAAATACATCTGAAATCTAACTTCTAAGGTTCCTATGAAAGTAATTTTATGGCATGGGAGGAGAATTAAGTTGCCCATGAAGGGGTTTTAAAATCCCTGAAATAACTTTTATGAAATATCCTTTATAAAATAACTTTAAGAAATATTTTTTCATATTCTTTTGAAAATACATTCAAAAATACATTATAAATATCTTTTAAAAACATCATTGAAATTACTTACATCTTATAAATACTTTAACACTTTTGAAAAGACTTTTAAAAAATTATTTTAACATATTCCAAGAATTTTTCTAAAAAAATATTCATAATATTTTGGAAAAATAAACACTGATGAAACATGAAACATTTAATGTTGTTTTGGGCCTACCCACTTGCTAAGCGATGGGTTCACTCCCCAATTGCCTACCATATTTACAATGTTCAAGTGTTTTATTTTATGAAAAACATTTTAAGCTTGATTTACTTATATATAATTTCACTAAAGTTTTGTTCCTTAAAAACATGACAACATATATAATACATTTATATATTCATATATATATACACTTCCACAAGAAAACTTCTGGTAAATTTGGATCAGCTTAATGTCATGATAATTTGACTTTTAATGATGCGAGACAATATTTTTCATACGTATTATCATTTGAAAACATATAAACAATTAATTAATTGAAAACAATGTCTTCAAATGTATGATTCATTCGAATCACATACATGTACTTGAATAATAAAACTAATTCATGCATAATATGTCATCCCTGATAATATATTCACCTTGCACACATGACCTAATATTTTTAATTACATAAAACAAAAAATAATAAACACAAACTGATGTCATAAATTAAAAAAAAAATTGAAATAAACATTAACAGTAATGTTTCTTATATAAGATGATGACTTTTCTTTCAAAAATAATTATGTCATAACTTTGAAAATAATGATATCTTCAAAATTTCAAAAACAAAATTGGAATTATTTGAAATTAAACATATATAATTAAATATTATATAGATGAGCTTTAAAATAAATAAATTCTCTTATTAACATAAGATAAATGATGTTTTGAAAATTATAATCCAAGTGACATAAAATAAAATAAATAAAAATTAAACTCCCTTACTAAAACCCATTAATAAATTATGAATTAAACATTGAAAACAAATTTTATTTCAATTCATTTTCATATAGCTCATATTTACTTGAAAAATAAAAAAAAAAATAGTTTCCCTTACACAATAAAGGATTTATATAACAAAAATAAAAACACCCATACAAAAAACATGATATTAATGTAATAATGAAATCTTCTGAAAATAAAAAAATAATTATAACATAAACATCCCTTAAATTCATAAAAAAATAATTTAAAAATATAATTCTTGGTAAGGAACATAGATAAAATCTTGCTAAATAAATACTTAGTCAAAAATAATTATCATTATAATGAATTAAAATTTTCAAAATAAAATAAAAATAAATCCCCTTACAAATAGAATCTCAAAGAATTAAAATATTTAAAAAAACATAATCCCTTACATGTTATTTGTAGATGAATTCCTATAAATTTTCTTCTTCTTATTTTACTACTATAAGTTTCTTACTCGGTTAATAAAGGGAATAAAGGATATTTTTTTCCTTTCCACACTCTTTTTATCAAAAAATTTAGAAGAAACTAAACAAGGAAGGTCACTGCTTTTTACCTCTCTAGATAGTGTACCCTAAATAAAAGGTGTGAGACTACTATTTAAAGACATAGAATCACAATATAATTACAAAAAAATATTCTAATCATCTAGAAGATTAATAGTTTGAAGAGATTTTTGAGGTTGTAATTCAAGCACAGACCAACGTATCAAATAAGATTTTTTGAAATTGAAAGTTAACAAAAAAATAAAATATGTGATGAAAGATTTTTCTATTATCACTCTTCTCTGTATCAAACTCAACAATAGTAGATATATTAAACCAGTTTTATGTAAAATAAAAATAATTTATAAGGGTTGAGATGCGATTCATCATAAAGTTCTTTTGAAATGTGATAAATCAAGCATAAATCATTGACAAAAAAATAGATCAGTCAGTTTCAGGCATTAAACAAATTTTATAAAGTAGATACAAATAAGAATAATAGATAATCCCTAACCCCACCCCCCACCCCCAATAGATAGAATCATTCTAAATATTTGGATGTTTAGAAATTAAATGCGTGAAACCTACTTGAATATTTGAATGACGTGAGGAAAATATCCAAAATTGAAGGTCGTTTTCCCTTAAACCCCACTCGGAATGTGACTCAGATCTGGCCTTCTAAAAGATCTCCCGTGGTTGAACCTCCTTCATTTAAACCCCTAACTCATTCAAACCATAGATCTGCACTAGATCCCCTAACCGCAGTCGATCCTAATCAACTAAGTCTCAAACCACCACGTTGAGCTTGAATCTTCATAGGCACTCGACAACTCATCTAGGATATCTCCCTCTTCCAAAGGAAAACACTCCTATCCCACTCAGTGTGCCTCAGATATAAGTTCCTCTAAAACAACCAAGTCCCAATTTTCCCAAATGAACCAGACAAAACCACCAATCCTGATTTTCATTTGATTTTTATTTTTTCACAATTTATTATATATATATATATAATTTTTATTTTTTAACTATCATAATATATTTATAATAATTTACTAAAGTTAATATTACATATTAAAAATATTGTAAAAATTTATTTATAACAAGTTAATAATTTTAATATTTCATATTTTTGTAAAATGATCAATACCTTTATTATTATAATTTCATTTATAAATATAATTATAATTTAAAAATACATTTATTTAAAATTATATTATCATACTCATATTTATGTTTATATTTTTCATAATATCAATTATATATTTGAAAACAGTACTTTATAAAAATAAGTAAAAAATTTTAAATATACTATAAATTTTGTATAAAACTAAATAAAAAGGTTACATAACAAAATTGATTTATATAAATTTAAGTATTTATATTTATAAATCATTTTCTTTTAAGTGTTAAATTATAAATCTAATAATCATATTTCATAATTAATTTAATTTTTCCAAAATTTCATTGTAATTAAATTCTATTTATTTATTTACATTACTTAGAATATTATTCTTTGAAAATAATTAATGTTATATAATTTCTAAGTATTATTTTTTAAATTTTACATATATAATCTTGTTATAAAAAAATAATATAAAAATAATTATAATAAAATATTAATTTAAAAAAATATTAATTTAATACCAAATATTATCCTTAATTTATTTTAAAATTTAACTTAACAATTAAAACAAGTTTTATTTTTTTTATTTAAATTAAAAAATAAAGATGTAATAATATTAAAATATCTATAATGTTACATTCTCCCCCCCCCCAATGAAGTGTGCCCACGCAATTCAATTGTCTGAATTTAGAAAATTCTGAATTTCTGTCGTCAAAAT
The DNA here is from genome assembly GCA_963277665.1 of Viscum album. Classification (NCBI taxonomy): domain Eukaryota; kingdom Viridiplantae; phylum Streptophyta; class Magnoliopsida; order Santalales; family Viscaceae; genus Viscum; species Viscum album. The sequence continues at coordinate 1,516,570,551 of OY728127.1, read as the reverse complement.
TAGAATAGCTAGAATTCAAAGGGGATTTAATTATCCAAAGAAAATTCTGTCACGTAAATTTTTTCTTCCCCAAAAGACAACTTCTAATCTCCAAATTTATATAGATTGTACCTATGATACAAATTATAACACCCCAAACCTATGCTTCTAGATTCGGTGCTTAAAAACATATTTTGTATTATTTATAACAGATAACTGAAAATACACAATGCATTAAACAAACGAGGACCTTTTCTGGTCTAGGTTAGGGGAAAATAGACAAAAACATACAGTTTATCAGATTTGAAATAAAATAAAACAATATGCCCACTATGCTTCCACGTGCTCTAAATATAAAAGTGAATATGTCTAAATTAGAACTTCTAAGATACCGGTGAAAATCATTTTAAGACATGGGATGATCATTACATTTCCAAGTAAGGATTTTTTAAATCATTTAGATAAAATTTATGAAATTTCCTTTAGAAAATAACTTTGATAAATACTTTTTAATATTCTCTTGAAAATAACTTCAAAAATACATTTAGAAATACCTTTTGATAACATTATTGAAATGACTTATGCCTTAAAAATACTTTAACAGTTTTGGAAGTACATAAGTTCATAAAATTGCTTTAAACATATTCAAGTGATTTTTTTGTAAAACTTTATACAAGATTTTGGAAAATAGAAAAATCAGGCAACTTAAAACATTGAAGTTTGTCTTGGGCCTACCCACTTTCTGAGGGTTAGGTATACTCCCCAATTACCTACCATATTTACAACTTTTAAGTGATGTATTTTATAAAAAAAACATTTTATGCTTGCTTTACATATATATACCTTTACTAGAGTTTTGTACCTTAAAAACTTGACAGTATATATAATAAATTTATATATTAATATATATATACACTTCTACAAGAACACTTCTACTAAATTTGGATAAACTAAATCTCATGATAATTTTAATTTCTATGATATGAGAGAAAATGTGTCATCGACATTTTCATTTAAAAATGTATAAAAATTCACTCTTTGAAACAAATTTCTACGAAGGGATGATTCATTCAAATCCTATTCATGTACCTGAATAATAAAATTAATCCATTCATGATATTTCATGAGTAAAGATGAATTCCATATCTTTTAAATGGCATCCATGATTTTATATGAACCTTGAACACATTACATGATAGTTTTAATTATCTAAAACTATAAATATTAAACAAAAAGTGATGTCATAAATTAATAAATTTTATTTGAAATAAAAATTAATTATAAAATTTATTATATAAGATTGTTATTTTTCTTTCAAAAATAATTATATCATAACTTTGAAAATAATGATATCATCAACAATTTCAAAAAAAATCCGAATTATTTGAAATTAATAATATATAATTAAATATAAAATATATGATCTTTAAATAAATTATCTTATTTTCATAAGAGAAATGATGTTTTTTAAATTATAATCTAAATGACAAAAAATAAAATAAAAATAAAAATTAAACATTCTTACTAAATTTCATTCATAAATTAAGAATTAAATTTTGAAAACAAAATTTACTTCAATTATTTTTTGTTTATCTTATATTTACTTGAAAAATAAATAAAAAAGTAGTTTCCCTTACACAATTAAGGCTACAAATAATAAATATAAAAAACCCATAACAAAATCATAATATTAATGTAACAATGAAATCTTATGAAAATACACAAAAATAATTATAAAATAAATCTACCATAAATTCATATATACATTATTTAAAGCTATAATTCTAGGAAATGAACAAATATAAACTCTTGCTAAATAAATACATAGTTGAAAATAAATATCATTATAATTAATTATAATTTTCAAACAAAAAAAAATAATCCCCCTTACAAATAGAATCTCAAAGAATGAAAATATTTCAAAATAAATATTCCCTTATAAGTTATTTGTAGATGACTTCCTACTAATTTTATTATTCCTATTTTATTTCTATAACCATCATACTCTGAGAATAAAGGGAATAAAATTATACTTCCAACCTTTTCACACTCTGCTTACCGAATTTTTTTGAAGAAACTAAAAAATGAAGGTTACTGGCTTCTACCTTGCTTGATAGTGTATCCAAAAGAAAATGCGTGATAATTTTATTTAAATACACATTATCACAGTATAATTAAAATTTTATACAAATATTTTAGAAGTTTGAAATTTTTAAGAGATTTCTGAGGGTTTAATTTAGGCACAAACTACCGTATCCCATAATATTTTCTGAAAATGACAGTTAATGAAGAAAACTAGCATATATGATGAAATATTTATCTATTTGTGATTCTATATATATAAAATGCAACAACAATAGATATATTTAACCAATTTGATATAATATAAAGATAAAAGATAAGGTTTGGGATGAGATTCGTCAAGAAATTTTGTTGAAATGTGTTAAATATAGCATAAATCATTGACAAAAAAACACAGATCGTTTGGTTTCAAGCATTAAAAAAAACTTCATCAAATAAAGATAAATAAGAAGAATAATGAAACCTGAATCCATCCAAGAGACAATATAATTCTAATGATTTGGATGTTTAGAAATAAAATGCATGAAACTGAGTTGTAATCTGAACGACGTGAGGAAAATCTCCAAAATCAAGGGTCATTTTCCCTTAAACCCCGCTCCGAACATCCATGTGACTTAGATTTGGCCTTCTAAAATCTCACAGGTGGTTAAGCCTCTTTCACTGGAACCCAAACCACATTTAAACCCTTTATCTGCACTGGATCTCCTAACCATGGTTGATCCTAATTGGTCATGTCTCAAACCACCTCATCGAGCATGAATCTTCATAGGCACTTGACATATTTCTCGGGATCGATCCCTCTTATGAAGACGAACACTCCTCTCCCGCTCTGAATAGCTCAGAGATTCATTTCTTTGAAACAAACAAGTCCCGATTTATAAAAATAAATGGAATGAAACCTATAAAACCAATTTTCTTTTCAATTTTATTATCAATTTATTATATTTTTTTATATATCAATTTCATTTTTTAACTATATTAATATTTTTATAATAATTTACTAAAGTTAATATTACATATTCATAATGTTCAAAAAAATATTTACAATAATTTAATAATTCCATAATTCATATTTTTTTTAAATTATCAATACTTTTATTATAATAGTTTTTTTATAAATATAATTATTATTTAAAATTACATTTATTTAAAACAACATTTATTTAAAATTATATTATTATACTCATATTTATTTTTATATTTATCATAATATAAATTATATGTTTGTAAACACTAATTTATCAATATATGTATACAATTTTAAATATTAATATAAATGTTGTATAAAACTATATAAAAAATGTTACGTAATAAAACTTATTTATACAAATTTAAGTATATATATATTTAAATCATTTTCTTTTAAGTGTTAAATTATAATTTCGATAATATTATTTCATAAGTATTTTGTTTTTTTCCAAATTTCATCCTAATTATATTTTAGCTATTTATTTAATTTATTTAAAATATTATTATTTAAAAATAATTAATGTTATATCATTTCTAAGTATTATTTTTTAAATTTTACATGATTAATATTGTCATATAAAAATAATCTGAAAATTATTTTTATAATAAAATATTATTTGAAAGAAAATAATTGTTAATTTAATAACAAATCGTATTCTTAATTTATTTAAATATTTAACTTAACTATTAAAATAAGTTTTATTTTGTTTTATTTAAATTATAAAATAAAGAATTAATAATATTAGAATATCTTGGATGTTACACTAGTCCTTCAAACATAACTATGATAGTTCGCACTATCACAAAATCTGGAGTTCCCAATAACCCAATGACACTCAATTTTCCACATTCCAGTCAACAACATCCTATGGACTCTGCTGACTACCTTCAACAAGAACTGATTGAGAATATCTTGACTCCAACACTCATCTAGGAGTCTGGGTGGGACCAAAAACTATAAGAGACTCTTTATAAACATTCTATGTCTTTTTGTGTGGCATTTTCTCAATAACACTTGGCATAAAGATAGATCATCATCGAACCCGAACTGAACCAATTAATCATTTAAAACAAAGGCCAAAATCATAAACCAAAACATCATAAAACTAAATAAAATAAAAATAAAATCTAAATCAAATGGAAACAAAAAAATCATCAAAACACAAGTCAACCCACTCTTAAAAATCATCATTTTTCTCAAATTCACTCATTTTAAAATGGAATTCCCCCTTTTGAAACAAAAATCATTTTCCATTTCAAAAATCATTTCAAAAAATCCATTTTAGAAATTCAAAACACAAACTCACTTTTCCCCTTTAAAATAAAAAATATTTTTATGAAATAAGCCCATTTTAATATAAACCATTTTCATTTTCAAAAACTAATTTCGAAAACCTAGTCAAATCTTTGATTTTAAAAATTAATCTATGGTATCCTATTAACCATCACATATGTGTTCATCCATGATTATACTTATATTCTCTACAAAAACACACCAACATGCGATTTTTATACAAACCCACACATATGTGAACATCCATAAGGAATACCAAGGGTCACACTTACCATTTTATCATCAAAACAAAGAATTTACCAAATTACCAATTAACTATTCCTCTAAATCTTCCCAAAATTTTCAAAATTCTGAATCAATTTCTTTTTTAAAGTCTATTTTTTCACTCTAAAAACCCTTTTCAAAAATCATTTTCCTTTCAAAATCCACTAAAACCAATCCAAATCAAATAAAATCATTACCAGTACCAAAATAACAAGAAAGGGGAACTAGGGGTCATCAATACCCTAGCCACATGGTTTAGAAAACCATGCACTAAGCATTCACCAACCACTTAAATCATTCTGAACCATGCATATGAGATCTTCATGGTCTTCTTTGCCAAGTAAGCTCACTTTATAGCACTATATTAGTTCCACTACCATCCCTCAACATACAAAATATCATCAAACTAAAAAAACACCAATATTATAATCTGAAACCAAAAATTAAGATGTAAAAGGCAACAATCTCTGGTGAATCAGGTCTTGTCATGAGTGGTAGTGATCAGGAACCAACCCATGACCTACCTCCTAAGCCCCAAAAATCCTATCTATGATTTACCTAATGTCCCAAATAATTAAGTACCGCCTCTAATTCCATTTTTTCATGAACTAACCATGGTTTACCCTAAATCGGCCACCCGAGTTGGCCCTCAACAAGTCTCAAGAGGCATTCCCAATCCTCTCGGGCTGGAAACCACTGTCGAACATCAAGAATACGAAGTTTTGAGTGCTTTTTATTTTGAAAAATATATAAATATATGAAATTAAACTGAAAAATAACAATAAAATCTAACATTATAAATAAATAAAAGTGCACATACCTCCATGTGACCATGTGGGTCACCACCGAAAACTAAACCAGCAACACCCCATGGAAACTGAGACCAAGATGAAAGAAGAAGCCAAGAAAAAAATAGAAATAAATCTATAGGTGTGAGCATTAAAACTCAGTAGTCACAACTTGATAAACTATTCCCTATACCTAAGATTTAAAAAGAATATTAATTCATGCCTATTTGAAAATAAAATTTATTAAAAAAATGTTTACATTCTTTTCTAATTCAATTAACAAGTTTCCATTTTCAATAAAACCATTTCTTTTCCACAACACTTCCAAAAACAATTCGCGTATGCATAGATGTTTCAAAATTAAAGTAATTCAATTTAGATAAAACATGGTTTTTAAAAATGATAAAACAACCATGAGGCAACTGAAATGAAAATCACATCACATGAACTATGGTTAATCCCTAAGTAGCTAGGGTTAGTACATTCCTAGGATCCTTTTACCTTATAGATAACCACATCCAACCAAAACCCACAACATCCTCATGCATGAGCCACTAGAGAAGAGCAAATCCAAAGTTCTAGTGGCCACTAATCATAATCCAGAACACAAAAAATCCTCATGCATGATCCAATATATAGGAGTAAATACAAAATTATAGTGGTATCTGATCATCATCAATGTCTAGTAAGTTTTGTAGGTTCATTACAATAAGAGTTAAATTGAGTCTCGGCCCTACCGATCCACATAGCAACTAGTCCTAGTCAGACCACCTTGGTACTAGAGCTTACTATGTGCTTAATACAATATCAATATCAAATTAAATTACTTTACATAAAACCACAACATCATCACATGAATCAACACATACCAAAGATCCATTCACAAAAGTAAAATCACTATTTAACCTTGAATTCACACCAAAACCCCTACACTTTTCCAAACTGACCAAAACATGAAACTTCCCCTTTTTAAAATCACACAAAAACCCATTTTCATTCAATTCACATTTCACAACTATTTTACACACACCAAACATGTATGGAAATACCCATTACACACTCAAACCATTTAGGAAACCACTTTTAAATAAATTTAATTTTGGACCAATTGAGCATTTTAAATACAATACATTTTCACAAAAAAGGTTGAGAGGATATTTTAACATGAAAAACAAAAGCTGAAAGCTTAGATAAATTATGTGAAATAGATGGAGAACCATTTTTAACAATGAAAACCGGATCACATAGCTTATACATATTACGTAAATATAAAAAATATTTTTAAAATAATATATAAATTAAGTAATTCAAATTAAATGGTTAATCATAGGGAGCCTACCTCAAAAAAAATGCATGCTACTCAAGACACTGGCAACTCCAACCTTCAATTTTCTGGTTGCACGCATGTGAACCTTTACTTATATACAAGTACACATAGCTTATATGTACACATTTACATGGTAAAATATGTACAAGGGGATCCTTAAATACATTATTATATGTGAATACACTCCTTTTCACATACATGTGTATGAATTTTCATATATATATATATATATAAAACACCAAACACCATTATATATATCCATCCTTCCATGGGTGAATATATATAAATGGGGAACTTACATATATCTATGTCTACACATGCATACGCATATAATCCTTTGACAATGGTACCTTAAAACCACTTATAGGATGACCATGTTGCACTAAAATGATATTAGGAACCCTAATATTACAAAAAACCCTAATTTAAATTGTTCTAAAAAAGGTAGAAGAAAACCTACCTCAAAATGATGGCAGACATACCAAAACAGTCCAAAATGCATTTTCTTCATTAGTGAATGTTAAAATATGTCTAAAGCTGACCCGATAGACCCATTTCACATCCTGGAAACAAGAGAAGCATTTAAAAATGGCCCACTTCAAACCATAGAATTTGGATGGATTTATTAGGGTAATGGGAGGGAGGAACGTTGATGAACCAAGGGAGGAGGAAGCAGCTAGAGGTATTACCTCAAGACTTTGAACAAGAACCCAAAGAAAATATGGTGGAATCACTGCATGAAGAGGGATATTAGAGGGGGAGATCACATGTTCCATGGTGGAATGGTGGGGGAGATATGTGATACACAAGGGAATGTGAGAAGGAAAGAAAAAAAGGTAGAATAGAAAAAAATCATGTTTTAAAATTCTGGGCAATCTTCATGGTTTACCAAACCATACGCCAATCATGTAACAACCACTGCATGGGCTAGAAACCCATGCATGGTTACTCATAGGAACATGAATGGCTGAGAAAATAATGCTCAAAACATGATGCTCAGTACTGCCTACTCATAGATCTGACCTTCATGCTTGTCTCATGGTTTAATAAACCATGTGCAAGCTATGTGCCGCACCTCGGACACACTTAAGCACCTTCCTGGGAACCGCATGGATACAACTATCCTTGACAGATAACTGTGAAATATCTAAAAATCCTCCAAAAAGTTAAAATTTGACCTTCCAACTATCATAACTCAAAAGAGAGGCTGTAAATAATTAATTTAATTAAAATAATTAATATTTCAAGGTCAGTGAATGACATGGTGACAATGTGAATAAAGTTATTTTAGGATAGGGTTGATGTATTTTTGGGAAAATATATTATTGGTTGGTATGAGATTTTATATAAATATAATTCTATATTATGGGATATTTTTTAAATTGATTTTTGGGAGCTCTTGTAATCATGGTTGGGAAATATTTTATGTTTACAAAATTATAATAAATATTTTAATGATTATTAAGGTCCAATAATTTTTTAGAAAAATGTTAAGTTAATTTTTATGTGAATATGTGATCAAATTTTTCTTGATTTTTTAGTTTTGAATTTGTTAAATAAAATGATAGAAATTTTTTAGGGCTTATTTAGTTTTAGTAATTAGTTGAAGACAAATTATTGGATTGAACATAACATAACCCAATTTTAACTAATGATGTCATTTTTTAAATTAAATCTTTAGGATTTTAACATATCATGAGATTTATTTTCCATAATAATATATTAGGTATTATATTTAATTATGATAATCAATTTTTTAGTTGATATCTAGAAATAAGAACCAATTTATCCTTACTAAAAAAGGTTTAAAAATTTTAGGTCTGCATTTTTTTACTAGAAATATGTGAAAAAATATATATTCATAGGATTAATTTAACATGATATAAATTTATATTAATAATTAATTTCATGACTAAATTATTTTTTCCTTCAATATATTAAATATTATTTATCGAGAAAAATGGAAGAAAATATCTCAAAACTTTCCTATCCCTCGTAGATGATTTAGTTAAAGCCATTATTTCTAAATCTAGTTTAAGTTATCCTTCCAATTTTTATAAAATTCATTTCACTTGAAAAATAATTTACAACAAATAAAAATCTCTTTTTATTAATTAATAAAATCTTTTTTTTTAAGGATTTCAGCTGTATTTTAAAATTACAACATCCTCATGTTACTTAACTTGTGAATTACCATGAGGGACATTATCAAGTATTCAAAATATCACAAAGAAGAAAATATTTTGAAGTCCTTTATATAGATGTATAATAGGGTGATATTTGAACAACATATATTTATCTTACTTTAAAAATTAAAGGAACATTTACATAAATTTGAAACCAACCTTGTTTTAAAGAACAATAGTTGTATCAGGTGTGAAGGATTAATGGAAACTATGTTTGAAATGATATTTCAAAATTTTCAAATTCAAAAAAAAATATATATATATAATTATCATTGTAAATATTCAGTTGAATAAATTTGTCACTTTTTTTAGGGGAAGAATAATTTAGAGAATTTATAAACATTATAATTCTTTGTATCAACTCAATGAATTGATCTTATGCACTATTGACCATTAAAAAGTGACAAAAAATTGGAGTACCAAGTGATATTTATTTTAAAAAGTATTCATAAACATATTTCAATTTTTTTCATTTGTTAAAACATTTATAAGGAAACAATTTCTATAAATAGGGGAGAACTCTATAACCAATTTTTTTTAATAAAAAATAGTTTATTAATATTTATGTTATGAATCAACATTAATTAAATAAATTTATATTTTAAAATGTATATATGTTTTTCACTTTTAAAATATTATATGATCAAATATATATTTATTTAAATTATTATGTTTACTTCATAGAATGGTAGATATTTATTGAAAGGTTAAAGGTAATTTCCTAACATAATTTTTTATCTTGATCTATTTAAAGAATTATTTAATGACTAAATATTTTATTAAGCGATATTTATAATAATTATATGAATTTATATTTATACTTATTATTTTGATAATTTTAGAAATGATTTCATCATGGTATGAAATAAGAATATGGATTTTCATTTGAAAGAGAAATATATGTTTTTCAAAAAATATTATTTTAATATAAAATGAGTTTTTATTTCAAAATTTATTCATTAATAATGCTATATTTATTTTAATAAAAAATTATTGTATATTTTTAATAATTATTTAAAAATTAGTTTTAAATTATTTTGTTAAAAAAATTATCATTGATTAAAATTTCTAGTAAATATTAAATTTCATTATAACCACCATTTATTATTAAAAGTTTTACTAAATGACTTTAAATTATATTTTTATTTCAATTTATGTTCATAAAAGTTATAAAGTATTTATATTTAATTTCAATAGTTTAATTCAATGTGGTTATAAGTTGATTGATACATTTTAAATTAAATTCATTTTAAAATGAGAATTTTTGTTTTAATTGAATTGAAATTATTTTTATTATACATTTTTCAAAAATTAAAAATAACATTATAGAATCACATTAAATGTGTCATACATGATAATATACCTAAAATATTATAAAAACTAATATTTATGTAATGATAAATAAAAAATATTTACTGGTGTTGATTATGTGCTTGTGCAGCATAAGAAAAGTTAAAATTGATAACTTGAGTAATAAAATGAGAAGGTATAAGTTGATTATTAACTTTAATAGAGAAATATTATGACTAATAAATTATTTTTATATGTATTCATGAATTTTAAAATTATATAACAAGTTAATTATCCAAAATCTTAGCTAGTTCTATGTAAGAAAAGTCAAAATTTTAATTTTAAAAATAATATCATCAAATAAAATGAAAAAATAGTTTTATTAAACTTTTAAAATGATAAAATAATGAACAAAAAATTATATAATATTATCAATTTTTTAAAAAAATTAAATAATAGGATGATTACCCACAACACATGCACAATATTGATGTAGTAGTTTTTCAAGAGAAAGAAAAGTCAAAAAAATGTGGTTAAAAAAATTTAAGTTGTTAGGTTTGGTTGAATTATGATGTTGAAAAAAATAGGTACAAACATGATAGGTAATAAATAATTTAAATATTTAAATTTTAATTCACTAGTCATCTATATTTTTTAAAATTTTGATTACAAGATTAACCATAAAAATTATTTTTAATGGTATTTATTGTTTAAAATGTCTTAAAAATTAGAAAAAAATGAAAAAACATACATTGAGTCATATTGTTATGAGTATGTATCGAATATATCATTCATTTTACATATATGATCAAATTTACACTTAAAAATTACATTTTTGACCTTTAATAATTGAACATTTGGGAAAATACCATTGAATCTTGACTATAAAAGGGCACTTATTACACCCTTCACAAAACACATCTAAATTTCAATTTTTTTAAATATTATAGAAAAATACATCTCTAAACATCCTATACCACATTAATAAATATTTTTTCTAGAAAACAATTCTTCCTTCAAAGAATTTTGTATCAATCCAAAGGAGATGACTCGATGTGGATAGTATGGGTTCCCAACTTAATCATTCATTTTAAATTTAAGATTTTTTTTCCTTAAAAATATTTTTAAAACTTATATTATTTTTATTCCATGTCTATATATATATATTATTAAAACCCTTTCAATACATTATTGATTAGATATCATCCATTTTACTCTCATCAAACACTTTATAATATATTACTATATCGAAGTATGAGTTTCAAATTCGATGTATTTTATTTTCATTTCACATATTAATATTTCCCGAATATGGGTTTCATTTAAATTTAATTTTATATAAATTCATAATTATTCATATTTTTTAACTCTTTTATAAAAAATCATTCACCTGTGGTGGTTTTACTCTACATAAGTGAAAAAATATATTTTTGGTTTCATTTATAACATTGATGAATATTCCCAAAAAAATGGATTTAATGATTTAATATAACATTAATAACTATATAATTATTTTTTTATGATCCAAGAATGATAAAACAAACATTTTAATTATGATATTAAAAGTAAACATTTAAATTTATTTTAATTCATATAAAACTATCTTATCAGGTAACATTTTAAAACTTTAGACTATATACAAAGATATTGAATTCTTTTTATTATATAATGAAATAAAATATAGACCTTTAAATGATTGAAAATTATGAAATTATTGGAAAAATATATTTTACAATTACCATTGCACTGAATTTATTTGGCGATTATAGACCGAACAACCCTAAAATGATTGATATATGAAATTTTAATTCAATAAACAGAGAATAAAGAATAATAAACTAATAAAAATGGATAAAAATAATTAAAAAGGTTCTAATAAAATTAAATAATTAGTATAGTTTTATTATTTTTCAAGTAATAATATTTATTTGGTGAGTCTAGACACAAGGTAAGAGGTTTTTCCCCAAAAACTTTACTTTAAAACTTCAAAAAAATCTTTTAACTCTCTCCCAAATATTTTATAAATAATTTACCTTATCTTCTCATTGATATCTTTCAATTCTCTATGTTTCTCTTTAATTTTTATTTAAATAGGGATTTAATAGACCCATTATTTTTAAAAATATTTTATTTTTATAGATTAACTCAAAATACTTGTGTTTATGAGTTAAAATGTAAATATTTATGAGTTTTATTAATTATATAGAGAAATTCAAGATCATATGTGTTTTGTTCATGTTATGTTTCTTGTAAATTATATATAATGAAGATAGAGCCTAGTATATAACCCTCCACTACATCAGGTAATGATTTATTCTTTGATTACATTATATTGGAATTAACTAGTGAATTTATTCCATTAAAAATGTTATTTTAAAAGTCATTTATAAGGGAGATAATGAATAAGGTACCCAAATAATACTTCATATATCCTATATTATTGCCTATTAGTTTTAATGAAAATATTTTAATTTCATTAGATATAAATTCTATTTCATAGTTTATGGCATTTTAACGAGCTTTTCAATGTTTAATGTTTTAAAGTAAAATATTTATGATGATTTTCATGTTTTCTTAAGAAATATTCATTAATTTATAATGAATTTATGATTTCTTATGAGTTTTTTTATATAATTATTGGGGAAAATTTATTTATTTAGGTAATATGATTTTATATTTGTCCAATGTTTGTTATTTAAAGAAAACTAATTCATCAATTTTCCAGTATTTCATGGACTAATATGTTTTCTTCTCTTTTTATAACCCTTAATGAGAATTATATTCTCATAACATGTATTTAAATGATTTTTAAATGGTTTAAGGATGATTGAGAATAATAATTAAGTAAAAGTTATATTTTTGATTATTTTTCTTGAGTGAATAATGTGTTCCAATTAAAGAAATTGTTTTATGATATAAATAGATGTTTGAAGGGTGTATAAGATTGATATTTGGTAATATATTATTATGTATTATGAGTCCTAATTCTCTAAAACTCTAAATCTAAAATTTATAGGGAATTTTATTGGTATAGTATTCTTATGGAACCGTGTAATTATGGGATGGCTATGTTTCAGCCTTCACATATATATTCAAGAAAAATTGGATGATAAATGTAAGTAATGAATATAAATCACTTCCATTTCATTTTAAAATTCCCCCAAATTATTACACCACCCTCATATATCCAAATAAAGAAATCCCTCCCAAAATTACACATAAATACTCTCCCCCACTCCCAAATATGGAATAATATTGAAAAATTGTCAGAGTTAGGGTAATATGAGGGGAAATAATCTTGAAATATGGATTAAACATATCTAGAAATACATTTTTATATAAGGTCTTAACAATGAGTGATATGAAGGTATGTATTAAGTGAAAATATGGGAAATTAAAATAGGTTACTCAATCACTTTGAAATTTTTTCATACACTCACAAAAGCTTTGAAATTTAGTGATCAAAAGTTATTATTTAGACACAAATCCCGAGTTTCTATCAAGATACATAATGGTTTCTTGAATACTATTTATAAAAAATTTAACCACCTCTTAGGACATAAAAAATATTTGGGTCAATACACATAGGTAATGACTTAAAAAAAATTCCAAACACAGAAAAATATTTGAATTTCAAATTTGTGGAAAAGTCTTCAAATCAATAATATAGTAATTTCTTGTCCCAAAAATAAATGATTTTTTTAAATCAACTCAAGTGTGAAAAATATAATTATAGATATTATTTTAATCTCAAATTTTACTCTATAAAACACCAAAAATAAAAAATAAAAACAATTATAAGCATCCTATATCTGGTTGTTAGCTCTCCCACATACTTATATATAACTACACTTCATTAAAGTTAATATATAATAATAGAGGCTGGTGTTTTAAACAAATGAGTACAAAATATGCCACTTGGTTACCTCCCATTGTATACATGATTAGGGATTATATATACTATCTTATATAACCTAAAAAGGATAATGAACAAAAATAATTTATTCAGAATAAAACCAAAAAGAAAGATAAAAATAATAATCTTGGGTTATCCCCTAATAGGTGTTGTGTTTTTACTTACCAGTCCTAACTATCGTCCTCAATATGAAGGGGGGTATTTTTCTTTTATAAGTTCTAAATAATGTTATTTTTCCAATGAATATAAGAAAAAATAAATATAGGAGTTCCCCAAAGATAAGTTTCTTCATCCTAACCCTCAAATGAATTGAAAAATTCAGTTTTAGAATGGGTGGGAATAATATAAAATATGTGTCTATCTTTTAGAGATCCTCCTCCATTAGATATTATTTTTTTATTGAGTAAAAATTTATTGGGAGTGTGAATCCTATTCAATTTATAATTATATATATATATAAAGAAGCATAATTATATGAAAACTTTTCATTAATACTCCATGAAGTGGTAGAAAAATCTCCAGTGGGGAACAGTTTAATCAAAATATAATAACATCTAATGAGTATATATAGTTTTTAGTTTCATAGGATAAATATTAGTGGAAATTATAGATTTATTCATCATAATTTTTTAGATAATGTCAAGGTAACCAATAACTATTCACTAGTTTCATTAGTCAGGTTCTAGTTACAACATGAGATCTACAATCAGTATGATTAATTGTGGGTCCCCCATGAATCTTGTATATTGGTGAAACTGGATGACCAGATAGAACTTAATATAAGTTCATGGGACCATAAATACACACAGATGATGGATGAATGATGAAAATGAGATATTAATTATAATTATTGATCTAATTTTAAAACTTATAAAAAGTTGTTTTATTTCTTATATCTTTTTATTATAATGTAGTAGATATAGTGTTTATCCTATGGATATATATCTCATGTCATAATCAAGTAAACTCATGTGTTAATATTCTTTTTCTGTTTTTTAATTTGATTTTTTCATGAGTGAGACATGAGTTTTCTTAAGTATGTGTGAGGTCGACTTGTTGTAGTGAGTTGGGTTTATTATATTCTTATATTTTGGTACACTTATGTCAAGGGATTCCTTCTGCAAGATCTTCTTCTACTATATAAAATATTTTAGTGGATGGTGTCTAGGTATCGGAAATTAATGGATTCCCAAAAAAATTAAGATAGATGGTGGTTGTTTCAACTCATTCATCAATACACTCAGAGGTAGATCAATTAACACTTACTCTATTACCTTTACATTATTTTGATTTTAGTTAGAGTTTACTATCATTAGAAGGTTTCATGTCGAGAAAACTAAAGGTTCGGATATATAAGTTTAATGAAATATACTTTGGTTCCAAGATAATTTTGGTGAAGAAATATCTCATTCAAATGTATTTAGAGGTTTCGTGGATGGGATTATGTCTAGAAAATGTGGAACAATAAGAATTAATATGTTTGGATAAGAATGATCATGGTTTTGTTAGGATATCATTGGAATAGAATGTGTCTTTTATCATCCGAGAGGTAAATATCATGGAAGACTTAATAAATCCTTTGACAGACATGTATAATAAACTAAATACACTTAAAAAATTGTTAATGATGCATAGGTTTTCCCATAGTATTCTATCAAAAGGCTTACCTATGAAAGATAATTTTAAGGACTTTATCATGATTTGTGGGTAGCTCAAATCGTTGAAGGAAAAGTTTTTAGATGATTTTTGGGATCTTCTACATCTTTTATCACTGCCAGGATCATGGGATAAAATAGAAATGATAGTTAGTAATTCTTTTGTAAAAACAAACTAGGTGTTTGTGGATGTCAAAATCTTAATCCTTGTAACATCCAATGTTTTGGAACGAGTTAAAAATTACAATAGTATTTTTTTCTTTTCTCATTTATTGGACGATCTGGCTTTTAATCTAATATCAGATCATGAATATGATAATTGGAAAACTTAAAGGTTTTTTTTTATGAGGAATATGTCTCAAGAGGTTTCCAATAGTTTGGTTGAGTTTTAAAGGCATCAGGCTCCAAAATCTAAGGTTTTTGGAAAGGCTTCATGAGTCGCATGGATGTTTCATGGTTAGTTTAATCATGCAGGTCAATAGTTCATCCCCATTTCTTGAGGATCATGGTTTTTATAAACCATACGATGGGATAAAGATATCATGTATCTTGGTGTACATGTGCTTTATAGCACCCTAACCCAGATGTCGCTATAAATGGTGCTCTGGGTATCTTCACCACTAGGACTTAAGCATGCCTTCCCATATGTCAAAGGCTTCTAACTAGTAGTGATGGTATGAGAGGAGATAGTGGGGATATTATACCCTCTAGTGTTGATAATAATTATTCTCTAAACATATATATATATATATATATATATGGAATAAGGATCATACTTAGGTGGTGTAATAACAAGTTATAGTAGAAGCATAAACAGACTACGATAGTAATAAACAACATTCCAAAACATACCATTTGTAGACACACATGTCATAGTAATTATTACATAATAATAAATATAAGTTTCTACCATGGATTACCATCACTACATATTAATATAATTAATTACAAACAAAAATAAACTCTATCTGATGATAGAACCTCTAAGGTCCCTTTCCAACCCTCCCATGAAAAAGGTATCATTCGATCACTAGGGTTCATCTCCTGAGCCTAATCCCTTACCAGATTAAAGAGTCATAAATTATAAGCATGTGTTGATGATCCCATATAATGTATGATAATAAATATTAATAGTCTACCACCAATGTGTTCCTATCTTTCATCCATGATAATGAAGGTGTACTAAATATAAATGAAAATATACAACACATGTACACTTAATATATAACTCGATTCCCTCATGCTTAGAAGCTACAAGGAAATGATAACCTTCTTTATATATCATCATAGTCTCTGAATAAATTCCACTATTTATATATATAGCATGAAACACCTATTTTTATATATATAAATTTTGTGGCTATGATCCATGGCATAAATCCCAAGGCATCCCATAAAAATATCATACCATTTGAACCCTCAGGTTCCACCTATTGTCATGTAACATGAACCATGTGTTATTAATCATATCACTGACATCCAAATGATATGTCCAATCAAGTAACTGGTCCCTCAAACCCAAGCTCATAATTCCCCATTGGCTCAAATTCTGATGTCCTGAGGCACAACGATGTCTTTCCTCCAAATAATGATCATTGTCATCTCACCAACTGATGCCCTGAGGTACAATGATATTTGTCCTCCTGATATCCTAAACCACAACCTCAAGTATCACGATTAGCCTCATCCCCAAACTGATGGTCTCAACACCATCAATCGATGGTCCATCACCATCTACATGGATTTCTATGGTGAGCACCCCCAGAATATCTAATAGTCAACACCGTCACTGAATCAACATAAACTATGGCGGGCTCTACCCACATGATTGGTCAAAACCACCTCAATCTAATTCATATATATATGCACAAGACTCAAATGATTCATTATCCAAAAAAATATAGCATAAATAACTAAACATACCTAAGAAAAGTCATTCGGCACCTCATTCACCTATGACCATGTCTCTAAATCGTGATGGTCAATTTCACCTAAAGTACCAAGATCTAATCCCTTAATCGGATTATCACATCACCTCAATATTATGATCATTTCTCTCTAACCTATGATCAACATAACAAATATATCCCAGGCCTTTCCTAACATGACAAACTATGTTTTTGTAATCAAGGTGGTCAACACCACCTCATTCCTTCAGTCATTCCCATCATGTTCCTATAGAACCAAGAAATTAAATATAAATCATTCAATTCAATTTATACCCCTTTT
Organism: Viscum album; assembly: GCA_963277665.1. Classification (NCBI taxonomy): domain Eukaryota; kingdom Viridiplantae; phylum Streptophyta; class Magnoliopsida; order Santalales; family Viscaceae; genus Viscum; species Viscum album. The sequence goes on along the minus strand of OY728127.1, from coordinate 1,516,552,572 downwards.
CTAAACTACCAAATCTTGTCCGAGCCCCATAAATGGCTTAAAAATATATATTATAGTAATATAATTCCCATAGTCATCTCACATCATTATTAGAATAATTCAATTAACAATCATTTGATTTATTTTTGTCTGGCTTGGTTGACCCACATTGCGCATATATATTTCACCCTTGAAACACTCATAAAATCATGGAAAAATATAGGCACCAACTACCTTGTATGCATAAGCATATGCTCATCTGATATTGGCCTCTAAATCGAGCCAGAATGATATTAATTGGAATTTAATATGAACTCCCTAAAAATTGTTTAAAAGGACTCACATGGATTTATAACTCCATATAGTGTGATAAACATAAAAGAGAGGATAGATGATTGGTGTTCTTATAATGAAGAATATATAGCCACCAAAATATCAAATATTGGATTTTGTATGGAGAACATGGCTCAAATCCTAGGCAAATGGAAAATTGGAGGAAGACCCATGTACATGTGGGTGAATTGGAGAAGAAAATGGAGGAAAAGAAGAAATAGTTTTGGAGGTAAAAATCATAATTTCCCCAAAATAAATAATCTGTATGGTTTGGCCACATGATCTGGAAAACTGTGAATCGACCGTGTGGTGCATACTATCCAAGCACCACACACACTTGTACTAGGCACACAATTTTCCAAACCGTGCTTAAACTATGAAAAATCCCTCTGTTAAAAACTGCATAGGCCTCGCATGGTCACGCACCCCTACCCTCATGGTTTCACAAACTGTTTCAATGTTATATCTAGGCTATAGGGTTTCTCCTGGGAGTCCACACGGTTTTCTAAACCATGGTTAGACTATGGAAAATCCCTTTGTTAAAAACTATAGATCCCTTGCATGGTCATTCACCCCTACCCTCATGGTTTTTCAAACTATGTCAATGCTGCTGGTATGTCACACAGTTTATCTTAGGAGTCTACACAGTTTGTCCAAACTATTCACCCTAGTTTGGGAATTCATGAAAAATTATTTTTAGGGCTCAACACTCCTGAAACTCATCCAAAAACCTCAGACACTTTTCAATCATTAACACCCATCTAAAAATGACTTGGGTCAATAATTCTCTTGAAATTAGGATTTTAGGATCAAATAAAAATTTGGTTCACTCACCAACCCAAAAATTAAAACAGGTTGGGGAATTACTGACCCACTCAAAAACCTGGAATATTACATCTCTGCACCTTAACATAGCATGTCTCCAAGCTATCAATATTTGCTTGGATATGGTACCAAGAATACCCATCATATTTCAAACATCCTGGTACACCATGGATTTTATTTCATAGGTCATATCCCCCCAAGGTGCTCCCCACCTTAGAAGTTACCTACACGATAGCTTCCTAACGCAAAAAACCATATGATGGTCCACCGACTAAACCTAGACTCTAAATTCCTCCCATAATGCATTATCATTCTTGTACCTCATTAGGTGATTTCAACATTATCATGTCACAACTAAAATCCATCATTGCCCTACATCTCATCAGATTACCATATAATACATGTGCCATATATGACACTCACAAAATCTTATATCTCATCAAATGCTCACACAATACAACATCATATATAAATATGAATTTCTATAAAAATATTTATGCCTCAACACCTCATACATAACTTTCATCACATTGATACCTATATGCCTACACACCTCACATAAAAACCATATCACACTGATTCCCAAATTCCTACGTACCACACATAAAAACTGCATCATACTGATTCCCATAATAATTCATCATTCCAATGCACCTTATATATATGTGTGATAAATTGTAACTGATTCCAAATTACTAACCAAAAATTTTTTAGTCCAAAAATAGAATTTTTTCACCTTGTGCACCAAAATTGGCCAATTCCAAAACAAAAGAAACATCAATCATACATGTCATCATGAAAAAAACTCTAACTGTAGTTATCTATACAAGATTCTCTTGACCTTGAAGTTCCACTGTGTACACTTGAACTAAAGCTTGACTACCAGAGGCATGGCCTCCCTATGGTTCTCCACTATCTAATGATCACTAACCCCACTATTGGGTCTCAATTTCTCTACCTTTATTTTTATGAGTAGCTGAATCCCATCCATCATCTCCTAGTATTGATCCCAGCACTACCTCAGATTCCATAGTCTGGCCTGGTCCCTAGTTCACAGTTATATGAGAAGTTTTCCTACAAAAGCTCTCAATATTTCCCATCAAACTTCATGCTCTAAATTTTTTTTGATCCTAATCAAACTGATTCAGAAAATTTCATGGATTCATGTACTATAATAACGCCACTAAAGATCCACCCCTCGGTGGTCTTCCTAAATCTATAGACTCACTTCCCTATATAGATTCTTTATGCCCTCACTTTTAGATACTTGAAGCATCACCTCTAAAATAACTTAAAATCATCTCTAGGATCAAATAATATTGGTCTATTAGGTTCCCTTGATCAATCCTGATTGATCACCTCTAAGAAAGATGTCAACCTAAAGATTTTTACCTGAACCTTGATGGAATTCCTAAATCCATCTTCGAATCTCCTCACCAAAGTTATTCCTTTTACCACAATAGTAGGTCAAAATCATGACAAGTATGTGAAATAGATAGTGTATCCCAGGACTGATGTATCTCTTTACTAGAGTTTTAAGAACTTGCGGACTCTCTTTTCCCTCAGTGTCTCTAAGAAGAAGTTCTCAAAGAACCACATCTCTAATTCCCTCTAAACTAACCCATTATGTATGCCTTCCTTTACCTGTACATCCCACCAGTGCCTTTTTTCTCCTATGAGTATGTACATAGCTAGATTCACTCTTTGACCTAGGGGTGTATCGAGCTGGTCAAAGATATTCTCCAGTAATTCTATCCAGTTCTCTTCCCCCTACGGTCTAACCTCACCCAAAAATAGTGGTGGGTGCTGTGAATAGAACCCATGAGTCAGTTATTCCATAGATACAAAATCTCCTTGAGATCCCCAATAAATACCATATATATCTCAAACTAGACTCTCCCTGAGCTACTCATCCAAGTATGGCACAAAATATTCCATATCATGTGGCAGTCTTGTTTGTACTTGAGCCTATACTTATGTATGCACCTTCATCTCATGATCATACCAAACCCATGGGGCCTCATCCTGATATTCAGGGGAATCATCCCATGCATGTTCACATGGAACCATATCACCTCCCTCTAGACACTCCATCGAATCATGTATAGGTGGAATCCCATTGAATACCAATCACGATGGTCAAACAACCATAATAGTATATAAAAGTATCACAGATAGGGAAATCTATTACACGAAAAAAATCTAACCACCCTTAAACTCCCCTATTTAACCCTATCTCATGACATCGTTCCTAAAGGCCCCTTACCTACCCATATCAAGGGAATATATCAAGTATATCTCTGCCTCATGGACCCATTCCTACCCGCATCGGATTTAGGAATCCCATAATACGGCCCCACAACCCCATACCTACCCCATTCGAAGTCAGGAATAACATATAAATCTAGGTTAGCAGATAATAATTCCACCAAATTGGATATATAGGAAAACACTATTTATATTTTTTGCTGACACTTCAAACAACACAACCCCTATCATCATCCTTGCCTACTCATACCGGAGTTAGAACCATATATCACATGCATAAAAAACCACATAAAAATTTCATTAGAATATCATGCCTATGTTCTTTGATTAGAATGCCACCAAAGAGAGGCTAAGTAGGAAAACATATTTTAGATTTCATTGTTGACACATTAAACAACCCAACCCCTATTAGCATAATCTAGGTTCCCAATGATAATCCCAAGATAACCTAAATCATATGATCCTAAGTTCCTATCATGATGAAAAAATATCCCCCATTACATATCATGGAAAGGAAAAAAATCCATATAACTGATAAATATCACACCCAAGTACACCACTCAAGGTGGAAATAAATTCAACTATCAAAATTGCATTGGAGAACATCAATTTCCCACCACTAGAAACGTAGTTTGTCCCCTATGCATGGGGATGTAGGAACCCAAACAAGAGCTCTTTACCCAGTCACAACTACATCCTAGTCTCTGGTCTACCATATCTTAAATAGTTAGACTAATAAATAAAGTAAATATCTTTTGATACCATTAATATCTAGACTCATGCTACTATATAATACTAGAGAAGAAAATTACACTAATACCATTTTTAGAACCCCAACTCAGATGAAACTTTAAACAGTGCTCTGGATTGGGTGATCGATGGGCATTGGGTGGACCTACCCATATGACAAAGGCTTTCAACTAGAATTGATGGTCTGAGAGGTTATAGTATGGAGACTATACCCCTTGTTTGTGATAATAATAATGGTCCAGACACACAAACACACACACACACACACACATATATATATATATATATATCAGTAGAAGAAGGACCATACTCAGTAGAATAAATATCAAGAAATATCATAATCATAAAAATATTTCATCAATAATAAACAACATGACCAAATATACCATTTGTAGACACACATGTCATAGCAAGTCACACATAACAATAAAAATAAGGGTCTCCCATGTCTGACCATCAATACATATAAACATAAATCATGCTGGAAAAAAGTAAACTCCAACTGAGGCAAGAACCCCCAAGGCCCCTTTCCATCCAACTCATGTAAAAGGTACCACTCGATCACTAGGTTCCAGCTCATGAGCCCAATCCCTTACCAGATCACAAAGATAGAAATTCTACATGTGTATTGAGGGGATCATGTAGGGTGTGAGAACAAATATCAGTAGGCCACCACCAATGTGTGCCTGTCTTAAATCAATGATAATGAAGGTGTACTAAATATAAAGAAAAAGGAAAGAACATGCACATTTGATATATAACCAGCTTCCCTTGTGCTCAGCATCCACAAGGAAGAAATCACCTACTTTTTACAACACTAGTAACCTCTGAATACATGACCCCAATTATATATATAGTATACAAAACCTATACAAATATATATATATATAACTACAATGGAGAGGATCAATGGAATAAATCCCATGTAATACCCTTAATAATATCATACTAGGTGGAACATTAAGTTCCACCTATAGTCTTGTTACCATCACCTTATTTCATCAATCATGTCACGGTAATCCAAAAAAATCCCAAACAAGTACCTAGTCCCTCAGAACCCATATCGGAATTCCCTGTCAGCTGGAAGCCTAACATCCTAAGGTACAACAATGTCTGACCTCTAAATAATGATCACCTTCGACTCAACAACCAACATCCTGAGGTACGGTGATATCCATCCTCCCAATATCTTGGACCACATCCTCAAGTATCATGGAGAGCCTCATCCCCCAAGAGATGGTCTGAACACTATCAAATGATGGACCATCACCATCCATGTGGATTTCTATGATGATCTCCCCAGCATATCTGATGTTAAAAACCATCACCTAACCCGTATGAACTATGGGGTCCTCCTTCCACTTGAGTGGTCAACACCACCTCAATCTAAGTCTTATCTATGATAAAATAACTCCAATGGGGCTTTAGACTACAAATGGTGAGAAAAATCACCAAACATACCTAAGAAACATCATTCGACACCTCGTGCCATGATGACCATGTTGCTCAATCCCGATGGTCAGCACCACCTGAAGAATCGAGATCCAAGCCATCAACCTGATGATCACATCACCTCAATCTGATAACCATGTCACCCCAACCTTTTATCAACATCACCCATATAACTAGGGACTCACCCAAACTAAAGAACTATATAACCTTAATCCTGGTGGTTTACACCACCTCAATCCTTGGGTCATGATATCACATTCCCACAGAACCATGAAATTAAATATTAAAAATTAAATTAAATTTATACACCCATCCTAAACTGCCCTAGCTGGTCCAATCCCCATACCCAGCTTGACCCTATGTACTATAGAAAGGGAATGACCCTTGGATTCTCATATCATCATTAGAAAAATTTTATTAACAATCATTTAATTTATTAGGGCCCCACTCAATCGACTAACATGGTGCATATAGAGCCCATCCCAAAAATAACTATAAAATCATAAATAAATCTAGGAACCACCAACCATGTACTTATAGTCATATGCTCATCTGATATTTTTCTCTAACTCAAGATGAAACGCGATAAATCACCATTTTAGATAAAAACCCTTAAAATGGGGTAAAAGGGTTAGCACATATTTATTAATCTATATTGAGAGATAAATAAAAAAGAGGGGATAGAATATTGAAGTTCTTATTGAGATGAATCTATATCCACAAATAGATTGAAGATCAGAGTCTGGATGGAAAACATCGCTAAAGGCCTGGGATGATTGAAAATTAGAGGAAACCCCTATGTGAATGAGGGTGAAGTGGAGAAGAAAAGGGAGGAAATTTAGAAATAGGGTAATAAGGAAAATCATAATTCTAAACAAATAAATGAGTTGTGAATTTGGCCGCATTGTCTATAAAACCATGCACCAATAGTTCTATGATCACTCTCCAAGAACCACACATGCACAGACTAGTTGCACAATTTTCCAAACCATGTGCAGACTATGAGAAATCCTTTTGTTAAAAACTATAGAGGCATCACACAGGCGTGCACCCCTACCCACGTGGTTTATCAAATTGTGTGAGTGATTAAAGTAGTCTATATAGTTTCTCCTGTGACATTTCATGGTTTTTCTAAACTGTGGTCCCCATTCAATGCTTTCCCGAACTAGGTTTTCCAGGACCAATGCTCTTGAAACCCAAAAAAAACCATGAGTAACATTCAAATACTTAAAATATATCTATAAATAAGGCCATGGGTCAATAAAAATACCAAAATTAGGTTCCAAGTATCAAAATTAATGTTTTCCTTCTCACCAATATGAATATTCAGAAGAAGGTTGGGTAATTTCTGACCTGCCCAAAAACATAGGTCATTACATGCATGGGTTGCACAATTTTTTTTCTAAACCATGATCATATATCACACACTTAGTTCCACTTAACCTATAGATACACATGGTTAGGTTAATTGTTTTTTAACCTATTCATTCAGACCATGTGAGGTACTTGTTCCTTGGATAGTATCACTACACAATTGGCACACAGTTTACCACACCATGTAGCCAGACCATATAGCTTTTAAAAAAGGGAAAAATAAAAAAAATACATTTATCCTTTAAATACTCTCCCTCCTCCTTTATCCTGCCAACCTCATGCAATAACCTCTATAACCATGGGAAATCCTTCTCTCTTCTCCTAGGAATGGATCTATCACCCTTGTCTGATGTCGGAATCTTGAGTCATCAGTCTAATTACATGTGTTCTGGTAATCTCTTCATTCTTATTTCTCTATTTCATTGTTCTCATTTCCATCACTTATTCTATATTTGTGCAATCTAATTCACCCTTTTTTAGGGTGTCTGTTTGTTTCTTCAATTTCTCTCAAACCATATCAAATCAAAGCTTGTTATAGGATGAGTAGACCTCCTAAGAATGAGTTGGGTGGTCTATATATTTTTCCTTAAACTTTAGATCATTTATCAATTATTAAATTTTGATAATTGATGTATTCTCCATTTTTTTCCCTTAAATTGTAAAAATTAAACATGTATAGTCTCATTTTTTAAATTTAATAACCTCATGTATTAAATTTCACCATGGGAGGATTTTCACCTCAACCTAAACCACCCTATTGGGTGCATTACTCATGTTCCATGACCCATGCCTCTTATAGGAAATTAAATCACCCCTTTTGGTGAATTTTATAATGCTGAATTTATAATTCACATCTTACATTTTAAATCCCTTTGAATTTTCATGATTAATTATAGTGCAAGAGATGTTTAAATTGAATTAAATAAATTAGAATTAAAACCATGCCATGTTTTTTAATAAGAACACCTATGAGGTGTTCTGTCTTCTTAAATAAAAAGTAGAATCTAAATTGATATTTTTGAAATAATAAATGGGAATGCATCTATTTAATCATACATAACTTTTGATGTGGTAGGATTTTGTGCACATACTTTATTATTATTAACTGTTTTACGATAAGACATGTTGATGGACATGGACTCTTAGTTATTCACATTTGATTTTTGATATAGTGTGTTTTATAACATGTCATTCCTTATCACTTGAATTTAAATTATTAAATGAATTATATACCCTAAGCGATACTTCTATTCTTTTTTATGTAATTCTATGGATGGGTTCATAGGCTAGTTGAATTTCATATGCCTTAAGCGATACACAGGTACTTTTTTATGGAATTCCTTGGACGGTCTCATATGATATTTGAGATTATATATACCATTATAAGTACTCATGTTTCATTTTTATGGAACACCAAGGATGGGATCATAGGTTACTTTCATTATATTATTCATTGAGTGATACTTGGGTTTCCATTTTACAAAACAGCTTGGATGAGCTCCTAGGTTAGATGATTTCCCCATGTTCTAAGTGATACTTGGGTTTCCTCTTTTCGTAACTCTATGGATGGTCTCATTAATTAAATTGAATAACATTACTCCTTGATTGGTACATGGTTTCCTCATTACGTAATTCCTTGGACGACATCATAGGAGAGATTTTATATATCATGTTTATCTGATTTTTATTACATATATTTAGTAGTACTTCCTTTTTTGGATATTATACTTGAAATAGAAATCCATTGATTAGGTTATTTGTCTTATGACCATTATTTAAAATATGATAAATTATTATATATTTTGATATTGGTTATGGAATCCCTTTCCTTATGATACTTAGACATGGAAACTCTTAATTAAAACATGAAACTCATTATTATTTTTCTCAAGTGGATTCCTTAGAATTAAACCTTGGGTCCACACTAGTGAATGTATATTTGTAAAAATAATTGTTTTATGTGTTAATATATGTACATGATGGTAGGTGTTCAGATACATTACTACTTAATCCGATGTAGTTATGATCAACCAAGTTTCCTTGAGGAACCTGATCCTGATTTTTTTACTTTTATTTATTTATTTATTTATTTATTTGTTATACTTTCACATTGTCATATTTTATACACATGGACTAGATAAATTTAGACATCATTGGTGCAATCATGTTGAGTATATCTCAAACCATTTTCACTCCACCATTGAACTGGGGTGCCCAAAAAGATCTCATGGTTTGCAGGATCGGGTTCTTTTGATTATGTTTGTGGTAATGTGCTTGTACGGGTGAGATAGGAATACAAGACTGATCCAGAGCTCAAAATTATCAAGTAGATAGACTAGGGAATTTTATGTATCTTTCTATACATTTATTGTATTGTATAACTAGTTTTATGTTTACTTATTTACTTGATATAGCCTTATCTGTACATTAATACGTAGTTTTATATTAGCATTGGATATCTTGTCAATTATTATTATCTTCTATTTCTATGTCTTTTATTTATAATAACTATTTTTTTGATTTATTTATTTATTTTTATACTGATGTGATACATGGTTCATGAGGGTATAGTCTCCCAACTATAACATCGTTAGACCCTCGTTTCTATTCATTAGCCTCTGGCACATGGGAAGGCACGCTTGAGGCCTAGTGGCCAACCAACTCAAGGTAATGTTTTATGTGGATTCTGGGTCAGGATGCTATAAGTGGTATCAAAGATGATTTTTTTTCTTTGTCTTACTATTTTGGGTTGGTAGACAAGAAACTAGGAATGTTTCAGTTCTTGGTAAATATTCATATCTAGGATTTATCACCCCATGCATAAGGAAAAGACTAAATGTATAGGGATGGGATTATTATTCATGTTGTTCGTTGTTATAGTTGATTATGATGCCACCTTGAGTTAATGATACACTTTATAATATAATTTATTTAATATATTTATAGTATCTTACCCTTGTCTTGGTATGTAATGGAAGTGTCATTAAATTCATAGGCACAAAGAGAATCATCAAACATGCATATGTCATTCCATGGATGTTTCTTTCATAGAATGCCTCGTATAATGATAGGTTCCTTGAGTGTTATGCCATGATCCTATGATTTATTTATAATTCATTCCTATACAACTTGTTTCTATGATTATTTTTCCTTGCTTTATGATTATTTAGAATATTTATCTACTTACCATGATTAGGTAGTTATTTTCCATATTACCTATTTGTACTACTTGTTGTAGGATGACTTAATATAACTAAGAAACATTGTTGGTTAAATAAAATATCTTAATCAACATAAATGGTGTTTTCTTTCATATCTTTGTGGTTGAATTCTATTTTTCTAACCGATTATGGCATGTTTGAGCCATGAATCATTTGTTTCAGGGTCTAAAATATATTGGTTGTGATTAAATGGGATCCAATTTGCAATCTATAAAGTGTATGTATGCTTTATAAATTGTAAAATGGTAACCCATATAATCAAACCGTCATATAAGAGCTTGATATAACATAATACTATTATACAAAAATAAAATCTATTAAATTATGACTTTAAAATAATTGTTTTCTTCTAGGACTTTTACATGACTCGCCCTAATTAAGTCGGTCTTAACTTGTTTTAGTTATTACATAAACTTGACTCAACCCATGTAGCTTGGTTATAGTGATAAATTATTTTTAAATGAACCCACTAATGGTGTTTTAGAATTTTAATGATTTAAAATAATTTGGGTCTCAATTAGATGAACCCAAAATGGATTAATGGGACCCTCATAGGTCTCCTTTATTTTTATATACCCTAGTACTTAAACTCATGGGGGTATATTTTACTTATATAGGAATATCTATTTAAAGTGTCCATAGATTTGTATATGGTGTTACATATAAAGGTATAGTGGCATAAAATAGAACCAGTTCCCTTTAAAAAAATAAAAAATAAAAGATCTATTGTTTTTTTTGAGATGAATTTATATAATGTGTTAGTTAATTAAAATTACCACTGAAACATAAAGGATGTATTCCTTTTATATATTGTAATTGAAATTTTCCTTAACTAATCCAATTTTTAAGGCTTAAGAATAAATAAATGATGATTAAAATGTAATTTATAGGATGAACTACCTAAATATTATAGTATTTCATCTAAATATCAAAGTTTAAATGGCAGTTTGTTACATCTTCCATGTGTACCTTGTGGTGTTATCTAAATTAATTATCAAGAGATTTTTCCTTACAACTAGTACTTTATGTTTTAAAAATAATCCTTGAAATGGTTAAATAAATGTGAATTTATTGTAATGGATTAAAATGAATCTGGTAGAGGCATTTAAATCTTGAAAACCTGGTTAATAGTTAGATTTGCATTTTTCTTATTGAGTTCCTAGGTTGGGAATATTGACATTTTCAATAGGTCACGATTGATGTTTCTTTGGTTTTATTAAATATAAATGATAAGAAGTATATCCTAGTTGTATTTACATCCTGATATAGCTATATGGTTGACACTTTCTACTTTTTTAAGGGGCTAGACTGAGGTTGGTAGCATGCTCAGAACATTAAAACCTTCCTAAATGCTTGTGAACCATTACAGACTTGTGGTGTTGTTTGAGTTTTCTTTTCTACCTAGTAGTACTCTTAATTTCTAAAATGAAACCCAGGATGGATGGGTGTTTTTTGGTAATTTGACTCTTGTTAAGGGTGTGAGCATCAATTAATTCTCAGATTTGATGGCTTAGACATGCCTAGATCTCGGTCGACCACTTAGTAGGTCATGATAAATTTCATCCTCAGTGATGTATGACTTTGGATATTATCATCCATATTAAAAATCATATGGTATAATACGACTCTAGGATAGTTCTTTTGTATGGTCCATTTGGTATTATGATACATAGGGATAATAATAATAATATGGATAGTATAAAGGATGTTCCATTTTGTTAATGAAATTTTAGTTTATTACGCATCGATACATGTGGTACACATCAAGTTGATAAAAGGGTACAACAAACAATGTGAGTTAAGTAATTATCATTAAAGAATTGAACTATTTAACATTGATCATTGGTCATATCCAAGTTAAATTAACCTACGAGTTTGAGGAAATCAGACTCATCCAAATGCCCAAGGATAACATTCCAAAAAGGATCGAGTGTTTTGACATGCTAGTTGGGTTGTTTTGTCCTTATTCAATATGTAAATAATGACAATGATTGTGGATATAGAAGTAATCATGAATACTTATAGATAAAATTTGGTCTAGCAAGCTTGTAAGTGTCTATTATATATCTTCTTTTTGTGTAACACTATCTCAAAGCCTATTGGCCACATCCAAGACTCACGGTTAGTGGTTTATAGAGTGTGTTCTGTGGAATGAGGGTTTATTTTCAGTAAATAATTACTAGGAAACTCCTAAGGTGGGGAGTGTCACATTGATCATGGGAAAAAGTGTGTCCTTCCAAGTATGAGTATAATCAATGAGGAACATTTGGAGAATAGTTAGTATCATTTTCAAATTCCTTAGAGCTGGAAATTTTTGGAAACGTGTTGGTGCTTGTGAGGCATCATGAGGATGAAATGGTTGGTTTTGTATAAAACCATTAAAAACATAGTTTCACCAAGATGGACTCAGGTGTTTATGCTTGATTGATCATGGAATGCCTCATGTGATAAGGACATTGTGATCAGTTAATGGTGAAATGTTGACAAGATCTGTCGATCTCTTTCAAAGGGAATCGACTAGGGGTGGTTTGACTAATTATTTTGTGTAGTTGGATATGGTTGGTTGGGATTCATACCAAGAACTTAATTTATGTATGTGTCTTGGGTATTATTGGTAATTCTTGAAATCCTCTTGGTGTAATATTGTCTTAGTAATGATCATGTTCCCTATCTTGATATCATCTAGGATACACTTAGATGTCATTGTTTATAAACTAATCTAAATTAAATTTCCCTTTCATTTTTGAAAATTATACTATGTGGGAGTTGTGGTTTAGAAGAGTGGTTGTTAATAGGGGAATGGTTAGTCTTGACTGATACCTAGGTTCCAAAGAAGTAATTCCTTAGATAGACTCACATACAAAATCCAATTACATAACTTGGATTTCAATGGGATCAATCAGTGTTTTGATTCTTGGACATCTCAAATATGTATTGAAATATCACCTATAAATGATGGATTAAGGAATACCTTGAATGAGCTCCTTGGGAACGAGTTGATTATTTACGGATACCCAATATTTCAGTTGGGCTCGTGTGGGATGTTTTAAGAGTGATCATCCAAGTGTGTTGGATCATGTATACCCCAATTTTAGGTTTGGGAAATGATAACATAAATTGATGTTTTGGATAGGATACATCATCAAAAATTGGGTACGGGCTTTAATAGACATGCATTAAATAAATGCGAGAAGGCATCATGTTTCAGGGTGTGATACTCATACCATATAATCTAAGAATTTTTATAAATAGTTGGTTGAAAGTATCCCAACTTGAATCCTCTTACTTTAATGAATACAGTTGGGGAGGAACCATTCATGAACATGGTCAGGATAATATGGATGGAATATAAATGTTTAAAGATGAGTTTTTGTGGAAAACTTTTGAGACTAGTTTATTCTTGGTCAATTTGATTCCAACCATTTTAATTTAATGAGGAACTTGATAATTCCTTGGATGTAAATGGGATTTCCAAGTTTATAATATTACACTAGGTGAAATGTTAGAACAATTATGGTGTTCTTTGTAGGAAATTAGAACATTGGGGAGTACCATGGATTAGAATTGGTTATTAAATGGTAGAAATTATGGTGGGAGGATCCATTGGTAGGATGTTTAAATAGATGATGATGTGATCATTTCTCTAGTTTTACAGGTTCAAGTAAGTTCCATCTTGATGTTTTAGTTTTGAATTTGATCATTAACTCAATTTTCCGCAGAATATATACCATATTCATAATGTGGTGTTTAGAGGTGTGTTGGCCATTTGGAAATACAAAAGGTCTTTTTAAAAGAAACTTCATCACTAGAGTAGGTCAGGTGTTGTTTTTATTTTTTCCCAATACTTCTTGAAGATGATAATTTCTAATGTGGGGTGGTTGTAACTTCCCACATTTTTTTACCAAGTTAAAAATTACAACATTTATTGATATTTTCTTACTTAGTGGATGATTCAATTTTTAAGCTGAGCTCAGATCATGAATATGAGTGTTGGAACACTAAAAGGTGCTATTTTTGGATGAGTATTATTTATTATCATGTATTCTATAAGCCTTTTTAATAATTTTATAATTTAGTTATAATTATTTTTCTAATCTATTTTAGTATTTTCTGGTTTTTTTATAGTTTTGTAGTATTTTAGATATTTTTAATCTTTGTAGTTAATTTTTATACTAATATTAGTAATTAATAATTTTATTAGTTTACTTTAATTTTACATTTTCTTATTATTTGTATTATGCATATAATTATTAATTTAATGTAACATTTGACTCAAGTTTGTATAATTATATATATAATTGTGTATTTTTTACTTTATTATCTTCTTATAATTATTTTTATTAGTTTTAATTTATTTTATACATTATTAACACTTAATTTCTATTTCTTTTTATTTTTATTATTTTAATTTATATTAGTTCAATTATTAGTTTATTAATTTTTTATTAATTTTATTTATTTTTTTATTTTTTTATTTTTATTTTTATATATTTTTAGTATTAATAAAATTAATATTAATTTTATTACTTTATTATTATTATTTAACTAGATTAATATTTAATATTATTATTATTATGTGTATAGATTAATTTTTATCTAACTTCTAATTTTATTTTATTAGTTTTTCAAATTTCATGTACCTGTATATATTTCTGTTGTCTAATTTATTTTAGTTGACTAATTATTTTCATAGCTATATTTTATTATTATTACTATTATTTTAACTTAAATTTTATTAATATTAAAATCTTTAACTTTCTTTAAATTATTTTCCATTTTTATTTAGGTCGTTTTAATCTCTTATTAATTGTTTTCCATTTTTTTATTTATTTTCAAAATATGGTTTTTAATTGTAGGTACTCCTATTTAAATAGGATATCTATACTCAGTTGAAATGTATCTTCCATAGAGTCCTCACCTCACCTCGCCTCCCTCCCCCTCACCACTCATTGTTGTCACCCTCCCCCTCACCCCTCCTCCCTATCTCCCCCTCCCCTTCCCTCCTACCTCCAGAACCCCCCCCCCTCATGTCGCCCCTTCCCCTTCTCCCCTTCTCCCACAGCGCCACCCCCCCTCCCCCCCCCCCCCTCCACCTCATGTCTCCCCTTCTCCCCTCTCCCAACCCCTCCACCTCAAGTCCCCCCTCCCATTCACCCCCCACCCACCACCACCCCCTCCCCCCAGCCACCTCCTCCATCTTCAGACGTCTCCAAGAAGAACCAAACCACCAACTAGCAACCAACATCCTCCCTCATCTCACAATAGTAAAACCATCACCAGTAGACATCTCCTCTTATATGCAGCATTAGTCGTTCGACCAACCCTGTTTGAAACCATACCATCAGTTCCACCTCCTCTCTACTACAAGACACCATGTGCGACATCATTTTCACATTTCTTGTATTCAATGATGTTTGTCTTGTATTTTTGTTTCGGTTTGGGCGTGATGACATCGATGTGCATGGAGATTCAATTTTCTTTCAAAGATTGGAACTTTTCACCTACTGCAAACATAGGTGTGATCATTTTTTTCAATAGCATGATGGTTTTTTTCAATTTTGAGGTGATCGAAAGAGTGATGGTAATTATTGGTTGATCATCTATGGCATCTTGTGGTTTCCATAGTAATGACATGGGAATGATGATATCTTCCATTTATTATTTTACGTGTCATGTTGTCATGATGGAGGGTTAATTCTTCTATGTAAGAGTGTTGGAAAACATGACAGTGTATGCATGCCATATTTTATTTCCATATCTAGTTACATTTTAAAATGTTATTTTTTAAATTTTATTTTTATTTTATTAATTATATCTATGTTTTAATTAATTGTCATTTGGATTCTATGCACCTTCTTTGGTTCCCATTCGTGTGATACCTAATAAGTAATCATGGGTTGGATATCATCGAAGAATTTATTTATCCAAAACTTGGTCAGACATTAGAGAGAATCATAAATAGCACATGATATAATTATAAATAAATATATATATTAATTGAAAAAATAATATTTTTCAAGTATTATCCTTCAATTTTTCATGTGTGATACTTTATCAGTGATATCATGTGAGTGAAACTAATGTAGATAGATACTCCAAATTTGTGAGAAACGGGTTATGGTATTTCATCAAGTGATTCAGTGTTATAATGATAGGTAAATTATTCTTCAAGATAAATAATGAAATGATGGATGATTTGTGTTAAGATTAGAATAATGCCAAGATGATATCATAGAAAGAGTCCTGATCAAATTTTGATTAAAATTTGGAATCAGTGATAAATGAATAAATAAATATTCAGATGTGGGAATTAAATATTTGGAATTGAATACACTTGAATGGACGTCAAATCTATGACACTTCATCTCTACATATTTTCTTCCATTTATTAGTTTGGTTCACTTATATTGTTTTAGTTAATTTAATAAATACTTTTTAAATTGTTGTTTATGTTATATAATTTTTAGTTGTTAATATCAGTTAAACATAATGTCCTTGAAAATTTATCTAAGAAGATATTCCTAGTGTATACTCACATTCTCTTTGTGGTTTGACCTTGATCTCCGCTTGTATAGCAGTTTTTAGGTTTATAAATTTTGAAATTTTCATTTGTTGTGACGTGCATGGAAATTATGTCTTGAGAGGTTTTTCAAGAGTTCAATTGTGGTTTGGAGGCACGGTGCTCCAAAATATCTGGTTTTTAGAAAGGTAACATGAGGATCATGGTTGGTGTGTAGTTAGTTTAATCATGAAAGTCAATAATGTTGCCCCATTTCTTAATGAGAAAGATTTGTATAAACTATGAGAGTGGCCCAAGAGGCTATGAGGCTTGTTGATGTGCATGGGGTGACCCTCATGGGCTATGCATGGTTTTTTCAAACCATTCACCTAGACTTCACCCTTTGTTCCACTTAACCAGTAGCTATGTATGGTTAGTAGCATGGTTTATCAACCCATGTGGCCATAATATGTTAGGTGTTTATCCATTAGTAGTATTACCACATGGTATGTTCATGGTTTTTAAAACCATGAAAAAAACCCATGTAAATTTTAAAATATGGTAAATTTATGATTTTTTCTTTCCTCCTTTAAAGCCTCTCCCCCTCCTTTCTCCTCTCATCTGTGTGTAGTAGCCCCTCCATCCATGGGAGCTCCTCCTCTCCTCTCCTGAGCATGGATCTATCTACCCTGTATGATGTCCTAATTTCATGTCATCCTTCTCATTGGATTCATACTGATATACTCTTCATTCCTATTTCTCTATTTGGTTTTCTTCCTTTCCATCTTCTATGTTATCTCCACATGAGCTAATTCACCTTATTTTCCGGGTGTTTGTCCATTTCTTTGATTTATATCAAAATGACTCAAATAAATGATTGATATTGGATGAGTGGACCATCTTAATAATGTTTTAGGGGTCTATATATTTTCCCCTAAATTCTAGATCATTTATAAATTATTCAACTGTACCACATGCCAGATTCCAAATGTGTTTCCCTAAATCATGAAAATTAAACATGTAAAAACTAATGTTTCAAATTTAATAATATTTATGTCATAAATTTTACCAAGGGAAGATTTTAACCTCAACCCAAACCACCCCTCAAGGTGTATTACTCATGTTCCATGACCTATTCCTCTTCTAGGAAATTAAATTACCCCTTTCTGTGAAGTTTCAAATTCTAAAATTATCATTTTTTCCTACATTATAAACACCTTTTAAGGTGGTTGTTTAATTCTAGTTCAAGAGATGTTTAAATTTGATTAATAAATTGGAATAAAAACTATGCTCTATTTTTTAATAAAACAAAATATGAGGTGTGTTTTCTTCTTAAATAAAAAAAGTAATCTAAATGGAAGTTTCTGAAATGATAAAGGGGAATAGCCCTCTTTAATTATAGATGACTTGTAATGTGGTAGGCTTATATACATGGCCCTCCTTCTTATTACCTAGTTTATAATAAGGCATGCTCATGGACATGGCCTCTTAGTTATTCATACATGAATTGTGATATAGAATGTTTACTAATATGTAGTTCCCTATTACATTAATTTAAATGATTAAAATAATTATTTAACTTTTCAAATATTCATATTCCATTTTACATAATTCCATAGACATACCCATATGTTACTTGAATTATGTATGCCTGGAGTGATACTCAGGTTCCTTTTTACAGAAAGCCTTGGATAGGATAATAGGCTATTTTATATTATATGTAACATGAGTAATACTCTGGATTCCTCTTTAGAGAATTCTAAGGATAAGATCATAGGTTACTTGAATTATATTCCACCTTTAGTGATGCTTATATTTTCATTTTATATAACTCCTTGGATGGGATCATATGCTTCTACTGATACACGGGTTTTATGGTTATGGAATTCCAAGGATGGACTCATTAAATAAATAAAATAAAATTACCCCTTGAGAGAAACATGGGGTCCTCATTATGAAATTCCATGGATGGGATCATAGGGTGAATGTTTAGTATCATTTGTATCAACTTTTTATTACATATGCCTAGTGGTTCTTCCTTATTTGGATGTCATACATGACGTAATGAATCCATTTATTAGGTTCTTAGGCTTATGTACCATATTTAAAATATAAAACCTTATTATATATTGTAATATTGGGCATAGTTCCCCTTTTCTTATGATACTCAGGCACAGATTACCTTAATTATAAAATGAAACTCATTTTTATTTTTCTCAGGTGGATGACTTGGCATTAAACATAGGTTCTATGCTATTGAATATATATCTTTTTAAATGACTGTCTAATGTATGCATATTAATTTAAATGATGGTAGGTATGAAAAGACATTATAGATTAGGCTAAAGAAGGTATGGTCATCCAAGTCTCCCGGAGGAACCTGAGCACAACATTTTTCCTTTTATTTATTTATTTATTACTTTACCTATTATACCTTTACATTGTCATATTTTATACACACATACTAGATATATTTAAACATCGTTGGTGTTGAACTATTGATTATGTCTCACACCTTGTTTGGGCCGCCATTGCTCTAGGTTACCTTGACAGACCTCCTAGTTTCATGATCATGTTTGTTGGATTATTCTTGTGTTTTGTGCATTTACCAGGGAGATAGGACCATAGTACTGACATATAGATCATGATGCTAAGGCATATATCCTTAGGGATTTTATTCATTTTTTATAAATGTATTGTATTGTATCACCTACTATTTTTTACTATATTATTTGATGTACCCTCATCTGGAAATGCATGAATAGCTGTGTATTAGTGTTGTCCATCTTATCAGTTATTATTATCTTCTAATACTCTATCCATTATTTATATATATTTAATTTATTATTTATTTATTTATTGTTATAATTCTATGATACACTAATCATGAGGGTATAGTCTCCCCCACCAAACCATTATTATACCCTCGTTATTAGTTGGTATCCTCTGGAATATTGTGGGGCGTACTTGAGGCAAAGTGCACAACTATCTCAGGGCACTAATTTAAGTGGATTCTAGGTCAGGATTCTATAATCCTAAATAAATAACTTGGATATATTGGCACCAAAAAACATTCTAGAACCATGATAAATTCTGATGGAAGAGGGATCCTACCACAATGAATAAGTTGGATAACACTGGAAGATAATTCATGAGGAAAAAGTTGAGGAAAAAAAATTGGAATAAATTTGTAAAGACCCGTAAAATTCAAGGGAATTTTTTTCTTAATTTTTATTGGGAATTTTACAAGAACGCAGTTTCTAACGGCACCTGATTCCAAGGCCCGGTGTGCCCAGAATCATTTTTCGAGGTTTGGCTCGGGTACATTCAGTGAACGAACGAGCGGGCTTTTCTAACTTTTGAACTCGTGCTCAGAATCAAATTCTGAAGGCACCGATGGAATCGCAGTGCCGGTATTTGCTTAGAAATACCCATTCCGGAGTTGCGTTTGCTCGGGTGTGGTTTTTAATTTTTGGGGTTAAGTTAAGAAATAAAATAAAAGTGGTGCGACACTTTATTTTATTTCACTTAAAGCCACTTAAGCTAAGTTAAGCAGATAAGGTGGAACCCACAATATCCTACCCACTTGGTAGGATATTTGTGAGGTGGGGCCCGCACGAGCCCCACCGTTTCTTCCCTCCTAAGTAATGCACCCGCAACCCCCCTTTTTAATTAAAGTAAATCGTGCGTTTATTTGGGTTAAGAAACGCCTCTTTAAATGGGTAGTTAAGTCGTTACAATTAATTCATTGAATTAATTGTACGTTTCTTATCTTTGAATTTCAAATTGTTGGCATGGGAATAAAATAAGACCAACACTAGGTTTGTTGAGAGGTTTCTTGTTGAGAGGATTTGGAGAAACTCTAAAGCTTTAAGATTTTCATCCTCCTTCGTGAAGAACGCGAAGAACGCAAAGAACACCGACCTCCGATGAAGGGCGACGAAGAACGCCAAAACCTCGGAGTTCGACGACGCGACGCTTCTTCTGCGACGTTCCTTCCCCCGCGACAATCTTCGATCAACAACCGATTGAGGAAGGGGGTTGTGGTTCTTTTAATTCTTTGTGAATTATATCCTCGACATGGTTTCTTTTGGTGCATCTTAAATCTGTGTGATTTTAAATCCTCGTAGTTTGACTACGCAATGCCATGTACCGTGACGACAATGATGCCCCTTCCGCGATGCGACGATCCTCTTCTTTCGCGACGGTTGATTTGGTGACGAACTCACGTTCGACGACAACGTTGAATAGGGGTTTGATTCATTTAAATCTTTGTGATTTATACCCGCGGCGTATGATTAAATATTTGTTGGAAGACTTTTAAAACCGCTAACGCGGTGGGTCCGGACCAACGAACAAGTCCGAACCCACCGCCCTTTCGTTCTTGGTGTGCGGAACGGCGGATGATGATGAAGCAGGCTTCACGGGTGATGTGAGGTCCTCGCAGTGAAGGACGGGCCCCGGGAGGGCCATTGGTGAAGACGACACGCAATTCCGACCACCGGAACTCGTCCGGTAGTCCGCGGAGCAGCCCGCCGGCAGGTGGCGGCGGCGCCCGGTGCGACGCCGGGAGGAGCCACCGTGGCTGAATCCGTGGAAGCAGGGCGCTGTCCCACGACCACACGGGACTGGAGGCGATGGGACGCGGCAGCCGACCGTGTCCGCTGACAAGGGCGGCCCCACGCGGGGTCCTGGTCTCTCCACGCGGGGGCAGCGCGCCCCCCGCCCTCGCCGCTCGGCCGTAACTGCCGAGCCGACTCGCTGGCCACCCGGCCAGCGCCAGCCGGGTCGCGCCCAGGCCGGGCCGCGCTGTGCCGGCCGCACCGGGTCACGGCCGGCCGGGTCGGACCCGGGGGGGGTTGGGCTAGGTCGGTCTGGGCACAGATCCCCCGTTTTCAGACCCCTTTTGGTCTTTTGCCCGTATCATGGGCTACGGACCTCCGATCGACACACTGTCGGTGCCGATGCGATCCTTGGATCGAGACGGTCGTTTCGATATATTACATTCAAGCTTTCGGAGTACTTTGGGTTCGGCCGGGTTGGTTCGTACACGAAACCAACCGGGCCCTCGGAGCGGAAACGCTCATAACTTGAGCTCCGGACGTCTGATTGACATACTGTCGTCTTTGCTGGATTCCTCTTAGTGAGACGGATATTTTGGCTTACTCCGCTCGAGGTTTGGACGCAGGTGGAGTACGGTCGGGTTGGTTTTGACTTAAAAACCAACCGGGCCCCTGGGACGAAAAAGCCAATAACTTCCAGACCGGGCGTCCGATTGACGCGCCGTTTGTGACGTTGAGTTCCTGTTGACGATACGGAACTTTTGGATACATCAACTCTCGACTATGTGTCAGTTGATGTATCAGCCTCTCGGCTCGTGGAGCGGACCCTCTGAAATGAGCTTGCTGTGTGCGGGAACCCTAGAGCTGGCTGCGACTGCGACTTCGACGACGACGACTGTACAGAGATCCTCAGTGGATTCGACGGCGACGACTACAACACTCAGAGATCCTACGTGGATCAATGCTACAGATCCTGTGTGGGTCCAATCCTATGTGGGTCAGCGCTCAGCGGTCCTGTGTGGGTCAGCGCCTACAGATCATGTGTGGGTCCGATCCTGTGTGGGTCTTTGCAGGGGTTAGTTACCTATCGATCCTTTGTGGGTCAGATCCTTTGTGGGTCATTGCGGGGGTTAGTTACCTATCTATCCTTTGTGGGTCATATCCTTTGTGGTTCATTGCATGGGTTAGTACCTATCTGTCACGACCCGACCTCGGTGCCCATGCCGTGACTACCCCAAGCCCGCCTTCCATAGGCCAGGGGCTGGCGACTAGCACCAAGGCGTAAAATCCCGGTAAACAGGGAAGGCATTGCCTTTATAAGTAACAACCACCACAGAGTCAGCAAGCGGAAAGTAACAACCAAGTGCAGAAAAGTAAAGGGGGGCCGGAATACAAGCCCAACTGAAAGTACAACTGAAAAGGTAAAGAACAGCAACTGAAGAAAAGACGGCGGCCTCGTGTCGTCCACTGGCAATCCCACCTAAAGGGTGGGTACAGATAGCCTCCAGGCTCCTCGGGTCCCACGTCCGCTCCGAGCACGTCCCGCCCAGTGGTCCACCTCCAGGTACCGTCCAACTCCACGCCCCAACCGTGATCAGCGTTGTCCGTCGTCTGCATCCAACACAACAAGGTGCGGGCATAGCCCGTGCAGGGGTGATTATAAGCTACTCAGTAAGGACCCCGAGACCCCTGAAGGTCTCCCGAAATCCATAAAGGATATAGCACAAAAAGGAAGGTGCAATCACGAAGTAACATCTGAATCGACTTAGGTATATGCCCATACATATACCTAAGTCCCCACTTCTAGCTCTGCTCACGAGCTCAAGAACAACTCAATCCACACAGGAAAGCAAGACTCAAATCCACAAAGGAGAGTAAATAGTAAATCCACATAGGATAGTTCAACACATTCCAAAAAGGAGAGTAACATAAGATTCAGCTCAACCAGGTATACTTTTTCAGATGACGTCAAAGATGATCACTGATCCATCTAAGTCGTCGGACCCACGAAGGATCGATAGGTACTAACCTCGGCAATGACCCACACAGGATCCGGCCCACACAGGACCTGTAGCAATGGCTTACACAGAACCGTAAGAGATGACCCACACAGGATCGGGCCCACATAGGACCTGTAGCACTGATCCACGTATGATCGCTGAGTGCAGTAGTCGACGCAGTCCACTGAGGATCTCTGCACAGTCGTTGCTGCAGTCCACGAAGGATCTCTGCTCTGTCGTTGTCGCAGTCCACGGAGGATCTCTGCTCTGTCGTCGTCGCAGTCCACGGAGGATCTCTGCTCTGTCGTCGAAGTCACAGCCAGCACTAGGGTTCCCGCACACAGCGAGCTCGTTTAGGAGGGTCCGCTCCACGAGACGAGAGGCTGATACATCAACTGACACGTAGTCCGAATTTGATGTATCCAAAAGTTCCGTATCGACAACAGGATCTCAACGCAACAGACGGCGCGTCAATCGGACGCCCGGTCTGAGAGTTATTGCCATTTTCGTCCCAGGGGCCCGGTTGGTTTTTAGGGCAAAACCAAGCCGACCGTACTCCGCCTGTGTCCGATCCTCGGGCGGAGTATTCCAAAAGTTCCGTCTCACTTAGAGGAAACTACCACAGCTGATGGTACGTCGATCGGACGTCCGTAGCTCAAGTTATGAGTGTTTCCGCTCCGAGGGCCCGGTTGGTTTCGTGTACGAACCAACCCGGCCGAACCCAAAGTCTTCCGAAACCTTGAGTGTAATATACCGAAACGACCGTATCGATCCAAGGATCGTGTAGCCACTGACGGTTCGTCAATCGGAGGTCCTAGGCCCAAGATATGGGCAAAAGAGAGAAGAGGGCCCGAAAACGGGGGTTCTGGGCCCGGGGCGACCCGGCCCGAACCCCCCCCTGGGTCGGCCGAACCGGGTCGACCCGAACCGGGTCGACCCGACCCGGCCGGGTCCGGTTCGGCCTGGGCGCGGCCCGGCCGACCGGACCGGCCGGCTCGGCTTCGGCCGAGCGGCCGAAGGAAAACCGCCGCGGGTTTGACCCGCGGCTTGGAGGAACGCGGCCCGCGCGGGCCGTGTGCTGGGTGGCCGGACCGCAGACGCGGTCCGGCGGTTCGCCGCCTACGCGGCCGAGCCACGGCGGATCCTCCGGCGGCGCGCCGGGCGCCGCCGCCGCTGCCTTCCGCGGGCCGCCGGAGTTGCTCCGGTGGCCCGTTTTGCCTCTCGTCTGCGCCATAGCTCCTCCCGGGGGCCGATCTTCACTGCGGGATCAACGGATCGCCCCTGCCGCATGGTTCGTCGTCGTCCGCCAAATCCTCACAACAAAAAGATCGGCGGAGGGTTGTCGGGTCTTGTTCGTTAGATCCGCACCCTCCGCGTTAGTCATAAAATCATCGGGAGGGATTAAGGCAGCCACAATTTTATCCAAAAATAAAATTGTTCAAGTTTGGTTCTTTAATTAAAAAGAATTAGATCACGGGAACGAATCAACAAGAAAAAAAAATAAAATCCCTACCTTGTCGTCGTCGGATGTGAGGTCGTCGCGGAATCGCTCGTCGCGGAAGGAGGGGATCGTCGCGTTGTCGCGGAAGAGACGTTCGTCGCACCGCGGGAAAAACGTCGCGCCGACGATCTCCGGATCTAGAACAAACGGATTTAATTAATTAAATCCGTTGTCATTGAAATTAAAAAGGAAGAATTAAACGATCTATTCCTCACCTTAGTTGCCGAACGAGGATCGGCCACGGAAGAAGAGGCGTCGCCGAAGAACGTCGCGGGTAGAGCTCGTCGACGTCGCAGATCACGGTGTGCGTCGTCGAATTTCGGTCGCCGGCATTCTTCGCGTTCTTCGTGTTCTTCGCGTGGAGAGTGGAGGCTCAGAGAATTCGCACAACGATAGCAATCCTCCAAAATAGACAAGTTTGTCTATTTTATTAATTTGCCAACGAACGCAAACGCGTAAGTAACGACCCATTAAATTCGTTGAATTAATTCAACGAATAAAACAGCCCATTTAATTCACGAAATAAACCGCCCAATTAAATGGTCTGTTAAGAATTTAAGAAAACGCGTCGGTTGACTTTTCAGTTACTTTGACGGGTTTTCGCGGGTGCGTTACTTAGCGAAAGAAACGGCGGGGCTCGTGCGGGCCCCACCTCACAAATATCCTACCAAGGGGTAGGGTATTTCCGGATAGCACCCTATCCGCTTTAACTCAGTTCAAGTGGCTTCCAAGTGACTTCCAAGCGGCTTAAGTGAAATAAAATAAAGTTGTCGCACAACCTTTATTTTATTTCCGACTTAAAGCCCAAAATTTTAAAAACCACGGTTGAGCAAACGCAACTCCGGAAGAGGCGTTTCTAAGCAAATACCGGCGCTGCGATTTCATCGGTGCCCTCAGAATTCGATTCCGGGCACCGGTTCAAAAGATAGAAAAACCCGCTCGTCCGTTCACTGAACGTACCCGAGCCAAACTTCGGAAATTGATTCCAGGCACACCGGGCCTCGGAATCAGGTGCCGTCTGAAGCTGCGCTCTTGCAAAATTCCAAAGAAAATTAAGAAAAAAAATTCCTTGAAATTTGTGGGTCTTTACATTACTCCCACCTTAGGGCTTTACGTCCCCGTAAAGATACATCAAAAACTAGGGGAACAAATGGGGGTACTGAGCACGCATCTGAGCCTCCCGCTCCCAAGTGCTCTCCTGGAGGTTCCCGTGCTGCCATCTGACGCGCACAAGAGGAATCGACCACCCACGTAGGACCCGCTCCTGTCGATCCTCGATCTCCACTGGGACCTCCGCAAAAGTCGCCCCATCGTCCACGTCCAGCTCCCCAAAGTCGATGATGTGCGTCGGGTCGTGCACGTATCTCCTCAGCTGAAACACATGGAAGACGTCGTGCACCCGGTGCAACTGAGGTGGTAGAGCCAGGCGATAAGCCACCTCTCCTATCCTGCTGAGGACCTGGAAAGGCCCGATGAAGCGTGGAAACAACTTGCCGCCTCGGCCAAATCTCTGTAAACCACGTCGAGGTGAGACACGCAAAAAGATGTGGTCGCCATCCTCGAACTCTAGTGGCCTCCGCCTCCTGTCAGCATATGACTTCTGCCGGCTCTGAGCTGTCCTCATCCTCTCCTGGATGATCTGGACCTTCTCTGTCGTGGCTCGGACCATCTCTGGTCCCACGAGTGCTGACTCCCCAGGGTCTGTCCAGCACAACGGTGATCTGCAGGGTATGCCGTACAATGCCTCGTATGGTGCCATCCCGATGGTGGAGTGGTAGCTGTTGTTGTACGCGAACTCCACCAAGGGTAGGTGGTCCTCCCAGCTGCGACCAAAGTCGAGAACACATGCACGGAGCATGTCCTCGAGTGTCTGTATGGTCCTCTCAGTCTGACCATCCGTCTGAGGGTGGAAGGTTGTGCTTAGATGGAGTCGCGTCCCGAACTCCTCCTGCAACCCCTTCCAAAGCCGGGAAGTGAAACGAGCATCTCGATCGGAGACGATAGACGATGGCACACCGTGAAGACGTACGATCTCCTGGACGTAAAGACGTCCCAAGCTCTCCACTGAGCCCTGCTCTCTGATGGGT
Organism: Viscum album; assembly: GCA_963277665.1. NCBI lineage: Eukaryota > Viridiplantae > Streptophyta > Magnoliopsida > Santalales > Viscaceae > Viscum > Viscum album. The sequence continues at coordinate 1,516,525,721 of OY728127.1, read as the reverse complement.
AAGAAGTGTGCCGACTTGGTGAGTCGGTCGACAATCACCCAAATGGAGTCGTGACCTCTGTAAGTGCGTGGAAGTCCAGTCACGAAGTCCATAGATATGTCGTCCCACTTCCACTCCGGGACCTCCAAGGGCTGTACCAAGCCTGCTGGTGCCTGATGCTCTGCCTTCACCTGCTGGCAGGTGAGGCATCGTGAAACGAACTCTGCCACAGCTTTCTTCATGCCCGGCCACCAGTGCTGTCGTCTGAGATCCTAGTACATCTTCGCCACTCCGGGATGCACCGCCAAGGGAGAAGTGTGAAACTCTCTCAGCACCTCCTCTCGTAAAGCGACTGGTACGAAGGTACGTCCTCTGAAAAGGATGTCGTGCTCTGCTCCAAGGGAGAAGCCATCAGGCGCCTGACCTGAGGATATCAGTGCATGTCGGGTCTCACAGTCAGCGTCCCCACGCTGAGCCTCTCTGACCCGCTGTAGAAGTGGAGGAGAGACTGTGAGAGACTGAAGAAAGGCTGCTTCGTCTCTATCCACGAAGGATATCTGTAAGGAGGCTAGCTGCTCTGTTGCCTCCTCAAGTAGCTGAATGCCCGTCCTCCTGCTGAGGGCATCGGCTACCACGTTCCCCTTCCCAGGAGTATAGACTATCTCAAAGTCATAGTCCTGGAGGAACTCAAGCCATCTCCGTTGTCTCAGGTTCAGGTCCTTCTGAGAGAAGATATACCTGAGACTCTGGTGGTCAGAAAAGACTGTGAAGCGCTCGCCCATCAGATAGTGCCGCCAAGTCTTCAGAGCGAAGACCACTGCTGCTAACTCCAGGTCATGAGTGGCGTAGTTCTGCTCATGCGGCCTCAACTGACGTGATCCGTAGGTGATCACGGCCCGCTCCTGTATCAGGACGCACCCGAGTCCAGTCCCTGATGCGTCGCAGTAAACTACGTATCCAACTCCCTCCTCAGGCAACCTCAAGATAGGTGCGCTGGTCAATCTCTGTCTCAGCTCCTGGAAGCTCTTCTGACATCTTTCTGACCACACAAAGGGTTTCCCCTTCTTTGTCAAGGCTGAGAGTGGTGCCGCAACTCTGGAGAAGTCTGGCACAAATCTTCGATAGTATCCGGCTAGGCCCAAGAAGCTCCGCACCTCCGCCACGCTCCTGGGAGGCTCCCAAGCTAGCATTGCCTCGATCTTCGCGGGATCCACTGCAACTCCCGCCTCAGAGATGACGTGCCCCAAGAAGTGGACCTCACGTAACCAGAACTGGCACTTTGAGAGCTTGCCATAAAGCTGGTTCTCTCGGAGTGTGTCTAGCACAACTCGCTGGTGGTAGGCATGCTCCTCCTCAGTCTTCGAGTATACCAAAATGTCTTCAATGAAGACCACGACAAATCGGTCGAGGTATGGCTGGAAGATCCTGTTCATGAGGCTCATGAACACTGCTGGAGCATTGGTTACGCCGAACGGCATAACCAAGAACTCATAATGGTCATACCGACACTTGAAGGTCGTCTTCTGCACGTCCTCGTCTTGAACTCTGAGCTGATGATAGCCTGACCGGAGGTCTATCTTCGAGAACCACCGCGCTCCCTTGAGCTGATCGAAGAGGTCATCAATCCGTGGCAGCGGATACTTGTTCCTTACTGTCACCTGGTTCAGGCGACAATAGTCGACACACAGTCGCAAGCTTCCGTCCTCCTTCTTGGCGAACAATATCGGGGAAGCCCAGGGTGAAACACTGGGTCGGATAAACCCCTTGCTCTGCAAGTCCTCCAACTGTACCCGCAGCTCTCGAAGCTCGGCGGGGGCCATCCGGTATGCTGGAGTAGATATCGGGGCTGTCCCGGGGTACAAGTCGATGTAAAAGTCTACCTCTCTACGAGGAGGTAGCCCTGGAACTTCGTCGGGAAAGACATCCACGTACTGGTCCACCACTGCAGGAAAAACTGGACTCTGCACGTCCACTGCTCCTAGGATGAGGCTAGCCAACTGATGAGAGATGGGCTGCACTCTCCTCCGCGGAAGTCCATCCTGTGCTGCAAAGGTTCCCTTCTCGCCGGTGAAGGTAATCCTGCTCCCGTCGGTGCGAACACATCGCACCTTGCGCCTAAAACAGTCGATCTGGGCATGAACCGTGGATAGCCAATCCATGCCCAAGATGACGTCGTAAGGCCTCGACGCCGCTACCAGGAGATCCCAGCCGAAGCTCTCGCCTCCTAGAGTAAGCTCACACTGCCGGAACCAGTGCGTAATCGTCGAGTCTGCTCCCGTAGGAGTCTCTAGTCGTAAGGATCGAGCCAACGGCTCAGTCGGAATCTCCGAGCTCCGAACAAGGGCAGAGGCTATGAAAGAGTGACTCGCTCCTGTGTCTATAAGTACTGCAGCAAGGGTGGAATAGACACAGATCGTACCTCGAATCATCTCTGGCATGTCGGGGTCGTAGGCCTCCACTGCCTGGAGCTGGGCCTGTCCCTGCCCACCAGCTCCCTGTGGTCGAGGTGGCCCTCCTGGTGGTGGTGGGGGTAGAGCCTGGAAGCGTCACCCACCACCCGCTGCTCGGCCAGCTCCTCTTCCTCGTCCGCCTCCTCCCTGCGGACCGCCACGGTCGACCCTCTGCCTCTGCCTGGGTGGCCCCTCCACTGTCTGCTGCTCCTCTGATCGGCGAGTCGGGCAGTCACGAGCCATGTGACCCTGCCCGCCGCAGGAGTAGCACAGCCTGCCTCTCGGAAGGCTGGCACTCCGCTGTGTGCCCCGCACTGCTGAGCCGGTGTCCTGAGGCCATCTGCGTGGGGGTCTGGTCTGCCTGGACCCGAGAGTCATCCGTCGGCTACCTGCTGCTGAAGACTCAGCTACCTGCCGCCCTGCGCTAGGTCTCGCCGCTGAAGAAGGCTCTGCCAGGAAGCTCTCGATCAGGAGGGCTCGCTCCAGTACTCCCACCTGGGTCGGAATGCTGAGGGAGATCAGCGACGCCCGAATCTCCTGCCGCAAGCCCTGCTCGAAGGTCCGGGCCCGGAAGAAGGGGTCCCGTACCATGTCGGTCGAGTAGCGAGATAGGTCAGTGAACCTCGCCGCGTACTGAGCGACCGTCATGCTGCCCTGGCGCAGCTGGAGAAGCTCCTGGATGCGCACCACTCGGAGGGTGGCCGGGACAAACTCAGAGCGGAAGAGGCTCTCGAAGTCCGTCCAGAGCAAGGATGCCTCATCGTGAACCTGGAGCATCAAGCTCCACCATAGTCCTGCCGCCGCCTGCAGGAGGCTCGCCGCGAGAATCACCATGAGATCCGCTGGTGTCCTCACTAGCCTAAAGATCCGTACCACCGCCTCTAGCCAGTCCTCGGCGGCCTGGGGGTCCGCCTCACCGCGAAACCTGTGCGGTCGCTGGCTCTGAAACTCATGCAGTGCCCTGAGGCGACGTGCATCGTCAGCGTCTGGTACTGGTAGCATCGGTGGCTCGGCGGGTAAAGCTACCGTCGGTGCCACTGCTGGCAAAGGGCCCTGCACCGAGGCCTCGTCGCTCGGTGGGCTGCCGTTGCGCCCTACACTCGGAACCCTAGCTGGCTGTCGTCGCGGGGCCATCCTGAAAAGGAGAACAAGAGTACCACAGTCAGAACAGTATACCTGGTGAGCTGGCATAAGTAATCACAAGGAAAACTTGAGACTTTCATGAAGCAGATCAGTATACCCGGTGAGCTGACACAAGTAATCACAAAGAAAACTTGAAACACACACGCAATAAATGTTTTCATGCATTAAGTCGGAAATCAGGAGTCAGGGTCCTGGTGTACGGATACGTCGGCCGCCGCACCAACACTGGGCTCCCTGAACTGATAACCACACTCAATACACTAAACACTATTGCTTCATATAGGAAGAAAAGACGATCAGAGTATGCGGTAGAACCGACCCCTCTGATACCAATTTGTCACGACCCGACCTCGGGGCTCGTGCCGTGACTACCCCAAGCCCACCTTCCATAGGCCAGGGGCTGGCGACTAGCACCAAGGCGTAAAATCCCGGTAAAAAGGGAAGGCATTGCCTTTATAAGTAACAACCACCACAGAGTCAGCAAGCGGAAAGTAACAACCAAGTGCAGAAAAGTAAAGGGGGGCCGGAATACAAGCCCAACTGAAAGTACAACTGAAAAGGTAAAGAACAGCAACTGAAGAAAAGACGGCGGCCTCGTGTCGTCCACTGGCAATCCCACCTGAAGGGTGGGTACAGATAGCCTCCAGGCTCCTCGGGTCCCACGTCCGCTCCGAGCACGTCCCGCCCAGTGGTCCACCTCCAGGTACCGTCCTGCTCCACGCCCCAACCGTGATCAGCGCTGTCCGTCGTCTGCATCCAACACAATAAGGTGCGGGCATAGACCGTGCAGGGGTGAGTATAAGCTACTCAGTAAGGACCCCGAGACCCCCGAAGGTCTCCCGAAATCCACAAAGGATATAGCACAAAAAGGAAGGTGCAATCACGAAGTAACATCTGACTCGACTTAGGTATATGCCCATACATATACCTAAGTCCCCACTTCTAGCTCTACTCACGAGCTCAAGAACAAATCAATCCACACAGGAAAGCAAGACTCAAATCCACAAAGGAGAGTAAACAGTAAATCCACATAGGATAGTTCAACACATTCCACAAAGGAGAGTAACATAAGATTCAGCTCAACCAGGTATACTTTTTCAGATGACGTCAAAGATGATCACTGATCCATCTAAGTCGTCGGACCCACGAAGGATCGATAGGTACTAACCTCGGCAATGACCCACACAGGATCGGGCCCACACAGGACCTGTAGCAATGGCTCACACAGAACCGTAAGAGATGACCCACACAGGATCGGGCCCACATAGGACCTGTAGCACTGATCCACGTAGGATCGCTGAGTGCAGTAGTCGACGCAGTACACTGAGGATCTCTGCACAGTCGTTTCCGCAGTCCACGAAGGATCTCTGCTCTGTCGTCGTCGCAGTCCACGGAGGATCTCTGCTCTGTCGTCGTCGCAGTCCACGGAGGATCTCTGCTCTGTCGTCGAAGTCACAGCCAGCACTAGGGTTCCCGCACACAGCGAGCTCGTTTAGGAGGGTCCGCTCCACGAGCCGAGAGGCTGATACATCAACTGACACGTAGTCCGAAGTTGATGTATCCAAAAGTTCCGTATCGACAACAGGATCTCAACGCAACAGACGGCGCGTCAATCGGACGCCCGGTCTGAGAGTTATTGGCATTTTCGTCCCAGGGGCCCGGTTGGTTTTTAGGGAAAAACCAACCCGACCGTACTCCGCCTGTGTCTGATCCTCAGGCGGAGTATGCCAAAAGCTCCGTCTCACTTAGAGGAAACTACCACAGCTGACGATACGTCGATCGGACGTCCGTAGCTCAAGTTATGAGTGTTTCCGCTCCGAGGGCCCGGTTGGTTTTGTGTACGAACCAACCCGGCTGAACCCAAAGTCTTCCGAAACCTTGAGTGTAATATACCAAAACGACCGTATCGATCCAAGGATCGCGTAGCCGCTGACGGTTCGTCAATCGGAGGTCCTAGGCCCAAGATATGGGCAAAAGACCGAAGAGGGCCCGAAAACGGGGGTTCTGGGCCCGGGGCGACCCGGCCCGAACCCCCCCCCCCCCCCCCCTGGGTCGGCCGAACCGGGTCGACCCGACCCGGCCCGACCCGGCGAGGCCGGGTCCGGTCCGGCCTGGGCGCGGCCCGGCCGGCTCGGCTTCGGCCGAGCGGCCGAAGGAAAACCGCCGCGGGTTTGACCCGCGGCTTGGAGGAACGCGGCCCGCGCGGGCCGCGTGCTTGGTGGCCGGACCGCGGACGCGGTCCGGCGGTTCGCCGCCGCCGCGGCGGATCCTCCGGCGGCGCGTCGGGCGCCGCCGCCGCCTTCCGCGGGCCGCCAGAGTTGCTCCGGTGGCCCGTTTTGCCTCCCGTCTGCGCCATAGCTCCTCCCGGGGGCCGATCTTCACTGCGGGATCAACGGATCGCCCCTGCCGCACGGTTCGTCGTCGTCCGCCAAATCCGCACAACAAAAAGATCGGCGGAGGGTTTCCGGGTCTTGTTCGTTAGATCCGCACCCTCCGCGTTAGTCATAAAATCATCGGGAGGGATTAAGGCAGCCACAATTTTATCCAAAAATAAAATTGTTCAAGTTTGGTTCTTTAATTAAAAAGAATTAGATCACGGGAACAAATCACCAAGAAAAAAAAATAAAATCCCTACCTTGTCGTCGTCGGACGTGAGGTCGTCGCGGAATCGCTCGTCACAGAAGGAGGGGATCGTCGCGTTGTCGCGGAAGAGACGTTCGTCGCACCGCGGGAAAAACGTCGCGCCGACGATCTCCGGATCTAGAACAAACGGATTTAATTAATTAAATCCGTTGTCATTGAAATTAAAAAGGGAGAATTAAACGATCCATTCCTCACCATAGTTTCCGAACGAGGATCGGCCGCAGAAGAAGAGGCGTCGCCGAAGAACGTCGCGGGTAGAGCTCGTCGACGTCGCAGATCACGGTGTGCGTCGTCGAATTCCGGTCGCCGGCGTTCTTCGCGTTCTTCGCGTTCTTCGCGTTCTTCGCGTGGAGAGTGGAGGCTCAGAGAATTCGCACAACGATAGCAATCCTCCAAAATAGACAAGTTTGTCTATTTTATTAATTTGCCAACGAACACAAACGCGTAAGTAATGACCCATTAAATTCGTTGAATTAATTCAACGAATGAAACAGCCCATTTAATTCACGAAATAAACCGCCCAATTAAATGGTCTGTTAAGAATTTAAGAAAACGCGTCGGTTGACTTTTCAGTTACTTTGACGGGTTTTCGCGGGTGCGTTACTTAGCGAAAGAAACGGCGGGGATCGTGCGGGCCCCACCTCACAAATATCCTACCAAGGGGTAGGGTATTTCCGGATAGCACCCTATCATCTTTAACTCAGTTCAAGTGGCTTCCAAGTGACTTCCAAGCGGCTTAAGTGAAATAAAATAAAGTTGTCGCACAACCTTTATTTTATTTCCGACTTAAAACCCAAAATTTGAAAAACCACGGTTGAGCAAACGCAACTCCGGAAGAGGCGTTTCTAAGCAAATACCGGCGCTACGATTTCATCGGTGCCCTCAGAATTCGATTCCAGGCACCGGTTCAAAAGATAGAAAAACCCGCTCGTCCGTTCACTGAACGTACCCGAGCCAAACTTCGGAAATTGATTCCGGGCACACCGGGCTTCGGAATCAGGTGCCGTCTGAAGCTGCGCTCTTGAAAAATTCCAAAGAAAATTAAGAAAAAAAATTCCTTGAAATTTGCGGGTCTTTACATATCGATCCTTTGTGGGTCCGATGACTTAGATGAATCAGTGGCTATATCTGATCATCTCTATCGTCATAAGTAGAAGTATACCTGTGTGAGCTGATTCCTATTTTGCTTTCCTTTGTGGATTATGTTTTCCTATCCTGTGTGGATTACGTTGTGATTTTCTGTGTGGACTGGGTTGTTCTTGGGCTCGGAGACTGGAGCGAACTGGAATTGATGACTTAGGTATATGTATGGGCATATACCTAAGTAGAGTCGGATGTTACTTTGTGACTGTATCTTTCCCTTGTGGATTATCCTTTGTGGATTCTGGGAGACCTTCAGGGGTCTTGGGGTCCCTACTGAGTTGCTTATACTCACCCCTGCATGGTCTATGCTCGCACTACGTTGTGTTGGTTGCAGACGACGGATATCGTTGATCATGGTTGAGGCTTGTGGAGTAGGACGGTACCCAGAGGTGGACCACTAGGCGGGACGTACTCGGAGCGGAAGAATGGACCCTAGGAGCTATGGATGCCATATGTACTCACCCTTCAGGTGGTACTTCCAGTGGACGGCTCGACGTTGCGGCTTTACTTTCTATTGCTGTTTTCCCTTTCGAGTTGTACCTTACTTTCAGTTTGGGTTTGTATTCTAGCCCACTTACTTTTTCCGCACTTACTGTTGTACCCAGTTTTTACTTAGTGTTTGCTTCTACTACTTGCTTGCTCTATGGTGTTTGTTTACTTTACAAAGGCAATGCCTTCCCTTGTTACCGGAATTTACGCCTTGGTGCTAGTCGCCAGCCCCTGGCCTATGGAAGGCGGGCTTGGGGTAGTCACGGCACGGGCCCCGAGGATGGGTCGTGACAAATTGGTATCATAGGAGTTCGGTTCTACCGTATAACTTTGGACTCTGATCGCTTTTTCTATGTGAAGCAATAGTGTTAAGAGTATTGAGTATGGTTATCAGTCCAGGGAGTCTAGTGTTGGTGTGGTGGCCAACGTATCCGTACACCAGGACCATGACTTCTGATTTCCGACTTAATGCACGAAAACATTGATTGCATGTGTGTTTCAAGTTTTCTTTGTGATTACTTTGTGTCAGATCACCAGGTATACTGTTCTGACCGTGGCGCACCTGTCTCTTTTCAGGATGGCCCCACAATGGCAGCCAGCTAGGGTTCTGAGAGTTGCGCGTGACGACAGCCCACCGAGCGACGAGGCCTCGGTACAGGGCCCTTTTACAGCTGAGGCACTGGTGGTACCTCTACCCGCCGAGCCACCGATGCTTCCAGCCCCAGCCGCTGACAATGCACGTCGCCTTAGTGCTCTGCACGAGTTTTAGCGCCAGCGACCGCCCAGGTTCCATGGGGAGACGGACCCCCAGGAAGCCGAGGACTTCCTGGAGGCAGTTGTTTGGGTTTTCAGGTTAGTGAGGACACCAGCAGACCTCATGGTGATCCTCGCAGCGAGCCTACTGCACGCGGCAGCAGGCAGATGGTGGAGCTTGATGCTCTAGGTGCACGATGAGGCATCTCTCCTCTAGATGGACTTTGAGAGCCTCTTCCGCTTGGAGTTCGTCCCAGCCACCCTCCGTGTGGTGCGCATCCATGAGCTTTTACAACTGTGGCAGGGCAGCTTGACGGTCACCCAGTACTCGGCGAGATTTACTGATCTCTCGCGCTACTCGACAGACATGGTACGGGACCCATTCTTTCAGGCCCGGACCTTTGAGCAGGGATTGAGGCATGAGATCAGGACATCGCTGATCTCCCTCAGCATTCTGACTCAGGCAGGAGTACTTGAGCGAGCCCTTCTGATCGAGAGCTTCCTTGCTGAGTCATCACTAATAGCGAGACCTACCGCAGGGCAGCAGGTAGCAGAGTCTTCTACAGCAGGCAGCCGACGGATGACTCACGGGTCCAGGCAGACCAGACCCTCAGGCAGACGACCTCAGGACACTGGCTCAGCAGTGTGGGGCACACAGCACAAAGCCAGTCTTTCGAGAGGCAGGCAGTGCTACGCATGCGGCGGGCAGGGCCACATGGCTCGTGACTGCTTGACCCGCCATGCCGAGGAGCAGCAGACGGTTGAGGGGCCACCCAGGCAGAGGCAGAGGGTCGACCGTGGTGGTCCGCAGGGAGAAGGCGGACGAGGCAGAAGAGCTGGCCGAGAGGCAGGTGGTGGGAGACGCTTTGAGGCTCTACCACCACCACCACTAGGAGGTCCACCCCGACCACAGGGAGCTAGCGGACAGAGACAGGCACAGCTCCAGGCAGCAGAGGCCTACGACCACGGCGTGCCCGATATGATTCGAGATACTATCTGTGTCTATTCCACCCTTGCTGCAGTACTTATAGACACAGGAGCGAGTCATTCTTTCATATCTGATGCCCTTGTTCAGAGCTCAGAGATTCCGACAGAGCCATTGGCTCGATCCTTGCGGCTAGAGACTCCTACGAGAGCAGACTCGATGATTACGCACTGGTGCCGGCAGTGTGATCTTACTCTAGGAGGCGAGAACTTCGGTTGGGATATTCTTGTAGCGGCGTCAAGGCCTTATGAATTCATCTTGGGCATGGATTGGTTATCCACCGTCCATGCTCATATTGACTGTTTTAGGCGCAAGGTGCGATGTGTGCGCACCGATGGGAGCAGGTTCACCTTCACCGGCGAGAAGGGAGCCTTCGCAGCACAGGATGGACTCTCACAGAGTAGAGGACATCCCATCACTCATCAGTTGGCTAGCCTCATCCTAGGAGCAGTTGACATGCAGAGTCCTAGTTTACCTGCCGTGGTGGATCAGTATGCGGACGTCTTTCCCGACGACGTTCCAGGACTACCTCCTCGTAGAGAGGTAGACTTTTATATTGACATGTACCCCAGTACAGCCCCGATATCCACCCCAGCATATCGGATGGCTCCCGCCGATATTCGAGAGCTACGGGTGCAGTTGGAGGACTTGAAGGGTAAGGGATTTATCCGAACCAGTGTTTCACCCTGGGCTTCCCCAATTTTGTTTGACAAGAAGGCGGACGGGAGCTTGCGACTGTGTGTCGACTATATTCACCTGAACCAGGTGACAGTGAGAAACAAGTATCCGCTACCGAGGATTTATGACCTCTTCGATAAGCTCAAGGGAGCACGGTGGTTCTCAAAGATAGACCTCAGGTCAGGATATCATCAGCTCAGAGTTCGGGATGAGGACGTGCAGAAGACGACCTTTAGATGTCGGTATGGCCACTATGAGTTCTTGGTTATTCCATTTGGCATAACCAATGCTCCAGCAGTGTTCATGGGTCTCATGAATAGGATATTTCAGCCATACCTCGATCGATATGACGTGGTCTTCATCGACGACATTTTGATTTACTCGACGACTGAGGAGGAGCACGCCTACCACTTGCGGGTTGTGCTGGACACACTCCGAGAGCACCAGCTTTATGGTAATCTCTCGAAGTGGAAGTTATGGATACGTGAGGTACACTTCTTGGGGCACGTCATCTCTGAGGCGGGAGTTGCGGTGGATCCCGCGAAGATCGAGGCAGTTCTAGCTTGGGAGCCACCCAGGAGCATGACGGAGGTGCAGAGTTTCTTGGGACTAGCTGGATACTATCAGAGATTTGTGCCAGACTTCTCCAGAGTTGCAGCACCACTATCATCTTTGAGAAAGAAGGTAAAACCCTTTGTGTGGTCATACAGATGTCACCAGAGCTTCCAGGAGCTGAGACAGGGATTGACCAGCGCACCTATATTGAGGTTGTCAGAGGAGGGGATAGGGTACGTAGTCTACTGCGATGCATCAGGGACCGGACTCGGATGTGTCCTGATGCAGGAGCGGGTAGTGATCGCCTGTGGATCATGTCAGTTGAGGCCACATTAGTAGAACTACGCTACCCATGACCTAGAGTTAGCAGCAGTGGTCTTCGCTCTGAAGGCATGGAGACACTATCTGATGGGCGAGCACTTTACAGTCTTTTCTGACCATCAGAGTCTCAGGTAAATCTTCTCTCAGAAGGACCTGAACCTGACACAGCGGCGATGGATCGAGTTACTCCAGGACTATGACTTTTAGATAGTCTATACTCCTGCGAAGGGGAACGTAGTAGCTGATTCTCTCAGCAGGAGAACGGGCATTCAGCTACTTGAGGAGGCGACAGAGCAGCTAGCCACTTTGCATATATCCTTCGTGGATAGAGACGGAGAAGCCTTCCTTTAGTCACTCACAGTCACTCCTCCACTACTGCAGCGGGTCAGAGTGGCACAGCGTGGAGACGCCGACTATGAGACGTGGCGTGCGCAGATATCCTCCAGACAAGAACCCGATAGTTTCTCCTTTGGAGCAGAGCATGACGTCCTTTTCAGAGGAAGTACCTTGGTACCAGTTGCTTTACGGGAGGAGGTGCTGAGAGAGTTTCACACTTCCCCTTTGGCGGTACATCCTAGAGTAGCGAAGATGTACCAGGATCTCAGACGATAGCACTGGTGGCTGGGCATGAAGAAGGCTATGGCAGAGTTCGTTTCCCGATGCCTCACCTGCCAGCAGGTGAAGGTAGAGCACCAGGTACCAGCAGGCTTGGTACAGCCCTTGGAGGTCCCTGAGTGGAAGTGGGATGGCTTATCTATGGACTTCGTGACTGGATTTCCACGCACTTCCCGAGGTCACGACTCCATTTGGGTGATTTTCGACCGTCTCACCAAGTCGGCACACTTCTTACCCATCAGAGAGAAGGGCTCAGTGGAGAGCTTGGGACGTCTCTATGTTCAGGAGATTGTACGTCTTCACGATGTGCCATCATCTATCGTCTCCGATCGAGATGCTCGCTTTACTTCCCGGCTTTGGAAGGGGTTGCAGGAGGCGTTCGGGACACAGCTATGTCTGAGCACCGCCTTCCACCCTCAGACGGATGGTCAGACAGAGAGGACCATTCAGACTCTCGAGGACATGCTCCGCGCATGTTTCCTCGACTTTGGTCGCAGCTGGTAGGACCACCTACCCTTGGTGGAGTTCGCGTACAACAACAGCTACCACTCCACCATCAGGATGGCACCATACGAGGCGTTGTACGGACGACCTTGCAGATCTCCTCTGTGCTGGACAGACCCTGGGGAGTCGGCACTTGTGGGACCAGAGATGGTCCAGGCCACAACAGAGAAGGTCCAGGTCATCCAGAAGTGGATGAGGATAGCTCAGAGCCGGCAGAAGTCTTATGGTGACAGGAGGTGGAGGCCACTAGATTTCGAGGATGGCGACCACGTCTTCTTGTGGGTCTCACCTTGATGTGGATTACGGAGATTTGGTCGAGGCGACAAGTTGTCTCCACGCTTCATCAGACCATTCCAGGTCCTCAGCAGGATTGGCGAGGTGGCTTTTTACCTGTCTCTACCACCTCAGTTGCACCGGGTACACGACGTCTTCCACGTATCTCAGCTGAGGAGATACGTGCATGACCTGATGCATATAATTGACCATGGGGAGCTGGACGTTGATGATGGGGTGACTTTTGCGGAGTTCCCAGTGGAGATTGAGGATTGAAAGGAGTGGGTCCTATGTGGACGGTCTATTCCTCTAGTGTGCATCAGATGGTAGCACGGGAACCTCCAGGAGAGCACTTGGGAGCGGGAGGCTCAGATGCATTCTCAGTACCCACATTTGTTTCCCTAGTTTTTGATATATCTTTAGAGGGACATAAATCCCTGAGGTGGGAGTGATGTAAAGACCCGTAAAATTCAAGGAAATTTTTTTCTTAATTTTTCTTGGTAATTTTACAAGAACGCAGTTTCTGACGGCTCCTGATTCTGAGGCCCGGTGTGCCCGGAAATATTTTCCGAAGTTTGGCTCGGGTACGTTCAGTGAAAGAACGAGAGGGCTTTTATAACTTTTGAACCGGTGCTCGGAATCAAATTCTAAGGGCACCGATGGAATCACAGCACCGATATTTTCTTAGAAATGCCCTTTCCGGAGTTGCGTTTGCTCGGGTGTGTTTTTTAATTTTTGGGGTTAAGTTAAGAAATAAAATAAAAGTGGTACGACACTTTATTTTATTTCACTTAAAGCCACTTAAGCTAAGTTAAGTGGATAAGGTGGAACCCACAATATCCTACCCACTTGGTAGGATATTTGTGAGGTGGGGCCCGCATGAGCCCCATCATTTCTTCCCTCCTAAGTAACTCACCCGCAACCCCCCTTTTTAATTAAAGTCAATTGTGCGTTTATTTGGGTTAAGAAACGCCTCTTTAAATGGGCAGTTAAGTCGTTACAATTAATTCATTGAATTAATTGTACGTTTCTTATCTTTGAATTTCAAATTGTTGGCATGGGAATAAAATAAGACCAACACAAGGTTTGTTGAGAGGTTTCTTGTTGAGAGGATTTGGAGAAACTCTAAAGCTTGAAGATCTTCATCCTCCTTCGCGAAGAATGCGAAGAACATGAAGAACGCGAAGAACGCCGACCTCCGATGAAGGGCGACGAAGAACACTGAACCCTCGGAGATCGACGATGCGACGCTTCTTCCGCGACGTTCCTTCCCCCGCGACAATCTTCGATCAACAACCGATTGAGGTAGGGGTTGCGGTTCTTTTAATTCTTTGTGAATTATATCCTCAACATGGTTTATTTTGGTGCATCTTAAATTTGTGTGATTTTAAATCCTTGGAGTTTGACTACGCAACGTCATGTACCGTGACGACAGTGGCGCCCCTTCCGCGACGCGACGATCCTCTTCTTCCGCGACGGTTGATTCCGCGATGAACTCATGTTCGACGACAACGTTGAGGTAGGGGTTTGATTCATTTAAATCTTTGTGATTTATACTCGCGGCGTATGATTAAATATTTTTTGGGAATACTTTTAAAACCACTAATGCAGTGGGTGTGGACCAACGAACAAGTCCGAACCCACCGCCCTTTCATTCTTGGTGTGCGGAACGGCGGACGACGATGAAGCAAGCCGCACGGGCGATGTGAGGTCCTCGCAGTGAAGGACGGGCCCCAGGAGGGCTATTGGCGAAGACATCATGCAATTCTGACCACCGGAACTCGTCAGGTGGTCCGCGGAGTAGCCCGCCGGCGTGCCACGTCGGCACGGCGGCGTCGGCGGTAGGGGGCGGCGGCGCCCGACGCGCCGCCGAAAGGAGTTGCCGCAGCTGAAGCCGCTGCGGCAGGGCGCGGTCCCGCGACCGCGCGGGACCGGAGGTGATGGGACGCGGCTTCCAGCCGCGTCCGCTGACAAGGGCAGCCCCACGCGGGGTCGCGGTCTCTCCACACGGGGGCAGCGCGCCCCTCGCCCGCGTCTCTCGGTTGTAACAGCCAAACCGACCCGCTGGCCACCCGGCCAGCGCCAGCTGGGTCGCACCCAGGCCGGGCTGGGCCGCGCCGGCCGGGCCGGGTCACGCCCATCCGTGTCAGACCCGGACCTGGGTCGGGTCAACCCGGTTCGAACCGACCCAGGGGGGTTGGGCTGGGTCGGTCTGGGCCCAGACCCCCCGTTTTCAGACCACTTTCGGTCTTTTCCCGTATCTTGGGCTACGGACCTCTGATCGACGTACCGTCAGGGGTGATGCGATCCTTGGATCGAGACAGTCGTTTCGATATATTACACTCAAGGTTTCGGAGTACTTTGGCTTCAGCCGGTTTGGTTCATACACGAAACCAACCGGGCCCTCGGAGCAGAAACGCTCATAACTTGAGCTTCGGACATCCGATTGACGTACCGTCGACTTTTCTGGATTCCTCTTAGTGAGACGGATCTTTTGGCTTACTCCGCTCGAGGTTTGGACATAGGTGGAGTACGGTCGGGTTGGTTTTGACTTAAAAATCAACCGGGCCCCTGGGACGAAAAAGCCAATAACTTCCAGACCGGGCGTCCGATTGACGCGTCGTCTGTGACGTTGAGTTCCTATTGACGATACGGAACTTTTGGATACATCAACTCTGGACTATGTGTCAGTTGATGTATCATCCTCTCGGCTCGTGGAGCGGACCCTCCGAAACGAGCTTGTTGTGTGCGGGCACCCTGGAGCTGGCTGCGACTGCGACTTCGACGACGACGACTGTACAGAGATCCTCAGTGGATTTGACGGCGACGACTACAACACTCAGCGATCCTACGTGGATCAGTGCTACAGATCCTGTGTGGGTCCGATCCTGTGTGGGTCAGCGATCAGCGGTCCTGTTTGGGCCAGCGCCTATAGATCTTGTGTGGGTCTGATCCTGTGTGGGTCTTTGCGGGGGTTAGTTACCTATCGATCCTTTGTGGGTCAGATCCTTTGTGGGTCATTGCGGGGGTTAGTTACATATCTATCCTTTGTGGGTCAGATCCTTTGTGGGTCATTTTAGGGGTTAGTACCTATTGATCCTTTGTGGGTCCGACGACTTAGATGAATCAGTGGTTATATCTGATCATCTCTATCGTCATACGAAGAAGTATACCTGTGTGAGATGATTTCTGTTTTGATTTCCTTTGTGGATTGTGTTGTGCTATCCTGTGTGGATTACGTTGTGATTTCCTGTGTGGACTGGGTTGTTCTTGGGCTCAGAGACTGGAGCGAACTAGAATTGATGACCTAGGTATATGTATGGTCATATACCTAAGTAGAGTCGGATGTTACTTTGTGATTGTATCTTTCCTTTGTGGATTATCCTTTGTGGATTCTGGGAGACCTTCGGGGGTCTCGGGGTCCCTACTGAGTAGCTTATACTCACCCCTGCATGGGCTACGCCCGCACTACGTTGTGTTGGTTGCAGACGATGGACAGTGCTGATCATGGTTGAGGCTTATAGAGCAGGACGGTACCCGGAGGTGGACCACTAGGCGGGACGTACTTGGAGTGGACGGCTGGACCCTAGGATCTATGGAGGCCATCTGTACTCACCCTTCAGGTGGGACTTCTAGTGGACGGCTCGACGTTGCGGCTTTACTTTCTGTTGCTGTTTTCCCTTTCGAGTTGTACCTTACTTTCAGTTTGGGTTTGTATTCTAGCCCACTTAATTTTTCCGCACTTACTGTTGTACCCAGTTTTTACTTAGTGTTTACTTCTACTGCTTGCTTGCTCTGTGGTGTTTGTTTACTTTACAAAGGTAATGCCTTCCCTTGTTACCGGAATTTACGCCTTGGTGCTAGTCGTCAGCCCCTGGCCTATGGAAGGCGGGCTTGGGATAGTCACGGTACGGGCCCCGAGGACGGGTCGTGACAAAATTTTACATGCTTGGAGTGTGGTAAAAGAGGAAATGTCAAGAATAATTATAAATATCACAATAAAAAATCAATAAGATCAAATTTCAGGAGTTTAAATTTCATGATTACAGCTAAGGGAGGCGACAAAGTTTTTCTCAGTATCAATATTTTGGTGGATTCATGGGTGGTTAAATCAGGAGGATCATTTTACTCTATGAAATAAAAAGTATTATTAGTAAACTATAGGTCTATGATGTTTAAAAATAGAAATTGGTAGATTATGAGGGTATTTAATTCATGGTAAATGGTTATGTAAATTTTTTAATAAACAATGTATTCTTCCTACAACTGAAATAAGTTAAACACATCCTCATACAATGGGTGAATTTAATTTATGTAAGTCTGCAAGATTAGTAAATCTATATAACTAGTTTCGTTGATAGAGTTTGGAAGGTGACTTAAGAATCCATTGTGGGTCATGGTAAGTAAAGGAAAGAAAACCTTTTATCTGGCCTAATGATTATATGAAGTTGTAATAACATGATAAAAAAATTCAATAGTATGGAGTTATGGAATTACCATCTTGGGAAACTTAGTATAAATAATATGAATTTTCTAATGTTAAAAGGAACAGTGAATCTTGGTCACATTGAGTTTTTAAATTTTGAGATTTTTTTATGATGAAATCACTTTGGGATGACCACAATGATAGGGGATGAATTGTTGTGGGGTGACCTTTTATCATGTTAAAACTTTTATCCCCTTTAATACATTTGTCACTTATTCAATGGATAGTATAATTTTCTTCTTCATCGGTGTTTAGAAATCTTGTATAAAAAATAATAAAGAACAAGGAACACTAATATTTTTTAATGAGGTTCTTATTCAATGTGGATGACTATATCCCTAGTGTATGGTGTTAATTGTCTCACTCATAGATAACATTCCTTTTACTATCAAGAAAAGCACGGGAAAGGGTATTATCATGAACCTATTCTCTTAGAAATAAACAAGTAAAATTAAATCTTTATTTTTGAATAAAAAGGTTATAGGATATCATATTGTACCTTATGAAGTGAGTAGTAATGCATAAAAAATATTCTTCAATATAAACCAATGAACTTTGATAAATTTCCTCTGAATAAATAAATAAAATGGTTGTATCTATTTAACATCAATCAAAAGGGATATCTTAAATTATGTGGTAATCTAGAGATTTCCTCTTATTCTTCTCAAAATATCAAAGTTGTTCTTTGATATAAATAATAATATGAATATATCAACTTGATCAAAATTTCTTATTCCAACTTTAATCTTGGACAAACAATTTGAGATATTAAATTACATTGTCAAATTTTCAATGATACACAATTTGTGAAACTTATTCTTCTTGAAAGTGAAATATTAATTTGAGTTAACAGTATCAACTTAATTCATCCCTGAACATTTATATCACCTTGTGCATGAAATATTAAATCTCAATGTATCTTCATGTAGTCATATGTATGTATTATTCATTGTTTCACAAAAATGTATCAAGCATGTATAATGTGTATCATGTATAGAAAAACTCAACTTTATCTTGATTTCTGAACACTAATTTAAAATTTATAAAAGAGAATTTGTGGAATGAATGAGTTATTTTATTCCATTCACAATGTTATTTTTTTTATTTCACATTGTTCTCTTTGTTTTATCCCTCTACTTTTCATAAAAATATATGTTGTGTCTCAGAGACTTCGCACAAGCCTGGGGAATTCATAGAACTCTAATATAACATTATCTTCATGTAACAGTGTGAATACATGGAGACAGATTTTCTACTCTATGTAACACTCAATTTTTCATTGAACATGGAAGAGTATGACGTTCTTTCTTCACACAAATGAGTTCATAGAACAAATTATACACATAATTGAGTGGATTTTGAAACCCAGATTCTTCTTCATATAGTATATGAGCTTGTAAATTCTCCTTCATGGAACCAATTGGTTCATAGGTACTTTGTTTTTTCATTAAAGAAATGAGATCTCTCAATATTTTCAATAGTGGCTCTCGGCTTGATCTCTCGCTATTTATAAATAAAGCAACATCAAAATCTATAAGTTTTATTTTTCACCAAGGATTGATTTAACATCCCTAAAAATATATTGATTCATGGATAAATATTAATATTAGAAAAGATTTTTTTATTTTAAACTTCACATAGTTTTTCATCACATGGGGCTAAAAGTTATGGTGTCTTCATGTAATAGGATTCTTTATTCAATAGTTTGAGCTCTCACGTAGGAGAGAATATCAAATGAATCATCTCATTCATGAATGTATATCATATAATTTAATGACCTTTTCTTACTTAATTTTTCATTTGTTCTATGAAAATTCTTTAAATTATATCATGCATGTAGGCATGTATGGTTCGATCAGAATGTTTATACTGTGATCACATTATCTCTGGATTATCTTAGTCACTAGAAATAGATTCCATGATTATTGGTAGTGGTTAGATGTTTAGTATCACATCTATGTTTTCCTTCATAGAGAGAGTAAGACAATGGAAATGTGGGATCTATAGAACCATTGTATTTTCCATGATTAGATGAATTTTGTTATATCCATATAATTTTAAATATATGAATAGTACATGTTTCATTCTCATCCCATATCAATTTCTTTTGTGGTCATGCACTACTATATAAATAAATATATCCCATTGACTCAGAAGATACGATTAGCTTAGGGTCCACTCCCAAAACCACACCACACACATTACTAACTTTACATCACACCATTCCCTTGCGTATTGGCTCTAAATCCTCCTTGCACACTCAAAACACACTATACACACCCATGATATCCTAATGGTTTCTATGCATGTACCTTCCTACCTATAGGTTCTCACCCATGTTGTCTTATAGGATTTCATGGGATGGATCTCCCTTGTGATTGAGCTAGCTCCTATAGTAAGGTTGATCAAGCTAGACCTTGTGGATTGTATTTTGGGACACATTTTTTTATAATATCATACCAAAAGAAACTTCAAATTATTCTAAGTATAGAATTTATAAAATCAATACTTTACCAAATATGATTCTTAACAAGGTGCCTTTTCTCTTCCATAATTAGAACTCAACTTCAAAAAATTTCTTAAAATCTCCATTAGAATTCCATACAATTCTTATTTTCTAATATATGTAAAAATTCATGTGATTCGTCACTTACTAACTCATTGATAACAAATACAATAAAACTACAAAGTAGGATCATGAATCTCCCCCTTTGTATTTTTTTTCAATACCAATGTAGAAAATGGGAGGTTAATATGTTCTATTTATATATTCTATCATTTTTTATTTTCTCCTCTCCCCCTTATTCATGAAAAATAAAATGAAACTGAGAGAGGATGGTATGAAATAATTCTTAATCAATGTCCTCTAAATTATTCCACTTTAATTATACTTGGTCTAAACTGGTGTATAAAATAAGGGGGTCTAAATTTAGACCCCAACTCTATTCATTCTCAATTCAGAATGTGATACCAACTGATATAGCATAACTTTTTTATTCCCTTGAAGACTATTAAACTATTTCTAGGATGATAGTAATTGGTTGATACCAATTGATACAATTAATGTGGAAATTTTTTGATACCATTTTTATAGAAAAATATTCTCAAGAAAATTTCAACTTTAAATTCCCACACTCATCTCAATACACATATTAAAAACAGTCAAGTATACTTGGAAAGTTATATTCTTGATTTCAATGTCGGGATATTTTAAACAATTATCCATTTCTAATTTCATTGATTTATTCAAATTATCCACCTAATGTTCATATCTTATTCTAATTTTTTAAAATCGGGTTGAGAGGGTAAGGACACATACATTATCAATGACTTTCTAAATTAGTACCTTCTAGAGATGTTATATTTATATGAAATAAAAGGTTGTTGGAAATTATTAGGATACCCTCCCACATAGGATGATCTATATATTTACTTCCTAAATATGTATATTTTACATTAATTGATATTATGAATAACATCTGTTTTGATCTCATCCATTATGGTGTCTTCTTGTTTGTTGATTAGTTATAACAACTTGATCGTCTTCAACAAGGTTGATCGCTTATCTTTTTTCGAAAATAATCTTCAAGATATCAGTAAGTATAACAAACAATTATGGTGAATTATATTAATCTTTTAATGGTTATTCTATCTTCCATATGTACCAATATAATTTATTCAACTCAGTTCTCCCCTGTAGTATATACATTACCTTCAATTCACTATAAGTAATATAACACCCCGACACCAGAATCTTAGAGTTGGTGCATTATTTTATTATATTAACATGACTACAAGGAATAAAATACTGAAGGAATGATTAGTTTAGCAGTCTTGGAAATACAAATTACATATATGGAACCTGTTTTTCATTAGTAAATAGAAAATAAGACATGATAGATAACAAAATGAAATAAAATGCATCCTTGAAATCTTATTCAAATATTTATTCTTCATAACTTGGGGAAAGTAAAAAAAATGGTGAGATTAAATGATCACTAAGGGTAAGTACATTGGAATAAATAATGAATTAATGAGAATAAATAAACATGGAAATATAAATAACTGATAACACGTGTCATTTAATCAATAAACTGAGAATGAAATGTATCCATAGATATGCCAACAAAAAAACTCAGGGATGAATAATAAATAAATCTAAATGAGGGAAATTATTATTGGATTCTATTTTTCCAAGATATATAGTATATTTACCATCAAGACCTTTTTCAAGATGGTTTACATCATATTGGGTAAAAACTCATCTAATTTGGCCAACTAATTTATCTCCTGAGACTACCGATGCATTAAGGGGCTATCTATAATCAAGACCCACCCATGATGTATATGTCCAATGCATTACTCATATATAATATAGTAGATTTAACAATTTTCAATGTTCTGTATCAAATATCCATATTAAATAAAAGATACATATTTATCAATAATTCCAAAGTTAATCAAATAATTGTCAAAGTGAACACCTTATGTAAAATGGTATACAGTTTAGGAAATAATAATATACATTTCATGAGAATATGGATATTTAAGAAAAATATAATATACCATAAAAATGATCATAAATAAATTTATTTTTTCAAGAGAAATTTAACAATCACAAAAGAATGTGAGACTGCAAAGGTGATGATTAAACACATTCTTGGGGAAAATAATCTTTAAATATTCTAAAGTGTCACATACCACTTAAATACATTTAAATCATAATCCCAATGAAGTTATAACATTAAATTAATGTTTTGTATATCATAAAGGTAAAAGGGTTCATTATATAACATATCAAAATGGGTAGAAGATACACCATATAAAATGAGTAAGTGGTGAATATGACATTTATCTCACAGGTGTAAAAAGTGAGATGAAAATCCCTTACCTTGAATTTATTTTTGGGTGAATATACTTTAAAAACATATATAAGGGATTTATACATATTACTAACTTATACCATAACCATAATAATATCTATGATATCATATATTAACTTCTTATAATATCTTATTACCTATTTTTTAACAATCTTTTATTATATCCACTATTTCTGGTGTTTAATTGCCTAGTTTGTCGAGTATGTTTTGCCCTATTTTTTGTTGTTTCTATTACATAGATCAAGATTTAATCATATCCATAATTTAAAACACTATGTAATTATTATATATATTCTATATATATGTATTTAAAATAAATGATAATATTTTTATATAAGAAATTAAATGCACTCTTCATGGAGATGGTAGGTCGTACGTACGCATGAATGTAACTTTCATTTCTTTGTCATACTTAAAACATTGAAAATTAAATGATATATATGTATGTTATAATTAAAGTTTCATATCTATGTAATATATGTTACATATGATTATTAAAACTATCACTTATACATTCCATATATAGTGTGAATGAATCACATCGCTTTGAGTGGACAGTAGTCCACACTTCCACAAACAATGTTATCATATTCACGCAAGATGGAAAGCATAAAGGTGTGTCATATATAAAAATTAAATAGTAATAAATACATTATTAATATCATATATATAATATATATAAATAGTGAATCCATCATAATTCCCACCATGAGAGACAGCAAAGGAAGAACAGATAACTTCGTTTCATGATGCGGTAGTTCGTCCTACACATAAATGGTAAGTTTGTTACCCATTATATGGAAGTATTTGTAAGTGTAGGAATAACCCGAAAAATAAAAACATATTAGGATATTTATGATAATAAGTTTTTTATATAATTATTGAATAATAATAATTTAAATAGTATAAAAATAAATAAAACTAAATATCTTGAGGAAGGATGTTACCACTTAATCGGGTAACTCCTTTTTGTTTTTGCCAAAGGGGTTCCTTGGATGGATTTATGACCATTTTTAGGATTGTATATTTAGGGCAGGAATTTTAGGAGCTATTTTGTAAGATAATTTTTTATCAAAAGTGGCTTTATATGTGTGAGGAAGTGGGAGGAGAGGAGGCCTTTTATATTGGAGGAGGAGTGGCCCTCTTATAATTTTTTGGAAAGGGAAGTCCACCCACATTTTTCCTATAAAAATTTGATCCAATAATGGTAAAAAGTATATATAAGGTATTATAGGGTCTAAATATGGAAATAAAAGGTATTTTGGACAAGTTATAGTTCATATGTTGCCTTAAGTTTAAGGTTTAGTCTCTTGTTAAGCTTAATTTCACCTTAATTGTTATAATTATGTTTAATTACTTTCATTAATAATTTTTATAAAAAACTAATTTGACCTTATTATAAATTAAAAATAATTATGATTCCAAATATTGAATCTATTTTTACAAATTCTACTCACATAAGTGATATAAATTAATTTAAATTTAATCCCATTGTCTGGACGACAATGTGGGTTTTTAAAGTAAAAATCTTCAAACTTTTTCTATGTTTTTATATTTAATTTCCTAGTGAAATTAATTCCAATGACCTAAATTGGATAATTTTTTTTTATTATTTATCTATTTTAACTTTAAAACCAATTTAAAAAATAATTTAACCTTATTAATAAATTATATGAAAAGGCATTTTTGAGTTAAAATTTAGTATTTTTCACTATTAATCAAAAAATAAAACTACACAAAGAAATACTAAAAATTAACCTCAACCTAATTTTCATGTTACTAATTTAAATATTAATTTTTTTAAAATATACTACTTCTAAAATTTCAAAAAAACTGATTTAAAATAGGTTCCCCATTAAAAGGAAGTAAGAGTGCCTTAATAAAAATATAGTATTTTATGCGTAAAATTGGGTTATTTATCTTATGTCTATAAAATATATTTGATGAATATCAAAAATATTATATTAAATATATAATATATATATATATATTTCATCAATATCATTCACCAATTATAATTAATTTAATTTGTTTGGATAAAATAGCTTTGTAAACATAAAAATTGTTTTCTATAAAAACATTACATTTATATTCAATTAGTTCTTATATTCATTTCTAATTAATTGGTAACTAATGAATTCATTTAATATTTTTTAAAACCATATATTTTCATAATTTATTTAATCCTATTCATAATTTCTAATTTAACTGCTAGGTTATATCTTATTATGTTAGATAATAACATTTTAATAATATATAATTGTTCGGTAAAACTCGATCTTGCATGTAACACAAGCCATTAAAAAACTCATTGTTGTGTGTGACGTACTCTAACTCAGTGAATCATGCATTAAGAACTATAAAATATATTTTATTTATTTAAAATATTATAAATATTATAAATTCTTAGGATATTATATTCTTTTACACATTTGCTGATGAGTGTGATGTACAATGTTTTTACTTTATAATTTCAGGGTGTTACATTCTCCAACACCTTAATTAAATTGTTTCCTATCAATTTAAACTTGATCTTGGTAATCAAGGGTTTTATGCTTGAAAATAAATTATTATTTAAAAACCCACATCATAAATAGGTTTAATAGCACATCTTCTTAATAAGAAAGGAAGGAAAATGTGAAGGACACAACAAAACTAGGATTATAAATATGAGAATGTTAGTGAAAACATGGACATGGAAGAAAATAAAACTATCAAGTCCTAATAGAGAGTAATATAGAACATGTTAAGTTGAAATTTTATGACAAAAAACCTATAAACTAGAATTGTGAAAAGAGGTCCTTAATATCATAAAAAATGATGATAATATGACAAAATTTTTGTTTCAAGAACCTTTTCCTAGAGTTGATAAATTCTTTCAATCTCTAAGAATATAAAAAACTATATGTTTATATTTCATAAACACAATATTATCATTTGGTGAAGTAATACATTAAACTATAAAACAACATCTAAATATCAACTTAAACCATTTCATAAATGATTCACTTTTCCAAAAATTATGATACAAAACATTTTAATGAAGGTCACTGAATTTATAAAATGAACTTATCATTATATTGTAATCAATATAAAGTATCACATAAAAAATATGTCAACACCTTCATCTTATACCCTCTTGGTTACACTTTGGTTATGTAACCACCCCTCATGCAATTAATCTGGTGCATTAATTATGTCAATTAAGGAACCTCATTAATTTCTTGGTGTGTTACTCACTCATTCCCCCCTCTATTTAAATGGGGATCGGGATAGAGTTTTTGGCATGAATTCATCAAGCGAGGAACCTCTAGTGAAGTGATGCAACACCTTCCACAAACATAGATGGAAGCTCGGGCGGAAACGAACCAGGATCGACGAATGTCGGTGGCTTCATCGAATGCAGAATCTTATTCTGCCACTACTACGACTCCAAAGAATCTCAAGGTAGGGGTTGTCTTTTAATTATAAAATTTCCATGTTTCTTCTCCTCTTTCTTTAATTTGCAGGTGACTTTTGTGGGGTATTTGAATGGGGTTTATCGTTATTTTAATGTGATGTATAAATTACCCCCAATTTTTATAATGCGAATGAAAAGAGCATGGGCTAAACGAATAAGGACTGGACCCCCAGCTACTTGTTTTTCATTACATTCTTCGGAGGTAGGTGCTTCCAACCTGATGCAACCTTGAAACTGAGAGGTGCAGAATGATGGCGGCATCCCGATAGGACTGTAGGCGCTTCTGAAAGGAATAATAGACCACCAGAGCTCACCTAGTGGCCCAGGAAAGATGCAATGGCGCGGCACCGGCACAGCGGTGCCGACAATCGGCACCGGAAAATGAGGTAGATGGCTAGAAACCACCGGCCGCTATGGAAGAGCAGCGCCGTTCGACACCAAGGTGGTCGGACAGGGAGCCGACAGCGGTCGGACAGGGTGCCGGCAGTGGTCGGCTGCAAAGGTGGAGGTGGAATTCCATCGCGTGCCACTCTAAAGGGAGTCGTGGCAATGTAGGGGACCCGCTCCCTATAGGTCATGTGGGTGAAGAGGCGGCTCCACCTAGCGCTAGCAATAAAGGAGTCAAACGGCTCCTTTGAACCGATCTGGAGCAGCGGACCGCGCGACCCCATGTGGGTCACGCCTACCGGTGGGCCGAGACCACTGCAGCCCAGTCCAACCGAGCCTGTTCAGACCCGAACTGGGTCAGTTGGACCCAAACCGGGTCAGGTTGGGTTGGCCTAGACCCAGACCCCTCTCAGGCCCAGATACGCTTAAAAGGTCGTATCTTGCAAACCGAACGTCTGTTTGACACACCGTCTGTGGGACTGGAATCCCTGAAATGAGACGGTCCATATGAGATAATCCATGTTTATTTCATAGAAATTTGTAGTTTTTCCGGGTTGTATCATACCCAAATCCAACCAGGCCCTCAACACAAAAATGCATATAGCTTACAGACTGGGTGTCTGGTTGACGCGTCATCTGTTTCATTGGAACCCTTATGAAATGATAGATCATCAGGTTACTTCCTTATGGATCTTAATGGTGGTTGAGGAATGACTAATAACTAAAGGAGCAGAACCAGGGTGTCTCTTGTTGTGAGAGTTATGATGGCTACTCCCTTGATGACTCAAGGCACGGGTATTCCTTAATCCTCTACTCCGGTAGAGACAGGACTCCCTATGTCATGAGTGCGGGTTTTATTCCCTCTGATTGTTTTTTCTAACTTTGGAGTCGGTAATACCCTATTAGACTATGGAATGGGTCCTCCATACTTAAATCACATAGAATTAGGTACTCCCCTACCGGGTAGGGTACGGGTCCTCTTTGTTAGGAGTAGGTACTCCCTTGTCAACTCAGGGTGTGAGTCCTCCTTATATAGTGATACAGAAAAGTCGGTACTCCCCTTCCATTCCATAGTTTGGGTCCTATAGCTTGGGGTCATTACTCCACTAACGTACTAGGGTACGGGTCCCCCACAGCGAATAAACTATCAAAGTTTCACTCCCCTACCTAGTAGGGTGTGAGTCCTCACATATAGAGTTGGTACTCCCTTGTCGTGCCAGGGTGCAGATCCTCTAGCCTGGAGTTGGTACTCCCCTAACACCTTAGGGAGCAGGTCCCCCACAGCAAACAAACTACCAGATTTGTACTCCACTACCGGGTAGGGTGCGGGTCCTCACATATGAAGTAGTACTCCCCCGTCTCCAAGTAGCAACGGAGAGCGGGTCCTTTAGGGGAGTTGGTGATCCCTCGACTACAGGACACATTATTAATAAGTGGGACTCTTCATTTGGTTTCCCTTTATCTTTCCTCAGGAGCAAGACTGTGACTACGAGACCTCTAGTGTTGGGCACTAGAGGCAGTTCTAGAAGAAATTTTCCGATGGATCACATCCTTTCGGACGTTCAATTAATAATGGTTGAGTTGAACCAGATGGAGTACATATCTTAGACAGGTTCCATCAGGGATGGATAGTTTATGGAGCGTGTACTCCTGATCCATGAGTTACACTTTGAACCTTATTTGGAAATCTTGGAAATGGCTTGAGGTCGGGGCCTTATGTTTCTTTGTGGATGAGAGGAGTATATCTCGTTTGAGTTGTGTCTATTGCTTTTTTATTTTTGAATGAGATCATGATTTGTGGTGTTCCTTTTTGGAATTCTGAGATACCTTTAAGGGTCTTGGGGTCCCTACTGGGTATTATTATACTCACCCCTACACGGGCTTCACCCACACCTTGTTGTGTCTTATGCTGATGACGAGCGGCTCGGCTGAGACTGTAGGAGCTAGGACTAGGCAATACATGAAGATGATGGTTGACGTGGAGAGATATGGAGATGAGTTGTACCTACCCTTCAGGTAGGATCCTTGTTGGATGATCGTAGGAGTTTTTTTCTATTTTCAATGGCAGTTGTACCCTTTTAAGTTGGGCTTGTATTCTGACCCCCTTTAATTTCAGTACACACTTTTACTATTTCAGTTTTACTTCGTGGTTTCATCTTGTTGTGTTCTTGAGTTGTTTGTTTGTATAGTTTTAAAGGTAATGCCTCCCCATTTTAGGTATATGCCTTTTCGGTTCTAGTCACCAACCCATGGCCTATGGAAGGCGGGCTTGGGGTAGTCACGGCACGGGCCCCGTGGGACGGGTCGTGACAAAGTGGTATCAGAGGAGTCAGTTCTACCAAAGAACTAGGACTCTGATCTTTTTAATGGAGCAATAGTGTAAAGTGTATTGAGTGTGGTTTTATGTTTGGGGATTCCAGTGTTAGTGCGGTAGCTTATGTATTCATACTCCAGGACCTTGAATTCTGATTTCTGACTCAGTGCACGAAAACACTGATTGCTTGTGTTTTGGAATGTTTTTCTTTTTATCTCTTTTGATTCTGGTCACCAGGTATAACTTATTTGACCGTATTTTATCTTGATTCTCTTTCAATATTCCTCCATGCAAAATTCCATCCAAGATTCCAATGTGTGACCATAAGGATAGTACATAGTGTGATGAAGCTTCAGTAAAAGGATTGTTGCTCGAGATAGTACCTTCGGGCGGTGTCCGAGTAATACCACTTCTTATTGGTCAAAAGTTACTACCGGGG
Source organism: Viscum album (assembly GCA_963277665.1). Taxonomy (NCBI): domain Eukaryota; kingdom Viridiplantae; phylum Streptophyta; class Magnoliopsida; order Santalales; family Viscaceae; genus Viscum; species Viscum album. The sequence continues at coordinate 1,516,497,221 of OY728127.1, read as the reverse complement.
ATACCGGTAGAGGAAATTTATAGGATCAGTTCCTTAAATGAGTTTTATTGACTGAGTTTCTATCTATCCAGGGAACCATTAGATCAGATGGTGGTCATGTGTGGCTCAGCAGGCGTGGTAGGGTTTAGATTTCCCTTGTCTTACGATGAGCTGAATTTTTCTGTGGACATAGCTTGAGATACTTACTCAGAGAAGGGGGTATCTTTCCATAAAAAGGATAAGGGTTTTGTGTTCCCAAGATCTTCTAAATCTTCGGTAGGAGGACATGTCGGTAACAGAGTATTAATCAAGGCATAACAACCATTCTAGGTACTCAATGAATACGATACGACCAGTGATTTAGGGCTTGGACCTCCGAGCGAGATGTTTTTTGGGATATCTGAGCCAACACTATTCCTCGGTGTATTCCTACTTATGCTAGGATGCTAGAGAGGACCTTACTGGATGAATTTTCTTTGGATGAGCAAATACGGCCAGTGAATGTTAGCAGTAGGGAAGCAAGAAACTGACTTCAATCTTAGACACTTGGACGTGTAAAAAGGTTTTAGGAAGAGGAATTTATAGGGATAGATGAATCTATAGGGCATAAAATGTGGAAGAAGAGATAGGAGAGAAGTAAGAGGTGGTATACATTTGGACATGTTACAACCACCACCCCAATGTGGTCCCCACCAGGCTTAGGGAGCTGAAGGACAGGGGAAGGGAGTAGCTGCATGCGGTCAAGGAGTGTGACCCAAGGGCTCCAAGAATGATTCGAGGTATGATCTATGTATACTAATAGCTCATGTATTAATAGACATAGGTACTAATCATTCCTTCTTTTCATGAATCTTGTTCAAGACCTAGAGTTTTTGGTCAAACCATTGACTTGACCCTTACATTTGGATATACCTTTGGGAGGAGACTCGATAATCACACTTATGTCGATGGGGTGATCTGACCCTTGAGGTGAGAGTTTATTTTTGTAAACTATTGGTGGCAATGTTGAAGCTTTATGACATTAGTTTGGGTATGAACTGGTCATCCATAGTTCATGCTTAGATTGAATATTTTAGGAAAAAAGGTTGTGGTATATCTTTATCATTGGAATGGGGTTTTCCTTGGTCGGTGAAAAAGGAAGCCCAAGTAGCATGGATTAAACTCATGCGTAGGAGGGTGCATCCAATCACTCTTGAGTCGGCCATTCTTACCCTTGTGGCAGTAGGATTTTTCAGTTTTCAGTTCCCAACAGTAGTGGAAGAGTGCAGGAACATCTTTTTAAAATATGTTTCCATAATTACCTCCTTACAGGGAGAGGGGATTCTACGTTGTCTTGTACCCAGTGACGACACCAATATCTACAACTACATGTTGGGTGGATCCTGTAGAGCTTTGGGAGATGAGAGTTTAGAAGGGGGGAATGGTGGTAGATGCACTCATTAGGAGGTCTGGTTTATAGCTACTGAGTGAGGTGACAAAGCAACTTTCCATGTTATAGAAACCCTTTGTGGTTAGTGATGGAGAAGCTTACCTCCGATTTGTGACTATCACTACCCCACTCCTTCAGCGAGTTCAGGAGGCACGGCTTGGGGATGTGGACTGTGAGGCCCTACGTTCTTAGATATCCTCATGACAGGCTCCTAAATGTTTTTTCTAATGTGGGGAGCACATCTTCCTTTTTAGAGGATGCACCATGGTGCCAGTAACGCTACGAGAGGAGGTGTTGAGGGACTTCCACACATTCCCTTTGGCGGTACATACTAGTGTGGAAAATTTATACCAAGGCCTCCAGCATTAGAAATGGTGGCCAAGGATGAAGACTACACAGAGCTGATAGAAGTCTTATGCCGACAAGAGATAGAGACAATTAGAGCATGAGGAGGGACATCGTGTCTTCGTATGGGTCTCACCCCGACATGTACTGAGGAGATCGGGTTGGGGTGGCAAGCTATCTCTGAGGATCATCGGACCTTCTAGACTTTTAAGTAGAGTTGGCAAGGTGGCATACCACCTAAATCTTCCCCCACAGATGCACTGGGTGAATAATTTTTCCCATGTGCCATAGCTGAGGAGATATATGAATGATTCATCGCACGTTATCGACTAGGGTGAGTTATACTTTGAAGATGGGGTGAATTTTATAGAGTTCTCAATGGAGATAGAAAATCAACACGAGCGATTCCTTCTTGGATGGTCAATCCCTCTAAAGCAAGTTCAGTGGCAGTACAGGAACCTCTAAGAGAGTACATGGGAGTGGGACGCCCAGATTCATGAATAGTACCCTCTTTTATTTGATTTTCCTTGGTTTTGGATTTTGAGGATGTAAAGCCCTAAGGTGGGGAGAATGTAATGACCTAGAATTTCAATATAATTTTTTTATTATATAGAAATATTTTGAGACCTCGAAATCTGACGGCACATGATTCTGAGGCCCAGACTGCCCAGAATGGTCCATCGAAGATTTTTTAGCTTTAGATAACGCACACGAGCAGTTTTCCTAAAAAAGTGGAATAACTCTTAAACGGTTTCCTAGATCAGAAATATTAGGGCAATATTCTGTTCAGGGTGGTGGGTTTTCCCTAGGCGTGATATAAGTTTAGTCGGCTCAGGCCTCTAGAGAGAAAACTCAAAAATGGCATAACCGTAAAAAAAATTATTAAATAAAATTATTTTATTTTTAAATGCTTATAACTCATTAACAGTGAATCGGATTAAAAATATGAAACCACCACTGAAATCCTGAGGGTATTCTTTCCTTAGGCATACCCTAACATCGGCCGGTGTGGGCCAATAGTGTAAATTAGTTTTTATCCATAAATAAAATAATTACGTAACAATTATTTTATTGTTAAATACTATAACTCCAAAATGGTAACTTGGATTGAAAATACGAGAGTACCATAGAGATCATTAGGGTGTGTTTCCCTTAGTCAGAGCCTAACCTCGACCGTCGTAGGTTGAGGGTGACTATTAATAATTTTTGAACTTTTTTAAGGTACATTCAGTAAACATGCAGGCAGCAATTTCTATCTTTTGAATTGGTGCTCGAAATTGAAATCTGAGAGCACCATTGAACTCGCAGCACTGGGATTCTCTTAAGGGAGGTTTCACTTCAATCACAGTAGGTAGACTAAAAAAGTTAGTTTTTGTGACTTTTAATAATTAACAAAATAACAAAATTGTTATTTTATTTTATCCTACCCCTTATTGAGTGATGGTATCGGGGACCACTGAGGTAGTTATAATTTTAATATGGGATTTTAAATGCTCGGTTATACTTTGGTTGCATAACCACCCCTTTTACAATTAATGTGGTGCATTAATTACGTCCATTAATGTTCCTCATTAATTCTTCAGTGCATTACCCACCATTTCCCCCTCTATTTAAATGGGGCTTAGGGTAGCGTTTTTGTCATGGATTCATCAAGTGAGGAACCTATGGAAAAGTGACACGACACCTTCCACCGACAGATACAGAATCTTGGGTGATAATGAACCAGGATCAATGAACACCGGCAGCTTCATTGAACACAGAATCTTCTTATGCCATCGCTATGTCTCCAAAGAAACTTGAGGTAGGGATTGTCTTTTAATTCAAGAAATTCCCACGTTTATTCTCCTCATCCTTGAATTTATGGGTGGTCGTTGTGGGGGATTTGAATGGAGTTTATCATTATTTTAATGTAATGTATAAATTAACCCCACTTGTTATAATTCTAACATAGAGAGTGTGGGCCAAACTAACAAGTCTCAGACCCTCCACCAATTGTTTTTCATTGTGTTCTTCAGAGGCAGGTCATTCCAACTTGATTGAACCTTGAAATTGAGAGGCTCGCAATGACAGTGGCATCCCTAGAGGACAGTTGGCATGTTTGGAAGGAATAATGGACCACTAGAGCTCACCCGGGGGCCTGCGGAAGAAGCGTCAGTGTGGCACCGGCGCGATGGCACCGGTGGATTAGGATGGTGGCCGACAACCACTAGCTGCGATGGAAGAGCGATGCCACTCGGCACCGTGGTGGTCGGACTGGCGGCCAGCAGCGGCCGGCCATAGTGGTGGAGGCGGCACATCGTCGTGAACCACATTGAAGGGAGTTTCTGCCCGAATCCATGGCGATGAAGGGGACCCACTCCCTGTGGGTCCCATGGGTGATGAGGCGATGCCACCTGGCACCGCCAATAAAGGAGATGAATGGATCCTTTGAGCTTATTGATAGCAGTAGATCGTGAGACCCCACGTGGTTCACACTAGCTAGTGGGCCAGGCTCGTTGCGGCCTCGACCAACCGAGTCGGACCCATACCAGATCGGGTCAGCCCAGGTCGGGTCGGACCAGACCCGGACCCCTCTCGGGCCCAAATACGCTTAAAAGGTCGTATCTTGCGAACAAAACTTCTGTTTGATGAACCATATGTGGCTCTAGAATCCTTGGAGAGATACGGTCCTTTTGAGATACTCCACGTGACTTTCAGAGAAATTTGGAGTTTGGCCGGGTTGGATCATACCCAAATCCAATCAGGTCCTCAGGACAAAAATGCCTATAGCTTACATACCGGGTGTCCATTTGACACGTTATCTATTGTGTTGGGACCCTTATGACATGACAGATCATCAGGTTACTTCCTTGTGGAACTTCATGGCAGTTTATGTATGACTGATAACCAGAGGATCAGAACCTGGTTGTTTCTTGTAGTGAGAGTTAGGATGGTTACTGGCTTGATGACTCTTGGCACGGGTATTCCTTACTCCTCTACTTTGGTAGAGATGGGAATCCCCATGTCATGAGTGTGGGTTCATTTCAATATAATTGTATTTTATATCCTTGGATTTGGTACTCTCCTATTGGAAAAGGGCACAGGTCCTCCACACTTAACTCACATAGAGTCAGGTACTCCCCTACCGGGTAGGGTAAGGGCCCTCTATGTTAGGAGAAGGTACTCCCTTGTCAACTTAGGGTGTGGTTCCTCCTTATGTAGTGCTACAATAGAGTAGGTACTCCTCTACTATGCCAGGCTACAAGTCCTTTAGCCTGGGGTCAGTACTCCCCTAACGTACTAGGGCGCGGGTCCCCCACAGCAAATAAACTACTAGAGTTGTACTCCCCTACCGGGTAGGGTGTGGGTCCTCACATATAGAGTTAGTACTCCCCTGTCATGATAGGGTGCGGGTCATCTAGCCTAGGTTCGGTACTCCCCTGATGTACTAGGGAACGGGTCCCTCCACATCAAACAAACTCCCAAATTTATTCTCCCCTATTGGGTAGTATGTGAGTCCTCACATATGAATTAGTACTCCCCCATCTCCAAGTAGCGATGGGGAGCGGGTCCTTCAGGGGAGTTGGAGCTCCCTCGACTGAAGGACATAGTGTCAAGGAGTGGGCCTCTTTACTTGGTTTCCCTTGGTCTTTCCTTTCTTGAAAGACTGTGACTACGAGACCTCTAGTGTCGGGTACTAGAGGCAGTTCTAGGAGAAAGTTTCCGATGGAGCACATCCTTTTGAACGTTCCATTAGGAATGGTTGAGTTGTACCTGATGGAGTACATATTTAGACAAGTGTCATCAGGGATGACCAGTTCATGGAGAATTTACTCCTGATCCTTGAGTTACGCTTTGAACCTTCTTTGGAAATCCTATAAATGGCTTGAGGTCGGGGCCTTATGTTTCTTTATGGATGAGACGAGTATATCTTGTTTGAGTTGTGTCTATTGATTTTTGATTTTTGATTGAGATAATGCTTTGTGGTTTTCATTTGTGGAATTCTGAGATACCATCGGGGGTCTCGGGGTCCCTACTGAGTATTATTATACTCACCCTTTCACAAGAATCACCTACACCTTGTTGTGTCTTGTGCAGACGATGAGCGGCTCGGATGATACTATATGAGCCAGGACTAGGTGGTACACAAAGGTGATGGTTTACATGGAGAGCTATGGAGCTGATCTGTACCTACCATTCAGATAGGATCCTTGGTGGATGATCATTGAAGATATTTTCAATTTTCAATTTTAATTGTACCCTTTTCAGTTGGGATTGTATTCCAACCCCCTTTACTTTCAGTACACACTTTTACTACTTTAGTTTTACTTCATGGTTGCATCTTGTTGTGTTCTTGAGCTTTGTGTTTGTATAGGTTTAAAGGTAATGCCTCCCCATTTTAGGGATATGTCTTTCCAGTACTAGTCGTCATCCCCTGGCCTATGGAAGGTGGGTTTGGTGTAGTCATGGCATGGGCCCCAAGGGACGGGTCATGACATAGTACATCACTGATAAGATATTCAAATGACATAATTATTTTATATAAATATCAATCATTCCTCTTCATCTATAGTAGTATTGTAACTTTACCATTATCCATTATCATCATTTGGGGTATATTCCTTTGATTCTTAAGACATTGATTTGCATAATTTTCCATCTCCTTTCAATTGAATCATGGTAAATTAGAAACCTTTTTCTTACCCTTAAAATCACAAGCATGGTGGTATTTATTTCTACCCTTATAGTAAACTCCCATTCTATTTAAGCAAGAACTAGGGTGTTCATTTCCACAATTATTACATGTGGGAAAGTAGTTCTTTCCCTTCTTCCCTTTATCCATACATTTCTTAGATATCCTCTTCTTATCTTACTTCGCTTCAGATCCAAGGGACTTTGAAAATTCATTACCTATCTTTTTATCACATGATACTATTTCATTATATGATGAGAATACTGGGGAGACTATTTCCCTTCAAAATGTTGGCTTAAGTCTATAAAAGATATGATCCTTCTTATTATTTGGATTACATGCATTGGCGAAGTTAACATTCCTTTTTCTAGGAGCCATTTATGAATGAATACATACACTAAATAAGATCATATCATTACGAAACATTATATATTATCCAAAAACTAGTGAAATACATAACATAAATTAAAAAATATATGTGTATATAATCTCATAATCATTTAAATGGTTTCTTTTGGGATATATTTACTTTCAATTAATTTATAATGGTTTGTAAAGAAAATTTGAATTATCCTAAGTATATCCCATGGGTGTGTCAAACCAGGTGTGTGGTAAGTCTCATTGTCATGTACCAGGTTACGCTGAGTTAGGTTCGACACAGCTTGTCATAGTTGTTACCCCTAGGTACATTTTTCCCAGAACTACACCCGCTTGTAGTATCTCAATAGGGATGTATTACTAGAAAGACCCACGTAATCTCTACCTTGCCAAATTATATGATATTCTGCTATAAATATCATCAAATTCTATCTTAGGGTTATGTTCTCTAATCTAGTTTTTCTAAATCTAGCTTCCAAGGTTGTTGTTAAACTTCCTCTGATACCAACTATATTGCCCTAACCCTAGAATCCTAGAGTCACTGCATTATTTTATCATATTAGCATTATTATAAGGAATAAAAACCCAAAATACTGATCAGTTTAGTAGTCTTGTAAAGACATATTACATAATGGAACTCATTTTATATTTGGAAATAGAAAAATAAGACAAGATACATAATAAAATGAAATAAACTGCATCCTTGAAAGATTATTCAAAGATTTATTCTTTATAACCTGGGGAAAGGAAATAAAATAAGGGTGATCTCAAATTTTCAGTAAGGGTAAGTAAAATAGAAGAAATAATGAATCAATGAGGATAAATGAACATGGTAATGTAAATAACTGAGAACATATTTAATTCAATCAGTAAATTGAGGATGAAATGTATCCCTAGATATGTTGATAAAAAATCTCATGGATGAATAATAACTGAATATAAATGGGGTAAATGCTTTATTATTGGACACCATGTTTCCTAGGTACATTGTACCTTTATAATCAAGAACTTTCATAAGATGTTTTACAATATATCGAGTAAAAAACCATCTAATTTGGCCAACTAATTCGTCACATGAGACTACTGATCCATCATGGGGATAACAAAAATAGGGCCCCACCCAGGTCATACCTTTCCAAATAATTCCTCATTTATCGAATAATAAATTTAATAATGTATAATAATCCTTATCAAATATCCATATTGAATAAAATATATGGATTTATCAATAATTCCACAGTTAATCAAATAACCATCAAGGTGAACATCGTATGTAAAATAGTATATGGTTTACGCAATAATAATATTCATTGCATGAGAATATGTATATTTAAGACAAATATAATATACCATAAAAATGATCATAAATAAAGTTATTTTTTCAAGATAAAGTTAACAATCACAAAAGAAGTTTAGACTAAAAAATTAATCATTAAACACATTCTTGGGGAAAATAATATTTAAACATTCCAAAGTGTCACATACCACTTTGAAACATTTAAAACATAATCAACATGAAGGAATAACATTAAACTAATGTTTTGGATACCATGAATATAAAAGGTTTCGTGATATAATATATTAAAATGAGTACTATATTCTCCATATAAAAATAGTAAGTGGTGAATATGACATGTATCTAACAAAATTAAAAATTGAGATGAAAATCTCTTACCTTGCATTTCCTTTTTGTTGAAAATCATTTAACCTTATATATAAGGGGTTTAAAAATGTTAATAAATTATAATAAAAACATAATAATATATATGATATCATATATTAACTTTTTATAATATATTATTACCTGTTTGTTAACAATCGTTTGTTGTATCCACTATTTCGGGTGCTCAATTTCCTAGTTTGTCGAGTATGTTTTGACCTGTTGCTTGTTGTTCCTATTACTTAGATCATGATTTAATATTATAAAAAACATAAACCATTATTTAATTATCATATATATTCCTTATATATGTATTTATAATAATCCATAATATTTGGAGATAAGAAATGAAATGCACCATTCATGGAGATGGTGGGTTGTACGTACGCATGAACAAGACTTTCATTTCTTTGTCATATTTAAAATAATTAAAAGTAAATTATATTTATTTATATTATAATTCCAGTGTCATATATATATCATATATGTTATATAGGTTAATTTAAACCATCCTTTATACATTCCATGTACAGTGTAAATGAATCACATCATTTTGAGGGGGCGATGGACCACTCTTCCGCAAACAATGTTTTCATATTCTCACGAGATGGAAATCATAAAGGTATGTTATATATAAAAATTAAATAATAATAAATACGTTATAAATATCATATATATAATATATTAATATATTTTCCATCACAATTCCCACCATTAGAGGTGCTAAAGTAAGAACGCATACCTTTTATTCATGAGGCGGTAGTTCATTATACACATAAATGGTAAGTTTGTTACCCATAATATGGAAGTGTGTGTAAGTGTAGGTTGAACCATTAACATGAACAAATATATAATTATATTTATGGTACTATTTTTATATAATCATGTAATAATAATAATTTAAAGAGTGGAAAAAGAAATAAAACTAAAGATCTTGAGGAATGATGTTGTCTCTTAATCGGGTAACTCCTTTTGGTTTACACCAAAGGGATTCCTTGAATGTATTTATGACAATGGTGATGATTCTAGGTTTATGGGAGGTGTTTTTAGGAGATATTGGGGTAGAATTTTGTTGATATAAAGTGTCTTGAGGGGTGTGATGAAGTGGGTGGAGAGGAGGCCTTTTATAGTGGAGGAGTGACACTCATGTAAACTTTTGGAAAGGGAATTCCACCCACATTTTTTCCTATATCAATTAGATATAATAATGGTAAAAATTATATAAAATTTATTATATAATCTAAATATGTTCATACATTTTATTTTTGACAAGTTTCTAGGTCATTTAGGCCCTTAAGTTTAAGGTTTAGTCCCTTGTTAAACTTAATTTCACCTTAACTGTTGTAATTAATTTTAATTACAATCACTAATATTTTTGGTCAAAAACTAAGTTGACCTTATTATAAATTATAAATAATTACGATACAAAATATGGAATCCATTTTTCAGATTCCAATCACTTAATTTTCATAAATTAATTTAAATTTAATCCCGTTGTCGGGACGATAATGCAGGTTTTTAAAGTAAAAATGTTCAAAAGTTTTTTGTGTTTTTATATTCAATTTTAAAGTTTAATTGATTATAATGACCAAAATTGGAATAATTTTTTTATTATTGATATAATTAAACTTTAAAACCAATTTTAAATATAATTTAACCATATTAATAAATTATATGAAAAAGAAATTTCGAGTTAAAATTCAGTATTTTCCATTATTCATCAAAAAATGAAGCTTCATAGAAAAATACCAAAAATTCACCCTAAAATAATATTTATATTATTATTTAAAATATTAAGTTTATTTTAACATATAATATTTCTAAAATTTCTAAAAATTTTATATAAAATAGGTTTTCCATTTAAAGGTGGTAAAAGAGTCTTAATAAAAATATAGTATTTTATGCGTAAAATTGGGTTTTTTTATCTTATGCCTATCAAATATATTGGATTAAAATAAAAAAAATTGACTAAATATATAATATATATATTTCATCAATATCATTCACAAACTGTAATTAATTTTATTTTTTAGGATAAAACTGCTTTGTGAGTATAAAAATAGTTTTCTATAAAAATATTTTTTTTATATTCAGTTGGTTCTTATATTCATTTCTAATTAATAAATAACCAATGAATTCATTTTATATTTTTATAAAACATATATTTTCATAAGTTAATTAATCCTATTCATAACTCTTAATTTGATAGCTAGGTTATATCTTATTATATTAAATTATAATATTTTAATAATATATTATTGTTCGGTAAAAAACAGTCTTCTGTGTAACACAAGACATTGAAGAAACTTTTTGTTGCATGTGACATACACTAACATAGTGTCTCATTAATTTATAACTATAAAACATATTTAATTAATTTAAAATATTATAAATATTATAAATTCTTGGGATATTATATTCCCTTACACACTTGGTGGTGCGTTTAATACACGATGTTTTTAATTTAGAATTTTGAGCTGTTATAAGTAATGAACAAACACAACCTATATGGTAATAATGTGAATATAATTTTATTTTTATTGATAGAAAAAGTTTGATAATTGTCTCTCAACCATGAGACTCCCTTATTTTCTTATCTTTTTTAGGGTTAACTCTTTATGTTGACTTTTCTAGATTTTTATAATTTTTTGGTTAACATGGGATATTTGGTTTTATTTTTAGTAACTTTGTGTGGACCTTGTTAAAATTGTACATCAAGGAACATTCATCACTTTGTTCTTTCTTGATCCCTTTCAACATCTATTCTTGATCTAGATTTCTGAACAAAAATTTATCAACGATGTGTCCAACCTTTTTACACCTTCTATACAAGATATATATGATTTTGTGGTCATCATTTGTTGATATCCACTCATTAAATTTAGCTTCGTCATATATAATATCCTATTCTTCTTACATTTTTCTTTCTCTTTCCACGTCATATGGTTAAATTACTTTTTTTTCATTTGGAATATGCATAGTATTATTGGTAGATCGATAAGGATTCTTAGTTGTTTTCTTTACCACTTTAGTCCTTTTTTTGTTCATTTATTGGTCTTTTATTTTGTTACTTTATCCCTCTTTAATTCATTGTGATATCCATGACCTATTTACATTGATCTATGATGTGGCCTCTTATTTCAAAAAATAATCAATGTATTTTATTTGGTTTATCACCATTTTTTTTCTTATATTTTTTCTGAGCATCAGTCCTCTTTTTTTCACCCAAGGTTAACTCACCTATATTTTTTTTGAAATTAATAGGAATGTTATTTATAAATATTTTTCCTAATTCTTTATCTTTTTATTATTATCTCCAGTATTTAATTTTTGTGGTCTTTTATTATGAAATTTTTTAGTATAATGGTTGAATTATTTCTACTTTTACACCTCTTCACTATGACCACTATCATTTCAAATTCCATAGAGGTTCTTTAAACTTTAAAATGTATTCATAATAGTTATATTCTTCCTTTATTTATATATAATTTTATTCATCCCTTCTTATCTCCCCCTTTATGTAGGATTACTTTTCTTTTCAAAAAATTTATATTATACTAATAATCATATTCCATATATCCAAATCTATCACAACACCAACAATAGAAATCAAATCTTGGTATTTTCTTCTTATTAACAGTATGGATTCATTAAATACTTTTTGTTTATATTTATTTTCATTCTTATGATGGGATTATTTTTTGGAATATATTATTTTAATTTTTTATTTATTCACTATAGATGTAGTGCTAAGCACTTCATCTCTTTTCTTCTACCATGTTTTCACCTATTTTGATTTTGAACCTGCATTATACATAGAACTAGAATTATTAAAAACTTTATTTATAGAAATATATGGTACCTTACTCTTTGATACTCCTAGTATTTGATCATTATATGATTTTAATGTATTATTTCCACTAGATATAAGATTTTTTGGATAATAATATTCGTTAGAAGTTTTTATAGTTACAACTCTTGTAGTAATAGCTCTTATTTCATCTTATTGTAAAGACTCAACTGGAGTATTTAAATAATTTATCAATTTCACTTCAAGTTCAGATCATTTCATATTTACAATGAATTTATAATCCTATACTATATTGAATATTTCTTCACTGTCTTACTTGATCCTTTCAATTTCATTATCATGTATTTTAGTTTTCTATTTTAGTAAAGTTTCAAGATCATTGATCTTATTATCTTTGATCTCAAGTTGAGAATTATTGACATATACAATGGATTTATATTTTTCTTTTAATTCATTGTACTTATTTTCAAATTCCTTACTATAATACTCTTTCTACATAATTTTATTTTTCAACTGATATTCAATACCCAAGCACATTTCTTTAAGTACAACATAATCTTCCTCTTTATCTCTAATTTTTTTTGGAGTTCTTGATTTTGGATTTCATTCTTTCTTAAAAATATTTCTCCAATTTCTCTAAATTTTCATCATGTTTATTGATCTATTCATACATTACTTGGAATTATCCATATATAAAAGGGACCATTTCCTTAGAAAAAAATTTTAGTATATCTTTAAAAGTAGAAACTAACTCAACCTTGGATTCTTTTGACATGTAATCACTCCTACTAATGCTTGGATATTCTTGAGTAAAATTAAGAAAAAAAAATTTCCTCATATTAATGTTGGGATAAAGCACTACATTAGGTATAACTTTTATCCTTCTCTTTGGTATTATAATAAACTACCAGATATTTGACTCTCATGCATGGATTTTCTTGGTCAGGAATAATCTATTAGGAAACTAACTCATTATCCCCTTCATACAAGAGGGATGTTTTCTTAAACTTTATAAATTATTTATTCTTTATATTTTTAAAGTTCTTAGATGAGATACAGTTAAGATCCATAGTATATAAAACTCATTCATGTTTAATTGAGAGTAAAAAATAAATCTTGAATAAGCTTCAAATTAGAGAATCCTATTAGAGGTGTGACCTATCCCTTTAATACTAATTGTTAGGATCACTTTGGGATGACCACATAGATAAGGGTAGAATCGATTTGGAAGGAAATTTTACCACTTTAAAACTCTTATCCCCTTTTATATATCTTTCTCTTATTCAGTTAATAGTTCTATATTCTTTTTCGTCAGTTGTTAGAAAGATTACACATAAAAAATAAATTACAATGGAAACTAGGATTTGTTAATGAGGTTATCCTCCAATTTGAATGAATACATCCCTAATGTATATTGGTTATTATCCCACTCACACATAAATTTACTTCTATTATAAAGGAAATCAAAGGAAAGGGTATGACCTTCAACCTATTCTCCTATCACTGACCAGGTATAATGAAAGCTTTATCATTTAAGAATAAGGTTACAAGATATCATCTAGTTCCTCATTAAGTGATCATAAATTTATAACAAATATTGTACAATATAAAAAAATGAACTCTAATCAACTTTTATAGAACATAGCAATCAAATATTTTTCTCTATTTCATAACAATTAAAAGGTTCATCTCAAATTATATATAAATTTAGAGGATTCAACTTCTTCTATACAAATATCAAAGTTCTTCTTTGAACCAAATGTTAATAGGCATATATCAACTTGATCATAAATTATTATTATTTTGACTTTAATTTTCAAAAAAACATGATATATTAAATTAAAGTGTCATATTTTCGATGATACACCATCTATGAAAATTATTCTTCATGAAATTTCAAGATTCACTTGAGTTCAAGATATCAAATTATTTCATCCATGAATATTTGTAGACACCTTTATCATGAAATTTTAAATCTCAATCCAAATTCATTTATTCATGTGTATGTATTACTCATGGTATCCAAAAAATGTATCATGCATGTATAATGTGCTTCATTATTGGAATAACTCAATCTTAGATCATTTTTTTGAACACTTTGTTTAAATTTTTTAAACAATGTAAGTGGAATTCATGAGTTATTTTTTTCCTTTCATGATGTTATTTTATTTATTTCATGTTGATCTTTTAATTTTATATCTCTACTTCACATAACAATATATGTGTTGTCTTAATGACTCCATGAAATCCTGGAGGACTTCTTATAACTATGATATAACATTTTATTCATGTAACAATGTGAATAAATTTAGATATCATTTGTTCTTCATGTGACCCTATATCATTCTTCAAATAGGCAAGAGTACACAGTTCTTTCTTTTCACAAATGAGTGGGAGGAACCACTTCATCGCATAGCCAAGTGGCTCAAAAAACCTAGATTATTAGTCTGACAATATATGATAATGGAACTTCTTATACCCAAAGATTAGTGGCACATGAATACTATGTTTTTTCCTTAAATAAATTAGATATCTCAACATTTTCAATATAGGATCTCTGCTTGGTCCCTCAGTATTAATAGACAAAGAACCACTGACTCACCTTTGAGTTTATGATGAGTTAAAAATAAGTTTAATTCCCAAAAAAATTGAGTCAGGGATTGATATTAATATTACCAAATGATTCAATATTTTAAATTTTATGTGGGTATCAATCACATAATGTCAAAAATCATGGAATATTTGTAGAACTAGATACTTTCTTCAGGGGTTCATACTAATATGTATGAAATCATATCACATGAATCATATCATGCATGAATATATTTTATATAATCAAATTTAATTTAATAACATTGTTTTATATTCATCTTAATCTCTTTATTAGAATTATTTTATCTATGAAAGTATACATTGTTCAATCATTATTTTTATCCCATGATTACTTTCTCTCAGGATTATCTTAGTCATAGAAATGGATGGAATGATTATTGGTAGTTCTTGGACATTGAGTATCATAGCCAAGTCATGTTTCATGGTGAGAGGAATATGATGAAAACATGGAGGCTATAGTAATGGTAGATGATCCCTGATTGGACAGTGCATGTTATATCCATATAATTTCAAACAAGTGAATAGTACACATGTTATTATCATCCCACATCAATTTTTTCCATGGTATGGTGCAATTATATAAAAAAAATAACTCCCTTTGACTTAGTATATGTGGGTAACATGGGTTCTTCCCTAGAATAGCATCATACACACTACTAACATGAAACATTTCCAAGCCCTTAAAAGGTGGATTTGGCACCTCCATGCATTCTTAGTGCACACTTTGTTTACCCATGCACTCCTAGTGGGTACTATGAATGCTCCATCCTACCCAAAAGTGCTCACCCATTCCACCATGTATTCTTACTTGAGTTGTATCTCAATTATGATTAATCTATCTCCAACAATAAGTTTTATTGAGCTGGTCCTAGTGGCTTGTATGATTGTACAATTTTTTTGAAAAAAAATATTCCAAAATAACTTCGAATCACTCTAAGTATATAATTTATAAAACCAAGACTTTATAAAATATGATTCCTAATATTATCTTCTAAATAATGTTAAAATATAATATTTTATGGTCTTATTCAATGTTTTTCTTCAATTGGTATAAACATTTTATTAGTTCTAAAACTCCATTGACATAGGACTTTGAACTTTAGACTAGTTAAAGAATCATCATAATTAAATCAACTTCATCCAAAAATGTAACAAGTGGACTTCGATCTTCCAAATATGGAACTCATATTCAATAACATGATTGGGATCTTCAGTATACTTCCATGTAATATTTTTTTACAATATATATTGAAATTAAAGTGATTCATCACTTAATAAATCATTGACAAGAAATAGAACAAAACACAAATTAAGATAATAAATTTTATTGAGAAGAAGTAGGGAGTGTCACTAAACTTGAATTGATGTATTCTCAGATCCTATATGATAGAAATGGTTCACTCAAATGTTTAGTGGCCTACCCCAATATAATATCAAAGTTGTTCACTATACTTTGAGACTTTAATTGATGATGTTATGATAAAATTATCAATTAATTTATCAATAATAAGTACAATGTATTTATAGTATTCATTAAATGTAAGGCCATAGGAGTGGGTAAAATGAGTTTTAAATTAAAATTCCCAATATCAATAAATGGTGGAGTATAATGGAAGGGACTTGTATAACTTTTTTTTAGAAAGATTGGATCACTATTGAGAGAACTATGACCATTGAACCTCAAAAAAATATTGTGGAATAGCATATGAACTAGAAATTAATAGATATGGTGCATAGTATGAGGTTACATTTACAAATACTGAAGTAAATTTGGGTGGAAGCTATAAACACAATGACATACTTAGTTAATAGAAGTTCATTCACTCCAATATGATAAAAATTTCCAAAATAGCTACGGTCTACTAAAAATCAAAATTTGGTCACCTAAAAGTTTTTATAGTATTCCTTATTCCCATGTGGATGCTAAGGATTGACATAAATAGTAGGAAAAATTCAATTCATTATTTTTTGTTGGTTATGAAGATGGAAACTTTGGATTTCAACTTTGGGATGATTATAAGAGACAACTCATCAGAAGATGGGATGTTATCTTTAATGAAAAAATTATATGGAGAGACTAAAAATTGGATAAAATATAAGTTGAGAGTAAGGTATCAACTAAAAATTTCCCATTTGATCAAAACAGGGACACCAAAATGGGAGAAGTTTCAAAGAGTTTATATGGGAGTATTGGATTCATTGATGTGATAATAATGGAGGATATGCTGAAATTCTCTAGGATTTATGAATCCTAAGGTAAGTATCTAAAATATATAGAATAATATGATGGTGATATATAAATTTGAGAACTAGAAATTATAGAAATGGAAATATTTCAGTCTAAAGTTTAATTATAAAGGACTTCCAAATTCAAAAGGCCAACCCAAATATTTGGGGATGACATGAACTTCATACTTCTAATAGATGTTGGAGAAACTAAATGAATTAAAGAAGTAGATACCCTACATGAATATAAAAATTCATTGTTGGTGATGTAAAAAGAAATGTGTTCATTGAATTCCAATGAAACATGGGATATCACTAATTTACTGCAGGGTAAAGAGAAATTTAGGTCAAGTGGGTGTTATATTTGAAGGAAAAAACTTATAAAAATAAGTGGTATATGGCATGAAAGGAGGATGTAATTTAATTCTATAAATTTTTCTAACTATTAATTAACCATGAAACTGAAAAAAAAAAAAAAATTCATGATTTTGACTCATAATTTTCATTTATAGAAAATGGATGTAAAGATAAAATTTATCCATAAAGAGATGGAGGTGGAAATTTACATTAAGAAACTAATGGGTTTATTTGATTAGTTGAATAAGGACTTGGTGGGTAAATTAAAAATAAATCCTCTATATCCTAATGAAGGATCTAAGGTAGTAGAATTAAAAAAATTATACTTTCATGGATGAGGAAGATTTCACAAGGTAAAACATAGATCATTGTTTCTTGAAGAAGGCATGGGATGATGTAATTTCATTATAATCCTTATATATATAAATGATATCTTGTTGAATGGTCCTTAAATTTAAGGGATTTAGATTATAAAGTGTTATTTTTCAAAATATTCAAGATTAAATATCACAATCATGAAAAAAAATATTGGAAATGGGGATTAAGAGAGATTGGGATTATAGGAATTTGGTTCTATCTCAATGAGACTGTGTCAGGAAGATTAATAATAAATTTTAGATGTTTAATTATAAACCATTCTCAAGTATATCAGTTAGACACTTCAAATTATCCAATTATATGGTTCCTAAATTATAATATGAGGTCTAGAATATAGATAAATTTCTATTTTCATCATTTATAGTTAGCTAGATGTACTCCATGTACTTGACCTGATATTGCATTTTTATTAGGAGTATTGACTTATTTCATGTCAAAATTTTGAAGGGAAACTTAGAGGCTATGAAGTTAATCATCCAGTAATTTGAGGGATTTAAATATATAACCTTATTATTTGGGATATATTATTTATTGTAAGATTAAATATATTAAAACATTTCTTATGATTTAAAGACATGGAAGAGAACCACATTGTTTGTGTTCACCTACAGTGGAACCGCTATCAACTGGATGTTGTGAATATAACCAGGGTTTAATTTTTCTATAATGGAAGATGGGTATATAGTTTTAATAGAATTGGGGATGGAATTTTTATGGTTTATTCACTTTTTGAAGGATCTCTAAAGGATTTAGTATATCGAATTTTTATTTTGTGATAATCAAAGTGTGATTCATTTGGCTTGGAATCTAGTGTTTCACTCTCAGAATAAACATATTGACCGAAAAATCCTTTTTATATGAACATGATGGATGAAAAGGTGATGTAGATTTATAATATAAACATAAAGTATAATATAATGAAAATTTTCAACAATGTTTTAGTCTAATAATATATGAGGAAACAATATGCCTTCATGGGACTTGGGTGAACTGAAGGGAACAAAGAGTACTAACAATTATTAATTGTAATGGATTAAGAATATGAGAATATGATAAATATATTCCAAGAGTTCCTTAAATGATTTTTTACTTATGATATTTTTGGGAGTGTTAATACTACCATAAGGAGGAGAACTAGATAATAACTCAGTCTTGATGTCCAGTCAGTGATAGTGGGATATCCAGAGGATAATAAGTTGATCGGTTGATGATATCATCTAATGGGAATGTGCATTGGTCAGTTTCATCATATGATGGTCAGTGGAAGTTACAAGGTTATTCCTTATAGTTTTTTAGCTAAGGGTTGAATAACCTTTCATTATTATCTACTTCAATTGTCTGGTGTCGATTGTAATAGGATATTGGAAGTCACTGGGATCATTTTTTGGTCATCAGAAAATCTTAGATTGTAGTGCAATCGGATGACTAGCTAGAAAGTATAGTAATTTAGAAGTACAAATAGTACACATGGATGATGGATTAATAATTAAATTAAGATACAGGTTGATGGAAATTTATATTAATTGGGGTGGGAAAAGGATGAACCGTAAAAAGAGATCTGTTTTTATCCCCAAACATTGTGGACAGAGGCAAAGCACCCACATTCAGGATAAAATGAGAATTCAAATGCGGAAACTTATGATGGAGTATCTTGGAGAACCTATTTTTGATGGTAGGATCAAGAATGTCATTTTCAAAAACATGATCTGCTGGTCCACTACTTGCATCTTCAATTGGAAGAACAAGTTTATATCGTTTAGAGGCAGACTTACTTTGGTCAACTCTGTCCTTACCTCCATGTCAATGCGCATCCTTTCAGTGATCACAGCTCCCGAAGGCATTATCAATAAGCCTCAAAAAAATATGTGGGCCTTCATTTGGGATGCCTCTCAAGAAGGTAAATGTCATTGGGCTTCTAGGGGTAGGTTGGAGAGGCCAATCAAAGAAGGGGTGAAGATTCGTAGCATTTCGGATACCATGCACAGCATGTAAGCGAGACTTGCATGGGAGATTATTGAAGGTAAAACACTCTGGGTGAAATTCATGAAGGATAGGAATGGTGAGATATTGTTCCCTCCTTTAATTGGCGATGCCTTTTCTAAGGAGCAGCAGCCTTTTCATGAGAATATCAGACTTGTTGATCTACCATACAGATGCATTTTTACTAAGACGACATCCGGAATTTTCAATGTCAAGGCTTATTGTCCTCTAATTCAGGAGGTTCGAGGGGTGGATGAATGGGTGGGCAAGCTTTGGTGTCGGTAGATACCGTCTAAGAACAATTTCTTGATCTGGGGGATTAGGAATCAAAAAATTCCTATAGATGATAATGTTAAGTGAAGGGGAATCTCCCTGGCATCTCGGTGTTCGTGTTGCAGCATCCTCGAGAACAAATGGTCTGGCATCTTTTTTTCAAATGTGATTGGGCCCACGTTATATATGACGCCAAAAGAGCTTCGATGTCCAGGGTGATATGTTTAAGAACTTTTTCACTACTTGGTTCTAGGGGGAAGATATGGGTCACACTTTCAAATATCAAAGTGCTGTTTTTATAGCGATTTACTAGGTGATTTGGGAAGCCATGAATAATGTGAGGAATGGAAGGGTCTCCTCCCATATCAGTATCCAGGACTAAGTGAAAATTTTTATTACTGGTTTTGGATCTCTCATTTAAGATGGGTAGTTGAGGGATTTATTCAGGAGTGTTTTTATACATAATGAGGTCTCTTGCGTAGATAATGGACCACTGGTCTCAGGACACTAGGTGAAGTGGGATCCTCCTTGTACAGGCCTGAAGTTAGACAGTGATGGCTCTTGTGTTGATGGACAGATGAGGGGGGCGAGCTAGTCCGTGATAGTAATGGGTTAGTCATCCTTGGTTCATCTCCTTCTACGGTATGGGCAATTCTTTAGGGGAAGAGGTCAATGCCCTATATAGTGGTTTGTCTTTATGTAAGCAGTGCAGCATTAATCTTTCTCAGGTGGAATCAGACTCTGAAAGCTTGGTTAGCTACATGAATGGTAATCTAAACATCCCATGGGACTTGACTTATTTTATTAGTAAATATAAGTTTAGTATTGATCAAGGCACGGAGGTTCGACACACTTGTAGGGAAGGGAATCATGCTGTTGATATGCTTTCTAGGAGAGGAAGCTCAATTGACACACTTGTTATTTATCTTTATATTGGCTCACTTCCCTCGGACTGTATGCCCATTATTTTTTGTGATGCTCTTGGTTTTCATCACTTTCGTACTCCTTGAGGCGTTGTTTTTTAAAATAAAAATCTAATTTTGAGTGAATGATTAGATTAAGAGATTACTTATAATTAGTGATATAATTTCAAACATGGAAAAATAATTTTAATTTTTATATCTTTTCACTCTAGGGGAGAGGAATTTTTGTTTCTAAGGTGTATTTATAACTCAATTCCAGACAGCATAATCCCATTTTTTAAATTTATTTTAATATTTTTTTTCTACTTGTATGATTACTGAAGTGGGTCATGGGTTTTCTTTAGTGTGTCAGAGGTTGACTTGGTGTGGTGAATAGGGTATATTTTTTTCATGTCTTATGGTACACTTATGTTGAGGAATCTCTTCCATAGGATCTATTTCAACTACAAGGAATCATTTGGTAGATAAAATCTAGTGATCAGACATTGACAGATTCCCAATAATAGATATCTCACCACATGATCCAAAATATCTTCTTCAAAATCAACCATTATCTTCTCCTCAATGGTGGGTGACTCATAGTCATGTTTATCTACTATGTCTCAGAATGGATCAAAAAAAATTATAATATCCACACATAGAGTTAAAAAAGAAATTAAATAAATGAAAATTTAAATGAAAAGGAATATAACTGGAGTTTTAGCCCCTTTATTTGTTCAGTTAGGATCTCTTTCTCTTCTTTAACTGCCACTGGGATAATTATAGAAATGTGTAAAATAAAAGGTTTTTCTAATGCAACTTCCAAATCCTCAATTATTTATTGAGAAAATAACATATACATTTCATTATTTTGTTTCTATTTTCATTTTCAAATTTTATCAATATATATTTGGAGGTTGGAGGTTATAGAGATCATCATTTCAATAAAATATTACATTTCAACTTATTCATCTATCAATTATTAGTCTAGTAACAGAGCATGACTAGATATCATTTTCACTACCATCAGTGTTGATTATTCATCCTTATGATGTCATTAGGTAATTTAATCTATATTTTGATTTGGTGAATTACTATTTTAGATTCCTTTATCCCATTAATCATTATATACCTTAGTTTTTTGTGTGTATTTTGGCTACTGAAGTTGTTCAGTCATGGGAACCTATAGGGAGATAAAGTCGTTAGAATCATATTATTGGGTTTGGATTGAATCTCTAACCTCAGAATTTATCTCATCCACCTAATTTAACAATGAAAAATATTATAATAAATTATTTAAAAATGGAACACTCAAGTATTCTTATCCCAGTTTGATAGAAAAGTAAGAAGGGAAATAATGAAAATTAAAAAAAAATGAAAGAATGACAAATCTATTTAAAAGTGTGATATGAAACTATAAATTAATTATTGGATCCTTTTTAATGACACAAAATTTTTTGAAATACTTATCATAGGGCCTATTTAAAATCATTTATAAAACTCTTGGAATGAAACATAGTGGATAACTAGGGTCATTTATAATGAACCTTTCTAACACTCATTGTCATACTTCTCATATATTTTTTTGGGTATTATCTATTTTTTTCTAGAAAAAAGTAAATTTGTAAAGATATTTTCTAGATGAAAATATTTAAAAATAATAAATAAAAACAATGATTAATATAAAATGTTTTAACTCTAGGATTTTAGCCAAGTACTCCTTCATTATCCCTTTTAGTTGTTTAATTTCCATTTGATAATTTATTCAATACCATTTATGAAATACCTTCCCCTATATAAAGTGTGTAACCTAATATGTCTTATAGGCCTCATATCATACAAATAAAACCTATTTCATAGTGGATAATGATAAACACACCATGAATAAGGAATGATACCAATCTATAACCAATATCACTATTCATTAATTAACACACCCCATTCCTCCATATATAGGGTAAAAAATTAAGGGAGGAACAAGTTATCGAGTAAGGGACTAAATGATACTAAGGAAGTAATATAGGATAGTGGAAATTGCTACACCAACTCATTCACACACACTTATTCATTACGAGTGGAAGAAAATTTATAAAAAAATGGGAATGGGATTAGGAGAACCATGAACCTCCCCCTAGGATAAACCCTCAGGTTAACTACCCATAACCATGAGAATATAAGAGTTACTGTGAGAAATAAAAAAATAGAGAAAATATTATAGTGTGTATCAAAATTTAAATTATTTAAAAAAATAGTAAAACCTATAATACTACCTATTGTGTGAGGATTCAAATGGAAAACTATTGAGGAACCCCTACAATGAAGGTTCCTTTATCATTTTATATGCATCATAAAAATATCTACAAGATATTATTCATCCTTGGATGATTAGGTTTTTATTATTCTTTATAGGATGGCCCTATGTATGGTTGGATTAGATGATTTACCTTTGTGTGCTTCTTCAAGTTTATTTTATCAGTTTCTAATCCCTCTAAATCATCCCATAATCATCTTTCTTTGATTTTATGTTGATAAATGACATATTTATGTTGATATAATCACTTTATAGATTTGGATTAATAAAAAAATAAAGTATTTCTATAATTTTTAACATTAAAATCATGAAAGTATCATGTGTTTTCAATAAATCCCATGACCAACATGGATCCTAATGGATGTTCTTGACTTATCCAAAGTATTACCAAGTCTTCCCTAGATTATTATAATGATTTCAAGAAATTTTTGGAGGTTATTCTCCTAAGGGAGTGTATGGAATCACATAGGTAGTGTTGTAGAAGAGTTTCAAGTGGATAAAATGATTCCTAGAATTTTTTTTCACATGATAGTATATGTTCTTGTCCTATATTGGTTTTATATTATGGAGGTAATATTGATTATAATCTCTGACATGTCTTTCCACTGCTTCAGTGTTACAATCTCATACCACCAAGGTAGTGCCTCATGAAACTCCTCTGTGAATTTATTCCCAATTTTCAATGAGATCCCAGGACTAAGTTTCCTTGTAGGCCTCTGGTCCTACATAACTAGATATGGACTAACCCAAAGTTTGTGTGATTTACTTTTTTATCAAAAATGTTTTTTTAATTAGAACAAGTTCAAATTAATCACACATAAACAATGATAATTTTATTATTTACATACATGATATTTTTATTTCCCATTTTATTATTATATGTGCTTTTATTATCAAATATAAATATATTCTTCAACCTATAAAAATAGAAAAATTGTAACACACCAAGATTTTAGGATATATACTTTTCTTTAAATAAATATACTTTCTTTGATAGATTAATTTCTATGAAACACTGAGTTTAAATGGACTAAAATAATATTGAAATATTATTATGAGATAGTTCTATAATTTTTTAAATTATCATTTCAATATTATCTTAAGTATAATTTTTAGGTTTTTTTAAAAAAATTATTTTCCAGTGAATAGTGAAAATACTAATTTTTAAAATCTGTCTTTTATTCCCTTTAAATAGAGAAATTTAAAAGTCTCTTTATATTATGTCTTTCAAATTAACATGATATAAGAACCATTTTATTTACATTAGTATCATTATCTTACATTATTTAATTTATTTCAATTTTTAGTCTTAAAAACGCATTTTTTTAAATCATTTTTCATCACATTTTGTGAGTTTATTTTTAAATTAAATTTTGAAACTTATAGGATTTTAATTTGATAAAATTGATTCTATATTTATAATTATTATGTGAAAATTTGATAAAAATGTTCTCTTTTTTAGATATTATGAATAGTAACAATGCTAAAATTTATCACCTCGGTAAAGGATAAATTGGGTAATTAAGTTTAAAAGCTAATGTGATAAAACTTAAAAATCATTCAAAAACTGGAATTTATTTCACTGTATGAGTCTATTTTTTTCATGATCATCCAAACTTTTAAAATATGACCTTTATATTCCATTTTACTCTGATTTTAATCTTTATAATATTTAAGTAAAAGATAAATCCAGAAATGGCACCTTATTTTTTTTAATATTTATAATATTTTTTTATCAGGATAAAAATAAATTATGTTCAATTATAAAATTTTATTTGAAATATTGATTAATTTTTTATCATGGTAAATTATTTTTACATTTTTAGTAATGAAATTATTATCTTATATGTTTACGCAACACTAACATAGTGCTTGTGCAAGCAATAAAAAATAAATTATATTATTTTAAAAAACTCTATAAGTAATATTTTTTGGGGAAGTTATAGTGTAACATGAATTTTTTCGATATATATGACATTTTAGGGAAGTTTTAAAGTATTTCATTCAAATTTCATATTTTTATTGATGTATTTAAAGTCAAATTAAATGAATAACGTCAAAAATGACATTAAGCGTTTTTATAATAAATAATATTTATTAAATGATTTAATATTTATAAAAAAATATTTTTCCAATTTAATGAAATATGGTTTAAAATATCAACTAGGGTCCCTTTATGTATCAATTTTCCTTTTATAGTAACTTTCTTGACCCCTAAATAGTAAAAAATATTGATATCACATTAATTGTCAAAAACTTTAAGAGGGGGTTAAAACAAAGAGATAAAGGTAAAAAAACAAGTCCAAAATTTATTTTAAGAGAGGATTGAGTCTCATACTCTACTTATCTTCTAATTATATTAATTTTGATCCATTTTATCATGAAAATTAATTGATATTAATTTAATACATTAAATAATTACAAGAGTTCCCCGCCACTCATTTATAAAAGGAAAACCAACTCAATTTTATTTACACCTCCTTGAGAAACCTATATCGACCAAACCCTAATTTTTTAAATTCTAAAATCCTTTATTTATTAATTTTAGGGTTGGGTATTCTTGAAATACTATTAAAAAGGTCCTGAATAAGGGATCTAAAAGAAGTTTATCGAAGAAGTGGCAATCATTTTTACCAACTCTTTCAAGTTTATTTTTTATTCTAATTACTCTTAATGTGTTCTAACCATACTAAAATAATAAATTAAATATCTTAAATATTCTTATATTTTGTTTTTATTATTATAAAACTATTTTCCATCTCTTTTCCATCCTATGAAAAGTGAAAACAACGCACGTGCGTACGTACAACTTACCGTCTCTATGTAGCGGTGTAATTCATTTTCATCACCAATTTACATGTATAGTTATAAATATGAAAATAATGAATAAATTTTATATTTATGACATAATTATTATTCTTTAATTATAACATCATATTTACCAGCTTACCTTCCATTTCGTTGTTAAACTATAACATCGCTCATGTGTATGTCTTGACGTCCACCTCCACAAAGTGATGTGATTCGTTTTTCATATATGATTTACATGGATGTTAATAAGTAAAACATTAATGAATATATATGATATATATGATATAATAATGAATATTTAAATGTGAATAATTATTTACCTCTATTTATTTCCATCTATCAAAAATTAAAAAACAATGTTCACGCATACGTATGGAATATTATCTTCATAAATGATGTAATTAATTTATATATATATTCTTTTTATAGATGAATATAAATATATATATATATATAATGAATAAATATTATATTTATATCATTTATAAATTTCTAGAGATTATTGAAACATAATCAAAGTACAAGGACACAAACCACCGAACGAAAATTCTCATGAAAAACAAAGTACTTAACACCCAAAATAGTGATAATAATAAAATATTATTAATAAATAGTTGATAATATGTTATTAAGGAAACATGTATGATATTATATATATGGTTATGGTTATGTTATGTAATTATAATAAATCTAAATTTATTCTATATGAGGTTTAAATCACTTAGGAGGCAAGTCCTACTTGAGGTAAGTGATTTCATCTCAATCGCCACCCCACTGAGACATATTTGGTATTATGAACCTACTAATTTTTATGGGATGTATATACTACACCTTTGATTTATTTATTATGAATATATATTTATTCATGATTATTAAATTTTCAATTAAATTTTATTATTTCAAGTCTTTATAATTTGAATGTTACCAAACAGGTAATAATTTATTTTAAAATATCATTTTTGGGATTGTGCTTATTTTAATTGAAGGAATTTTATAATCCATCCTTAATAAACTAAATATATTTTATTATCCTATATATATCTAAGTAATTTATATATTATCTTCCAACTTTACCTTATTTTGTAACTTGAATCAATAAAAAAATCAAATAAAAAGTGATCTT
Organism: Viscum album; assembly: GCA_963277665.1. Classification (NCBI taxonomy): domain Eukaryota; kingdom Viridiplantae; phylum Streptophyta; class Magnoliopsida; order Santalales; family Viscaceae; genus Viscum; species Viscum album. The sequence goes on along the minus strand of OY728127.1, from coordinate 1,516,469,973 downwards.
ATTTCTCTTTTTTGATAGAGTATATTTTTCTTCCATGTCCATATTTCTTAAAAAATTTACAAAAGATATTTTTATTAATTTAAAATATTTATTAAGGAAATTTTATGTTATCCTTGTATTTTATAAAAAAATTAATTGAATATATCTATTTTTTTAAAAGGTTCATTTTTTACTATCTATATGTAAATTCAAAATGAATGTTTATTTTTAACATATATTTCGTTAAGGGATTTTCCCACTACTATAACAATTTTACACTCTTTTTTATTCTTCAACAAGTTTTAAATGTTTTTATAAATAAAACTATTTTAATAAATATTTTTTTAATAGTTCACTTCCATTTTATTTTATTCTCCAAAATAAATGAATTTAATTCAAAACTTATATTTCTGATGAATTGATGGTCATTTCTAATCACTTGATTAATTTGGTAATCATTAACTTTATCTTGAAATGTTAACTTTTTTGTGATTATTTTTAATTTTATATTATATTTATTTTAAAAATCTATATTATTTGTATAATGGATATGATTATTTCTTAAATCATATACCATTTCTATATGTGGTATTTTACTGTGAAATCTATTTGATTGACTGGGGAAATATTAATATTTCATATTCTTTACTCAATATAGATATTTGTTGATAAGGAAAATTATTTATGAATTAGATTGATCATTAAATATATGTGGAATGATTTATATATGCAGTTATGAGTGGGTCCCAATTATAGAAAGCTCATCGATGCATCAATAGGACTCATGAGACCAACCAGTTGGCCAAACTTATTAAATGGGTTTTTGTGTATACCTACCCATCAATTAAACTATCTAGGAACAAGTCCATGATGGTAAAAATATCATGATATATGAGATCATGAAATCCAATATAAATAATTTCCTTAATTGTTAATTTAGTTATTATTATCCATGACATTAATTCATTGATATTATCCATTGATTCATTTAGATCTAATGTTATCGATTAAATGGAATTTGTTTTTAGTTATTTACCTTTCCATATTGATTATGATATATTTAATCATGATATATTCTATTGTACCTAACCCTTATTCAACATATGAGAACACTGTTTATTTTTTTTATTACCCAGGATATGAAGAATAATACTATGAAAAATATAAAATATGAGATAATATATTTTATGTCATGAATTTTATATTTAAAATTTAATATTGGAACCACATTTGTATCTGGTTCTTCAAGATAGCTAAACTAATAGATCATTTATGATGTGATCCCTTATATCTTATGCCAATGTAATAAATTATACACTAACACTAGGATACTAGAATTGGAATTGTTATAGTTTTTTTAGAAAAAAATTAGTAGAAACCCAAGAAACTAGATTTTAAATGAATATAAATAACATGTTAATTATGATAATCCCTTATAGTATTTTGATAAATTTTTCCATTATATTTTTTTTATTTTATAGATTAACATTCATAGTGATTATGATATTACTTAGTGTATTTCATTATTTAATGGTGGATCTTAAATGAATAAAATGAATCAATACACATAGTTAATGTAGGGATTTCCCTGTTAAGTAAGTTAATATAGCTGGTTTTGGAACTAAGAAGATCATAGATATATTAGGGTAGCATACTCAGATTATGGTTAAGAACCTTACCCGTATGGAGATACCTATTGTTCCACATCATTATTCAGATATGTTAAATCGCTTCATGCAACATAATCCTCTATATTTTAATGTACTACTAATCCATTCATAATTGAGAAATGGATTAAGTTCCTTAAAATGATATTCCTAGATTTGGGATGTAATGAAAGTGAATAGATTATTCTGGTAGTTTATTTGTTAAGAGTATATATTTTTCAATGGTGATCATTGATCCAAATAAATAAAGTGGTTGAAGAAGTTGAAATCATGGAATGAAGAACATTTAAATTAATATTATTTTATAAATACTTCCCTTGAGGAGATCGAGCTAAAATGGAAATGAATTTCCATAATTTAAATAAGGAGGGAGAAGAATGTGTGGTAGATTATGAGTATAACTTTACAATATTAAATAATAATTATTTGGAATATACACATGTCAAAAAAACAAGATTGGTCATTTCTTTTATGGGATTAATATGAGTCTCATAAGGAAACTAGTTTCTCAAATGTTTTCGTTATATAATTATATATTATCTATCTCAATTAATATAGAGAAAGAATTATATAGATATTATATATTCAAGGTAAATTAGGAGAATAATTTATTGGATTAACATAAATAAAAAGGGAACACATGAAATAAAATAGGAGAGTGAAGCAATTTCTATCATGTAAAAATTATGGGAAAATATCCAGGAAAATGCTTGAAGGTCAATGAAGTTGGTTACAAGTGCAAAGATGAGGTTAATCTGACTATTGAAAGTAAGGAGAATAAAGAAATAACAATTATCTAATAATTTAACTATAAATATATGGTGAATTATTCAAATCAGGGCCCCAAGCAATAAGGGAATTTATTACAGAAGAATTAAATGGGATAAATCCAAGTATATTGAATTACTATAGCTGAAGTGGATATTCCTAGCAATGTGGTGAATGGTATACTTTTCATCTATTCTTAAAGTGAAATTTTTTTATTTGATTTGTTTTATAAACAATAATTTATATATGATTAATTTTCTATGGGTATCAAATTACTACCTCAATGATTAGATGTTGAGTTGGTAATGAAAACTCTTAATGGTAGAATGATTGTATATCAAGTTTATGGCTCCTCTATGGTATATATTTGCGGAAATGTGATTCCTTAAAATCTTGTTATTCTTAATATGGTTGAATTTGATTTAATTTTTGGAATGGATTGTCTTGCTCATTATAGTGTTTATATCAATTTTTGGGGAAGGGAAGTTGCATTCAGTATTATAAATCACTGTGTAATAATCTATCGGTATGAGGATGAACCTAAACTCATAAAAGAATTTAATTCTATCATTTCTATTTTAAAACCTATTAATGAGGGATATTTGTCTTATATTTTTCGGGAGAAACAAAAAATTCATGATATGTCTATTATACAAGAGATTATTGATGTCTTTCCATAATAGTTTCCCAGTATTCCCCCAAATCATGAAGTAAAATTTTTAATAGAACACATAGATGGTGTTATACCTATTTCAAAGAATCCACATAGAATATCCCATATTGAGTTACAATAATTGAATAATAAACTCTATGATAATATAGATAATGTATTCATTAGGACCGGGGTTTCACTATGGGGTGAACCTATTCTTTTTGTTAAGAATAAAGTTGGGTTAATGCGTCTTTTCATTGACTATCAAAAACTTAAAAAATATATATATTAATAAACAAGTATCCTCTACCCTGTATTCATGATCCATTTGATCAGTTATGAAGAGAACAATATCCTTCCATGATTTATATTAGATATGGTGATTTTGGATACAAAAATTATCATTCTTAGGTCATATAATTTCAAGAGAGGGTATATTAGTGGATATATCAAAGACCAAAGTTATTGGAAAATAGCCTATACCTACCAAGGTAACTAATATTTGTAGTTTTCTTAAGTTAGATAGATATTGTTGAAACTTTATAAAATATTTATCATGTCTAACTATTCCACTCACCTATTTTAATTATAATGGATTCAAATTCTTGTGGATAGATGAATGTGAGGAAAATTTCAAATAATTAAAGAGAGGGTTAGTCAATGCACCTTTTCTTATACTGCCCTATAGTGGAGAAGGGTTTTTCATATATAATTATTCATTAAAGAAGTATTTTTGATGTTTCCTCGTGAATAATGATATGATGATAGCTTATGACTCCTTCCAATTGAAAATTCCTAAGTAAATTTACCCGAATCATGATTTGGAGCTAGTAGTGGTAATTTTTACATTCAAAATATGGTGGAATTATTTTAATGGTGAAAGGTGTGATCTATATATATATATATTGATATTAAAATATTTAAGTACATATTTATAGAAAAATAATTTATTGTGTGTTATATAATATGTTTTGGTTTGATCAAAGATTATGATTTGTCAATACATTGCCACCCTAGGATGGTGAACAAGGTAGTTGATGCTCTGAGTCCGAAATACCATGATATTTTTTTCATGATGATTATTGAAATGGATATAATATATATGGGTTTTCAATACATATATCTTGAAATATTTAGTAAAGGGTAGATATTATCTTTATTTAATGAATTTTAAACCATCCATCCATTAAGGGAATAAGAAGTTGCTAAAGAAATATATAGAATCGTAGAATAAGGTGAGGAATATACCAAAGTTCAACCATGATCATTATGGAATAGTAAGTTTTATCAATCAATTATGTGTCCATTCAGTACCAAAATTTAAAGAGTTATTGGATTAATCTCATAGTTCATCATTCTTTATTAATCATAAATGTATGAATATGTACAGAGATCTGAAGGAGTATTTTTTGAGGGATAACATAAGAAGTGATGTTGAAAAAAATTATATCATGATTCCTGGTGTGTCAAAAATTTAAGGTTGGGAGATAGAATTATAAGTGGTTGTTATAACCATTACTCAAACCATAATGTTAATAGGAAAACTTTACCTTATATTTCATCATCAGACTCCCCAAAACATCTAAAGGGAATAAATTTATTTGGGCAATAGTTGATTGAGTTATAAAATAACCATGTCTTATAAATATTAGAGAACATTTCTCTCTTGATCATCTTACTCTATTATAATATAAGGAAGTTTCAAGATTTCATAGTGCACCACACTCAATTTTTTTTAATCAAGATCTGAGGTTTACCTTGATGTTTTAGAAAAGCCTTCAACAAGCTCTTGATAGAGAATTTAGTTTTAGTATTGTTTATCATCTTCATAAAAATGATCAATATCATAGAAATATTAAAACTTAATAAGATATGTTGAGAGTTTTCTCTATGTATTTTAAAGTTGGTTGGGATCACCACCTTCATTTGAAATAATTTTCCTACAATAATAGATTTCACTTGAGAATTCAGATGGCTCCTTATGAATCCCTCTATGTAAATAAGTTTAGAACTCCAAAGTTTTGGGTTGAATTTGGATAAATAAAGCTATTGGGACCTAATATAGATGAGTAAATAGTATATAAGGTTATATCCATTCAAAATCACATAAAGGAAGCTTGGAGTTGAAAAAACTTATGTTGATAATCATCAATGAAATCTAGAGTTTGAAGTTGGTGATAAGGTATTTTTATTAATATATCCTTGGAAAAAGGTTATGATAATTGGAATGAAGGTAAATATGATCCCTAGAAATATTAATCCCTTTAAATTTATTGATCATATTAGTATGGTAGTTTATCAATTGGTTCTTCCACTAAATCTATCTCAAGTTAATGATGTGTTGTATGTATCTATATTGAGAAAGTATATACATGATAATTCATATGTAGTAAACTCATAAGTTGTACCACTGGAGGAAGATATATCTTATGAGGAACTCCTGATAGAGATTTTGGATCATAGAGATAAAGTGTTAGGAAATAAGACCCCTCACCAAGTCAATGTATTGTGGTGAAATCAGAAAATTGAGGAAGCTACATGGGATCCTGAGGATGTAATGAGGTAGAAGTATCCTAATCTCTTGGTATCAGCATGATGGAATTTCTATAGAAAAATTCTTATTAGGGGGTTTAATGTAACACCCCGATATTTTATTATATATATTCCTCTTTAAATAAATCTAATTTATTTGATATCTTGATTTAAATGCAACATTGAGTTTAAAATAAACACAACATGCTATTGAAATATTATTATGATATATTTTTATCATTTTTAAAATTATAATTTAAATATTATCTTAAGATAAATTTTCTATATTTTTCTAAAAAGATTTATTTTTCAATGAATAATGAAAAATAATAATTCTTTATAAAACTGTTTTTTCATCCCTTTAAATAAATTAATTTAAAAGATTCATTATATTTTTGAATTTTTATTAAATTGATTAATATTCATTTTATTTACATTAGAATAATTATTTTACATTATTTTGATATAAGTCAATTTTTAGTCTTAAAAATACATTTTCCTCGAAAATCATTTTTTATCGCATTTTTTGGTTTTATTTTTATATTAATTATAAAAATTATAAGATTTTAATTTGATAAAATGGACAACATATTTGTAATAAGGATTTTCAAATATGTTAAATATTTCCATTTTATTTTTAGACATTATGAATATTAACTGTAGTAAAAATTTTCACCTCATTAAAGGGTAAATTAGGTAATTAAGGTTAAAAACTAATGTGATAAGGCTTCAAATTCATTCAAAAACTTTCCTTTATTTAATTATATGAGCCTATTATTTTCATGAACATCCAAAATTCTAAAATATTACCTTCTTTTCCATTTAATTTTGATTTTTACCATTATAATATTTAAGTAAAAGATAAGGTAAAAAATGTCACATTCATGCTTTTCATAATAATAATATTTTGAAATAGGGATAAAAACAAATTATATTTGGTTATAGATGGTATTTTAAATATTAATAATTTTTTATCATGGAATGTTATTTTTAATTTTTATTAATGAAATAATTACCTTAAATGTTTACAAAATGTGGACATATTTCTTGTGCAGGTAGTAGAAAATAAAGTAAATTATTTAAAAAAACACTAAAAGTAATATTTTTTACTGATTTATAGTGTCCTATAATTTATATATATATATATTACATTTTTTTGATGTTTAAAATTATTATATTATAATTAAATATCTTTTCTACGGTATTTAAATTCAAATTAAATTAATCGTGTCAAAAATGAAATTAATGATATTTTATAACAAATGATATTTTATTAAATTATTAAAAATTTATAAAAAAATATCCTTATAAAATTTAATGGGATATGGTTTTAAATATTAAAAATGGTCTATTTTTGTGTCATTTTTCTTTTTATAGTAACTTTCTTAACCCTTAAAGAGTAAAAAACATTGGTATCATGGTAATTGTCAAAAGGGTTAATGGGGATTAAAACTAAGATATAAGGGTTAAACATAAGAAAAACATGTCAAAATTTTATTTTATAAGAAAATTTGACTCATAATCATCTTATATTTTAAATATTTAAATTTTCATCCTTTTTACCATGAAAATTAGTTTATATTCATTTTATACATTAAATAATTACAAGAGTTCTCCCACCCTCACTTATAAAAAGACGCCCATTTTCTCATTTATTTACACCTTATTGAGAAACCTAGCTTGAACAAACCCCACCCAATTCTCTTATAAAATTATCAATCCAAAAATTATAGGTTCTATAATTCTTAAAATATCATTCCAAGGGTCCTTAATAAGATATCTAAAGAAAATCTACCGAAGAAGAGGTACCATATTTACCAACTCTTTCTAGTTTATTTTATCTTTAACTTCCTCCTAATATATTCTAACCATCCTAAAATAATAAATCCAATATAATTAATATATTTAGATTTTATTGTGATCAGAGTACAACAATTTTCCACCTCGTTTCCATCATATAAAAATTGAAATCATCACTCATGTGTACGTACAGCTTACCGTCTCCACATGGCAGTGTAATTCATTTTTCATCACCACTTTACTTCTATGGTTATGAAGATATAAATAATTAATATATACTATATTTATTACATAATTATTATTCTTTAATTATAACATCAAATCTACTTTCTTGTCCTCCAATTCATTGGAAAATGATAATGTTGCTCATGCGTACATGTGGATTACCACCTCCACACAATGATGTGATTCGTTTATCATTTATGATTTACATGGATGGTAATAAGGATAAATTTAATGAATATATATATCTATATGATATAATAATTATTATATAAAGGTGGATTATTATTTACCTTTTTTCTTTCTATCTATCAAAAATTTAAATCATCATTCATGCATATGTTTGTCCTACTGTTTCCTTGAATGGTGTAATTCATTTTTATATAATTTCCTTTTATGTATGACTATAAATATATATATATAATGAATATATTTTATATTTATATCATTATTAACTCTAAATATATTATCTAATCATAATCAAAGTACAGGTATCAGAACTACCAAACTAGGATTCTCCTAAAAATGAAGCACTTAACAACCAAAATAGTTATAATAATAAAATATAATTAACAAACTGGTGATAATATGTTATAAATGGATCACATATGATATTATAGATATTTATATGGTTATATACTATAATTATAATATATAAAAATTTATTATAAATAATTTTGAAATCACTTATAGATAATATGTATATAGTTCAATTTTTATTGAAGGAATCAATTGATCTATCCTTTATAAATTCCATCAATTTCTTAACATCTAGATATTTAAAGAGTCTATATATTTTCTTGTGACTTTTCCTCTCTTTTAAACTTGAATCAAGTAAAGTGATTTTTAAAATAAAACCCAATTGTATATCTCTTTTTTATGAGGTATATTTTTTCCCATGTCCATATTTTTTTTCCAAATTATTTCAAGAAATACCTTTTTATTCACTCAAAATATTTATTAAGTGATTTTAATATTATCCTTGAATTTTTAAAAAGTTTTAAATGAATACATATACTATTTTTTAAAATTTTAAATTTTTAAATTTCTTTAAAAAATGTCAAAAGGAATGTTTCTTTTCAACGTATACAGTGTTTACTAATTTTTCCACCACCATAACTATTTTACACTATTTTAAATTATTATACTAGATTTTAATGGGTTTCAAAATACAAATTTTTTAAAAACTATTATGTTAAGATTTTTCTTTCATTTTTTTATCCTCTACAAGACATGATTTTATTTCAGTACCTATATTTATGATGAATTAATGGTCATTTCTCATATCTTGATTAATTTTTGGGTCATTAACATTCTACTAAAATACTAAATATCTTATGATAATTTTTTATTAGAAATTAAATTTATCTGAAATATATATTATTTGTATCATAGATATTATTATTTCTTAAACTATATACCATCTCCACATATGGTTTTTTTCTATGAATGTTATTTGATTTAATAGGGAAATATTAAAATTTTATATTCTTTAATAAATATGGGTATTTATTGATAAGGAATTTTTTTATGAATTAAATTGATCCATAAATATATGATGAATTTAATTTACATGTAGTGATGGGTGGTGGCTAGTTATAGATATCCCATCGATGCATCGACAGGTTTCATGAGACAAACCAGTTAGACAAACTTATTAAATTTGATTTTAGCGTATACCAACCCATCGATTAAAATGTATTAGAAAAAGGAATTGACTGTAAAGATATCATGATGTCTTAGTTCATGGCCCTAAATATTAATCATTTCCTTCCTTGATAATTCATTTGTTATTATCCATGATATTACCTCACTCATATTATCCATGGATTCATTTCTTGACCAAGTTATTGATTAAATGGAATGTGTTTACAGTTATTTACATTTCCATATTGATTATTCCTTATTTAATCATGGTATATTCAACTATAAGTAACCCTTACTGAGAATCTAAGATAACCATTTATTTTTTTCCTTTTCCTTGGATATTAAGAAAAATATTATGAATAATATCAAAGATGCAATAATATTTCTTATGCTATATCTTTAAATTTTCCAATATAATATAGGATTCATATTTGTATATGGTTCTTCAAGACAATTAAAATTATCAATCCTTGGTTATCTGATCCCTTGTATAATATTCCAATCTAATAAAGATGACACTAGCTCCAGCTAACAGGAGTTGGGATTGTTACAAAAATCACTTAAATTAATGTATTATTTTTTTAAAATAATTTATAAATGAATAAATCCAATAAAATAATGAATTCGTTCCATTTAAAATTTAACTCTAGTTATTTTTTTAAAAAAATAAAATATGATTAATACCAAAAAAAAATATCGAAATCATGAGGGATTAATATAATGAAATTAAATAAAAAAACATGAAAATATGTTCTTTATCAGTATGTGTTCAATTGTAAAAAATATATATATTTATATTAAATATTGAATGAATTTTTCAAGAAAAATTAAGTAATAGTTGATTAAATACAAATATAAATATTGTAGTAGTATGGTACTTAAGAGACATTAAAATTATCATCCCATTTATTAATTTTGGAGTTACTATTAGTGATATTGTTGACATTAATGGATTGATCATTGATCATCTTACCTATAAGACAAATTGCCTTCCCTTAAATTATAAATATTGGAGGAACATTCTCATATATTTAAATAAAGAGGTGTTAGAAAAATAAATTAAATTAAAACTAATTTAATATTAATTAATAATTAGTTTAATTATTGTGAGTAAATAAATTAAAATATTAATAGTTCATTATGACTTTTATTTATAGATGTTATTTCATTTTGATGTTCCTATTCTCATTTCACACCCATGGACCATGAATAATTTAGGAAATAATTTTAAATAATTTAGCTAGATATTATGAAATGAGTTTAATGAAACATTTCTAAGTGTTCAATAGTTAAATAAAACAATTTAAGAAGGTTTATCCTAAGAGTAGTGGAAGTTGGTTTCTGATATTAATAGGGAAGTATATCATGAGGTATTATCATGTTTTATAGTAACTTATTAACACAAAGAAATAAAAATTATAATTTTTATTAATGATACATTTTAAGTAATAGTGTACAAAAATAAAATAAGTTTTGAAAAATAAATAATTCATCAAACAACTTATTCGTTGAGTTTTTTCAAGAAAAGTTCAATATTTATTGTATTTTATTACTTGTTATGTATATTATTATACTAAAGTAGAATTATATTTTCCTTAACTTGATATGAAAATACATTTTATATAAATATTCCAAGCATAGGTCACTTTATTGGAAGAACAAATATGTGAATTCTCATTCTCTACAAATATAATGGTAGTTTTGTTAATGAACCTATCTATGAATTTTGGATAAATATATTAATCTTAGAATTAATTTTATTTAATTAATAAGTATATATAATCATGAAATTTTAATAAATTTTATAATATTTTAAACATTAAATAATTATTAAAATCACTGACAATATTATTGTATTTACTGGACAAAATTCAAGATTCTTGTGAAGATAACCTTGTTCAATAAACATTGGTTTAGAAGAATGATTTTATTTCATTAGTGTTAGTTAAGGAGAATTCTTGGAATATATAAGGGATGGGTCCTAGATTGATGATATTAGTTGTTTTTATAATTTCACATTCATCCCTTACCACTACACCATCTATTGTGGGTTCAAGTTGTGAAATTAATAAGGAATCATAAAGGGGATTTTTTTGAAGGAAAAGAAAAAAAGAATAGGATTATGATAGGAAAACACAACATCAATTGTGGTCTAAAATATAAATTTCCTTTATTTTTATATTTTAGAGGATAATAGGAATAGTTCGTTATGAAATTTATAGCCTGATATCTTACCCTATAAAAGTAAATGGTGAATTCATGTCATGATAATTGTGAGTAAAATGAATGTCTCAAGGGTCTTATATGAATAACTTTGCTTCATGTATATATTTTTCTCAGTTTTTGTTGAAATAGTGGTACAAAAAACCCTATTTTAAAGTATTTTTAATTTAATGTATTTATTTTATGTAATGGTATGATTTATTTTGGTTTTAGGATATATGAGACAAGTGTTTGGATATAAGAATTAGTATTAGGGATTTTTTGGATCCACCATGGAATGGTAATGAACATAGTTTAGGATATATCCCTATATATGTTGGAACTGTAGGCATGATGAATGGGCCCCTTGGGGAGGATTCCACCATGCGAGGGAGAAAACTATTTTGGTAGGAATAGTTATTTATAAGTCACCCTATATGAAATAGGGGTGCCAACATTCCACATGGGTGGTTGAGGTATCCCTATAGTATATAAGGATCAATTTTCCCAAGAGGGGTGGAAAATTACCTAGAGGGACTCACTAAATTATAGTATAATTATTAGTGGTATAAAAATAGTTAATTTTGTACTTTTATGTTGTTGTTTTCACTATGGTGGGTTGCCAAAGGGTGAGGTGGATTCAGAGGTCCCCCATTCATTATAGGGATCACCACTACATCATTCTAGTTTTCATGATTTTTTAAATGGTCAAAATTGACACTAAATATCATTGTTAAGTTATATACATTAAATATAAACCATTTTTTATACATTTAGGATTCATTAACTGTCATATTATTTGATTACTCCCAAAAAAGGACTCATTCTTCCTATCTTCACTAGGTTTCTTGAATTATATTATTCCAAGGGTTATTTTAGATAACTATTCTCCAATAGATCTACTTATTATTTGAAACTATTAGATGAATATAGTAGTGTTAGGTGGATTCTATCCCTCTTAACTTCTATCTGTGACTTGAATTACGGTGTATCTAATGTTTATTTATATTATTTTAGTGAAATATTCTAAAAAATTCTTTAAAGTATCACTCTTCTTAACTAATATTAAAAATAATGGTTTGGGTGTATGTAAACTAGTTTTCTTGGGTTGGGGTATATTCCTTAATTTCATGTGTATATCCTTGTTAGCTTGAAATTGGATATTGGTGCTGAATTTTTGGTCATGTTAATAGGATCCACCAAGTGATGACATGGGTTAAGGATAATATTATCATTCATGGTAGTTTGGTTCATTCAGGGAGAGTCATTATTAGTAGGGGATTCATATATTTTATGGATGGGTTTTAATTGGAAATGATGTGATTCATTATATGGGTTATTTAGCAATATTTTTCTTTTATTGGTATTAAATTAACTGGATATTATGTTTCTCTTGATTTTATATATATGTCATTGCAGGATAACTTGTTCCAGTTCTAGTGGTATGTATGGGAAGTCTCTATGGATTATCTAATTGGTTATATACTCACCCAAGTATATTCACCTTTGTGTGTATGCATATGTTTTTCACCATGATATAGGTAAGGTAAATATTTATTAATTTCTAGTGGATCACCTTAAGGTAATTTTCATTTTTTTTTACAATGGATAATGAAGTAAGTTTTGAGATGGAGTTCGAAGTAGTTCTTTCTTTTCCACTTTTTTGGTTTTGGGAGTTTTAGATCATGACCCCTTATGTATGGTATTTACATTATATATAATAAACATATGATTAGTTTATATTATGTATATCTATATTAGGTTATTTTTTTAACATCATATTTATGTAATGTCTTCATATGTGGTTGATCAATGAATAACTGTTAATAAGGGTAAATTGTAACCCATTATTTTTATATACCCTTGAAATTTATTTCTAACCATCAGTGTCTGATGGATGATTCCAATATTAGTAGCATACTAGTATTTACCAAGCCAGTAGGTTGATTTCGGGATGTTACAAATGGAATCAGCTTGGTATGAAAATAAAATCATTGTTGGTAGGCATAGATATAGTAATTTTTAGGACATGAAATATAGAGTATAAACAATCATCATTGACCAATTAATAATGAACATTAAGTTACTAGGGTGTATTAGGTATGAAAATTATTTTTAGACACTTCTAGGATTGTTATTACCACATCATCATGGGTTTAACTAATGAGATCCACATATCATGAATTATCAAAGAGACTTCCCACTATTAATTCATAATTTGTATGATATTTTGGGATTCATGGTTTGAAATTTTAATATCATGAATTTCTTATGGTTACTCATTACATTATGAAACCTATGACTGAAGAGCTATGTTGTGACTAAGTTATGGGTTTTACTATGATTTTAGGATAATTCCACTAGTTAGAACACCTTGAAATCAGCAGGATTAATCCATTAAGAATGTGGTTCCTCCTAAACCATAAGTAAATTATTATTTTGTGATAATAATTATTGAGGCTTTTCAATTGGTGGAGAAATGACCTCAAACGCAAGATACACATTACATAGATTTATTACTAAAATTTTAGAGGAATAACCCAGTAAAATTTAAGGGTGAACCATCACCTAAATTGGGAGAGGCCTCACTAGGGATGATGAATCAAATTTTCAATTTTATTGGTACTCCTACTAACATTAAGTTCAAGATAGTGGTTTATAAGTGTAATGATTTCATATAGAAATAGTGGGACTTGGTAATTAAATCAAAGTTAGATCAAGGCCTCACCTAGGAAGGATTTGGAGAATATTTTATTAAAATAATTATATCCTCATACTTTTTATGCATCATGAATGATAAATTTATTTGATATAAATAAAGTAGATATATCTTTTGTGGAGTACGTACCTCATTTTATGCATTAATCCAGTTTTTCATCAGAAGTCCCAGTGATTGAATCTCTTAAAGAACATATGTTTGATTCAGGTATGGGACTATAAATTCTCTCAAAAGTAGTCATGCTCTATATTTTTTAATTATATAGATATGGTGAACAAATAAATAGTGGTTGAAAAGAACATTTTAGGGAATCTACTTGGAGGAAACACATTTTTCTAATCAGGAATAGGTGGAAACACCAATGTTTAGAATAATAATAGTAGAGAGAGAGAGATACTCCTAGAATAGAAAATCATAGGATAATAAATCTAGATGGTAAAATTATCTTCCTCTACATAGTGGAAACTAGATGGTTTTCTTCTGATGTAGAACTTTACACCACTTCAAAAGGGAATATATGGTGACACCTAAGGAATTATACAGGTGTGGTTGAATGGGGAATATCAAATGATTCTTCAATAATATTATAAATTTTAATAGTGGATGTGTGACAAATATAACTCAATCCTTGAATGCTCCACGTGGATGATCTTGTCAGAGTGTACCTCATCCTCAACATTGACCTAGTTAGAGTGATTCCAAGAACACTCGTATATCTCTATAAACTCAATATTATCATTGGAATAGGAATAATCTAGAAGGATGTGATTGACAACATTATGGGACTGAATAGATTTTAGAAAATGAAGAACTACACCCTTTGATGGTGAGAGGTTGAATTTTTTGTCTCAGATGATGACTGCCTGAATAACTCAAGTGGGGGTGAATTGAGTTCTTAAAATTTATTTATCAAAGAACTGCCCTCTTAAGGTATGGTCAATCAAAATATTTTCCTTAAAAGAGTATACCGTGTAAAATAAATATTTTAAAGGAAATAAATTTCACACCTGAGTTTTATAGTGGTTTGGGGAATATAAATCCCCTAGTCCACTCCACTAACACTCTACTACGTGAGTTTGGTGATTTTCACTATAACAGCCCTTTTTCTGGGGGACCCCAGTTGAGTACAATTAGTTGTAACTTAATAAAAAGGTCTAAGAGATTCCAACCCCAACTCTCCCTTTACAATACATTTCCATAGTCTTAAACAAACTCTTACATATATTTTTAACAAGATAGAATGAAACAAAAAAAATTGAGTGGAATGTAGGCAGCACATAGTTACAAGATGCAACTGACAGTGGATGAAGATTCATCCTTAGAAAATGATAGACTCCAAGGTATATCTTGAGATTATTTTTAGTGAAACTAATATAAATTATAAGAATAGCCTGACCATTTGATTTAAATTATGTACAAGTCTTTTTCATTTTTTTGTTGATGTAGAACATGAAAAAAAAATATCTCTCTTATTTTCTTACAGTGGATAATTGTCTTTTTTATATCCTGTTTAAACTTGATTTCAAAATAATTCTAATGGT
Organism: Viscum album; assembly: GCA_963277665.1. NCBI lineage: Eukaryota > Viridiplantae > Streptophyta > Magnoliopsida > Santalales > Viscaceae > Viscum > Viscum album. The sequence goes on along the minus strand of OY728127.1, from coordinate 1,516,454,244 downwards.
CAAGAGAGCTTATATAGTGATCTTAATGGAATATTATATTAAATATATTCATCCAAACTTTCCAAATATAAGAATTTCTTTTCAGTATAGATGATAGAAATCTTCTCTATCTTCAAATCTTTCCATTTCTGGAAATTCTTATACAGACTAATATTTAAATAAATGGATAATCTCATTTTTATGTGATCTAATGTAATGAAGTGACTTATCGAGAGATTAGAAAATTAATCCTGAAATTTTGTAATAGTATATCTTTGAAATATACCATCTGGAAACATTGTTCACCATAATATAACTTTTGTAAGATAAATCATCTCTTCTTTGAAATATAAACTAACTTTTATTACTATGTAAGATAATTCTATAGCGTAAGATATAAATTGTTACTATGATGTAACACTTAACTTCTTCAACTTCATCTAGCTATAGATATTATTTTTAGAAGATATTTTCCTTTTATATTTTCATTCTAACTAAATCATTTGTCTTGACCAACTTGGCCATACTTCATAAGATAAGATCTTACATAGTAGAAAAAACATTGTCACCTTATGATTCTGAGAAACTAAATATGTTTTTTAATTCTCATAAGGTAAAATGCTTGAAAATAATATAATAAACACTTTCACACATATCATAAGAAAAATATAATCTAAGACACTTAGGATAAACTAGTTAGAATAAATGTGGGGATTTTATGAATCTTAAAAACACATAACATGAAGGTATATTGGAACAACATATTCTTTCCAAAAATCTTCCACTTTTTGATGATCAAAAAACCCATTAAATTGAAAAAAAAAATCACACACTAAGCCAAATATTTCATAAATAAATAAGTTTTATTTTCTTCTTCTCCTTTTTGAAAAAAAAAATTAAAAAATTATTTTCCTTTCCTTCTCCCCTTTTGAATTAAGAAAGGAATAAAAAAAATTATTCTCCTTTACTAATCCCCCTTTTTGTGATATCAAAAATAATTAGAATAATTTATAAACTTTATATAGCACACAAATGTTGGTAAACATTTAATTCTACTACTGATAAATAGGATTTGGCATTAAGTAGAGTTCGTAATGAAATATTAAAATAGTATAGCATAAAATTATGATAAAAAATTTATTTAAAATAAATAATAAAATAAGAATATTGAATATGTTCAAAAAATATAGGGTCATAGTAAAAAATAAAAAATCTAGAAAAGTAATTAAATGCATTAAATCATTAATATCATTCAAAGAGATGTTAACGTAATTAGATTCAAATTAGATTCAAATTTTTTTAATAATTACAAAAATTTGGAATGATTATAATGTCTTTAAGACTTCCCATTCACTAGACAAACCATTCCATGAACTAAAGGAGAGTGTATCAATTTTTGGTCATGAAATGACTTTTTGGAGGTGTATTATTGAAATATAAGGGCTGATTATTAGGTAATGAGGATGAAGGAATAGGATCATCTATTTTCATGAAAAAAACATCACCGAACATCAGTAGGGATGCTCTAAGACTGACTAGATCTTCATGAGTAAGCCTTACTAGTGTCAACTAGATGTTGAGAGTATCTTGTTGTTCCCTCACTAAATAAAAGTTATCTGCATGGGTAAAGGATAATTTAAACGATAGTTTAGGTAAGGATAAAGACACTTCTTTAGAAAACCTGAGATTCTCCCTTTGATAGACCTCAGAAGGTTCAAATATTTTCTTTAAGTATTGAGAGGTTAGTGGGTGTTAATCAACAATTTGTGTTTTGGGAAAATATCTTCCATGAATTTGAATTAGATAATATACACAGGCATCAATCCTTTCCACCATTTCATTTTTTTTCAATAGTTCATAAGGGTTGTAAAACCATTCCACAAGTGTTGAGAGAAATTCCCAATAAAGTTTTTCATGTATCCCTTATTAGTACAATTTGATATCAAAATTTTCAGCACTTTAAAATAATTGTTTTTCATACCAATGATAGAATTAATTTCTTTTTCTTGTGTAGACGCTTTTATTTTTTAAGGTTCCAAAAAATATTTGGCTTCTACCTCATCATCTTCTGATAAATCTAGCTTAAAGCTGTTAATAACTACTTCATGTAAATCTTAAAATTTATTTTATATAACTTAAATTTGGTTTCATTATGATCCATACATCTTTTTTAGTCCTATGATGATGAAGATAACATCCTTATTTACATAAATTGAATTTTTTGGGCTTTTGAAAACTTATATTTCAATATATAAATAATTTACTTTATTGATTTATCAATGGATTCAATAGCTTCATTAGGAAGAACTGGTAAACTTTAAACTTCATGTGCCAAATTTTTTTATAGGGCTTGAAACTTATCCCTTTAGATAATTTCACACTATAGAGACTAAATAGCTATAGTCATTGTATGGGAATCTTTAAATAATTCCATTAGCTTTGATTTTTGATCGGATTCATTTTCTATTCCTGTAGTATATTCTTTTGATAAAATTTCTATCACAAACAGAACCAATAACTATACGTCTTGAATCTTATAATTTTATGACATATGATTATGAAGATTTATTACTTATTGACTAGATTCAATGACTTGATATTTTATTAATTCAATTTCATACAACGACTTTGAGTAGCTCTACTGAGATCTTTCATAAACACTTCTACTAATTTATGGTACTTATGAATTTATGCCTTCTTGAAGAATAAAAGAATGTATTTCCAAGTGGAATTTTAAACTTTCTTATCCAACTTATTCTTTTATGAAACAACAAGTACTTATTCCACATGATGTGATTCTTGTGATTCTATTCTACTAACTCTTATGTTAGCAAACTTTTCCAATTTTTGAGAATGAGAATTGATTATCAAAGGAGAAAATCTTGGTCTTACTGAAATAATATTTTCCTGGACAACTGAAAACATGTGAGTAATATCTAAGACTATCCTTTCTTTATGAACTTGTACTGTTATCAAAACAGGGGAAAGAGGGGAGTTCTCCAAACAACCCGTTTGTTGGTCTGTTTGAATTAAAACTTGTACACTTCTTATCTTTACTTTAATAGTTTCTTCATCATCCTGGCATTATCTTATCTCAATGTTATGAGAGGAACCTTTTACCAACACTATTATCTCTTGTAAATGAGAAAACTCCCCCTTAGTTGATGTAGGTTCTACTCCAGCAATCTATGTTATGGGAAACAACTTACTTAATGAAAAGTCCCAAAACAACCAACTTTTTCTTAGAACACTTGTACTTAAATTCATCAAATCATGACCAAGAGTTGCATTACTATAATCCAAGACACCTCCAATGTTTCAAAAAACATGGGTTAAAATTATTCCAAAAGGATAGAAATTTGGATAATTTTTCTGAAGATGCAACATATATCACATAATATAATGTGCCATATTCACTGGTTTTTCTATCATAAATAGATAAATCATAGTGATATATTGAAAAATAATTTTCTCAAACTCACCAGTTATTTGTGTTATTCCCAACTGTACAAACTTGGTCATCACTTTTATTTTAGGATCTAAATTATTTATATGCTTCTTCTCAATGGATTTTATTCTAAAGAGTGATGTCATTATCTCTCAAGGTGTGACTCCATCCATGGTAGATAAGGTGGTGTTAAAAAATGGGTAGCCTTCATGAGGTCTTTTTAGATATTCATCTAACTAAACTAATATTATCAAGATATTTTTCTAGTTTATTATTTAGGTAACCAAGTCTTCATCATCACCAAAATAAAATACTTTTAATTCGTAAAACTCACAAAATTCCTTCTTGAATAAAAATTTGGTTTGCATTTCATTAAATATGTACTCACACCCTTGATGATTGATGCCTTCCTTCAGCAATATATCAGTCTTTTCTATCCACTCAAAATAAATTGTTTCTCCACTTAATACTTTCCTTGTGATCTTTTGTCTTTTAATTCTACTAGAAGATGCACCTTCCATTCTTTTCATTATTTTAATTGATAGATGGTTTAGAAGGTTTTAAGATTAGGGTAACAAAATTTTGGGTTGAGAAATAGAGAGAGAAGGGTTATGAGGATTTGTAAGGTGTTTCACAAGTAAAGTTGATACATAATCTTTTTCATTCGTAGTGATTAAGGGGTCATGCAGTGATGTGTAGGTTAATTATTACTAAAACTAGGTAACTTGGCCCATTGAATGTGAATAGTACTCAAAATAGTGGAATAAAAAATTAACGTAAATAAATAAAATAAAGTATTTACATTGAATATGAGAAATATGTTATAAAATATTATTTAGTAAAATTAAATGTTATTAATTCTGATTTAATGAAATTGAATCTATCAGTTCAAAAATGTTTTGTAAAATTGGATGCTAATAGATTTTATGCTAAAATTAATTCTAAAGAGATATCATTCTTCTGTTTATGATCTATCATTAAATTATGTCTTCAATCAATTTGATTTTTCTTTAATGGTTTATCTTATTATTTGAGATGTTGATATCACTTTGTGTTATCAAATCTAATTAGAACACAATTAAAATTAAATCCAAAATCTATTAAGGTGTGTTTCATCCACATCACTTGTGCACAACAACTTCCTATGGTAATATATTCATCTTCGATAGTTGATAATGCTATGAAGTGTTTCTTCTTACTTGACTAGGACACTAGGTATTTACAATGAATATGGAAATCTCCTGAGATGATTTTTTATCTAATCTATATCAAGAAAAATTAGCATCTGAGTATGAAATTAAATTAAAATATGAGTTTTTTGTAAAAAGGAGATTAAGAGACATTATTACTTTTATATATCTTAAAGTTATTTTGGTAGCATTAAAATGATATTTTTTGGATTGGATTGAAATCCTTCATAGAGACATACAGAAAATATATTGTTTTCCTACTTATAGTAAGGTACAACAAACTTTCAATGATTCATCTATATAACTTGTTGTCAATTGGTTTTCTATTTTCATCCGAGTTAAGTTTAATATTGGAGCTCATAATAGTTGAGTAGGTCTTAATATTTTCAAGTCCAAACTTCTTAATTATTTCAAATACATATTTTATTTGATTTAAAACATTTAAAAATATTTTTGATAAACTTTAAATCCAAGAAAATAGTTTACTTCACCCATCATAATCATTTTAAAATCTTTTTTCGTAAGATTTGAAAATTCATTGCACAATTTTTGGTTTTTTGATCCAAAAATAACATCATCTACATATATTTTTACCAAAAAAATATCTAAGGATAAATTTTTCTTAAATAATATAGGATCTTTCATTCCTACTATGAAACCATTTGATAAAAGAAAAGAGGTTAACCTTTCATACCATTCCCTTGGATCTTGTTTAAGCCCATACAAGGATTTGGTAATTTTAAACATAGAATTTTGAAAATGAGGATCTTCAATACTAATATGTTGTTCTATATAAACTTCCTCTATTGAAAAATAATTTAAAAATGAAGGGTTAACATCATTCTAATATAATTTAAAATTCATGTACGATGCATATGATAGAAGGATTCTAATATCTTCTAATCTAACTACAGGAGAAAAGGTTTATTCACAATATATTCCTTCTTCTTGATAATATCCTTTTGAAATGAATCAAGATTTATTTCTAGTTGTTACACCATGATCATATTGTTTGTTTCTAAACACCCATTTGGTTCCAATTATAGCATAGTTTGAGGGTCTTTCAACTAATACCCACACTTTATTTCTTTTGAATTGATTTAACTCTTCTTTCATAGATAAGAACTAACTTTCATATGACAAGGATTATTCTATAGATTTAAGTTTTGTTTGAGAGAGAAAGAAATATAATTCTACTATATTTCTTAGTTTTCTTCAATTTCTTACTCCTTCATCTTAGTTTGGTATAACTATTTATAAAGGATGTGCCATATAGTTTTTGGGAATTCTAAGAAACACACCATATATTTCAATAACATCTATCCTTATCGGAATTGTTTTAAATTAATCAAGTTTCAAATAATTATCCTTGTTTTCATTAAAGAGAGGTTTAGGTCTCATATTTTTTGCTGAATCATTTTGATCATTAATTTGAATCATTTTTTGACCAAGGGACCACTTTCATCAAACTTCCTGTGAGTTTATTCTTCAATAATCCTTATCCTTTTATTGAAAACTCTATATGCTTTTTAATTAGTGTAGTAACCTATGAAGATACCATCCTCAACCTTCGAATAAAATTTTAAATGATTATCCTTGGTATTCAAGATATAAACTTTGCATCCAAATATGTTAAAGTATCCTACCTTGGGTTTTCTATTATTCCATAATTCATAGGGTTTTTTCTTTAAAATAGGCCTCATTAGAACTCTATTAATTATATAACACATTTTTTTAATATCCTCATCTCATAAATTAGTGAGCATGTTATATTCATATAACATTTTCCTAACAATTTCTTGTAGATTCCTATTCCTTCTTTCAACAACACCATTCGGTTGAGGTGTCCTGGGGGCAGAGAAAGTATGTTTAATTCTATTATTATATCAATAATAATTAAATTAATTATTCTAAAATTCACATCCTTGATAACTTCTTATAGACATGATTTTGATAACTTTTTCATTTTACACAAGTTTATAGAAATCAATAAAAATGGAACATGCTTCACTTTTGAGTTTTAAAAAGTAAATCTATGTAAAATTTGAAAACTCATCAACTAACACATAAAAAAACAACTTAATAGAAATAATTGTAGTTCTAGAAGGTATGAATATATCCATATAGATAAGATCAAGAGTTATAGATGTAGCAAATTCTTTAATTGGTTTAAAATATGACTTGTTTTTCTTACCTATTTGGCATGCATCACATAGCTTCTTTCGGTCTAGTTTGAGATCGAGAAAGTCAGAAATAAAATTTGTTTTAGAAATTTTTCTCAAATAAAGAACATTGTAATTTCTAATAATTCTATTCCAAATCCATGATTCACTAATTTCATTATTTAAGTAGGTTACAATCTATCTACACAAATAATTAATAACTAGTGTGTAAACATTATCTGTTCTGGGTGCTTTAAACGTGAGATATTTAACTTTAAAAACTAAACATGCATTGTTAGAAAAAACAATAAAATACCCATCATATAAAACTTCAGAGATACTTTTTAGGTTTTTATTTAATCCTTGAACATAAAGTAAATTTTTTATGAGAATCTACTGATGGTTTCCAATGGATCCAATGCCAACTATATTTTCTTTTTCATTGTCACTAAATGTGACATATCCTCCATCTATTTTGGAAATGGAGTGACTTTTGGAGTAATCACCACTCATATTACTTGAACAGACATTATCCATAAACCACTTTGAACTATTGTTCATTTGTAAAATTCCCTACAATGATATATCAAACAATATAATTCTTTGGTAAAAAAATTGTTTTGGGTCCGAAAATGATTTTTATAAGAGGTATCGGTATCTAGACATGCTTATTTTTCCATAAAACATTGTTTATTGTTTTATAAAATCTTTTTTAATAAAATAATGTTTTATTCCAATACTTAATGTTTTCTAAAATGAAAAATATTTGAAAAAATTATTATTTCACTATAATGAATACAAGTAACTTTGGTAAGTTGTTTATTTTTTAAGCAGGGCATAAAAGGATTCTTATAAAGTTTGGGCCTTTCACTTTGAATTCCAATTCTTAATTTTTCTATTCTAAGTTGATTTTGACAAAATATTTTTTTTAAATAATCTTCCCCTTTAGTAAATATACTTTCATCATCATTGAGATTTTGAACCTGCTTATGTAGGTTCTCAATTGTTTTGACTTATTCAACAATCGAGGTAGTATATTTTTTCAACTAAATTTTTAAGTTTAAAATATAATTGTTTATATTTTCATCTTCAATAACAATATTATTATAAGAATTTTGAAGTGCTATATTTTTCTTTTTTAGGATTTAATACTTAATTTTTAATATGGTTTAGTACTCCTTTAATTATTTTTATGAGTGATTTTTATTTTCTGATTCATTTCCATACCCATAGGAGTAATAATAATGTACCTTATCTAATAGTTCTATAAAACATATATTGTCTTTCTAATTTATAGCTTCTTCTTCTTATTCTGATGATGTGCATTCTCTAGAATCTTTAGAAGCACTTTTGGTGTCCTTCATAGAATCCTTATTTTTTTATATTCAGTATTCTTAAAGTATTTAATTTCTTATTTCTTATTGTCTTTAATTTTCATACAGTTAGGCTTGATGTGTACCAAATTTTTTCACTCATAGAACCTAAACTCTTTCAAGTTGTCTTTATTCTTCATATTCTTGTTGAAGGATATTCTAAAGCCTTTCCTCTTATTATATAACTTTTTTAACTTTCAAGAAAATTGAGTGAGATCATCATTTGATTCATATTTTCTTGATAAATATTCTTCTTCAGATGCTTTAGATATTTTTAAACCTTTTCACTTTATGTCATCTTTATAAGTAGAAAACTTTAAGGTAGCATTTTCCTTTTTGATCATCTTGTGCTCTTAAATTCCATCTTCCATTTCATCTTCATACATCTTGAGAGTCCCAATGAGATCTTTTATTTTGAAATTTTTTACTTTTGTAGATTGTATGATAGTAGCTGAGATTTTACTCCACTTGGGTGGTAATACTCTGAGAACTTTCAATTCCTATTTAGGCTCAGTGATAGGAATTCTTGGAGCAGTAATGTTGTTCACAATTGCAGTGAGTCTTCCATTTTGTTTAGTAATGCTCTCTCCTTTAACTATTTTTAATGTGTCAAAATTAAGTTTAGTTATATCATATCTAAGATATTTTAGGTTGTTATTACATTCACATTCAAATACTATATTGGTCCACATTTCATATGTTTTTTGACATTGAGAGATTTTGATAAACTCATCTGGTCCTAACCCATAGTTGGTAGCATTCATATCTTTGGAGTATAGGTTATAATTTTCTTCTAATGTAGCATCCCATTTTTTCAGGTTCTGTTATAGGAATTTCATAGGGATTAACTACTTTTAGATAGACTTTAAAACCAAGATTTTTCATATAGATGATCATATGAGATTTCCAGAAACCATAGTTTTCACCATTGAATTATGTATCTCTAACTATTGACATACCTACTCAGTTATCAGCCATAGGATCCATTTGAAAATATATTTGGACTTCATCCTTTGACATTTGTGAACTCAAGAGTCACATGCTATGATACCACTTTTTGTCTCATATGATGATTGGATGAATAACTCAAGAGGGGGTGAATTGAGTTCTTAAAATTTATTTTACCAAGAACCACCCTCTTTAGTTATGATCAATCAAAATATTTTCCTTAAAAGATTTTTTAGTAAAATTAAATAATTTATGGGAGATAGATTACACACGTGATTTTTATAGTGTTTTGTGAAACACAAATCCCCTAGTCCACTCCACTAACACTCTACTCTATGATTTTGGTGAGTTTCACTATAAAACCCCTTTTTCTTTGGGCTCCTAACTGAGCACAAGAATATTTCACTTATTATAAAGTTAAAATAACTTTCAAACATGATCTCCCTTTATAGGACCTATAAACAGTCTTAAAAACACTCTTACACATAATGTTAACAAGATATAATAAAGAAAAAACTTTTATAGGAAGGTTTTCACTACACAGTTTCAAGAAGAAACTGAAAATAGATGAATATTCATCATGAGAAAATGATAGACTCTAAGGTATAGCTTGGGATGATCTTAATTGAAACTTATAGAACTAATAAGAACAGTACGAATGATTAGTTTAAACTTTGTACAGGTCTCCAATAATTTTCTTTGTTATTGTAGAACATAAAAAACCAACTATCTCTCTTCTTTTCTTTCACTAGCTAAATGACCTTTTTATATCTTATTTAAACTTTAGCACAAGATAATTATAAAGGTTGGTAGAGATTATAATGTGATCTCTATGAGATAGGATATTAAGAATATTCATCCAAACTTTCCAAATATAATAATTTCTATTGGGAAGTAATGATATAAATCTTCGCAATCTTCAAATTGTTTCATTTGAGGAAAGTCTTGTACAGACTAGTCTCTCCCTAAATAGATAATCTCATTTTGATGTTATCTAAAGGTGTGAAGTGACTTTTCAAGATATTATAAAAGTAATCATGACATTCTTCAATACTAGATCTTCAAAATACACCAAGTGGAAACACTATTCACTGTAAAATAACTTTTGTAAGATAAAGAAGATCTTTTTTATAAGATAAATTTACTTTTAATAATATGTAAGATAATTATCTAGTGTAAGATAAAAAAAATTACTATGATGTAACACTTTACTTATTCAACTTAATTTAGATACATATATTATTTTCAAAAGATGTTTTCCTTTTATATTTTCATTCTAACTAAATCATATTTCTTATGAAACTCATCCATACTTCATAATATAAGTCTTACGTAGTAAAAAAAATTCAGTACATTCTGATTCTGAGAAACTGAATATTTTTTTCAATTCTTGTAAGATAAAATTATTTCAAATCATAAAATAAACAATTGGACACATATCATGAGATAACTATAATCTGAAACACTTTATGTAAACTTGTTATAATAAAATTATGGACTTTTTTAATCATCAAAACACATAATAGGAAGGTATATTGGAACAAAATATTCTTTTCAACAATATACTTCTTAACTCAATTTTGATTTATCTTTTGTTTGATATTGGTTCCTCTCATTAATTTATTACTTCTTGGATGGTAATTTAAATGGGGTTACACATGGAAATGGTTCCTTATATTCTGAGCATTAAGATACCTCTTGGAAAATGGGAGTTCAAGGGATTTAAGTATGTATAATTTTTTAACACCATTGATGGAATATAGTTCTTATTGAAGTTCACTATCATAGAAATATATATTTTGGACATGGTTATAGGGATGTATTGGCTGATAGAATTAAAATCACTCATTTATTTCTATGATTGATGGATTATTATCACATCTATGGGTTTATTTTTTCTCTTTTAAGGGGAATGGGTCAGAAATTTTGGAGGATCTAGGCCTTTAATGATACAAGTAGAGACCATTTCATATCAGCTAAAATAATAACCTTGGTTTCCATTGATGAAATAGGAATTTTAGATTGTATATATATGGTATATAAATACCTCTATGTCATTTTGGGCGATTTTTCAAGACTACCACATCAAAGTGAGGTAGAATTTTCAATCAACCTACTACCAAGAATAGGTCCTATTTTTCTTACCTCATACAAAATGACACTAAAAGAATAGTGTGATCTAGACATCCATTTAGATAAATTGGAAAGAAAGGTATTTATAAGACCAAGTATATCACCCTAGGGAGATCTAGGTTTATACATAAATAATATGGATGGAACTCTATGACTTTTTGTTGATTTTCATAAACTAAGTCAAGTAAAAATAAAAAAATATATCATCTTTCTTGAATTGATGATTTGTTTTATCAATTAAAGGGATCTAAGTGGTTATCTAATATTGATCTATAATCAACGTATCGTCAATAATGGATCATGAAGTAGGGTATTCCAAATATACCTTTTAAAAGTATGTACATCCTCTATAAGTACTTATTCATTCACTTTGGTTATATAAAGTCAATGGAATATTTCATGGAATTATTGAATCACATATTTAATATAAATTTGGACTCCTTTGTATTGGTGTTTGTTAATGACATCAACATGTAATCATGAACTAAATTGGACTATAACCCCATTATATATTGTGTTGTAAACATTGAAAGATTACTTTCTCTATGAGAAATTCTCTAACTGTGACTTTTGGTTATAATAAGTTCAATTCCTAGGAAATGTCATCTTTGAGAAAGGTGTATTTTTAGATCCTAAAAATATAAAAGAATTTATCTCTTGGAATCCACTAAATAATATTTTCACTTATGGCTATATTAACTAGAAATTCAATTATATTCCATTTTAGAAATAAATTTTAGGAATCTCTCAATATTATAAAGGATTGGCTTGATTTAGAACCAATTATCATCTTTTTAGAAATGGGAAAGGGTTGTGTAGTCTATTTTTGATGAATCTAGAATAGGATTATATTTTTTTCTCATGAAATGAGACTATGTCGTAGCCTATGGATCATGACATTTTTAGGAACAAAAATAGAATTATCCAATACATTACTTGGAATTGAATTTAGTGATATATGCGTTAAAAACATGGAAATGGTACCTATTTAGTGATAAGTTCATTGTATTTACTAATCATAAAATCCTAAAAATAATATTCTCAAAAAAGTATTTAAACCTGTGAAAATGAAATTGTATGGAGTACCTCTATATGTTTAACATTAACTTAGTCTATACACCAGGGAAAGAGAACTTTGTGGATGATGCATTAAGTAGTAAATCATATAAATAATTTTTTAAAGAAACTTGAGACCAGTGGAAATTTATGGGTTGATCATTGATATGTATTTGTATTGTACATAATATAATGGTTTTATATTCTTCTTTATGTTCACTCTTCCCATTAATTTGATAAACCATGTTTTGTAATCTCAATGGTCAGATCTTAACTACATTACCATTACATCAAAATCAATATTGGGAGAAAATTATGAATATAATGAGGATGGGTATGTCATCTTACTTTTTTAGGACCACAATTTAGTTATCTTTTTTTCTAAGAATATCTACTTTGGAATTATAACCATTTGAAGTGAGTTGTTCACCCAGGAATAAAAAATATTTATAATGTGATGAAATACCTTTATTGCTTATCAATCATGAATCTAAATGTGGTTGAGTATGTTGGGATATTTCTCAATTTTCAATAGGTGAAGTCCAAAAATAAATGACCAGTTAGCATTATAAAATTAGTAAACATTCTCATATTGAAGTGGGAGAATGTTTATATTGACATTTTCATGGTTTTACGAAGGATTATTTGGAATAATGATTCTATTTGGGTGATTGTTGACTAATTTACCAATATTTAACACTTTATTTCAATCAAGGAAACTAATTTGGTTAAAGATTTGGAAAAGGTGTATATTTGAGAAGAAATCAAGTTTCATGGGGTTAAATTTTATATTTTCTCTAACCATGGCCCTAGATTCACCTCATGGTTTTGAAGAATAATGCAATAATAATTTGGAACTCAATAGACCATGAGTATTTCATACCACCCTCAAACTGATGGAAAATATGAGCATGAAATTCAAAAAATTGATGATATTCTAAGGGTATATGTTATGGAATTTGGTGATTTATGGGAAGAAAATTTTCCATTAGTGCAGTTTTCATATAACAACAATTATGAAGATTTGATATACATGGATTAATTTGAGAAATTATGTAGACAATCATTTTGATCTCTACTTTTTTATTATTGTCTGCGGAAACATCATTGATTGGACCTAGTCTTATCCATGAGACAATAAAGAAATTTTATATGATCAGGAAGAAGGTAAAAATGGAACAAAACAATCATAATTCATATACAAATCATTATTATCACCCTTTATCTATGTTTTATCATAATTATATCAAATTATGGGGCATCTTTATTTAGACAGACTAGAAATCAAGCTCCTCGGTTTGTGGGACAACTTGAAATTCTTGATCGCATCAATGAATTTTCTTATCATCTAGATTTACCATAGAGGTTTATTGTGGTTTATAATGTATTTTTTGTATCCCAACTAAATAATTATTTTCCATATCCAACACATGTGATTAATTTGGAGCACGTGGATCTTGAACCAAATGCCTCTATCATTTACATCACAATTTTCATTTTGGAAACTCAAGACAATATCTTTTAGGTTATATTGATACCCTTAGGATGGGTGTTTTAGAATTATGTCCAAGCATGTGAGGAAACTTAGGAATGTGAGAACATAATTCAATATCAATGACCAAAGATTTTCTAAGACACTATATAGCATCCCTGACCCGATTATCCACCTGAACAGTGATTTCGATCCAGGTTCCAATAGCCTTAGGCATACCACCCCAAATACCAAAGGTTGTTGACTAGTATATAGGGTATGAAGAAGGAATATTGGGGAGGTTATACCCTTAAGAGATGATATAATAATGGTATGAGTAGAAATATATAACATATAGTGGAAATAAATAATCAGTATAATTAACCATACCTTCCAATGGTGGAAGAAAAATCAATTACATACAACAATAAGAGAATAAATAAACAATTCAACATGCCATTTTTATAACTTAAAGAGATTATGCATCCAAAATAGGTCATAGAATATAATAAGAAAAGGAGTGGCCCATGGATGACCACAGTATATACATACATATAAACATATTGAAACAAAAGGGAATGATTGAAAACAAACTACAGTTAAGTCAAGAACCTCTAGGTCCCCTACCAGCAATACATGCCGACTCAACTAGGATCAATCTCCTGAGGCTGAACCCTTACCTGAATGTAAAAGCATAAATTCTACATGCATCCATAATGGCTTGTGTAGGGTGTGAGAATGAATCTCAGTAGGGTACCACTCAAGTGTGCATACCTAATATATGTGTTTAATTAGGTGTCTAATATAATATTTACAATAGCTCATGCATTTTAATTAAAACAAATAATCTTCCTTGGTGATATACCAAAACTAGGAAGATTTCACCTTCTTCAGCCAATGTTGAAATTCCTGAATAAGAGAGGATCCTTGGCCCATGGACCAAGGTATCCCCTAATGTCAATTAGTCCCAGCTGAACCCTCAGGCTCCAGTTCTAATAAAGTAAACTGGCACCTCCTTCCAAATAAAAACTCGTTCCCCAAATCAAGTCACTGATGTCCCGAAGGCACTCCCAAGAAATTATAAACCTAGTCCCTGGGACCCCTTCTAGAAATCACCCATCATCTTGAAGCCCAGCATCCGAAGGAATAGTGATATATGTCCTCAAATAAAATCATTATTGTTTTAAAGCACAAAATAATGAGGAACGAAGATTCCCATCCTCTAAAATGATCTTGGATCAATGGCCTCAAGTACGGCATGCCCCATCCCCCAACTGACAGCCTCAACGCTGTCATCCAAAATTTCCTCAACTTCCCAATGGATTTCTATGGAAATCGTCCCAAAACCAATTACCTAATCCAAAATAATAGGGTTCTATACCCACACGAGTGGTCAAAACCATCTCATCACTAAGTCAAAATGTGTGCACATGACTCCAATCAGTTCTTTGGCTATCACGAGTGAGCAGCAATCACCAATTTAGTACCTAAGCTACACCAACTTTGGTACCTCATTCCCCTACGACCATGTCTCTCAAATTTTATGGCCACAAAATCCAATATCATGGGACATTACCTCAATATGACATCCTTTCCTCCTCAAGACAATTTCCTTGACACCCAATCAGTGATCACATCACCCAATTAACATGGACTAATCCCAACCAAATGATCACATCACCTCAAACTTTATGGTCATTCCACCTCAATTCCTTGTCCTGATCCCATCATGATCACATGGATCTCATAAATACATCAGAATAATTTTATATATATAATTAAGTTCAACTAAAACAAAAAAATTAAATATAATTGAATTTTAAAATTAAAATTAAATAAAAAAATCAATAAATATAAGAAACACACCTTCCTAGCTACCCAAGTGGTTGACGGTCTCTAACCCAGCCTCACATGTACAAATATGGCTAGTTCATGCCCAATGGCATCCCACAAGGATCAAATTAATTATTTAATTATAAGAATATAATTTACAGGGTCTCTCTCATTCAATGAAATTGTAAGCTAAAAGTATCACCCCCAAAACATTTTCTAAAACATGAATAAAGTTATTCACTACCTACCTTAGAGTCGTAAGTATAGAAACTTATGATATCAAGCTTTAACTTGAAGTGATTTTAAATAAATTGATGTTTACACACCCTAAAAATAGGGTAACATACTTACATGGATTTATTGGTCTATGAGTTGAGGGGAAATAGAAAGAGAAGCATGGGTGAGCAGAGCCTTACTAACTTAGTTATAACGCATCTGGTGGTGACTAAAATGGAGCTCGATCAGAGGAGAGGGATCAATCCCTAGGAGAGGAAGAAAGGGGAAAGTACCCTATTATGTGTGAAACCAAGGAGGAGGAAAATATAAGGAAATCCTAATTAAAGTGGGAGGGTTATTTTTGTAAATTTACCCTTTAAAGAGGCTTCACAATTATCTCACATGGTTTACCAAACCGTTTGCAAACCATGCATGTTGTAGTGTGAGGGTACAACCTAAGTGGCAATACCCTTGAATCTTATGCATGGTTTACCCTAATTGTGTTCAAGACATAAAAATCCCTCTAAAAAACTGAAAAGCTTCGCACATGGTCATGTGATCCAACCCACACTATTTTCTAAATCATGCAGCATTACAAAATTAGGTTGCACGGTTTACTGGGATAGTCTGCATGGTTTACCTAAACCATGTGCCTTGACCTACAACTTCCAAAATAGGCCTTCGGGCCTCTAACGCACCCGAAACCCATCAAAACGCCCGATGCACTCTCAAATACTCTAAACCCATCCAAAAACATGATATAGGGTTGACGAAAAATATGGAATTAGGTTCCAATGATTGAAACAGAAATTAGCATACCCACCAATTCCAAAATTCAAAAAGGGATAGGTTTCTAACTCACTCAAAAAACTCAGTATGTTACAATCTCCCCACTTTAACATATCTCATCCCTGAGATATAAAAAAAACTCAGATATGGTACCAAACATACCCATACCTTAAAAATAACCCAGATTACCCTGGTCAACAGGGTATCAGAAAACTACCTCAAGGGGTCTCCCAACCTTAGAAGTGACCTACCCCGGTCTCATCCCAACCCAAATCATAAAAAAACTGATGGTCCATCAAACATCCTAGGACTCAAATTTCCTCTCATGAAAAATTGTTACTCCTACACCTCATCAAGTTCTCTTATTTCATACTTGAAACCCATTAGGATTCTGCACCACATCGGTGCCTACCTCGTGCCCATGTCACACGTGGAACCAATGAGGTCTCGCATCTCATCTGATGATCATATAAGTCTTGATTCCTCAAAACTCGGTAAAGTACCACTTCACAATGATTACCTAATTCCAATTCACCTCAATACACTTGCAACCTATGATGCTCACATATATCCTGGTGCCTCGCACCTAATAAATATATACATATATATAACACATATGATTCAATGAAAACCTACTAAATAATGTCTAGATATTCCCTAAATATAACTTGTGCACCCATGCACTCAAAACATACCTACCTCAAAAGGTCATTCCCAAAAAAATAGAAATCATAGCCACACCCATAGAATACCTCTGACCATCATTAGTGCTCCAGTCACCTCTAACACTAGCAGCTTCATAGCATGCACCTAGATAGAAGCCCAACTACCTGAATCCTGATCTCCCTATGGTGTTACACTATTCATCAGCCTAATCTCAGACACTTGATTTTGCCCTGGTCCATGAGTGACATCTTCCTAATAATTCTTCTTAAAGAACATCTTGAGGTGCCCGACCTGTCCACATGCCCAACACTCCTATGGAGGTTACTCGCACTGAGTCCAAACATGTCCTATCTATCCACAATGTAAAAACACCATTGAAGACCCACTCTAAGGTGATATACTTGTGTCCTTGTCCTTACCACCCTACTGGAAATCATCCTGGTCTAGTTTCCTTCTCTCTAGAGTTTCTCCACTGAAATCACCTGAAGCTTTCACTCGGCTATAATATGATCTATCTGTCAAGTTACCCTCTACTATGAGTGTCCGGTTCACCACCTCTAAGAATGAGGCCAATATAAATATGTTCACCTGCACCTGAATGGAATTTTATAAATCATCCTCAAAGTGCCTCACCCTCAAGGTGTAATCACTCACCATGTCGATTAAAAAGAAAGAAAATTCATCAAACGTCATTGCATAGTCCGTGAAGGAAATTTCACCCTATTTAAGGCTCAAGAACTCCGGACCTCTCTCTACCCTCATCATCTCTATAAAGAAGTGCTTAAAGAACTTGGCCTCAAAATCCTTCCAGGTCAGTCCCTCATGTATTCCTTCCTACACCAGTACTTCCCAACAACACTTAGTCGGACTTCTAAGTATGTAGGTTTCCAATTTCACTCTCTACCCTATGCATATCTCAATATGTTCAAGGATCATTTTCATAGCCTCAATCTAATTCTCATCCACTTGTGGGACACCCTCACCCTAAAAAACTGGTGGGTTCTATGACTAAAACTCATGATTCAGATACGCAATCAAAGGCTCTACTCCTTGATCTCCCCTAATGATCCATTGGATAACCTATACCAAGCTTGCTCTGATCTAATCATCTAACCATGGCACAAAAGCTATCAATTTTGTAATATACTCTACCAACAATGAAACCTATACCTGATCTGGAGAAAGTACCTACTCTGCCTGACCCTCAAGGGTATCAACGTACTCGAGCTCTTGCAGCACCCTGTCCTTACCTACCTAACACTCCATCTGATCCGTATAGATTTTGACTCACTGGATACCATCAATATAGATAGAAAACCCAGATAACATATATATATGTATATATATATATCACGTATATAAGTAATGCAGTAATAGGAAATGCAGTCTCACTACCCTTACCCTTCCCCACTGAAACCATGTCACAAGAAATTCCAGCCCCATGGACTCCTTACCCACCCTCAACAGAGCCAAGTATCAAATATTCCCTAGGCCATGCCCATACTGATGAGCCATGTCACCTTATACCAACAACCAAGACTCCCAATATGGTGATCAACATCACCCCATTTCATCATACCTACCTAATCTTATAATAGTCATCCCTATATATATATATATATATCACATGGAATATCACATCATACCAAGAATTTTATATCACAGGAAAACATGTATATATATTTTAAACATCCAATCATGTATCTAATCAGAACAATAAACATGCATAACACACACACCTTTCCTTACTGGTCCAATGTTCTAATATATCGTTCTTGTTGTACCAGTCCAAGGGTAAAAAATCACATTCCATAACAGATAACAACTCAAATTCCATGAATACCACTCCTGGTGGAAATCAAATAAACTATCAAATGAGAAAAATAGAATAGTAATTCCCACCCCTGGTAACCTGGTCTATCCCCCATGCATGGGGCTGTGGCCACCCAAGAACGATCTATAAACCAAGTTCCAACAACATAAAATTCTCAAATCTAACATAACCCAAATATTAACACTAATAAAATAGGTAAAAGAAGCACATTTCATACCATTTTTCGCTTCCCCAAACCAATTAGTCACCCGAACAGTGCTTTCGGGATGAGTACCACTTGCCTTAGTGCGCCTACCTGAATGCCAAAGACTACTAACTAGAATCAAGGGTGTAAAGAGCGAATATTGGAGAGGTTATGGCCTTATAGGATGATATAATAATGGTTTGATTATAAATATATAACATTTAGTGGAAATAAAGGCTTAGAAAACTCGAACTAGACCTTTCAATGGGGGAATCACAATCAATAACATACAATAGCAACAGAATAAAAAAAACAAGTCAACATGCTATTTATAGAACTAAAATAGAACATGAATCAAAAATAGGTCATAAAATACAATAAGAAAAAAGGACTCCCATGGATGACCACAGCATATACATGCATATAATAATGCTAAAACAAAATAGATAGTCTAAAAAGAAACTCTAGATGAGGCAGTAACCTCCAAGTCCCCAATCATCCATCCATACTAAATTAACTAGGATTCATATCCTGATCCCAAACCCTTACATGAATGTAGAATCATAAAGTCTACATGCATACTGAAGGTCCCGTGTAGGGTGTGAGAACGTGTCTCAGTAGGGTACCATTAAAGTGTGAATACCCAACATATGTGTTTAAGTAGGTGTGTAATATAATATGGACAATAGATCATGCATTTTAAATAAAACAAACTAGCTTACCTGGTTATCGATAGCTACCAAGAATCTTTCACCTGCTTCAACCAACATCGGAATCACTGAAGATGAGAGGATCCTTGGCCCATGTCCAAAGGTATCCCCTGATGTCAATTAGTCCCAGGTGAACCCTTAGGTTCCACCTCCAATAAATTAACTTGGTACCTCATTCCAACTGACACCTAGTGTCCCAAATCAAGTCATTGATGTCCTGACGGCGTACCTAAGCAATTATAACCCCGGTCCCTTAGAACCCTTCTAGAATTCACTCATTGACTCGAAGATCAATGTCCATAGGCACAATGATATCTTTCCTCAAATAAAATCACCATTGGATCAAAGTATAACTTCCCAAGGAATGGAAATTCCCATCCTCCAAAATGATCCAGGCCCAACGGCCTCAAGTACGGTAGGCCCCAACTTCCAACTAATAGTCTAAGAGCTATCATCTGAAGGGTCCTCACCTTCCCTATGGATTTCTATGGAAAGCACCCCTAAAACAATTACCTAAACTACACTAGCGAGGGCCTCTACCCACATGAGTGGCCAAAACCGCCTCATCACTAATTCAATCTATGTTCACATGACTCAAATTGGTGCTTTGGCCATCAAAGGGAGCAACAATCGCCAATTTAATGCCTAATCCACTCCAACTCTGGAACCTAAAGCCCCTAAGACCATTTCGGTCAAATCTGATGGCCATGTCATCTAATATCACGGTACATGCCCTCAACTTGACAGCCTTTCTACCTCAAATTGACATCTTATATGTCCAACCCATGATCAAACCACCCAAGTAACTCAGGCCAAGCCCAACCATACGATCACATCACCTCAAACCCGATGTCCATGCCACATCAATTATTTAGGCTGATCTTATCACGATCACATGGATCTTAAAAATACATCACAATAATTATATATATATATATATATATATAATTCAATTCAATTAAAACAAAACATTTCAATGTAATTGAATTGTAAAACTAAAATTAAATAAAAATAAATTAATTAATATGATAAACACACCCATCCTAGATAACCAAGTGGTTGATGACCTCTAACTCATCCTTGAAGGTACAAATATGGATAGGGCATTCCCAATAAAATAACACAATGATCAAATTGATTAATTAATTTTCAGCATATAATTTATGGGGTCTCACTTGGTTAATACAATGGCATGCTAAAATTTTCACCCCCCAAACATTCATTAAAACACAAACAAAGGTATGAGCCACCTACCTTATTTTCGAAGACATTGGAACATCCAATATCAAGCTCTAAATCTAAGAGATTTGATAGAAATCGACATTTACATTGTATTCCATGAAAATAGGGAAAAAGAATCACATAGATTTAGTGATCTGTGAGGCATGGGAAAAGAGAAAAAGAAGCATGGTTGATGTGATCCTTATTAATATGGTTCTAATACACCCAATGGTGACCAAAATGGAGCTTGAGCTGAGGTGGTGGATAAATCCCTAGGAGAGGAATAAGGGGATGAGATCCCTACTACGTGCACAACCAATGAGGAGGAAAAAAATAAGAAAACCTAAATAAAGAGTGTGGGGTAGTTTTTTAAATTTATCCTTTAAATAGGTTGCACAGTTAGCTCACACGGTTTTCTAAACCATGTGCAAATCTTGTGTGGTATAGTGCGAGGGTACTACCAAAGTGGAACCACCAATGTTTCGTATGTAATGTTTACCCTAACCATGTTCTAGCCATGTGAAATCCCTATACAAAAACTGAAGAGCTTCATAAGGAGTTGTGCTCCCCAACCCACACGGTTTTCCATACCATGTAGTAATACAAAATTTGGTTGCATGATTTTCTGGGAGAGGCCGCACGGTTTACCTAAACCATGTGCCTTGACCTGCAACTTCCAAAATAGGAATTCTAACCTCTAACGCACCCAAAACCCATCCAAACACTCGAGGAACTCTCTAATCCACTAAAATCATCCAAAATTATGATATATGGTTAATGGAAAACTTGGAATTTTATTTTGATGATTGAAAAATAAATTGGCATACCCACCAATTCCAAAATTTAAAAAGGGAGAGGTTTTTGACCCACTCTAAAAACCTAGGATGTTAAAAACTATCATCCACCAACCTTATAAGGATGTAAGGTCCAATTATAGGGACAATTTGACACTTAAACTTTGAGTTATTTTTTACTTTTTTATGTATTCCATGCTATGGTATGATTCTTTTTGTGGATGTATAAGAGGGTTTTTTGGTTATAGTAAGTATTTTTGGATATTTATGGGACTTACCACAGCATGGTATTTACCATATAGGAGTTCATGGATATGTATGTGTTGGAAATTTAGGAGTGGTAAATAGGTTTCTTAGGGAGGACACCAACATTATAGGGAGAGATTATTTTTGGTAGGTTTAGTTCTCTAGGAGACTAACTATGAGGAATGGGGAGGAGGAACATGCTATGTGGGTGGGAATGGTGGCCCTGTATCTGGTGAGAATCAATTTGTCCAGAAGGGATGGAAAATATCCTAAGAGGAATCATTGTGAAATGGTATAAGTCATAGTGGTCAAAGGAGAACTCCATTGGTTAAGGTGATTACCTCTTCTTTGGGAGAACTCCCTTGGATATCCTCTTAAGGATCCTAGGGTTAGTCTTTTAAGGAGACAAGAACCACTAGAATATGGTTGTGGAATTTGAGAATTGATTTTATCAAGGTATTGTTGAGAAATAAGGCACAAAGTGGTGTAAGGTATGGAAAGGGGATGTGTCCTTCTATAATTGAGGGGAGGGGAATTATTGGAATTTCTTAAAATATTAAATTAATATAAATTATTTTTGATGTCAAAATGTATTAAAATTGATAATATTCAAATATAATATTATTATGATTCAAAATAATCTTATATAATAAAAATTTTAGTAGTTTGGATCACATTATTACCCTTATAATATTGTTTTAACCCTTTAGTATCCTTTTGGACAATAAACATAATATTAAATTTTTATCCACTTTAAGGGTAAATAATGTCATGATAAATTTTAAAAAGTCCCATAAATGGACCATGGTTTATTTTTACCAACATATCCCATTCATTTGGATTAATCTAATATTTTTTAAAAAATTATTCATTTAATAAAATATTATTTATTATAAAATATCATTAATGTCCTTTTTAACACAATTCGTTTAATTTGACTTTAAATACATCAAGATAAAGGGGGATTAAAATATAATTATTTAAAACATACCTAATATGTCATATAGATTTATAAAATTTTTGTGACACATTATATTATTCAAATTATATAACTTTTAATATTTTTAAAGTCATTTATTTTAATATTTAGTTTATGAAATAAATATTATCATAGTGTTGCACAAGAATTTTTGATAAATATATAGTTTATAAAAATTTAAATAAATTAATATCAAGAAAATAATTTCACTAATATAAAAATAGACATTTATATTCATTAATAAATTTCTTTTGTTCCTATTTTTACATATAAAAGATATTTATAACTAAGAGAGTGACACTTTGTAACTTTCTTTGCTTTAATTATTAAATATGTCATTTTCATGGAAAAATGTCCATTAAAAAATATATTTTGATCCTAATATGTAAGGGTATAATTAAATTCAATAAATAAGAATTATTATGATAAATTATTTCCTTATCACTTAGTTTTAACCTAGATTAACACGATTTACCCTTTACCAAGGTGATAAATTTTACCTTGGTTACTATTTATATTGACCAAAAACAAAATGGATATATTTACTAAATTTGAACCTTATTATTATAAATATATAATCCATTTTATCTAATTAATTAACTATAATTTTTAGAAATTAATTTTCAAATACGTATGAAAAATGCTATTAAACTGCTTTTTAGAAAAATATAGTTTTTCGGAAAATGCCTTTTTATGTATAAAAATGTTTTTATATCAAATTCAATCATAAAATTGATTTAAATGAACTATATTGGATATTAATAATATAAGAGAACTAATTTTACATTTAATCTATTTTAAAACAAAATTTAACTGTGTAAATTCTTGAAAAAAATATAATTTTTGATAAAAATCAATATTTTTCACCATTCATTGGAAAATAAATCTTTTAGAAAAAACCAAAAAATTAACCCTAAGATAATTTTAATGATATGATTTCAAAAATCATATTATTTGTTTTAAATAAAAATAATATAATTTCTATAAATTAATTATAATACTTAATCACAAAAAATAAAAAAAACATTTTTGATGAAAATGTATTGTTGAAGCATAAAATAACTTTCCTAAAAACTGAGTACTTATTTTCTAATAATTAATCCATGATTTTGAATTGATTATGTCCTTTATATATATTTCATAATTCAGTTAATATTATTCATACTCAATAATTTTATGGATATATTATAACATCCATATTTAAATAATAATATTTTGGGGTTTGTTTAGGCTTGATGTTGCATGTCATATATAGTATCAAATATAGTGACTTTTTAAAATATCGGGGTGTTACATTATATCCTCCTTAAATAAATTACACCCTCAAAATTTGAACTTTTTTTGGTAATTAAGGGTTTGATATTTCAAAATAAATTTTTGGAAACCCCACATTGTAAAAAAGGTTAATAAAACTTCCTCTTAAAAAGAAGGAAAGAAAAATATGAAGGTCAACAAAAAATTAGGTTTCTGAATATGAGTATATCAATGGGAAGTGAAAATATGCACATGGAAGATAAAAAATCCACCCATGTATTAATAGAGAGTGATTTAGAACATGTTTATGAGAAATTTAACAATCACAAAACTATAAATCTGTGATGGGTTAAAAGACCATTGATTTCATTGTAAGAAAAATAAATGGATAATTTTTTTATTTCAATAACCTTTTATAAAATTGTGGGGTTATTTTATAATCTAGATAAATCACTCAAGAAAATATACTTTATTTATTTCCATTTCATAAGCACAATCTCAACCTTTAGTTGTTCTTCGATCAATTTCCACTTCATCTCTGATTCCAAGAAATGGATATTCGAGATGAATTTTTTTATATCTGAATCACTTATAAGGATTCATAAGATCTATAATTTATTATTTCAGCCTATAAATATTTACCAAAACCAAAATTGTTATCAAATTTTATCCAATATGAAAAATCATACTTTAACCTCAAAAAATAATATCCAAAATCAAACTTAATCTATTACATATGTATTTAAACAAAAGACTCCTCCAAAATATTACCAACCATATTTAAAACCCAAAAAATTTATGAAAATTTTATACCTAGAAAACATAAAGTAATTCATAATTTCACATCCTAAACAAGTGAATACCTTTACCACATATACTAATAACTTGAATCACCATTAACTTTATCCTTATTCTATGTATCCCATAAATAAAAAAATGTAGTGAACTCTATCATAAATTACGTTTTACTCAATTCACTAACCATTTTCAAGGAAACCAATACCACCCTATTAAATTTTTTACATTGAATATTCTCTTTATCCCAATTAAACATTATTAACTCAATATAGGAATATATTCTAGGTTATATTTCCCTTATTCTTGCATTCTCAAAAAATATCATGTTTCAACTAATCACTTTTCTTGGTTATTAGTACCATTCATTATATGATTTCAAATACTTAAATAAAAACTACCGTAGTACAATCCTTATGTGTTTCATGATTCTTATAACTAGAATATCATTGATAAAATATTTATACAGCATAATTCTTGAATCCAAATACACAAGTACATTAATCATTCTACTTTGTCTATATTAATAGCATAATCTTAACCTTGATCCCTTTGCTACTTCTAAGCTATATTCCCTTCATTATTGAGAAATTCGTTTTTGTAGTGCCCCATATCCTTACAGTTGAATGATTTCACATTGATAGCTTCTTTATTTCCATTACAATCACTATCTTGGTGGACATTCTCTTCACACTTGAAGAAAACACCCATTACCTTTTAGCAATCATGAGGGTTTTTTTTCAAAACTATCACATGTGGTAAAATCCTTCTTTCCCTTTATCCCATTATCCATTTTTTCATCATTTTCTTCTCTTTATTTACTTTGAGGCCATAATACCTAAATAATTCTTCCTATTTATTGATATCACTTGATATTGTATCCTCATATGATAAGAATGTTTGGGAGACTAGTTACCTTTGATGTATTAGCTTAATCCCATCAAAGAAATAATAAATCTTGATCTTTGGATTACATATATAGTCCGTATTATTCTTGGATAACCTTGTAAAGTCAGATTTATCATTAACAAAAAATTTATCTTCCTTTTATCTCAAACTCAAGAATTATCTCTCCATATCTACTTATTTTTTATGAGGAAAATATTTTTCTCATAAAATATTCTTAAAATCATTCCATTCTATAATCATTATTTCCTCTTTATCATTAGTGTTTTTAATTAATAACACCAATGATCTGCATCCCATGATAGATGATAAATAATGGTGACAACCTTTTCCCTTTTATTACTCCCCAAAGAAAAAAATATCATATCTAAGGAACTTATAAATTTCTCAATTATAAATGGATTTTTAGAAGAATTAAATGATGGAGGTTTCTAATGCATTAAGAATTATAAAATTGTTACACTATGTTGTGGATTATAAGTTAGCTTCATACAGTAAAGGTTATTCCTTATAACCTATGTTATTTTCCCTAATATAGTTATAATTTTTTTATCTCTAGATATAGATCTAGCTCTAGAAACATTATATTTCCCAAAATATAAATCCCTACATGGATTAAACACATTGATAAAACTTCTATACATTCTGCTAGGTTCCATTTCTAAATATTGTCTTACACTATATTAGATCAAAACATTATAAATGATAATGTATAATTTCTAAACTAGAGAAACCATTAATATAAATAGAAACTTTTATGTATAACTAATCTCAGAATCATAAGCTTGCTTTCATTCAGAATATTCTCATGGTATGTCCTAGGGTTAAGTTACCTAATCTATGTTTTCCAAAATATAGTTCTCAAGGTTTCTAATAAATTTTATACAATTCCAACTATAAATACCCCATCCCTAGTATCCCAGATCCGGTGGTTACTTTGTTATATTGTAACTAGATACCAATAATTGCATCATAAGGGAACAAATAGTTTAGTAGTTCTAGAAAACTAGATACATGATTGAATTTCCCTTTACTTTTGAAAACATAAAATTCACCATAGTATTTTCTTTAGGATAATCTTTATTACCTCTTCAATATCCCTTTATTTCAATCATAAAACATTTATTATAATCCTAGGGAAAATAAATATAAGAAAGGGGTGAGGTCAAATGATCAGAAAGTGTATGCATATATAAAAATATAAATAAATAATAAATAATATGTTTAGAAATAAATAATAATAAAATAATGTCATATAAACAATCACATGAGCTAAAAATTTATCCATTAATATAAAATCAATTAAAATAATAATATGGTTATCAATAACTTGTTTCATAATGTTAGAATGCAGTCATCCATATGAAACATATCATTGATGCCTCATGCCAAGAAATCTATAACTTTAAGGTCTTGTTCCAAGACACCTATACCATCGTGGACGCATGCCAAGACATCTTACATGAATGTGTAAGGCATCATCCAAATACCCAAGCTTGGTTTTCTCATGAGACCTACTGACAAATCGAAAGTTTATAGCGGCCCCACCCATCACTTAGTATAATTTATTCCTCGTATGAAATGGATGAAACATAATCAACATAAATATTCATATTGAAAACTAGTATATAAAATTTTAAAACTTTCCCCAATCAATAAACATAATCATAAACCATCCAGATTAATATGGTGAATGGTATCAAAAATAGTGTATCCCCAGTCAAATTGATCATAAACCATCTATATAAATAATAAGGATGGTATCATTATAGGGTAGAGGATACTTTTTCTTGATAGTGATCTTGTTATGTTCTTGATAATCAATGTCAAGTTACATTGATACATATTTCTTCTTAACAAAAAAAATAGGTTCACCCCAAGGTGATGCACTTGGATGAATGAAACCCTTGTCAATATTCTCCTGGTGTTCCTTCTTCAATTCATACAACTCAATCAAGTCCATTCTATATGGAGTCTTGAAAATAGTTGTATCCACAGGTATGAGTTCTATTGAAAACTCAAATTCACAATTCAATGTAAGAATAGTAAATTATTCGATAAAGAAACCAATATACTCTCTCGCAATAAAAATTTCTTCTATGTTGATTTTCTCTCCAACTATCTAAGATAAACACCCCTTTTGAATATAAATCATGACCAATATAATGGATGTAATTTTAATCAGAAGTTCATTTTTATCATCACAGTGATAAATGATCATTAGTTGGTTCATAATATCAAGAATAACATCCCTTACTCAAAAAATTCG
The DNA here is from genome assembly GCA_963277665.1 of Viscum album. Lineage (NCBI taxonomy): Eukaryota > Viridiplantae > Streptophyta > Magnoliopsida > Santalales > Viscaceae > Viscum > Viscum album. The sequence continues at coordinate 1,516,425,788 of OY728127.1, read as the reverse complement.
TGATATTTACATAAATAAATCCAATCAATGCCCAAAATAACATTCAATTAAACTAGAAGAAGAATTAAAATATTTTCAAGAAACACATTCCCAAGAACATCAACCGAAGAAGAATATAGACTTGGGATTTGATCAACATACCATTAGGGATTTTTACTACTAATTAGACATATAATTTTTTAGTTGGTACTATTATAGCTTTAGAAGAGTCTTTAGATAAAAAAGAGTGTGTATATACAAAATCAAATAAGACATTGTCGGTTCTAGAGTGGATGGTAAGTGTAAATTTCACCACATATTTATCATACAACTCCTTAGAAATAGTGATCACATGAGATTTCCCTTTTTCTTTAGGATTAATAGGTTATTTACTTCGATCATCATCATTAACCTTTGTATTTTTTTCACTGGTTTGAATATTTCTCATACTCCTTGCATTTAAAATAGTGGAGTGTGGGTGGTTCTTTCTATGGTACTTTCTCTCTATTTTCATCATTATATGAATTTTTTCCATTACTTCATTATTCAATTTACCAATGTTTCTATCCACACATTAAACATTTACTTATTCTATTAATAAAATTTTCACATATCTTCTTCCATATTTTTAGTATAAAGTAAATCTAATCTTCTTCTCTCTATGGTTTTTAGAATTTCATTTTAATTAAATTTTTCTTTTCATGTCAAAACCATAATATTTATGAGTAAATATAACATAAATATCCACCTTTATAGCACATAGAATTATTTATTCATAGCTATTGAAGTCCCTTAAGGATAAAACCCTTCAGAACATTGGTTTTTAACCACTAAAGAATTGGTCAACGTTAATTTCAGGTTGGATAATAATAGCAGAAGCATACATAACAATTCTTATAAAATTTTCCCCACATGTACCAACATATTCATCATCCTCTTATTTCAACTTAAAGAATTTTTTATCAATTTTAATATTAATAATTTCGTGAAAATATTTATAAATAAATAATATCTTAAACTCATTCCACTTCATAGATTAAATTTATTCTTGTTGCATTATTTATTTTATAAGTGTCCACTATTGATTTTATTCACCTTCCAAATGACAAACAGTCAGAATAACTTTCCCTTGTTCCAAAAAATGGATAATGGAAAATATATTTTTAGTTGTATTAATCCATTACATTGTGACTAGTGGATTAGTGGACCCACTAATAGAAGGTAGGTGTTACCTCATGAAGGAGTTAAAAGAACATTGTTTTTGTATTTTTCATGTTTGGAATATTAGAATGATTCATAGCTTGAGAAATTTGTGCAATAATAGAAATGATATTTTTCATTCCATCTCCCATAAAATTGAGTTGTTTAGGAGGAAAATCATTGCATTGTAACTAAAACCAAAAGAATAGTTTGAGAAACAATAATCATAGTAGGAACCAAATAATTATGAAAAATAATTTATATAATGTCTAAACCATGTCACCTTCTTCTATGAAACCTTGGGTTTAACCTAGGTTATTCATGATCATTACCAAAAATTTAGTATTTTATCCAATACTTAGACTTATCTTCAGGGTTCTCGCTAATTGTTTATCATCCTATATTCAAAAGGTTAACTGAACCTTGTTATAATATCAACTATAGTGATCTAAACCATTTTTAAATAAATATTACATCTAATTAGATGAATATTATTTACATAGAATAATGATTCACACTATAATCATATAGGTAAAGTATCTTTGGAAACATAAAAACAAAAAAAAATGTTCCTAATAGTTCTACATCATCTTCTACTTAGATATTCATAACTATCACCCCACTTATACATATCGTACATAAAACCTTCCTTTATAAAATAGAAGGGAAAGATAAGAAAGGGAGAGCTCTGATTCTCAATGAGGTTAAAAAAAGGAGATATCAATTATCACATAAGTATTATATGAGAAAAGGTGTATGAGAATATGAGATTAACATTTTAAAATCATACCTTGTATATCATAGATCATAACCTTGAATCATGGAATAAATATTGGCATTTTATAATACATGAATCATAAAATAATCAAAGAACATGATCCATGAGATCATAATATAGGCATAAGACATTAAATTGTGTAATACACATAAGAATAGAAATTCATTTATTTAGTATTAAAGGTTATTTACTATGATTATCATAGTGGAATCGGTTCATTCCCCGCATCATCATAATAGTCAAGGTTCACTCCCAAGACTACCATAGTGGATAAAGTCCCTTACTTAACTAAGATCATTCTCCATTCTAGTTTAGTTTATCTCATGAGATATTAATCTCTACCCAATGAATTAGAGGGAGATAAAGGTACACCCATAACATAATTAAAATCATACATATGTGTACCATGAGATCATAAAACAATCATTATATCAGAAATTAAGAAAATAAATTGATTTCAAAAACATTTCAACATAACATGACCCACAGGAAAAGAATGAGTTTCATAAACATTTCATCATTTCATCATCGAATAACTCATAGAAAATAACAGGCTTCATAAACATATTATCATAAACATGAACAATATAGAGAAAAAAATTATGGTATCATTATATCCTATCCTTTTTAAAGAGTAATTTAAATCAAGGGTTTTTGTCTTTGATGAATAGAAATACCATTAAAAGTTCATTAAAACATTCTTAAGAAAAATAACCATTCAATTTTGAAATCACTTCTTTAAAATTTAAAAATTTCCTAAATATTATGAAAGAATTTTTATTTTAAAAGAACCATAAAAACATTTAGATTAATCTTCAAAATGTTGAGTGGTCATTATAGTGTGGAATTATATTCACACAATATAAGTTTAAAGAAGACATTCTTTTCACAATTTTATAAAAAAGTCAAAAGTACCTCATTAGGAAAACAACAAGAAGATTTATTTCAAATAAATTTGTAAAAATTAGAAAATGGGTAAAAAAACTTTAAAAAACTATATTATAATATTAAAAAAATCATTAAAACATTTTTAGAAAACATTTATATGGAAGAAAAAGGATTTTTTACCGAAGATAGTAATGAAGTCAATTTTACTTAAAACATATTTTTGGTCTCTTGATTATATAAAGTGAGGAAAATGAAAGAAAAAATAATTTAAAAAAATAAACATATTATAATAAAATTAATGAGTATCTTGAGAGTATGATCATAATATTTCATCATCAGAACTTAATCATAAACAATCCAGATAAACAATGAGATTGTGACTTAAAACCCCTTACTCAAGTCCGACTTCCTTCGTATATTTTCAAACCTCATGTATAAAAAATATATGTTTATTATAAATCTTATTCCATAAACATAATAATATATATAAAACTATATAAAATTTAATTTTAACCTTTTATCACCCATTTATTTATAATTTTTTATGAAAATCACTATTCTTGGTGATAATTGCTTTGTTTTTCATGTAAGTTTTGGTTTGGTTGTTTTAGTATGCTAACTTTAATCATAATTACATAATATATTTAAATTTAATAATGGTATAAATATTATATATATTCCTTATAAATATATATATATATATATATTATTCGTCTATAAAATTCATAGATAGAAAAATAAATTACATTATTCATGGAGATGGTAAGTTATACGTATGCATGAATGTTGTTTTCATTTTTTAACAGAAGGAACAAAAGAAATTAAAATATGAATTCACATTTACAATATCATTTTTATATCATATATATTCATAAAATTCATCCTCATTATTATTCAATTAAAATATAAATAAAAATGAATCGCATCGATTCATAGAGGTGGTAGTCCACACATACACACGAGTGATGTTATCATTACCTAAAGGATTGGATGGTAAGAATGTAGACATGGTATTATCATTCCAAAATTATAATAATTTCATAAATATAATATATAAATATTAAACCCATCATAATACCCATCTATAATATATGGTGATAAAAAAATAATTGTATCGATGTATGGAGACAGTAAGTCATATGTACGCACGAGCGATACTTTCACCCCCCATTTGATGGGAAAGAGGGTGTATAAAAGTGTTTTCATAATCATAATATCATTTTAGTATATTGAGGATATTAGATTTATTATTTTATTATTAATATAAAAAATTTATAGGAGGTAAAAGAAAATATTAAAAGAAGGTGATCGGTTAAGGGGAATGCCTCTTCTTTGAAATGACTCATTTAGATCTACTTTAAAGGACTCTAGGGTTGGTCTTTTGGGGAGAAAAAAAACCTCTAATATATGTATAGGTAATTGTATAATATAAATTGGTATAGGATGGTGGATATAGAAGGATAAATTTGGTGGTAAGAAGAGAAAGGATGGATCCATTTTATAATTGAGGTGTGGGGCACTCTTGGAATTTATTAAAATATTAAATTAATTTAAATGAATTTTGATTTCAAAATGGAACCAAATCAATAATTTTCTAATATAATATGAGTATTAGTAAAAATACACTCATAAAATAAAATTTTGAGATGTTTTTATCACATAATTACCCTTATCTTTTAGTTTTAACCCCCCATTAACCCCTTTGACAATTACCCTAATATTAAAGTTTTCTACCATTTAAGGGTTAATAATATTACTATAAAATGAAAAAAGACCCATAAATGAACCATGTTTCATGTTTAAAACCATATAACATTAATATTTATGAATCTAATGTTTTTATGAATTTTATATCATTTAATAAAATTATTATTTATTATAGAATATCATTAATTTAATTTTTAACATTATTCATTTAATTTAACATTAAATACATAATGAAAAAATGTTAATTAAAATATAATTATTTAAATCCACCCTAATATTTCATATAGATCTAGATAATTATTTGGGTACATTAACTCAATTAAATTATATCACTTTTAATATTTTTAATATAATTTATTATATTTTTTTATTAAAACGAGAAATACTACATCGATGTTTCATGAGCAATTAAGGTCTTTATATATTTACTAAAAATTAAAAAAAATCAAGAAAATAATTTAATTAATCTCAAAATAGGAACTTATATCCATTCATAACTTTCTTCTGTCCGAATGAGTATACTTAAGAAATATTAAAAATAAAGAGAGTGACTTTTTGTAACTTCGTTTGATTTAAATTTTATATTATTAATTTTCATGTAAAATTTTCCATTAAACTAATAAATTTTGTGAATAATGTGATAAGGGTTGAATTAACTTATTAGAATAATAATTATAATGATAAATTATGGCATTACCACTTAGTTTTAACCTAATTTACCCTTTACCGATGTGATAAATTTTACCATGGTTGCTATTCATATTGACAAAAAATAAAAGGGGTCTATTTATCAAATTTGAAACTCCTAATTCAAAATATGTAATTCATTTTATCTAATTCAGTACTTGTAAATGACAGAAATTAATTTTAATGTAAGTGTGAAAATGTGATGAAAACCGCTCATTTAAAAAATAAATTTTTAACACAACTGGAAAATGAATTATTTATGACGGGTCATTTGTTGAGGGAACCCATTGAAAATAGTCATTTGAAAAGGGCTCCTATCACAAATAAACAATAGCTGAAAAGGGTATCACAAATACAATTTTTTTTGATGGCCCATCGCAAATAATTATTTGAGAATGGGGGTCAATCTCATCAAAAATAATATAAAAATAAATAAGATAAATAAATAAAAGTTAAGAAAATTTAAAAAAAACATACCAATAATATAAAAAATATTCAAAAATATCAAAAAAACATCACAATAATATAAATTAATTGAAATATATAAACTATAAATATATTAATTAATAAAATTATTAAAATAAAATTATTCATTCAAATTTGTATCATAAAAAATATATAAAAAAATACATATTTCACTGAGGGGGTCATATAAAGGAGGAGGTGGTGGAGGTAACTCCATCCTTATACCCTAAACCAAGCATCACATATACTACATTATCTTCTACTTATGTTTCTCATATGATCAATATTTATCCTCTTACTTTTGTTCATGTTTTCGATGAAACTTTTCCTACCCTCTATAAAGGGCCTCTATAACATCATCCTGAGATCATAGCTTCTCTTGATACTTTGAAACCGATGATGTTGACTCTCAATGATCTCCCCTTGAGATGGACACCGACCATGTAGAAATATAATAAAAATCACTAGGCATTAATAAAGAATTGATACCTATAACTCAACCTTTCTTAAAAGTGTATTTAGTCATCTATATCCACACTAAATCATCAAATCTTTCCACATTGGTGATCAGAACCTTAGTGTCATCATGACTCTCATCATGTGTTTGAGAAGTCACAGCCTCATATGGTTCCTTCAAATTCAATTTTAAATTAAAATACTTAAAATGTTATTTTTAGTTAATTTTAAAACTCAAAAAAAAAATATAATGACCATAGTCTGATTCTATCAACTATTAGTAATCTCTAAAGTGATGGGATCATTGTACATCCTCTTATAAACATAGAACTCTATAATATCAGGATTCCCGACTACCTATATGAATATAAAATAAACAGTTTATATTTAATTTTTTATAAATTATTAAATAAAAGTACTTACCATATGTATTTGTTGAGTATTAAATGCACGACTACCAGCTATATGTGTCACCTCTTTCATCCCCTAGTTCTTCCAACCTAATGATGATCTCCTCTGAAAACTATGTCTCATCCAGTATAAGAATAATCCATTCCAAACCTGAGAGGAGATATAATTAGGTTAATGGGTGCCACAAAACTAATCAAAAACTATGACTCCCACTTTCTACATGGCTCTCTTCCTCAAATTTTACAAAAATTGATGACAACACTCATGAATAAGACCTCACAGGACCCCCAGATATAAGTCTTTATTCCATCATCGATGGGATACCATAAACCCTAAAAATAATTAATAATATCAAGTTAATAATTAAATAAATTTCAAAATAACTAATATTTATTTATGTACCATCCAATAATAAAATATGTGGTGTCTAACATCCATGGTAATTTGATCCCACATCACCCAAGATCCAAAAAAATAATTCCACGAAATAGAAATTCCCTGTCCAACAGTTATATGTGAAAAAATGTGAAAGAACAGAAAAAATAATCAAACAATTAGTACATTAATTAATTAATTAAAATTAATGAAAACTAAGTAAATGCATAATTGAACATACCTATGCATGCATGGATCAAACTCAATATGAGAACATCGCTTGGGGATAGGGTTGGGAATTATAAATCTCACAAGACCACAACCCCTCTGAGTCAATGATGAACCACTAGTAGCCTAAAGCTCATATGATAAAGAATCAAGATAATCACCAGGAAGTATAGCCTCTTAAAGGGTATGGAACATCTCATCATAAGCGTCGTCATCCATCTAAAACATGAAAAACAATTGTCACTAAATAATTGAAAATGAGTATTATATATATTTATTATGACTATAAACAGCATGTAATTCTGTTATTCTTTATCTTCATCCTCATATTTGTATACGATGGTGTTAATATATTCATCTTATTCCTCAGTATCATAAATTTCCATAGGATTGGCTTCATCTTAAGTTGTTATTTCAAATTCATTTGTTACATCATCAACATCATCATCACCATCAACCTGTAACTATAGAGTGTCATCATAGATATTCATTTCTATTCATGAAAAAGATATATTTGGATCTATCTCTTGAAAAATTTAAATTCCTATCACTTCAGTAGAACCACATTCACTTTTTAAAAACTAATTTTCACAATATTTCATTTTTATAATTCTCCACTAGTCAATTAACTCTCTTAAAGCAGTACAATAATTTGTATAATATATTTGGTGTTCCTGATGATCTAATAAAAATGGTTTATTTACTACAAGAAGGATTTTATATTTAATATCAAAAAATTATATGGCCCAGATGAACACATAAGCCTTTATCAATATCAAACCAATGACATTTAAACATCGGTACATAATTTTGTCCCATATAACACACCTCAATTATTTCATCCAGAATTCCATAAAATTCAACTTAACTTTCTCTGTGATAATATCCTCTCAAGAAAATGCCATTATTTATTGTTTTTTATTCACCATATGAATGTGTATGAAGTCAAAAACCATTCATCGCATATGCATTATAAGATTTAACCATTTTGTATGGTGGGTTAATCAATACACACAATTGATTATCAATTTTATCATCATATTTCAATACCTAAAAAATTACAAACCAATTAATAATATAAAAAATAATTAATTGATTTCATATGTTAAAACATAAACAATTTACTTTACTGATCTTTGAAATCAATAAGAAAAATTATGTTTTCAATGTTCTTCAAGAGTAGCTAATGTATTTTTTGGAAATTTTTTCTTGATATGATCATCATATAATCTAAAAATAAAATAATATTAATATATTTTTAAGAAAAATACAGAATACGTGGTGTAGCACTCACTGTACAAATTCTTTCATTTCCTTACAGTTGAAAAGAACATATGTATGAGTTATGTGATGTTCATCATTTGAAATTCATCATTAATCAACTCCACCAAATCCAAGTTTAGGCTGATTAAAAACTTATAACATAATATTTATTTCATCATCAACATTTCCCTCATTATGGTCTATTTGATTATGTTTTGAAGGATATTTAGGTTGGAAATAATGAGTGTAGAAAAACTAAATTTCCTCTTAGAAATAAGCTTTTACAATTGACCCTTAAACTGATGTTTTGTTAAATAATTTTTTATTCAATTTCTATATACATATCTCATATGGATACATCTATCATAATTGTATTGTCCCTCTACATTTTTCATTAGGAATAAAATATAATATCAAATTTTCCATTTTATCAATGAAATCTAGTGGAAAAATTTTTAAATTTATATAAAAGTAAAACAACATCTTTTTTCAATATACTAAGTGCATCATAGCCTGTTGTCGCTGCACAGATGTCATAGAAAAAATATGATATTTCTGTTAATGCGTCCCAAATCGAAGAATTAAAAAAAAACTCTAAATCCAATTGGTATAATTATTTCCAATATAACATGACTATAATGACTTTTTAATCTAGTAATATGATTGTTTCTGACACATCTATCCCATTTGGAAACATAAACATCTGATAGACACAATTCCATAATCCATTGAAAAAATAATAACTAATTTTTTTTGGAAAGTGTATAAGCTTCTTTGGGATTCATTAGCTTCTGTGATTTTTCATTTTCAAACAAGTAAAGTTCTGGTCACCAACAAATTTGGGCAAGATATAATCATGCCATTACATTATCTTTGTCCTTACTAGCATTATCCAAAATTATATAAAATATATTATCAAAATATTTCTTCTCAATATGATGATGTCAAACATTTTATAGACCAAAAAAATAGACCAGTATGGGAGATCTAAAAAATACTTTGTTTAACCCAATTTTGATCTTTCCCAAATCCATATTATTTTTATTGGTTTATAATATGTCTAATGGTAATGGGATGTAATAAAGAGATAATAGATTTTAAATCAATACCTGAGATCATTTTTGGAGTTCCATATCTTTCAATTTTATGTTTTCTAAAATGATTTATGTTCCTTTGTGATTATCAATAAGAATAAATCTATAATGATAGTTGAAAAAACAAGGTTAACTCCCATTAATGATCATAAATGCTTTTTTGTCACTCATAAAGTATGGACATGATTTTGGACAAATTGTAATCCAATCAGATAACATGTCATATGTTGGTAAGTCAAAAATTGTCCATATTAATGCATATTTCATTAGGAAATTCTATTTCGAAACAACAACGTATATACTGACATCATTAATCCATAATAAATTTAATTCATCAATCAATGGCTTAAAATAAAAATTTATATTCTTTTTTTTTATGTCTAGAAATTAATAATGTTAAAAAGATATATGGTTCATTCATCAACATCCAAGGAGGTAATTTGTACATAGTTATAAATATGGACCAATGAGAATATTGACTACCATATGAACCAAATTGAAAAAAAAAACCATCAGTAGAAAGACTCAATCACATGTTACAGGAATCTAAAGAAAAATAAGGATGAACATGGTCAAAATATTTCCATGAATTACAACCACATGGATGGTTTAAACTTTTACCAGTTGAAATATTTTATTTTTTCCATGACATCAAGGATGATGTGTTTTTTGAGACATAATTAAACACTACAATATGGGTGTAAGAGGGAAATACCTAAACTTTTTAACAAGAACAAATCCAAACATTCATTATTGAGCCTCCTTATACCTAAATTTTCTACATGTATGACAATTAACTGACAAATCATTTTCACCATAAAATAATATTCAATCATTTGAACATGCATGAATCTTATGATAACCAAGACTCAAATTATGAACCAACCTCTTGGTAATATAGAAGTTGGTAGGCAGTACATTTCCTTCAATTAATAGTGATTTAACCAAAGACAATATCTAATCTAAATAGCTATTTAAAATTCCATTATCTAATTTAATAGCCATAAATTTTGTAACCAATTTAAATTTTCTTATCTTTAAAAAAAAATATAAGGCATCTTTAACATACTTTTCAACTCATAAAATTGAGATGGCAATAACTCGGGAGTTAAATCAATAACAATAGAAGTTTTTATTTCTTAAAAAGATAGACCAACAACATAATGTACTAAAGTTTGAAACAGTAATGGATTTATAACCAAATTATTAATATCATATTTGGAGCTTCATTCACCGTGTTGATACCACAAAACATAATATTTTTGAAAAAAACACAATATGTGACCCCCCCCCCCATTGTCAAAAGTTTCAAATATCCTCATATCTCATTTCTTACTTAGACACTTAATTATCCCTTCTGAAACAAATTTTGGTTTGTATTATACAAATCATAAAAAATAATCAACAACCTCAATAGATATAGGATTTATAACAGAACCATTTTGATTCCTACAATGATTTATTCAATTGCGATCTTTTAATAAATATTTTTGTCTACTTCCTTATTCCATATTTTTCTAAAAAAATAGAAAATAAAAAATTGCTTATAATTATTCTAATATAAGGAAGATACTATCTAAAAAAATTACCAAATCAAAAAATTACAGATTACTTGTAAATATTATCAATTCTATCTAATTACCTCTAAATTTTTCTGATTCCGCAAATGATCTCTAATTTTTTCTAATTACTACTAATTTTTCCAAATTATCATTAATTATATTTAAGGGAAATAGAATTCAGAACTAGGGGTGTGAGGGAAGCATGGAATAGAGTGGATGAGGTGTTTATTAGGTAAAATAATTCTAGTACCACTTTGTCCACACCCTTTGGAGGAGATCCAGTCATTGGTAAACCTATGAGTTTACCCACGACTCCCTCTCCTCCAAACGATTTAAACATAGGGGTACTATAATTCTTTCACTCTGGAATCACCTTCATCCCCTCCACTCTATGCTTCCTATAAGGTAATCGGGGAGTAGAGGGCATGGAGGTGACTATAGAGAAAGAATTTTATCACCATAATTCTTTCACTCGATTATACCCTTCATCCCCTCTTCTCCATGCTTCCCTCATGTACCTTAGTCAACCTTTTATTACTAATTGTGGTTAATTGTGGTTAATTTGGTGAATTTTAGTTAATTGTTGTTAATTGTGGTTAATTATGGTTAAGAGGGGTAATTTTTACTAAATATCACTCATTGCTAGTATTTTTTACTAAATATCACTCATTGTTGGTATTTTTTACTAAATATCACTCATTAAAGGTATTTTTTACTAATTACCACTCATTACTAGAATTTTTTATTAATTACCAATCATTGCCAGTATTTTTTACAAAATAATGCTCGTTGATGATATTTATAACTAAATACCACTCATTTCCAGAATTGTTTACTAATTAACACTCATTTTTGCTATTTTTTATTAATAACTGCTCATTGCTTTTATTTTTTATTAAATACATCTCATTGCTAGTATTTTTTACTAAATACTGCTTATTGCAAATATTTTTCACAAATTAACACTCATTACTGGTATTTTTTAATAATTACCGCTCATTACCAGTATTTTTGAATAAATACTACTCATTTCTGGTATTTTTTACTAATAAACACTCATTGTCGATATTTTTTACTAATTACCATTCATTAATGGTTTTTTTATTAATTACCGCTCATTTACAGTAATTTTTACTAATTATCACTCATTCTCAGAATTTTTTACTAATTACCACTCATTACCATCATTTTTTACTACTTACCACTCATTATCACTAATTTTTACTAATTAATGATCATTTCTAATAATTTTAATTAATTAATGAAAATTATCGGTATTTTTTACTAAATATTGTTCATTTCTAGTATTTTTACTAATTACTACTCATTACCAATAATTTATACTAAATACTACTCATTTCTGTTAATTTTTTAATATAAACTGCTCATTACTAGTATTTTTTCTAATTACAGGTCATTTCAGGTATTTTTTACTACATAACGTTCATTGTGGGTATTTTTTCTAAATACCACTCATTGGTAGTATTTTTTACTAAATTACGCTCATTACAGAAATTTTTTACTAATTACTGCTCATTGTTATTTCTTTTTACTTAATACAACTCATTATCGGTATTTTTTTCTAAATATCTCCATTCCCTGTATTTTTTACTAATTATATATCGTTATCTTTATTTTTTACAAAATACTGCTCCTTGTTGGTATTTGTTTACTAAATACCTCTCTTTATTGGTATTTTTTACTAAATAGTGCTCATTACTGGTATTTTTTATTAATTATACCATTCATTACTAATATTTGTTACTAATGAATGATCACTGTCAATATTTTTTAAAAATCACTTCTCATTGCCCGTTTTTTACTAATTACAACTCATTGCCACTAATTTTAACTAATTAACGCTCATTTATGCTAATTTTTATTAATTATTGCTCATTACTGCTAATTTTTAATAATTACCACTCATTAACAGGTTTTTTACTAATTAATGCTCATTTCTTGTAATTTTTTACTAATTAACCCTCATTTCCACTGATTTTAACTAATTAACACCCATTTCCATTGATTTTTAATAATTCTCACTCATTACAAGTCATTATTTCTACTAATTTTAAATAATTAAAGCTTATTTCCACTTATTTTTAATAATTCCTACTCATTACCGCTAATTTTTAATAATTATCACTCATTACAGTTAATTTTTAATAATTAACACTCATTTTTTCTAATTTTAACTAATTAATGATCATTTCTACTAATTTTAACTAATTAACGTTCATTTCCATTAATTTTTATTAATTCTCACTCATTATGGGTAATTTTTAATAATTTTGGCTCATTAATAGTAATTTTTAATAATTACCACTTATTAACAATAATTTTTACTAAGTAACCCTTATTTCATCTATTTTTTGTAATTTGAGCAAATTTCTGCTAATTTTTATTAATTACTACTCATTTCTGCAAATTTTTACTAATTTCCATTATTTTATACTAATTACCAATAATTAATAATAATCACCACTAATCTTTAAGAATTACCCCTAATTTTATTGATTAATGCTAATTTTTATTAATTACTGCTAATTTTTACTAATTGTTTTTGAATTATAAATATTTAGCGTAAAATTTTAAAAATTAGAGTTAATTAGTACTAATTACTCTTAATTACTATAAATTACTATAAATTAATGTTACTTATTACTAAGATCTATAAATTATTACTAAATTTTGTTAATTAATAATATTTATTTATCAATTGTAAGTAATTACTATTTACCACAACTACTTACTGATGATTAAAATTAATTAACAAAAATTAAAACTAATTACTTCTAATTAAAAAAAATTATTGTTAATTAAAATTAAATATTTATAATTAAAAAAAATACTGCTAATTAATATTATTTACTTCTAAATAACGATAATTACTTCTAATTACTGTTAGCTAATAATACTAGTTTCTAATATAAAATAAAATAAATGAATTAAAAATTAAAAATGTTAAATAAATACCTTAAAATTAAAGATTTTATCAAATGAAAATATTAAATTTTGATTCCTTATAAAAATTTAAACTTTTAAATGAAGAAATTAATAAGAGAGATGATCATAGGAGGATAGTAGAGTTCATATGAAGAGTGAATGGTAAAAAATCAGGTGTGTTGTATATATATGTTAGATTAGTAGTGACAGACTATTTGGGATTAGAATGTCATCACAATTAGTACCCACCATAAATAATCACGTCGAAAATTAAAAAAGTATTTGTGATGATTTCCATCACAAATACTAGTATGACATGACATTATTTGCGACGAGTTATAAATTCTCATCAAAAATAACATTAATGATGGAAAGTATTTTCTATGGGAGTAAATACCCATCGCAAATAGGTTTTCCCACAGTTTGGCATGCAAGCACGCCAAAGGTATTTTCAATTAGGATTTTTTCCTGTCAAAAATAATTATTTATTGAGGATTATTTGTTATGGGAAAAGAAACTTATCACAAATAGTCCTATGGAAAATAGTATTTGTGAAGGGTGATGGACCCCTCGCAAATAGCCAGTCGCGAAAAGCCCTTTTTTCCCATAGTGTAAGCATAAAATTAGATTTATTATTATCCTATGCATAATAAATATATTATATGAATATTAAAACATTTTATTGAAGATATAATTTATAAATTTCATTAAAATCATTCACCAATAGTGATCAATTTATTTTATTAGGATAAAAATACATTGCACACATAAAAACAATTTTTCATAAAAACATCTCCTTTATATTCAAATGTTTTTTATTTTCATCTCTAATTAATTGATAATTAGTGAATTAATTTTATACATGTGTAAACCATACATTTTCAAAATTTAGTAAGTTTTATTCATACTCATCAATCTAATGACTATGTTATAATAATATTTTAATAGTATATTGTGGTTTATCTAAGCTCGTTGTTGTGTGTAACGCATGCTATCGAAAAAATTAAATTTATTTGAAAAAATAAATTTCTTAAAATGTAAAGTCTCAAATCCACACTTCTCAATTCGAAAATAAAACATGCTCTATATTTTTTTAATGAAAGATAACTAAAAAATACATAGTACATTATACAAATGATGACCTTTTTCGATCTAGGTTTTGGAGAATTAGACAAAACCATAAAAATTATTAGAGTTATACAATATTTAACTAATTTTAGTCATGTGTGCTACCTTCAAATGAGAAAAAATAAGCTTTTGAATTTCTACCAAACCTGTGGAAAATATTTTAAAACTTTATGTGAGCATAAAAATCTCAGTAAGGGACACAAAAGAATGGAAATTTTTAGTCTTTTAAAAATCCATAATAACATTTTATCTTAAACGTACCTTTTTACCTCAAAAAAGGAATCATCTTCTCAAAAATACCTTTATCTTACCTTTTTAAAATCAGACAATTTTCATAAAAACTCATAAGCAAGCATATAAAGGTAAATTAGGTAACTTGGGTAATCTTTTTCTATATCACTCTTACAAATAGAGTAACCAATATGGCCAGTCTCCAACTCTGGATTACCAAATGCATTGGAGGTTATAATGTAAAAACTCATCCTTGGTTTATCATAGAGCCACTAATCATTTGTTAATAACATAACCATTAATCCTTGGTTTATCATGGAACCACCCGTCGTTGAATTATAACAAAACCACCCATCATTATAAATAATTCCCAAGAACTATAACATCAATATAAATCATGAAATCTTGCATCATAAAACACTCTTTAATGAAAATAAACTTTCCACTTCAAAAATCAGTCATTTTGAAAAATTTCACACATACAATGGAAAAAAGTTTCATTGAAATTAACCATATAAAATTGTAAATCAAGATTCAAAATATTAAATCAACATTAAAGTAAAAAAATTATATTCATGCAAAATAAGTTTAAAAATATTCTTTTTGAATTTTGTAAAAAGAAACATTAAAAGATGAATTTTAAAGGAAGGTATCTTACCTCGAGTTCAAATTCTTTCAAACATGTTAAAACCTCCTTTATAATGGTTTAAATAGTGTTATTAATTTATTCTAGAACAATATTCATATTTATAATACCTTATATTATCTTTTTATGACATCTTTCCACCCATTTATTAATAATATTTCATTATTTTCATTTTTTGGGTGCGTTTGTTTCATGGTTTCATGGTTTCATGGTTGGTTAACTTGGTTATATTTATGGATGATCTCATAAAATGGTAATAGTACTTTTGAAGTTAAATCATATGGTATTAATACATTTCCAATATTATAAATGGTCCCATGTATCCTTTTTATTTATGACGTGAGAGTGATTCATTTGTAAAAAGTGAATGGTACTTCTGAAGTTAAATCATATGGTATTAATACACTTCCAATATTATAAATTTTCCCATATATCCTTTTTCTTTTTGACATGAGGGTGATTCATTTGATAAAACATTAATGATAAAAGTATAGTTTATTTTTCCGACCATCATGAACAAGTTTCATTTTATTTAATATTATGGTCATATATTAATTTAATAATGTGATACCATATATAATATATATATTTAGGTCATTTTAAACAACTATAAGTGAATTTAAACTTTCCATGAATTTATGAAAAAAAATGAAAGCTCATCATCCATGAAAGCAGTGAATCGACATACCATGGATGACAATTTTCATTTTTAATAATAAATGGATAATAGAAGAGATTTTATGATGGATATTCCATTAACACAACAAAATTATAGTATATATTTTATAATTTAGTTATCATGCAACTTTTTATAGGGGGTGAGGATAAGGTAGAAGATATAAAAATTTTAAAAGAGAGACAATGAGGATTTTACCACTTGAATATCATCTCCTTTAGAACCTTCTTAAGGAACTTGTAATTGGTCTTTTGGTGAGACCAAAAACACTATAATGTGTTTAGGGATGATTATAATAGAATTTATTATATTTTTGTTGAGAAAAAATACTTAAGGTGATGAAATTAATTAAAGGAAGGAGTACCCTTTTATAATTGAGTTGAGGGGCACTTTAGAAATTTCTTAAAACATTAAAATATAATAAGGATATTTTAGAGGGAAAAACTTCCAAATATCCATTAATTTCATATGGTGTTTCATTTTCAAAAAAATATTATCCACTTTGGCCTTATTTTATATTATTATTATTTTTAAATAATTTAATAAAATATTACATTCATGAAATATCATTATTGTCAAATTTAATATTATTCATTACTATGACTTTAAAAATATAAAAATAAAGATTCAAATTAAAAAAAACTATTTCTTATATCATATACAAGTCATAATTATCTATAGAATTCATTTATCATCTTAATTATTTCAAATTATATTTATTTTAATATTTTTAATATCATTTTTTTGATTTTTTCGTTAATTTAATAATTACATCATCATCGCTGTGAAAGAATTTAAGGTATTTATTTATTCCCTTAAAATTAAAAATAAATTACACAAATTAATATAAATATTTTATATTTCTATATACTATTTATGATTTAACATATCTTCTATAAAACCATATATTAAAAAAATGTTATAATAATTAGAAATCATATTGTGAAGAGGTTGAATTTCTTTTAAATAGAATAATATAAGGGACTTAATGTCAACCAAGTGGATCCAAAAGGTCCCAAATTTGAAATAAAGATGATTATGGTCAACACTTACTCATCCAAAAATATTTACTTAAATTTTTGAGTCATTTAATAGTTCTTATAATTTTAATTAAAATCATTTTATTGATTTTTCTTTTACTTGGACAAGCATTGTGTTTGTGTTGTATAAGCTTAAAAGGTAATTATTTCATAAAAAAATTAAAAATAAATTAATTAGGTTCAATATAATATTTTAGATTCATTCATTATTTATATTCAGGTCAAGACAGCTTATTTAATTTGTTAATTTTTCTTTTCTTACCTTGAATAAGCATTGTACAATCATTTTGATAATATTTATGTAATATAACTATAAAATCTGAAAATGTTAGTCAAGATAATATTTTATACATAATAATTAATAAAAAACTTCAATAAAATACTTTTTCAAACTTAATTATTATTTATAAGGCATCAAATATGATTTTTCCAACGCTGTGCAGACACTGTGTCTACACTGAAAATGATTTTCATATTTATCATGAAATAAATTAAAAATTACATTTTCTAAATTATTTTGGTAAAATATTTATATTATAATATAATAATTTATTCATTCCATAATTTCAATAAATTTTATATCATAATTATTTTTTTACTAAATCAAAAAGATATAATATTTTATAAAAAACTATATTTTTTAATTTTTACTAAAAATATAACTTTTTTAGAAAATTATCAAAATTTTACCATAGACTAATTTTGATATGATGATTTCAAAAATTATGTTAATTTCATCAAATAAATTTTCTAAAACTTCCAAAATTTAATTATAATATCCATTTATAAAAAGAAGTCATTTTTGAAGAAAACATATTTCTGAAGATTAAAAAGACTTTATTAAAAATATAGTACTAATCTAAAAATAATTAATTAATACATTATCAATGATTATGACCATTATATATTTCATAATATCATTAATATTTTTCATTCCTACCAATTTAATGGCTAGGTTATAATGGTCATATTTAAATAATTAGATTTTGTTGTTCATTTAAGATCGATTTGGCATATCTTGTACACTATCCAATATAATCTTTAATTTTAAAAACTTGAGATGTCACATTATCCTCCAACCACATAATTTACTTGTACCCTCAAAATTATTTCATCGTATTTAAGAAAATTCTGAATTTCCATCTTCATAAAGCTATAACTTATAAGGGAACTTAATTACCTAGAATTTCAAAAGAAAATTCAATCTCTAAGAGTTTTTTCTTAAACAACAACACCAAATATCCAAAGTTGAGTAGACTATTCATCTGATACAAAATGTAAAGGCCCAAAACCGCACTTCTAGATTCAACACAAAAATATTTTTTGTATTTTTTTTAATAAAAGATAACTAAAAATACATAATACATTATACAACTAAGTACCTTTTCTAATCTAGGTTTTAGAGTATTAGGAAAAAACCAAACAAATAATCATAGTTATACAAAATCTAACTAATTGTCTTCATGTGTGCTACCTCTAAATATGAAATGAACACCTTTGGAAT
This sequence comes from Viscum album, assembly GCA_963277665.1. NCBI lineage: Eukaryota > Viridiplantae > Streptophyta > Magnoliopsida > Santalales > Viscaceae > Viscum > Viscum album. The sequence continues at coordinate 1,516,406,524 of OY728127.1, read as the reverse complement.
TTATACTAACCCAGTGAAAAATATTTTAAAACTTGGGGTGACCATAAAAATCTCATTAAGGGACATAAAATAAAGGAAACCATTAGTACAGTGGAAATCCATAAAAACATTTTCTCTTAAACATAACTTTTTACCTCGAAAAAGGAATCAACTTTACAAAAAGATCATTATCTTACATTTTGAAAATAAAATTATTTAAATAAAAACTCATAAGTAAGCATGTATAAGAAAATTAGGTCACTTTGGACATCATTTTTCAAATAACTCTTATAAATGGAGTAACTAATATGGATAGCCTCCAAATCTGAAGTACCCAATGCATTGGAGTTTATAACATAACCACCCATCCTTGGTTTATCACAGAACCACCTGTCATTGGTAAATAATGTAACCAACCAAAAATTGTTTATAATAGAACCACCCTTAATTGGTTTATAATAGAACCACCCATCATTATAAAAAAATTACCAATAAATATAACATCAACATAAATCATAAAATATTGCTTCACAAACCACTATTTGAAGAAAATAAACTTTCCATTTTGAAAATCACTCATTTTGAAAAATTGTGCACGTACAATGGAAATATTTTATCAAAATTAACTATATAAACTTGTAAAGTAATCTTAAAAATATTAAAGATGAATTAAAGAGGTAAATTCCATTTATTACAAATAAGTTTTAAAAAAACATTCTTTTTGAATTTTGTAAAAAGAAACATTAAAAGAGGAATTTTAAAGGAAAGTCCCTTACCTTAGGTTCGACTTCATTCAAAGTTTTCAAACCTCTTATATAATGGTTTAAATAGTTTTATTAATTTATTACATAACTATATTAATATTTATAATACCTTATATGATATTTTTATAACAACTTTCCACCTGTTTATTAATAGCATTTCATTATTCTCATTGTTTCAGGTGTTCGTTTCATGGTTTCATGGTTGGTTAACTTGTGTATATTTATGGATGCTCTTGTTAAATAGGAATAGAAATATATAAGTGAAATTATATGGTATTAATACACTTCAAAAATTATAAATGTTCTCATATATCATTTTTCTTTCTGACATGAGGGTGATTCATTTGATAAAACATTAATGATAAAAGTATAGTTTATTTTTTTGACCATCGAAAACTAGTTTCATTTTGTTTAATATCATGGATATATATTAATTCCATAATGTGATACCATATATAAGATATATATATATATATAGTTCATTTTAAATAATTATCTGTGAATTTAAACTTTCCATGAATTCGGTAATTGTAAATTAAAACTCATCGTCCACAAAAAATTATGAATCGACATATTATGGATGACAATTTTGTTTTTAAGAATAAAAGGATAATAGAAGATATTTTATTATGGATATTCCATTAACATAGTAACATTATTGTATATATATAATACTGAAGTTATCATGAAACTTTTGATAGGGATGAGGATAAGGTAGAATAAAGAAATAATTTAAACAAGAAAGAAGGAATATTTTACCTATTGAATATCATCTCCTTGAGAACCTTATTATAGAACTTGGAATTAGACTTTTGGTGAGAAAAGTAACACTAGAATTTTTCTATGGATGAGGAGAATATAATTTTTCATAGGTTGGTTGAGCTAGAAGTCTCAGGGTGATGAAATTAAATGAAGGAGTGTCCTTTTATAATTAAGGTGAGGGGAACTTTAGCAATTTCTTATAATATTAAAATATTACAAGACTATTTTAGGGTAAAATAATTAAAAATATTCTTTAAATTCATATGGTGTTACAGTTATGACAATAAATTCATATGGTGTTGTGAGGATATTTATCATCGGGCTTAAGGTTATACAGTTATGACAATAAATAAATTCATTACACGTTTTATTTATTTCATTAACTCTTTTTGAAAACCCCCATATCGAATTATTAATTCCTTGACACGCGCCCACGCTGATTATAATAAATATCATTTAATAAAACAATATTACATCCTCAAAATCTCGACTAGAAAAAATACACGGTGTGTATATTTAATATACATGGAATGTACTTTTATTTTCCATTTTCCTTTATTTCCTCCACCACATTTATTATTCCTTGAGTAATGGCTATTAATTTGTTAAATGTAACTGCATTACTCGCTAATAAATATATATTATTTCACTCACAATATATTCTCTAAAATAACTAGTGTCTAAATAAATGAAATCAGACATTATTAAATAATTATTAAACCACAGTCAGTAATAATATTTATTTAACTTGTTAAATTAATATTTAACTGAGATACATGGACACACTTAGTGTGTGACCCTTTAGGCCTCTTTCTCAGTGGAATTAGGCGGAGCCTTCCTAAAGTCCAAGTTTAGCGTCTAGCAATACACCAATGCACCCATAGAGAAATAATATAACGCTGTAATGACGTGTCACCTCATACGAATGTTTACCATGTAATATAATCCCTTTTTCATGATATCTCGAATCAAGCGGGTTGCATGCTAGTGTCATCAACCCATGTGATCGATTATTCTTTCTTTGACTTTATGGAATTGAACTCGCTCATACCTTACCATGGACATGTATTTATTTAGGATATATCAATTCCATCAAAGGGCCTGAGATATCTACTTCCGTTATGGAACAGAAGGGACAAATCCTCTCTCGCATTATCTATTAATGCAGTATTACTCGTGACGCACCCAACGTATCCTACCTCGCTGAAAACAGTGTGTAGTCACAGTTTTCGTCAATATATCTAAGTGTGTGAGTTTTAATACCCATTAATAATAATATTAAATTCTAAGGACCAATACACACATCCTCTAATAGGAACATCCAATGACACTATGAAATGTGGATTTTCTATTGGTGGGTCTTGTTTTCATAATATCTTCCTGGATATTACCAAGGACGAACACCATGAGAAGGTGCCTCAAAGTTTTACGAGTCCTCACCCCTAATGGCCTATATTATTTGTGTCCCTCAAATAAAATCATCCATCCATAGCACATATATTCAAGAACAGTGTTATCGCACTTCCGGGTTCTCATCATAGCAGGGATCCGCTGTGACCCTTTAATGCAACAACTATCCTTAGGACATTATCACATGCATTGTCACGCAGAAGAACAATAAATATGTGATAAGGTATTTATTAATTAATAAAGTAAAAAGTAGTTGGTTCTAGGCCACCAACTCCAACAGACTCCCACTTAGACTAGATCCAACTGCTAACAACCTTTAACCCGCTACCTCTCACATGATATTCATGCTTCTGCTGAGATAGGACTTTAGTCATGGAGTCCGCCAAGTTCTATTCCGTGGACACTCTTCTCACTGAAACTTCACCCCTATGATAGAAATCCCTCAAGAGGTGATACATCCAGAGTATGTTCTTTTTCCATTGATGTGACCTTGGTTCTTTTGCAAGAGCCACCACTACAGTATTATCACAATACAATGTGAAAGGGTCTTTACTTCGAGGCACCACATCAAGCTCCTAGACAAATATCTGAATCCAAATGGCTTCATTGGCTGCATCAGAAGCCGCTATATATTCGGAATCCACTATAGAAGTGGTGACAACTGGCTGCTTTGAACTCTTCCATCTCACAGCTCCTCCATTGAGACAGAAAACATGTCCAGATTGTGACTTCAGATCATTCTGATCTATCTGAAAACCAGCATTAGCATACCCTCTGATGACAAGCTCCTTGTCTCCTCTATACACTAGGAACATATCCTTAGTTCTTCTCATATACTTAAGGATATTCTTAATAGCATTCCAATGTTGTTATCCTGGATCTGATTGATATCTTCCTACCATGCTTAGTGCATAGGAAACATCAAGCCTGGTACATAACATGGCATACATGATAGATCTTATAGCCGAAGTGTATGGGATCTTAATCATTCTATATTTCTCTTGTTGTGTCTGGGGAAACATTTTCTTAGAAATATGTAATCCATGTGACACTATAACAAATCCCCTCTTGGATTGTTCCATACTAAATCTCTTTAGTATCTAGTCAATGTATGTACCCTAACTTAGTCCAAGCCGCCTCTAGGAGATATCATGAATGATCTTGATCCCTAGAAGGTAGGAAGCTTCACCCAAGTTCTTTATAGTGAAACACTTGTTCAACCAGTCCTTAACTGACTATAATAATGGTGCATCTTTTCCAATAAGTAATATGGTGTCAACATATACAACTAGGATAACGATTGCATTCTCATTAAACCGCTTATAAACACATGGATCACATTCGTTCTTAATAAACCCAAATTCCTTTATGGCTTCATGAAATCGAATGTTCCATGACCTGGATGCTTGCTTCAATCCATAAATGGATTTCTGCAACTTGCAAACCCGTTTGGCTTCACCTAGTGTCACAAACCCTTATGGTTGTGTCATATATACATCTTCTTAAAGGTTCCCGTTAAGGAATGTTGTTTTGACATCCATTTTCCAAATATCATAGTCATAGTAAGCTGCTATGGCAAGTATTATTCTTATGGATTTAAATATGGAAACTGGAAAGAAATTTTCATCATAGTAAATTCCTTGACGTTGTATAAATCATTTAGCCACTAGCCTTTCTTTATAGGTGCTAACTTGACCTTCCATGTCCAGTTTTCTCTTTAATACCCATTTTCATCAAATATGTTTTACATCAACTGGATCATCGACTAGAACCCATACTTGGTTCTGATACATGGAATCCATCTCAGAATTCATAGATTCTAGCCATCTTTCAGCTTCTGAGATTTCTACTACTTCCTTGTAGGAGAGAGGTTCATCATTGTCCAACAATAATGATTTACCATCCTCAGTGACTAGGAAACCAAATCTCTCTAGTTCCCTTACCTCTCTTGAGCTCCTACACAGTACTTGTGTTTCTAGAACCTCTTCCACGGAGACCTGTGGAACTTGTTCCTGTACCAACTCATGTTTATCTTGATCATCAACTTTGTCAAAGTCAATCTTGTTCCTACTATCCTTTTTGAGGATGTGATACCTCTCGAGAAAGACGGATTTCCTGGAGATAGTCACTTTCTTGTCTGAAGTTTTATATATGTAATATCCTTTAGTTTCCTTGGGATATCCTATAAAGATACACTTCATACCCTGGGGTGCTAGTTTGTTTCCTGAGAAGGACTTAACAAACGCCTCGCATCCCCATACACGTGTGTGTGAAAAAATGGTTTTTTTTCCATTCCATAACTCGGATGGAATTTCATTTTCCACCTTAGTTGGTACTCGGTTTAATGTGTATGTTATAGTTTGTAATGCATATCCCCAAAAGGATAATGGAATATCTGCATGACTCATCATCGACCTCACCATGTCCAACAAGGTGCGGTTTCTCCTTTCACTAACACCATTCCACTGTGGTGTATAAGGAGGAGTGAGCTGAGATAGAATCCAATAATCCCATAGAAGATCGATGAACTCTTGGTTTAGATATTCTCTACCTCAATCCGATCAAAGTTTCTTTATCTTCTTACCAAGCTGATTCTCTACTTCATTCTTGAATTCTTTAAATTTATCTAAAGACTCTAACTTATACCTCATTAAGTAGACATAGCCATATCTACTTAAATCATCAGTAAAAGTAATGAAGTAAGAATATCCACCTCTAGCTTCTACTAGAAATGGTCCAAATACATCTATGTGCACCAATCCTAGAAGCTTTGTGGCCCTTTCACCATGTCCACCGAAAGGCGGCTTGGTCATTTTACCTTGTAAACAAGCATGACATCTATCAAGTGGTTTTAGCTCAGTAGATTCTAAATAACCATCTTGGTAGAGCTTTGTCAAGCGCTTCTTGTTTACATAACCGAGACGGTGATGCCACAACTGGATGATGTATGAGTCATGTGAGTTTTTTTTGTTATCGATTTACAAAACTTGGTTTTCATAATTTAATACATACAAGCCATTATTTAAATGTGACCTACCATAACATACATTGTTATTATAAAATATACAACCCTTATTTCCAAACTTGAAAATAAATCCATCCTTATCCAAACAAGATACAGAAATTATGTTCTTGGTAACACTAGGCACATAATAACAGTTATGCAAAACCAAAATCATCCCAGTCGGCAATGAGAGGTGGTAATCACCAATAGCCAATGTATACATCCTTGCGCCATTGGTAGCTTCAAGATCCACCTCTCCTCTGGTAATATTTCTAAATCTACTTGGTTCCTTCATTTGAATATATATGTGAGCCCCACAATCTGTATCTAATACACAATGTGTAGAAATAGAAATATTACACATGATAATGAATGCACCTTTAGCATCCCCATTCTTCTGGGTGCAATTCCTCTTCCAGTGGCCTTGCCTTCCACATGAAAAACACACCGCCTCCCATTCCTTTCCCTACCTCTGGATCTTCCCCTTCTTGGAAGGACAGTGCTCAGGGGCTTCAGACCATTTATAAGTCTTTGGCCCCATTGCCTTCTCCTTCCTTTTCTTATTCAACATAAGTATTGCAGGTTTGTCATGCCCCATTTCCTTATCTACCTGGAGAATCAAGGTCAGAAGTTCTGATAGACTCTTCTCATTGTTGTTCATGTTGTAGTTGAAAATAAAGCTAGAGAAGTTCTTGGGGAGTGATGGTAGGATGAGATCTGTATGCAACTCATCTGGGAATTTAATCCCTAAGATGTCCAGGCGTTCAATATAGACAATAAGCTTGACTACATGAGGCCCATCTGGCGCAGACTCACTAAGCTTAGTTGTAAACAAAGCATTGGAGATCTCATACCTCTCTTGTCTCACCTTCTCTTGGTAGATACCCTTATGGTGAGACATCATGCTATACACGTCCATGTTTTCATGTTGCTTTAAGAGCTCATTAGACATGGCCGATAGCATGAAACACTGGACATCTATGGAATCATCCATGTGTTTCGCATAGAGAGATATTTCCTCATCACTAGCCTCTTATCCAGGAGAAACTAGAACAGGCTCTTCCATCACATACAATTTCCTTTCATGGCGAAGGATGATGCGTAAACGCCTCTGCCACTCTTGAAAATTGGTGTCGGTGAGAAGGTTTTCCTTCTCAAGTATGGTTCGCAATGATATGTTTAAAGTAATTTTCTTGTCGTTTATACAAATTAAGATGAGCAAAGGTTTAGTACTTTATTAAAAAACTAAGACAAATAAATAAATTAATACTTATTAGTCTCCCACTATTTTATCGAAATTCAATAGCCCTCACCATTAAATTCGGAATATTATCTTGCCTGAATATTCTAGTGGCAAGGATCCATATTTCCCTTCTCATTACCCCAACTAGGGTTGGTCAAGAAACTTGAAGGGTTTTAGGTAGTCATTATAAATTCCAACTGCATTAACTCGCAGCTCCTTGATCCGCTAAGTGGACTCCCCAATCCTGAAATCCTTTTATTTTGGATTTTCTCAACCTTTGCCTCTTGGTCACACCAAGTCCTGTTGTGGCGGTCAACCCTTGATGCAAACCAAGTAAAGTCAACCCAAAACCTAGAATTATAATTCCCCGATAATTGAAAGCACCCCAACTAGGGTTGGTCAAGAACTTTGAACTATGGTTCGATTCTAACCAAGATTATGGAAGGCTATACCGACTTAATATTTCTTTGGGGGATTTTATCCTTAAACGTAAATTTCCAACTTATTACATTGTATTACATTCTTGTTAATATTAATTGGGATATACTTAAGTGATTAACCATTTTTAAGATAATATTTACGTATAAGCTAGTTTTATTTTAGTTCCATATTGCATGATCGTTTAATTTATTAATTGTGTGATCGTGATAACACACCCACGATAAATAAACCATGTAACTGATAGAAATAAAATAAATGGTATAATACTGATCTTTTTCGATTGGTTACTTTATCTAGTGGTTGATAAACTAACCCAAGACCTAGGGGGGAAACACCTTTAACCTTTTGGGTTTATGCTTACAGCTTTCCACCTGTCCACCTTTGAATCTCCTTGGATTGGTTTCGCCATGGATCCTGACTTGAGCCACCTCCACTATCTTGGTAGCTTCATATGTTACATATGCATTTATCTCACATGAAGGTGAGGGTTAAAAATGGGTTTTTACATAAAATAATCCTTGGGCATGCAGGCCCTACATATTAATGAAAAGAAGGCTCGCAGGCCAACAAATTTGAATAAATTAATTAAAGAAACCTTTCACATACAAAGGCCTTGGTCTAGCTCATGATCATCCATACATGCAACGATATTTATGCATAAATAAAACTATAATTAAATTCTTTAATCATTCTTTTTTAAGATAAATTGCGCTCGAATCAATTAATTATCATTAATTAATCAATCCTTTTATCTTAAACCCTTTTCTGAATTTCCTTGAGATTCCCATCCATCATAATTTTAAACAAATAAATTCATTTAAAATTATCTTTGTACGTAACTTGTACCTTGGCGGTAACCCGGTGAATTCCTGTTCATTGTGCAGATGTTAAATTAAACACATATACATAAAACACCTATCAAGTGTTGTGCCTTAGCTTTACGCCTACACCATGGTACACATATCAAGGGTTTGTATAATATAATAATAAATTTTAATAAATCTGCGTAATTTGGGTGAGTACACGGCGTGTAGTTCCAACTACACGGTGTGTACTTTTCTTCACTGTCCATCTGAAGTACCCGCCCAGGGAAATGGCGTGTTATTGTACTTCAGAAATTTTTAGAGTACACAGTGTGTTCAGTGAGACACATGCCATGTAGTTTCTGCGTTACATGGTTTCCAGCCGGGAAAGCCATGTACGGGGTACACGGTCCAATCCTAACCCGAAGGGACTACACGCCGTGTTCTGTTGGACCACACGACGTGTAATCCAGAAACTGTGTGCCACCTATTCCTAGTCAACACAGGGTGTCATAAATGAATTATATAGGATCAATACACGGCTAGATTTGGCAGACCAGTCCGATGCATGAACCTAGACTATACGGCGTGTACTTCTGAATACAAGCCGTGTATTTTCGTGTTGTATGGACAGGAATGTTTGGCTCCTCTGAATGAGATCCTCTATTTTATTTTAATAAAAATTAAAATAAAATGTCATTTTTGTATGGTGAACGAGAAACGATAGAGGAGGAACAGATCTCGAGATTCATATTTAAATAATGATTAACATGAATTAAAACAAGTAAATTATTAAATGTGTAAATCACCAATGAAAAACTAAATAATTATAATCAACGATATGACCGCTCTAATACCACTTGTAGGTTCCAGGCACAGCGGAAATGCGTTGGTGGGAGAGCCCAACTTTTATTTTAGCATTAAACAACATTCAAAACGAGATCTATCATGATATAAAACGTCGGATCTTCAGAATAGAACAAAGAAAAAAAACAAAAGAGGGAGTCCCAGAACCATAGTGTTATGATCATCATATGTTGGTTATAATTAATTTAATTAATTCACAAGAATTACCTTGGTGGAATTCTTTCTTCGTTGATGTCTATGGTCATGATCTTGTGATTCGCCATTGTGTCATAGAATCCAAGTGTAGGATTCCTCTAGTAGTTATTCACACGTGTTCCACATGTCTCTGGATGTCGTCGAAGGGATCTCCGGGTGCTAGCACAGAATAACCTTCACTTGAGATGTCCACCTTAGATCACCTTGATCTGATGTAGGAGGATCTCTCTCAGTCTTGAGAGCATTCTTGGAGGAAGTAGTTCTTTCGGCCTTGAAATAATTCTCTAGAATTATTGTGCACAACGATTGGGGAAAAGTGTTGTGGTTGTGAGGATATTTATAATCGGGTTTGAGGTTATAGAGTTATGACAATAAATAAACGTGTTACGCATTTCATTTATTTCATTTACTCTTATTGAAAACCCTCATGTCGAATTATTAATTCCTTGACATGCGCCCACACTGATTATAATAAATATCATTTAATAAAACAATATTACATCCTCAAAATCCCGACTGAAAAAACTACACGGCGTGTAATCATTAATACACAGCGTGTACTCATTTTCCATAAAACTACATAGCGTGTATATTTAATATACACGGAATGTACTTTCATTTTCCATTTTCCTTTATTTCCCCCACCACATTTATTATTCCTTGAGTAATGGCTATTCATTTGTTAAATTTAACTGCATTACTCGCTAATAAATATATATTATTTCACCCACAATATATTCTCTCGAATAACTAGTGTCTAAATAAATACAATCAGGAATTCTTAAATAATTATTAAACCACAGTCGGGAATAATATTTATTTAACTTGTTAAATTAATATTTAACTGAGATACATGGACACACTTAGTGTGTAACCCTCTAGACCCCTTTCTCAATGGCATTAGGTGGAGCCTGCCTAAAGTCCAAGGTTAGCATCTAGCAACATGCCAAGGCACCCATAGAGAAATAATTTAATGCTACAATGACGTTTCACCTCCTATGAATGTTTACCGTGTAATATAATCCCTTTGTCACGATATCTCGAATCAAGCGGGTTGCATGCTAGTGTCATCAACCCATGTGCCCGATTATTCTTTCTTTGAATTTCCAGAATTGAACTCGCACATACCTTACCATGGCCATGGATTTATTTAGGTTATATCAATTCCATCAAAGGGCCTAAGATATCTACTTTCGTTATGGAACAGAAGGGAAAAATCCTTTCTCTCATTATCTATTAATGCAGTATTACTAGTGACACACCCAACGTATCCTACCTCACTTAGAACAGTGTATCATCACAGTTTTCATCAATAAATATTACTGCGCAAGTTATAATACCCATTAATAATAATATTAAAGTCTAAGGACCAATACACACGTCCGCATATAGGAACATCCATTGACACTATGAAATGTGGATTTCCTACTGGTGGGTCTTATTCTCATAATATCCTCCTGGATATTACCAAGGGCGCACACCATGAGAAGGTGCCTCAAATTTTTATGAGTCCTCACCCATAATGGCCTGTATTATTTGTGTCCCTCAAATAAAATCATCCAGCCATAGAACATATATTCAAGAACAGTGTTATGGAACTTCCGGGTTCTCATCATAGAAGGGATCCGCTATGACCCTTTAATGCAATAGTTTTCCTTAGGACATTATCACATACATTGTCACACAGAAGAACAATCAAGATGTGATAAGGTATTTATTAATGAATAAAGTACAAAGTATTTGGTTCTAGGCCACCAACTCCAACAACTATCACCGAATAGGCATATCCCAAAAAGGGGAGTAATTTTCCTTTAAACCTATACACACGCATATAGATCAAACTAAGGAAAGTAAACACGAAGTAAACCACAACTGTTACTTAGACAACTATAGAGAGTACAATACAAATTGAAAGTACAAAGGGTCCAGAATACAAGCTCAAAACCACAAAGGAAAGTATAACTACCATGGTCCATCCGCTTGAGACCCCACATGAAGGGGGTAGGTGTAGGGTTGCGGCCTGTAGCCGTAGAAGTAAACTCCTTTGTCTTGTCTCACTAAGAACTACCTAGTCCTAGAACACCAATTTCTCCATAGAAGCATCGGTCCGTCTTTTCTCACTGATCACCACCTGGTCCTGGACCACCAAGGTCTCCATCAAACTGTTCTTCCATCCCATCTCACCAAGTACTACCTGGTCCCAGACCACCAAGGTCTCCGTCTAAGCATCGATCACCTGCACAGGACACAACACATGCGGGAGAAGCCCATGTAGGGGTGAGTAACACCATACTTAGTAGGGACCCCAAAACACCAAGTAAAGACCACAAATCAATCCAAAAATCAAACCACAAAGCATGATCATGAATAAAGACAGCTCACACAGGTATAATCTAGAGTACAAAAAGAAAGATTATCTGAAGTAACATTGAACACCTTGGACTATTGAGGTACTCATCCCAGATGAGTATTGTGGGTCTGCTCGGTCACATAGAGAAACTAGGATCTGATCGACATAGGGTCTCTAGGATCCAATCCACACATGGTCTTTAGTCTTTGAGTCTCAGCCAGCTGCAGGATTCCCACATGAAGTGCGCTTGATTCCGAGAGAATCTACTTCTCAAGAAAATCATTGTATTTCAACATCCATTAAATTCTCCATAGATTATTCCAAAATAACCGCCTCATAATGAGGGTTCTAATGCCGCAAATAGATCATCAATTGGATGCTCGGTTTGAAAGTTATAGCCATTTTTCTGTAAAGGGGTCGGTCTGGTCTGGGTCTGGTCCGACCCGGTCAGACCAACCGGACCGGACCCCGGGTCCGCCAACCCGACTTGGATCTAAAACAACCCAGATCCGGACTATACTAGGTCTGACTCGACCTGACCTGTTGGGTCGCGGGTCCGCCCCCCTGGTGCAGCCCGACCAGCCATGGGCGAGCCAACTCATGTTTGGTCGGGACACGGTTGGAGCCAACTCTGTTGGACCGCGGGTGCCGCATCCGCGGTGCGGGTCCCATTTCCATGGTGGGGGTGCCACACCAGCGTGGCTTGGTCCACAGCGCCCTATCGTGGTGCACCGCCACCAGCTCGCGACCACTGCAGTGGGTCGTCACTGCTGGCAGAGCATTCTGCGAACCACCAGGTCAACTCCAGTGATCTGTTCTTCACACCGTCTATGCCTCTGACCTCCACGATATGTCACCTTCCTCACTATAGCCTCAAAATCTCCTTTAACCCATTTTGAAAATGCAGTAATGAATAATGTACAAAAACACACATGGTAGAGGGGCTCGATCCTTGTTCATGTTAGCCTTCACCCTCTACGTTAGAGGTTTAGAAACATGGGGAAGAAAGGATTTAAGTTCTATCAAAAATTAACCCTGATGCAATCCTGAGAAAAGAGTACCCTACTTCAAGAACAATCGATCCTTGGATCAACCTATTTTTTGGGTTGATCCGTGTTTTTCGTTTTAGAATGAAGAATAGTGAAACTCAAGCACAAAGAAAACCCATTCCTGGAGAAATTTCGCCATTGGGGTCGATTCGTTTGAAGTCGTTGGCGTTCGTCAACCTCCGGTCCCGGATCCTTCCTCCAAGGCATCATTTCCGCTTTCTAATCTTCTGTCATTTGTCATTGGATAGAAAATCCTTTGTTGTAAATTCGTCTGAAAAAATTATCAGGCCCCCCACTGTTTTCTCCAACCTGTTGTATAATTAAAATAGAAATGTGTTGTAGAATTTATGTTATGCTACGTCGTCGCATCATTACGCTATTTCATATATGAAATAACATCTCTGTTATGCTTCAGTTAAAGAGCCTCATTAATGGGGGTTTTCATTGCACCATGGTGTTGCTCGGCCTACTCAACGGTGAGAAAAAGAAAATAAAATAATTTTTTAATTTATTTTATTTTCTTCCAAAAGGTCCAAAAACTATCTTTTTCGGTCATCACTCACCAATAAATGTTAGGTCCTTTCTAAGAGGATCACAACATTCTAAGTTCAACAATTCCCTTTGATTTTTGATCCGAGCACCGGTTTAAAAGTTATAAAAACTCACTCGCATGTTTATTTAAATGAACTAAAAAAGTTCAAAAACTATCTTTCACCCTCAACCTGCATCGGTTGAGGTTAAGCTCTGGTTAAGGGAAACACACCCTCATGATCTTAATGGTACTCTCGGATTTCCAATCTGAGTTATCGTTTAGGAGTTATAAGGATTTTAAAATAAAATAAATTTATTCATTTATTTTATTTACAGCCAAAAACTATTTTCCACTATTGACCCAAATCGGCTAATGATAGGATCTTCCTAAGGAAATCATACCCTTACGAGCTCAATAGTGGTCTCGGATTTTAAATTTGAGTCATTTTTCATGATTTATGAGGATTATAAAAATAAAATAATTTAATTTAATTATTTTATTTATGGTTATGTAATTTTTGGTTTTTCTCACTGGAGGCTCGCGCAGACTAAACTTAAGTTGCCTTTAGGGTAAACCCTCCAACCTAAATGAAACTGTAATAACCCAAGTATTTAGAGAATAGTACTTTTTATTTTCTATTAATATTTATGAATAAAATATAAATTTTACATTAAAAGGGATGCTTTTTCTGATAGTGTACTCGACACGCAACAAAGGGTTCCTCTAAAATCTTACATTGCACACAACATTGAGTTATATCGAAAAATAATACAGTAATAATATTATTATTTTAAATTGTATTTATCACCCTCCATTGGGATGGAAAGAATAAATAGTATCAACTAAATTAGTAAAATATGGTTTAAAAATTTTTAAATAATGATTCATTGGTTACCAAATTTTTTATAAATGGAAATAAAAACCAATTGAATATAAAGGATGTGTTTTTATGAAAAAACTATTTAAAAAGAGAATAATTGTGTTTATAAAATCATATCACTCTTTATGGATTTTTATTTAGTGAAAATTATATATTATATATTCAATGCAATGTTTTAAATTAATATTATATTTTTTATAGATATGATATTAGAAAAAATTCAATTTTTTGGATAAAAGAAGTATTTTTCTTAAAATTCATTTTTACTATCTTTTAATGGAGAACCATTTTTAAATTTAGTTTTTTTTTCACTTTTATATGTTCTATTTGAAAAAATAAAATTCTTCTATAGAATATGGATACCAAAATTTACTTTAGTTAATTTTTTGTTAATGTTTTGGTAATTTTCTGATAAAGTTCATTTTTTTAATGAATAGTGAAAAATACTGCTTTTTAATTCAAAAATACATTTTCATCTAATTTATTTATATAGCTAGATTATCATTTTAATTAGTTTTAAAATGTAATTGGATTAATTTTTTATCATTTATTCAATTTTTTTCATTGGAAGTAATTTTCCATTGAAATTGGATATAAATATATGTCAATCTTTTGATAGTTATTACTTCTTAAAACCAGCTTTTTAGTTTTGACAATAGAAATTAATTTTAAACTAATTTCTACAAATTATGTGTTTTGAATTTGAAAAAATTGTTTCCATATTTGGAATCAAAATTTTCAAATTGTGTGAATAAATACCTTTTATTTTTGGACATTAAGAATAGTAACTCGAGTAATTATTTTATTTACCATGGTTAAAGGGTAAATCTTGTAAATAAGGGTAAAAAATAATATTATAATAATATTAAAATACCCTAAAACATGTCCTAATCCTATTGGATGAGATATTTCTGACCATGGTAATCCTTGGGTTGATTTTGGGACCCCATGGAGCCATTTGGATGTGGAAATGACATTTTTAAGAATTAATTTAAAGTAAAGAGAAATAGAACATAAACATGTATCTTTTAATAAAAAAATTAATATGGAGTTATATAACTGATATATTTGACTATAAATATAAATTATAAATATAAAATGATTTCCAACATCATGGTATTTTATTTATAATTTTTATACATTAAATAAATAAATTTAATTATGATACAATGATGATGCAGTGATTGATTCACTAATAAGGGATTCAAATAAATGATATTATAAATATTAAAGTAAATTTAATTTGACTATTTTGATGCCATCCACAATTTTTATGAATTATATTAACATATTATATTTTAGTTGATAACATATTTTAGAAGGAATAAGGTTGTTCGGAATTTTTAAAAAGGTCAAGTATGAATAGTGCCCAAAATTGCATAAAATAGTTTATTAAATGATATTATATGCATAAAAATATAATATTCATAAAATGGTTAATAAAAGTCTAAATATTTTATAAATGACTTTTTTTTTGGGTCGTTTGACATGATATAGTAATTAAATTAACTCACAATGTGTAAATAACATGATATCACGGTAAGATTAAAAAGGGTAAAATAATGGTTAAACCAAAAAGATAAGGATAAAAAAATATTCAAACCTTTTCAGAAAAATATTTAATTATTGTTATTCGAACCGAAATTATCTTATATTCTAATTAAATGAGTTTTGGACCATTTTTTATCTAAATTGAATTTATAATAAATTAATATTTCTAGACTTTCCTAAAGTGTCCCTCCTCCCTCTTATAAAAGGCTACCACCTCTACCCACATAAATCACACCTATCAAGCCCCTTGGATCATCCAAATTCTGCCTAAATAATCTCCCAACATCCCTCCCTTACTCTTAGAGTCCTTACCTTGTGCATAAGGCAATTCAAGAAATCCTTTTGGCTCAAATCAAAAGAAGTTACCCGATTTAGAGGTAACGTCTTCTATCAAATTATTTTATTTTATTTTCCTTATCCACTCCCTATGATATTATTATTCTTTGATTTAATAAAAAAAAATAGTGTCCTAAATATACAAGTATTTTTTTATGATAATTATTTGAACTACACTTACACACACCTTCATCTAATGGACACGAACATACTGTTTCTGTGTACGGTGAACTACTGCCTCACAAAATGACGATTGTTCAATTTTATCCTACCACCTCTCTTGGTGGCCATTATGATGGAATTGTATTTATATATGATATATATTGTCTTTATATTGTCTCTATTTTTCTATATTTTTTATTTATAACATACATTTATTCTTTCCATGATGTGTAAATACAATAATTTCATTTGAGGAATTGCGGACTATCACCCCCTCAAAGTGATATGACTCGTCCATGCCATACATGGAATGTATAAAGGAAGTAATTAATGAACTTATGTAAGATATATAACATATATATTATACTGTAATTATAATATAATTATGTATCATTTATTTTTCATTTCTTTAAATATGAAAAAGAAATAAAAGTAGTGTGCATGCGTATGTACAGCCTACCATCTCCATGAATGATGCATTTCATTTATTATCTCCAAATGTTATTTACTATTATAAATAAATATATATACTGGATATATATAATATTTAAATCATGAATAATATTCTAGAGATAATTGAATTTTGACTACATGGACAATTTTAAATTATAACAAGTTCATTTTTTACTCAAGTACCAAACATCGACAAAACAACTGATATGAACTTGAATAATTATATGGTTGTTATATCAAAGTAATAAGTGATATAAAAGGAATAATAAACTTTAAAATGGTTCTTAAGAAAGTATAAATTAAATTAAGTTTATTATTCATGGAGATAAATAACAAAAAGATAAATCAGACTTAAGGTAAGGGAACTTCTTAACCCAATTTTCATTCTTTGGGTTAATCTTGTACTTCTTGATTATGTCGTGCTAGGATTATGTGATTAATAACTTTCGATATCCTGTATTTTATTTAAACTTTATTTATGTTTATTTATAGTTAATACACATAATTGATCTATTTTATTAACAAAATGATCTTTGTAAATGAATTTCTAAACTCAATTTCCACCCATTGGGTTTTAAGCATACTTCGTTGATTATATTATGACAAGATTATGTGTGGAATCACTGTTTCTTTATTTATGTTGTAACTTCCACTTCCTTTTATTTGGATATAATTTTTCTACACATAATCACCCCATTGATAAATTATTATGTCGTTTATACAAACTTTGAAAGGGAAATATTAAATTAATCTCCATTCATTGATTTAAGTTTCCATGTTATTGGTTTTGTTTTTCCAAGAATATGTGTGAATGACCTCTAATTGTTTTACACAAAATATCCACTTATATTGGGTGTATTTATATTTATCACACATATTTATGTCATTGATTTATCCTTAATCTAATGATACTATCTTTGTAAGGTACTATGTCTTAATCTCTTTTCATTGAGGCGTATCTTGATGTTGTGAACCTTTATTATCCTATAAGGTGTATATACAAACCTTTTGACATTTTATATCACAAATTTCTATATAAACGTGATATTTAATGTTTTGTTTGGTGTTTTTCCTTAATTATTTTTATTCAATTGTTTCTCAAGTGGTAAGGGACTCTTTAACTAAAACAAAATTTTAAATGATTTAATGATTTATTTTTATAAAACCATCTATTTCATGACCATGTTTTCGAAAATGTTTTTAAGAATTTATTTATATGTGCATGAATGTTTTAAAATATAAATTTATTTAAAAAGTTTCAAAGTGGTATGTGACACTTTTATTCAAAAGAATCTTTATGAAATTTTTTAAATGGTATTGAAAATGGTTTTGAGAATGGATTGTTTATGTCAATATCTTGAACTGATATCTTTTGATTTAAATGTGGAAATGTTATCTTTACATTATGCTATTTTTATGTGTTATGATTATGTTATGGTTCTTGGGAATTTCTTATATATACAGGTGGTTCTGGGATAAACTGAGGGCAGGTGATCTCGAGATAGTTCTCCAATGCATTGGGTAACATGATGAAGGTAAATGATAAATTTTCTCCTAAGAGATTTAGGGAATATGTTGTGATGGGTATTCCAAACGTAACCATGAAGGTTACTCCCTAGGTATTTTTGAAAGCTACAATGTAAGTTTGTTATGGATTCCACAAGTTACCTTTATTATTTATGATTTCTATGAGTTATTCATAAATATTATGATTTCATGAGGTATGTTAAAGAGATTATCTTTTATGAGTAAAAAGTATGATTTTATTGATTTGTATGTATTCATGGACTAATGTTTTCTCTCCTTATTTTATATCCCTTACTGAGCTTTTTATTCTCATCCCAAGTTTTTGAAATGTTTTTTACAGGGTATAAGGAAGGGTAAGAGAAAGGAATAACTCAAGAATATTTTTATCAAGAAAATAATTATGGTTTTATTTAAAGATTTTTATTATTATAAAAAAATTGGATATAGTAAATGTAATTTAATAGTTATGGCCTAATTCTATAAATCTCTAAACCTGAAAAGATCTTCAATGTGAATTCTTGACTTAAATCAAGATTATGTAATGTTTAATTCTAGGGCCTTATAGCAATGGTGCCCTAAGATTTCTAATTCGGGCACCAGTTTAGAAGTTATTCCAATTTTTTAGTAAAATTGCTCACTCAAGCTATTTAAAGCTTAAAATTTTTCAATGGGCCATTCTAGGCACTCCGACCTCATAATCGCACGCTGTCTCAGTGCCTGGTCTCAAAATAATCCCATTTAATTTTAAAAATATCATGGAATTCTAGGGTATTACATTACTCCCCCCCCCTTTAGGGATTTACATCCTTGTAAGCCAAAACAAGGGCTAATAAAACAAATGTGGGTAATGAGCATGAATCTAAGCCTCTCACTCCCATGTGCTCTCCTAGATATTCTTGTGCTACCAAAGAATATGCACTAGATGAATCGATCGTCCATGAAGGATCCTCTCTTGTTGATCCTCTATCTCTACTGTATACTCCACAAATGTCTCCCCATCGTCAATCTACAACTCTCCATGGTCGATGACGTGAGAAGGGTTGTGCACGTATCTCCTTGGATGGGATATGTGGAAGACGTCATAAACCCACTATAACTATGGTAGTAGAGCCAATCAGTGTACCACCATAACCACTCTATGCAGTACCAGGAAAGGTCCGATGAACATCGGAGATAACTTGTCACCCCGACCAAATATTTGTATTCCTCATCCAAGAGAGACCCATAGGAATACGTGGTCCCCATCTTCGAAATCCAAGGGTATTCTTCACCTACTAGCATAGGATTTCTATTAGCTTTGTGCAGTCTTCATCCACTCACAAATGACATGCACCTTCTCAATGGTAGCCTACACCATCTATGGACCCATGAGTGCTGACTCCCCGGGTCTGTCCAGCATAACGGTGACATGAATGGTCATCCATACAGTGCCTCTAACGGTTCCATACTAATGGTGTAGTGGTATCTGGTGTTTTATGAAAACTCTACTAGTGGTAGGTGGTCCTCCCAACTGCGACCAAAATCAAGGATGCAAGCACGGAGCATGTCCTCTAAGGTCTGTATGGTTCGCTCTATATGACCATCAGTATATGGGAGAAAGATTGTGCTCAATCACAACTGAGTCCCAAAAGCCTCCTAAAATCCCTTCCACAATTGGGATGTCAAGCGTGCATCACGATCTGAGACTATCATTAATGGGAATCCATGTAGTAGAACTATCTCCTACATGTAGAGGTGTCCCAAGATCTCTAATGAGACCTTTTCTTGAATGGGTAGGAAGTGGCTTGACTTGGTGAGTCGGTCTATGATCACCTAGATGGTATCATGCCCCCTGGACATAAATGGTAAGCCTGTCATGAATTCCATCAATATCCCATCCCACTTCCACTCTAGTACCTCAAGGGGTTGTGTCAAACCTGCTGGAACCTGGTGCTCAGCTTTTTCTTGCTGACAAGTGAGCCATCTCAAGACAAACTCAGTCACTGCCTTCTTCATCCCCAGCCACCAGTAATGATGTCAGAGGTCCTATTACATCCTCACCACACTTGGATGTACCACCAAAGGGGATGTATAAAACTACCTCAACAACTCCTCATGCAATTCCATTGGTACTATAGTGTGTCCTCTGAAATGGTTGACGTGGTCCCCACCTATCAAATATCCAACAGGGACATGCCCTGTGGACATTTAGTCACGTGTAGTCTCAAAGCTAGTATCTCTGAGTTACACCTCTATGACTCACTATAATATTGGAGGGGAAACTACCATCGATTGTAGATAAGTTTCATTAACTCTATCCACAAAGGATATCTGAAGTGAGGCCAACTGTTCTGAGCCCTCGTTCAGTAACTGTGAACTCGATCTTCTACTGAGATAATTTTCCACCATGTTCACCTTTCTAGGAGTATAGACTTTCTTGAATTCATAGTCCTGAAGGAACTCCAGCAATCATCTCTATGTCAACTATTGAAAAGCCTACGGGCACCTTTCCATCCATGCAAAAGGCTACCCATTTCAACCTATCGATGTGCTATCCAACCCTTTGGTAGTGGGTACTCATTCACTATGAACACTTGATTAAAGTGTCAGAAATCCGCACATAACCTTGAAAAATGGGTCTTACTAATCTCTTCCTATTCAGGTCCCCTATAAAGTTCTGTGTTTTTTAATCTGGTTAAAATATGAAGGTTTTTGAACTTCTTCGGTTTATTGACAGGTTGTTTTATTTAAACTGATCTTCGAAACTTAATTCTGAGTGTTGGAACACTTAAAGGTGTCTTTTTTGGACTTGGGTAAATACCTGATAATTTTTTCGGGTGTCCCGATGAGTCTCAGGAGCATGGAATCCAGAGAAGACCACTTTAAAGGATCTACATGGGCTAAGCATGGTTGTATTCCAACCTCTGTAGTTTACCTAGTTTAATAATTTATTTATTTTAATTAAATATTTTTTAATGGTAGTTTTGTGTTTAAATAAAAGAAATTGTTAATAATAATAATAATAATGTTTTTTATTATTATTATTATGGTGTTCATTAAATTATTTTAATGTTAAAAAGTTTTAATTGAATAATTAATGAGGAGTAATAGTAATGTGAAATTAAATGAGGAGTTTCAGATTTAATGAAGGTGCGTATAATTAAATAAGAAGTTTTGTTATTAATAAAGAAGCATTTTTATTTAATAGATATGTTGGGTTTTATATAAGTTTGAATAATAATAATAATGTGATTATTATTATTATGGTTTTATGAGTATAATAATTATTATTAATTATGGTTGTTATTATTATTAAAAAGAATAATAATAATGGATTTTGGGGGTTTTTTAATTAAATCCAAGGAAAGGGGGGATTTAATTAATTATTGTGAAATAGTGGTTTCATTTAATTAAATTGATTTAATTTGAATTTAATTAAATGATGTGTAGGGGGGATTTTTGGGTTTTATCAAAAAAAAATTTTATTTGATGATAATAATAATGATGGTTATTATTATAGCAGTTTCATCTATTTAATTTTAGTTTGAAATGAATTTAATTAAATGAGTTTTTTGGGGTTTAATTTATTTAAATTCAAGATCAATAGGAATTTAATTAATCACTGTGAAGGGGAGGTTTTATATAATTAATTCATTTTCAAAGAAATAATTGAATAATGGTGAGTTATAGTTTTTAATTTACTTTAATTCTGTTGAGAGAATTTAATTAAATAACACGAAGTGGGGAATTTATTTAATTAAATTCTGTGAATGAATTTAATTAAATAATGTGTAAATGAGGATTTTGGTGTTATCGAAGAAAGGTAATATTAAATGGTAATATTAAATGAGGAATAAATGTGGAGTTTGGTTTAATTTAATTAAATTCAAGGTAATGAGGAATTTAATTAATTTATGCGAAATGAAGGTTTTTTTAATTAAATTCATGGTTGATTTGAATTTGAAATCACTTTGGGACTGTTTTAAATTAGATATCGGGCTGTACACGGTTAGTCAAATCATACGGGTCGGTTACAGGGTTACCCAGTTTTTTAAATGTGCTTTTATTTAATTTAAATAAAATAAAATTTTAATAATAATAATTATAAGGATGTTATTATTATTATTGTATTTATTTAATTAAATAAATGTTACACGAATTTAATAGGATAATTAATGGGGGATTTCAGAATTAATTATGAAAAATTTATTTAAAGGTTAATTAAGGAAGAAACGTTATATTAAATGAGGATAATAATTGTAATTGTTATTATATTATATCTATTAATTTAATAGGGTGTTAACTAATTGATTGATATATAATGAAGGAGGAGGCACACTGTAGGAGCAGCGACGTGCCCCAAGCCCCTACCCCCATATGAGGCACGCTACACCCCCCTTGTCGGCCCCTCTTCACGCGCTCGAATCCTCTCAATGTCTTCACAAATATTGTATGCCTTATCAAGGCGAGTCTGTTTGTGTATGTTTCGTGATTCATATGGGTCGTTTGACTCCTCTCTCACCCTATTTTCTCATCCAAAATCCTAAGGCTTGGTTTTAATTGGGTTTCCTTGTTTCTTTAGTTCTAGGGTTGTGCAATGGGATCCTCTAGACCCGTTGGTCCATTTTTCGATAACCTCCACCAAGGGAAAAGCATTTAGGCTCAGTTTCAGTTCATCGGCACAATTTTTGAGTAAGGGTTTAAATATGTTATTTGGTTTCACACACCATGATTTGTATTCTTACGGTGTTTTTGTGTTGTTTTTAATATTTTGGGTGTGTGTTGGTCCCCACCGCACTATTTATGGGCATCGGTTAATGGTGTGTATGTGCAACTGTGTGCCAATTCCAAGTGGTTTCCGCCAAGTGAATCAAAGGGTTGCGTATTAAATCTGGTTTCACCTAGAGGTAGTGTCCCTTTCCAAGTCCTAAATTTTATAAATGAATTAATAAATTTCTTACTGCACTTTTATTATAAATTAAATCTATGCAGTGAAGTATATATAGTGAATGCCTCTTAATGTGAATTTAGCTTGTTTAATGATTTAAAATGATAAATGTCATAAGTGATTTGTGTGATAAGTAATATCATGTTTTCATAATAAAACCCATCAATCGAGGTATGTTTCCTTCAAACCAAAAATTAGTGGTAGTTTTATATCATGCTTTCTTATGGTTTGAGTTTTTCATATATCTTTATGTTAGTAATGATATATGATGAGTTGATGCCACGGAGTGAATATTTGATTGTTGAATTAATCATGGGATAATGAGAATCTTGAATAGTGTTAATTAATTATTTAATTACTTAAGGAATGTTGACCTTGTTGAACCAAGTTAATTAATTTTGAATTAATTAAATAGAAATGATGTGATAAATTAATTATGGTGGGTTGAGATTTAGAATGAGATAATTAATTTTGGAAAATTAATTATGGGGTGTGATTTGTTTTGTAGATTAATTAATTTAAGGATTAATTAATGGTAATGTGTATATAGTTAATTGTTATGTTAACTAATAGATTTGGTATATTTTACTAATATATTGGATTAGTAAGGGAATAAGAATAATTGATTGGTGAATTAATTATCATGTTTTTTATTAAGGAATTGTGATAATTAAATGTTGATTTAATTATCTAGTTGACTTTCTTGTGGTTAAGAATAATTAATTGTTAATTAATTATTAACTATTGATATGTTGAATGGTTAATTAATTGTAGATTTATTTGATAGGAGATTTATGTTTTCAATTAGTTGTTGAATTAGTTAACAGATTTGATTAATTAATTTATGAGTTAATTAATGGATGGTTTTGGGGTGTTAGACATGGAGATCTATACCAATGATAAAAATATATATGTATGATTGATAAATGGGTTGTGAGACAGGGACTGAAGCTCCAAATACTCATGGGGTGCTAGAAATGGCGTTCTACACCCATCTTGCATGTAAATATTCTTTTATGGGATAGGGATTGATGATCCAAATACCCATGGGTTTTTAGATAAGTACTGATGTCCCAAATACTCACGAGGGTTATATACATGAAATTTTACACCCATTAATTGACATTGGACTATGGTTCCAATTGGTCTTATATAAACTGAATTAAATGGTTAATGAAAGCCAATGTGATGTAATGAATTGTGAATTGAATATGGGAAATAGTTCATACCCTAGAACAGCTGAGGAAAGTATTGAGATACGGGTGTCTAGAGGAACCTTGAGATTTATGCGGTTAAACAAATAATATCAATTAATGTGTTAAAAAGTTTATTTATGCAATATATATGTATAGTTCCTGTTCAGACTCTTATTTATGGATATGAGCCGAAGCATGTATCTCCGTCAGGTGTCCCTTATGAACCTAGATGGGTTGTAGTTTATTTATTCAATTCAATTATTACTTCGTTATACCTATAAACTATTTATATTTCACCATATGAATTAAGCTAGACACTAGTGGTGCCAGCCTACTGAGATGTATATCTCACACCCTACTCGTGCCTCCATTACACTAGGGTACCCAGGTAGACCATTATTGTTCACAGGACTACAGACTTTGGACCTTTCTTGTTGTTCTATGCTAGTACTTGAAGATAGAATAAAGGGACTGATCCGGAGCTCAGGATGCTCGTTCAGTTTTCCCTTGGTTCTTTGAGCCTTTTCTTCATTTCTATATTGGAATGTAAATCATGTTTTTTATTTACTGCTTTCCATTTTTTATCATTAGCATGTCATGCATGCATCTACTGTATAAACTGGAATTTTCCACTTCTGTTCAAGTTTTATAAAAATCTGTCTTCCACTATTTAATAATTTATTAGATTGTTTCAACTATTTGTTGCCATTATCTATTATTTAACTCTAATATGAGGTCATATTCTCTCCACTAACTATCCATAGACCCTTGATGCTAGTCGGCAACCTCTGGCATTTTGGGAGATACGCTTGAGGTCATGTCACAACCGGTCTGGCCACCAGTTCAGGGGTGAGATGGGTTCGGATGCTACAAAGTGGTATCAAAGGGTTTTTTTCCTTTTTCTTACTTTTTTGGGGTTGTTAGATAGGAGACTAGGAATGTTTCGGCACTTGGGTTAATTGTCATGCTTGGGACTGATCACCCCATGTATGGGAAATACCTAAGTCACTAGGGATGGGAATTGATGTTTATAGTATATGAGGTTATAGTTGATATGATTTCACCATGAGTGACTGGTGTATTTTCCACTACTTATTGATTTTGATAATTTTGAGAAAAAAAATCTTAACCTAATAAGGAAAAGAATTTTCATACATACATCATCATAGGAACATAGAGATTCACATTCCAAGCATATAACATGCCATATAGTCACATTAGTAGGATGCCTGCTAATTTTGATTGTGTACCTTGGGTGGAATGTAATATTTTGATTTTCTTTAGCATGCCTCCTTATATAGCATGTTTTGGTGATAGATTTAACATGTTTGGGTGTTTATATGCCATTATACCTCTGTGATTAGCATGTTTTGTTATTGTGTCATGCTTCTGTGTTATAACATGATAGAGATGTTTTGATGTGTAAATGGCTATATGAGGGTAAAATTGATTTTTTGTGTTTATAATAGGAGTCAGTTGTAGTTTTAAGGTTTATGGGTGCCTTATAACTGGGAAAATGGTAACCCGTGTATTCAAACAATTAAAAAGGGATGATAAAGTTAAAATGTTAAATATAAATTGGATAATATAAATGGTATCCAAATTCCAATGGTAAGGTTTATGGGAGCCTTATCGATTGGTAGATGGACAACCATGTGACTGAACCTTATATAACCATAGTATGTTTGAAAAATGGTTATAAATGTAAAACTGTTGAGTTTTGATTGAAATGAACTATTTTTGGGTTGCTTTTTGAAGAACTCAGATTGAATAAATGGGACCGTCAAAGGTCTCTTTTTTGGTAAAATTAATTTAGATTCTAAATTTCCTATTTATATTTGGATAACACTATATGTGAAATTTTTAAAGAGGATGTTTGTTATATCATGTCTGTTTTTCCTGTAGGGCATTTATTGAAAACCAAGTGACTTGTTGTGAAAAAGTACTTGTGTGTTTCCTGAAATTCATTCAAATGTTAAAAGGTTGAAATAAATTAATTTAAATGGATAAAATGAAAAAAGGGGATTTTGAACCTCATGATTTCGGTTTTTTATGACCAAGAGAGAGGTTCGACATTTATATTTCGTAAGGGGCTAACTCGTGGTAGGTGTACCCTTAGAATGTTTTGAGAGTTAATGTAAGTTCGTCCCACTACTCGGGATGAATTTTTGGGACTCAAGTGTTTTGAAATTTTGATAGGTTTAATTTATGAATTTTATGATCAATGTTTGATATGGTGATCGTGGTTCGAGGAATGTCACACGCATGCATTAGGGTGTTCTGAAATAGCATGTTGGTGAGAGGCTAATCTTTTTTTTCAAAGTCATGGACAATCCTAATGTGGGTAGTGATGCACCGGTAAACTTTTAAAGAACATGAATACCGTTGATGATATATGCATCAAGGTTTGGTTGATGATGTGTCGGCAAGAGAATCTGATATTTTTATGTTAAGAGTCAACTGGTGATAGTATGACTGATCTTTTAGAGACCTAGGTTTTCTCTTAGTGTACTCTTTCAAATGATATGAGTATGTCCCCTGTCTTGACCTCATCATGGAGACACTAAGATTGTGTCGATCTTACACCGCGCTAATGTTTTAAATGTTATTGGGCTTGATGACTGGTTATTATCTGGGTTGTACGTGAGATTTGTGGTTTCTTTGGGCAATGAATTCATTCATGTTGGGGCACATTAGTTTTTTTTAATAGCCTTGCATTGTATTGACTTTGGAATGCCACCTAAGGTTGGGTAAGGACTTAGATGTACATGGTTTGGTGAAGTAATAATTTTAAAAGGCACATCGCCATTTTATGGGTGAGTGTGGGTTTTGGGACTGTAATGTCTTTCCAAAACACCATGTGAAACCAGTTTCTATTGGTTGATCAAGATTCGACCTTTTTCTTTAATGAGGTCCTTGTAATGGCCTCAGATGTAAGCTCTATTTTAGTGATCTTTGGCTTGGGTTTTAAATAATTAAGTGGTTGAGCATATGTTCTGGTCAAATGTATGTTCCACCTTTGGAAACGTAACATGGTTGTTAGATAAAAAAAATAGACCTTGTTAGGATGATGTTTTAATATTTCCCAATGACTTCTTGAGGATGATAAGTTTTTTAAGGTGGGTATATTGTAAAGTCTCATGTTTTTTAACCAGGATAAAATATGAAGTTTTACAAACTTTTTCGGTATATTGATGGGTCATTTTATTTAAACTGATCTCCAAAACATAATTATGAGTGTTGAAACACTTAAAGGTGTCATTTTTGGACTTGGGTAAATACCCGATAATTTTCATGGGTGCCCTGATGAGTCTCAGGAGCACCAGATCCAGATAACACCACTTTAAAGGATCTACATGGGCTGAGCACAGTTGTAGTCCAACCTGTGTAGTTTACCCAGTTTAATAATTTATTTATTTTAATTAAATATTTTTAAATGGGTGTTTTTTGTTTAAATAAAAGAAAGTGTTAATAATAATAAAAACCTTATTATTATTATTATGGTGTTCATTAAATTATTTTGATGTTAAAAGAGTTTTAATTGAATAATTAATGAGGAGTAATAGTTATGTCAAATTAAATGAGGAGTTTCATATTTAATGAAGGTGCATTTAATTAAATAAGGAGTTTCAAAATTTATAAATAAGCATTATTATTTAATAGAATTGTTGGGTTTTACCTAAGGTTGAATAATAAAAATAATATGATTATTATTATTATGGTTTTATGAGTATAATAATTATTATCAATTATGGTTGTTATTATTATTATGAAGAATAATAATAATGGATTTTGGGGTTTTTTAATTAAATCCAAGGAAAAGAGGGATTTAATTAATTTTTTTAAAAAGTGGTTTCATTTAATTAAATTGAGTTAAAGTGAATTTAATTAAATGATGTGTAGTGGGGATTTTTGGGTTTTATCAAAGAATCATTTTATTTTAGGATGATAATAATGATGGTTATTATTATGGCGGTTTCATCTATTTAATTTGAGGTTGAAATGATATTAATTAAATGAGTTGTTTAGGGTTTCATTTAATTAAATTAACTATCAATATGAATTTAATTAATCACTACAGAGAAGAGGTTTTATTTAATTAATTTGTGTTGAGATAATTAATTAATTAACGATGAGTTATAGTTTTTAATTTAATTAAATTTTTTTAAGATAATTTAATTAAATAACACAAAGTGGGAAATTTATTTAATAAAATTTTGTGAATTAATTTAATTAAATAATGTGTAAATGAAGATTTGGGTGTTATTGAAGAAAGGTAATATTAAATGGTAATATTAAATGAGGAATAAATGTGGAGTTGGGTTTAATTTAATTAAATTCAAGGTATTGAGGAATTTAATTAATTGATGTGAAATAGAGGTTTTTTTAATTAAATTCATGGTTAAGTTGAATTTGAAATCACTTTGGGACCATTTTAAATGTAGATATCAGGTTGTACATGGTTAGTCAAATTGTGCGAGTCAGCTATGCGGTTACCCGGTTTTTAAAATGTGTTTTTATTTAATTTAAATAAAAGAAAGTTTTAATAATAATAATAATAAGGATGTTATTATTATTATTGTATTTATTTAATTAAATAAATGTCACAAGAATTTAATTGGATGATTAATGGGGGATTTTAGAATTAATTATGAAAAATTTATTTAAAGGTTAATTAAGGAAGAAACGTTATATTAAATGTGAATAATAAATGTTATTATTATTATATTATATCAATTATTTTAATTGGGTGTTTACTTTTTGATTGAGATAGAATGAAGGAGGAGGTTCACTGTAGGAGCAGCGACATACACCAAGCCCCCACCCCCTATGAGGCACGCTACACCCCCCTTGATGGCCCCTCTTCACGCACTCAAATCCTCTCAGTGTATTCATGAATATTGTCTACCTCGTTAAGGTGAGTCTGTATGCATATATTTCATGATTTTCATCGGTCTTTTGACTCCTCTCTCACCCTGTTTTCTTAGCCGAAACCCTAAAGCTCGGTTTTAATTGGGTTTCCTTGTTTCTTCAGTTCTAGGGTTTTGAAATGGGATCCTCTAGACATGTTGGTCCATTTTTCGATAATCGCCACCAAGGGAGAATTGTTTTGGCTCAGTTTTGGTTCATCACCACCATTTTCGGGTAAGGATTTAAATTTTTTATTTGGTTTCACATCCCATAATTTGGATTATTATAGTGTTTTGTGTTGCGGTTAATATTTTGGGTGTGTTTTGGTCCCCACCGCACTATTTATGGTTGTTAGTTAATGGTGTGTACATGTG
Organism: Viscum album; assembly: GCA_963277665.1. Taxonomy (NCBI): domain Eukaryota; kingdom Viridiplantae; phylum Streptophyta; class Magnoliopsida; order Santalales; family Viscaceae; genus Viscum; species Viscum album. The sequence goes on along the minus strand of OY728127.1, from coordinate 1,516,376,808 downwards.
ACTGTGTGCCAATTACAACTAGTTTCCACCAAGTAAATCAAATGGTTTCATATTTAATCTGGTTCCACCTCAAGGTAGGGTCCCTTTCCAAGTCCTATATTTTATAAATGAATTAATAAATTTCTTACTACACTTTTATTATAAATTAAATCCATATAGTGAAGTATTTATACTAAATGCCTCTTAATGTGAATTTAGAATGTTTAATTATTTAAAATTTTAAATGTCATAAGTGATTTGTGTGATAATTAATATAATGTTTTCGTAATAAAACCCTTCAATCAAGGTGCGCTGCCTTCAAACCAAAAATTAGTGGTAGTGTTATATCATGTTTTCTTATGGTTTGAGTTTTCCATATATCTTTATGTTAGTACTGATATATGACAGGTTAATGACACGGAGTGTATATTTGATTGTTGAATTAATCATGGTATGATGAGGATCTTGAATATTGTTAATTAATTATTGAATTGATTAAGGGATTTTGACCTTGTCGAACAACGTTAATTAATTGTGAATTAATTAAATAGAAATGATGTGATAAGTTAGTTAAGGAGAGTTTATATTTAGAATGAGATAATTAATTTTGGAAAATTAATTATGTGATGTGATTTGTTTTGTAGATTAATTAATTGAAGTATTAATTAATGGTAATTTGTACATAGTTAATTGTTGTGTTAACTAATAGATTTGGTATATTTTACTAATCGATTGGATTACTTAGGGAATAAGGATAATTGATTGGTGAATTAATTATCATTTTTTCAGTTAAGCAATTGGGATAATTAAATGTTGATTTAATTATCTAGTTGACTTTCTCATGGTTAAGAATAATTAATTGTTAATTAATTATAAATTATTGAGATGTTTAATGGTTAATTAATTATAGAATTATTTGACAGTATATTTATGTTGTTAATTAGTTATTGAATTAATTAACGAATTTGATTAATTGATTTATGAGTTAATTAATGGATGGTTTTGGGGTATTAGATATGGAGTTCTATACCAATGATAAATATATGTATGTATGTATGATTGATAAATGGGTTGTGAGACAGGTATTGATGCTCCAAATACTCATGGAGTGCTAGACATGGCATTCTACACCCAGCTTTCATGTAAATACTTTTTTATGGGACAGGGACTAATGCTCCAAATACCCATGGGTTGTGAGACAAGGAATGATGATCCAAATACTCACGATGGTTCTAGACATGACGTTCTACACCCATTAATTGACATTGGACTGTGGTTCCAATTGGTCATACATAAACTGAATTAAATGGTTAATGAAAGATGATGTGATGTAATGAATTGTGAATTGAATATGGGAAATGGTTCAGACCCCGGCATGGTTGAGGCATGTATTGAGATACGAGTGTCAAGGGGAACCTTGGGATTTATACGGTTAAACAAATAATATCAATTAATGTGTTAAATGTTTTATTTATGCAATATATATGTATAGTTCCTGTTCAAACTCTTATTTCCGGCTATGATCCGAAGAATGTATCTCTGTCATGTGTCCCTTAAGAACCTAGACGGGTTGTAGTTTATTTATTCAATTCATTTGTTACTCTGTTATACCTACACATTATTTATATTTCACCATATCAATTGGTCTAGACACCAGTGGTTCTGACCTACTCATATATATATATATCACACCCTACTCAGGTCGCCGTTGCACTAGGGTACCCAAGTAGACCTTTCTTATTCGCAGGACTGTGCACCTTGGACCTTGCTTGTTTTTGTATGCTAGTACCTGGAGATAGAAGAAAAGGGTTTAGCTAGAGCTCAGGATGCTCGTGGAGTTTTCCCTTGGGGCTTTGAGTCTTTTATTTATTTCTGTATTGGAATGTAAAGCATTTTGTTTTGTTTATTGCTTTCCATTTTGTATAATTAGCATGTCATGCATGCATCTGCTGTATAAACTGGAATTTTCCACTTTTGTTCAAGTTTTATAAAAACCTGCCTTCCGCTTCTTAATAATTTATTAGACTTCTTCCTCTATTTATTTACATTGTCTATTATTTAACGTTGATATGAGGTTATAGTCTCCCCACTGACTATCCATAGACCCTTGCTTCTAGTTTTCATCCTCTGACATATGGGTAAATGCGCTTGAGGTCATGTGGCGACCGGTCCATCCACCGGTTCAGGGGTGATCCAGGTCTGGATGCTACATCTTCCACCTACACCTTTAACTTATGAAGCTCTACAAAATCCATACAATATACTGATGCTGATATCGGTTCTATTTCGGGGTGTATAATGATGCAGAAATCCATCTCCCTGTGGGGAGGTAATCCTAGAAATATCTTCGGAAGGGACGTCGCCATACTCCACCACTACTACTAGGAACTAAAAACTCAAAACATCTATTACCACAAGGGTAAGGCTGGCCAACTCAAGAATGATCAGTTGCACCCTCCTATGCATGAGTTTATCCCATGCTACCTAGCTTTCCTTTTTCACTGACTGAGGAAAACCCCATTCCAACGATGCAGATATACCTTATCCTTTTTTCCTAAAACAGTAAATATGAGCATAAACTATGGACGACCAGTCCATACCCAAAATAACGTTGTAAGGCCTCGACGTTTCCACCAAGAGGTTCCAACCGAAACTCTCATCTCAAGAAATTAGATCACACCATCATCATAAGTGTGATTATCAAGTCTACTCCCATAGGTATCTCCATACATAAGGGTCAAGTCAGTGGTTTAATCAGAAACTCTAGGTCTTGAACAAGATTCATGACAAGAAGGAATGATTAGTGCCTATGTCTATTTATACGATAGCTAATAGTAGACATAGACCATACCTTGAATCATTCCTGGAGTCCTTGGGTCATATTCCTTGACTGCATGTAGATACTCCCTTCCACTTTCCTCCAACTCCATGAGCCTGGTGGGGACAACATTGGGGTGGTTGTTGTAACATGTCGAAATGTATACCACCTCCTACTACTCTCCCAACTCCTTTTCCATGTCTACCTGATGTGAGACGCATGGGGTGGCCCAATATTCATGGCGTAGGTCGGAAGATGAAGGATGTGGTTCGGGGATAAGTGTTGGATGATGGGTATGGATAGAGGATGCAAGTAGTCAATCAACACTATAAGGAGTGCGACCTACTACTTAGACAACACACTCAAGGGAGGGGTGTGATAGCCAATCCACACAACAACGCACTTGGGTTGAGGCAAGGAATTGGGGGGTTTGTGATCTTGGATCACCAATCTAACTTGTAGATTGACAAGGTAAGAATGCATAAGAGCAAGGGGGGAAACCCGAGATAATACTCACACAATGGAGAAACAAAGCATAAGCTCTCAATTAATTCTTGAATGAAAATACAATGCCATGGGGTGGCTATTTATAGCCAAGGAGGTGATACAATGGTCAAGGGTCTAATACCCTAAAGTCATAAAGGCTAAACCTACCTTGTCCCCTTAAAAGTCAAAAAGATAAAGTCCAACAAATACTTTTGGAAAAGTAGCACACAACTTTCTAACATAGCCCACCGGACTTGACTTTGAGTGCATAGCCCACCGGATTTGACTTTGGTGTCCAAAGATGTCATTTCTAGAATCCTCTATGTGGGAAAGGCATCCAAATTCGTGAAACCATGTGGGCAAAGCTTTAAAAATCATGTTTGGGCTTGAATAAGTGAGATAATAGGCCCATTTGCTCCATCCATGAAAGGTAAGATCCATTGGGCCTTTAATGAATCGAGATGGCTGCCCATTGTTGAATTCACCCTCTTTAATCTCCCATGCGTCATTGGGCCTTGAAAATCCAACTCCTCCACTCGGGTAATTGGCTCAGTGCCTTCAACATGGTTCGCATCATCCTCCCCCTCCTGAAAAGGAGTCTTCCTTGACTCTTCATCCTCTACACCCAAAAAAGGAGAAATATCATAAACATTGAAAGTGGAACTTACACCATGCTCACCTGGCAAATCTATCTTGTAAGAATTGTTGTTAATCTTCTCAAGAACTCAAAAAGGTCCATCTCCTCATGGCATGAGTTTTGATTTCCGCTTGTCGGGAAATCTCTCCTTTCGCATATGAACCCAGACTAAGTCCCCGGGCTCGAACAACACTTGTTTGCGACCATTGTTTGCATGATCAATATATTTTTGGGTCATCTGCTCGATATTTTTCCTTGCCTTTTCATGGATTTTCTTGATGAATTCTGCACGCCTTCCACAAGCTTCCTGCAAATGCAAAGGAACTAGATCAATAGGGGCAAGGGGGTTAAATCCATAAACAATTTCAAATGGAGAATATTGAGTAGTGGAATGCTTGGCCCTGTTATATACGAATTCCACATGCGGCAGACACTCCTCCCAGTTCTTTAGGTTCTTCTTCACAATGGTTCGCGGAAGGGACGATAGTGTCCGATTCACCACCTCAGTTTGTCCATCGGTTTGCGGATGACAAGTAGTGGAAAATAGTAACTTCGTTCCTAGTTTGCTCCATAATGTCTTCCAAAAGTAGCTAAGGAATTTTATGTCTTGATCCGACACAATTGTCCTTGTCATACCATGAAGTTTGACTACTTTCTGAAAGAAAAGTATTGCAATGTTAGTGGCATCATCAGTTTTGTAACAAGGAATAAAATGTTCCATTTTTTAAAACTGATCCACCACAACAAAAATGGAATCTCTCCCCCTATTGGTTCGTGGTAACCCCACAATAAAGTCCATTGATATGTCCTCCCAAGGGGTGTTGGGAATTGGGAGGGGAAGATATAGTCTGTGTCGGTTTATTTTTTGATTTGGCTTTATGGAAAACAATGCACTTTCCCACAAATTTCTCAACATCTCTAGATATCCTAGGCCAATAAAAAATTCTCCTTAAGAACACTTAGAGTTTTTGCAACACCAAAATGTCCCATTAACCCACCAGAATGTGACTCCTTCATTAAAAGTAAACGGATTGAGCAATTGGGAATGCAAAGATTATTAATCTGAAATAAGAATCCATCATGTGAATAAAAATTTTCCCAACTAACTTCGGGTTTACAATGTTCATAAGGTTATCTAAAATCACTATCAGTGGCATATAAATCCTTAATATATTCAAAACCAAGAAGTTTGGAATCCAACAAGGATAAAAGAGAATATCTACGTGAAAGTGCATCGGCCACAATATTTTCTTTACCCTTTTTGTGCTTGATGACATATGGAAATGATTCAATGAATTCCAGCCATCTAGCATGTCTCCTATTTAGTTTATGTTGGCTCCTAAGGTATTTAAGATCATCATGATCAGAATGGATCACAAATTCTTTAGACCAAATATAGTGCTGCCATGTCTCTTGTACTCTAAACAATTCATACAAATCTTTATCATATGTAGCATAGTTTAGAGTTGGGCCATTTAACTTCTCACAAAATAAAGCAATAGTCTTACCTTCTTGCATGAGTACTCCTCCTATGCCAATTCCGCTTGCATCACATTCAATTTCAAAGGTCTTACCAAAGTCAGGAAGTGAAAGTAGAGGGGCATGGGTGAGTCTCTCCTTAAGTGCATGGAAGGCCTTCTCTTGAGTTGTCCCCCATTTGAAAGGAGAATTCTTCTTTTTCAACTCATTCAATGGTGCTACTAGTGTGCTGAAGTCTTTCACAAATCTCCTGTAAAAACTAGCAAGCCCATGAAAACTTCTTAGCTATCCAACAGAGGTTGGAGTTGGCCATTCTTATATTTCTTTGATAGTCTTGGGGTCCACTTCAACTCCAATGCCGCTCACAAAAAATCCAAGGAAAATAATCTTATCGAGACAAAATTCACACTTATTTATGTTTCCAAACAGGTTTTCTTTCCTTAACACCTCTAGGACTTATCTTAAGTGATCTACATGTTCATGAAAAGTCCTACTATACACCAGAATATCATCAAAGTAAACTACCAAAAAATTTCCAATATATGCACGTAAGACATGATTCATTAACCTCATAAATTTTTAGGTGAATTGGTGAGACCAAAAGGCATGACTAACCATTCATAAAGTCCATGTTTTGTCTAAAATGCAGTTTTCCACTCATCTCCTTCTTTCATCCTAATTTGATGGTAGCCACTTCTTAAATCAATTTTTGAGAAAATATTTGAACCATTTAATTCATCTAGCATATCATCTAACCTAGGGATAGGATGACGATACCTGACCGTGATGTTGTTGATGGCTCTACATTCAATGCACATTCTCCATGTTTCATCCTTATTTGGTACTAGAATCATTGGTACGGTACAAGGACTAAGGCTCTCTCTGACATATCCCACATCCAACAGCTCTTGAACTTTCCTTTGAATTTCTTTTGTCTCTTTAGGATTGGTGTGATATGCAGGGCGGTTCGGTAGTGATGCTCCAGGTATGAGGTAAATTTGATGCTCAATACCTCTAATGGGTGGAAAACCTGGTGGCATCTCTTCAAGAAAGACATCATCATACTCCTACAACAACGACTCAACAACATTTGGAAAATAGGGTAAGTCGTTAGTATTTAGCAACACCTATTTGTACATGAGTACTAGGAGGGTTTGCTGTGAAAACAAAGCTTCCTTAACCTCACTCTTTTTTTGCCAACATCACACTTTTATCTTATCTCAAATTCTTTTTCCCACTTGATTTATCTTAGCTCTCCATTTATTGTCTTCTCTCATTTTCTCTCTTTCCCTCAATCTCTCCTTTTTCATTTTCACTCTTTTTTTCATCATCACTCATTTTTTTCTTTTCTCTCAAAATGTGATCTTCTAGAATTTTTTTGGGGGACATGGGGTGGAGGGTTATAGGTTCCCCTCAGAGTACAAAAGAATGACGATTCAAGAAACCGTCATGGGTAACACGCCGATCGTACTTTCATGGTCATCCCAACAACAAATGGAAAGCCTTCATAGGAACAACATCGCACAAGACTTCATCTTTGTACTTCCTGATGGTGAAAAGTACCTTCACTTTCTTGGTGACCTTCAACTCCCCGTAATCATTCAACCACTAAAGCCAATATGGATGTTTATGCTTCAAAGTAGGAAGTCCCAACTTCTCTACTAACTCGGTGCTCTCAACATTAATAAAGCTTCCTCCATCAATAATAACACTACATACCTTCCCATTGATCTTGCATCATGTATGGAAAAGGTTCTCTCACTACTCATTTTCTCCAACAGTCATTTGTGAACTTATAACTCTCCTAGTGACAAGAATCTCACCGTCTTCTGAAAATTCCCCATTATCAATTTCCGGAGATTCTTCCTCCTCCTCTTCCGAGCTCTCTCCATCGGTCTCCCATTCTCCATACTTGTTGATGGTCATGGTGAGCCGGTTTGGGAAATCACTAGAAATGTGACCCCTTCCTTGAGATTTGAAACATCGAATATCCCTATTCATGGTTTGGTTAGCCTCAAAGTAGGGTTCTTAGGTGGAATAATTACCTTGTCACTTTTGCAGTGAACCACCTCTTTTTCCTTTGATGGTTCTCCAGTCTCCTTCCTTGGATTTCTCCATGGTGTGAAAGGGGTAGTGGGTTTCCTCATATTGCTCCTCCTTTTGATTTGTTGTTCAATCTTGGTGTCTTGGTGGATCATATCTTGTATCTCTACATGGTGGTACATCTCCACTTGATCGGCAATCTCCCAATTGAGCCCATGTAAAAACCAAGCCATGGTTGCCTCCGGATCCTCCTCAATGTTTGCCTGAATCATGGAAATTTTCATCTCCTTATAGTAGTCTTCTACACTGTTACTCCCTTGGGTGAGGCATTGAAGTTTGTTGTGGATATCTCTATGGTAATGTGTGGGAACAAATCTCTTTCGCATGGTGAACTTCATGTCTTCCCAAGTGTTGATGTGACGTCCACCATATCTAGCCATCTCCTTTTGAACTTGATCCCACCAAATTAAAGAATAATCAAAAAATTCATGGGAAGCAAGTTTGACATTTTTCTCCTCAGAATATGCATGGCATGAAAAGACCTTCTCAATCCACATCTCCCACTCCAAGTATGCTTCTAGATCGCTTTTCCTTTGAAAAAAAGGGACCTTCACCTTGATCCTGCCAAGTAGGTCATCATCTTGTTGTCTCCTTTTTCCTCCTCTAGGTTTTTGGTACAACCTCCTCCTTTGTGGGACAACCTCAAAATCACCATCCAGATTTTCCATCTCTTCCTCCATGATGTGGGGACGATGGGGTGTCGGAGCTCATCGCGGGTTATCATGGAGCATCCTTGGTCTTGGTTGATTCTCCATGTTATCAATCCTCTCATGTAGCACCTCCAACTTTCGATCAAGAAGCTTCTCGAAGTGGCTCAACAAAGCTTGCATTTGGAGTGGCTAAGCTTCCGGTGCGGGGGACCTACTTTGGCTTCCTTCATCACTAGCATGAACAATTTTCTTCCCACGATCTTCTGCCATAATATATTACAAAAACACAAACACACACCAGGGGGGAAAACACACACAATGATACACACTCACTCACACACGCGAGATGCACACACACACACACAAGATGTGCACAATCACACACATAAGGATACACACTCACGCATGCAAGATATACACACTCACACACATAAGATGTACACACACACGCACACAACAAGATGCACACACTCATACACACAATATGTACACACATGCACACACAATAAGATTCACACACTCACACACACAAGATTTTTTTTTTTTTTGCTTATTTATCTCCACTATCAACACTTAATTCAAATTCCAAGCTCTTGTGAAATATAATACCTTGTTTTGGGTGATCACTTATCCCCAATACTTCCCCAGACAAGATTGTGTCGGGGGCTGGTTTAACACAACCCGCTTGAGTGGTAAAGGGTAAAGGGTGAAAAGAGGGTAGAAAATGGATAAAGGGTGGGTGGAAAAAGGGGGTAGGAAGGTGGTATTTGGGTTTTTCCTGATTGTGCAAGATAAGATAAATGAATAATAATATGAGCCAAATAAAAAATGGGGATGAAGTAAAATGATGTAAAAAGTGATATATGGAAATGGAAAGTGCTAATAAGGTAAATAACAAAGGAGTAATTGTATTCGCTTTTTTTTTGCTTTTTTTTGTCAATACTCCCCAAAAAGTGTTATGCTTGGAGTTTTAAAGCACAAGATGATTGAATGGAGGGTAAGACAATTTTTTTCTTCAAAATCTCTCAAATAAAGGATGTGCTCAATTTTGAAAAGCATAAAATGATGAGTTGAGATAATTTGATTTTTTTTACCGGATATAAATCACATATAGAGAATTAAATTCGGAAAGAAGATGAATGAAAATTTGGCTCAATTTATAATAATCCAAGTTTGCACAAACTAGGCTAATTCGGGAGGCTTTCAAGAAATGGTATTTTTTTGAATGGGTGGATAATAAATAAAGATGAGAAGGGTAATGGATAAAATAAATATAAATGAAGGTATATATGCCTACCGTGTCAGCCTAAGCTCTGATACCAACTGATGTAAGATACACGGGGTGGCCCGATCTTCACAGTGTAGGTCGGCAGATGAAGGATGCGGTTTGGGGCTAAGTGGTGGATGATGGGTATGGATAGCAGATGAAAGTAGTCAATCAACACTATAAGGAGTGTGACCTAATACTTAGACAACACACTCAAGGGAGGGATGTGATAGCCAATCCACACAACAACGCACTTGGGTTGAGGCACGGAATTGGGGGCTTTGTTATCTTGGATCACCAATCTAACTTGTAGATTGACAAGGAAATAACGCACAAGAGCAAGGGGGAAAACACGAGATAATCCTCACACAACAAAGAAACAAATCATAAGCTCTCAATTAATTCTTGAATGAAAATACAATGCCATGGGGTGGCTATTTATAGCCAAGGAGGTGATACAATGGTCAAGGGTCTAATACCCTAAAGTCATAAAGGCTAAACCTACCTTGTCCCCTTAAAAGTCAAAAAGATAAAATCCAACAAAGACTTTTGTAAAAGTATCACACAACTTTCCAACATAGCCCACCAAACTTGACTTTGGGTGCATAGCCCACCGGATTTGACTTTGGTGTCCAAAGATACCATTTCTAGAATCCTCCATGTGGGAAAAGCATCCAAATTCGTGCAACCATGTGGGTCAAGCCTTAAACATCATGTTTGGGCTTGAATAAGTGAGATAATAGGCCCATTTTCTCCATCCATGCAAGGTAAGATCCATTGGGCCTTTAATGAAGTGAGATGGGTGCCCATTGTTTCATTCATCCTCTTTAATCTCCCACGCGTCATCAGGACTTTCAAATCCAACTCCCCCACTCGGGTAATTGGCTCGGTGCCTTCAACATGGTTTGCATCACTACCACCCTGCAGATTCATCTGTTCCTATCACTTCCTCTGCCCCGGTGGCCCATCCACCATTTCACTATTAGCACGATGAGCTGGACAATCTCTAGCGAGATGTCCCCTACCATATTTTGAAAAACATTCTATCTTCCTAGGATGACTAGACTCACCCTATGATCCCAAATCTATAGACCCCATGTCTTGAGACCTATTCTCAGGATATCTCACACGTCCAAGTCTCTAAGATTAACATCGAATGCCTATTTTCCCACTACTGACATCCATTGTCTGTATCTTCTTATCTAAAGAACTTCTAGCCACAAAGGATCTCTCTAGCACCCTATATTAAGTAAGAATGTATGGAGGAATATTGTTGGATCAGATGTCCCCAAACACACATTTCTTGGAGGTCCGAGTCCTGAAGCACTATTCGTATCGTATTAATCGAGTACTTGGAAAATTCGGTATGCCTCGATGAATACTCAGATACCATCATGTCATCCTGCCAAAGTTGTATAAGCTCTTGGTCTCACATAACCATTAGCTTTCATGGAGAGAACCCATTCTCTTAGAAAGTTTCTCAAGATATGACCATGGAAGAGTCACCTCATCGTAAGATCGGGTAATCTAAACCCCGTCATCACCCTACTGAGCCACATATAAGGCTCACTACCAAGACCACCAACTGATCTAATGGTGTCCTTACTAGGCAGAAAAATCATTCACCACCTCAATCCAATCCTTAGCCACCTGTGAGTTGGGCTCGCCTCGGAACCTGAGGGGTCTCTTTCGCTGAAATTCGTGTAAGGTGTTGAGATTACATGCATCCTCTGCCAGTAGTGCTGGTATTAAATGTTGACCAATAGGTGGTGGATAATCTGGGACACTACCCGAAGGTGGAATCTTTGGCAACGATCCTTGTACCGAAGCCTCATCACTTTGTGGGCCATCCTTGTGGTCACACACTGGAATCCTGGATGGATGGCTACATGGAGGCATCTTGAAAGAGACCAAGATGAATCACAATTAATATATTATACCTGGTGAGCTAAATCTGACTCATAAAGATCATGAGAAAACATTACAAGATGCATAAAACTAGTGTTTTCATGTTCCAGGTTAGAAAACAGAATTCAGGGTCCTAGTGTATGGATACATCATCCACCACACCAACACTGGACTCCCTAGCCTAAATGCCAAACTCAAAACACTTAACACCATTTCCCCATAAAAAAAATTACAGACTCTTAGTTCTTCGGTTAGAACTAACTGCCTCCGATACCACTTTGTTATAACCCTCCCCCAAGGCCTGTTCCATGACTACCCCAATCCCTCCTTCCATAGGATAGGGGATGGAGACTAGCACTGAATAGGCATATCCCAAAAAGGGAAGGAATTTGACTTTAAAAATGTACACATGTATATAACTCAAATTACGGAAAGTAAACACAAATTAAACCACAACTGTCACTGAGAAAACTACAGAGAATACGATAAAAACTGAAAGTACAAAGGGGATAGAATACAAGCCCAAAACCAAAAAAGAAAGTATAACTTCCATGGTATGTCTTCTCAAGACCCCGCCTAAAGGGGGTAGGTGTAGGGTAGTTTCATGTAGCTGTAGAAGTACGCATGTCCATCCCATCACACTAAGAACTACTTGGTCCCAGACCACCAACGTCTCTATCTAAAAGTATGTTTGTCCCATCTCAATGAGCACCACCTGGTCCCGGACCACCGAGGTCTCTGTTGAAGCATCTGTATGTTATGTCTCACCAAGCACCACCTGGTCCTGGACCACCAAGGTCTATGTCGAAGCGTCGATCACCTGTATGGGAGACAACATGTGTGAGAGAATCCTGTGTAGGGATGAGTAACACCATACTCAGTAGGGACCCAAAACCACTAAGGAAATACCATAAAGTAATCCATAAATCAAACCATAAAGCATGATCATGAAGCAAGACAACTCACACAGGTATAATCTAGAGTATGGAAAGAAAGACTATTAGTCATAGCACTAAACTACTTGGAATATTGAGTTACTCATCCCAGATGAGAATTGTGGGTCTATTGGGTCACACATATCCACAAGGAGTTGATCCACACAGGTTCTCTAGGATCTGAACCACAGAGGTTGCTAGTATTTGGGTCTCATCCAGCCCCAAGATTGTTGCATGAAGCGCACTTGATTCCATGATAATTTATTCCTCAATCCAATCATCATATTTAAACTTCCATGAAATTATCCTTAGAGAATTCCAAAATAATCCTCTCGTCGTGGGGGTTTAAATTCTGCAAATGTATCATAAATAAGATACCCGGTTTGAAAGTTATAGCTATTTTTCTGTAAAGGGAATGGTCGGGGTTTGGGTTTGGTTCAACCCAACCCGAATCCGGCCCGGCCTGCTGGGTGCGATTCCAGCCCTCTGGGGCGGCCCTACCCAACCTACCATGGGTAGGCCACCTCTTTTCTGGTCGGGATACAACCGGATGTTGCGTCCGCCCTCCTACCTCGCGGGTCACCATGGGGCCACATCCTCCGCATTTGTGGTTCTATTTATAGCATGTCATCGTGGCACGCCACCACCCGCTCGCGGCTGCTACTGTGGGCTGGCATGCTGGCAGAGAATTCTGCAGACCACTAGGTCTACTCTATTGGTCCATTCTTTGTGTATTCTGCACCTCTGGCCTCCACAGGATTTCACCCTCCCAACTATGGCCTTAAAATATATTTTCCGCCATTTAGAAAATTTGTCCATGAATAACACACAAAAATAAACACAACGAAGGGGCTTGGTCCTTAATTGTGTAATCCCTCACCCATTGTGTTAGAGGTTTAGAAACATGGGGAATAATGGATTGAAGTTCTATCACAAATTAACCCAGATGTAATCTCAATAAAAGGGCACCCTCCCTCAAGAAAAAGTGATCTATAGATCAACCTATTCATGGGTTGATCCATGTTCGTTGTTTTAGAATGAAGAATGGGGAAACTCAAGCACAAAGAAAACCCCTACCTGGAGACAGTTCGTCGTTGGTGTCAATTTTTTCGAAGTCATTGCTATTCTTCAACCTCTGGTCCCAGATCCTTCCTCCAAGTCATCATCGTCGCTTTCTGATCAACTAGCATTCTTTGTTGGAGATAAAATCCTTCAATGTAGATTTTTCAGAGAAATTCTCAAGCCTCCCACCATTTTCTCCAACCCATTATCTAATTAAAAGAGAAATGTGTCACAGCGTTTCTGTTATGATGCACAGTCGCATCGTTATATTGTTTCATTTATGAAATAGTGTCTCTGTTGCACTTTAGTTAAAGAGACTCATTAATGGGGTTTGTCACCGCCTCATCGTCGCACCACATTACTGCTCATCCTTCTCAATGGTGAGAAAAATAAAATAAAATAACTTTTTAATTAATTTTATTTCTATTCCGAAAGTTCTGAAAATTATTTGTTTCGATCAACCTGTACCAGTTAAATTTAGGTCCTTTCTAGGTGAATCTCGAAATTATGAGTTCAACGGTGCCCTTGGATTTTTGATCTGAGAATCGGTTAAAAATTTAGAAAAACCCACTTGCACGTTTATTTAAATGAACTAAAAAAAGTTCAAAAACTATCTTTCACCCTCGACTCACACCGTTCAAGGTTAAGCTCTGCCTAAGGGAAACACGCCCTCAAGAGCTCAACAGTGCTCTCAGATTTCCAATCCAAGTTACCATTTTGGATTTATAAGGATTTTAAAATAAAATAACTTTATTCAATTTTTTTATTTACAGCCAAAAACTATTTTCCAGTGTTGACCTGCACCAACCAATGTTAGGATCTGCCTAAGGAATTCATACCCTTATGAGCTCAATGGTGGTCTCATATTTTCAATCCAAGTCACCATTCATGAGTTATAAAGATTTAAAAAATAAAATAATTTTATTTAATATTTTCTTTATGGTTATACCATTTTCTAGTTTTCTCACTGGAGGCCCGTGCTGACAAAACTAAAGTCACATGTAGGGTAAACCCGCCATCCTAAACGTAACGGTTCCCTCTAATTTCTGATCTGAGCACTCGTTTAAGAGTAATTCCACTTTTTCCAAAAAAAAATCTCATGTGTGCTATTTAAAGCATAACATTTTTCGACAGATCATTCTGGGTACTTCGGGCCTCGGAATCACACGTCTTCTCAATGTATGGTCTAGAAATAATCCCATTTAATTTAAAAAAATCATGTAATTTCAGGGTATTACAAAAATTATGTTTTGAAGATATCACAAAAGATGTCATATTTTATAAAAAAAATGCATTTTTTACTATTCAAAAAAAATTAACTTTTTCAAAAAATTATTAAAATTATACCATAGATTAATTTTGATGTGATTATTTAAAAAATAAAGATCAATTTATAAAATAAATTTTCTAAAAAATCTAGAAATAAATTATAATATTTATTCATAAAAAGAAATCATTTTTGAAGAAAACGTATTTCTGAAGAATAAAATGACTTTATTAAAAATATATTACTTATTTACAAAGAATTAATTAATATGTTATCAATGATTATGACCATTATATTTTTCATAATATCATTAATACTTTTCATTCCTTCCATTTAATGGAAAGGTTATAATGGTCATATTTAAATAATAAGATTTTGTAGTTCATTTAAGATCAATGTATCATATCTTTTATGTTATCAAACAAGATATTTATTTTTTAAAACTTAGGATGTTACAAAAAATCTTTGGGTGTTACATTTGTCCCACCAGGCATGCTATTCACAAAGATCTTAGCGGGGTTCTTTCATCATAATGAGGATTGTGTTGGCTAGTTAGATGACTTGTGGTTTAAACTTTAGTGCATGTTGTTGGATGGTTCATGGGTTGGTATACCCTTATATGATGAGTTACATCACATGTTAGGGATCTAGGGTTAGAGCCCATGAGACATTCAATTTCTTTGTGAGTTATTTATTGAAGGTAGTTTTATCTATTGCTCATTTGTATCATTTCCTTTACTTTCATTATTATGGAACCTCCTTTTGTTCATATTGATATATGTTTTTTGATATGTGGTGGTTTCTTTGTTGAGCTCATCCTGTGTTTTCGTTGGGACATTTTCTTTGGAAAAGTGAGATTTCAAAGATGTTTGGAAGATCTGTTTTTAAATCTAAAGACTCTTTTTGTCTACTTTAAAGTGTATTTCAAAATGAGTGCTTTAATATAAAAGTGGATTCAACTAGTTGAATGATTTTAAGTGGTTTCATTTAAATAAAGGAAATGATTTTTTTAGATATGTAAACTATGGTGTTTTTTTAAATGTAATAGTTTGTTGGCTTGGTTTTCAAAATATATTTTTTCTTTTATGGTATTTTTTTGGTTTTCCATATAATATATGTGAAAATACTACTGTTTAGCTTATTTTTCAAACTAGCATTGATGAATTTCCTTAAAAAATATAACCTAGATTCGATGGGTTATGGTGACCAAATAGGATTTTTTAATCATTCCTATATATTTAAGGTTCCATGTTTTCAGTTGGACCTATCCTTTGTCTGTTGTGGCTGACGTAGGGTGAGTTGGGTGGTGGTGAGCAATGAGCAGTTGCATGGTGATGGTTCGGGCTTGGCTCAAGTTGGATGGTAGTTTTTTTATTTTATTTTAGTTAGTTGTGTATTTCTTATATCTAGATGTATCTTTCGATTTTTTGGATGTTGTTTATGTAATTGAAAATGGGTTGGATCATTGTGGTTGGTTATGACCAGTTTGGCTTATATATAAATTTTGTCTCTTGAATTTGTTTATTATGTTGTCTTTATCTTTGATTTGGGTGAAATAATTCCCAAATGTATTCATGTGATTTATAGGCCCTATTTTCCAATATTTGGGGATCGGTAATGTCTTTAAAACCATGTGATGAATTGGGTCGGGTGTTGGGTCTGGTGGTAGCGTGGGCCAGTTCGTTAAAAAAACATCTCCTAGATATGTTTCAGTGATCATATTCCTAATATAAATTTAAATTTAGATAATGACCCCTGATCCAAACAAAATTTAAATTTCCTCTCACTACTACAGATAGGCCCTTTAACATCATGAAAAAATGACTTTAACAGTGCTAAAAAAGTGTTATTTTCTTCAATATTGTTAAAGGGGGGTCCCCTTTATCAGCGCTAAAAAGTAGATGATAAACGGGAACCATTATGAGTTCTAAATAAAGTGCTGATAAAGGTAACCCTTTATCAGTGCTGGTTTAATGCTGATAAAGGCCCGCCTTTACTATCACTTTCATTAGCACTGATAAAGTCCCAACCTCTTGTAGTGTGTTGTTTGAATAACAGCACACCACAGCACATATTATAACATACCAGGTAATTATAGAATAATATTTCTTCATATTTATTAATATTTATGAATTATATATTAATTTTATCTTAAAGGGGATGTTATATCCAATAGCATAACCAACACGCAATAATGGGTTTCTCCAAAATTGTACTTTGCACATAAGATTGAGTTATACTGAAAAATAATATATTATTAATATTATTATTTTAAGTGGTAGTTATCATATAGCTATTGTATCGGTAGGAATGAATATAAATAACTATATTATGTTTACACATGTTTATGAAATTTTTTTACATTCATCTAATAAATTTTATAGTCTTAAAATAAGAATAAAATCCAATTTTAAGCATAAAAAGCTCTAATATTTTTAAAAGGTAGTTTTACTGCCTTTTGATGGAGAACCCATTTTAAATCTAGTTTTTGAAACTTTTTTAAATTTTATTTAAAAAAATAAACTTCTTATTTATAAGTAGAGTATAAAAATTTACTTTGGTTGATTTTTTGAAATTTTTCTGAAAAAATTCATTTTTTGATGAATAGTGAAAAATACTACATTGTAGTTAAAAACTAATTTTTCATTTAAATACTTATTATAATTTAAACTAATATTTAAAGTCACTATTTATAAATAATTCATTAATTAATATAATGTAGTTAAATTGAGTAATTTTTATATTGAAATTTGAAATGAAAACTTATTGAAATTTTGAATGTCTTTTTACCTACCTTCTCGCCACATCTGCAGGATTAGTATTAAACTTAATTTATCCACTTCCATGAATTGATTTTTTTTTAAAAGTACATACATGGTTGTAATAATTATGAAAAAAATTTCTAATAAAATCATTTTAATTTTTTTGAATAGTAACTTTAGTATTTTGTTTACCACGGTTAAGGGTAAATCAGGTAATTAATGGTAAAAATAATATTATAAAATTATAAAACTACCCTAACACTTGTCATAATTTCATTGGATGAGTTTTTTTAGACTAAAATCAACATTAGTTCAAAATTATAATCTTTTTAATCCACTTGGGTAAGAATATGACCATTAATATATTTTATTTAAAGATAAGTTTAAAATGTCATACTCATATTTTTAATAAGTAAATAATTTTTAATAAAAGTTTATAGAGAAGATAAATTCGACTATAAATAGTAATTTTAAAAATAAAACTTTTATATGCATTGTGATAATTTATTTATAATTTTTAGACATTAAATAATTAAATTTAATTGTAACATAATGATGATGGAGTAATATATTTATTAAAGGAAGAATCAAATAAATGATATTAATAATATTAAAATAAATATAATTTGAAATATTTTATTCCATAAATTAATTTTATGGAGGAATTTTACATGTTATATATGAATTAAATTAGTTTTTTAGAAGTAATAATGTTTTTATGATATTTTACAAAAATTAATTATTGAATAGAGTCAAAATTGATATTTAGGATATTTTAAAATAAATAATATTTTATTAAATGATATAAAATATCTAAAAATATATGATTAGGAAAACTAGTTTGGATAAGTCTAAAATTTTCATAAATGACTCATTTTTTTCATCTTACATTTTATAGTAATTATATTAACCCTCAAAGTGTAATTAACATGATATCACGGTAAGAGTTAAAAGGGGTTAAAACAAAAGGATAAGGATTAAAAAAAATAAAAACTTTTATAATTTTAATTGGATGAATGTATTTTGACCCAAAATAATCCTATATTATAAATAATTTATTTTGGATCCATTTTTAATAGAAAATTAATTTATATTAATTAAATTATTTTAATGATTTCTAGATTTCCCCTCCACTCTCTGATAAAAGGGAACACATTCATCTCTATTCCTTACACTTAAAAAACCATTTTCTTTGGCCAATATCTACCCAAACCCATTCCTATAATATCTCACCACATTATATATGCCTTATTTTAGGCATAAAACCCTCCTTAGAGGTGTTAAGGTGTTAATCAAAGGTGATCGTCTGAAGGAAAGGTAACGTTTTTATTTAGGTGTTTCTATTTTATTTATTCTTCCACTTCTTTCAAATATTCTACAACCATGATGAGATAACAACTCCAGTATACTAAATAAACTGATATGTTTTCATGTTAATATTATCACCTAAATCCATCTTTGATTCCATTAAATTGGAATAGGAATAATCGTTTGTGTGTACATGTGAACTATCACCTCCACAAACTGATATAATTCATTTTCCATTAACATCTCTAAATAATGGTAATAATGATGAAATAAATGTTTATATTTTATATTCATTGCATATTTATCATTTTTAAATAATCATATATCATTTATTTTCTTACCTTCCATGCACATAAAAATGATAAGCTAGTTCGTGCATACGTGTAAACAATCACCTCCACGAAGCGATATGATTCGTTTTTCTTCACTACATAACATATATGATATATAAACATATATAAATTATTAATATGATTTTATGATATTATTATCATTCTATAAATATAAAATGACAATTACCTTTTTTCTATAATGATCATTGAAAAATGTAAATGTTATACATGCGTATGTACGGCCTATTATCTTCATGATTATAACATTGTTCACTTTTCATAATAATACATAAATTGTTTGATTTAAAAGTATAATTTATGTATAAAAGTGTTTATTATTTCATGAATATTATTCTATAGATGATTTAATCAATAGTACTTTGAATATTTACATCATACCAAAGTCGTCTTGAACTCAAGTACCGAATATTGACAAAACATCCGATGTGAGTTTAAATAATTAAGTAATTGTTATAAAATTGTAATAAGTCATATAAATGGGATAATAAACCTGAAAAAGGATATTAATAAAGTATAAATTAACCTAATTTTATTATTCAATAAGATAAAGAACATAAGAGACGATTTGGACTCGGGGTAAGGGACTCCGTCTCAATATCCTTTCATTGAGGCATATTTTGATGTTATACACCACCTTCCTTTATAAGGTGTATAATAAAACCCATGAATTTTAATTTCATTCAAAGGTTTTAAAAATTAATATTTCTATATGGAGCGTTTTTCCTTATTTACAAATGATAAAAGAAACATTTTTTAACTTATATGGTGACAATGAATTCTCAGCCACCATAATCGTTATTTGATATTTGGCTTCCTCTACAAGTCGTAATGTTTCTAAAAGAAAAATAAATAACTTATTCCCTTTTTTGGGTATTTTGGAATTGAAATTTTTTTTTAAAATGGATTTATTATTTCAATATCTTGAAATTAATCCTTATTATTGCTAATGAAATTTTATGAGTGAAATGCTGAAAATTGAAATCTTTTATGAGTTATGATTATATAATGGTACTTGGTCATTTCACAGGTGGTTATATGATAAACTAATCAAGGGTGGTTCTTTGATAAACCTAGGATATGTGGTTACATTACAACCTCTAATGTATTTGGTATGGAAGTTGATCGTATGGTTATTTTATTTTATAAGAGTGACCTGTATGGAAGTTTACAGCATGGTTATTCCATTTTAGTATAATTATGTCCCAAGTTATATTTATGTGTTATATATAATATTTATGGGTTTTATGGTAATATATTGATTAAAAATAATAGGTTAAGTAATGATATTATCTTCAAAGGTAAGTATTTACTACATCTTAAGGGTGAAAAGTATTACTTTATGATAAAATATTCATGGATTTTCATGTTTTCACAAAACTAAAAGATTCCTTATTTGTGTATCCTTTACTAAGATTTTTATGCTCATTCCAAGTTTTAAAAAAATGGGATTTAAGGGAGAATAGATACAAGGAAGATATCAAGGGAAAAATTATAATGATTGAACATGAAAAGAAACCATGTTTTATTTTAAATGTTTTTTTTTGTGGTAAAAATGGATATTGAGTAGAATTATATACATTGTAATATTTGAGTTTTTATGTATGAATTATGACTTAATTATCTAAAAATCTAAACCTGAAAATATCCGCAATGTGAAAGAAAGTAAAATTCTTAACTTGACTCATGATTATGTAACATTTATGGTTGGGTCCTTATACATACATGTAACCTGTATGCAAATATATAATTTAATTGAAATAAATTTTACATCATGAATAAAAAAATACTAATATATACATTTCAAACAATATTTTGTATAATTACATTTACAATTATTATCCACAAACATTTAAAAACATTAATGTTTCATAGTCTTTGGCACCCAAGATCGCCTCTCAAAAAAGTTCAACCATATATCAGTTTTCGAACAAATCACCCCAACATAAGAAAAATAATCTGCCTATATAAGAAAACAAATATTTTTTTATTAATACTATAAATAAATAAATTAAACATTAATATGAAAGAATACATTAATAAAATGTAAATTTTAAATAAAAAAGAAACACTTGGAGTTATAACGGTCACATAATGTATCCTATTGAGGTGAGTTTGATTCCTAAATGTCAAAAATGATTTAAGGATCATTTTACTGAATTATCATAACAATAAAAATGTATTTGCTAGATTTTTAGTATGTCACTTATTCTTTTTACTAAAATTAATGTCAATTTTAAATAAAAAGACACTTGGAGTTATACTGTTCACACCATGTGTCGGATTGAGGTGTGGTTTATACCTACACATCAAAAATTACTTATTCATAATTTTCATAAAGTATCAAAACAATACGAATGTGTTTTCTTGATTTTTAGTATGTCTCTTGTGTTTTTTACTAAAATGTGATTTCAAACTGGAAACATGTACTTTGAGTCATACAGGTCGCATCGTGTGTCAGTTTGATGTGATAACTCTTCCTACACATCAAAAATTACTTATGAATCATTTTCCCAAATTATCATGACAATCAAAACATTTTTTCTTATTTTTTAGTGAGTGAAATGTGTTTTGAACTAAAATGTCAATTTTAAACTGGTAACAAACACTTTGATTCATCTGATCGCACCATGCATCATATTGAGGTTCATTTGATTACTACAAGTCAAAAATAACTTATGGATCATTATTATAAAGTATGAAAACAATATGAATGTGTTTTATTGGTTTTTAGTATTTCACTTGTTCTTTTTACTAAAATTAATGTCAATTTTTTAATAAAAATATACACTTTGAGTCATATGAGTCATATCGTGAATCAAATTAGGGTGATTTTAATTCCTATATATCAAAAATTAATTATTTATTGTTCTCCTGAAGTATCAAAATAATAAAAATATTTTTTCTCAGTTTTCAGTATGTCACTTGTTATTTTTACTAAAATTAATGTCAATTTTAAATAAAAAAGACACAATTAGACTTATAATGTTCACATCATGCATCATATTGAGGTTTGGTTGATTCTTATACATCAAAAATGACTTATGGATCATTTTCCTAAAGTATAAAATAATTAAAATCCTTTTACTTTCTTTTCAGTATTTCAGTAGTTCTTTTTACTAAAATTAATTTCATTTTTAAATAAATAGACACACTTTGAATTATACCAGTCACAACATGCATTGGTTTGAGCTTAGGATGATTCCTACACATCACAAATGACTTATAGATCATTTTCCTAAAGTTTCAAAACTATAAAAATGTGTTTACTCATTTTTGAGTATGTCACTTGTGTTTTTTATTAAAATATCATTTGAAACTCGAAACATGCACTTTGAGACATATCAGTCACATCATGTGTCAGTTTGATGTGATTCTAATTCATACAAGTCAAAACTAACTTTTAAATCGTTTTTCTACATTATCAAGATAATCAGATCACATTTTCTTGGTTTTCATTTAGTGACTCATTTTGAACTAAAATGTTAATTTTAAACTGATAAGAGACATTTTTAGTCATATAGGTCACATTCTGTGTCATATTGAGTTGAAGTTGATTCCTACACATCAAAAATAACTTATGGATTGTTTATCTAAAGTATCAAAAAAATACGAATGTTTTTTATTGGTTTTTAGTATGTCACTTGTTCTTTTTACTAAAATTAATGTTAATTTTAAATAAAAAGACACTATTGCTGTACCCCTATCTCTTGGATTTTAATGATCACAATCACTTTTATCGTGTTCTAACTTGTTTTCAAGTGTTTTTGATGATAGGAAAAAGGTTGCCAAAGAGATTGGCCCAAGAAGACTGGAAAAAGGACTCTCTGAGTCCACCGGCCAACCGGTGGGTTACCACCGGCCAGCCGGTGGTCTCTGGCAGGAGCAATGCTCTCTGCCAGGTTCCACCGGTCAGCCGGTGCCTGACCACCGGCCAGCCGGTGGAACTAGACAGTAGGGTTTGCCCACTGCCAGGTGCCACCGGCCAACCGGTGTCTGGACCACCGGCCAGCCGGTGGAACCAGACAGAGGGCTTGCTCTCTGTCTCGACCACCGGCCGACCGGTGGCTGGACCACCGGCCAGCCGGTGGAGCCCAGACAGAAAGCTCTGCCTTCTGTCTGGTGCACCGGCCAGCCGGTGGCCAAGCACCGGTCAGCCGGTAAGCCCAGTCAAACTAGCCGTTCCGGGCCATGTCTTATGTGGCTGAGCACCCGCGCCGGTCCAAAACTCTTCCTCACGGGCGCTTGTTGACCAAAATCTTTACCTTTCTTGATGTCCCTCTCCGTGCTACCTCCTTCGAGCAGCCTAAGAAGGATAGCATCATCAATTTTATAATGGTGAAACGGATGAACATTCGTTGGCATCCTTGGCGTCAGGAGTGGATTACTGACAAGGAGGGCCTTCTCAAGGCTTACTCCCCTCACACACATTCACACCCTCCTACCCATGCCATGCCTCCTGCCATTGCTGCTTCATATCCTCTTTCAGATAGTGAGGACAGTGGTGATGATGAAGAGGAAGGGAGTGGTGACGACGAAGGTGAGGCTGCTGCTGCTGCTGATGAGGGAGATGGAGCGGGTGATGGTGCACCGGAGCCTGCTGAGGCTGTGCCCCCTCCCGCTGATACTGGTAGCTTGTCGGTGACAGCTGATCAGTTTTTTCACTTCCAGGATCAGATTGAGACCCGGCTCGACTTACAGTTTTCTTACTTCAGCTCTCAGTTTGATCAACTCCACTCTCGGATTGATTCTCTAGATCGTCGCTTTGAGGCGGTCCAGGCTCCTCCGGCTCCTCCGACCTTCAGGCGTCGCCGTCACTCTCGGCCCTCTAGGAGTGAATAGAGCCGTTCCTGTTTTTTTACTTGTCTTTTGTATTTTGAACTTTCTATGTAACGTTTCAACTTTTATAAAATTCAAGTTGTCTTATCTATCCATCCTTATTGTCATGGCTTACTTATTTATTATTGTTTTTCTAATTGTCTTTCATACTTTTCCTCCTATTTTGATAATCCCAAAGGGGGAGAAAAACTCTCTATTGCATAGTTACTTATTTCATTTAATTAAGTGCTCTCTTTATAAGTTCAATTTTAAGTTATTACTTTCATCAAAATCTGTTTTTAACTTTCATCAAAATCTGTTTTTAAATGGTTAAGTTTTTGATATCAGTTGTTTCTTTTAAATAACCTATGGTTACATTTCAAAATGAACCATTCTCTTTATTTCAATCCTTACAAGATTAATATCATTTTCAATACATGATACATCTATGAAATTCTTGTATTAAAATGATCACTAAAATTTTTCCATGTCCAAGTTTCTTTTTTTTTACTTGGCATATCCTTTTTAAAAAAAAAAGCTTTTTCTTTTGTGATTGTGATCATCAAAATAGGGGGAGATTGTTGTACCCCTCTCTCTTGGATTTTAATGATCACAATCACTTTTATCGTGTTCTAACTTGTTTTCAAGTGTTTTTGATGATAGGAAAAAGGTTGCCAAAGAGATTGGCCCAAGAAGACTGGAAAAGGACTCTCTGAGTCCACCGGACAACCGGTGGGTTTCCACCGGCCAGCCGGTGGTCTCTGGCAGGAGCAATGCTCTCTTCCAGGTTCCACCGGTCAGCCGGTGCCTGACCACCGGCCAGCCGGTGGAACCAGACAGTAGGCTTTGCCCACTGCCAGGTGCCACCGGCCAACCGGTGTCTGGACCACCGGCCAGCCGGTGGAACCAGACAGAGAGCTTGCTCTCTGTCTCGACCATCGGCCCCCCGGTGGCTGGACCACCGGCCAGCCGGTGGCCAAGCACCGGTCTGCCGGTAAGCCCAGTCAAACTAGCCGTTGGGCTTTGACTGGATTTGTACTTTTGACCCCTAACGGCACCGGAAGCCCTCCAACGGCTATATTGAAGTATTTGGGGATATTTCTCCTATAAATAGACGAGGATGGATGCCGGGAACATTACCGAAACATTGGAATGATATTTTGATCCCTTAAAGCTCTAAACGACAAATATCCAAGGCTACTTGTGATCCACCTCCATCCTTGAAGCTTGGGCTGCCTCTACATCAACTACTCTCACACTCTTGGCGCTCAAGGCTTCCTCAAGTTTGTTGTAATTTATTTATTTCAATTGTTTAGTTCTTCATTGGGTTTGTATTAAAACAAACCATCCTTTTCTTCCTCACTTTCATTTTGGGTTTCTTGCTACAACCATAATAAAAAAGCAAGTTGTACGAAGGTGATCTAGCCTACCTTAAAACGGCTAGTGGGTTTCTTTCTACAACCATTAAAAATCAAGCTGAAGTAAATATCTCAATGGTTGAGTTGGGAGCGGAGACGTAGGCTTTGGTTTAAGCCGAACTCCGTTATCAAATTGTGTCTTGCCTCTTTTTATTTCCGCTGCATTTATAAATTGTTTTTAAATTGTTAATTAGTTTTTAAAAGGCAATTCACCCCCCCTCTTTCCATCACTCTCCGACCAACAACTATTGGAGGTATAACGGTCACACCATGCATCAAATTGAGGTGGGGTTGATTCTTACATGTCAGAAATTACTTTTGGATCATTTTACTAATGTATCTAAACAATATGAATGCATTTTATTAGTTTTCATTATGTCACTTGTTCTTTTTTCTAAAATTCCATTTGAAATTGAAAACACACACTTTGAGTCATACCAGTCACATCATGTGTTGGTTTGACATGATACTACTTCTTACATGTCACAAATAACTTATGAATAATTTCCTAAATTATCAAGAAAATAGGATCGTGTTTGGTTAGTTTTTAGTGAGTGACACACTTTTTGATCTAAAATGTCAATTTTAAACTAATAACAGACACTTTGAGTTATACCATTCACAACATGAGTCATATTGAGGTGAGGTTGATTTCTAATCATCAATAATTACTTATGGATCATTTTCCTAAAGTATCAAAACAATATGAATGTGTTTTCTTAGTTTTTAGTATATCACTTTTTATTTTTATTAAAACTAATATCAATTTTAAATAAAAAGACACACTTGGAGTCATACCAGTCACATTGTTCATTAGATTAAGTTGAGGTTGATTCCTACACATTATAAATGACTTATGGACCATTTTAATAAAGTTTTAAAAAAAAATTATTAGTTTTTAATATGTAACTTCTTCTTTTTACAGAAATTAATGTCAATTTCAAATTAAGACATACACTTGAGTGTATGGTGTGTTTTTTGAACTAAAATATAAATTATAAACTAAAAACATACAATATGATTAATACTAAGCATAATTTGTATCAGATTGAGGTGTGACTGATTGACTATGTAACATGTGTTTTCCTTTCAACTATTTGTAAAAATTCATAAAAGATAGAACATGTTCCATTATAATGGAATAGAAACCCCATGATCCCTGAAATAAGTAAATTTCAGGTAGCATTTGGTTTCTTCTTCCATCATAAAGTAACATTTTTATCTTTTATATATTATTGAAGATAATTGAAATAAAAATATGACTTCTAAAAAGGTCTGTAAAATACTAAATAAGTATTATATAAAAATGATAAATAAATTAACTTAAAGATAGTTGAAAAATGATGAAAAAGTTAATTAAATAAGTATCATGAATTCACCTTTTTATGATGGTTGTATACATTCTTGAACTATTTATTTATTGTCATTATCTCAGTTTCAGCCTTGAATTCCAATCTCTCATGATCAAGAGTAGCTTTAGACAAACCACCCCAACTCAAACAAAATAATCCACCTGTATAAGAAAATAATTATTATGTGAGTAATAATAAAAATAAATAAATAAAACATAAATATGAAATAATACATTAGTTATATGGACAATTATTTTAAAGTGAAAACATCAAGATTACCTCTGTGATTGAGCATAGGCAGTGTTGTTTCTCTTCCTGCAAAGTTAGTATTGGGGAAATGAAGGAAAGTGATAAATTCCAACACTATAGGGTGAAAATATTTTGAGGGAGAATAATTTTGTGGAAATTTTAGTGTATAAAGTCATGAAAATTTGACAAAATTATTCTAAAATAAATGAAATATGTAAGGAATAATGAAAATTAAATTAATGTTTCATTTTATAATTTTTTCGTAAAATAAAGAAAGTATATTGTAATATTACCTTTACATATTCCCAAAGGATTTCCTTAATTATATTCTATTCTTCCATGGGATTGGTGACATCATCATGTGCAAAATACATTGTCTTCATGAGTAGTCAAACATTTAATTTAGATTAAGTTAATATAGTAGATAATGAATAAAAACTATTACCCCACAATATCAAAAAAAACTTATTAAAGGAAATTAATAAATATAATGGAGAGGATATCACTTTTAAAAACTATTTTTAACTAAAATTGAATTGTGTAGGAATCAATAAAATTATAGTGAATAATTTTGGATTAAATAATGTTCTCTTTGTTAATGGATTGAGGTATAATCCCTTCATAATTTCTCAACTTTTTAAAAATGGGAATGAAAATATTTTAAGGTGGAATAAATGAGTCATTAGAAGATGAAATTAAAAAGCAATAATCATGAATTATTATCGATCAATTGATAATTTTATCATATATTTAATGATCAAAACCCTTTTTTATGAGTATAAATGAAGTATAAAATCACATTTACATTATAAATAACCAATCAAAATATGGTTATTGAATGTAATAATGGAAATATAAAAAAAAATTGTTATTTGAAAACCATTTTCATAATAGTAAATATGACTATTGAATATAATAATGGTTTCACAAATAAAAAAATAAATTATTATATTTTTTAAAATATTTTCAACACTGACACTGAAGTTATGAAAGTATAAAAGTATTAAACTATTGAAAAAAGTATACAAGTATAAAATTATAAATTACAAATGTATATATATTTATATTAACAGATTAAATTATAGACATATATAGAAATATAATATTATATATAATTTATAAAATAATATATATATATATATATATTAAATAAATATACATAATTTATAAATGTATATAAATTTATAAAACTATATAAAAGTACATATATATTATAAAAGTATACAAAATCTTTAGAAGTATATAGTTTCATAAATTTATAAAAGTATAAAATTATAATATATAAAAGTAAAATTTATTAAATTATAAAAGTATAATAATTTATAATGAATAAATCTATAATTGTGTATTAATTTATAAATCTATAAAACTATAAAAGTGTTAATAATTAATAAAATTTTATATTTAAACTATATATTTATAATATAATATACAATAAAATTTATAAAAGTTTATAAATTTATAAATAAATAAAAGTATAAAAGTATAAATATTTAATAAAAATGTATTCTTAAATTATATTAGTATAATATGATATACTATAAAATTTATAAAAGTATATAAATTTAAAAACATATAAAACTCTAAAATTATAAATTTTTAACAAAAGTTTACATACAAATTATATAAGTATAATAAGATATAATATATGATTTATAGATATATATATAAGTATAAAAAATTATATCTAGACGTATAAATATAAAAAATTATACTTATAAACAATTATAACTTCTATTGATTATTATTTATAAATTTATAAAAGTAATAATTGATGTTTATAAAAATTATAAATTTATATTGGTTTTAGGAATTTTTTATGTGTGGGTGAGTGTTAGGTTGTTATGAATGAGTTGAAGAATGAATTCGTGTATATGGAAACTCACAAAAAATGTTGATCTTGAAAAATGAATATCTCATTTTGTTGTGTGTGTATCAGATGATGATGATGGAGGGGATCAATTTCTATTAGTGCATCACACCTGCAGGTTGAGCCCAGTGTGTAACAGAGTGGAAATGAGGTGGCATCAGGCTCCTGTGATGTAGAGAAAACAAAGAGGAGTGGTGTTGGGTTGGTCCACTATAGGGTGAAGGGAGGGAGGTCGATCCATAGGGGAGCTTGACGTAGGGAGTTCACTTTGTAGGGAGAGGATCAACATACAGGGGTGGTGTATCATAATGATGATGCCTCATTGTTGCACTGTCACGGAGGGGGGGATCAGTGTTGGGGATATTTGTTTGGTTTTTCTAAAATAAGTGAAAATGCACACAGTAGGGTTCAACGAGGTGCAACTGAAGAAATAGAGGCATTAACAAGACAAATTGTGACACGTAACTTAGATTTGGAGAGATCAATTTGTTGAGAAGATGATTGAAGGTAGAATTAGGGTCATGTGACAGTGGTGATAGCGGCAGTAGCACTTTGGTTCCTCAAATTCATGGGGGCACTAGTGGCGGCATCCCTCTAATAGGGTTCTTTTTATAAGAACCCTTAAGTCTTTTATCAGTGCTTTTTTAGTGTTGATAAAGATACCCCTTTATCAGTGTTAAAAACTTCTGATAAAATGTTTCTTTATCAGTGCTAATATTTTATTGTTGTTAAAGATAGGTTTTATCAGTACTTAATAAGCACTGATAAGGAAGAATCTTTATCAGTGCTAAAAAAGTGTTGATCACTACCACAGATTGGGGCAGGGGAAGCACTTTCTTTTATCAGTGATAAGTGGAAAGCACTGATAAAAGCCTCACCTTTATCAGTGCTAGCTAAAAGTGATGATAAAGGAGTCTCTTTTATCATTTCTTTGTTTAACGGTGATAAAGGTTAGATTTATGAGTGATATTCTTAGCACTAATAATATTTTTTAATAAAAATATTATTAATATATATGAAATTATTATATTTATATTCAAAAATAATGTTTATTTATATAAATTAATTAAAAAACACATGTTTATAATTTATGTAAATACGATGTATTAATATATATATATTAATCATTCAAATATATATATAATGTTTTAAAAAAAGTATTTATGAGATTATAAATATATATTTATTTATTTATTTTCAAATATTTTTTTAAAAGGTTGGGGTCGAATCATTATTTTATTATTAAAGAAAATACCTCTTTTGGCTGGGTAGAGGGAGACATGTTACATAGCCCAAAGGCCTAAGTCCAAGTGGCTTGAATACAAGGCTTGAAAGCCCATTTTTTTCCCAAAGGGACCTTCGGTGAACAGTACTACTACAGTGCCCGGTCTGCTATAGTACCACCACTACTAGAGTGCCTCCGCCGCTACAGTGCCACCACTATTATAGTTCCCTACTACAATGATGCTACAGTAACCTAGAAATTCATCCCTGCCTAGATTCGATCTTGGGTCTTTTGGATGCCAAGTAGGAGCCTATACCACTTGGGTATAGGCTTGTTGGCATTTATTTATTTAAATAATTATAAATTTGTAATAAATTTTTTTTAACTAATAAATATATTTATTATATTTATAATTATATATAAATACTTTTTAAATATATTTATTTATAATTATAATTATAAAGACATATATTTATTTAAATAAATATATGTCTCCATTGAATTTGGTCAATATATATATATATATATCATGAGATAATGATTATTTTCATTAACATGATTAGTGTTATTTAGGTCCATATATTGATACATGAGTATAATTGAAACTATATGATCATAATTTTATTTGTAGACATGATTGTGGGTTACTATGTTCCAAATGTTAAGATTACCTATATTATGATGACGCATTCATATTTTATGTATTCACGACTCATGAATTTTCATTTATATATTGATACCCTTATTATTCATGTTTTCCATATATGTAATGACTCATTTCTATGATCTATACTTTACTAGGTATGATTCATTCATGTTATACCCATGAACATTTTATGTTCTTATAAAGATAAGTGTAAAGTGGACAATGAAGGGTTTCAAATGACAAGGAAGAGAGGCATTGTCTCTGAGGTAATGGTTGATCATTCATCCAGTGTTAAAGATGTTAATATATTTGAGGTTTTTGATTTTATTAATGACGATGTATGTCATATTCCAAAAACCTGGTGACAGGGCAGGCACCCCAAATCTCATGTACAAGGGCGTGGTGATACTTCTTAGGGGTATGGAGGTTCTTATTGATCTCTTAGGGGTCATATTACACTAGAGAAGGTGAATATTAAGGAGAAATAAATTGAGCTTTTCAACCAGAAGAATTCAGAGTCATATTGAGAGTCTGATGATGACACTACTACTTTTGATCATGACTCTCCTCATGATTATGGTGATGTTTAAGTTGTTGTTTTTTTAATTTTTTTGTGGGTTCTCCTTTCTTCTCTTCTTCTTTCATGTACTACTTATTTTTATTTCTTTTCATAATAAGGGGCTTGACCCCAAACCTTCTTGGTATATATTTCCAATGAGCTAGTACTTGAGTGGTAAAGGCTCTTTCTTGGCATCCAGGAGGTCCTTGGATCAAGACCTATTGGGAACTGGCACTATTATAGTATTATGCAGGCATTGATGCGGATGATGACACAGGTCGGCAGTGACGCAGGCATGACGCGGGCCTGGTGATGCAGGTAAGATGATGCAGGCATGACATTGCATTGGGCTTTCAGACCTTGTTATAGGCTACATGCCTACTAGGCCTACGGGCCATGT
This sequence comes from Viscum album, assembly GCA_963277665.1. Classification (NCBI taxonomy): domain Eukaryota; kingdom Viridiplantae; phylum Streptophyta; class Magnoliopsida; order Santalales; family Viscaceae; genus Viscum; species Viscum album. Next base: position 1,516,345,260 of record OY728127.1, on the reverse strand, counting down.
AATAAATAAATAAGGCTTGATTTATGGGTTATCCCCTTGTAGGGGGTTATGGACTATCTCTCCAGCCTATTTGTGAGGTTTCATTACTATAGATAGTGCTTTTAAAAGCACTAGAAACTGCTTTTAACGGTGCTAGAAAAGCGTTGTTAATCTCAACGAAGATAAAGTGGGGCCCCCTTTATCAGTGCTAAAAAAGCACTGATAAAGGGGGTATTTTCCGCACTAAAAAAGAACTGATAAAAGTCCCCCCCCCCTATTAGTTCTATTTTAGGGTGGAGAAAGGATAGCATTTATCAACGTTATTTTTAGCGCTGATAAAGGATAACTTTATCAGTTCTTAAAAAGCTTTGATAAAGGGGGCCTTTATCAGTGATCAAAATAGTGCTGATAAAGGGGGACTTTATCAGCACTCAAAATAGTACTGATAAATACCTAGCTGCCTATGATGTGTTATTTATATAATAGCACACCCACCAGCACCCACACTGTGTACACACACCACCTATATAAAACAGCACCTGTACAGCACACACAATAACAAAGCAGTGCACACAACATCACACATAATAAAAAGTATCACACACAATGGTTTGGAAAACAATTCTATATACATTTCAAAAAAAAATTATATAATTAAATTTACAATTATCCAAAAAATAGTTAAAAAAATTAATGTTTCATCCTTTGACATCTGTAATCCCCTCTCAAAAATGTCCGCCCATGGTATTAGTTGTCAAACAAATCATCCCAACTCAAGAAAAAGGTTCCACCTATATAAGAAAACAAATATTATAATAGTAATACTATAAAGAAAGAAATTAAACTATAATATGACAGAATAAATTAATAAAATGTAGATTTTTAATAAAAAGGACACATTTGGAGTTATACAAGTCACAATGTGCATCTTATTGATGTGGGGTTGATTCCTACATGTCACAAATGAGTTATGGATAATTGTTCTAAAATATCAAAAAAAATGAGTATTTCTAGTTTTGAGTATGTCCCGTGTTCTTTTACTAAAATTAAAATCAAATTTAAATGACACATTTGGATTTATACAGGTCACATCGTTCGTCGGATTGAGGTGTGGTTGATTCCTACACATCACAAATGACTCATGGATCATTGTTTTAAAGTATCAAAAGAATATGAATGCATTTGCTCAGTTTTCAGTATGTCAGTTGTGTTTTCTTACTAAAATATCATTTCAAACTGGAAACACACATTTTGAGTCATGCTGGTCACTTCGTGCATCAGTTTGAGGTGAGACTGCTTCATACACATCACAAAGGACTTATGAATAGCTCTCCTAAATTATGAAGATAATCGGAGGTCATTTTCTTGGTTTTTAGTGAGTGAAATTTTTTGATCTAAAATGTCAATTTTAAACTAATAATGGACAATTTTAGTCATACTAGTCACACCATGAATCGTATTGAGGTGAAAATTATTCCTACACCTCAAAAATGACTCAGGGATCATTTTATTAAAGTATAAAAACAATGAGAATGTGTTTGCTTGGTTTTCAGTATGTCACTTATTCTTTTTACTTAAATTAATGTTGATTTTAAATAAAAACACATTTGGATTTATACCGGTCACATTGTTCATTGGATTTAGGTGTGGTTGATTTCTACACATCACTAATGAATCATAAATCATTTTCTTAAAATATCAAAACAATATAAATATTTTTTATCAGTTTTTAGTATGTCAGTTGTGTTTTTTACTAAAATATCATTTCAAATCAGAAACACAGTTTTTGAGTCATACCAGTCACATAATGCATAGGTTTGATGTGATACTACTTCATACACATCAAAAATAATTTATGGATCATTTTCCTAAAGTATCAAATCAATCCTAATGTGTTTTATTGGTTTTCAGGGAGTGACACTTTTTGAGCTAAAATGTAAATTTTAAACTGATAATAGACACTTTTATCCATATCGGTCACACCATGCATTGGATTAAGGTTAATTTTATTCCTACATGTCATAAATGACTCATGGAGCGTTTTCATAAAGTATCATAACAATCTGAATGCATTTTCTCAGTTTTTAGTATGTCACTTGTTCTTTTTACTTAAATTAATGTCAATTTTAAATAAAAATGTCATATTTGGATTTATACCGATCACATTATGAATTTTATTGAGTTGGGGTTTATTCCTATATGTCAAAAATGACTCATGGATATTTTTCCTAAATTATCAAAATAATCCAAATGATTTTTCTTGTTTTTCAGTATGCCAGTTGTGTTTTTTTACTAAAATTAATGTCAATTTTAAATAAAAAAAGACAATTTGATTCATACCAGTCGTACTGTGTGTTAGTTTTAGGTGAGGTTGATTCCTGCACATCAAAAATAACTTATAGATCATTTTCCTAAAGTATCAAAACAATATGAATGTGTTTTCTTGGTTTTTAGTATGTCAGTTGTGTTTTTTACTAAAATATCATTTCAAAATGAAAACACGCATTTTGAGTCATACCAATCGCATCGTGTATCGGTTTGACATGAGACTGATTCATGCATAGAAAAAATAACTTATGAATCGTTGTCCTAAATTATAAAGATAATTGGAGTGAGTTTTATTGGTTTTTAGTGAGTGGCACATTTTGAGCTAAAGTGTTGGTTTTAAACTGATAACAGGTACTTTTAGTCATATTGGTCACACCATTCATCCGATTAAGGTTTGGTTGATTCCTACATGTCAAAAATCATTGATGGATCATTTTCCTAAAGTATCAAAATAATCTGAATGCTTTTTCTCAGTTTTTAGTATGTCACTAGTTATTTTTGATAAATTTATTGTTAATTTAATATAAAAATACACACTTAAAGTAATAACGTTTACACTGTGCATCGGATTTAGGTGTGGTTGATTCCTACATGTCACAAATGACTTATGAATCATTTTACTAAAGTATCAAATCAATCCTAATGTGTTTGCTCAATTTTCAGTATGTCACTTGTTTTTTTACTAAAAATACAGTCAATTTTAAATAAAAATATATACTTTGAGTGATAACAATAACATATTAATTCTATTTCTTTTCATTCTTCCATCAGGTATACTTCCCATTAATTTCTAAATGAATATATATCATCTTTTGAATATGATTCTTATCAATAATCATGGTAGTACTGAAAAAATATAAATACACAGAGTATTAATAAATATTTTAAATGAAATAGTAATTATCTTCAAAAATACCACTTTAGGGATTCTAGTTTATTGATGAAATATGATCTATTTCATAAATTTACAAACATAATAACCACACTCTTTTTTGTTTGTTTGTTTGAGACACTGCAGAAACATTGAGAAAAATAAGTAATTTTTTTATTTGTGTTTGGATAGTGAAATCTTATTATATATACCCTAATATTTATCCAGTTTTAGTACTTATGATGTTTCTTATCCCTTTCTCCTGAACCCATTCCATGGTGTAGATGATATTCATGTACCACTCTATCATAACATAATACTCGATAATTGATAATATATATTATATAACTATATTTTTAGTTATAAAAGGTTGGATGTAGCGTATTACAAATTGAAAAATTCCATTATGTGTGGTTGGTTTGTTGGATTTCCATGCATTGAGTCTAGGAAATAAATATTTGGAGTATCCAAATTGGCCGCAATGAGCATCCAAGCTGCCTAAGAACAAAAAAAAGAATAAGTAATGAAAGAAATTAAAATATATTTTATATGATTAAATTAAAGATTTTTACCCCTGCATCATTGGTATTAAGAATAGTATGTCATCCGTAATGTTTATGTTAAATTATTTGAGTAGGCCTGACACTATTTCACCCTCTTTATTGGATTCTATTTTTTTCTTCTCTAGAGGTGACGTGAGGACTAATGAGTTAAAAATTTTGTTCATGGGGAAATCCCTTCGATTTTTTTCATGTATACACATATGAAAAATATGAAATGTATTTATTCATAATTATAATAGTATATCAAGTTTTGAAAAATCAAATCATGAAAATATACCTTATGTATACATTTACAATTGAGCTGCATATCCAATCATACTCTAGGATTTCACTTACATTGTCAACACTAATGAAATATGGATATTCCCCGCTGTACATATTTTCATAAAAAACAATTTTGTGAGTGCCACCATTTTTCAACTTTTTATTCACATGATCTTGTAATGATAATAAATGTGGATATAGAATGGGCGGGTTTAAGGTTCTTTTGGTAGATTGTTTCAGTCAGTTGGATGATCCTTGAGATGGTTTTAAGTCGTTCTTTATTTTCACCCCCTTCTCTATGTTCGTATGTAATAACATTCATTGGTTTAAACCTTTCTTTATTGAATGTTAATGGTTTATCTTGAAAAATAAATTTTAAATGAATACATCCTTGTCAACATGTTTTGTTACAAGATGTAATAGTCATGCGATGAATGTTCCAAGAGCTTGTTCAACCTTATGAATATCTCCATCATTAATTGGAATTGGTAGCTTGGTGCTCGGATCATGGGATACATTAATCAATACTTTGACATAACCTGTTGGAAGTGGTATGTTGTGTAACATGGCTTTCTGGATATTGAACACTTTATACCTCACTACAAGGTGATGGGTGGGTGTTGATAGATATAAATCATAGTCATTTTCACCCTATAGAATATCAGTACAGGAAAGGTATCAGTGTCTATATTATTCTAATTTCATATAAACAATTATTAAAACATTTATTACCTCAACTAAGATAGGTTTTTGAGGGTAATGGCTCTCCTCAAAGCTGGTGGGGGTGGGGCGAGATCTTCATGCGCTGGTTGTTCTTGAGTTGATTCTTCTCGCCCCCCCCCCCCCACAATAAAATTTATTATAATATCTCTCTTCCATTTCTTTTGTTATTCAAGGATATATACTATTTATCTCATCATTTTCATTTCTTCACTTTGATCTTCCTCTTGTTTTTTTTTCTCAAAAAATGTTCGGGGTGTCACCCCAAAACCCACACCACTGACGTGACTATACTTTTCTAGCTGCTTCAAGGCCATCAAAAGTTTGTCTATAACCAGTTTGGATGTTGCTTATTCCTATGACTATTTCAAATAGAAAATATATAAAAATAATTAATCATTTTCATGTAATATAAATTTAAATCAAAACAAATATTTATTATGTCATACTTACATATGGTTCCCACACTTTTTGTGTGTTTTCATCTATTAGTATCCCATCTTTATTTACATGCACCTCCTTCTATAGCACATGGTGTGGGATGGAAGTAACCTTGGATTTTGATTCATCAATCTACATATAAATAGAGGAACATAGTTATAGTGTTTTTTATGTCACATAAAATTATTACAGTAGATTTAAAATACGACCATTTTTTTTTCAAGTGAAGCATACCCCATCCTTGATTTATGGTAGGGGTGTGCTGGTTTTGCTACTCGTTCCTTATTTTCAGCACTTAATTTTTGTTTCATAAATAAAAAATTATTAATTAAAGTGATTAATACATTTATCATCAAATAATGTATAACCAAACACAATGTACCTGAAAAGACTACTATGCACGATGGCTAGTAAACGCATCCCACGCTCCTTGGGTTATCAGGTGTGCATAAAGAGAAGGTGGGTGCAGGTTTATTTTCCCTTCATCATTTTTAAGATAATATCTCATTAAAATTGTTCTAAAGACTCTATGAATCCTTCCAGTAACCCTTAATACATAGTCCATGTGCGAGTCATCTATTATAAATGCACTCTACAAGGGATGATAAAGAGTAAGTCAATGTTTTATTATTTTATTTGTTATTAAATTAAAGAAATGATATCATAATGTTACCATAATATCTCCCAAAATTAGTGTATTAATCCCAGTGACAACATGGTGCCACAAAAATACATCAATCAGCACGTGTTTTCGAGTGATGATTCCAATGTAACTACTGAACATGGCCTTATTGGGTTTAACATGTTGGCCCCACTTATTCCATCCAACCTCATATTTGATGCCTTTCATTTTTTCCTTAAGGATTTTTTCTAACACCGTCAAACTACAATGATCCTGTTTTTTCTGTTCTGTCAGTGTTTCATTGCCTACCATTCCTCGGTTTCAAAATCATCAATATATACCTCTAGAGTGCTAGAATTGGTATGTGCATATGGTGGTTGTACCTCTGCACTAGGAGAAGCATTAGTAGGTTTAGAAACATGTTGGTCCTCTGCACTATGATCAATAGTAGGTTAAGAGACTTGTTGTTCCTCTACACTACGAGTAGTAGTAGGATGAGAGACTTGTTGTGCCTCTACACTGTGAACAGTAGTAGGTTTAGAGACTTATTGTGCCTCAAGATTGGGAGAATAATCATGTGTATAAGTCATTATCTTCATAAGTGGTTTAACATTTAATTTAGATTACATAAAAGCAGCAGCAAATAGATAATAACATAAGGTAACATGGTGTATATTACAAAAAATATATAACATGATTATTGAACTCTTTTTTAAGGATGAAGGGATATGACCCCTCTATAGATTAACCAAATCCCTTCATTATGGTCACCTATAACATACAAATCATTGTATACATTGGGACTTTTGTGAAATGGTTGTGATGTCCCAATGAAAAAGTCATCCTCTGTTAAATTTTCATCTGACCATTCAATGGTTTTCATCAATAATAGAACAATTAACCAGTTTCGGTTTGTAGGATCTGGAACATAAAATACTTGTACTGCCTATGATTCCATTATAAATGGTTCATCTTTGTAACCTTCCTTATTGAAATCAAATTTCACGAATCCCAACTCATCTATTTTAAAAGCACTCCTATTATCAACCCACTTGTATTGAAAAATCGGCACTTGGAATTTTTTATAATCCAACTCCCATATTTGTTTAATGATTCCAAATTATGAAATATTCTCATAAATTAGATTTCTCTCCTTAGAACCAAAAACATGAATTGCTTCAGCCACAAGTGTAACTCCACTATTCTGTATTGTAATTTCTTCATCATGTTCATTAGTATAGAATATTTAACAATTAATTATATAAGCATTGTAAGATAATACATACACACTTGGTCCTCTGGCTATCCATCAAATTCATTCTGAAATTGATTCTATATTTTCATATAACTCCTTATATATATGGTCTCGAAACCATCCTATAAATTGTCGATTATGTGTATTTGATATCCATTTTTCATCCCTTGATGGAGTCAAATGACTAAGAATTTCTTTGTGGGTTTCTACATGTGGTTAAACCTCTAAACTGTTATGAAAAATGTAAAGGTGGGTCTGCTCCTGATCTGTAATATTGATTGTGACAACCTCTCTTCCAAAAATTACTTCACCTGCAATCCGACCAATGTAACAAGATTTAGGTAAACCAATGATTTCCACACCGGACAGGTATTCAGTACAAAATTCAACAGCTTCCTCAACAATATATCGCTCCGCAATACAACCCTCTTTATAACTTCAATTTTTGACATACCCTTTCAAAATATTCATATACCATTCAATGGGGTGCATCAATCTATAGTGTATAGGACCACATAGTTGAATCTCTCTCACCAATTTAACCATCATATCAAATAATTTCAGTGGGAAGAAAATTTCCAATTCACATAATATAACGGAAATTTCTCTTTCCATACTCAGCAATTTCACTGGGTCTATAAATTTTCTGCATAGATATTTGAAGAAGAAACATATCTTTATTGATGTATAACAAACATTCTTTGTAAAAATACAATTTAAAGCTATAGGAAATATATCTTGCATCAAAATGTGGAAGTCATGTGATTTCAGACCATTTAACTTTAAATCAGTCATTGATATGATGTTCTTGATATTCAATGAATACCCCTATATAACCTTTACATCATTCAAGAAGTTGAAAAACTTATATCTCTCCTATCTGGAAAGATTGTAAGTAGCTGGAGGAATAAAAGTTATTTTTTCACCCTTCATTGGTGCCAACTCTTATCGTATTCTCATGTAAACCATGTCCAACCTAGCCTTAATTCCATCCTTTGTTTTATCGAGTGTATTTAGAAATGTGTCGATGACTCTATCACATACATTTTTTTCAACATGCATAAAATCAAGAAAGTTTCTTCCATACAGAAAATTCGAGTATGGTAATTCAAAAAAAACTGATCTCTTTTTCCAACTGGTTTTCATAAGGTTTTTTGAAAATGTTTTACCAAAAGTAGTGTCCACATATTTTACTTTCTCAAAAAATTGATCACCTATTAGTGGATATGGTGTTTTATGTTCTTATAAACTTCCATCAAATGATTTTTTCCAAGATTGGTACTTACGTCATCAAGTTAGAAATCTTTGATATCCTAGAAATATGGTTTTCGATGAATGTTGCAACCTAATTAACTATGTACCTTGTTTACAAACGGGACACCCATGAGTTACTTTAATGTTATATCTTGACAAATTTCCATAATAAAGAAATTCATTTATCATCCTATACAACATGGTTCTCAATGTGAAATCCTCATTTTTGTAAGTATCATACAACGTAACACCTGAATCCCACAATAATTTCAAATCCTCAATCAATGGAGCCAAATAAACATCAATATAATTACTCGGTTTTTTCTATCCTAATATAATCATAAATAGCATGATGTGTTTTCATTTCATTCATAATCACAGTGGCAAGTTATAATTTACCAGAAGGATTCACTCCATCTGTAGATAATGCAAGATGAAGGTTTCTCAACTGGTTTCCAAAATCAGAATACTCATGATCGATTCTATTCTACTAAGGAGATCCATTTGGGTGACGTAGTTTCCCATATTTATTTATTTTGTATGCATGCTACGTTAATTTCTCTATAGTCTACTCACTTCCATATATGTGCCTCAACCTTGGAATGATTGTAAAGTACCATAAAAATTTCATAGGACTCGATTCATCTTTCTTGTATCGAGAATCACCATACTCTGGTCATTCTCTAAGTGATTTGTGGTCCTTGTGAAATAGCATAAAGTCATTTGGGTAGTAATTTATTCTTTCAGAGATCATACCCATCGTGTGTAGCATTCGTTTGGCGTTGTATGTTCGTCTTGGGATCTCATCATCTTCTGGGAGCATTTCATTCAAGAGAGAAAGTAATTCTATAAAACTGGATTCACTCCATCTATTTCCTTATTCAAATTATACATCTTTAGTATGGCTGAAAATGATTTATATTTAGTGAAACCACTATAAAAAGGCCTCATTGCACAACTCTTTAACTTCTCAAAAAAAATTGGGCAATCATGAAGTTCATCTTCAACTATCCTTGTCATTTCCTAAATATTATCTTCATAATCATTCACATCTGTAATCACATCCTCAATATGGTCTTCTTTATTGTCCACAATTATAATCATATCAGATGATCCATAAAACGCACTGTTATCCCAGCCACTAGCTACATTCACTTTTTCCCCATGTTTGTTCCAACATTTATAACTTTTATCTATTCCATAATATATCAATTGTTCTTCCAACTCCTTTGGACTAACTTTTCTTTAATAACAATAGTGTAAACATAGACAAAGGATTTGAGAAGGTTCATATGCATGATCTTTTGCAAACTTGATGAACTCTTTCACTCCATCTCTATACTCTTTTTTCAAATGATTGGAATACATCCATTATTTATTAATATCCATCCTATTTGATTCGGTGATATTAGTATTTAATAAAATAAATACACAAAATATTGATATAATTTAATTGTTTTCCTAATTATATAAAAATATAAACTTAAAATATTATGGAAAAACTATAGTTCAAATTTCCTTTTAAAACTATTTAAAAAATCATACTTGAAATCCCATTAAAAAAATCAACCCTTTACACAAATTACTCTTTAAAATAGCACACCCTATTTAAAATAAATCAATTAGTTCCAAACACTCTTTCACAAAACCATAATTCTTTATTTAAAACATTAAAGGCAACTTCCTGACCCAACAATCTTAATCATTTAAAATGATCAAAAACCCTATAAGAAACATTTCAAAACACTCGAATAGTTTTAAAATATCCACTTAGGAATTTTCACAAAGACATAGATCCCAAGATAGGCACTTTATAAAAGATCCATCGAAAACACCTCGATTCATCGAAAATAAATCAGTGTTGTATGATTCTATCACATTATTCCAAAGGTTGGTGTAATAATAATAATTTCTATAAGAATTTTATATTGTGATCCCCACTATTGGATATCCCTTATCCATTCTTCCATTGTCAATTTATATCAATTATCCTTCACTACAATACCAGAGTCCCAACAGATATGTTCTATAGTCAGTGACAACACTCACAACCATGAAACACTCATATTATAGTTTACTAAAAACACTACATTATCCCAATGATCATTGGATCACACCATATCACTTGGTTTTACACCCCAAGAATAATGTATATTTCTCTCACATGAAGTACTATTGGTTCCTTCCTTTATAAATACACCTAATAAAATCTATAAGCAAGAACTCGACTACTAGATAGAGAGCGCTCCCAACACTCCACTTCTCAAGTCCAATTCATACACATGCCTACCCACAAAGTTTTATTTTTATATAATTATCTCTTGGTGATAGAAGACGCCAATAGTCCCAATGAATTGAAAAGAATCTCTACACATTCCAATTCATTAAAATTTTAGGATTTTATATTTATCAAATAATAATTCTAAAGAGAGAGTAGTGTTTTCATAATCATATTTATGTTTAAATAATTGATTTTAATGAATATTAAAATCCACCTAAGTAAGCTTCTTAAAATGAACCATTTAAATGCAATGTGTTTTATATAAAAAATCTTTACACCATTGACTCTTTAGAAAAACCAATTTTATTAATATAAATTATTCCTTAAGTTATTTTGTAACAATCATGATTTTAATTTCATCTTACTCATTCCCACTTAGTCAACCCATCCATTACATCACCACCAACTCATACTCTTAATTGAAGGTTAAATTGGTTTTTTTGACATATAATTCATTTAGGTTTAATTGGAATGTAATTATTTACTTTATAGAACAATAATATGACTCAATAATATTTACATTATATATAATATAAAAATATAGAATGTTTATTCTAAGATACATTTTCTATCTTAAAATTATTCATCAAGGTAGTTTGACACAATTGGAAAACTAATTGTTTCAATTTCATCCAATGATTAATAAAAAATGAAACTATGTGACATATTTATAATATAAGTATGTAGAACAACTCAAAAATGGTCTCCCCAACTTAGACATTTATATAAAAAAATATGGCTTCTAAGGGTTCAATCGAATAAAAAATTATATAAAAAGACCTCAAAATGAACGATGGAATATGGAGGTCCCTATTTAATACTGCATAGAATGTACGTTGTGAAATAGTTATAGTAATGGAGTGCGTACTTATTATAGTAGAGTCTTGAGTCTTGAAATTAAAACCTAAATTCTCTATGGCCTAAGTTATACATTTATCAAAAGTGATAAAACACCCATCCAGTTGACCATCCAACCATTTTACAGATCAAAAACAATGCCCCTTTACTAGAAGATCTCAAAAAAACCTAGTCCATGCCTCAAATGAATCCTAGGGACCTGATTGCCATTCTTCACATCATACTGAGTATTCATACTGAAAACTTAAAAATTAAAGTCCATTGATCATAGAACTGCCACATATAATCCAACTATTTTCCAATCTACTACCAAAAAATTTAAATGAATCTTATGAATATGAATTTTTTCTATAATCCTTAAGAATTCCTAACCACACTATTATCCCATCAACAACACCACAAACAACAATTCAATATTAACGTCGAATCCCTTTCCATAGACACATTGAACATGAATAAACATTGATTACACCTAAACTATAAGTTCCTAATTTCATTTAATCACACCCAACATTACTTAGTAAACCTTTGGAGATCCAAAAAATTTCACTACACATGTGAACCAAACTTTCTTAACTCTCATCGCTCTCTCAAGCATATAAGGTCACAAACAACGACATAGTAATCACAATCTAAATACCTTTGAATCAATTCCAAAACTATATCTATCATATGTTTCATATTTTAAAATCAATAATGCACTAATATGCCTAAGGCCACCACATAATCTTCCAAATTATCTAAAAATCCAACTTTCCAAAACTAATTTCATATCTACAAGTGTATAAAATTCCACATTTTTACAATCCATTACAAAAGATAAAGAATGTCAATTTTTATGTATGGATGAAAAAAATATAGAACTTTATAATTTCAGTGCAACTAATTTATTTCAATTTCTATAAAACCATTACATATTTGGGCGACCCATTCCATGGATTTTATTAAAACGCCAATATTCAAACCAAATTAATAAGTTTCATCAAGAAATTCTGAAAAATCCTACTTTGAAAAGATTCTATGAAGAAAAACTAAACCATCACATCAGTTCTATTAGTATTACCAAATATAACACTCCCTATTTTAAAATATATATAATTCAAAAAAAATGGTAACACCATCACAAAACATCATTGGATCAGAGTGCAGTAATAGTGGAAGCAAGGACAACCAACATGCAATTCATTTAGTGCGCAAACAAGGACCACCAACAGCCACAATTTTCAGTGGGGCGTTTATCTTGTATAATTCACAACATTTCCATTAATATCAATCTGTAATAACATGAGAAATGGATAAAAAAGAGGAAAAAATTCACCGCGAAGGTGTGGTTCAGCACGCAGCGAAGGTCTGTTTGTGGCGGAGGAGAGGCGCGCAGCGGAGGCATTCTCAAATGGAGGAGAGGCATGCGGTAGAGGAGTCCTATGGCAGAGAAGAGGTTAATGGAATAGGAGAGGTGTGTGGGGAAGCTAGTTTCGCAGTGGAGGGAATCGTGGAGGCGGAGGAGTCGGTGGTGGAGGAGAGGTGCTCAGCGGAGGAGAGGCACATGGTGAAGGATAGTCACATGGTGGAGGAGAGGTGCATTGTGTAGGAGAGGCGTGCGGGGAAGGTGGGTTCGCGGTGGAGGAGTCGGCGGGAGAGGATGAGGAGGAGGAGGTGATGGTGGTGGTGATCAGCTTCCGCGAGAGCTTGAGGGGTGCGAGGAATGACGAGAAAGTTAAGGTTTCTTTATAAAACCCGATAAACCTTTTATCAGCGCTAGCTAAAAAGCGCTGATAAAGATAGGCATTTATCAACTCTAAAAAGCGCTGATAAATGATTTCTTTATCAACGCTAAAAATATAGCGTTGATAAAGACACAATTTATCATCACTTTTTAGCGCTAATAAAGATGTAATGATAATAATTTATTTATATTCTTATATATATTTATAAAATTATATACATGACAATTATATATTTATATTTATAAAATTATAATTTAAATAATTATAAAATTATAAGAAATATACTTATTATATTTATAATATTAGAAATATATATAATAAATATATTAATTATGTATATTTATAAGATTATATAAGTATATTACTATATTTATTCTAATTTTATAATCATTTATATGAATATATATTTATTTATAATTATAATTATAAATGAATATATATTTATTTATAATTATAATTATAAATGAATATATATATTTTTATTTAAATAATTATAAAATTATAACAAATTAATATTTCTAAAATCTTTAATTTTATTAATATATATATTTATTATATTTATTATAATTTTATAATTATTTAAATATATCTGTATTTATTTATAACTATAAATGTAAATATTTATATTTATTTCTCAATATTTCTATATTTTTGTAAATATATTTAGAAATATATTTATTTAATTATATATATAATTATATATGAAAATAATAAATATATTTTTTAAGAATTAATAATTATTTAAATAAATATATATTTATTTATATTTATAACTAATAAATAAATATTTATTTATTTATAATTAAAAATTATAATAAATAAATTGTTTATAGTTTTAATTATAAATACATATATAATTATAAAATTATAACAAATATATTTATAATTTTATAAATATATATAATTAATATATTTATTATAATATTTTAATTATTTAAATATATATACATTTATTTAGAATTATATTTATAACTATTTGTATTTATTTATAGATATTTGTATATAAATATATATAATTAATATATTTATTATAATTTTTTAATTATTTAAATATATCTCTTTTATTTAGGAATTATAATTATAAGTATTTGTATTTATTTATAAATATTTGTATATATTTATTTAATTATATATTTATAGCTTTATAAGTTGTATAAAAAATATATTTATTATAATTTTATAATTATTTACATATATTTATTTATTTATAGTTATAATTATAACTATAAATAAATATTTTTATAAATATTTTTATATAATTATAAATATATTTATTTATTTATTTATTTATAAAATTATAATATATGTATATATTTATTGTAATTTTATAATTATTTAAATATATATAGTTATAATTATAATTACAAATAAATATATTTAAAAAGTATTTATATATAATTAAAATTTAATAATTATAGATATAATAAGTATATTTACTCTTTAAATATATTTAATGCAATTTTATTAGTATTGAGAACATAATATATTATATATGTGGGTAACATGCATAAATTAATCATAGTCTGAAACTGTGCGAACCTTGAGTTGAAAACTCATGGTCCTGAAAATTTTATTAAAAAGATAAAGGTACATAGAAAGAAAAGACAGGATTACAACAAGTGTCCCAAACAAAGCCACACAACCAAAGACAGCAATCACCTTCTGTGTCTTCCACCCTTCCTCTAGAGCCACCCCAGTTTCTCGGATGCCTACCCCATTTCCACTACTTAGGAGCCTGCTAAGTGTCATTATGTTCTTCCATTCCTAAAATATTTTCCTCACTATCATGCACGTCATGATTTTAGGCATTGTCCTTCAGATCAATCATGCTTCCTCCCTAAACATCCTTGAAACCAAAGGGTTGTCCTCCTGAGGATCCATGAGAATTCCCAAATTCCTCTTGAAAAACATCCTTTCTATAAGATCTATTTAGAATTTCAAGCAGAGTGAAATCACCACAACCAACATCTGATGTAAAATTTGCACCCTCCACCACGTTTGCCTCCAACATAGCTTTATGAGGCACCATCCCACATGATTCAACCTATAAAGGAGTAACATTTCCAATAGACCTAGTAATTGAGCCTGTCTTGGCCAAATCAATAGTGGTATGTCCTACCTTGGAAGAGTCAGATTTGGTTAGCTTTCTTATATGAGACCATTTTAAACCCATCCCCATCCATATACTTGGCACCAACATTCTCAGAATTTTCAATAAGGGCATCTTTAAACAAGACCCTTCCATCCTCAACTTCTTTAATGCAGCTTACAACCACATCATTAGGTGATTGCAACCTCTTCCCCTTTGGGTCTTCATCATCCCTCGAGTCAATCTCAGCAATGGTGTGATCATTCGCTACCTCCTTCCCCACATGTGAGGTGGTGGGAGGTTTCTTACCAGCATAATGAGAGGGGATTCCTACATTCTTAGTTTGAATATTTCATACATTCCTCTAATTAGAGACCTCATATCCCACAATCCTACATAATTTAAAGAAGGGATGAATTCATATTCAAAGTGAACATCAATATTAACACCATTTTCCACCAGAGTGGCAGAGTCAGGTAATGGATTGAGAATTTCATCATCCACAAGAAATCGAGCAAAGTATCCAAATTTTCCTTCAATAGTGTTCTCATCCATCTTAATAGGTTCACCAATACATGAGACAAGATCATTAAGAATTATAAGATTCCACAACACCCAACTCAAACCATGAATCCCGATCCAGATTTGCGTAGATGTGTGTTTTTGTATATACAAATTGAAATTTAAGTCCCATGAAGAAAGATAAAATACCCTTGGATTCAGATCATAGAAATTGGAACCCCAAACAATAGCATGATCATTTTCATTAGAAAAAATAAGAGGAAAATACCCATGTTAATGGAAATAATCCTTTAATAGGTCATACCCCAAATCTGAGATAGTTGTAACTTAACCTCTTTGGTATTAATTGGATTGTCTCCCATAGTAAGAATCAAATGACCAATCAATGAATACTTACATTCTTCCAGACACTCCTTAAGAGTAGTAGGGTTTACAACAACTGTGATCCCATTTCAAGATCTGGACACATGAGGCGTTCGATATTCATTTAAGCGGTCATCAGAAACCTAGATCTTCAATTGATTTAGGGCATCAGCAAAGGTTAAACCCTTCCGTAGGGTCAAATCACGACACAAAGGGTCTATCTTCTTCAGATTGTGCCTTTCCAAACCTTGTTGTAGCAGATCAGACACTCCTAGAGCTTTGCGAGCAGCTCCATTGGACTAAAGGCCTAGATGTCGACACCCCTTCCACTTCATCACGCTACCTAGCCACAGTTGGGAAGCTTCCCTCTTTCCCTAGATGTGTGAGGAAAGTCAAGACAGTGCCTCCACCGTCCTCCTCACCACCACATCATCCATGAATCGAATCTGGGTTTCCAATCGCTACCATCGGCCCCTCGAAGCTCTACATCCCATCCCTCCATGAATTAGTCATATACACCTAGTAAAATATACATAATAAGAAATGATTCATCAATGGACAACATGAATAATAATAAGAGTGTAATGTATAAATGATCATTCATGATGATACATAACATATACACATACATGATCAAGATATTTATTGACCAAATTCATTGGAAACACATATATATTTAATTATAGTCTTAGAAATAATTTTTTAAAAACATTAATATATTTTAATTATTAAAAAAATCAATTATAAACATGCATTTTTTATTTAATGTATACAAATAAACATTATTTCTTAATATAAATATAATAATTGTATATAAATTATTATTAAAAACTTTTATCAGTGCTAAAAATACCATTGATAAATGTATCCTTTATCAACGCTAATAAAAGCGTTGATAAATATATACCCTTTATCAGTGCTTTTTTTAGCACTGATAAAGGATGCATTTATCAGTGCTTTTAGCTAGCGCTGATAAAGGCCCCCCCCCCCTTTATCAGTGCTTTCTGTTTAGCACTAATAAAACGAGGTGCTTTCATTGCCCATTTTTATGGTTGTGTGTGTGTGTGTGTGTGTGTTTGGTTAAATATAATTATACCCAAATATTTATATTTATAATTATTAATAAATTTATATATATATATATATATATAATAATTATAAAATTATAATAAATATATTTTTTATAAATAATTATAAAATTATAAATATAATAAATATATTTATTATAATTTTATAACTATCAATAAATATTTATTTATTTATTGTTATAATTATAAATATTTATTTATTTATTTAAATAACTATAAAATTATGATAAATATATTTATATATTATAATATATATAATTATATAAATATATTTATATTTATATTTAAATATTTATAAAAATATTTATTTATAATTATAATTATAAATAAATATATATTAAAATAATTATAAAATATTTAAATATATTTAGAATTATATACAAATATTTATAAAATAATAATAAATATATATAATAATATAAAAATATATAATTATATAATTATATTTACAAATATATTTATAAATTTATAATAAATATATTTAAATAATAAATATATTTATTTATTTAGATCTTTATCATTTCTTTTTAGCGCTGATAAAGAGTAGTTTTATCAGTGTTTTTTTATATATATTTAAACAAGGTGAGGCATAAAGGCCTCTTTATTGAAAAGGAAAAGAAAAGCAGGGATACAAAGGGATATGGGAAAATACAATTGAAATAACACACCATGCAATGGAAAACAAGCCTGGCCAAACAAGCCATCAAAAACCATTAAGAAGTCACAGTAAAGACCTCAGATAAATCGATCTCCATCACTTGTGATCACTACCAAAAGATCAAAACCAAAAACCAACCTAAAGGGTCATGATTAGTGCAGATTGTCTAACATGTGAGCGAGATCCCATAATGTGAAGAGAACCCCAACCTCTATGACCATGAGGATAACAACCTCACTTCCATGTTTTGATAGGTTTCCAAATTTTTTCATGTTCATCCAAGTCTTCCTTTGTATGAACATCTTGATTTCTAGTGGGAACAACCATTGTATTAGAATACATGACCATATTCACCCTATTTTTAGAACAATTGATAGAGTTTAAAATTGATCACAGCCCACAAAATCTTCTAATGGATCAAGAAAACCAAAATAATTACTAGTGGAGACCTAACTCAAAACCATACATGGTTGAGCAGAACCCATATTATCTTTTGATAAAACCTGAAATGAAGAGGTAGTTGAACCTAGAGTGGTAAGAATGATATATTTCAAGATGGATTCTTTTGAAGCATTTGGATTATTAGAGTCATCACCAGTCATGTGCAAGGGATATGAACACACAGCTTGAGCAGGCCCACTGACTGACACGGGTCCTTCCTTGGTAGTACTTCCTTGCATCAACTTGAAAGGTATATTAATAATTTTAGATGAAGTTTCCATTTTTTCAATAAAACTTAGAGTATTATAAAATAATCCCTTGGAGATTCTTGAGATCATGTCATCTGGTTTAGAAGAAGCAGCGCCTGAGGAAAAAGAGGAAACCTTGATTTGTCTGGTATGAATATCATCTGCATATCCAAGCAGAATTCTAGGTGCAGCAGGTCCTTTATAACCCTTTATAAGTTGCTTCTTAGTGGGAACACTAATCCAAATAGCATGAGTTTTTTCACTATAAGATTCAATAGGATTAGATATTTCTGGTTCATTTTGAACCAGAAAATCTCCCTTTTCTGCTTGCTTGAGTCCATATCACCTCTGTCAAAGGGAGCCACTATAGTCTAATATGAGGGTGAAATTTTATTGATCATGAAATGGGGTTATTCCTTCATTGATTTACCTTTCGTAGAACATGCAGTGGTAGGATGCTTGACACTAATTCTGAAATTTCTCCTTCTAGTGGAATGGTGGCTAATTATTTAAGCTTCTTTTTGTTCATCACCAACTCCATCATGAAATTTTCGTACATAGGCATGTTTGTGATTGCATTTACAAATGAAATGTTGATGTGTATATTCTTGAACATCTCTAAAATATTTTGATTTTTCTCATCCATCTTCACCCGCTTCACCTGATATGGAAATGGTAGTGTCATTTGGTACTGTGGTGGTGCTTCTTCTTCTGTATGTTCCTCGGTTTCTCTTTTTTTCTTACTTATTTCAACCGGTTGTGATCCTTTATTTACATAAAATTCAATTCCACTACCTCGTGTATTATTTCCACTTCTAAGAAGTATGGATTTAACGTCTACATGTGGATGTTGTTATGGACATCTTGGAAGATCTCCTCTTTTTCTTTACCTGAGTTGCTCAACAATCTGACTGACTTGACCTTCTATGTTCCTCATTGCAGCTTGTTGATTTTGTGATTCATTTCTCAATTCTTTGATCATAGTTCCTTGATCTCTTGAATATGTTGTCAGTGATTTTATTGCATCTCATGTTGTTGTTATGAATGTAACAAGGGTCTATTCTAGTGAATAGACTTGACTGGTCAGTGTTGGCCCTTGGTGTTTAGGTTAAAACCTTATTGTCTTGACTGAAATGATTGACCTTGATTTTGATTTTGTCTTGGTTTTTGTTGTGGCATCCATCCTTGTGCATAATTTTAATTATTATAATCAAGATAATTTACATCTTCATAGTACATACCTTTGGTATTTTGGTTCACCATCATCATGACTATATTTTTTTTCATAAACTCCATCTGAGAAGGCATCCATCTATTATCAACCATTTTCACTCCTTGTGTTCTACCTTCTTTTGGATGTCATTGAAAAAAAATTTTGTACATCTCATCAAAAAACTCATAGATATCTTCTTGTGACTTTCACATTAGATAACCTCATGCAGTATCATATACTATCAAATGATTCCCCTGTGATAATCCTTTATGAAAAAAAGTAATTAATAACCACATTTTGATTCCATGATGAGGACATCATCTTATAAAACCTTTTAACCTTTCCCATGAACTATATAATGATTCTTGATTTAATTGATCAAAATTTAAAATACTTACCCACAGATCCCCCTGGTCATGATGTGAAGGCCACGTTGAATAAGTACGCTAAGAAACCCGTCGCATTGGGTAAAAAAAACTCTATTTATCACCTACCTGATGTGTACCTCATAGACACGACATGCACCATCTCATGATATGATCTCCCCATTCACGACCTGAAACCAGCTCCAAGTACACGATGTGTACTTCAGGTACATGGCGTGTACCTGTTCTGTAGTCTGTAGTAAGCCTAGAAAAATCACATAAAAGGATTTTTAACTGAAAGGGGACTTAGAAAATGTGGAAAACTTACCTGATAAAGTAAACATGATGTCACAAACTAGAAACTAGGGGTACTACAACATTACACTTTTATAATAAAACTGACTGAAAAGCAACACGTCTTCAGAGATATCCATTACATATTCAAACCAACTAGGAAAACACTTTTTAAGAACCAAAACCATTTATATATATATATATCATATGCATTTTATATAAAAGTAGAAAAAATATTTTTAAAAGAAAGCCAAGCAATCATGGAAATTCTAATTAAAGGGTTAGGCATAGGGAACCTGCCTCAAAACACGTAGCTTTTGAAGATGGCAGCCCGAAACTACTTCACCTTACACACACATACATTTTCACACATATATATATATATACCCTTTGACCCAAAGTAAATATTCCCCTCAGCATGAGGGAATATGTATGAGGATGATATATATATATACACATGCCTTCCCATGTATATACATACAGGCCTTCATTGTAGACGACCCAAATCCACACCGCGATGACCAAAACATACTACAATGATAAAAAAGAATCTAATAATCACCAAAGGCTCCAAATAAAACTAAATTAAACAAGGTATCAAGAGAAGCCTCACTTCAAACAGTGACTAATGAATTGAAATAGATCGAATCTTCTTTGCCTTCGGTAGCGGGTGTCAAGACACAAAGGAAGGAGACCCGAGAGACCCGTCACGATCTCTAACAATGAAAGAAAGCATAAAAAAATCAGCCACCATAGAATCCCTGGGTTTGGCCAAACCAAGGAGGGGATTGGGGAAGAGAAAATCAGTCCAAGGAGGAAGGAGGGGCGAGGAGGGATTACCTTGAAGAATCAACCCCAAAACCAAAAGAAATATGGTGGTTTTACTGGAGAAAGAGAGAGATGAGATGGAGGTAGGCACGCAGAAGGAGAGGAGAGGGAGGAGGGCGTCGCGCGATGTATAGGGGAGAAAAAAATTGAGAAAATAAATAAGAGGAAAAAATGAAAAATAAAATAAAAACCCAAAATTTTAAAACTTGGGCAACCCGCACGGTTTTCCAAACCATGCACCAAACTTGCGAGGGCCACTGCCTAGGCCAGGCATCCCTGCACGATTACCTGGAGAAGGCTACATGGTTTAGAAAACCGTTCGGAATGGCTCGGTCAAGCGAAAGAGCCTAGTCGCACGGGCACCGTACGGTTAGGGTAATCGTGTGGGCCAACCATGCGACACAAAAAAGGCCTTCAAAACTAAAAACTTTGGCTCACTAACCACTGGGACTCAAGCCCTCTCAAACACAAAATAAAATAAGACCAAATATGAATAAAATAACTAAAATAAAAGAGTAGTGTCAGGTTGGGGTGTGACAGACATAGATGGGTCGGCAGTGACGTACGCGTCGGTGGCACCGAAGGGAGCGGAGGTAGCAGAGGAAGGCAGTGGAGGCAGGAGGCAGCGGTGGCAGGAGGATGTGGTGGTAGGAGGAAGCAGCGATAGAGGTCTCGTTCTGCAAGAGCATGAACGCAAGCGATGACATGGTACTGATAGGGTTTCTTTTATAATAAAAAGAAAGGTTTTTATCAGCGCTTGTTGGAAAGAGCTAATAAATTTATGTTTTATTAGTGCTAAAATAAAAAATGCTGATAAAACCTGCCTTTATTTGCGTTTTTTAGCACTGAAAAAGATCAGCCTTTATCAGCACTACAAAAGCGCTGATAAAGACACGATTTATCAGTGATGGTAAAAGCCAATCTTTATTAGTGCCAAAAAAGTGTTGATAAAGATCTAATGTTAATAAATATATATTTATTTAAATAACTTCAAAATTATAATAAATATATTTATTATATTTTAAATTATATATAATAAATGTATTAATTATATATATTTATATAATTATAAATTTAATATGGATATTTATTATAAATATAAATATATAAATTTATAGTTATAATTATAAGTAAATATATATTTATTTAAATAATTATAAATTTAAAAGAAATATCTATATTAAATTTATAAATATATAAATATATATAATTAATATATTTATTATAAATTTATAATTATTTAAATATGTATATATTTATTTATAATTATAAGTATAAATATTTTTATATATTTACAAATATATATATATATAATTATCACTATAAATAAATATATATTTATTTAAATAATTATAAAATTATAAAAATTATATTTACTATACTTATAATCTAATAAATATATATAATTAAATAAATATATTTATAAATTTATACAAATATTTATAATTATAATTATAAATATATATATATATATTTAAATAATTATAAAATTATGATAAATATATTAATTATATATATTAATAAAATTATAAATATAATAAATATATTCATTATAATTTTATAATTATTGAAATAAATATTTATTTATTATAATTTTTTAATTACAAATAAATATATATTTTTTTATAGTTATAATTGTAAATAAATATATATTTATTTAAATAATTTTAAAATTATAACAAATATATTTATTATACTTATAATGTTATAAATATATATAATTAAATAAATATATTTATAAATATATACAAATATTTATAAATGAATACAAATATTAATAATTATAATTAAATATATTTATTTATTTATTTATTTAAATAATTATAAAATTATAATTAATATATTAATTATTTATATTAATAAAATTATAAATATAATAAATATATTTCCTATAATTTTATAATTATTTAAATATATATATATATATAATTATAACTATAAATAAATATATTGGAATACATTACAATATATTTGTTTTCTAGTTTAACAAAACAATAATGAAACCAGATCACATCGTGGTCTCCCAGTTGGATTTGAAGAAGAAGATATCATTGACCATTTTGACATGTTTTTAGCATGTGGTAGAAAGAAATTTCCAGATAATTGTGGTCGTCCAAACAGATTTGAAGATGAGATTGTTGGTCATTTGGAGATGTTTTCAGCATGTTGCAGAAATCATCCTTTGGTGGATACTACGCGCGATGATGACGTTATCGGAGGTGCGGATCTGAAGCTTCAGGAGGTGGTGATAAACATCAAACCCAAATCAGGTACTCCCTTTATTTGGGTTAGATATTTGGTAGTCAAGACAGTTGGCGATACTTCACACAGTGTATTGGCGACAGTGAATGGGACTGAGACTGGTGTCCAAGGCATTGGGTTTGTCCTTGAGATCTTTGAAGCGTGCAGGCATGATACTTGGGATCTCGACGGTGTTTAGGCTGAGGGTACCGGCAACGGCTTTATCGACAGGGTTTTTAGGATGACGATGATTCTTGGAGCAGGCCAGCGGTGCGTTTTGGATAACAAAGGATGCCAAACCATGTTGTACCGACGAGGATCTCATGAGACGGCAATGTTGGATCGGTTGTCTACGTATGTTGGAGACGATGCTCGTGTGATGAGGTTTGATGATGGGAGGTCAGTCAGGTCCTCGAGCAGAGGTTTGGGGATGACGGTGAACTCCGTTGATGAGTTTTGGCCACCAACGATGCTCGGAGCGACCTCGGGATGCGTTTGGGCTCATTTTGGAAAAACAAAGATCCCAATTCGTGATGGAAAAACCTCTGGACGCAGAAGCAGGATCGACTGGAATCGTTCTCGGATGATTCGGTGGTCGTTCTGGTTGGGGGGAGCTACCGACGCGGTTTTCCGGTGCCGGTGTGGTGCAGTAGTACAGGTGTGTGGGAACCACTCCCAATATGTGGTGTTTTTTTTGCAGGGTAGGAAGTCATTGAAGGCAGAAATCAAACCCGACGACTGCAGGAGAGGTCTTCCATGGTGGGCAGCCGATGCGGTGGATAGCAGCCGGTGGAGGAATTCTCAAGGGTAGCTGAACCACCCCAACCACCAGAGAAATTTTCGGTTTTGGTTCCTCTATAAAACGGGATGAAAATCCCATTATTTGTAAGGGGATAAATATGTTGTGTGTGTGTGTGTGTGTATGTGTGATTGAGTGATCCTCTGACAAGAATGGAGAGAATAAACCACCCCTGCTTCTCCTATGGATGCAGGCTTCAAAGCTGAACCACATTAAAAATCTATGTTGATCCGTTTTGATTCTGTGTTGTGTGTTTTTGGTGTCCCACACCTCTGCTGCGCCCCAACAAGTGGTATTAGAGGCGATTCAGAGCGAGCAGAGTTGAGACGGCGAGGCGGCAGTGAATTTTCTGGTGACTGGAAAATTGAATTTGGTCAAAAAAAATTCTGAGGCTAGATTCGTGAAGAGGACGATGAGACGATTACAACGACGCAAGCGGTGTTGAAAATGAAGCTAAAACGAAGGAGATAAGTTAGGTCAAAGTTTGGTCAAACCCACTGGTGAACAGTAACCCCGTGCCGGAGAAGATGGTACTATTCACGCTTCCGGAAAAAATTCCGGCGAGTTTCTGGCAGGTTCTCCGGTGTTCCGCGTCAGCAAGCAATCTGGACTGTTGAACTTGTTTTGGAGATTACTCGCCCAATTGGTGTCCGATTTTGACGATCCGAGAGTCGATTCCAACTATTTCAACCATTCTGAACATATCCATATGGTTAGTTTTACAAAATCATCACTTCATTAGGTGGTGACAAAGAGGTGAGACATCGATGGTGGTGATCGCGTTTCGCGACAATGACGATGGCTGGTGGCGGAGCACTACCAAGATTTGAGATCGAGAAGTTCGATGGTCGAAACAATTTTAGCTTGTTGCAAAGAACGATGAAATATCTTTTGGTGTAGTAGGGAATGATCAGACCATTGATTGGAGAAAATCTTGAGACAATCAGTGTCGATTATTGGGAAGAGCTCGAGATGCGGGTCGTCACCACAATTCGACTATGTCTGGCGAATGAGGTAAAATACTTGGTGTTGGACGAGACATCACCGAAGGAGATCTGAAAGAAGTTGGAGCAGTGGTATATGGCGAAGTCTCTCACCAACAAATTGTTCTTAAATAAGAAATTGTACCATTTGCGGATGGATGAGGGGGGAATTTTTTTGGATCATACCAATGGATTCAACAAGATCCTAATGCAATTATTGGGGCTCGGTGTGAAGGTTGAAGAGGAAGACAGATCACTTTTGCTTTTTTCATCTCTATCAAGATCATTTGATGGGCTTGTGACTGCATTGCTTGTGGAGAAGGAAACATTGAAGCTGGATGATGTGATGACATCGCCTCAAGATTCAGAGGCATTTCAAAGACTAGCGATGCATTCAGGTGAGAAAATCATGGTGATGTGAGATGATCAACGTGGGAGGAGCCGACATTGGAAATCAAGAGGTAAAAAATGGCGACCAAAATCTAGGGGTGTGATCCAAGAAAAATCATGTGTTTCTGGTGTGAGAAAAAGGGCCACTATAAAACTGACTATGGAGAGCGCAAATGGTATGTTGCTGGGAAATTGAAAGTTGAATAGAAGGATGCGAACATCACAGAATTATCGGCAGATGATGAAATCTACAAAATAACGGGAAGCTTGAACTCAGATAAGAGAGTTGAACGAGAAGAAGTGCAGTGTCATTACTACAAAAGATACGGACACATGAAGCGATAATGCTGATTTCTAAAGAGGAAGAACAAGCGAGCTCAAAATCCAAAAGAAGATGGATGGGTTCTGGATTCGGGGAGCTCAGCACACATGTACGACTAGATGTACATTTAATACTTTTCAGTAGGTGTGAGACTTGGTGAGACTTGGTGATGGGTCAATATATGAGGTTCGAGGATTCGGGACAGTGAAATTGAATACACCCGATGGAGGAGTTCGAAAACTGACTGACATGAAATTCATTCTGAGGATGAGATGAAACTTGATATCATTAAGTAGGCTTGATGCGAAAGGGTACAAGATTTCCATAGTAGGTGGAGTGTTGGAAGTCTCACGTGGGGATGCATCAAATCTTACTGGGAAGGAGTCCCAAGGGTTGTGTCATTTGATGGGGACCATAGTCAGCACGAGCTCGATTGAAGATAGTGGAAGTGCCACGTCATCTGGCGTGAAGAAGCGTGTTTGATTTGATGGTGAAGTTTTCAACACCTGCAAGGAGACTGCAGGTCAAGCTTCTACCCCAAATTGGTCGTGAAGGGGAGATTTTTGGGGGCCACTCCTAATATGGGGTGGTTTTTTTGCAGGGGAGGAAGTCATTGAAGGTGGAAATCAAACCAGGTGGCTGCAGGAGAGGTCTTCCATGGTGGGCAGCCGACACGGTGGACAGTAACTGGTGGAGAAATTCTCAAGGGTAGTTGAACCACCCTAACCACCGAATAAATTTTTGGTTTTGGTTCCTTTATAAAATGGGATGAAAATACCATTATTTATAAGGGTATAAATTTTGTGTGTGTGTGTGTGTGATTGAGTGATCCTTTGATGAGAACAGAGAGAATAAATTTCCCCTGCTTCTCCTGTGGATGTAGGATTCAAAGCCAAACCACGTTAAAAATCCGTGTTGATCCGTTTTGATTCCTTGTTGTGTTTTTTTTGTGCCACGCATCTTCGATGTGCCCCAAAAGGGCATTAATGGCAATGGTGGTCGGGACCCCAATCCAGTGAAGGTGCTCAGGTCTCCGGATCGGTCAGGGTGCAGCTGGTGCCAACGATAGGAGTTGTTCACTGGGATGTGCGATGACCGCAAAGCTGATTGGGACATGGGAGAAGTTCTCGAAGATGTGGGTGTGACCTTGGGATGTGTCCCACTGGAGATAGGCTAGCGATATTGCTGGAAACGGGTCGGAATGGGCCAAGAATACCTCGGACTACTGGTACGGCAACTTTTTCTTCATTACAGGTGAGTCTGACATCAAGAGAGGTGCTATCACATGGGGTGTTGAACTCGATGTGGGATGTCGTCATTCAGGCAAGATATGATTCTAATTTTTACCAGTGGGCCTATGGGTGGGCCTCTTATGTTTTGGCGCTTTTATTTTGTTGTTGGGATTTTGGTCTGATTTCTTGTGGGCGGTGTTGGTCTGTCAATGTGTGTTTGGTGGTGCTTGTGTCACATTCTTGTATCATTGTCTCTACTTTAATTTTCTTAATGAATTTTTGGGATCAAGTACGCTCGGATCCCGAACCATCCTGGAAATAAAAAAAACATATATTTATAAATATATTTATTTAATTATATATATTTATAACTTTATAAGTATAATAAATATATTTATTATAATTTTATAACTATTTACATATATATATATATGTATATATATATATATATTTATAATTATTATATTAAATAAATATATTTTTCAATATTTGTATATAATTATAAATATATATATATATATATATTTATAATAGATGTATCTATTGTAATTTTATAATTATTTAAATATATATAGTTATAATTATAATTATAAATAAATATATTTAAAAAGTATTTATATATAACTTGAGAGCCTTTGCATAACCTAAGCTCTATTGAGAACTCCTGATGCTTGTCACTCCAGAATAGGAAGAAGGAGATTGAATCTGACTGCCCCACATGCTCTGAGAAATCCCATCACCGACGCCTCTCGTCCGTGCAACCGAGTTTTCCATTGATCCCATCTCGTCGCCACCTAAACTGACGACCACCGCACCACACCTGTCATGACCATGCACGCTCTGAGAAAGCCTGCCTACCACCTAGGGTTTTCTCCTCACAATTTCATTTATTCCCTCAATGCCTGATCGATTTCTTCACCAAGGGCACTTCGACTCATACAAACATGATTTGATCTGTTTATATCATCCAGTGAAGAATCATGGTGGCTCAAAACACTTCTTTCCATCTTCTAATAGTGCCGGTGGATCTTCATTCTCTCTCTAGAAGAAATCAGAGGTCGGACCAATTCGACACAAAGGGTGTGTTTCTCATGTCAAATATGATGCTGAATTCGTTTCTGAATGGATGAAAACTGGTAAGCACTCTTTGATTGCTCGGGTTATTTTACCGAAAGGTTCCAAGCCTCTGAAAATGTATGAGTTGGTTTCACACCTCTCTGAAATATGGGGATTCAAAGAGTGAAAATGTAAAGACCAAGATTTTCCATGTAATTTTTTTTAAATTATATAGAATTATTACGAGTCTGCAAAATTTGACGGTGCGTGATTTCGAGGCCCAGTGTGCCCGAAATGAATTTCTAAACTTTTTTTAGGTACGTTCAGTAAATGTGCGAGTGGGAAATCTTAACTTTTGAATCGGTGCTCAGAATTGAAATCTAAGGGCACCGTTGAACTCGTAGTGCCAGGAATCGCTTAAGGAAGCCTTAAGCTCGACCGTAGTGGGTTGAGAGAGGAAGTTGGTTTTTGTGGTTTTTGTGGTGGATTAATAAAATAAATCTAATTTATTTTAAATATCCTCCACCTCTCTTTTAGGTTTTGGTGGCAGGGACCACAAGGGATGGTCGGTCATTTAATACAGGACATTAAATGCCCGGTTACACGAAAATGTGTAACCATCCTACATGCAATTAAGGAGGTTCATTAATTACTAATTAATAAACCTCTCTTAATTATGTGTTGTGAATATAACTCCCCTTTCTCTCTCTTTTTGGTTTTTTTTTCGTTGGCAGAAGGGTGGTGATATTGGAGAGGAGGATTTTGGAGGAGCCTCTTGACGAAGAACAGATCCATCAAGCAAGAACCGAAGATCGTCGTTTGAGCGGCATTGTTGGAGGCTTGCTTCGGGATCGATGAACACCGACTCATCTTAAAATGTGGGACACTCTCCAATGACTCACAAGGTAGGGTTTCACCTTGTTTAAATTTCAAGAGTTGTTGAATCTTATATCCTCTCCCTTGTTAAGATGATAACATGGAGGGAATGGGCCAAACAAACAAAGCTCGGTCCCTCCTCCACTTGTTTATCGTTGCGTTCTTCACAGATGAATTTTCGGGTTAGACGGAACCCAAATTCGAGGGTCAAGAAGCAAAGGAGACGACCCAGGAAGCCCGTAGGTGCGATCATATGGAAAAACGGATCACCAGAGCTCACCCGGTGGCCTGTGGAAGACCGTCAGCACGGCACTGGCGACCGGCGCGGCGGCACTAGTGACCGGCACGGCAGCAGCGACGACCGGCCCAGTGGCACTAGCGACCGGCGCCGGCAGGTGAAGGCAGCGGTAGGCACCAAGCGGCTGCAGTGGAGGCGGCGCGCCATTGCACGCTGCAGGAGGAGGTCACGGCGGTCAGAAGAGCAGCAGACACCAGTCGGCCGCGGAGGTGGTGCAGCACACCGTCGCGAGCCGCAAGAGGATGAGGCCGCGTCTTTTCATCTGTGGGGGTCAAGCAGGGCGGCAGGCACCGGCCGGTTGTGGAGGCGGAGCGGCGCACCGTCGTGCACCACTGGAGGTGGCCACGCCTCAAAGCCGCGGTGGAGGAGGGACCCACTCCTTACGGGTCCCGCGGCAACCTGGCGCCACCACGCGGCGTTGCTGCTTTAATTCCAAATGGCACATCCGTTTGGAAAACATGGGGAAACGCCTCCCCCTTGTGCCAGCTAGGGCGGACCCCGCGCCCACCAGCGGACTGAGCTGCACCCCCTGCGGTCCGGGCCAGACCGCGGACCAGAAGGCCGAGCCTACCCCGGCCCAGCCCAACCGGGCTAGGTTGGGTCGGCCCATACCGGGTAGGACCGGACTCAGACCCACCAATGCCCAGTTTCTCTTAAATTGCCATAACTTGAAATCCAAATGTTCGTTTGATGAATCGTCTGCGGAGCTAGGATCCTTGGAGCGAGACGGTACTTTTGGTATACTCCACTCAAATTTTGGAGAAAGTTGGAGTATGGCCGGGTTGAATCAAATCTGAATCCAACCGGGCCCTCGATATTAAAACGATTATAACTCACAGACCGAGCGTCCAATTGACGCGCCATCTGTCGCCTTAGAACCCTTACGACATGGCGGTTCTTTGGGTTACTCCTTTGTGAAGCTTAGTGGGGGTCTAGGTACGACCGATATCTTGAGGAGCATATTTTACGGAACCTGAGCACACATGGTGCGAGGAATCTTGTGGTTGGCTGTCAGTATCGACCCTGTGTGGATCAGCATCATAGCGACCCTATGTAGATCAACATCAAAGTGAACCTGTGTGGATTAGCATCTTAGATACCCAACAAGGACTTGTTTTAGAGTGTCCCATCGAGGATCAGCAACTAGTGACCTTGTGTGGATCAACATCGAGCGAGCCTGTGTGGATCAACATTCAGCGATCCTATGCGGATTATCATTCCAGCGACTCTGTGTGGATCAGCATTCTATCGACCCTTTGTAGATCAGAAGTAGCTACCCAATGAGGACCCACCTTACAGTGCCCCGTCGTGGAACAACGACTTACGTCCAAGAGTGGATTGATAATAGAATAACTTCTTTTTGGATCAGTTGTGGAACATCTAAATAGAATAAGATGATATAGCTTAAGACTAATCATATATATTCCTGATCTCTGAGTTATATACCTGGTGTGAGATGACTATTGCTTCGTGATTTGTGATTGAGGTCTTACTTTGTGGTTTTTTCCTTTGTGGAACTCTAGGAGACCTTCGAGGGTCTTAGGGTCCCTACTGAGTATTGTTATACTCACCCCTGCACAGGCTTCATCTGCACCTTGCTGTGTTTGGTGCAGATAATGGACAACTTTGACCGAGGTTTGGGAGCCAGGACTGGACGGTGTTCTGAGGTGGACCTTTAGACGTGACGTTCCGCAGTGACGACCAACTGCGAGCTGTACCTACCCTTCAGGTAGGAACCTTGGCGGATGATTTCAGGAGCTATTTTTCTATTTTTTTTGTACTTTTCAGTTGGGCTTGTATTCTGACCCCCTTTACTTACAGTACTCACCCTTTTTACTTTCAGTACACACCTTTTTACTTCTGCAGTTTTATTACGTGGGTTGTGCTCATTGTATTCTTGGATTGTGTGTTTGGAGGTTTAAAGGCAATGCCTTCCCGTTTTCCAGGGATATGTCTTTCGGTGCTAGTCGACAACCCATGTCCTATGGAAGGTGGACTTGGGGTAGTCACAACACGGGCCCCAGGGGACGGGTCGTGAAAGGAAATGTGTCTCGATGGGTGGGGTTTTTTTCACCTCCTTTTACCCTATAATGATCTGCGGCTAAAGGCATTGGGGTTTGGCTTGATCTCCCTCCATTCGGGTGTTGTCCATATTCGCTAGTGGGATGAGAACTTCAATCCATTGGAGGTGAGTAACTCTTATGTTCAATTGTGGGTCACAGTCTTTGGGTTAAACTGGATTTTGTGGCATCTAAAGATTTTATATGATATTTCCCTTGCAATTGGTGTGCCGATCAAACTAGACAAAGAGACAGAGATTTCTAGATATGGGAATTATGCCCATTTTCTGGTAGAAATGGATCTCGACAGCACTTTGGTTAACACAGTATATCTCTCCACTGATTTTGATGAAGTTCCTTTGAAAATTGAATATGAACAGACTCCTCCCTTTTGCTCGGACTGTAGGATTATTGTTCATGAGTTATCAAACTATAAAAAAGCTATGTCTTGTGTTTTTGCTCAGCTCTGGGGTATGATATTACTACATGTAACAAGAAAAAAGGACTGACTTCCAGAGTAGTGCCGATCAGACTGAACACCTTTGGCTGCATGATGGGAATATGGATCAGCATGCTTCAAAAGGTATTTCTTTGCATGGTGGTGAATCATCAGGGGGCTCACAGCCAACTGGTTCAGTGGGTCTTCAAACAAGGCACAACTCTGGTTTAATTAAAGAGTCCTCTTTACAGCCTGTTGAAGCCTCAAAGGAGGATGAAAAATATGATGGCAAGAATTCAACAGATCTTGGCAAGTCTTAGGTTGGTATTATGGCAGTGGTTAATGCTTCAGATGATAAACAGGAGAAGGCTCTTACTCCTAGTGTTGATATTCAAAGCCCATTTGTGGAGTGCATGGAAGGGTCCAGATTAAATGAAAAAGTGGTCATTGAATTTGAAATTTAAAATGAGGTTGATGAACATTTGTTGCAAGAACAGGAAGCTTCAAGAAATCAAAAAGGTAAATCAAATTTGGACTCTCTGTTATGCAAATAGACAATAGGTGGAAAAAACATCTATTGGGAAGAATCCAGTTGATAGCGAAGGTTTTCAAATGGATTCTCATAAGAAATTCAATCCTCTTTCAGGGTCACGTTTGGATGACAAGGTGGTCACTTCAAACACATTTGAAGTGTTTGATCCTCCCATAAGTCAAGAAGATGGAAAGCACATGCAGATTGTTCCACTTCAAGTGGATTCTACTTCAGCAGAACCGGAAGGGGCTTGGCAACAATCTAAATCTTGGAGACGGGGTCATCTTCCAAAGGGTCGTGGTTGTGGGTATGGTCGAGAGGCTGCAGCATTTGGGCGTGACATTTTTACTAGATCCTTTACCAAGGAGATTCAGCTCACTCCAAAACAGGAAAGGATAAAGGAAAAATACTTTGTGATCTTCAATCAAAAAATCCCAATGGAAAACTGTTGAGGATGATGATGACTCTGATTCTAAGTATGAGAATGATCCCCATTTTCTTGATCCATAGTATGTTTTATGGATGACGGCTTATCTCTTTGTTTGACCCCATCCTCTTTCTTTTTGCATGTCTTCTCTTTTTTTCTTATTTTTAATAAATAGTCAGGAGCTTTGGCTTGTGGCTATACCCTTTTTGGTATTTATATATTACTAAAAATTTATAATTATAAATATAATAAATATATTTATTATTTAAATATATTTATTGTAATTTTATAAGTATTTATGAGAACATAATAGATTCATGAGTATAACATGAATGAGTCATATACTTGGTAAAGTATAGATCATAAAAAACGAGTTATCACATATATGAACAACATGAATAGTAAGGAGTGTAATGTAAAAATTAACATTCACAATGAATACATAACATATGAACGTCAATTAGACTCGCGCGTCAATATATTTATATAAAACAGATCCGAGTACAATTATAAATATATAATTACAAATATATAATTATAAATATATAATTATAAATATAATAAATATATTTATTATTTCATAAAAAAATTTATAAAATTTTAATTATTTAAATATTTATTTATTTATTTATAATCTTATAAATATTTTTTTTTAAGATTATATATATAATGGAAATATTAAAAAATATATATTAATTATAAACATGTGTTTTTTATTAAATGTGTATAAATAAACATTAGTTTTGAATATAAATATAATAATTTTATATGAATCAATAATATTATTTATTAAAAAAATTATTAGTGTTAATAATAGCGGTGATAAATTGATCTTTTATCACTACTAAAAAAAGCATTGATAAATAGTACACATTTATCAGTGTTAAAAAAAGTGTTGATAAATGGTAGATTTATCAATGTTTTTTAGCTAGTGCTGATAAATGACCCTATTTTATTAGCACGTTTTTTTTAGCGCTGATAAAAGTCGGCACCACCCTTACGCCGATCTGTGGTAGTGAAAGTATAAATCATAAAAAATGAGTCATCACATATATCGAAGTATGAATAATAAGGGTGATATAAATGAACATTCATGAATAATGAATACATAACATATGCATGCGTCAACATAATAAATGCAATTTTAACATTGGGAACATACCGACCCACAATCATGTTGACAAATAAACTTAAGATCATATAGTGCCAATTATACTCACGCATAATTAATATATGAACATAAATAATCATGTGTATGGATATCATCATTATCTCATGAGATATATATTTATTGACACAATTCATTTGATACATATATATTTAAATATATATGTGTGTATTTATTTATAATTATAATTATAAATAAATATGTTCTAGAAGTATTTATATATAATTATAAATATATAATTATAAATATATAATTATAAATATAACAAACAAATTTATTATTAAAAAATATTATAATATTATAATTATTTAAATAAAGAAATAAATATATATTTATAATAATATAAATACTTTTATATATTTGAATCATTAAAAATATATATATAAACACGCCACCTTTATTAAAGCTGGTGTTTTTTAACACCAAAAAAGTGACTTAAGAATGTTTTTATAGCGTTGATAAAGGTGACTTTATCATTGTTTGCTTGTAAAGTAGGAGTTGAATTGTACAACATGAGTCATTAAAATTTGTACCAAATTGATGGTTGATGCAATGCATGCATGACATGGATTGAATTTGAGAAATACCAAATTGATGGTTAATACAATACATGCATGACATGGATTGAATTTGAGAAATAAAAAATGTTCACACTCATAAGTAATATATTAAATAAACAACAGTGAGATTAATTTTATATATTCATGATAATTTAGTAATTGTAGATATATTTAATGTGTGACTCATAGGTGTTGGGAAAGATCGTAAGCGATGAACGCGCAAACAACGAAAAGACGAACGCGCAGCAGAGAAATCTTTCCCTCAAACATCGGATGCGTAGCGACAAAAATAGGTGCAGAAAAATAAAATTGACACCGGAAATTTTTACGTGGAAAACCCAAAAGGGAAAAACCACGGGACCTGGTCCAGAAAGAGGGATCCACTAAAATAGATAAGTACACGGTAGAGACTTCCCAAAAATGACAGGGATCTCAAAAGTAATACTTAGAAAAATAGTGGATCAAAGTCGGAGTATAAATGTAATCTGAATAAAGCCTGAAATGAAGAATGCATTCTGTTAAAGAAACCCAAATAGATCTGATCGTGAAAGCAGAAGATTGACGTCTGAACAAAAGTGCAGATGAAAAACACCAGGATTGGATCAAAAACCTCCGCGAGATGAAAGCCGATCAAATCAGAGTAGTTCCACCGGTTGTAGATCTGAAAACCGAAAACACAACTATACTGCCTCCAATAACTACAGAGAGAGGAGCCGCACATCTCATATATATAGAAGATGATATCTCATGTATATCCTAAAATATATCTCATATCTGATTAAAGATATTAAATATATCTCAAAGATATTAAATATATATTCTCAAATATATCATATATATATTGTCAAAGATATCAGAAATATTTGATTAAATATATCAAAATATATATTTTTTAAAATATCCGATATAAAAAAATTATTTAGAGCCGAGGAGGCGCCCCAACAATAAGCAGCACACGGATCAGGGGGTCCTGAGGAACTTGAGGGGAGTCAAGCCACAGGACATTGCTTTCGGGGGGATTTTGCCGACTAAACGGACGCCTTCAGCCATAACCACCCCCATCCCCATCTGCAGGTGCGGCTCGATGTGGCAGTGGAAAGACCACGCCCCGGGGTTGTCCGCCACCATCCTCAGCGCTGTCCACCCGAAGGGAAACACCACATCCGTGTTTCGCAGCGGCGGGTTCACCAGGTTCAGCGCAGCCGCGTCCCTCTCCGCGACGAACTTCCCCTCGCCACGGCCCAGCACCCAGAAATCGTGCCCGTGCAGGTGCCACGGGTGCACCTCGCTGGTGTTGGGGGCCAGCGCGTTCGCGTTCTGGATCACCAGGTCAACCGTGGAGTTCATGTCCAGCAGGTAGACCCTACTCGCGGCGGTCGTGTTCGGGTTCGGGGCCACTCGCATCACGTCGTACTTCGCTGGGTAGTTGTCCGGCGGCGGCTGGGGGTCGAAGGCGTCCCGAAGGCCCAGCTTGATGGCTGCCAGGAAGGGGGTCGCGGGCAGGACGAGGGAGATGTTGTTGACGGCCCACACGGTGCGGCCGGAGATCTTGTTTTGGGTGTTGAGGAGGATGATACGGCGGTCGGCTTTGGGGGGCGGCGGGTGGGTGGCGCCGCCGCGGGCGAGGAGTTTTCGGGCGAAGATCTTGCCGTGAGTGAAATTGTTCCAAGGGGGATGCTGAGGAGGCGGGGCAGTGGGGACGGCGACGGCGCCGGCAGCGTCGGGGTTGTAGTTGAGAATAGTCAGGGCATTGGTGGTGTTGGGGAGCCTGCCGCGGACGGCGACGGAGAGCCAGTCGTTGGCGGCGGGTGTTGGTGGGGTGCGAATGAGGAGGGAGTAGGTCTGGCCGGAGTATATGTCCAGGTCGGTCACATTGAAGGGGTGCAGGTAGTTCCCGTCTGCTTCCACCACAGTCATCTCGAGGTCCTCCCCAATTATCAAATTGAGGGAAGAAAGGGAGGTGATGCTGGCCACCCGAAGGCGGTAGGTCACGTCGGGAGCGACGTTGAGGACGGGGGGTGCGCACTGCCCCAGCGTCTCCAAACGGCACTGCGGCAGCCCAGTTGCGGTGCTAGCCGCCAGGGAGCAATTGAACTGCCCTCGCCCGTTTATCAGCAAGCTCTACACCACCAAACGATCACCACTTTCGTTTCTTTTGTTCCCAAAGGAAGCGATGGAGATGGAGGAGGACCTCACCTGGGGTTCACCAACCCATTTCATAGGGACGGAGGAGAGGCCGGCCGTCTGGGTCACCAAATCAGTGTGCCACCAGTCGCTGAGCAGCAGAGCCTGCTCGCCGCCGTAGCTGAACTTCTCATCCTGCCCCTCCGCCACGTCCACAATCAGCAGCCCGTACAGCCCCGCCGTCCGCTGCATGCCTTGGTGGCCATGATACGTAAACGTCCCCGCCTACACACCACACTCTTCAATCGCGCGTAACTTGTATTACGTTCCCGGCATGCATGAAGACCGCGAAGAGTGAGCGAAAGAGATGCGTGCAATACCTTGTCGAGTTTGAAGTAGTAAACGAAATTGTCGCCGGGGAGGATGGCGCACTGCGACACAGATGCTGTTCCGTCCGCCCATGCCGTCCCCACCTACAGATACATATATGTATGTATGAGCTGCAGTGGATGGTATATATATATGTATGGTTGTGGTGCGCGACCTGCCGGATTCCGTGCCAGTGGATGACGACGGCTTCGGTGGCGAGGCCATTGGTGACGTTCACTTGGAGATATTCGCTGGCTCTGGCATGGACGGTGGGGCCGGGAAAAGCACCGTTGATGCCCATCACCGGCCGGTCCACGCAGTCCGGCTGCCACCGCAAGTACTCCACCGTCCAATCCAGCTTCAGCGCCGCCGCCCGACCGCACATAACAAGCAGCCATCCGCACAACCCCCACAATGCTCCCCCCACCCCCATCTTCATCACCATCAGATGTCGTTTACAGACACGAAGTCTTCCAGAGAAGACTCGCTGCAAGGGAAGGCTCGTGGCGATCATTTTTGTGATCCATGTGTGCATTTTTATAATCATCTTGATGGAGATTCATATATGACGTGAACCGCAAGCCTTTTTAAAATATTACAATTAATTAAAAAGTTATCAACTTTATTTTACATTTTTTCCAGGCAGTGTGTTTCCACACGTCTTTTACCGTAGCATTCCAAATAATCAAATAATAAGTTTTATTTGACCTGCTGGTGCAATTGGCGCCGTTCATCAGGAAGTTTAACGTAAAAAAACAATATTATTTAAAAAATTCAATGAAATTTAAAAAAAAAAAAGTAGTAAATGAAATCAAGTTGGAAATTTGACTAAGGGATGAACAACTTGATGAAAGCGTCTCCCGACCGCTATCGGTGATTTATTTTTTGATTTTTGTGGGGGTGAAGACTTGGGTCGACCGAATTTACGGAGCGAAGCGGGTGAGTTGGATTCCTGGAACCAGCCGAAAGCAGATAAAACCCAAATATAGCCCAGGTAGCTTTAGTAAAACCATGCTGAGGAGGACCCCCAAGTTGTCCACCAGGATCAAGATCCATAGCCTTCCCAGAACTCCTCTCTAAAATTTGAACCAACATCCATAGCCTTCCCATAAATAAGAGATTTGGGATTGTTCCACATAAATCAAATAAATTCCAAAAAGATTGTTGCCATCTTATAACTCAAGAAAACTGGAGAATCATCAATCAATCCCTCAAACCCACAATTGCCCATAAATGGAAGGGGCAAGCTGGACTAAAAAACATGATTTAAATCATCCACCACACAGCACTAACATTGCTTTAGCCCAAAAGTCAAACATTAATAAAAATATATCCTTCAACAACTTAAGCTAAAAAAGTATCGAATAGTCGGCAAATTTGGGGGAGGAGTTTTTTATTATTATTAAAATGGTTCTTCGTTTTCTTTATTTCGAAAACGGGGCAGTCTGGTGCCACTTGAAGTGGCGCTAATGGCAAAAATCGCCATAGCGCCACTTGAAGTGGTGCTGATCTCTTTCCCCACCTATAAATACCCATCCCCCAACACTCCTACTCATTCCTCTCCCCTTCCCAATCTCTCTCCCTCCTCCCCAATTCCTCCTTCCCTTTCTCTTTATTTTTTTCCTCTCTAACATTGGAGTTCCACTTTCCGGTTGTGCACTCGCCGCGTAGGTACCTTCCCGCAAATTTGAGGTAAATTTTCATTTACATTTATGTAATATTTTCAATTGTTTATTTAATTTTTTAGTTAATCTAATTAGTTAGTTACTTAATTCTAATTAGTTAATTAATGCATTTTAATTAGTTAATTAATTGTAATTAGTTAATTAATTAATTCAAAGTAGTAAAGTTAATTAATTCAAATTAAACAGTTAATTAATTGTAATTAGTTACTTAATTAATTGTAATTAGTTAACTAAATAATTGTAATTAGTTAACTAATTAATTCTAATTAGTTAAGTTAGTAATTCCAATTAGTTAGTTAATCAATTCTAATTAATTAAATAATTAATTCTAATTAGATAGTTAATTAATTGTAATTAGTTAATTAATTGAAATTAGTTAATTAATCAATTCAAATTAGTTAAGTTAATTAATTCAAATTAGGTAGTTTATTAATTTTAATTAGTTACTTTATTAATTCAAATTAGTTAATTAATTAATTCTAATTACTAAACTAATTAATTCTAATTAGTTAAGTAAGTAATTCTAATTAGTTAAGTAAGTAATTTTAATTAGTTAATTAATTAAATCTAATTAGTTAATTAGTGAATTCTAATCGGTTAATTAATGAATTCTAATTAGTTAATTAATCAATTCTAATTAGTTAAGTAATTAATTCTAATTAGTTAATTAATTGTAATTAGTTAATTAATTGTAATTAGTTAATTAATTGTAATTAGTTAATTGATCAATTCAGATTAGTTAAGTTAATTAATTCAAATTAAGTAGTTAATTAATTGTAATTAGTGAAGTTAATTAATTCAAATTAGTTAAGTAATTCTAATTAGTTAATTAATTAACTCTAATCAGTTAATTAATTGTAATTAGTTAATTAATTGTAATTAGTTAATTAATTGTAATTAGTTAATTAATCAATTCAAATTAGTTACGTTAATTAATTCAAATTAGGTAGTCAATTAATCAGAAAATTGTAATTAAAATATTTATGACATACAAAAATACCAATACTTATACTATGATTGTTTTTTCACTTATAAGATGTCTAAATTGTATTTATAGACTCATGGGTGAAGTTTCTATTTTTTTGGGCTGATTTAATATTCATTACTATTCATAAGGGTATGTTACTATTCATAAGGGTATGTTACTATTCATCAAAAAAATAAGTTTTCCTTATTAGACTCTAAATATCTTACTAAACGCAACCGGATAAGTAAGTTTTTCAAATTTCAAATCACAGAGGTGAAAAAATTATGTTTACTGGCTAGGTTATAACAAATTGGTGTTTGTAGAGACTTAGTGTTTCATGCATTCAATTTAAAATTTATGTTTAGAATATTGGGGTGTTACATTAGACCCTCTTTACAAAAATTTCATCCTTGAAATTACCAGAATGTTACCTCACAAAATGATTTGGGTAGTTCTTCTTCGTAAGCTCCTTAGGCTCCGATGTTGCCTCTTCAATATTATGATTTTTCCAAAGTATCTTTACCAGTTGAGTCGTCTGATTCCTCAACACTTATTCTTTAGTGTCCAGAATCCGGATAGGCTCTTCACAGTAAGTTATGTCAAGTTCCAATTATATACCTTCAAATGTGAGGACATGCGTTGGGTCTAACATGTACTTTCTCAACAATGAGACATGGAACACATTGTGTAATTTAGACAGACTAGGTGGCATAGCCAAATGATATGCAACAACTCTAATTCTCTCTAGAATTTCAAAAGGACATATGTACCTAGGTCTTAGTTTCCCTTCCTTCCCAAATCATATAACACCCTTCCATGGAGATACTTTTAAGAAAAAATGATCTCCCACTTGAAACTCCAAATCCTTCCTTCAATTATCAGCATAACATTTTTGTTTGTTTTGAGATGCTTTGATATGGCCTTGAATAGTCTTTACTTTCACTGTTGTTTCATCTACAAGCTCTGGGCCCACTAGCTTCCTTTCACCAACTTCATCCCAACATGTTGGTGTACGAAATCTCTTTCCGTACAATGCTTCATATGGTTCCATTTGAATACTGAAATGGAAGCTATTATTGTAGGCAAACTCCACCAAGGGTAAATACTAATCCCACATACCTTGAAAGTAAAGCAAGCATGATCTCAACATGAATTCTAAAGTTTGGATCGTCCTTTCTAATTGCCCATCAGTTTGAGGATGGTAAGAAGAACTCAAACGAAGCTCAGTATCCAAATATTTCTGAAGAATTTTCCAGAATTTCAATTTAAATCGAGGATTGCGATCAGAAACTATTAAAATAGGTGCTCCATGAAGTCTTACAACTCTATTAATATAGAGTCGTGCAAGCCGCTCTAGTGACAAATCCTCCCTTATAGTGAGGAAATGTGCAGATTTCGTAAGTCAATCCACAATTACCAATATTGCATTATTCTTTCTTGGTCTTTTGGGTAATCTAGTGAAAAAATACATGGTGATTTCATCCCATTTCCATGTAGGAATAGGTAGAGGTTTCATGACTCTATGATGTTGTCATTTAGCTATCACTTGTTGAAAGACTAAACATCTTGATACATAATCAGCAATTTCCTGCTTCATGTTGTCCCACCAGAAATGTTCCTTCAAATCTCTATACATTTTAGTGCTACCAGGGTGTGTAGAGAAATTTGAGCTATGGGGATCATCCAATAACTCCCTTTTCAGCTCGGGTATAGAGAGAATACATAGCCTCTTCCCAAATTTCAGAATTCCATCATCACATATGAAGTCAGCCAACTTCCCATCTTTCACAACATTAATTTTCTTTTGAAGGTTCTCATCATCAGGATGAGAGCTTTTAATCCTTTCTAATAAAGATGGTTGGGCAACCAATTGAAAAAGTAATGATGTTTCACCTTGTTTGATAATTCCCATGCCCATCCTTATTAGATCCATGAACACATGATCCCTTTCAATCCTCATTTTGTTTAAAACTCCATGATCCTTCCTACTCAATGCATCAACTACCTTATTTTCCTTTCCTGGGTGGTAGTGTATGGAAAAATCATAATCCTTGAGTAGTTCAAGCCATGGTTGTTGCCTCATGTTGAGTTCATTCTGTGAGAAGATATACTTCAGACTCTTGTGATCTGTATATATCTCACATATTTCACCATAGAGATAATGTCTCCATATCTTCAGAGAAAAGATTATAGCTACTAACTAAAGATCATGAGTAGGATAGTTTTGTTCATTAATTTTTAGCTGCCTTGATGCATAGGCAATAACTCTATAATTCTTCATAAGTACACAACCAAGTTCTTTCTTTAATGCATCACTATAGATAAAAAAACCATCATTCCCTGATGGTAGAGTTAGGATCGAAGCATTCACTAATCTCCTCTTCAGTTCTTCAAAACAGTCCTTACATTCTTTTGTCCATACGAACTTAACCCCTTTATGTGTAAGTTTTCTCATTGGATTGGCTAAACGGGAAAAGTTATGAATGAAACACCGATAATAACCTGCTAAACCAATAAAACTACGTACCTCAGTTATGTTCATTGAAGTAGGCCATTCTTGCATAACCTTTGTCTTTTCAGGATCTACAACTATTCCATCCTTAGAGACAATGTGGCTAAGAAAGGAAACTGATTGAAGCCAAAATTTACACTTGCTAAACTTTCCATATAATTCATTTCTTCTAAGAGTCTTCAGAATAGTGCCCAAGTGATTTTCATGATCTTCACAGCTTTTGGAGTATACTAAGATATCATCAATAAATACCACAACAAATTCATCAAGATATTCCTTGAAAACTCTATTCATTAGATCCATGAAAACTAAGGGTGCATTAGTCAGTCCAAAAGGCATTACTGTAAACTTTTAATGCCCATACTTGGTTCAAAATGCTGTCTTTGGAATGTCTTCCTTCCTTACTAGAAACTAATGATATCCAGACCAAAGGTCAATCTTCGAAAAATATTGGGATCCATAAATTTGATCAAATAAATCATCAATACAAGGTAGGGGATACTTGTTCTTTATTATTATAACATTTATCTCCCTATAGTCAATGCACAACCTCATAGATCCATCTTTCTTCTTGACAAAAAGAATAAGGGATCCCCATGGAGAAACACTAGGGAGAATAAATCCCTTTATCACTCAATTCATCTAGTTGTTTATTCAATTCTACTAATTCCATTGTGACTACTCTATATAGAGTCTTTTATATAGGCCTTGAACCAAAAAATAAATCAATAGAGAACTCAACTTCCTGTTCTGGAGGATGTCTAGGTAAATCCTCTAGAAGCACATCAATATATTCTTGCATAATAGGTACATCCTCTATTTGAACACTCCTTTCCTCACCCATAGATATTGCGTTCCCTTCCTCCCCAATAATTGAATTTAGTAGAGCTACTGGGAGCAGATCTAGATGAGAATTAGATGGTGATGTTTCTTCCCAAAAGATAAGGGATTCCAAATCATCCCCAAAAATTGTAACCTTCTTCTTCTTGCAATAAATTTTCACATCATGGTTCTAAAGAAAATCCATGCCGAGGATTATATCAAATTTAATCATGGGTATGATAATAAAATCAGAAGATAAAGCACATTTATATACCATAATGGGGACTTCCTGACACAACTTTGTTGCAATGATACTTCCCTTAGGAGTTCTGACTAACAACTCCATTATTAAATCAAATTGGAAATATCTAATTTTCTTGGAAACTAGGAAGATATGAAAGAATGCGATGATCCAAAATCAAATAAATCATTGGCTAAGTTCGAGGAAACGATTAAAGTACCTACCAACACATCATTAGGGACTTCAAAATTCGCAGTTGTGACCGTATAAGCTTGGAATTGCTCCATTGGCCTTATTTGGGGAACATTTCCCTGATGCTTAGGACATTCATGTTCATAGTTTCCCATATCTCTGCAATTGTAGCATTGAACATTGACAACTTATTTCTCCCCCTTACAATTTTGAGATAAATGGACTTTTTCTCCACAATTGTAACAGACTCCCATTCCCTTCAGGAAAGTTCCAAGGTGTTTCTTCCCACAATTACTGTGGGATGGAAGGTCAACTCTCACTATAGAAAAATTGATTGTTCACAGAGGTTATTTTTGGGTATGGCGGCGGTTTAAACCGCCACTATATGCTTCAACGTCAGTTTCAAAAAACCGCCGCTACATTGTGTGTTGGGACACTATTTCCGGTGGTTAAAGCCGTTTAGC
The DNA here is from genome assembly GCA_963277665.1 of Viscum album. Lineage (NCBI taxonomy): Eukaryota > Viridiplantae > Streptophyta > Magnoliopsida > Santalales > Viscaceae > Viscum > Viscum album. The sequence continues at coordinate 1,516,301,229 of OY728127.1, read as the reverse complement.
GGCGTTTTATAGGAATCGTCATAGTTTTCACAGTTCGCGGTGGTTATGATGTTTTTTAGCGGCGGTTAAAACTGCCGCTAAAAAAAGTCAGCCACTGGCCAGTAAAACTGCCACTAAATACATCATAACCACTGAGAACTGCGTATGGAAGATGGGAATTTGTAGTGGAAGTTAAAACCGCTGCTAAATTTACTACCATAGCGGAAATTATAACCGCCTCTAATAGAAAAATGCTGACATTTAGCGGTAGTTAAAACCACTGCTAAGTATTCCAGTTACATTTAGCAATGGTTAAAACTACTGCTAATAGAAAAATACCAAAATTTAGAAGCGGGTTTAACCGCCGCAAGTTATTCTGGTTACGGTTAGCGGTGGTTAAAACCGTCACTAAAAACACATTTACAAAAAAAACAGCAGTTTCTGCATCTTATGTACTAGTGCCCTGAAAAAAAACCATTCCAAGAATACTAAAAGACCAACATAATACATACTACAATCAATATGAAAAGATATTCTTAACTAAGCACAACCAAATGAATTTTGATTCATATTTAATAAAAACATGACAAGTGGTGTGAGTAATATCTTTTTATAAAATGTCAAACTTCTTTTGTGGCCTATGAATATCTTCAACATTATCCACAAGATAAAAATTACCCCTATAATGAGTTCGATCATTTTTCATATATGCATGTGCTTAAATATTAGAGACACAATCTTTTGGAGAGATTTTCATGATCATTTTTTATCATAATAGTATGAGAAATATCTTTTCTTAGAAGTACATGAATCTTAGATAGAGGTGGTGGGTAGAGTACCTTCATAAATTCAATTTTTAAATTTCTTACACCCTAGGGAAGAGAGGATTTACACCACTAATGCACTTATTAGGAATGTTCCACCACATGAAATTTTAGAATCCATGGAATAGTGGAACCTGATGGGACTATTCACTTAATTTCATCTGGATGCACAAGATGATGATTCTAGAGCATCTTTCTCCCACATGACTTCCCAGAGATAAAAAAGTCATATAGTGAGGAGAATTGTAACATCCTGATTACTATTTTTATATATTTTTTAATGTTTGAGAGTTGTTACTTCAGTTTCAGGGAAATTTTAAGGCAATCACTATATTTTTCTAGGGATTGAACTATAGAAAAGATCATTTTCACCATAAAGAGTGCCACTAAGGTGTGGATAGGTTGGTTTTGGTGTGTGTGTGTGGGGGGGGGGGGGGGGGGTAGAGAGGATTTTAGTAGTAACTATTGTAACAAAATATGTGAATCGTGACTTTTCAATCCATGTAAATTACGATTCTTCAAATCAACACACATCGAGATGTTACTTGAATACCCATTAGATACCTTAACATTCTTTAAAATTCGAAGGAATGTATCTTTATTCCTATTTTTCATTGAAAAAATTTCCAAAGGATACTTTTCATCCTCATCTGTCCAGAGATCACATTTTATGTTCATTACTTGTAAGTATTTATGAGCATTGAGATGATCCTTTGACTTTCCATGATCAGTAAGCAATGTGAAAATAAAATTGTCATAGACATTATTCTCAATATGAATCACATAAATATTATGCCACAACAAATTAAATTCTTAATACAGAATTTTGAAGAATATACTTTTTTTCTTCCATTGTTGCATTCCAATTTCGCTTGACGATGCACTTCGAACCCATTTCCTGCTATCATTCAAATGAAGAACCTTCCCAAATTCTGTTTCAACATTTCCAAGTTGTGTCAATATTTCAGAACCAGTTAACAACTTTGGAGGTGGTCTACGATCAATGAAACCGTTAAATTTTGATATGTTCAGCCAAAATCTATGAGATCCATCGAGAAATCTTTGATGGCACAAGAAGCACCATTTTCTACTGTGAAGTAGCCATTTTGGCTCAAAATCAAAGTTACAAATAGAACAAGCCAAACCCATGTAAGTGTTCTAACCAGATAAATTCCCAAGCCCAGGGAAGTCACTAATTGTCCACATTAAAACAACATGTATTTTGAACATTGTCTTAGAAGAAGCATCAAATTTATCAACACTGTTGCTCCATAACTCCTGTAATTATTCAATTAATGGATGCAAGTATACATCAATATCATTTCCAGGCATTTGTTTTCTAGGAATAATCATCGAAATGATAAAAGATGTTTTTTGTATACATATCCACAAAGGAAGATTGTAAGGGATCAAAACAACTGGCCAAATGCTATAACTGGTACTCAAAGTCCCAAATGGGTTGACTCCATTGGTAGCCAATCCCAATCGAACATTCCTAGGATAAGCTGAGAAATCTAGATGTAATGAATCAAATTTTTTCCACGATTATGAATCTCTTGGATGTCTCATTCACCCATCATTGTTATTATCTATAGAATTCCACTTCATGTGTTCGGTGGTTTTCGATGACATGAATAATCTTTGCAATCGAGGATTTAAAGTAAAGTAACACAAAACCTTTGCAGGTGTGTTCCTTTTCTTCTTCTTCATGAAAGTATGTTGATTAAGACTTCCAACATCACCCATTGATTTCCATCTAGAAGAAGAAATTTTTTTACAATCCTATCTACTTGAATCCTATCACCAATAAAGCATACAATCATTGGGACACACACATATTTTTTTATAATTCAGACCAAGCCTGTTAACAACTTTTTTCATATCATAAAAAGACTCGGGGATGTTTGCTTCAGGAAATGCATCACGCAAAAATTACAATATCATGGACATTTCCTTATTTGTAATTCCACATAGACATTTGATATGGTATAACTTCAGTATAAAATAAAGTTTTGAATATTTCAAACATCCACTATACAACTCTTGATTTACATCATCAACTAAATCATGAAACTTATTTTCCTCAGTGAGGTTTTCTCTTACATTAGACTCCACAGAATCAAGAGGATGATCCACTGATATGTTACAATCTTGATATGGCTGCCCTACAGTCTCAAAAATATCACTTGTCTCATTGCTATTTGTAGCACCCTCATCTGGTTGTTCTGATATGTTTTGATGTTGATGGTGGTCTCTTGCAGTGCCAAATGCAACATTTATAAGGTTTTTCATTTCATTTTCCATTTTCGACGAAGTTGGGAGGTCATTCTGTGGATTGAAATCAGTGCTCAACCTTTCAGTAACGTTCGATTCTCTGAGCCAAATCCAACGCAAATATTGACCAGGGAATTTCTTCAATATGAAATGTTCATAAACATCATCTCTCTTCAACCATCTTCTAAATTTACATTTATGACATGAACATATTATTCTCCCTTCAACGGATTGATTGGAAATTGAAAAATCTAAAAACTCATTCAAACCCTTAATATACTGAGGTGTGTTCCTCGGTAAAACACATAACTATTACTAAATAGGGAAAGAGATTCATATATACTAGTTGAAAAAATATATAAATATGTTACATAAGGTTTTCCTATATAAATACATATGGTAAATCACTCACTAGAAAACCAAAGTACATATGTGCATTCATGTGTATGCTTATACACATGTGATTACAAAATCACTTGAAGAAATAAGAAGATAGCGAGTATTTTCTTAGGCAATATACATTTTAACAAGATTTTTTCATGATCGGTGATGGTTCAACATATTGAATCTTATTTAATCAATAATTTAATTCACATACACAATTTGGGTCTTGTTATTTTTAATCCTCACAATACTTGATGTTAAATTGGGACCCCCTATATTGAATATGTATGGCCCAAATTTTCATAACTCATACACAAGAAATGTACCCCTGAGGGAATTTTGAAATAACTGATGGTTTCTATATATTGAAGATAGTCGAATGTAAATGAAAATTTTTCTCTCCCTATAATTGATGATGTAGTTAGAGGGACTTTGCGTACCATTAATAACATTGTAGTATGAAACTTAATAAACAAGCAATGCAAATATGAATCTAAACCCTATGAAAAATAAAATTTAAACAAAAGGAGCATTAAATTTGGAGGATGAAGAAAATGTGGGAATCTATCTCACCTATGAAATAAAGGAGCATTAATTTATTGTATTCAACCTATATTGAAATGGAAAAAGTGTTCTTGATGGAATTTAAGGAAGGGTTGTAATAAAAATGCTTAAGTGGTCTCATTTACAAAACTACAAAGCATGAGAATAAGACTGGTGGAATTAACCTTGAATAGAAAACTAAGCATAACAAAGAGTTCATGGATGGTGCATAGTTAATAAATAAAGGAAATATAAAAAATTAGGATTAATCCCAAAACTGGGTTTAAGCCCAATGACTAGGACATAGAAGATTTTAAATTTGACATTGGTGAAGAAATTTTTACTAGTGGTGTCATCTAAAGTAGTACCACCACAAAGGATTAGAATTAAATTGGGAGATTAGGGTGAGTGAACAAAGTCCAAACACATTACTCAACTTAAGAAAGTTATATGTTCCCCTCTCCCATTAAATTAAATAATTATAACCATTGTTTGAAGTGGACCAATATTTAGGGGGAGATATGATCCATGGGGTGGATGTGCTAATAAAGTACATGCTATTCAGCTAAAGGAAGATTTGATTAAATCAAAAAAATGCATGAAATAAGTGATGTAATAATTATTTCAATTCTCATTTGATATAAAATATGATCAAAACATGTCAAGGATGATTCTGACTCTGAAAGTGGTGTTAAGAAACCACTTTTTTTCTTCTAAACTTGATATAAAAGTTTCATGCTGAAGTAAAGTCACTTGTTGAATATAGAATTACATTAAAAAGGGATTATTCTAGAATAAAAAGAGGTTTCCAAGCCTTAATTAAGAGAATCAATGATGTCATATTGAATCTGGTTTATAACAAGGGATAACAAGCACTGAATTTAGTATAATTAGACCACTAATAAGAAGAAAAATTTAGAGGACGAAGTAGTTACATAGATGAATTTTATATTTATTTATTTATATGTAATAATAAGTGGTATTATATTTTTATGTTTATAGGATACTAAAAACATACCAATAAGAATGAATTACTCTCAAATATTTATATCCTTGAAATAGATAACATTGAAAAAGAAGATTTAGAGTAAATTGGGGATTTCCATGAACTAACCCGAGTTGATCCAACCCACCACCCGACCAAGCTAACAACAAGGATTGAAGGGAATTCCTAATCCCCATAGGATTGAAACTTGTTATAGGTCATCAAAATGAAACTAATGGGAATGGTTTTTACATCAGAATATAAATAACCACATCACAGTCTCCACCTAAAAATCCAGTATGACCAATCTGTATATCATACATCCATGCACAAAAATAAATAGTTTTCTTAATAATGAAAGAACCAAGAAGAGTATAACACAATAAAATTAATCAAAAAAACTCATAAACCCAACCATCACATAATCTGGACATAAAATGAAAAAAATATCCCATATACAAGATAAATCATAAATAATATCCTGGATGAAAAGGCTAATACACAGACATACAAAGAATACAAAAACATGACAAACCATACCTACCACTATGAAAACCACTGGAAGCAGGGGAGGGGAGCCGACCTAGGGTAGGAACTCGACGGGTTTGGGGGGAGAAGGTGGTGTCGTGGGTGTCGGGGGGAGAATGGGGGTCAGCGGCGATGGGCAGCGAGGTCACCGGTGGCACAGGAGGGGGAGCAGACCTAGGGTTGGGGCTCGATGGGTTCGGGGGGAGAAGGCGCGTCGGGGGGGGGGGGGGGAGAAGGGGGCCAGATCAGGTGTGTGTGTGTGTGGGGGGGGGGGTGTCGCCACTATAAAAAAATAAATGGGTTTCATGGTGGTTTTTAATAAACCGCCACAAAACCCTTTTAAGAAAAGGTTTCGCAGTGGTTTTGTAAACCGCCGCTAAAAGAACGCCGCTAAAGGTGATTTATGTTGTTGTGTCTTCCCTTCTTCCCCATTTTCCTATTTAATTTTCCAAAGTTTTCGGTAGCCCTCTTCTTCTCTTACTTTCCCTTAAATTCACAAGACTTAGAAAATTCATTTTCCATCTTGATATCACTTGAGAATATATCTTCATATGATGAGAAACTTTGGGAGACTAGATCCCTTCATAGGAATGGTTTCAAACCATCAAAGAATCAATCAATATTTATCCTTAGATTACGTATGTATTCCGTGGCATGTCTTTCCAGCCTTGTAAATTTGGATTAATAGTTGGAAACATTTTAATCCTCCTTCTGTCTCAGATTCAAGAATTTCATTTCAATATCCGCTCGTTGTTCATGGGGAAAATAATTTTCTAGGAATATTTCCTTAAAATCCCTTCATTCCATATCTTATATTTCTTAATCCTCCATTGTGTTTTGGATTAACGACCACCATTGATTCAAATATTCTGATAGATGATAAACTACCATGAAAAATTTCTCTCTTTCGTTACATCCCAAAGCTAGAAATATCTTATCTAGGGAACTTATCCACCGCTCAGCTACAAATGGGTTTGAAGTCCCATTGAATGATGGAGGATATTGTCACATAAAGCGATCTAACATAGCTCCTCCACATTGTGGATCAGGATTCTCCATACGAGTAAGTTTATTTTCCATAATCTGAGTCAGTTTTCCTAGTATAGTTATAAGTTTCTCAATATAAGTTATAGCTCTAGAGCCAACATCATTATCTTTCATCGAAGGTAAATCCCTACATAGGATACATGTGTTCATGCGGTTTCTATTTCTTCCATTAGGCACCATTTCTAGATAATGACATACACTAAATTAGGTTATGAATCATAATGTATAATCTCAACTTAGCAAAATACTTAACATAAATTGAAATCCTATGCATGGATAATCCCACAATCACAAAAATGTTTTATTTGAGGAAAAGTTTACATTTAAATCCATCATAATGGGTTTTAAGTAAAATGTGAATCATCCTAAGAATATCCTACAGGAGTGTCAAACTCGGTATATAGTAAGGCCTGTTGTCGTGTACCAGGATACCTCGTGTCAAACCTGAAACTCCTTGTCAAATTTTTTACTCCTAGGTACATCTGTGCTAGAACCACATCTACTTGTAGTATCCAGGCATAGATTTATTTTCTAAAAAGATCCATATAATCTAATCCTTAATAAGATTATAGGATGTTCTTGTATGTTTATACTCAAAGACTATCTAAGGTTTTTGTTCCCTAATCTATGTTTTATAAATATAGTTTCAATGTTTTCTACTAAACTTCATTTGATACCAACTTTAAGGACCCAACCCTAGTTTCCCAGAGCTAGTGCCTTATTTTATTATATTAGCATGATTACAAGAAACTTGTATCTCGAAGGACCGAGTAGTTTAGTATCTTTGGAAACAAGATACATACAAAGGTTCAAAATTACAACTTGAAATGAAATATAACATATAAGTTTTATTGGTAACATCCACAACTCTAAATTTATCCCTGAAGGTCATTCATAATAAACTTCTTCATGTCCTGAAAAAATGAAACATAAGAAAGGGGTGATCTCAGATGCTTAGTAAGGATAAGAAATATAGAAGAATATATCATAAACATAAACATTAGGCATGGTGAATAACTAAAACCACATTCCTTTAAAAATAAACTTGAACACATTATGGTAGGAATAAGTGTTGAATAAATAATGTCATAATAAAACATAATAATGTTTATTATACTAGTCGAATAACCACATGAACTTTCAATTACTAGTTTCATAATGATGGAATGCATAATGTGGGATATCATAACCATATCGTCAAGGCCTCGTGCCATGACCATGAATAATCATTTTGTCAAGGCCTTGTCCCAAGACCGTAGTTTGTCTCATGAGACCTACCGATACACCGGGGGGCTATAGCAGGCCCCACCCAACACTTACTAAGTCCAATTCATTCCTCATATGAATGAGGATAAACATAAACAACATATGAATTCATATTGAAAGTAATATATTAAATGTAAATAACTTTCCCTGAACATTAAGCATAAACACTAACCATTCAGAGTAAATTGGTGAATGGTTTTAAAGATATAACATACACAGTAAAAATAATCATAAAACATTAAATTAAATATGATAGATGATATAATAAAATATTAATCCCAATAATACATGAGAATCAACAAGAGTGTTGAAATAAATGAAGATTCTCTTATAAAATCATTGAGTAATTCTTGAGATAAATACTCTTTTAATTTGAAAAGAAGAGTTATTTTGGAAAAATATTTGTATAAAGCTAGAAGTGAAGTAAGATATTATTTTCATAATAAAATTATTGATTTTATAAAGATAATGGTTTCCAAAAAACAAATTATAGAGTTCCCTTTAAAATAGGTAAGAATTTTAGAAATTCCCTTGAATTGAGATTGTATTATGGGAAGAATTTTTGAAAGATCCTTTTAAAACATATAACTCCCCATAAATGAAAGTAGGATTATGGTTTTTAAAAATATATAGAAAATTATCATAGAATATATGAGGATTAAATATGAATAAATAATAATCTAATTGAGGTAAGTAGAGAATAAGAGTAGCCTGAATGAAAGTGGAGGTTCAGGTAGAAAATACTTACCTTAAGTTCGGAGGTGTTCCTCACTTGATCTTAATGACCTGAATAATAAAATTTAGGTTCATAAATTGATTATTCTAGAACCTCCTATACATTTAATTGATTTATTATAACCTTATTAGGTTAATTCATGGCCTTTTGAAGGGTTAATAGATTCAATTTCATTGTTTGAGAGCGTTTTCTTCCTTGGTTTTCATGATCGGTTTACTTATATTCATGTATGGATAAACATGTAGAATGAGAATGGTTGTCAAAAATCGAAGTTTTATGTTATTAGTGAATAACCATATGGTTACATGGTTATAAAATTCATTTGGTTATTGGGAGTTAAGATGAATAATTATATAAAACTTTAATGACAATTGTTTGGGTTAATTGGTGGTTTTTGATCACAACGAACTCATTTTGATTTATAAATTATTATTATGTGTAAAAAAGGATTCCATAACCTTAAATAAGTTATAATACATATATTATAGTCTGGTTAAACCATAAAAATGATTTCATGACCATAATTGAAGATGGTAATAGAAATTGAAAACCCGTCATCCTTGAATGTGATAAATTAACACATCTCGGATGGTGTTTTAATTTATAGTATAAAAGAAAGGGAAAGGAGAGATGATGAATAATTATTCCTTTATCATAAAAAGATTCCAGTACATAAAAGGTACTGGAGTCATCACAAAATTTGGATGAAAGGAGGTGTGGAAAGAAAAATAAAAGAAAGGAACTTAAAATAAATTAAAGAAATGAAAAGAGGAATTTACCTCTTCAAGTAATCTTCCTTGAGAACCTCTTTAGGGAAGAGATTTTGGTATTTTTATGAGACCAAAGGCTTATATATGTGGGGTAGGAGATTGGGAGGATATTTGAGCAGAATTTAGACTAGGAACAAGGATTTAGAGGAGTGAAGAGAAGAGGGAGTGGGGGGGGGGGTTGTAGTGGAGGAGAGGAGGGTTTTCCCATTATTTTACTCTTTATTTTATTATTTCTCTCAAGAAAACCAATAATGTTGATTAATGTGACCCATAATAATAATAAGTGCATGTGAGTTAAAACTTAGTGGGCTTACATTATCCTTACATCACTTATGACCCAATAAATTATGTATTTAGCATTTATCGTAAATTATCGTATTTTACTATTCACCCAAAATTCATGTATTTTAGAAAAATCCCAAAAATTTACCCCTTCCATTTTTTGACATATAGAATTAAAAAATGAAATCAATTTTTTGAAAATAAATTTCTAAATATTTTTAATTTTATTTTTAAATAAAATTATAATTTATTCCAGAAAAACAACTTTAAAACTATAACTCATTTTATAACACCTTGAGAAATTAACCAAGGTACCATAAAATTATATTATAACCAGAAGAAAATAAAGTAAAAATTTATGATTACATTTTATGAAAATAAATTTCTATTTTAAATTATTAAATTAATCAGAAAATTGTAATTAAAATATTTATGACATACAAAAATACCAATACTTATACAATGATCATTTTTTCACTTATAAGATGTATAAATTATATTTATAGACTCATGGGCGAAGTTTCTATTTTTTGGCCTATTTATTATTTATTACTATTCTAAGAGTAACATTACTATGTATAAGGGTACATTACTATTTATAATAGTGTGTTACTATTAATAAAAATTATGTTTTTCCTATCATACTCTAAATATCTTACTGAATGAAACCATGTATGTCAGTTTTTCAAATTTCAAATCACAGAGGTGGAAAAATTATGTTTACTAGCTAGGTTATATCAAAAGTGGTGTTTGTAGAGACTTAGTGTTTCATATATTCAATATTAAATTTATGTGTAGAATCTTGGGGTGTTACATATATATATTATATGTGTATCTATTAGTATAATTATACATATTTATATATATTTATATATATTTACATATATTATATATTAATATGTATATACATATGTTATAATTTATATATATAATATATATCAGTTTGTTAATATAGATACACACAAATACATAGACACACACAAATTATATAGGTATATAAATACTCATATATTTTTATTTTAAATAAAATGTATATTAGTTTTTATTTAGATAAGGGTTATATATTGAGAAATATATTTTACATGTAAGTATGTTTAATTATTTATTTATAAAATTAAATTTTTATGTGTGAATATAAAAAAATATGTATATATTGTTATATATTTGATTATAAATAATAGTACATTGTGAAAAATGATAAAATTTCAAATAAATAATATCAATATTAATGTAATCCCTAGGAAAAAATTTATTCCCCACTGATAAAGGAAAAAAGACCCCTTTAAACGAGGCTAAAATTCCATTGAATGTTAAAAAATTTGGTTATCCCGACTAAAAAATCACTTTTGGAAGTCTTAAGATCCTTTTTGGGCCTTAAAAAATATGAAAAAGATTTACTTGTGTCACTAGGGGCATAAATATCATCACAGTCTTTGATTTGATATATGGTAGAGCTCAAACTGACACTCGGATCAAAAGTTATGGCCGTTTGAAGTTCGAGTTATGTTTTTAACTTATTTTAGATATTTTATTATTTTTTTGATTTTTATTTCTTCAAATTGTTATTTAATGACTATTACTCAATAATAATTATAAATTTTTTAATTAATAATATTTTTTTAATTATTTTATAAATCATTTTCACTGAATATCTTATATGTTAAGTGTAAATGTCTATTTATACTTTTCTAAAACATATTTACAAAATAAATATTATATTTATATCAATATAAATATATAAATATATAAATATATTATTTTTAATGAAATATATATATTTTTGAAATAAACCCCTTATTAGTGCTACTAAAAAAGCGTTGATAAAGACCTCCCTTTATCAACACTAATAAAAAAAAGCACTGATAAAGGATGTCGCTACAAAAACCTTGTTTTATGGTAGTGTTTACAAGGTTCGAACTCAATATGAGAACATATATCCTTACCATGATTACTCCCATGAGTCTATGAAAATTCACTATTAGAAAGAAGTGAATAGAACTTTTGAGCCAACTACTATTAGACTCATTTTATAACCAAATATGTATGATTATAATGAATCCCATCAATTTACAAGTTTTTCTAAGAAAACCGAGACAACACAAATGATATGAAACTTTGTGAATTTTTCCCTAAAAAGTTAATTTGGAAAGTTCGTCTGATTCCTCTATCCAGTAAAGTCATTCCAATGTGCCTGTCTTCATCCAGTAAACTCCATCTGATGCACCTCACTGAACTTGCACTTCTTTTTCTAACTTGTGTTCTGTTTGATTTAATAAAACCATTGCACCTCAAATCTCTGTATAAAAACTCTGTCTGATTTCTCTGTCCGGTTTTCCAAACTAAAACTCTATCCTATTCTTTGATTGAATATTTTATCTCTTTGGAAACTTTCTTTAACCTAAAACTAATCTTCAATTGGAAACTCACTTCTGATTCTAATTCTACAGCATATCATCGTTTTGTCTCTATGAACAGTGAAAAGTACAATGTACTTTTCACCCCTTTATATAATTTTTCCAAAAGTGGAAATGGAGGGAAACCAATTTCATTTTCTCATTCAAACATTTTCACAATTAATCACTTCCACTCAAATATGAAAAACACTGGACGCTTCTCAACACTTCTTGAACGTTTGTGAAGCTTCTTGAATTCTCCAGCAATTCCATTCTCTCTCAAACTTTCTTAAACTCATCTATATTATAAACCACTTTAGAAACCAATAAAGAATCATCAAGTCTTCTTTATCCAGTGGGTTTATCTGATAGTATCATAATGAGATCTCTATCTGATGGAAAGTTCGTCTGATGACCCATCCTCAGTTTTCCTTCAACCAGTGACCTTCATATGTAAATTTCATTTGATGGATCGATGTTTTTCTTTATACGGTCAATTTTCCTAATCTCAAACTTTGTGTATCAGATTATTTAGAAATTGTTGACCAATGGATTTACTTATGAAAAGTTCTTCCAATGGATTTTCTATCTAATGAAACTTCCTCATAATTTTCTTCAACTAATCCTCTTCATAATAATTCTCTGTCTGATCTATGATACAAAGTGTTTGTCCAATAGATTTCATGGTTGTTCATCTAATTCTTTTTCTTTTGCCAACATAAATTCATAGAAAAAAAAACATCATACAAAAAGTTTGTTCAATGACTCCAACTGCCTCCGAAGATGGTTGAATACATTTTTTCAACTTCTAAAGACTTTAAATGCATAAAACCTCTTTGACTCAATGCTCAAACTTCAAGCTATGAAATCTTTTTATTTATAATTGTATTTCCATTTTTGAAAGAATTTTTAATTTATAAAATTTCACAAACTCAGTAAAAACAACACTTCTATCTTTCTAACACATAGTTTGTCTGATAATAAATAATTTGTATGTCTGATGAAAATGTGAAATTTTTTTAACAAAAAGTTAATCTGATGGCTCAGTTCTGAAAACTTATCATTTTTTGTTCATTCATTGATTAGTGTTCAAACTTCCCTATAGAAAGTTCATCTGAAAACTCATGTTTGAAAACTTCTATGTTTTTTCGTCTGATGAAAGGTTTTCACTTCTTCCACTATATCAATCTTCAACAAAACTACACTGTAAAAAAATATTCTTATAAGAAGTCTGTTTGGAAGATTTTTCTGGTAACTCGATTTCACTTCTCTTAAGTTCCACAAACTTTAGAAAATGGTCAATCCAATCAAAAAATTTGCAACACTAGTTTTCCTTATAATAAATTCATCCGGAATGTTTGCCTGGTAAATTTTGTACCACTCTATATTATATTGAATTCTTAATTTGATCACCTTATTTCAATCCTTTTAAACTTTAAAAAAGTCTATCTAAACAGTTTGTTTGGAACAATTTTTCCAAAGATCTATGTCAGAAACCAGAGTTTATTTCCTCCTTTGTCTTCACACACTTTTTAAAACTTTTGTACACATTAGCATGGATCATGATATTTTCATGATGTGAGGAAATTTTAGATTAACATAGCATCATTTGACTTAGTTAGAAAGTTCTTTAACAAAGTTAAGGAAATTTTAAAACTTTCTTCTTCTCCATAAATTTCATAAAAAAATTTATTAACCAACATCCAACTTACCCTAAAAACATTATAATAGATATTTTCAAACTCCCAATACCTTTTTTCTCACCAATTTTATAAAAACATTCTTCAACAAAAGTTAGTTTTCGACAAATTAAAAACTTTTTTAGCTAAACATCATAAAGGATCTTCAACACCCCCTTTAGATTTTTTGAATTTTTTTTAATAACTTTCACAACTCATCATTTTTTATCAATCACATTTTTTCAACCCATTTTTATAACAACATTTTTTCTCATCTTTTACCCAAACATAACCATTCTCAAAGAGAAGTACCTAACACCACACTATTGGATAAAGTAATTCTTTTGAAGGAATTTCATCCCCCGATAACAAGAAAATTTGTGGCCATATTAATATAAACTTCCACTAACTTTTATCTTATTCAATTTTGTTACAAAATTCAACTCTCAATTTTTCAATCTCCCTTTTTTGTTATCTCCCCCATTTTATGATAACCAAAACTTTAGATTCATTTTTGAAATATATGTACTTTCTATCCCCCTTTTAGGATTTTTTTATATTTCTTTCCCTTTTTCAACATAATCAAAAGCATGATGGGGGAATTATTTATAAAGTTTAGGAAGTATTTGGTGGAGGATGGATGTTAAGTTTTATCCTCAATTCCACAAATATTTCTTTGGAAATAGATTTTTTGAAAACAACAACAATTTGATACTTTGTTGAAATATATTTCAACATAAAATCTCCACCAAAAAATTTCTCCTTGATGAAATGATACTTTTTTTATCAATGTGTTTTGATATTAAATATTGTACAAGATTTTTATAATAAAAAATCATCAATGTTATAGAAACTTTCACTTTAAAATTTTCAAGATGTACTTTTATCCAAATCATTTGTGTAAAAACAAAGGTGGTGAAAACATATTCTACTTCTGATTTACTCGAAGTTATGGAAAATTTTTCCTTATTATACTAGCACACAACATTATCCCAAAAAAACTATTCATCCTGAAACTAATTTTCTATTATTGAAATCTCTATCCCAATTAGAATCAATATATCCATAAAAGTTTATATCACTGCTTATTTTGTATAAAAACCCATAAGAAGACCTTCCTTTGACATATATAAGAATTATTTTTGCTTCCAACAAGTGTGATTATTTCATATCACTTTGATATATTGCATACAAATTCACAGCATAAACAATGTCGGGACTTGAGGCTGTAAGATAGAGCAAACTTCCTATCAATTTTCTGAAATCTTTCTGATTCACACCGTTCCTAGCTTCATCTTTATTCATCTTCACACCAACTAAATTTGGGGTAGAGAATTATTTAGAATCATCTATGATTTTTTTTTATAAAAACTCATTGGTATACTTTTCTTGTGATAAGAAAATATATTTTCCCTCTGTTTCACTTTTAAACCCAGAAATAAGGTTAATTATCCAGTCATTGACATTTCAAAATTCTTCTTCATTTCTTCAAAAAACTCTTTATAAGTATTTTATATATTCCATATAAAAATTATGCCATCAACATAAACAATAACTACTTGGGTACCTGAGTTCATATTCTTCACATATAAGTTTTTATCAACATCCCCTTCATAAAAATTCAAAATTTTCAAGAAATTATCAAGTTTAGAGTACCAGGATCATGGATCTTATTTCAAACCATACAAGGCTTTCTTTAACTTACAAACCTTGGTTCTATCATTATCAAGTAGAGACCTAGAAGGTTTCTCAATGTAAACTTCTTGATTAATCTCTCCATTTAAGAAGGTTGACTTTATATCCATATGATAAACTTTATAACAATGATGTGTAGGGTGTGTTGAGAAAATTTTGATAGCTTCTAATATTACATCATGGGAAAAAGTTTCTTCAAAATCCACAACTTCCACTTGTGAATATCCTTTAAAAACAAGTTATAATGACTCATATTTTTTCGATATTATTTTTAGAAATTATTTAGAAAAATTTTGAGACCATGAACTAAGACGACATGTGATTCTGAGGCCAGAAACAATTCATTGAAAAATGTTAACTTTTAATAGCACACATGAATGACTTTCTGAAAAAGTGGAATATATTTTAAATGGGTACCTAGATCAAAAATCCAAGGCCACTGTTGAGTTCATAATGACAGGTTTACCCTAGATGCGACCTAACTTTGGTCGGTGCGGGTCATCTAAATAAAAAGTCACCAAGGACATAACTTTAAATAAAATAATAAAATAATTTTTTTAAAAATCCTAATAACTCATGAATAGTGACTCAGATTGGAAATCTGAGACCGCATTTGAGTTTGTAATGTGCTGTTTTCCGTAAGTGAGGCCTAACATCAGCCGACATGGGTCGGCTATGAAAATTATTTTTTGGATGATTTAATGAATAAAATAAACTATGAGTTTATTTTATTTTAATGTTATGTTGATGTAGAAACACTATTTATTTTGAAATAAGAGCTAGGCAAGGACCCGAGGTTAGGATTATAACCCTAGAAATTCCATGGAGGCTCTAGAGATAATCCTTAGAGAATTATCTCGGTAGTGACAAAAAACACCGGAATAAGATATCATTATTGATGGATCTCCAATGAAAATAAATCATCAAAATCAAATGATCTATATCCCTGGTAGGGTGTTTGATTTTTGATTTCTTTTCCCTGTTATTTATTTCCATGATGAACGTGGGTTAATCCACAAATAGATTGATCAGCGATTCAATCATTGTTACGGGATGAGTTATTGTTGCAGAATTATTGGGATATTAGTTTATCCTATTCATTTATCCTTTTAAAGAGAATGAATTGAGGCCGAAACGAATAGAGGAAAATGTTCATTGTTCAGGTGTTCTTGTAATTTCTCTCTTCATCCATGAAATTCTTTGCCGTTGTATCCTCATGATAATGGATCGACTTTCTAGGAGTCTCTGAACACAATTAGACCCCCCAGATTGGAGGCAAGAAGAAAAAAGGCCAAATCAATGTAGCTCGGTACCCGAGGGTCACAGTGGTGTTTTCTGTTCAGAGATTGGAGAACCAGAGGAATAATGATGGAACGTGGAAGGAAGTACATCGTCAGTGACACGCGGTGCAACTGGGTGGCCGCATGGACTGGTAGTGGTCGCTCTAGGTAACTATGTGAGTGGACTGACCCGAAAACGGGCTGGGTCGGGCGAGTGGGCCGGGCTGGTGAGGTGGACTGGGCCTAGTCAGAGCAGGTCGAGCCTAGTGGGCTAGATTATACCCAGGTCAAACTAGGACACGGTCAACCGAGATACTGCGTAGTCAACCACTGTGGTAGCTCGAGCTTCCACGGGGCAGTCGACCGCCAAGGTCGGTCCATGACCCAGTGAACCCCCTTCTGAAATTTTCAAATGACCATAACTTTCAAACTGGACATCCATTTGACAAGCTGTCTATGGTGTTGAGACCATTATGATGAGATGATCATTTTGAGATATCCTAAGTGGGTTTTTGGGAGTTTTCATATGACCTAATGACTTGATGAGTGAGTTCGCTCTGAACGAGTGCGCTTCGAGAAAACATTTTGGTGGCTGGATGTGAACTAGAGATTGTGTGTCTTATAGAGACTATGTGTCTTATAGAGACCATGTGTCTTATGTAGACTATGTGTCTTATGGATACCGTGTGTCTTATGAATACTGTGTATCTTATAGAGACTATGTGTCTAATGGAGACTCTTTGTCTTATTGAGATTGTGTGTCTTATTAGATTGAGCATATCTGGATGTTCTTGATTTATTTATTGTAGACATATATCTGTATAGAGATGACTATGCATTCCTTTATGGTATTAATTTCTAGTATTCCTTTGTGATATTCATTGGTAGTATTCCTTTGTGGTATCTCCTTTGTGGTATTCCTTGGTGGTATTTTTTTGTGGTATTACTTGGTGGTATTCCTTTTTGGTATTCCTTCATGGTATTTTCATCATGGTATTTCCTTTGTGGTATTTCCTTTGTGGTATTCCTTTGTGGTTTTGGGGTATCCTACTGAGTATTGTTTTAATCACACATGTAAGGGATTTTCCCACATGTGTCATGTCTTATGCAGATGATCAAATCTTTGACGGAGTTCCAGGAAGACCAGGACCAGGCGGTGCCTTGTGAGACCGGACAAGCTGAGGTGTGTTTTAGTAGCTTTTCCGATGACAGTTCCAGTACCTCTTACTTTACAGGTTAGATTTTTGATTTTAAACTCTTTTTCTTTTGGTGGTCTTGTTTTGGCCCTGTTTACTTTCTAGTACTTTCACTTTTGTACTCTGGTTGTGGGATAAAATGGTTTTCATGCATTGTTTACTCAGTGCTTTTACATTTCAACATTTTTGTCTTGGTGATGTGTGCATGCATATAGGTACTTAGAAGAATGCCCCCCATTTGTGGGATATGTCTATTGAGTGCTAGTCACCATCCCCTTGCCTATTGGAGGTAGGATTGGGAGTAGTCACGGCACAGGCCCCTCAAGGATGGGTCGTGATAGAGTGGTATCAGAGGAGGTCAACTCTACTTTAGGATTAGGATTCTGTGAGGTTGGTTTAGAGAAACAATGTTAAGTGTTTTGAGTTTGGATTTCATACCAGGGAATTTAGTGTTGGTTCAATGACCAGCGTATCCATACACCAAGACTATAGGCACCTACTTTTTGAATTGGTACATAAAAACACTAGCAGTAGGGAAAATAATGGTACATACATCATGTAGGAATGGGTTGTGTCTTCCATGTCCTTCTTGAATCAGATTTTCAGATATACTCTATTGACCATGGTATATATTGTTTTATTACAGGATGCCTGCACATACACAACCAATCCGGATTTCATTATATGATCACGAGGATAATCTACCTAGTGATGAGGCATCGATACAAGGGCTTGTACCGGAGACATCACCTCCAGGTGGTTTACCAACTATGTGACATCCCATAATTTCCAATCATAGTTTTATTATAAAAATATATTATTAAATGGATTTATTTATAATTAAAACATACTAGTAATACTTTCGAGACAATTTTCTTTGAAAATAATATTTGAAATTAAGTGTTTTGATTAATTTAATACCTAAAATTAATTATACTTATAGTTTTAAAATTTATTAACAATTATATATATATATATATATGTTGTTTCGTCTTGTTTAAAAGAATATTTTAAAATAACTACATTTATTATGTTTGTAAAATGTTGTTTATTAGAATATTTTAATAATAATAATATTAATTAAGGGTAATTTTTTTTTTATAAAATTATTTTTTTTATTAGGATAATATATTTTATAAATATATGAAATATATTATGTTTTTGTTTTGTAAAATTTATAAATTATTCATATATATAATTATTATATTATGAAAAGGCACATTATATTTATGTTTTAAATAAAAATTTAATTTTATTTATTTATAAAAAAAGAAATATATATATATATATATGTATGTATATATATTTAAAAATGATAAATTATATATACATATATATGTATAAAAAAATTTATACTAATATAAAAGGATTCGTGTATTCATTAAATATATATAATTATATTAATAAAATAAATAAATTTATTTATATATATATAAATTTTAGCTATAAAACATTTTAAAAAAATATAAAAAAAGAGAAGTGGAAATGTCAATTGATAACATTTTTTGAAAACGCGCAAGACAAACTAAAAGTGGGAAAAAAATAAACTAGTGGAATTGCTTAAAATAACAATAAAAAAATTAAATAATAATAATGATATAATAATAATAATAATATACAAAAGGGGATAAGAAAATGTGGAAAGGGGGATGCACTAGGGTCTCAGGTGTAGCTGCGAGTCCGAGCAAAAAATAAAGGGGGACTCCCATGAGTCGCGTGAGGGGACCTGATGGGTTTCTAAGGGGAGTTGAGCAGGATGTCTTTGGGAGTCCATGCCATGACCGGAACTTCTTTGAGGAGGTCATCCGAGTGATATCGTAGAGATTGGCCACCGAAAATTTCGACTTCAGAAGTAAGGTTGAAGTCCATCTCCATACCGGGAGAAAGGCCGTACGTGGAGATCTGAGCAAAATGGTTAGGGATTCGATTTCATTTTTCCTTGATCTAGTGAGGTAGGTCTACTTTCCTTTTAAGAATCCGAATCTATTTTGGATTTAGGTTCTCATCACTTTCATCTTTCATATTTATCATCAGACTATTTATTTTTTATTGATTTTGGAATGTGAATATAACTCATTGGTTTTGGTATGCTAATTTTGAATTTTGTACCTATTGTGGTATTTTTATATTAATCTATCAACTTTTTGAACTATTTTAAGATGAATATATCAATGTTTTTTTGTATCCATTCTGCCAATGAATGAATTTTTATATTTTCTGTCTGAACCTGTATTCCTAGCTTGCATCTAAATATTAAATATGTCTTTGTTCGTGATAGCTGTGAATCTCTATTGGTCCTCAGATGTCCCTGTTATCACCATTTTATATAATTTATATCAATCTTATGCACTGGTTTTATTTCGTTGTCTGCATCACTATCCACAGCTTGCACCAAAAGCTTGTTTTTGATTGTGAATTGAGATTTTTTAAGGTTATAAATGGTAGTGTCTTTCTACACCTCTTCCTTAGTTTTTCACACCGCCTCAATTATATTTTGAGTTTTACACTGTCTGCTTTTTGGCGTGTCTAAATCTTGGCCAGTAGTGATGCTGGTTCTATTTGAGGTAAGGGAAATTATATACATGTGTTAATCTGTGGTTTTATTTTCATAAAAAATGTTTAATTTTCAAAAAATAGTTTGTTTATATTCTTCCAAAGTTTTCCATAATTGTCACTGCATTGATTTATTTATAAGGGGCTGTTTTTGTAAGTTTTCTAATTACAGATTGATTGAAGCAGTAAATATTTGAAGTGAATGCTATGAAATTATAAAGGATTTAAATACATTACTATGTTTAAATTAATAAATATGCCACCAGTTTATTTATTTATGTACATAATTTATGTTTTTATGAAAATTATGTTAAATCTGTTGCAAAATATATTTTCTTTAGTATTGTGATTCACTATGAATTTATCTATGTCATCGAGGCATTAATTTACTACTTCTATAAATTGTAGTATTATAAGAGTTTTATTACTCAATTATATGTTCAAATTATTATTTAATGAATTATTCCTTTTATAAAATCATGTTTTAATACATGGAGGTATGATAAGATTAATTATGTTCTTAGGAAAATGATATTTTTATGTTAATCAAAACTATGGTTTGAATCTTGTTAAAAACATATATTTTTATCAAAGTATTTAAAAAATATAAATTTATTCCATAATAAATTCCATGATATATATACATACATATATTGGTATATATATATATGTGTGTGTGTGGATGAAATCATTATTATCATGTTTGTATTTTTTTTCATTTTATTTCCATGTTTCTAAAAAATGAACCTAGCATGTCATCGTTGCATATTTAAATTAGGAACATTGCATCTATATATAAAAATGGTCATGCGTTTCTAAATTACATCAACATATGTTGTATTTATAACAAATTCATTGTTTCAATATAAATTTTAAGGTTTAATCCCAAAAATTAATAAACACATGGATTTCATTGAAAGTGTTTTATTTTAAATGCTTCTTTTATAATTTCATGTGTGGAACATAATTACATATTATGATTATTTTAATAAGTTTAACTATTTATATGAATAAAAAATTTATTCCATGAAAGAAATATTTAATACATGGACAGTTTATGCAAAGGCTTATGGTATGAGTTTTGGTTGTAACCAAACTCGCAAGTGAAATGTAATGAATGTTCATGAATTTATGTATGTATATACTTATATATAATTATAAGTGTGGATTTTTATTTTAATACAATGACATGTTTTAAAATTTAAAACTCCAGTGAATATATATATATATATATATATATATATATATGAGTAAAAAAGCTTAAAATGTTTTCAGAAAACTCGACACTTGAACGTTATAAATATGGAGGGAATTGGGGAGTGAACCCATCCTTTACTAAGTGGGTAGGCCCAAGATAGTCTTCAACGTTTCAAGTGACCTTATAATAGTTTTTTGTTTTCAAAATCTTGCATATTGTTTTTAGAAAAACATTGTATTATGTTTAAGAAAATTTTGAACGTAAGTATTTTCTAAAATGATCTAATATTTTTAATCCATAATTAATTTCAAATAATATTTTAAAAAGGGTATTTATAAATATATTTAAAAAATTATTTTCAAAATAATATTTTCTAAGGGTTTTTTGAAGGTTTTTGAACCCCTTACTAGGTGATTTAACACTCATCCCTTGTTTTAAAATTATTTTCGCAGGTCACTTTGAAGTCCAAAGTTGGATGTCATCATTTTGTTGCGCATAGAGGAAGCGAAGTTGGATTTTGTTTGTTTAATTTTTTTGTAACTCTGATAAATTTTAAGCTTGTATCTGACTCTACATAACCTATACTGGTAAAAGGTCCTCTATTGTTTAATATTTAAGACTGGGCCTTTATAAGCTATACGACCACCCAACAGTTACTACCAGCACTACTAGATGAGGATTCACATAGACTGATCGCATTGCATGAGTTTCTGAGGCAGTGACCTCCCAGAGTTTGGGGTGAGCCAGACCCCTAGGTAGTTAAGTATTAGTTGGAGGCAATTACCTATGTATTCCACCTTATGAGGACACCTTTTTGACCTGATAATAGTCCTTGATGCAAGTTTTTTTTTCAGGGCTCTATGGGGCGATGGTGGAGCTTAGTGATCCCGAAACATGATGAGATGAATCTCTCTTAGTAAGGATTTTAGCGTCTCTTTAGAGGGGAGTTATTTCTAGTTACATTGTGGTCAGTACACATACAGGAGCTTCTACATCTGTAGCAGGGAAGTCAGACGGTGGAAGAGTATTCAGTGAGATTTACCAATCTTTCACACTACTCTACATATATTGTACAAGATCCAATCTCCAGGGATCAGACCTACGAGAAGGGATTACACTGAGAGATCAGGGATTCCATGAAATCCCTTAGCATTCCTACTTATGCTGGGATACTTGAGTGATCCCTACTAGTGAAGAGATTTCTAGCAGAGTAGGCACCAACAATGGGATCTACCAGCAGGCACCAGATAGCTGAGACCTCAGCAGAAGGTAGCCGATGATAGTCATAGGAACCCAATTGGGTTAGGAACTTCGAGATATGATCCTAGGATATAGGATAAGTGGTTCAAGGCTCCTAGGTAATCTCAAGTCAGTTGAGGGACATGCTATGTTACTCGTGCAACAATCCGGGACATCTGACATGAGATTTCCTGACCCATCATATGACCGATCAGGAGATAGTTGAGGGGCCACCGAGGTAGAGGTGGAGGTAGGAGTAGGGTGGTTCATAGGGTTGAAGACGTGGCATGGGAGTAGGTATGTCAATATAAGGTTTGATCTATTACCACCACCACCCCTAGGTGGTCCATGACAGGCTCAGGGAGATGGTGGACAAGGATGAGGCCAATTACATGCGGTGGATTCTTATGACCCCAAGGATCCAAGGATTATTAGAGGTACGATTTGTGTATTTTCCACATTAGATTAATTTTTTATAGAGACAGGTTCCAATCATTCTTTTCTTACCACAAACCTTGTTTAAGACTTAGAGATTCCAGTTGAACCGTTGACTCGACCCTTACGCTTAGAGACTCTTACAGGATGAGATTCAATGGTCAAACAATGGTACCGATAATGTGACCTTACTCTTGGAGGTGAGAGTTTTGGTTGGGATCAATTGGTAGTGGTGTTGAGGCCTTACAATTTCATTCTTGGTATGGATTGGGTATCCACAGTTCATGCTTAGATTGACTATTTTAGGCACAAAGTGCGGTGTGTCTATAGTGATGGAACCAATTTTCCTTTTTTGGTGAAAATGAAATGCAGGAAACACAAGATGGACTCACATATAGGTGGGTGAGGCTGATCACTCATCAGTTGGCTAGCCTGGCCCTTGGTGCAATGGATGATTTGAGTCCACAATTTCCCGCAGTGGTGATAGAGTATGAGGACATATTTCTTGAGGATTTTCCAGGATTACCTCCCCATATGAAGGTAGACTTGTACATTGATCTATACCCTTGGATGTCGCTAATATCTACACCTTTATATTAGATGGATTCTATAGATATTTTTGAGTTGAGGGTACTGTTGGAGGATTTGTAGAGTAAGGGCATCATGAGACCCAATATTTCACCCTAGGTAGCCTTCATTTTGTTTTACAAGAAGGAAGATGGGATCTTGAGGTTATGTGTGAACTTTTGGAACGTAAAAAAGGTGACCATGAAGAATAAGTATCCACTACCAAGGATCGATGAACTCTTTTATCAATTGAAAGGGGTGCAGTGGTTCTCAAATATTGCCTTTAGATCTGGCTATCACCAACTACGAGTACGAGATGAGAATATACTGAAGATAAAATTCAGATGTCGTTACGGCCACTATGAGTACTTGGTGATGCCATTTGTCATGAAAAATTCCCCAATAGTGTTCATGGGATTCATGAAGAGGATCTTCCATCCTTAATTAGACCAGTTCGTGGTGGTCTTCATTGATGACATCCTAGTGTACTCAGCATCCGAAGTGAAGAATGCGAGACACTTGAGGATGGTCTTAGACAAACTCCTAGAGCACTATATTTATGGTAAGCTCTCGAAGTGTCAATTCTAGATTTGGTAGGTCCATTTTCTGGGACACGCCATTTCAAAGGATGTAGTTGCAGTGGATCTAGTGAATATTGAGGCGGCACTTTCTTGGGAGCCACCCATGAGTGTTATTGAGGTGAGGAGTTTCCTTGGTTTTTCTGGGTACTATCATAGGTTTTTACCTGAATTTTCCAAAGTGGAAACATCCTTGACATCTTTGAAATTAAAGGGAAAACCTTTCACGTGGACAGAGAAGTGTGAGGATATTTTTCAGCAGTTGAGGTAGAGATTGAAGAGGGATCCCACCTTGAGATTACCAGAGGAGGGTACCAAGTACGTAGTGTTCTGCGATGAATCAGGAACTGGTCATGGTTGTGTCTTGATATAGGGGAAAGTGGTGATTGACTATGGTTCATTCTAGTTGATACCGCACAAGAAGAACTACACGGCCCATGATATTGAGTTAATAGTGGTAGTCTTCGCTTTGAAGATGTGGCGACACTACCTGATGGGCGAACGATTTATCGTTTACTCTTACCACAAGAGACTCAAGTATATCTTCTCTCAGAAGGATATGAACTTGATACAGAGGCGATGGATAGAGTTCCTCAAAGAATATGAATTAGAGATTGTCTATACTCCTGGGAAGGGGAACGTGGTGGCATATGCTCTCAGCAGGAGATCTAGTTCGTATTTTCTGAATGAGGCATCAGAGCAATTGTCCTCATTTCAGATATCCTTTGTAGATGGGGATGAAGCAGCTTACCTCCATTCGATGGTTGTTACCCCTCCACTATTATAGTGAGTTAGGGAGGCACAACTTGAGGATACCTACTATGAGACTTTACATGATCAAATGTCTATAGGGCATACCCCTGAAGGATATTCGAGATATTGGGAGCACATCATTATTTTTAGAGGGTGCATAGTAGTACCAATGGAATTAGAGGAGGAGGTTTTGAGGGAGTTCTATATATCCCATTTGGAGGTAAATCCAAGTGTAGAAAAGATGTACCAGGACCTCCAATCTCAATTTTGGTGTCCAAGGATGAATAAGGGAGTTGTAGAGTTTGTTTATCGATGCCTCACTTATCAATAGGTGAAGGCTAAGCACTAGGTTACAGCGGGTTTGACTCAACCCCTTGAGGTGCTGTAATAGAAGTGGGATGGGATATAAATGTACTTTGTGATAGGTTTACCATGCACATCTAGGGTACATGATACCATCTGGGTGATTATTTATTAACTCAGAAAATTGTCCCACTTCATAGCTATTCGGGAGCAGAGTTTAGTAGAGAGATTGGCACACCTCTTCATATAAGAGATAGTTCGACTCCATGGAGTTCCATCGCCAATAGTTTCAGATCGTGATGTATTCTTTACATCCCAGTTGTGAAAGGTATTATAGGAGGATTTTGGTACTTAGTTACGCTTGGGAATAGTGTTTCACCCACAAATGGATGGCAAGACAGAGTAGACTATACAAGTTCTGTAGGACATGTTATGGGATTGCATGTTAGATTTTGTCCATAGTTGGGAGCATCACCTACCCCTGTTGGAGTTTCCATACAACAACAACTACCATTCCACCATCAGTATGACACCATTTGAGGCCTTGTATGGGAGACCTACAGGTTACCACTTTATTAGACAGACCTAGGTGAGTTAGCACTCATAGGCCCAAAGTTATTGTAGGTGACTACAGAGAATGTGCATATCATATAGGAGTGGATGAAGACTAGATAGAGCCGTCAACAGTCTTATGCTGATAGATGACAAAGGCATTTGGAGTTCGATAAAGGAGACCACATGTTCCTTTGGGTCTCACCTTGATGAAGATTACAGAGATTTGGCTAGGGAAACAAACTATCTCTAAGGTTCATCCTACCTTTTCTGATACTACGTAGAGTTGGTGAGGTGGCGTACCACTTGGATCTACGTCTGTAGTTATAGTGGGTACACGATTTCATCTAAGTGTCATAGTTGAGGTGGTACGTGCATGAACCATCACACATCATTAACTAGGGAGAGTTAGACATAGATGATGGGGTGACTTTTGCTTAGTACCCAGTAAATATTGAGGATCGGTAGGAGAGGATCCTTAATGGGTGGTCAATTCCTTTGGTGCATGTCCAGTGGCAGCATGAGAATCTCTAGGAGAGAACAAGGGAGTTGGAGGCTCAGATTTGTGCTCAGTACCCTCATTTGTTTGGGTATCCCTTGATTTTGTCTTTTTAGGGGCGTAAATCCCTAGGTGGGGATAATTTAATGACTCTGATTTTCCTGATTTTATTTTTAAAAATTATTTAGGAAAATTATGAGACCAGGCAATGAGAAAACATGTGATTCCGATGCCCTGTGTGCCTAAAACAATTCGTTGAAAAATGTTAAGTTTTAATATTACACGCATGAAACTTTCATAAAAAGGTGGAATATATTCTAAAAGGGTTCCTGGATAAAAAATATGAGGGAACCATTGATCTTAGAATAGAAGATTTTCCCTAGGCACGACCTAACTTTGGTTGGCGTAGGTCATCCGAAGAAAAAGTCACCAAGGATGTAACCATAAATAAAATAATTAAATAAATTTATTTTATTTTAAAATCCTAATAACTCATGAAAGGTGACTAATATTGGAAATATGAGACCACCATTTAGTTCTTAATGTGGTGTTTTCCCTAGGCAAGGCCTAACATCGACTGGCGTGGGTCAGGTGTGAAAAATAGTTTTTAGACGTTTTAATGAATAAAATAAACTGTGATTTTATTTTATTTTAATGTTATGTCGACAAAGAAATGATATTTATTTTAAATGAAGATCTTGGAAGGGACCCATGGTTAGGATCATAACCCTAGAAAATTCCTTGGAGTCTTTGGAGATAATCCTTAAATAATTCTCTCAACAGCGACATAAAACATCAGGATTAGAGATTATTCTTAACAGATTGCCAACAAAAATAAATCCTTGAAAGAGAATGATCCATATTCTAGGTAGGGAGTTTGATATTTGATTTCTTTTCCCCATTATTTATTTACATGATGAATTCAGGTCAATCCACAAATAGATTGATCTGTAGTTCGATCTTTGTTGTGGGATGGGTTATTGTTGTGGGATTATCAAGAGATTAGTTTACCCTCTTAATTTGTACTTCTAATGAGAGTGAATCGAGGTCGACACAAAAAAGGAAAATGTTAATTATTTTGGAGTAATTATGATTTCTCTCCTCGTTCTTGGCGTTCTTCACCATTGGATCCTCATGATCCCATCTCGACTTTCCAAGAGGCTCCGAACGTGATCAGACCCCCTAGATTGGAGGCAAGATGAAACAGAGGCCAGTTCAGTGTAGCTCGGGACTCGAGGATCAAATAGGTGTTTTTGTTTTATATATTGGATCACCTGAGTAAGAATGATGGACATCAGAAGTAAGGGAATTGGCAGTGCGGTGCGTCTGGCGCCTCATGGGATGTAGCTGCCGTGTGATGTGGCGTGGTGGCCACGTGGACCAGTGGTGGTCGCCACAGGTGACCACATTAGCAGACCAACCCAGAAACGGGCCATTTCATACCCCATGGGTCTGGGTAGACTCGTGTGGATAGACCGAGCCACAGTCGACTGTGGGGGTGGTCAGACCAGGTGGTCGACTACGACAGTCGACCGCACAGTCGGTCCATGACCCAGTGAACACCCTTATGAAATTTTCAAATGGTGATAACTTTCAAACTAGACGTCCTTTTAACACACTGTTTGCAATGTTGGGACCCTTATTATGAGATAATATTTTCAAAATATACTAATTAGGTTTTTGTGGGAGTGTGCATATGACATAATGGATTGAGGAGTGAGTTCTCCCAAAACTAGCGCACTTTGAGCAAACATTTCTGTGGCTAACGATGACCTAGAGACTATGTGTATTATGGAGACTATGTGTATTATGGATACTTTGTGTCTTATGGATACTGTGTATCATATGGAGATTGTGTGTCTTATGGAGACTATGTGTCTTTTTGAGATTGTGTGTCTTATTGGATTGAGTATATCTGATTGTTCTTGATATATTTTCTATAGACATATATCTATGTAGAGATGACTATGCATTCCTTTGTGGTATTACTTGGTGGTATTACTTTGTGGTATTCCTTGGTGGTATTACTTTGTGGTATCTATTTTGTGGTATTCCTTGGTGGTATTCCTTGGTGATATTACTTTATGGTGTTCCATCATGGTATTTCCTTCGTGGTATTTCCTTTGTGGTATTTCCTTTGTGGTATTCCTTTGTGGTTTTGGAGTGTCCTATTGAGTATTATTTTACTCACCCCTGCATGGAATTTTCCCGCATGTGTCATGTCTTGTGCATAAGATCAAATATTCAATAGATTTCTAAGTATACCAGGAATAGGAGATGCCATGTGAGACCGGACATGCCAAGGTGTGTTCCGATAAATTTTTTGACGACAGTCCCAATTCTTCTTACTTTATAGGTTGGACTTGTGGCTGAAAAATATTTTCTTTTGGTGGGATTTTTTTGTCCCTGTTTACTTTACAGTACTTTCACTATTGTACTCTGGTTATAGGATATAGTGTTTTTCATTCATTGTTTACTTAGTGCTTTTAGATTTCAACATTTGTAGCTTAGAGATGTGTGTGTGTGTACAATTAATTAGAAAAATGCCTCCCATTTGTGGGATATGCCTACTTGGTTCTAGTCACCAGCCCCTGGCCTATTGGAGGTGGGCTTGGGGTAGTGATGACATTGGTACCTCTAGGATGGGTCGTGACACAAATCGTGATTTATTTCTAAAAAATTAACATGTTTATTCAATTTGTTTCTATACACCCATTTTGTTCTAATAATTTATTTTCTAATAGGTGTGGAACAAGTTCCTAGGTGTTTTTTATCAATCTAATCTAACTCTTCATTTTTAAAATCAACCCATTCTTTTTGTTCAACTTCTTCTGAAACTGAATCTTGATCAACCTCTGACATGAGTGATGTTTAATTTTATTATCTAAAATTTCTTATAGTTTAAACCAGATATTTCTAATTTCTAATGATATTTTTATATTCAACCTGTTTCTATAGAGTATGAAATTTTAGATACTTTATTCCTGCTTCACTTTACACACTGCATATTCTTTCTAATCTTCACTCACATATTTTGACTCACTTTTATCTTCACTTTTTTTATTCTCATTAGAAGTCTTTAACTTATCTTCCATAATATTCTCAACAAATTTTTCTAAGGAATTTGGATTTTCTAAAACTTTCACATCATAGGAATCCACTAACTTTTGTAAACGTTTATTAAAAAATTTATATCTCTTTATATTGGATGAATATCCCATGAAAGTCCAATCCTCAGTTTTTTCATTAAATTTTCCAAGATCCATATTTTTGATCTTTATTAAACAAGGAATTCCAAAAACATTAAAATATTTCATTGAAGGGTTTTTGTTATACCTCATCTCATAGGAAGTTATTTTGGATTCCGGACTTAAGAAACATTTTTTGTACATGTAAAGTAGTACCAAAAAATTCTATCTAGAAAAACTTATAAAATTTAGACTCAGCCAACATGTTTCTTCTCATTTCCACCAAGCTTCTATTTTTCCTTTCTAAACCTATATCTTATTGAGGGGTGTAATGAGTAATATACTGATGTTTAATTCCTTTTATTCTTTAGGTCTGATTTGAAATCATTACATGTGTACTCCTCTCCATTATTTTTTCTTAGTTTCAGAATATAAACACACAACTCTCCACATCTCTTCTGAAAAATATGAATATTTCCATAGCCACTGATTTATACTTCATAAGAACAATGTTGGCCATTTGAGTGAAATCATAAATAAAAATGATAAAGTAAAATACCATTTCATTTATTTTTGTCTCATCGGACCACATAAATCAGAGTGAATAATCTCAAGAGGTCTTATAGACTGAATTTCAACTTTCTTATGGATACTACCAATCATCTTCTCTTTTTGACACGTTGTACAAATATCATATTATTTACTTTTCAATGTTGGAAAGTTTCTTACAGTATATAATTTATAAAGTTTTTCATAATTTTCTAGCCAAGATTACCAAGTCCATGATACCACAACTTGTTCTCATCATCTACACTCAAGTATCACGAGTTACCAAGTTCTCCAATTTGAAATAGATTTCCGTTGGTTCTTTCTCCCATGGTAACAACTTTACCATATTTCATACTTTTTAAAATACATGAATCTTTCATGAATATCACTTCATTTCCTTCATCAAAAATCTAGCTCACACTAAGTTGTTCTTAAGCCTATCAGCATATAAAACTTTCTTGGATTTCAGTTTTTCAACTTTAATCTCAACTATTCCAATTCCTCTAATTTTTAAGGAACTATCATTTCTAAAAGTAATTGATCATCCATAATTATTTTTCAATATATTTCAATATTTTTATATCACCTATAATTTATGAGGAATAACCACTTTTGAGAATTCCTGGTTTTGTTTCTTACATACTTTCAGTGTTGTCTCAACGAAAAAGGAACTTTCTTTAACTTTTTTCTTTCCACCTTATTTTTCTTTCCTAACATAAGAAAATTGTCCTAGAATAGTATTCATATATTCTTTAGCAAAGTGAATTGGTTGGTCACATATTCTAAAAAATTCCTCTAGGTATCCAAAACTAATTTTGTGTTGGAAATTTTCTAACATCTTGTGATTTTTATTTTCTAACTTCATGCGGATGAGGAAAGTTACTTACTTTTATTCTATTATTTATCTCCCTAATTTCATACATGATTGCTTTAAGATACATGTTTTACCAACAATTATATTCTTAATGTACATAAAATTCACATCACCAATAAAAACTATCAAATCTTTATTTTATATAGAATTATGATCTTTCCCTGTACGAAGCCTATTGAGGCTCATAACATTTTTCTACTCTTGTTTCCTCCTGGTATGGGGAAATTTTATTATAGGGGATATTTGCAAATTTTGTTGATTTGATAAATTTCTCACACCCTTTCTCAACCCAAGTTTTCTCAAAAATTATTCTATCACCTGCTTGGTTAGTAAAATCAGATGAACTTTTATAGTTAGTGAGTGGAGATTTCACCTGATTCTTGGAATGATATTTCTTAGTCACTTGAAATGATTTATATTTTACCTATGATGCCTTGTTAAAATTTTTATTCATATTTCTTAAGATATATTCAACCTCAATAAGTTTATATTGAGTTTTAAAAACTTTATCTTCCTTAGGTTTCATTTTCTTACTGAGGTCTTACACCTTCTTTACCTATTCAGGAACTCTCAATTTTAGGTTTAAAACCTCCTAGATACAATCATATTACTATTTAAGGAAATATTGACTTTATTGATTTATTTTTACACCTTAATTATTTAATATTTTGATTTATTTCTTTATCTTTGTGTTTTGATCAAGACAGGCAATACATTTTAATATCACTCGCTATTCTCTATAGATTTCTTCACCACCTTCTTCTTAATTACTATTTAATGAACCTTAATTTTTCTCAACATTTGAAAATAAGGTTCTAAACTTTTATAAACTTTCATGTTCTGAAGAATTGTTTTTAGAATAGTTAGATTTGAATTTCTTACTCAACATGCTTCTTCTGTTTCCTATAAACTTTTTCTTACCACTAGGGTACTTCTTATATTCTTTATAAGTGTTTTTAAACTTCTTCTACTGAGGTTTTTCTTCAGAATATTCACCATATTCTATAAATTTATTCTTGGGGTAGACCATATAAAAATTACCAATTAATCCATACTTGAATAATTTGAGTGGAAGTTTGCCTCTATAATTTCTTTTACCTCTTTGGTAATTTTTTGAGATAAGGGTGTTGGTCAGAGTGAGTATCTCAGGGGGGGGGGGTGAATTGAGTACCCAATAAAATTTTCTATCAAAAAAAGGTTTAAATAAAATCCCCCAATTTAATTAAAATATTCTATTCAATAAAAATAGAATATCGATATAAGTTATGATCTTTTAAAATATTTCTCAAAGGTTGATTAAGATTTAGTTAAAATAATTATAAAAACTAATATAATTTTTGAAATAAATTTACTAAATCAAAACCTTATATAAACACTAATTAAAAATAAATATCAAAGTATTGGTTTTGTATATAGATTAAAATAGATTCAAATTAAATATTTGAAACAAAACAGAACAAAACATGCAACGGAATAAATACAAGAGGTTTAGTCTTAAGAAAAGACCTAATCCTTTTCACTTAAAAATCACATTCTTATAAGAAGATTTTATAAAACAATAATTGATCCACAAACTAGATTGGGTATACAATAGAAAAGCTATCCAGTCCACACATGGACCTCTTCTACAAAACCCATGGTAATAAAATAAACACAGGCCACATATGGAACTCTTCCACAACATTGTGGGAAAACATAAGTAAAGGGAGTTTGAGAAGATATCTAGTATCTTCCAATTATAGGACAAGAGATAGTGTGTGTGTTAAAAATAAATATTAAACACACACTACTCATAATGTAAATAAAATATATAGAAAGAGAAAATAAAAATATATAGAAATATTTTGTTGCTTTGTCTGATACGATTTGTAGCTTTTGACACCTTGAATGTAGCTTGAAATGAAGCTGAAGTCGTTTTTATGAAAATCATAGTAGAACAAAGTGTCACAAAATCTTTTTTTATAACTATGGGAAATAAACTAGATGTTCTATAGGCTCTACTCTTTCTCAGTTGGTTGAAGTGAAGGATGTTGTGTGTAAGCTTCTTAGCAAGTGGAACTCTTCTAGTTCTTACAATATGTTCTCATCTCTCTTCACGTTTACATGTATATCTATCTATATCACTTGTATGATATATATATATATATGAAAGAGGGAGCCTATAAAATACTTCCAATATTTCAAAAACTAATAAAAACAAAACACTTTTATCAATGATAATAAAAACATCCTTTATCATCACTTAAAAAGTTTTGATAAATGAGACTATAATCCGCAATTTTTTTAGTGCTGATAAAAAGACCATTTATGAACTATTTTTATACTTGATGTTCCTAAGAATCACTAGAAGCACTAAAAATGGTGTGTGTGTGTGTGGGTGGGTGGGGGGGGGGGGTTGAATCAATGGTTGTATTTTTACAACCTTGAAACATTAAGAAAATAAACTCCTGAGACTTGTTATAATTTTATCCATATCAACTTTTTGACAAAATCTCAACCATTTAATAATAATAAAGTGAAAAATGTGCACGATATTTACAAGGTTAAACCTCAATATGAGAACATACATCCTTACCATAACTACTCCTGTATGTCCATGAAAATTCACTATTATAAAAAAGTGAATACAAATTTTGAGACAACTCCCATTAGACTCATTCTATATCTCGATATGTATGATTACAATGATTCCCGTCAGTTTAAAAGTTTTGGTTAAAAAATTGAGACAACGCAAATCATATGAAACTTTGTGAATTTTTCTCCAAAAAATTTCATTTGGAAAGTTTTTATAATTCCTTTGTTTGGTAAAGTCATTTCTGTTAGGTCGGAATAATACAAATATATACAAGAGGGTGGTGAATTGTGTCTTTTCGCTAATCTTTATAGATATCGTATTTTAAATCTCTTTGCAATTTATGAAGATACAAAGTGTTTTATTATACATGTAATATGAGCAGTGGGTAAACAGAAAGTATAAACACAACAATTTTATAATGGTTTGGGGCACAAAGATCCTCTAATCCACTCCACCAACACTCTCTTTGCGAGATTAGTGAATTTCACTAGAATGATCATCTTATAACAAGACCTTAAAATCCAAAAGTGAGTGTAGGAAGTTGAAACCTTTAAAAAAAGGCTAAAATAGAGCCTTATGGTTCTTTTACAGGAAACCGACTATCCACAACTTAGTAAAAGAATCTGAAACTTCACCACAACTGAGTATGAGAAGTTGAAACTACAATAAATCAAAAGAGTTTGATTTTTTGATAGTTCAGGTTGAACTTCATAGTTACAGTAGAAAAAAATGATAGTAGATGGATATTCATCTTCAGAAATGATATCCTTCAAGAAATAATAGCTCTAAAATGATTCTAGTTTCAAATAATCTTCAATAAAAGTAGCAACATACAAGAAGTAGTTTCACAACAATATGAGGCGGAAAAATGTATATCTCTAAAGTGTAGCCTATTTTGAAAATAAAAGAGTCGATGATTCTTTTCATAAGTTCTATATTCAAAATATATTCATAAGTAAAAAATTGTATATATTCAAAAGAAATTGTAATAGAATATATATAGAGAGTAGATAGCTTACTTCAGTGTTCTAGATCCAACAAAGTCACCTAAAATATCATAGATATTCAAATACAAATCGATTAGTGGAGTTGTAACTTCCCTTAGGAATAGGATTTATTTTCTTAGATGAAAACAATTCTTTGAATCAATCATAAACAAGATTTGAATTGATAGTTATTTCTATCAAGATCATTGTAGAAATCTTAGACAAAATCATGGATTTAAATCTCCACCGTTGAATAGTCAAATATAGGCTTCCTTCATAAAATGATAAAATAGCAAACATAGGGTTCAAATGCGTAGCATTTTATTCTCCGAACATAAGGTTGATAGCATAGGGATGATTATAAATGTAGGGTTAATGTACCATATTTTTTTCCCTCAAACGTAGGGTTCCTTACTTACATAGAGTTCCTTAACCATACTTTCCCTTCTTACAAACATAAGGTTCCATCCAAATGTAGAGTTCTCTAACCATAATTTTCTGATAACATAAGGTTGATGATCCATATGTGCTATTATGAATGTAGGGTTCATTCCTTACACTACACTTACCAATATAGGGTTCATTCCCTACACACTATTCTAAATGTAGGGTTCATTCCTTACGCAATGCTTATCAACGTAGGGTATGAAAAATGTTTCTAGAAAACACAAAAACACATTCCAAATGCTTTGATGAATATTCCTTATGGATTAATAAAGTGAATATAATTTCAGAATAAATATTACAATGAATATTAATTTTCTAAAATACACTTAATTTAATATCATCAATAAAACAAACAAGGGTATTTGTGAGTATCAAAATCAATAAGATTTATAGAGTATTGTTGAGACAATACATGCCCAATAATATCCCCCTTTTGATGATCAAAAATCCCATAAAATAATTTACAAAAAAATATAGGATTTTATAAACACTAAGAAAATAATATTTAAAAAATAATTTAAGTTTTTTAAATTAATTATTTTGATGCATTATTTTGATTTCACAGAACAATTTTGATTAAAGAAAAATCTTAATTTGAGAATGTTGTGTTTACCCAATTTTCTCCCCATTTTTGTGATATCAAAAATATAGTATAAGAAAAAGGATTTAAACACATTAAATTTTTCACAGAATAATAAATGAATGTTATAGTGTACTGGTTAGAAAAATGAGACACAAGTTCTAGAAAATGGGATAATCATAAAATAAACTATAGAAATGAAGTAAAAAATATCAAAAAACATTGGAAGTTTTATTATAAAAATTGTAAAAAATACATGAGTTGTTTTGGATTGAGGAAGAATTTTAAACAAAAGGTGTGGTAGATAGTGAAAGGTTTTGGTCAGGAGAGATTTCTGGTAGTGGTAAAGCCTGAGCACCCTGAAAAACTGCATTTAATTCTGCCATCTAATATTTTAACTGTTCTAAAATATTATTAACCAACTACTTTAACAAAATTCTTGAATATTGACTCACTTTCAAATTTTAAACCAGATTGAATTTAATAAAGTCATAAAAATTTCCCTCTGTTTGCAAAAATTGAGAAAGCTTATCACTGAAATAATTAAGCAGCAGCCTGATGCTGGGTTCACTTGAAGTTAACTTCTCAAAAAGATATTTTTTTATCATCCAACAGAACATGAAAAGGTTCCCTATTACACTGAAGATATTGAAGTCTCTTGTTCATATAATCCATTATTGATGTGATTAATTAAAATATTATGATCAGGTCTGGAGATGTTAGAGGTGCAGAAGTGGAAGATCTGGACTAATTGATAATCCCCTTTATCGATTCAATTGAATTCATAAATACGATTTTAAATATGTAAAATCTGTTTTGGAAATAGATTCTGATTTCAGTTTTCCAAACTGATCTAACAAATCTCTCTTGAACACATAAAAATAACTTTTTGTTAAATTTTTTTCTCTGAAATCTTGAATCTGAGTCTGAACACTCTAATTCCATCATTGGAACATATGAGTTTCTTAAATCATCAAAATATTTTCTTGCAGATTACAATTCTTATCGAATACTGGAGTTTTCCTCTTATACCTTATTAAACTAAATTAAAAGATCTTCAATCTGATTTTTCAGTGAATCAGATGTTCCGTCATCATGATTTTGTAACTGAGGAGCCTCTTCCAAAATAGTTAAGGATTTATTTAAAGACTTCTCAATTGAACAAGATATACCATTAAGGACTTCTGTCTTATCTCCATAGATCGATGCGATTCTTTCTGTGGATGGACTAATGACAGAGACAACCAGAATTTCAATTTTTTTAGTATTTTCAATTATTAATTTATTATACTTCTCTTCTCCTTGATAATTTTATTTCTAATGATCTGGTTGAGAAACAACTTGATGTTATTGAGCTTGAATTTCTGCCTATTAATCCACAACATCATCCGGTTCTTCCAAATGCACTGAATGAGTCACATCTTTAGATCCCAACATTGGATCCTCAGGATGGGGTTCTTCTCTGATCCTTAGTTTTTAGATAAGTTCCTTTCAGTTTTCTTCTTTTTAAACTTCTTCAGTAATATCTGTATCATCACAACATAGCTTTATTTTAATAGGCTGAGTAACACCATATATACAAGATTCTACAACTTCTTCATTTCTCAAATTAATTGAACCAATAGAATTGACATTTCCTTGATCCCCCTAAGAAAAAGATCTAGATTTTTGTTGGTTATCCACACCAACATGTAGCAGTTTAACTTTAAATATACTCCAAAAGAAACCAAATTTTCTTAGATTACTAGAATTCAAAACATTACTACGGTGAAATCTAGCTCGATAATCAATATGATGAATCTTATTCTTTTTGAATAGAAGAAGAGAAAATATTAAACCATACGGATAAAATTAAATCCTTGACTCTGAATGAAAAAAGTGACTTAGATATCTTAGCATATATCTGGGAAATTTTAACTTAATGTCAATGATGAACAGAAAAATAATATACATGTATGGATAAAAATTCTTTTCAATCTCAGTAACCCTTGGAATTATAGTAGTTTGAATAAGATTTACCAAAACTTTCTGGTCATCCTCAAGGTCCTTTACAAACTTTTTCCTTATATTCGTTGAACCAAAAATAAATGACATAATGTCTTTTGACTTATGATCCTTATTTCCAATTGATTGAAGATCAAAATGGAAAACTCTTTCATGGGTAAATTTTAAAATCTGAGTGATTTCAACCAAGGATATTGAAAACTCCTTATCATCTATTTGAGAAGATATTATATCCTATGTTTCCCCAAAGCTAAACTGAATATTATTGTAAAATTGATTCTGTTCTAACTTATAATGATTTTTTTTATTTTCCTCATTAAATATAAATTCCAAACCTTGAAATGTAAGAGATTTCTTGAGTAGAATATTTGTCTCATACATCCATTAAAAATCTATGAATTTTTCCTTGAATAATCTTCTTAAAGGGGACATGCTGGTGCTTTAGATCGCTTGGTTCAACTTCATTTCTTTCTTGGTCTTCATCATTTCTAAGAATTTGAAGGTTGAAGGGTTTTCTGATGGATGATAATGTGGTTTGGTTTCTCATACCGATTACGTTGGGTAATCATTAAATTTTTAGTTTTCGAAAACACATAGTTAAAAAAAAGATACAATTATTTAAACAAATAAATGAAAAATTATTAAATAAAATTATTAAATTAAAATAATTGATAAAGAAACTAACAAAATAAATTAAAAATAAAATAAGAAACATTTATTTACAATTAAATATTCCTAACTCCCCCTTAATAAAATCCAAACTTATAGTGAGAAGTGGTTTAGTAAAAATATCAGTTAATTGATATTTGGTATTTATAAATTCTAAAGATATATCTTTTTTAAGAACATGATCCATTAGAAAATGACACCTTATATCAATATTCTTACTCCTAGAATGACTTATTGGATTTTCAGAAATATTTATAGCACTAGTATTATCACATAACATTGGTATATTATTAAAATTAAGTCCAAAATCCAGTAGAGTGTGATTCATACATAACACTTGCACACAACAACTTATTGTAGATATATATTCTATCTCGGCTATTGACAGGGGAACTGAATGTTGTTTCTTACTCAACCATGATACTAAATATTTTCTTAAAAAGTAATAGGTTCCTGAGGTGTTTTTTCTATCTTATCTACATCATCCAAAATCATCATCTGAATATGAAATTAAATTAAAATCAAAAGTTTTGGGGTAAAGAAGAGATTGAAAAATAGTTACTTTTAAATATCTAAAAATTATTTTAACTGTAGTAAGATGGGCTTATTTTGAATTTGACTTAAATCTATAACATAAACATACAGAAAACGTTATGTATGGTATACTAGAAGTAAGATATAATAAAATACCAATCATACCTCTCTATAAGTTGTTTTCAAGTGGTTTTCCAGCTTCATCTAAATAAAGTTTTATATTGGAACACATAGGAGTTGTATAAGTCTTACTATTTTCCAGTCCAAAATTCTTTAATAAATCAATAACATATTTACTTTGATTTAAAAAATTTCCATAATCTTTTTGATAAATATGAAATCCAAAAAATAAATTTAATTCTCTAATCATACTCATTTCAAATTCTTTTTGAATTATATTTGAAAAATCATTACAAAGCTTTTTATTTGTTGAAAAAAAAAACATCATCAACAAAAATTTGTACCAATAAAATATTAGAGAAAATAGTTTTCTTAAAAAAAGTAGGATCTACTAATCCCATAGAAAATTCATTTTCCAATAAAAAAGAGATCAATATTTCATACCAAGATCTAGGTGCTTATTAGAGGCTATAGAGAGTTTTAGTATGTTTAAAAATAGAATTTGGTTTGTGTGGATTTTCAAAACTTAGGGGTTGTTCAACATTAACTTCCTCTATTAAATATCCATTTAAAAAAGAGGACTTAACATCCATCTGATATAATTTAAAATTTATATGATTTTCATAGCTAAAAGGATTATAATTGATTCTAATCTAGCTATAAGTGAAAATGTTTCATCATAATCTATTATTTCTTCTTGATTATATCCTTTAGCTACTAATCTAACTTTGTTCTTGG
This sequence comes from Viscum album, assembly GCA_963277665.1. NCBI lineage: Eukaryota > Viridiplantae > Streptophyta > Magnoliopsida > Santalales > Viscaceae > Viscum > Viscum album. Next base: position 1,516,261,427 of record OY728127.1, on the reverse strand, counting down.
TTATGATCCCTTGATCTTATTCTTTATTTCTAAAGATTCATTTAGTTCATATTACTAGATAATTTTAAGGTATTTCCAATAAATCCAAACTTTATTTCTTTTGAATTGGTTTAGTTCTTATTACATGCCTAAAAACCAACTCCCATCTTCGAAAGCTTCTTCAATAGACTTAGGTTCTAACTGATATAGAAAGGTAGATAATTCAACTAGGTTTCATACATTTATTATAGTTCTAATTCATGTGTCTAGGTCTCCTATAACAGTTTCTAATGGATGGTTCTTTAAGATTCTATATTTTCTGGGTAAGACACTTTCAGGTTCTTCAATTTCATGTTCTTCTGAACTGGATTGAATTTCTTTTTCTTTATTTTCAAAAATATTTTCAAGTGAATCAAGTATCATGTTTTCTAGAGAGTTAGTAATATCATCTATTTGATATTCATTTTTATTAGAAAGGTCAGTTTCATCAAACTTCATAGGAATTGATTCTTAAAAATTCCTTGTATTTTTATTAAACACTCTATAGGCTTTATAAGTAGTCAGATATCATAAAAATATTCCTTCATCAGCTTTTGGATCAAAGTTTCCAAGTTTGTCCTTAGTATTTAAGATATATACCTTGCATCCAGAAACATTAAAGTATTTTACTTTAGGCTTTCTGTTATTCTAGAGTTCATAGGGTGTCTTTTTAATAATTGGTCTTATTAAAATTCTATTCATGATATAGAAATCCATGCTTACTGATTCTTTCCCGAAATAGGTAGGAAGACTGTATTCATTCAATATAGTCCTTGCCATTTCTTGAATAGTTCTATTTCTTCTTTCAACAATTCCATTTTTGAGGTATTCTTGGTGCATAGAAGGTGTGTTTAATACCTAAATTTGAGAAAAGTGAATTAAATTATTGATTCTCAAATTATCCACCATGATCAATTATTAATGAAATTATTTTAAAATCTTTTTCATTTTGAATAATTTTGAAAAATATTTCAAAAACAGTGAATATTTCACTTTTTAGTTTTAGAAAATAAACCCAAATAAATCTTGAAAAATAATCAACTAAAACAAAAACATATAATTTACCAGCCAAAATTTCTACTCTGGATAGTCCAAAAAAACCCATATGGATAATTTCTAATGGTTTAGATATAACAATTTTTTTAATTGATTTGAAAGAAAATTTATGATGTTTTCTAATTTGACATGCATCATAAAATCTATCATTTTTAAATTTAAGACAAGGTAAATTAGAAACTAATTTTTTTTAGATAATTTATGTAAAGCACATATATTGCAATGTCCAAGTCTCCTATGCCAGATCAATGACCCATTTGTCTTAGTAGTTAAAAAGTTCACTTTTTTGTTTACACAAGGAATTAATATCCAAAGTATAAACATTCTCAGTTCTAGATGCTCTAAATTTAATAAATTTATCTTTAGAAATTGAGTAGAAATTTTTAGAAAAATCAACACAAAAGCTATCACCACGAAGTTGATAAATATTTATTAGGGTTTTCTTTATCCCTTATATATACAATACTTTTTTGATTGAAATTGTCTTTGGATCTCCAACAGTTCCAAATCCAATAATATTTCCTTTTACATTTTACCACAAGTGACCAAACCTCCATCCATTTGAGTCAATGTATGTAAATTTAATGAGTCTCCACTCATGTTCCTGGAATAGCCACTGAACATATACCATATATCTTTTCTATTACTATGGCCTTTTTACTGTAAAATCATTTAAACATATGTTTTTTGGTTCCCATATTCTCTTGGGTCCAGTTGTGTCAGCAAGCAGTGATCTAGGAATCCAGATTTGATTTATTTTTCCAAAACTTGTATTACTGGGAATTAGACATACTTTTGGAAATAAAATCATTTTAGTACCACTTATTTGAGGATTTATCATGTAATAATTATTTTTGTAATGATGTTTTATTCCACAATAATAACATGTATAATTTTTTGAATTGGGAACAAAATAATTTTTATATAATTTTGATTTTTCACCCTTGATTCCAATTCAAAACTTTCTCTTTTAATAAAATTATTTCCAATAATATCATTTAGATTGTTTTCTACTTTTTTTAAAATACTAGTTTCACTTTTGTAAGATTTTTCTTCATCCTATAATTATTTAATTATTTTTTTCATGATCAATACAGTTTGTTGTAGTCAAATTGAATTTTTAAATTAGATCTTGATGTTGCTTTATCATTGTGTCTCTTTCACCTAAAATAGAATTATGTATATTTTTTAATGATTTATGTTTATTTATTAATGAATTGTATTTTTCTTCTAGTATAGAATAATAAGCAGCTAATTTTTCATTTGAATAGCTATCAGAGTTAGAGGAAGAAGAATAATAAGTTTGTAACTCTTCTTATTCCTTATCCATAAAGAACATATTTTATTTAAGATTTTTTTCTTATTTTTATGAATCAAATTTCAAAGAGATTCTAGAGAATTCAGATACACTCCACATATATTTCATGGATATTTTTCCTTTATGCTCATAATCTGCATTCTTATGGTATTTCTATTCTGTCCTCCTTTCATATTTCAACTGGGGGTAGTCAGGTTTGATGTAACCCAACTTTTTTTCATTAATAACATCTTACTTGTTTAGGTTCTCTTTCATAATTCTTCAAGTATTTACTAAATCCAATTTTATTTTTGTATAATTTGCTAAAATTTATGTCTAACTGAGATAGTTCCATTTTAGTGTCTGAGGAATCTGATTTTTTGTCTATTTTTTCTTCTTGTTTTGATTTTCTATCATGATTTTTAGATGCTACCTTAAGGGAAGTGTTATTCCTTTTTACAACTATCTTGTGATATTCATCTTCATCTTTAATTTATGCTTCATACATCATCAATGTTCTAATCAGTTCCTTAATAGTCAAATTCTTGATAGGAGATTATTGTCGAATTTCTACAATGATGCCATTCTAGTTTGTGGGTAGTACTCTAAGTACTTTTAGAGATTGATCAGATTATGAAATTGGTTCACCTAGGGCAGTAATGTTGTTTAAAATATCTTTCAATCATCCATTAATTTGAGTGACACTTTCACTATCAAACATTCTAAATATGTCAAAATTTAGTTTTGTAGTAGCATACATCATATTTCTGATGTTATCTATTCCTTTATATGTGACATCTATTTTTTCCACATTTAATTAGTAGTAGGGAATTGTGATACATGATTAAATTTATCAGGACCAAGTCCATAGATGATAACATCCATTTACTTTATATCATATTAAGCTTTTATTGTGGCATACAAAGTCTATGGTTTCTCAAGAATCACATAAGGAGTGATGGTCTTAAAATAGAATTTGAATCCTAGATTCATTAGGAAAATGATCATTTGTGATTTTCGGCATCCATAGTTTTCACCATTAAAATATGGAGCATGAATCATAGACATTCCTTCATTTAGATCAACCATTTCAATCTACTTTGTATAGAACTTATTCTTTTAAGATTTATATAGGTTTGTAACAAAACTATCTACTCTGATACCAATTATTAGGTCAGAATAATACAACTATACACAAGAGGGGGGGGGGGGGTGAATTGTGTCTTTTCGGTAATTTTCATAGATTTTGGATTTTGACTCTCTGCAATTTATGTAGATATACAATGTTTTCTTCTTTATGTAATATAAGTTGAAGATAAAAACAAAGAAAAAACATATTAATTTTATTGTGGTTCAGGACAAAAAGATCCCCTAGTCCACTCCACCAACTCTCTCTTTTAGAGCTTAGTGAATTTCACTAGAAAGTCCCTCTTATCACAAGATCTTCAAATCCAAAACTGAGTGCAGGTAGTTGAAAACTTTACAAAAAGGATAAAACAATGCATTCTAGTTCTTTTACAGAGAACCAATTATCCACAACTTAGTAAAAGAATCTAAAACTTCACCACAACTGAGTACAAGCAGTTGAAACTCCAATAAATAAAAAGAGTTTGATTTGTTGATGGTTCATGATGAAATTCATAGTTGCAGTAGCAGAAACTGATAGTAGATGAATCTTGTTCTTCAAAAATTAAATTATTCAAGAAAGAATAACTCTGAAGTGATTCTAGTTGAAAATGATCTTCAATAAAAGTACAAATAAACAAGCAGTAGTTTCATTGCAGTACAAGGTTAAAAAATTTATATCTCCAAAGTGTAGTCTCTTTTGGAAATAATAAAGTTGATCATTCTTTGCAGTAGTTCTTTATTCAAAAGATATTTATAATAAACATTAATATATATTCAAAAGAAATTACAATAGAATATATATAAATATAAGAAAACTTTCTTTGGTATTCTAGATTCAAGAAAGTCACCTAAAAAATCATAGATATCCAAATATGAATTGATTAAGGGATTCGTAACTTCCCTTAAGAATAGGAGTGATTTTCTTAGATTAAAATGAGTCTTTTAATCAATCATAAAAAATATTTGAATTGATATTTATTTTTTTAAGTCTATTTCAGAAATATCAGACAAAATTTCATATTTAAATCTCTATCGTAGAATAGTCAAACATTGGGTTCCTTCATAAAGTGAAAAAATACCAAATTTAGGGTTCAACTGTGCAGCGTTTTATTCTCCGAACATAAAGTTGATAACATAGGGATGATCATAAACTTATGGTTTATGTACCATACATTTTTTTCCTCAAATGTATGGTTTCTTACTTACATTGGATTCCTTAACCATACTTTCCCTTCTTACAAACGCAAGATTCCATCCAAACGTAGGGTTCTTTAACCATACATGTTTGATAATGTAGGGTTGATGATCCATACATGTTGTTATAAATATAGGGTTAATTCCTTAAACTATTCTTACCAACATAGGGTTCATTCCTTACATGTTTTTCTAAAATTTGGGTTCATTCCTTATACAACGATTATCAACATAGGGTATGAACAGTGTTTCCAAAAAATATAAAAATGCATTTAAACGCTTTGATAAATATTCCTTATGGATTAATAACTTGAATAAAATTCCAGAATAAATATTACAATGAATATTAATTTCCTAAAATAAACTTAAAATAATATCATCATTAAAACAAACATGGGTATTTGTGAACATCAAGATTAATAAGTTTTATTGAGTATTGTTGAGACAATACATGCCTAATAATTCTAGTGTTCCTATCTTCTTTTCGTAAACTCCATTTGATGCACCCTAATGAACATATACTCCTTTTTCAAACTTGTTTTATGGTCAATTTAATAAAACCATTTCTCCTCAACTCTCTTTATGAAAACTTTGTCCGATTTCTCAGTTCGATTTTCCAAACTAAAACTATGTTTGAGTCTCTAATTGAATCTTTTCTTAGTATGTAAACTTTATTCAACCTGAAACTAAACTTCGATTGGAAACTCATTTTTGACACTAATTCTACATTATATCATATTTTTTTATCTATTAAAGTGATTAGTAAAATTTATTTTTCTCTCCCTTATATAAGTTTTCTAGAAGTGGAAAAGGTGGGAAACCACTTTCATTTTCCTGCTCAAACATTTTCACAATTAATCACTTCCACTCAAATATGAAAAACACAAGAAACTTCTCAACACTTCTTGAATGTTCAGGAAGATTCTTGAATTCTATAGTGATTCCATTATTTCTCAAAATTTCTTAAACTCTAATAGATTACAAACCACTTGAGAACAATCAAAGCATCATCATATATTCTCTGTCCAGTGGGTTTGTATGATGGTATCATAACGAGTTCTCTATCCAATGGAAAGTTCATATGATCACCCATCCTTAGTTTTACTTCAATTAGTGACCTTTATACATAAATTTTTTCTGATGGATCAAATTTTTTCTATATACGATCAATTTTCCTCTGCTCAAACTTTGTGCATTAGATTCTTTATAAATTTTTGACTGATTTATTTCCTTAGAAAATTTATTCTAACAGATTTTTTGTCTAAAGAAACTTCCTCATAATATTATTTAACCATTTCCCTTCATAAGAATTCTCTTTCTAATGTATGAGACAAAGTGTTTTTCCAATAGATTTTATGGTTGTTCATCTGATTCTTTTTCTTCATCCAACATAAATTCAAAACAAAACAAACCTCATACAAAACGTTTTTCAATGACTCTAGCTGCCTTTGAAGATGGTTGACTACATTATTTCAACTTATAAAGTCTTCAGTTATATACAACCTCTTGGATCAATGCTCTAACTTCAAACTCTAAAATCTTTTTTTCTAATTTTATTTCCATTTTGAATGACTTCTTCATTTACGAAATTTCACAAAATCATAAAAAACAATACTTCCATCTTTCCAAAACATTGTTTGTTCAATGATCAAAAATTTGTATATCTAATGAAAATGTATAATTTTTTTAAAAAAAAGTTCAACTAATGGATCAGTTCTAAAACCTTATGCTTTTTTTTTCATCTGATGATTAGTGTGAAAAATTACTTATAGAAATTTCTTCCTGAAACTCATGTTTTAAAACTCTTGATTTTTTTCATCTGATGAAAGATTTTCACTTCTTCCACTTTAACAAACTTTAGTAACTCTACACTGTCAGAAACTCTTCTTATAAGAAGTCCATCCAGAAGGTTTTTCTGGTAACTTGACTACACTTCTATTAACTTCAACAAAATTAAAAAAATGGTCAGTCTAATCAAAAACTTTATAACACTAGTTTTCCTTACAATAACTTTTTTCAGAATGTTTGTTAGGTAAATTTTGTACCACTCTGACCTCTAGCGACTTCTTAATTTTATCACCTTTATTCAATTATTTTAAGCTTCAAAAAAGTCTATCTAAACATTTTGTTTAGAATAGTTTTTCTAATGATTTTGTGTCCAGAACCAGAGTTTATTTCCTCCTTTATCCTAACTCACTTTGTACAACTTTTTTTCACATCAACATGAATCATGAGATTTTCATGATGTTAGGAACTTTGAGATTAATATAACATCGTCTGACTTAGTTTGAAAGTTTTTTTAACAATGTTAAGGAAAATTTACAACTTTATAACTTTCTTATTCTCTATAAACTTCATAGAAAACCTTTTTAACAAATATCCAGATTCCTATAAAATTTTTATAATATAACTTTACAAACTTCCAGAACCTTTTTCACACACATTTTATAAAAAAATTATTCAAAAATAGGTAGTTGTCAACAAATAAAAAACTTTGTTAGTTGTACATCCTGAAGGATCTTCAATCCCTCCCTTTGAATTTGTTAATTTTTTTTATTAAAAACTTTCACAACTCATAATTTTTTATCACTCATATTTTTTCAATGCATTTTTATAACAATGCTCATTTTTCTCAACTTTTACCAAAAATAACCATTCTCAAAGGGAAGATCCGGAAACAACATTACTAGATAAAGTAATTTTTTTGAAGGAATTTCATCCCCCAATGACAATAATTTTTTTCCATTTTAAGATAAACTCCCACACACTTTTATCTTCTCCAATTTTTTTACAAAATTAAACTCTCAATTTTTCAATATTCCTTTTCTATTCTTTCCCAGATTTTATGATAACCATAACATTAGGTTAATTTTTGAAAGATATGTACTTTCTATTCCCCTTTTAGGATAAATTTTTATATTTTCTCCCCCTTTTTCAACATAATCCAAAGCACAGTGGGGAACTTCTTTACGATGTTTAGCAAGTCTTTGGTAGAGGATGAATGTGAATTTTCAGCCTCAATTCCACAAATATTTCTTTGTGAATAGCTTTGGTGAAAAAAAAAACCCAGCAATTTGATACTTTGTTGAAATATATTCCAATATAATATCTCTACCGAAAATTTTCTCCTTGATTAAATGATACTTTTTATCAAATTTTTTATCTTAAATATTGGAAAATATTTTTTTCAAGATCAATGACACTTTGATTATCACAAATAATCTTCAACAATATAGAAAATTTCAATTTTAAATATTCCATTTTTACTTTTATCCAAATAATTATTGTACAAAAAAAGGTGATGAAAACATATTATTCTTTTTATGTACTCAAATTTACTAAAATATGTTTCTTACTATGCCATATCACAACATTCTCTTAAGAAAACTATTCATCCTAAAGTTGATTTTATATCATTGTAATCTCCAACGAAATTAGCAGTAATATATCCATAAAAGTTTATATCACTGCTTATTTTATATAACAACCCATAGGAAGACCTTCCTTTTACATATATAAGAATTATTTTTCATTAAAAAAGTGTGATTATTTCATATCATTTTGATATCTTACATAAAAATTCAAAGCATAAACAATGTCAGGACTTGAGGGTGTAAGATAGAGAAAACTTCCTATCAATTTTCTAAAATATTTTTGATTCACTCTTTCCCCAGATTCATCTCTACTCATCTCCATGCCAACTAAAATTTGGGTAGAGAATTATTTTGAATCCTCTATGTCAAAATTTTGTAACAACTTATTGGTACACTTTTCTTGTGATAGGAAAATATATATTTACCTCTGTTTCACTTATAAACCTAGAAAGAAGGTTAATTATCTAAGCATTGAAATTTAAAAATTATTCTTCATTTCTTCAAAAAACTCTTTACAAGTATTTTCTCTATTCCCTAGAAACATTATGTCATCAACGTAAATAATAACTATCCGGGTACCCGAGTTCATCTTCTTCACATATAAGTTGTTATCAACATCTCATTTTGAAAAATTCAACTTTTTTCAAGAAATTATCAAGTTTAGAGTGCCAAGATCATGTAAATTAGTTCAAACCATACTAGTGTTTCTTTAACTTAAAAACCTTGGTTCCATAGTTATCAAGTAGGAACCCACAAGGTTTCTTAATGTAAACTTCTTACACAATCTCTCAATTTAAGAAGGATGACTTTACATCCATCTGATAAACATTATAACAATAATGTGTAGACACTACTAAGAACATTATAATAGTTTTTAATCTTGAAAGATAGGAAAATTTTTCTTTAAAATATACACCTTCAACTTGTGAATAGCCTTTAAAAACAAGACGTGATTTATTTTGAAAAAATTCACATGTTTATTCATCTTGTTTCTATACACCCATTTTGTTACAATAATATTATTTCCTTTTAGGTGTGGAACAAGTTTCTAGGTGTTATTTTTCTCAATATAATTTAACTCTTCATTCATAGAATCAACTCATTATTTGTGTTCAACTTCTTTTGAAACTGAATCTTTCTCAATCTCTGATATGAGTGATGTTTAATTTTCTTATATCAACTTTCTTCTACTTTGAACCAGATATTTCTGATTTTTAATGATATTTTCATATTCAATCTATTTATATAGATTATAAAATTTTAGATACTTTCTTCGAACTTCACTTTCTTCACCGCATGATTCTTTTGAATATTTATTCACCTATTTTGACTCACTTTTATCTTCACTTTTGTTATTCTTGTTAGAAGTATTTAACTCATCTTCCACAACATTCTAAAAACAATTTGTTAAGGAAGTTGGATTTTAAAAAATTTTCAAATCATAGGAATCCAAAAGCTTTTGTAAATGTTTATTAGAACATTTATATCTTCTTCCATTGGATGAGTATCCCATTAAATTCCAATACTTAGTTTTTTCATCAAATTTTCCAAGATCCAGATTTTTGATCTATAGTACATAAGGACTTCCAAAAACATTAAAATATTTTACTAAAGGGTTTTTGTAATACTTCATAAAATAAGAAGTCATGTTGGATTCCAACCTTAAAAAAAATCTTTTTTATGCATGTATAACAGTACCAAAAACTTCTCTCTAGAAAAAATTATAAATTTTATACTCAGCCAACATGATTCTTCCCATTTCTACCAAGATTATGTTTTTAATTTCCACAACTCCATTTTCTTAAGGGGTGTAAGGAGCACTATACTGATGTTTAATACCCTGTTTCTTTAGGTATGATTCAAAACAATTACATATGTACTCATTTCCACTATTTGTTTCTTAGTTTTAGAATATAAACACCCAACTCTCTTTCTATATCTCTTATGAAAATTATGAACATTTACACACCCACTAATTTATGATTCATAAACACAATTCTGTCCATTTGAGTGAAATAATCAATAAAAGTGTTGAAGTAAAAAATCACCTTTCATTGATTGATGTCTCATAGGTCCACATAAACCAGAGTGAATAAACTAAAGAGGACTTATCGACTGAATTTCAAATTTCTTATGGATTCTGCCAATAATATTCTCCTTTTGACACATTGTAAAAATATTGTATTCTTTACTTTTCAATGTTGTAAAGTTTATCATAGCATATACTTTTAAATTTTTTTTTATACTTTTCTATCCAAGATTCTCAATTATGTAATTCCACAACTTGTTCTCATCTTCTGCACTCAAATAACATAAGTTACCAAGTTCTCCAATTTTAATGATATTTACGCTGGTTTTTTCTCCCATGGTAAAATTTACAATATTACACACTTTTGATGATATATGAATATTTCATGAATATCACTTTATATCATTAAAAAGTTGGATCACACCAAGTTAGTTGTTCTTGAGCCCATAAACATATAAAAATTCCGTGGATTTTAGTTTTTCAGCTTCAATATCATCTATTATGATTCTTATAATTTTTAAGAAACTATCATTTCCAAAAGTAATTGATCCTCCATCATGATTTTAAAAATCTTTCAAGATTTTTATATCTCCTGTAATGTGTGAGGAAAAACCATTATTGAGAATCCATGGTTTGATTTTTTTTTCTTGATTTTAGTGTCGTCTCAACAAAAAAGGCACTTTATTTAACTTTATTATTTTTAGCTTCCAAATATTTCCTTACATAAGAAACTTATCGTAGAATATTAGTCCTACTTTCTTTAGGAAAGTGACCCGGTTTGTCACATCTTCTATAAACTTCCTCTAGGAATCTAAACTATTTTTGTATTGTAAATTTTCTAACATCTTGTGATTTTGATTTTTTAACTTCCTATGGATTAATAAAGTTACTTTATTTTCTTATATTGTTTATCCCTCACATTTGATACCTGATTCATGCATAATCCACATCACCAACAAAAAACCATCAAATCTCAATTTTCTATATAAATATGATCTTTCCATATATGAAGCCAATCAAGGCACATAACAATTTTATGCTCTTGTTTACTCCTAGTATGGGGAAATTTTCTTAGAGGGGATATTTTCAACTTTTATTAATGTGATAGATTTATCACAACCTTTCTCAACCCAAGTTTTCCCAATGTTTATTATAACACTTGGTTGGTTAGTAAAACTAGATGAACTTTTATAGTTAGTGAGTAGAGATTTCACCTAATTCTTGGAATGATATTTCTCAGTTTCTTGAGATGATTAGACTTTTACCTATGGGGAATTATTTAAAATTTTATTCATCTTTCTTAAGGTACATTGACATCAATAATTTTAGATTGAATTTTAATGACTTCATCTTCCTTAGATTTTAGTTTTTTATTGAGATCTTACACCATCTTTTTGTCTTCAAGAAATCTCAGTTTTAGGTTTACAACCTCCTAGATATACCCATATTCCTATTTAAGTACATATTGAATTTATTGATTTCTATTTCCACTCTCCTTATTCAATATTATAATTTATTTCTTTAGTTTTATGTTTTGATCAATACAAGCAACAATTTTTAATATTGGCTAACATTCTTTGTAGATTTATTCACAACCTTCTTCATCACTATTTGATGAATCTTCCTTTTTTATCAACATTTGAAAAGAATGTTATAAACTTTTTTGAAATTTCATCTTCTGAAGAATTATTATCAGTAGAGTCAGATTTGAATTTCTTACTCAATATACTTCTTCTATTTCCTATGAAAATTTTATTACCACCAAGGTACTTGTTATCTTCTTTATAAGTTTTGTTAAACTTATTCTACAGAGGTTTTTATTCATAACAACCATCATATTCTATAACTTTCTTCTTGGGATTGTTTATAAAAATATTCCCAATTCCTCCGCACTCAAAGAATTTGAGTAGATGTTTGTCTCTATACTTTCCATTACCTATCTGATATTTTTTGGAGATTAGGGAAATGATTTTTTCATTCATTTCATTATCTTATTTATCTTTAGAATCACTATTTTCAACATTTTTATAATCAATATCGTTGATTTTTCAAATTCCTCATTGCCTCAAAATCCATTTAATTTTTTATTTTATTTTTGAATGATGGATATTTTGCATCTCATAAGAAATAATAAAATTATTCAATTCATCAAGAGATAAAACATATTTATCTTATAAGGTAGAGATTTTAGAATCAAACCTTTCAGGGAAGTTTCTCATAAGTTTATTTATAATGGTAGAATCTTACAAGACATATCTGAATCCTCTGATGTTTCACATAACTTCATTATGTCTGGTGAAGTATTCATCAATAGTTTATTCATCTCTCATTTTGATATCTTCAAATTTTCTTCACCAATTTTTTAACTTTGTTTCCTTTACTTTGTTGTTTCCCTAAAAGATACATTTGAGTTTTTTCCCAAGTTTACTTTGTGGTTTTGAGACCCATCACCCTCATAATCCCATTTTCTAACAAAGAAATTAGAATAAAATTTCTTTCTTTTCCATCAACCTCAATGTTCTTATTATCAGTAAAATTTATAGGATCATCTTTCTCAATTGGTGGAAAACCATGTGTGACTACATCAATAACCTCAAAGCTAAGAGACAAAATATAGGGTATCATTCTATTTTTACACTCATGATAATTTTTTTCCATCGAAGGTAGAAACATCTATTCTATTAACTGAATTTACATTTTCCATGATAAGGATTCAATAAGTAAACCTTTCTATACTAAAACTTAAAGTACCTAAGGATCATTAGAACCATTGGGGGGGGGGGAGAATCAGTGGTTTTCTTTTTATAACTTGCACACTTTAAGAAAATAAAACCTTGTAACATGTTATATTTTTATCCTTATTATCTTTTTAACAAACTTACAAACATTAAATAATAAGTGAACAAGTTATGAAAGTTTTATAAGGTTAAACCTTAGTGTGAGAACCTACATCCTTTCCATGACCACTCCTATAGGTCCATTCAAATTCACTATTAGAAATAAGTGAATAGATCTTTCTGGCCAACTCCTATTAGAATCCTTATATATCCCAACGAGTATGATTATACCAACTCCTGTCAATTTAAATGTTTTAATTACAAAACCTACCCAACACAAATGATATGAAACCTTGTGATATTTTCTCTAGTAAATTTTTTCCAAAAAGTCCATCCGATTCTTCCTTCCAGTAATGTTCTTCAGTATGCCTATCTTCATCTGGTAAACACCATCCAATACACCTCATTGAACCTGAACTTTTTTTCTAACCTGTGATTTGGATTACTTAATAAAACCACTACACTCTAAATCTCTATATGAAACTCTGTCTAATTTCTCTGTCTTGTTTTTGAACTAAAATGCAATCTGATTCTTTGATCAAAACTTTTCTCTGTCTGGAAACATTCTTTAACATGAAACTAATCTTTAGTTGGAAACTCACTTCTAACATTAATTCTATATCATATCATCTTTTTGTATTTATGAATAGTGAAAAGTATACTATACTTTTATCCCCTTTATATAGGTTTTCCATAAGCAAGAAATACAGGAAACCAATTTCATTTTCATGATCAATTAGTTTCACAATTAATAATTTCCACTTAAATATGAAAAACACCAGATGCCTCTCAACACTTCTAGAATGTTTTTGGAGATTTTTAAATTCTCCAACAATTCCATTATTTCATATACTTTCTTAAAATCAGCTATATTATAAACCACTTAAGTAACTAGAAAATCATCATAGTGTATTATTTGTCTAGTGGTTTTGTTCGATGGTATCATAATGAGTTCTCCATCTAATGAAAAGTTCATCTGATGACCCATACAAAATTTTAATTTGATTAGTTACCTACATACATAATTTTTGTTTAATGGATCGTAATTTTTCTCAGTATGGTTAATTTTCCTCAGCACAGAATTTTTTAATCAGATTGTTTTATCAATGGATTTCCTTACAAAAATTTCTTCCGATTTATTTTTTGTCTGATGAAACTTCCTCATAATTTTCTTCGACCGATACTCTTTATAAGTATCCCTTTTCTAATGTATCATACACAATTTCTTTATAAATAATTTCATGATTGGTCATTCAATTCTCTTTATTCATCCAACATAACTTCACAAAAAAACTTCATAAAAATGTTTGTAAGATGACTCTAGCTTTCTTTGAAGATGGTTGACTAAATTATTGAAACTTTTAAATACTTTAACTACATACAACCTTTTCATCTCAAAATTATAAATTCAAACTATGAACTCTTTTCTTTTGTAATTTCATTACCATTTTTAAAATAATTATTCATTTAATAAACCATTCAAAATCAGAAAAAACAACACTTCCATAATTCCAACACATAAATTTTCCGGTGATCATCATTTTTCACATCTGATGAAAATGTGTGATCTTTTTAACAAAAATTTAAACTGATGACTTAGTTTTGAAAACTTATAATTTTTTACCTAATTATAAATGTCCAAACTTCCTTATAGAATGTTCATTTAGAAACACATATTTAAAAATATATGAATCTGTTCATCTAATAAAAGGTTTTCATGTATTCCACTTTAAAAAACTTCAACAAACCTTCTTATAAGAAGCCTATCCAGAAGGAATGCTCAATAACTCAACTACACTTATCTTAACATCTAAAAACTTCAGAAACTGGTCAATATGATTAGTAACTTTTCAATTCTAGTTTTATTTACAATAACTTCATCCAGAATGTTTTCCCACTAAATTTTTTACCACTCTCACTTTTGGATACTTCTTAATTTGATCATATTATTTCACTTTTTTAAACTTTACAAAAGTCTATTCGAATAGTTTTTCTAGAATAGATTGTCAGGTGATTATGTGTTCAGATCGTGATTTTATTTCCTCCTTTATATTAAAACTATTTGTAAAATTTTTTCACACATCATATTTGATCATTATATTTTCATGATTTTATTAACTTTGAGATGAATACAACATCACTTGACTTAGTTATAAAGTTCTTTAAAAAAGTTAAGGAAACCATCCAACATTTTTAATTTATTATTCTCCAGAAAATTATTAAAAAAATTTCTTAACTGACATAAAAATTATTCTAACAACTTCATAACATAACTTTAGAAACTTCTAACACATTCTTTATTACTTATTTTACAAAAAACATTCTTCCATAAAAGTTGGTTTTCAAAAAATACAAAACTTTGTTATAAAAAATTTGAAAAGGATCTTCAGTAGTGGTGATAAAGAAACCTTTTATCAGTGATACACTTAGAACTGATAGAATCCACTATCATATGATATATATAGAGCTATCAAAAAACATGTAATCCCATGGGCCGAGCAATTGGCCTGTGGATTTTTATAGGTCTGGGATTTGAATATTTAAATCCACAGAGATATGGACCACAAATGGCCTTGTTCTTAAAACCCATCTCCCATGAAGATAAACCCCATTGGTATTTGAGGGTCCCATTAACCTCATAAATTATTTATTTCTATATAAAATAAAAATAATTAATAAAATAAACCTATCTATTATATACCACCACCACCAATATTATAAAATAAAAACATTAGAACATGTTATATACACTCTACCTCATTTAATCACTACCCTTTCCTCGACCCTTCCAATTTTTCAACTTTTATTTCTCTTCCACTTTATTCACATATCCCTACATCTCCCTAAAGAAAATCCCCCTGAATCCCCATTTCCCCTCCAGTTTTATATCCATCTATTGTTGTTCCGGAGTTAATATGACAATATAGCCAAGAGGAGGGGGGGGGGGGGGGTGAATTGGCCTATTAAAAAAATAAATTAATGAATTTAAATGTTATATTAGAATATAAAACATATTAATTTCAATGAAACAAAAATAAATTAAAATGAACACATTAGATTTTTATAGTGGTTTGAATCTAAATTATCCTAGTACACGCTTCACCCCTCTCACAAACCGAGAGAAATATTATAACAACCCTTGTCTTTATTAAAAATCAATTCCTGATTTATTACCTAAGAATACACATAATAAAACCTATAATATTGATAAGTACAGTTTATTTGGGTAATTAGTTACATTACATAACAAATTAAAAATAGGTGGGGCATTGATATTATTGGAAACTTCTTTAACATGCTCATAATAATCCATCATTTTTAAAGCTACTTGGGATAACCTGCGAACATACATAAGAAATGGGTGATCTATAAATCCTAGAAATGGAATAAACAAATAATAATATGAATAAATTATTACATATTAGAAAATAGGTATTTCAATGGGACATAAACGGGGTGATAATCATAAATATGAACAATGAGGCATAATATATCATGATGAAGGCAACATGGGAATTTAGAAACAACTTTAAACATGACATCATAAACATAGGTCAATGATAAATGCCCAGAAATCATAACATAATGTGATTAGGATAACCTCACATGAACCAACATAGAATATCATGAGACTGAAACATTACCCAATTCATTGGATCATTATATAATTCTAGGTGCACCTATTACTTTCATATCATGTACATGCATAAGTGTGACACATAGATCATACAACATAAGGATGTATTTTATCAATTTTAACCCCAAAATAAAGTAGTGTGGGTTAAATAAATGGAATTAACCAATAAATTAAGGATAGATACATATATGTGAATATCCTTTAGTGGAAATTGGGGAGGATATTCATTATGAAATTTTTTGGCATGAAAAATCACAGTGAAATTTCAGCAGTATAACAGCCGTACTTAAAGATTCATAATTTTTTTTTAATGAGAGTGAAAGGGATATTTGGTCATTTGGCTATCAAAATGGAAGAAATAGGGATATAGAAAATAATATCCTGCCATTAGTAATTGGAAAACAAAATTCATTACATAAATAAGGTGATTGAATAAAGAGGATAAAGAGATGACCCCTTACTAAATTTTGACATAGTAATGGTTTAGGTAAATGACATAATGAGAGGGTATAAATAATATATCATTTTTAGGAAATAATTTGGATAGTATAGGGATATTTATAAAATCATTAAAACAAAACCAATTTAGATTCATAAGGCTAATTACAAAGAAGGTGTTTGAATGGAAATGAATAGAGAGAGGTCCCTTACTTGATTTCGACATACTAATAGCTTAGGTAAATGTTATAACGAGAGGAGATAAATGATACCTCATTATAAGAATTTAAATTAGATATTAAAGTGATATTTATAAATTAATGACAATATAACTAATTGATATTCAAAGGTTAAATACAAATAAGGTTCTTGAATAGAAAAATAGAGAGAGGCCCCTTACTAAATTTTGGCATAGCAGTGGCTTTGAAAAATGATACAATGAGAGGGGATATATGATATATATTTGTTATAAAATAAACTGGATAGTAGAGGTATCTTTATAAAGTCATAAATTTATAACCAACTAATATTAAAAAGGACAATTTCAAAGAAGTTTCTTGAATGAAAATGAAGAGAGGGAAGTCCCTTACTAAATTTCAGCATAGTAACAGCTTAGGTAAATGATATAATTAGAGGGGATAAATGATCTATCATTATTAGGACATAAATTGGATAATTGAGTTATCTTTATAAATTTATGACAATAAAACCAATTGATATTCAAAAGGTTAATTACAAAGAATGTGCTTGAATTGAAAAGAAGAGAGAGAGACCCCTTACAAAATTTTGACATAGTAACGAGTTAGGTAAATTATATAATGAGAGGGTATAAATGAACCCTAATTATTAGGAAATAAAATTTACAGTATATGTATCTCTAAAAATTCATGAAAAAATAACCAATTTAGATTAAAGAGGCTAATTACAAATAAAATTACTGAATATAAATGAAGAGAGGGAAATCCCTTCCCTTGAGAGGGTAATTCCAAAAGATTAGGAGGAGCTTCTTGAGAGCTTGTGGGAACCATAAGAGGGATATATATAGGTAAGGTAAGACTAAGTATGTGGTCCATGGTTTTTTAGTGAATGGGAATGGGATATTGGGTGAGTTTATATTGGAAAATAGAGGAGAGTTCTTTGTTATTTCTCAAACTTAGGTTTTGGACTCCACACAATAGAATAATAAAAACCAAAAAACTTACCATCATTTTTGCCCTTGGTTTTTTCAAAATAGTAGTGGATTTAATTATTTTATAAGTCTAAGTTAATAATTCATTAAAATATTACCCTTGGTGATGTGGAAGTGAGTAATGTTTATACAGAATTGATTTTAAAACCTTTAAATATAATATAGGTTTTGGAGTATTAATAAAGGCTTTATAAAATTAATAAAATAACCTAAAAAACAAATTATTTTAAATTTGAAACATATATTTGGTCATGGATACATTTTATAAAATTTATTACATCACTTTTGGTATTTTATGATGTCATAATGAACACTATATTTTATACCGTATTTAATTTTTACCCAAAAAATTGATTACATTAAAAAATTATAAAAAATTCCCAATTGGATAATTTTAACATGATGATTCCAAAAAAAATATTTATTTTATCCAAATAATATTCTAATTTTTTGAATTTTCACTTTTAAAACAAGAATCAACATTTATTGATAAATTCTTGGTTTTTTTGATAATAATAGTAATCGAACCCCTATAAAAAAATACATTTGAATTCATAAAATTTATGTTATCATTTATATTTGATAAAAATTATTTAACTGTATTATTTAATTAAAATATAATTTTTTTTTGAAATTCACGAATTCATCAAAAAACAATGTCTTAATTGAAATTACTTATTACACAAAATACAATTTGTGTTTTATTATATCAAAATCTAATAATATCAAAATAATTTCTTAATTATTTATAAGGAAATGAAATGAAATATAATGATTATTTTATTGAAATGAAAATATATATCTTTATATTTTCATGTTTACTTTTTTCTAGTCCTTTTTAAATTATTTTTACCCGGAATTGACCTATTTTTCTTTTTACCGTGGTAAAAAATATTTACCATGGTTACTATTAATATTGTTAAAAAATTAAGTTGACATTATTACCTAATATTAATTAGGATTATTAAAAATATGGAATAAATTTTATCAAAATCAATTCATAGATGTGGAATAATTTAATTTAAAATAAAACTCACAAGCATGATGGAAAACATTTTTTCTGAAAAATGCATTTTCCAAGGAAACGATGATTTTACTTTTAATCCATAACTAGTAATCTTAATTATATGAATTTAAATTCAAAAATATAGATATATTATCTATAAATTTAATTCAAATCATTCACCATTATGGGTTATTTTCAATTAATTAAAATGGAGAATCATTATGCATTTTAAAATAATTTTATGAAAATGTGTTTTAAGGACTAAAAATAAACTTATATTAAAATATAGAATAAAAATAATTTAAATGTAATTTATTGGTTTAAATTTAACAAAATAATTATTATATTACTTTTAAATCAAATTAAAAGAATAATGATAATTATAATTACTTAATTTATCGAAATAAATGAGAGTTTTACAAAAAATTCATCATTTTTTACTATTCAATGAAAAATAAATGTTTTCCAAAAAAATCCAAAAATTTAAACCTAAGTTAATAATGATATGATTGTTTTATAAATTATTTTAATTTTATAAAATAATTTTTATAATTTTTATTTAAATTAATTATAATATTTTCTCATAAAAAGAATTAAAAATCATTTCTGAAGAAAACATATTTTTGATGAATAAAATGAAATTACTAAAAATTAAGTGATTATTTAATAATAATTTATAAATATATTTATATTTAGTATTAAATTTATATATATTTTATAATTTAGTGAATTTATTCATTACTACAAATTTAATTAAATAATCTTTGTTTGTTTGGGCTCGGTTTTGCGTATCACATACGCTATCAAACATAATTTTTTCTTTTAAAAACATGGGTAATTAAATTATTACCCCATTTAATAAATTTCCTCCTCTCAATTTTAACTTAATCTTGGTGATCAATGTTTTGAAACTTTAAAATATATTTATTGAAAAACCACATTGTAAAAAGGGTTAATAAAAAAATGAACTTAAAAAGAGAGAATGGGAAGTATGAAGGTCATCACATAACTTGGTTTCCAAGTAGGAGAACATTAGTAGGAAGTGAAAATATAAATGTGGAAGAAAAAAACTAATTCCCAAGAACTAATAGAGAGTGATAGAGAACATGATAAAGATAAAGTCAATGACCACAAAACCATAAATCTGTAATTGGTGAAATGACCATCAATTCATTGAAAATGATCATAATATGAAAAAAAATTGTTTCAGGATTATTTTAGTAGAGTTAAGGAATTTCTTTAACATTTAGAATATGAATATAAGGAAATATACTTAACAAGAATAATTTCATACTTTAATCAATTTCCTTAAAAATATCATATTTTTCTCCAAACGATGAGTACTTTTAAACTGTAAAACAAATAGATAGAATAAAATTAATATTAACTTATAAATGAAATATATTCCGTAACTTATGAACTTATAGGCTTCAATATAATTTATCCATGATCTATTTCCTAAAATAATATCTTATAAATTTTTTGTTCTTTTAATAATGGTTCATAAAGAGATTTTGAATTTACCAAATCATATCCACTGAGAGTGTCAGAATGGGTATGTAGCAAGGCTCATTTTCATGCACCATGTGATGATCGAGTTTAGATCAATGCATCTTTTTTAGGATTATCACCCCCAGGTACCTCTATGAAAGATCCACATAGAATTTTAGTATCCAAAAATGGATTTATTTACTTGGAAACCACTTAATATACACTTTACCAAAATTTAGGGATGTTTTATTATACTCAATATTATCCCTAATGATTTCACTATAATTTTATGATTCAAATCCAAACAATAACTAGAATTTCCACTTATACCAATAATGAAAACACTTGTCTTTATTACATATCAATTCATTATTTATTACACAAGAATACACATAATACAACCCAGAATATTGATAAGTCTAGTATCTTTGGGTAATTAGGTACATTACATAACAACTTAAAAATATATGGTACATCAGTATTATTGAAAACTTCTTCAAATTTCTCATAATAATCCATCGTTCTTAAAACTGTAAGGGATAACCTGGGGACATATATAAGAATTAGGTGAGCTATGAAGCCTAGTAAGAGAAAAAAAAGCATAAAATGAAGAAATTGTTACATGTTAGACAATAGGCATTTCAATGGGACATAAAAGGTGTGAGAACCACAAATATGAACAATGAATCCTGATATAACATGATAACATAAAGGAAATATGAGAATGTGGAAACAAAATTAAACCTGACATCATAAACATAGGTCAATTATAACCAAAAAGAAATCATAACATAATTTTCTTAGGATAAACTCACATGAACCATACATGGCATATCGTGAGACTAAAATATTACCCAATGCATTGTAATTCTATATAATTCCAGGTGAACCCATAGATTTCATATCATGTACATGAATAAGTAAACCACATAGATCATACAACATAAGGATGTCAATTATCAATTTTAACTGCAATAACAAGGATTTTGGGTTACATACATGGAATTCACCAATAAATTAAGGATAATTAAATTTATGTGAATACCCTTGAGTGTAAATGAGGGTGGATATTCATGACACAATTGTTTGGCATGAAAAATCATAGTGAAATTTCAGCAGCATAACAACAGTACTTAAAGATTCATAAAATGGTTTAATGTGATTTAAAGGGGTCACTAATAATTTTAATATCAAAAGGGAAGTAATATAGATATATAAAATCATATCCCAACATTTTTATTTGAAAGAAAATGCATTATATAAATACAGTGCTTTAATAAAGAGGGGAAAAAGAGGATCCCTTACTAAATTTCGGCATAACAAAAGCTTAGGTAAATGATATAATGAGAGGAGATAAATGATATATAATTATTATGACATAAATTTTATAGTATGTTTATCTTTATAAATTCATTAAAACATAAACAATTGAGATTCAAAAGGCTAATTACAAAGAAGGCACTTGAATGAAAAAGAAGAGAGAGAGACCCCTTACTAGATTTTGATATAGTAATAGATTAAGCAATGTTTATAATTAGAGGTAATAAATGATATATCCTTATAAGTACATAAATTTTATAGTAAAGTGATATTTTTAAAGCATGACCATATAACCAATTGAGATTCAAAAGGTTAAATACAAAGAAGGTGGTTGAATGTAAAAGAAGAGAGAGAGGTCCCTTACTAAATTTCATCATAGTAGCAGCTTAGGTAAATATAATAATAAAAGGTAATAAATGATATATTATCATTAATAAATTAATTTTACAATATAATGATCTTTATAAATTCATAACAAGATAACTAATTGAGGTTTAAAAGTCCAATCTCAAAGGAGGTGCTTGAATGGAAAAGAAGTGAGAGAAGTCCTTTACTAAATCTCGACATAGTAACAACTTAGGTAAATGCTATAATGAGAGGGGATAAATGATATATAATTATTAGGAAATAAATTTTAAAGTAGATTTATCTTTATAAATTAATGAAATCATATCCAATTGATATTAAAAAGGCTAATTATGAAGAAGGTGTTTGAATTGAAAAGAAGAGAGATAGACCCCTAACTAAGTTTCAGTATAGTAAAAGATTAAGTAAATGCTATAATGTGGGGGGATAAATGATATCTAATTATTGGGACATAAATTTTACAATAAATTTATATTTATAAATTCATGAAACATAACTAATTGATATTAAAAATGCTAATTTCAAAGAAGGTGATTGATTGGAAAAGAAGAGAGGGAAACCCCTTACCTTGAGAGGGTGATTCCAAAAGATTGGGAGGAGAATATTGAGAGATTGGGGGTACCTTGGTAGGAATCAATATAAAATAAGTAATATTAGATACATGGTCTATGATTTTTTATTGAAGGGTAATGGGATCTTGGTTGGGTTTATATATAAAAAGATAGGATAGTTCTTTATTATTTCCCAAACATAGGTTTTGGACTCTATATAACAGAATAATAAAAAATAAAAACCTTGCCATGGTTTTTTACTATGGTTTCTACCAAATAGGAGTGATTTTAATTATTTTATAAGAATAAGGGCCGAAATAATTAAAATATTAACTTTGGTGATGTTGAAGTGAGTCATGTTTATAAAGAATTGATTTTAAAACCTTAAAATATAATATAGGTTTTGGAAGATTCATAAAGGTTTTATAAAATCAATAAAATAACCTAAAAAACATTATTTTAAATTATAAACATATATTTGGTCATGAATACCTTTTATAGAATTTATTACATCACTTTTTGGATTTTATGATGTCATAATACACACCGTATTTTATACCATATTTAATTTTTACCCAAAATATGAATTGTCTCAGAAAATTATAAAAAATTAACCGTTGGATAATTTTGAAGAAATAATTAAAAAATATATTTATTTTATCCAAATTATTATATAATTTTTTGAATTTTTACTTTCAAAACAATAATTGACATTTATTGAGAAACAATGAGTTTTTTGACAATAACATTTATCAAACCCATATAAAAAATTACATTTGAATTCATAACAATTATATTATAATTTATATTTGATAAAAATTATTTAATTTTATTATTTTATTAAAACATCATGTATTTTTTAAAATTAATGGTTTCCTTAAAAAGTAATTTCTTTATTGAAATTACTTATTACACAAAAATACAATTTGTGTTTTATCGTATCAAAATCTAATTTTTATCAAAATCATTTCTTAATTATTTATAAAGAAATAATAAAAAATATAATAATTATTATTTTGAAATTAAAATATACATATTCATAATATTAGGGTTAATTTTTATGTAGTACTTGTTAAATTATTTTTATCCTTAATTAACATATTTTCTATTTATCATGGTAATAAATATTTACTACGATTACTATTTATATTGTCCAAAAATTAAGTTAAAATTTTTACCTAATATTAAATATTATTATTAAAAATATATAATATATTTTATCAATATCAATTCCAACAGGTGAAAGAATTTAATTTAAAATAAAACCTGTAAGTGCGATGGAAAGTGGTTTTTTCTGAAAAATTCATTTTTTAAGAAAGATATGATTTTACATTGAATCTATAACTACTAATCTTAATTATATGAATTTAAATTCATAATTATAGATATATGGTCTATAAATGTAATTTTAATGAATACCCATTATGATTTATTTTTAATTAATCAAAATAGGGAAAAATTATGCATTTTAAAATAGTTTTCAGAAAAATGTTTTTTCAATCCAAAAAATAAACTTATACTAAAATATAGTATAAAAATGATTTAAATGTAATTAATTAGATTAAATATAACTAAATAATAATTATTTTAATTTTAAATCAAATTAAAATAATAATAGTATTTTTAAATTACTTAAATTATCAAAATAAATGATAATTTTATAAAAAATTCAGTATTTTTTCACAATTCACTAAAAAATATATATTTTCAGAAAAATAAAAAAAATTCACCCTAAGTTAATTATGAAATGATTATTTCAAAAATTATTTTAATTTTATCAAATAAATTTTATAAATTTTATATAAATTAATTATTATATTTTCTCACAAAAAGAAATAAAAAACATTTTTGAAGAAAACATATTTTTGAAGAATAATAATACATTACTAAAAATTGAGTGATTATTTACAAATAATTTATAATTTTATTTATATTTAGTAGTAAATTTGTATATATTTCCTAATTTAGTTAATCCTATTCATATCCAAAAATTTAATGGCCAGGTTATAATAGTCATATTTAAATAATCATTGTTTGTTTGGGTTCTGTGTTGCATATCACATATTCTATCAAACATAATTTTCACTTTTAAAAACTTAGGGAATTATAGATATAACCCACTATAACCACTATATTTGAATCTTAAAATTAATTTTTTCTACATATATGCACAACCCAATTACAAACCCTTTCCCTTAGAGGCTAAAACCCAAACGGACCTTCCTTTTTATACCTGGAGGAATAACTCAAATAGACTAACGTTTTACCATGGAGGGATAACCTAAATTCCTAAATTTTATTTGGGAGTCACAACCTAATTACCTACCTTTTATTGGATATTATAACCCATTATAATTATGCATATAGAAAAACAATTGGATGAAGTGAAGCCACACAACCATATGAAAGCTTCAATGTATGAGTGTCAAGGAAACAAGAAATTCTAAAAAAAAGGTTCAAACAATTTAAGTTCGGATGGGAGAAGTATTTAATATGTAGAAAGATAATTCAACACTTTTATAGTTCAAGAATATCCTCAACCACTTGTCTATCACACTGGTTATGTACACTCTATTTATATAGAGTCTTATTTTTCATAGTAGCTTTCAAACATGAAATCAATTGATTCTTTATTTTTACAAAGAACTAATTTAGAGTTGTAAATGTTAATTTTAGAGATAAATATTCATGGGTAAATATTTCATAAATTCAGAATTGAATTCCTATAAGTCTTCTTTATATCTTATAAAACAAATAATAACTATATAGTGGAACTCATTAGAATAATTAATACAATAGTAAATAATGAACACTAATATCCATGGAATAATCCCTAATAATAATTAAGATTGACCATTGTATTTCAGTCTATTTGAATTTGGATATTCAAATTCCCAAAATTTAAGTGTGAATATCGACACACTCTTAATCCCATGTGAATCATATTTAATTCCTCATTAAACAACTTAAAACCCATTCACATAGATTATAAGAAATTAATTAGTAATTATAGAAAAAAAAATACTAATTATATCTATAATAATCATGAAGTAAATTGAAATTTTAAATAGAATTTAAATAGTTCATATTTACAAGTTTTATAATATCCTATATAAATTCATAGAACCACAAAGGAAAATCTATGTTGGTGAATCATGTTGGTTAATTACATAGAAAAATTTACATGGTGGATTTAGGTAGGCGATTAAAATAAGGGATTCATGTTGTTTATTCAAATTGATGATTCACCATGTTAGTGAATTCATCATATATCCAAAATTCTATATAACCAAATTCTGAAATTTGTAAACAACTTAACTTACAAAATTCATACTTAAAAAAAACCTTCTAAATGGTAGAATTAGCTTTATCTGTAGTTTAATTATATTTTTATAATTTTGTTATCTTTACATATAATCATGAATAACATTTATTTTACCTCTATAGCTCAAGTTATCATCATAATATAGTAGAAAAACAATTATGTTAAACTATAGAATTTAGAATGAAAACATTCAGTGAATTCTAGCCTAATTTAGAACATGATATAGATCGATTCATAACTAGATTTATTTTAATTAAACATAGATAATTTTTATATATTTCCAAATCAATAATAATAACTCAATTTGGAGTTACATAGCCCATTTTATGGTAAAAATACATAAGGTAACCAATTCTAGAAAAATGACTATGTGGTGAACATTCAATTGTATACATGGGAGATTTGGCTATGTGAATTGGCTATGTGGGAGAAAGGGCTACGTGAATTGGCTATGTGGGAATATTCAAAATCATGTAAAATTGATATTTTAGGGACCCATACAACTTATTTTTCCTATGGACACCATATGAAACTTTTAGAACATGTTATGGTCAATAAAAACATGAAATTTAAAGATATTTTATACAAATAAATATTATGATATAATCAAAGTTAAGTATACCTTAATAAAAAAATAATATAACAAAATAAAGATAAAATAAATTATATAAGAATCAAAGTAAAGTATACCTTAATCAATATATAAGTTAACAAGCTAAAGATTACTCTAAATTAAGACTTAATTTAAAAAGAATAAAACAATTAATGTTATCAACATATTAAGACTTTTAAATAATAGAAAGAATAACAAACTAAAGGTAATACTGTAAGAACCCAGACCTTCTTTTCAGGTATGTTTTTCCTTTTTCTAGAGTTTTTTAGAAAAGAGGAGTTTATGGAAATTTTTGAAGTACACGCCGTGTACTTTATAAGTACACTCCGTATACTTTGACACCGCGTGAGGTCGTGTGCTGGCCGTGTCTGAGCCACACACACGGTCATGTGGGGTGATGTGGAGTCTACTTAAAGCCGATTACGAAAAATCCTAGTACACACCGTGTACTCCAAAAGTATACACCGTGTCCTTTTTTTCATTAAACGGACCGGGGTCACGTCTAATAACCAGAACACGCTTCTTCTCCAGCTTCTTCGACCGAGAACATCCCGTATAGCTGCAAACCTCCTTTGAGACCCTGACCCTCTATCCGTTCTCTGAATAGACCGCCGTCAATTGCGTTGGAACCACAACGGTAAGCTCTTCCTTATTCTAGAGTATCGTTCCAATTCCACTTCTTTTTCAAGTTATCGTGGGTTGAACGTTTTGTGCATTTTCGTAGATCTATTACATTCTAAGGATATTAAAGCCTTGTGGTACAAGTATATCGATCTCCTAGAATCAAGGTAGGTGGTTTGTGCCTTTTCGTTCAAAGTCTTTGAATTTTATGTGCAATTTCCACCAATACCCTTGAAAGGGGTATTGCGTGTTTATTTTTTTCCCCCTGTTGTTTTTCTGCCTTTCTTATATGCTTGTGTAGAGTTAATTTGGTTATGTATGAGGATAATTGCATTGCTTGGATGTTTTGACCATGCCTTGATCTGTTTATGACCTTTTGGTCTTGTTCATCCTTTGGCCATTATACCTATTTTTCATGCCTTATGACCGTAGGATGGAGTGTTGTTCCCTGACATGCTTGTTATGCTGTAGAATGGTTATCCAAGTAGCTCTTTATGTTTACTTTGGCCTTGTAGCATTATTATGCACTGATTGGCACGAGGCCGTGAGAACCTGGTGCTATAGACTATAAGGGGATAGACCGAGTGAGCTTCCTCAGAGAGTCTTGGACATTATAGACTATAGGGGATAGACCGAGTGAGATTCCCAGAGAGTCTAGGATATTATAAACTATAGAAGTATGGATCGAGTGAGCTTCCTCAGAGATTCTTGAGATTTATAGACTATACGGGGGTAGACCGAGTGAGCTTCCTCGGAGAGTCTGTGTTTTGTTTGAATTTCCTTAAACCATTCCAGGATATAGGAGGAATTGACCGAGTGAGCTTCCTCAGAGTGTCTGTGATTGACCTGAGGATATAAGAGGAATTGAATGAGTGAGCTTCCTTAGAGAGTCTCTATAATTTTGGGCTATAAGGGGAATTGACTGTGTGATCTTTCTTAGAGAGTCCCTGACTACCTTATACTATAAGGGGAATTGACTGAGAATGCTTACTCAGAGAGTCTTATAATTTTGTATGACCAAACCAGAGGGTTTAGGCTGAGTGTACTGTCCAAAGGGTTGTTGGTACTTCTTGGATAGGACCAGAGGGGATGGATATGAGTACTTCCCATAGGGATTCCTTTTTGTGGTTAGCTGTTTTCTTCACTGCTGATTGTTGATCTGTGGATTGTTTACTGTTGTGTATCATCCTGTTTACTGCTTACTATTTACTACTTACTGTACTATTACCTGTCGTATGCTCACTGACTATTAGGAACAGATCTTCAGGTGGTTTCCTACTGGGATTTAGTCTCACACCCTATTTGGGTCATGCTTTTGGCCCCAAATAGATTATATTGTTGTAGGTATAAACAAGGGAAAGTGCCCTTCAACTTCAGGTACTTGACTTGCATTGGAGCAGAAGAATTTGAGACCAAGCCAAGGCTTGCGATGCTGAGGAGTTGCTTATCTATTTTTCTTTTTTACTTTGTCTTAGTATTGTATTAATCATTGCTACTTGTTTGGATACTTTCCTAAACATATGTGTCATGCATCATTTCATATATATATGTGTGCTCGAGTTGTTTATTGTTTAGTGTTCTGCTGTTTACTGTTGTTGGATATTACTGCTTCTGCTATTGTATGTGTTGTTTACTTCCATTGTGTACTCTGCCAATGAGGGCATAGTTTCCCCACTAACACACCCAAGGCCCTCGCTTCTAGTCGGCAGCCTCTAGAATTCAGGGAAATGCACTTGAGGCCATGTGACCAACTGGGTACGGGGCACCTCTGGGTGGATTTCGGAATCGGGACATTACAAAGTGGTATCAGAGGGTCTTTTCTCTTGACTTACTATTTGGAGCCTATAGAAAGGGATAATATGGAATAGGTACTTAGTACTAAGCTATTCCCATGAGTAGCTAACCCGTGTATAGGGAAAAGCCATACTACCTCGTTTATTGTAGTTTTACTTGTTTTCACTTTTACAGTTAATTGATTTCACCGTTAGGTGATTCACATGCTTTGTGCTATTACCGTTGTTGTTATTGTGGTTCTATTTCTGTCGCAACCTGATGAGATGAGGTTATCCCATCTCATGCATTATATAGACTCTTGTTAGAAATCACATGCCATGTATTATTGCCATGACATCTAGGATGAATTAGCGATTTCATGTTTTTTTGATAGACATTATGTAGATTATGCATGATATTGTGATAGATGCTTGATAAAATCTATACTGTTTAATAGAGAATTTGTTTGTTTAGTAATTTTCTTAGATGGAAGCCAGACTTTGGTTCTTGAGGTGTTATGGGCCCTCATGGACTGGAGTTTGGTGGATAATTTTCTTGTTGCCTTGTTATAACTTGTATAAGATGCCAAGATTTGATTCGCGGGGAGTATGGGGCCTCACAAATCGGAATTTGGCACCTAAACTCTTGTTTTCTGTGTTTTCTGGGCTACAGAGCAGTTTTTGAGCTACTGCCCTGAAAAACCCAGAATACACGGTGTATAATTTATTAATACGCACCGTGTAGTTTTTAAACAGTGTCATTGACTGTGTGGGAAGAAACATGGGGTTGTGAAAAATCTTCAGGAGCACACCATTTATGTTACGTACATGCCGTGTTGTAGTGACCGTGTGTCTACCCATGTGGATAACAACACAGATGGATGAAACCTTGACTTTACATGCCTTGTCCTATTATCACATGCCATTCCATGTAACCTAAGTACCCAGCCGTGTCATGAACAACACGGGTTGGGGAAAACCTTCAAGTATATGCCGTGTTATCAGGGAGAACGCCGTGTAGAGTGAACCATGTAGCCGTTCGTGTAACTAACAACACGGTTCGTTGAAACCTTGTTTAGTACATGCTGTGTCCTTCGTGAACATTCCGTGTAGTCTAGGATTAAGAGGACTGTGTGGGTTAGCCGAGTAAGGAGACTCGGGCAGGGGAATAGAGTTCAAGTACACACCGTGTGTGGGGACAACACGCTGTGTGGTTGGGGAGTTACACAACTAGTTGTGGAAGAAGTACAAACCCATGTGAATGGATTAAAAGAACATTTCGTGTAGTTTTTATACACGCCGTGTAGTCATGTTTTATAAAACTTGGAAGTTTATTTCTCCTATTCCACCCTTGTACTCTTGTGTTCTCTGTGTTTGATAATCCTGATTTAAGGTGTGCTTTTGGCCTTTCAGAGCTATGCCACTGAGACGTCCTCCGATTGTACGTCAGCTTCCAGATGGTGATCAGACACTGGATATGGACGATCAGGGACCTCCTGCAGATCGTCCTGCTGTGCCATCCTTGGCACTAGCAGTTATACTAGTTGCAGGCACCGATGCGCAGTTTAGAGAAGATTTTTTGAGGATGATGCAGACCTTCCAGGTAGTTCTGCCTCCTACCCCGTCGATGGCAGAGTTGACATGGGTTTTCTAATAGCAGTATCCTTCTACTTTCTCAGGGGTTGGAGGACCTTAGGCTACAGAGTCATGGATAGAGGCCATGCTGATAATTTTCAAGCATCTGGAGATACCTCCAGAGAAGAGGGTGAAGCTCGCTACCTATATGCTCTGAGACTCCGTGAAGAGGTGGAGGGAGGTGATCTCACAGTCAGGACGCTAGCAGAGTATGACTTGGGATGAGTTTCAACACATATTCTATGATTACTTCTACCTAGAGACCTTGAGGGCCGATCGAGACCGAGAGTTTATGAGTCTGGAGTAGGGTACTCTTTCGGTTATGGAGTACCCGCCTCTCTTTACTGAGCTGCATTGTTTCACGCCTATTCTAGGAGGTGAAGAGTTGTTTCTTGCACAGAAGTTCGAGGATGGTCTAAGGCATGATATCCACTCGCAGGTAAACATATTCAGGTTGACTTTGATATAATCTATTGTCAACCAGATGCTGATCATTGAGCGCAATCTGAGGGGTTTTGGAGCAGTGAGCCATGGCGGTTCAACATCCAGAGTCACTGTTCCTCCTACTAATAGTAGGAAGCACCGTAGGGAGTCTTCTCGAGGAGATCAGAGTAGGCGGAATGTATCTTCGGGCATCCAGGTAGTATGCTACCAATGCAGGAGGAGTGGGCGTACTAGGCCTCAGTGCCAGAGAGACCCGATGGAGTGCCGATCTTGCGGCAAGATGGGCCATCTTCAGCATTTCTGTAAGATCTTCTCACCTAAAACTGGTGGTAGGGGTTCTTCTATGACCCTGCATACAGGAGATGCATCTCCACCTCACCAGTCTGAGAACTGAAGTTCTTCCGGCCATTCGGGCCGAGGTGGAGGTCGCGACCATGGTGGTCAGTCACCAGGCTACCAGTGACAACAAATTAGATCAGCTTAGAGTGGTCAAGTAGGGTCACAGGGCCGCGGTATATGCTAGAATTTTGTAGTGGAGTAGACCCATCCAGAGTAGGATCCTGAACCTTCTACAGTTCGAGGTACGATCTTAGTAGTCTCAGTTTTTCTTCATCTCTTTTTGATACTGGTGCTACTCATAGCTTTATCTCTGTTTCTTTTATGGAGAGCCTTGGGCTCTGCATATTTTCCTCTGCCGATACATTGACGCTATACACACTGTTGGGGACTAGAGTGGTTAGTGTACGTCAGTGCAGAGAGTTCCCTCTTGAGGTTTCAGGGTGTCACTTCTTATAGGACCTCTATGTCCTAGAGATGATGAGCTATGATGTCATTCTCAGAATGGACTGGTTAGTCCCCTTCCAGGCAGTCATCGATTGCTATCACCATAGGGTGAGTTTCGTATCACCAGAGGGTGGATTCTCTCTTCATAGAGGCGAGTGAGATGTCCAGGTGAGTCGAGCAGGACCCAAGCATCATGGGCTAGGAGGAGTTACAACCCAGATTGTTAGTCTTTATCTGGATTACCCGGGGACTTCACAGTTAGATTTCCTCCAGTGGTGGATCATTTCAGAGATGTCTTTCCAAAGGACTTTTCAGGTTTTCCTCCGGAGTGTGAGGTAGAATTCTCGATTGATCTCGTTCCAGGAGCGACACCAGTGTCCATTCTTACTTATAGGATGGATAAACCTGAGTTGCAGAAGCTCAAGAAGCAGTTGGAGGAGTTGTAGGAAAAGGGTTTCATCTGACCCAGTACTTCTCCTTGGGGTTCGCCTATCCTGTTTGTGAAGAAGGCAGACGACACCCTTAGGATTTGTGTGGATTATCAGAAGCTAAACCAGTTGACGATCAATAACTGATATCCCTTGCTGAGGATCGATGATCTCTTTGATCAGCTTTGAGGAGCCTAAGTGTTATCAAAGATTGACTTGATATCTGGTTATCATCAGCTGCGTGTTAGACCATTTGATATACCTCTTACAGATTTCTAGAGCAGGTATGGTATATACGATTATATGGTTATTTCGTTCAATCTCACAAAAGTTCCTGAAATTTTTACGGCACTGATAAACCAAGTGTTCCATCCATACTTGGATTCCTTCATGGTGGTTTTCGTGGATGACATCTTGGTGTACTCTCACACTTGAAATGACCATGATACCCATCTTGAGATCATTCTGAGTACACTGAGAGAGCATCATTTATATGCTAAGCTCTCGAAATGCCACTTTTGGATGGATCAGATTCACTTTTTGGGTCATGTTATTTTAGAGACAGGAGTATCAGTAGACCCAGAGAAAGTGAGGGTAGTAGTTTCCTGGGAGCAGCTGAAGAACATCTTTGAGGTACGGAGTTTCCTAGGGCTGGCTAGATACTACAGATGCTTTATACAGGGCTTTTCACACCTATCAGCACCACTGACAGGTCTGACCAAGAAAGGGGAAAAATTTTTATGGTTAGATTCTTGTGAGTCAGCCTTTTAGGAGCTGAAAGGGAGATTGACTTCAGCACCGATACTAGTCCTGCCTGAGCTAGGCAAGAGATATACTGTTTATTATGATGCTTCAAGTATCAATATGGGAGCTATGCTTATGCAGGGAGATGGAGTCGTTGCTTACAGGTCTCGACAGTTAAGGCCACATGAGAGGAATTACCCAATGCACGGTCTGGAGTTGGCAGCTGTTGTTCATGCCCTACACTGTTGGAGACATTATCTTTTGGGTGAGAATTTTGTGGTTTTTACCAACCACAAAAGTCTCAAGTACATCTTCACTCAACGTGATCTGAATCTGAGACAGTTCTGGTGGATTGAGTATCTTCAGTCTTTTGACTTTGAGCTTGCCTATACACCTAGGAAAGACAACGCAGTGGCTAACGCGTTGAACATGAGGACTCAGATACAGGCAGTTCAGGAGGCCAGCAGTGAGTGGAAGCTTATGGCTCTGTTCTCTGAGATGCATTTGGAGGTGCATGATAGATAGGGGTAGACTTATCTATCTTATGTAGCTATTACCTATACTCTTCTTGATCGGGTATGTATGAGACAGTTATCAGACTCAGAAGAGCTAGTCCTATAGGAGAGTGTGTTAGGAGAGGAACCTCTTCCTGGATGGATAGTAGGCGAGGATGAGATCTTGCGTTTTCAGGGATGCGTATGGGTTCCATTAGACATATGCGATGATCTGATGTGGGAATTTCATTCCTTAGTTTGGGTAGTTCATCATGGAATCACCAAGATGTATCGTGATCTACACTGTCAGTATTGGTGGCCAGGTATGAAGAGAGATGTTTCTAGTTTTTTCATGAGGTGTTACACTTGTCAGTAGGTGAAAGCGGAGCATCAACGACCAACAGGTCTTTTGCAGTAGTTACCCATTCCATAGTTTAAGTGGAACGATGTTGTGATGGACTTAATGACTGGTTTTCCAAGGTCACCTAAAGGGAATGATGCTGTTTGGGTTGTCATTGACAGGCTTACGAAGGTTTCTCACTTCTTTATGATCAAGGAGACCTTCAGTGTTGATGAGATGATATGGTTGTACATCCGAGAGATTTTACATCTACATGAAGTTCCACACTCCATTGTTTCATAAAGGGATGCACGTTTTACTTTTCGGTTCTAGAAGGGGCTTTAGAAGGCTTTGGGTACATAGTTACTTTTGAGTACAACATACAATCCCCAGACAGATGGCCAGTCCGAGTGTACGATTCAGGTGCTTGAGGATATACTCCGAACATGCATTCTGGACTTTGGAGGTTCTTGGGAGAAGCATATACCTCTTGTGTAGTTTTCCTACAACAACAGTTTTCAGGAGACTATTCAGATGGAACCTTACGAGGCTTTGTATGGTAGGCCATGACAATCACCTTTATGCTGGCTGGAGGCAGGAGAGGAAGATTTACTGGGACCTCATCTTTTTCAGGAGACCTCAGAGCAGATAGAGTTGATTCAGTAAAGGATGGCTACAGCCCAGTCTCAACAGAAGTCTTATGCTGATCAGTGGAGATGACCTCTGGAGTTCGAGGTCGGGGATTAGGTTTTCCTGTGTGTCGCACTGAGGTTGGGACACAAGAGGATTCAAATACAGGGTAAGCTTTTACCTAGGTACGTTGGGCCGTTTGAGGTGTTGGAGAGAGTTGGGCCAGTTTCCTATCAGTTGTAGTTACCTCAGAGGTACCGGGCTATGCAAGAATTCTTCCACATTTCTCAGCTCTGACATTACTTTTCAGACCCGTCTCATGTCTTTCAACCTGAGGAGGTTGAGCTCGAAGCAGATGCATTGTTTGAGGATCATCCTATCTGGATTTTCGATCACAATAGGAAGGTTCTCCATGGACAGTCTGTTCCTCTGGTATGGGTGCTATGGTAGCACAGGCGAGTACAGGACGAAACTTGGGAGAGGGAGGCCGATGTACGATCGCAGTGGCCGGAGCTGTTCAGGGTTTCTTCTTCTACACCTCGCTAGGGAAATTTAGGGACGAATTTCTTTAAGGGGGGAAGTTTGTAAGAACCTGGACCTTCTTTTCAGGTATGTTTTTCATTTTTATAGTGTTTTTGAGAAAAGAGGAGTTTCTGGAAATTTTTGAAGTACACGCCGTGTACTTTATAAGTACACGCTGTGTACTTCGACACCACGTGAGGCCATGTGCTGGCCGTGTATGGGACACCCACATGGTCATGTGGGGTGATGTGGAGGCCGCTTAAAGTGGAGTACAGAAAATCCAAGTACACACTGTGTACTCCAAAAGTACATACTTTGTACTTTATTTTTTTCATTAAATGGACCGGGGTCGCGTCTAATCACTAGAACACGCTTCTTCTCTAGCTTCTTCGACCGAGAGCATCCCATAAGACCAAAAACCTCCTCTAAGCCCCTCACCCTCCATTCATTCTTTGAATTGACTTCCATAGATTGCGTTGGAACTGTATCGGTAATCTCTTCCTTCTTTTAGAGCATCATTTTCCAATTCCTCCTCTTTTGCAAGTTATTGTGGGTTAAATGTTTTGTGAGTTTTTGTAGATCTATGACGTTATAAGGATATTAAAGCCTCCTGGTTCAAGTATATCGATCTCCTAGCATCAAGGTAGGTGGTTTGTGCCTTTCCGTTCAAAGTCTTTGAGTTTTATGTGCAATTTCCACCAATACCCTTGAACGGGGTATTGTGTGTTTACTGTTTTCTCCCTTTTGTTTTCCTGCCTTGATCGTATGCTTGTGTAGAGGTAATTTGGTTATATATGAGGATAATTTCTATGCTTGGATGTTTTTCCCTTTCCTTGTTCTATTTACGACCTTTTGGTCTTGTTCAGCCTTTGGCCGTTATACCTGTTTTCCATGCCTTGTGACCGTATGATGGAGTGTTGTTCCCTGACATACTTGTTATGCTGTAGACTAGTTAGCCAAGAAGCTGTATAGGTTTACTTTGTCCATATATAATTATTATGAACTGACTGGCATGGGGCCATGAGAACCTAGTGCTATAGACTATAAGGGGATAGACCGAGTGACCTTCCTCAGAGAGTCTTGGACATTATAGACTATAGGGGATAGACCAAGTGAGCTTCCTAGAGAGTCTTGGATATTATAAACTACAGGATGATAGACTGAGTGAGATTCCTCAGAGAGTCTTGATCTTTATAGATTATACGGGGGTAGACTGAGTGAGCTTTCTCAGAGAGTTTGTGTTTTGTTTCAATTTCCTTAAACCATTACAGGCTATAGGAGGAATTGACCGAGTGATCTTCCTTAGAGATTATGTGAACGACCTGAGGCTATAAGAGGAATTGACCAAGTGAGCTTCCTCAGATAGTCTCTAGACTTTGGGACTATAAGGGGAATTGATAGCGTGATTTTCCTCAGAGAGTCCCTAACTACCTTAGACTATAAGGGGAATTGACTGAGCGTGCTTCCTTAGAGAGTCTTATAATTTCATATGACCAAACCAGAGGGGTTAGACCGAGTGTACTACCCAAAGGGTTATTGGTACTTCTTGGATAAGACCATAGGGGATGTCTATGAGTACTTCCCAGAGGGATTCTTGTTAGTGGTTAGCTGTTTTCTTCACTACTGCTTGTTGATCTGTGGATTGTTTACTGTTGTGTATCATCCTGTTTACTGCTTACTATTTAATTCTTACTGTACTATTACCTGCCATATGCTCACTAACTATTAGGCATAGATCTTCATGTGGTTTCCTACTGTGATTTAGTCTCACACCCTATTTGGGTCATGCTTTTGGGTCCAAAAATATTATATTGTTGCAGGTATAGACAAGGGTAAGCGCCCTTCGACTTCAGGTACATGACTTGTATTGGAGCAGGAGAGATTGGGACCAAGTCGAGGCTTGCGATGCTGAGGAGTTGCATATATGTTTTTCTTTTGTACTTTGTATTAGTATTGTATTTAGCATTGTGACTTGTTTGGATGCTTTCCTAGACATATGTATCACACATCATTTCATATATATATGTGTGCTCCAGTTGTTTATTGTTTAGTTTTCCGCTGTTTACTGTTGTTGGATATTACTGCTTCCTCTATTGTATGTGTTGTTTACTTCCACTATGTACTCTACCAATGAGGACATAGTTTCCCCACTAACACACCCAAGGAATTCACTGCTAGTCGGCAGCCTCTGGTGTTTGGGGAAATGCGCTTGAGGCCATGTGACCAACCAGGTACGGGGCGCCTCTAGGTGGCTTCCGGAACCGGGATGTTACAAATACTTAGTAAATTTATAAAAATTATAATTAATCATGATATAATATTTTTTAATTATCAAAACATGAAGTGGTTCAATGATCTAATCAATATTTTATCCCTTTTTTATAATTAAAAAACATAGTATAATTTCAAAAAATTCTCCCCCCTTTTGAATTATCAAAAAGATAAACTTTCAAAATATGCATAAATAGTGTATAATGAAAAAAATCTATCTTTAAAATGAAAGTAAATATCATATAAAAAGTTCTTAAACCTTTATAAAAAAATATGTCAAGAAACCAATATAAAGCCTTCCATTTTTCCAAACATTTGACAAGGAACCATGATATACCGAGCAAAATTTTAAAATTTGTTAGTGAAAAAATAATAAAAAACCCATTATGAACTATCATTTTATGCAAACTAAAAGTTTATAAATTATGTTCACATCATATATTATGTTTTACAAGTCTTAAAATAGTAGTCTAATACAAAAATATGTACAAAAATAATCAATATTAATATAAAAAATAGATTTTAGATTTTACATGTTTTATGTAAATCTAAAAATTTCAGCACACACACACACACACACAAACCCCCCCTAAATTCATGCCATATAAATATAAATTTAAATATATATCTTACCAAGTTCAAACTTTATTTTATAAAACTTATTATTGTCCAAGGGATTAGAAAAGTTATCAGCCTGTTGATTTTCAGTAGAAATGACATAAATTTTATTATCCCCAAATTTTTGTAAGGTATTTATATAAATATATATTGTATAATTATTGTTACAAAAGATATGAGTCTTATCAAAAACAAAACCAAAATCAAAAAGTGTTTTCTTAATCCATAAATATTGAGAACAACATGATGCAACAACTATATATTCAGATTCAACTATTGAAATCATAAAAAATTTTGTTTCTTTGAATCCCATGAAAATAAAGATTTAATAAGAAAATGGAATACACCTGAAGTGCACTTCCAATATATATTTCATCCTCCAAAATCAGAATCAAAATAGATTATCAATTCAAAATTAATTTTTACAGGGTAAAATATACCAAGATTTAAAAATCCTTTAACATATTTAAAAATAATTTTAATATATTTAATAAGAATTTCCTTTTGATTAGTTTTATATCTAGAACACTTTCAAACTTAAAACATTAAATCTAACCTACAAGTAGTTAAATATAATAAACTTCCAATTATTCCACTATAGGGTTTAACATCAACAATTTTTCCATATTTATTGAAATATTACATGCAATTAGTACTCATGGGACTATTTTCACTTTTAGAATATTATAAACCAAATATATTAACTTATTCTTTAGAATAATTAGATTGATTTAGAAAAATACCCTTATTGTTTTTGAAAAATTTGTAAACTAAGGAAGAATTTCGATTCCACCATCATACTCATATCAAATTCAAAAGTCATCAATTCTAAAAATTCATTAAAAATATTTTCATTTGACTATACAAATAAAATTTCATTAACATAAATTTTTAAAATTAAAATATAATTACAATTTTTATTAATAAACAAAGTAGGATCAACCTTTCTTTTTTTAAAAAATATTTTTAATAGAAAACTAGTTTACCTTTCATAATAATCTCTAAGAAATTGTTTAAAACAATATAAATCCTTTGATAGTTGAAAAAAATGATTAGGATGATTTCCATTTTGAAAAATAGGGGGATGTATAGCATATACTTATTCAAAAATATAACCAATTATAAAAGTTATTTTGAGACCCATTTGAAATAATCTGAATCTGTGAAAAGAAACATAATCCAAAAGTATGCCAATTTATTTTAACATAGAAATAAGTATAAAATATTGTTAAAAATCAATTATTTCCTCTTGACAATAACCTTGAGAAACAAATATATCTTTATTTTTAACTATATTTCTAGATTCATCGAGCTTATTTATAAAGATCCATTTTTTCCAATAACATGAGAATTACTTGGTGGAAAAACTAATGTACACACATTATTCCTAGTAAAATAATTTAGTTTATCTTACATAGACAAGATAAAATTATCATAATTTAAAGCCTCATAAATATTCTTTAGAATAAAATCAGAAAGAAAATCATGATAAGAATAAACATTCATAACAAATTTTCTAGTTTGAAATTTCGATTCTACATTACTAATCACATTATTTATGGGATGATCTCTATGTGTTTTCCAATATTTATTTTGAATAGTTTTAGATTGATAAGAAATATTCTCTCCATAAATATGTGAATCTTTATCTTGGGGTCCTTATTCAAAATTAGTGTCTCTAAAGTCTTCCTCAAGTTAATTAATATCATACACTAATTTATTCAAATATTTTTCATTGAACATTACACAAATTGATTTTTCAATAAACATGGTTCGTTTATTGTACACTTACTATTATTTGGATATTCTAAGAAAATACCTTCATTATATTTTACATCAAATTTATCTAAAGTATCCTTTGTGTTAAGAATAAAAACATTACACCCAAACACTTTAAAATTGAAAATTTTAGGTTTTATTCCCCTCCAAACTTCATAAGGATTCTTTTTCAACAAATTTATTAAAATAATTACATTTATAAAAAACGAAAAGTATTTATAGATAAATAAAAAAAATATTTAGGTAAGTTAAATTCATTGAATATAGTCCTTTCCATTTATTTAATTGTTCTATTTTTTCCTTTCAACTAAACCATTTTTTTGTACTGTTTTAAGGGATGAAAAATTGTGAAAATACCAATTTTCTTCGAAAAACTGGATAAATTCCATATTATGGAATTTACCACCATGATCAGTTATAAATTTCTAAATTAAGATTCCTTTCTAATTTTGAACCAATTTATAAAAAATAATAAACTTAGATAAAGTTTCAGATTTGAGAGTAAGAAAGTAAACCCATGTGTATCTTGTAAAATCATTTATAATAAAAAAAACATCTTTTACCATTTAGGATAAAATGTTTAATAGGAAAAGATAAATCTAAATGAATGTGATCAATAGGACTTATAGTTTTTACTTATTTAACTGACATGAAACTTATTTTGTGTTGTTTACCTTTCAATCAAGAGTAACAAAAAAAGGTGTTGTCATATTTTAGTTCGAGTAGCTCTAAAATAGTATGGTTCTTGGAAATCTTGTTAATGAACCTGAAATTATCATGTCCCAACATCCTATTCCAAAATGTTTTATTTTATTTAACATTATTTAAACATTTTTCATTTTGATCATTTAATTCATCAAAATTAAATGAAAAAATATTATCTTTTCGGTTTGCATAAAATAAAACATATATATCCTTATAAAATGAATTTATCATTTCGAAATTTAATAAAAATTACATCATCACATAGTTGAGAAAATTTTATTAAATTATCCTTCAAACCTTCAATAAATAAGTCTTTAAAAATAATAACATATTTTTAATTTCCAAACCCACAAAAACATTTTACCATTCCTTTTGAATTATCTCCAAAGGTAACATTACCTCCACCAAATTAATTGAATGATATAAAATTGAAAATATCACCACTCATGTGTCTTGAGCATCCGTTTTCCATTTA
This sequence comes from Viscum album, assembly GCA_963277665.1. Classification (NCBI taxonomy): domain Eukaryota; kingdom Viridiplantae; phylum Streptophyta; class Magnoliopsida; order Santalales; family Viscaceae; genus Viscum; species Viscum album. The sequence goes on along the minus strand of OY728127.1, from coordinate 1,516,220,297 downwards.
CCAAACATCATTTTTGATGCTACTAAGATGTATTTCTTACAAAAACAAATTTAAGATATTTTTGCTACCCATGAAAATTTGGGTTTGATGGGATTAGTATATGATTTTTTAGGAACCTAAATATATTTCAAACAGTTATTTATAGGAAATATTAAAGGTAATTATTTAGAAGTAAATGAATTATTATGTTCAAGAGATTATGGAAATCTCAAAGAACAATCATTGGCATAATGACATTTCATATGACATCTAAAACATGTATCCATAGATGTACTTCCATTAGTGTTTTTAAAAAGAAATACTTATACATTTTAGGAAAATTATTATCATAACCAAGACCAGATCTCATTTTTTTAATTTGATTAGAAATCACTATTTTATCAATGTTTTTTCTACCTTGAACAAAAATGGATATATTTGACTTTAAACATCCTGCTTCATTTTTGAGCTATTCATTCTCCTTAAGAATGGTATCAAAATTATTCTTTTTTCATATTCAGGACACTTAGACATGAAATCAACCTCCATTTTTAATTTATCATTTCCAGTAAGATCATATTTCATATTTTTTTATATAATTTCCAAATCTGAATGAGAAGATTTTTTTATCATTTTATATAGATTTATTTAGATTTTCACTCACATTAGGAACATGATTATATTGTATCTTAATGTTCTTATATAAACCAATGAATTTTTAAACTTTATATTTAAGTCTATCAACTTTGTTAAGAAATTACTCAATATTGGGATTTTTTAGATTCATATTCAGAAGATGGATAATAAGTAGAGTCACATACTTGATTTGAAGGATCCATTAAACACATGTTTGCAATATATTTTTCAGAACCAGATTTTTCAGAAACACTTGAATCTTCAGTACAACTCCATATGGATACCATTTCCTTCTTCTCTTTCTTGTATTACTTCCTTTTATTTTTTTCCTTCTTTAGTCTTGGAAAATCGAGCTTAATATTCCCCCTTTTAATACACTCATAACAAATTATGTTGGTCAGAGTAGAATACTCAAGAGGGGGGGGGGGTGAATTGAGTATCTATAAAAAAATTTCTGTTTAAAAAGTGTTTTTAAAAGGATTTACCCTTCAAGTTAAATACAACCCAGTTAATCAAAGTAATATGGTTATAAAGGTTTGACTGTTTAAATAAATTCTTAGAAGATTGATTATTTCTCAGTAATAATAATATTTATTAAAATTAATTTTGAAACTATTTTACTAAGACAAATCAATTATAACTTTTTTCCAAGATTAACTATCAAAGTTAGTTTAGTGATTTCTGAATTATATAGTAGAGTAGTAAAACAGAGAAAACTAAAGCAGCACAACTGATATACAACAAGTGGTTCAGTCTTAAGCCGAGACCTAATACACTCCACTTAGTGATCACCTTCCACCAAGTAGTTTATATAAATAAACTTGATCCACACCCTGTATCAGGGTCAAATAATAGTACACAGGACTGTCCAGGTCGCACAAGGACCTCTTCCACAATTCTTCATGGGTAAAACCTACCAGGACACACAGGGACCTCTTCCACACTTATCCGTGGGTAAGCACAAGAGTAAATGAGTGTTTGAGTAAGGATATCTTTTATCCTTCAGTTTAATGCAGGAGACAGAGTGTGTTGCTATACAGATACACACTCTGCTCAAAAATGAATAAAAAGATACACAATATAGAAGTAATGTTGATATTGGTTTAGAAATTCTCTGAGTGTTGATATTTTTAGCTCTGGACTTCTGAAATGATGTAGATGCAGAACTCAAGTCCTCGTATGGAAAACAGAGTGTCGCAAGTCAGACAGATATGGCTTGTGTTCTTCGTGATGTTTGACAATGTAAAGATGTTCTTGGGATTCCATTATGCTTCGTGTGTTCTTCAGTAGTGTCGTGCTGCATGAGGAAATTCATTCTTCAAGAATTTTCCAAGTGTGTTCTTATTTGTCGTGATTCTTTTTAGTATCGTGCCACAAACTTTCTTTTCTGGGCCGCATTACTCTTTTATCTTTGAGTGCATGTGTTGGGACCAATAGGTTGTATGTATTCTGCACCTTATACCTCGTACTGTATGATGATATGTCTACAAAGAAATATTAATTATGTCAGTGCATTAAAATATTCAAATATGACTGCTAGATATTAAATTGAAAGACGACAAAATATATTAGGAAATAGTGTCACAGTATGTCATGGAAATGATGTCTCCTTCACACGATGTCTGGATTGGTCATGGTGTCTTGTTCATGGTGTCTGTATATCATGATGTCTTGTTCACAGTGTCTTGTTCACAGTGTCTCATGGTCACGGTGTCTGGATGTCATGGTGTCTTGTTCACGGTGTCTTGTTCATGGTGTCTCATGGTCACGATGTCTGGATGTCACGATGTCTTGTTCACGATGTCTCATGGTCACTGTGTCTGGATGTCACGGTGTCTTGTTCATGGTGTCTCATGGTCACAGTGTCTCATGCTTTTCAAAATAACTATTTTCAGACTTAGGCAATGATGATCATAAAATGGATTAGACTTAATCATTTGTCAAAGAAGCTATTATAGAAGTAAATCAAGGATAGTATAAAGTAATTAAACTGAATGAAGAGAAATTAAAATCTTGAATGTATCTTCTTAAAGCATGAGAATTCTTAAACAATAATACACATGATTTGATATAATTTACAGGATTTTACCAGGTTGAATAGGATTTGTGATGATTAAAACATTATTAGTACATGATGAGTCCCAAAATCTCCCCCTTTTTTATGATCACAAATCATGGAGATTTAAAGTGTATATTTGATTCAACTATAGATATAGAGATAAATGTCTAACATATAGAGATTTCTCCCCCTTTTGGGATTATCAAAAAGATGGAATAAGAGAACTCATGAAAAGTGAACATTTTATTAAAGAAAATAAGGTCCAGTACAAACAGAAAGGAGAAAAACAAAAGCAACATCATTCCTATCAAAAAGGAGTAATCACTGTTCTTCTTTAGGGACTGGCCTTCTCTTTTCCTTTGGAAGCAGTAGCAAAAGAGGAAGTCATAGGAGTAGAGGTCGAGGTAGAAGAAGGGAGTGAGGTGGTTGTTAGAGAAGGTAAAGGAAGGCCTTCAAAGAATGATGGAGCCAGAGTAGGAGTAGTAGAAGAACGAGGCAGTTGGTGATCAAGGATCATAGGCCTGATCTGTCTCAGTGCTTGGCTGATAGACATAGTAGTTGGGGCTAGAGAAGAGGTGAAGGTAGGAAACCTAGTTCTTAGAGGTGTAGCTGTAGGAGCAATAATGGCTTTACTCTATACATGAAGGTAAGTCCTTAGAAGCTAAATTAAATATGCAATGATCTCTCCACCATACTGCATGGATTTCTCAAAATCATCCTTATTTTCCATAAAATTATCCAACAATCAAGTGAACTCTGTGAGATTTTGGACTTGAGTCTTAAAAGATTGAGTAACAGGAGGAATCCACAAATTTTCCACAAGATACTTGAAATGATTATTCATGTCAGTCTTGGAGAAGATTCTGTTGAAGTAGAAATCCACTTTCTTGGAAATCTCTTGCTGAGCATCATTAGAAATTTTAGAATTAATTTGGACCTGGTAAAGAACTCTATCACTTTTCTTGATAACATGAGAGAGAGAATATTTATTGAAGCTACTAAGCACAGTCTGAAGCTCTTCTTTGACCACTGTTCTAAGAAGATCACTATCTAAAGAGGGTTTAGATGATTGACTAGAGGATTTATTAGCATTGAAATCAGTGGTGAGAGATTTCAGTTGATTCAGCACTTTCTGAAGGCACCCCGTATACTCATTAGTGAGTTTGTTTAGATTAACCACAATCTCTAACATTTCTTTCACAATCTGTTTATTCCTTTCTGTAACCTTTTCAGCTAAGGAAGCTAAATGTGGCTGAATGTAACGCCCCAACCCTAATTTCCCAAAGTCGGTGCATTATTACATAACATTGGCATGATCAAAAGAAATATCAAGTCTCGAAATACCGATTAGTTTAGTATCCTTGGAAACACTAGATACATTCATAAAGTTTACATTACATCATAAATTGAAAACTACAACAACATCTTGTCTCCACACTCATATCCCCTTATAATATCCCTACAGGTCATTCATAAAATTCTTCTTCACATCCTGGGAAAAATAAAACATAGAAAGGGGTGAGCTCAAATGCCCAGTAAGGATAACAATATAGCAGAAACTTTAATAAATAAACATAAACATTTAAGGCAATGTATAACTAAAATAAAATCCTTTTAAGATTGAACTTCAGCATAATATGGAAAAAATAAAATTAAATAATTCCATTTACTTATTCATATGGATATTATACTATTTGAATAATCCCATGCAATATCAATAACCACTTTCATAATGATGGAATGCATAATTCCAGACTATCATAACCACATATCTAAGGCCTCATGGCAAGACTACAAATAAGATTTTGTCAAGGCCTTGTGCCAAGACACTAGTTTGTCTAATGAGACCTATCGATGCATCGAGGAGCTATAGAGGGCTCCACCCGTCACTTATTAAGTCCAATTCATTCCTCATATGAACATGTTTAAACATAACATAAATATTCATATTAAAACTAGCATACGAAATATCAATACTTTCTCCATAAACCATGAATGGTATAAAAATAACACATCTACAGTCAAACATATCACAAAACCTTCAATACAATATGGAAGTTTAGTATCACAATAAATCAACTTCAAATAAGCTTAAAATCCATCAAAGGATGTTGACATAGATGAAATCAAAACTATTTGAGAGAAATATCTCTTTTTTGAAATCATTTAAAAGTCACATAATTATAAAATAAAACATTTACTTTGAAAATTTTCTTATAAGCTTGTAAGGGAAGCTTCAAAGATTTTATAACGGCGGAAAATAGTCGCACCCGCTGTGTAAGTTACAAAAAGACATTCTTACCTTAATTCTGTCGAAAAGGTTAAAAAGAACCTTGTTTTGAAAATGACGAAAATATTCCTTTATTAACCTCTTATAAAAAGTCTAACAAGGGTATAAATGAATTTAACCCATATTCTTGTAAATAGTAAAAAAAATTTTGAAATAAATTTGTAAGAAACATGGATGTGGATGATAAAGAAATCCCAGTAGATTATTACGTATAAACAACCTCGGATAATGAAGAGATAGCGAAATAAACCCTTACCTTGTACTTTTACTTGGTTGAGAGTAGGTTAAAATCCTGTATAATGGTGAAATAATTGTTATTAAATTATAAAATAATTATATACATTAATATGATATCATATATGATCTTTTAATACTGATTTGTTAATAATATCTTAGTATTATTGTTGTTTCGGGTGTTAACTTATTCATTTTATTTTTTATGTTTTGTTACGTAAGCTGTGTTTGTTATGGATATGTTGTATATTATTCATATCCAGAATGATATAAAGTCCTTAAATATTATTTTTAATCATTAAATGAGAATTAGTCTTGAATGGATACGATGGGGAATGAATCTCATCGCGTTCGTGGAGACGGTAGTCCGTACGTACGCACGAGCGACAATATCATTCTTTTGATATTATAATAATATATAATTGGATGATATATAATATATACAGAATAATTATCATGTTATATTTATTATTTACATGAATTACACATCATTATTATACCCATCTAAATAATAATTTATTGAATAATAATTACACCACGACGTGGAGACGGTAAGCCGTACGTACGCACGTATGGTGTCATGTCATTCAAAGGATGGATAGAATACTGAATATGGTTGTACCATATTTATAATAACATTATAGTATATATAAGATACTGGAGTTATTATTTTAGAATGGGAATAACAAAGAAAGAAGAAGTTGAAGAAGAAAGGAACTTGAAAGAGGGTGATCAAAACATTACCTTTTCTTCGGGTTCTTCCTTTTGATTTGATTAAAAGGGCTCATTTGGTTGGCTTTCTGATCAAACTAAGGCCTCTAAGTTTAATTGAGGGAAATTTAGAGAGTATTTGGTCAGGGGTTGGCCGAGCCAAAAGGCTTTGAATGTGTGAATTAGTGAGAAGGTGGAGTGCCCTTTTATAAGAGGGGTGAGGGGCACCTTTAGAAAAGCTAGAAATATTATTTTATAATAAATTAATATTCGGTTTATAATGGCTCAAAAGTAGATTATTTAAAGGTTAAGGTGGGGATGGGTCAAAAACAACTCAACCAATAGATTTTAGATAGGCTTGGGTCATTATATTAACCCTATATTTTAGTTTTAACTCTTAGTTAATTAGTTTGACATTTACCATGTCACTTTGTATTTTTATATTATATAGTTAATTAACTTACTATATAACTACAAGAGACCCCCCAAGTGGTCCATTAATGATACACCTATCATGATATAAGTCTCTTAACTGAACATTAGATTTTTATGAATTGAATATAAATTAATAATATATTATTTGTTTTAAAAACTCTTTTATGTCAATTTTGACACTATTGGGTATTTTGTTTTTGATAAATTCATAACAGAATTATTACTTCAAAAAAATTTATAAAACCAATCCTAATATGTCATATTAACCTATAAAATTATTTTAATTCATAAAAAGTCTCAAATTACATTTATTTTGATATTTATAATATCAATTATTTTAATATTTCATTAATTAGGTAATTACTACATCACCCTTGTGTCATAAATAAATTAAATTATTTAATGTCTAAAAATTATAAATAAAATACCATTATGTAGGAAATCTTTTTAGATTTCTAATGATTATTTAAAATAGAATTTATCTTATATATAACTCTATATTAAAAATGTTTTAGTAAATAAACAATGATTTTAACTCTTTTAACTCTTCTTTGAATTAAATAATAATAAATGTCCTAATCTAATCCAAGTGGACCTAAATGATAATATTTTATTCCTAATGTTGTCTTTAGTCAAGATACACTTTTCCAATATAATTAGGACATGTTTTAGGGTAATATTAATATCATTTTTACCCTTAACTACCCTATTTACTTTTAACCGTGGTAAATAAAAGTAAAAAGTTACTATTCACCAAAAATTATTTTCATATCAATGAACCACATTTTACTCCTTGATATTAACCGTGTCTCTCGGATTTTCGAAATTACACTCACAGAAGCGGAAAAATTAAGTGTTATGTGAATTTCCAAATTCTCTTAGGAGGTGGGTAAAAGACAGTGAAAAAGTTCAATAAATTTTTTATATATCTAAAATTATTATAAACTAACTCCAATGAATTATATTGAACTTATATAGGTATTATCTATCTATTTTGACCTTAATTAAATTTAAATAAAATAAATAATTATTTAAATAAAAAATCGCTTTTAAACTATAACTCAGTGTTTTTTCACTATTCATCAAAAATTGAATGTTTTCAAAAAAATACCAAAATTTCACCCTAGGCTAATTTAGATATTCCGAATCCAAAAATGAAGTCCATTTTGAGAGATAAAATTTATAAAATTTCAAAAAGTGGGTATTACTATTCATAATGGCTAGTTTGATTGGTTGTGGTGTGTGTGTTAGAACTCGAAGTTGTGTACAACACACGCTACTGTATTATTCAAAGGGAAGCATACCGTGGAAGCTTGGGGTGTTACATTCTCCCCTCCTTAAAATAATTTCGTCCTCAAAATTTCTAGAATACTACCGCATGAAAAGACTCGGGTGGTTCTTCATCATAAGTTCCTCAGGTTCCCACGTTGCCTCTTGCATCTTATGGTTTCTCCACAAAACTTTTATGAGATGAGTCATCCGGTTTCTCAGTACTTGTTCTATCATATCAAGAATCCTGACGGGATCTTCGCAATAAGACAGATCGGGTTCCAGTTCTAATTCCTCATAGGTGAGTACATGCGTTGGGTCAGTCATGTATTTCCCCAACAGTGATACGTGGAACACATCGTGAACTTTGGAGAGACTTGGCGGCATTTCCAAACGGTAAGCCACAACCCCAATTTGTTCTATAATTTCGAAAGGTCCGATGTACCTAGGATTCAATTTACCCTTCTTACCGAAACGTATAAATCCCTTTCATGGAGATACCTTCAAAAAGACATGATCTCCTACCTGAAATTCCAAATCCTTCCTTCGGTTATCGGCATAGCTCTTCTGCCTACTTTGAGCTGCTTTGATGTGGTTTTGGATTACCTTTACCTTTTCCATTATTTCTTCCACCAGTTTTGGGCCTACAAGTTTTCTTTCACTAACGTCATCCCAACAGGTTGGTGTGAGACATCTCTTTTCGTATAACGCTTCATATGGTGCCATCCGAATAATTGAATGGAAGCTATTATTATAGGAAAATTACACCAGAGGTAAATATTGATCCCACATTCCCTGAAATTCAAGTGATCATGATCTCAACATGTCTTCTAAGGTTTGAATAGTCCGTTCTGATTGTCCATCTATTTGAGGGTGGTAGGCAGTGCTCAAACGAAGTTCAGTATCCAAGGATTTTTGAAGACTCTTTCAGAATATTGAAGTAAAACGGGGATCACGATCAGAAACAATCGATAAGGGTACTCCATGAAGTCTCACCACTTCATTAATATATAGACTTTCTAGACGTTCAAGTGGTAAATCTTCACTTACAGCAAGAAAATGTACTGACTTCGTAAGACGATCAACAATGACCCATATTGCATCATTCCTTCTAGGAGTCTTTGGTAGTCCCATGACAAAGTCCATCATAATATTGTCCCATTTCCACTCCGGTATGGGAAGAGGTTGCATGAATCCTCCAGGCTGTTGCCTTCCAGCTTTCACTTATTGACAAACCATACATCTTGACACAAAATCAGCAATCTCCCTCTTCATGTTGTCCCACCAAAAATGTTCCTTCAAGTCTCTATACATTTTGGTGCTCCCAGGGTGTATAGAGAAATTGGAACTATGAGAATCGTCCAATAATTCCCTTTTTAGATCAGGTATATTGGGAACACAAAGTCTCTTCCCAAATTTCAAAATTCCATCTTCATACCCAAAGTCATTCAATCTCCCATCATTCACAGCTTTAATCTTATTTTGAAATTCTTCATCATCGATCTGAGAACTCTTTATCCTTCCTAGTAAAGATGGTTTGGAAACCATTTGAAAAAGTATTGATGTTTCACCATGGTAATTCCCATATCCATCTTCACTAGATCTATGAAAATAGGATCCCTTTCAATTCTCATCATGTTCAAAACTCTATGATCTTTTCTGATCAAATCATCTGCCACCTAATTTTTCTTCCCCGGGTGGTAGTGTATCATTTAATCATAGTCCTTGAGTAGTTCAATCCATCTCTTTTGCCTCATGTTGAGTTCTTTTTGTGAGAAAATATACTTCAAACTCTTGTGATCAGTATAAATATCACATTTTTCACCATAGAGGTAGTGCCTTCATATCTTCAAAGCAATGATCACAGCTGCTAACTCGAGATCATGAGTAGGATAGTTTTGCTCATGAATTTTCAACTGTTGTGATGCATAGGAAATAACCCTATCATTCTGCATAAGGACACAACCAAGTCCTTTCTTCGATGCATCACTATAAATAACGAACCCATCATTCCCCGATGGTAAAGTCAATATAGGATCATTGACTAATCTTCTCTTCAGTTATTCAAAAAATTCTTCACACTCTTTTTTCCAAACAAATTTAACCTCTTTACATGTGAGCTTTGTTAATGGGTTAGCCAACTGGGCAAAATTCTGGACTAAACGTCGATAATAACATGTTAAACTAATAAAACTGCATACCTCAATTATACTCATTAGTGGAGGCCATTATTGGATTGCCTTGGTCTTAGAAGGATCAACAGAGATTCCATATTTAGAGACAATATGGCCAAGAAAAGAAATATCTTGAATCCAGAATTCACACTTGCTAAACTTCCCATATAATTCATGTCTTCTCAGAGTCTTCAGGATAATGCGCAAGTGATTTTCATGATCTTCATATCTTTTGGAGTATACCGAGATATCATCAATAAATACCACCACAAATTCATCTAGATATTCCTTGAAAACTCTATTCATTAGATCCATGTATATAGAGGGCGCATTAGTCAGCCCAAAAGGCATTACTGTAAACTCGTAATGCCCGTACCTGGTTCGAAATGCTGTCTTCAGAATGTCTTCCTTCTTCACACACAACTGATGGAGACACACTAGGGCAAAAAAATCCCTTATTACTCAATTCCTCTAGTTGTTTCTTTAGTTCAACTAATTCCACAGTGGCCATTATATAAGGGGTCTTTGATATAGGCCTTGATCCAGGAATTAAATAAATGGAAAACTCAACTTCTCATTCTAGAGGATGTCCAGGTAAATCTTTCGGAAACACATCTACATATTCTTTCACAATAGGTACATCCGCTATTTGAACATTCCTTTCCTCACCCACAATCATTTCATTCTCTTCCTCCCCAATAATTGAATTTAGTTGAGCTACTGGGGGTGTATCTAGATAAGAATTAGGTGGTGACGATTCTGCTCTAAATATAAGGTGTTCCTTATCATCATTATCAAAAATCATAACCTCCTTATTCTTACAATAAATCTTCACATCATGGTCCGAAATCCAATCCATACCGAGGATTATATCAAACTCAATCATAGGTATAATGATGAGATCAGCGGATAAAGAACATTTATGTACTCTAATGGGGACTGATTCACAAAACTTTGTTGCAATGATACTTCCCTTATGAGTTTTAACTAACAAATCCCTTGTTAAATCAAATTGGAAATATCTAATTTTCTTAGAAAACTAGGAAGATATGAAACAATGCGATGATCCAGAATCTAATAATGCATTTTCTAAACTTGAGGAAACCATTAAATTACCTGCCACCACGTCTTTCGAAGCTTCTACCTCAGCAGTAGTGATATCATAAGCTTGGCCTTGATCCATTGGCCTTTTCTGAGGTAAGTTCCCCTGACTCTTAGGACATTAATTTGCATAATGTCCCATCTCCCTGCAATTGTATCATTGGACATCAGCAGCTTCCTTCTTCCCCTTGCAATCACGAGCTTGGTTGCCTTTTTCACCACACTTGTAACAGACTCCCATTACTTTTAAGCAAGTACCAGGGTGTTTCTTCCCACATTTACCACATGATGGATATTAAACCTTTCCCTTATTCCCCTTATTTCCATTCCTAGATTGATCAGCAGATCTCTTCTTCTCTTTCTTTTCTTTAAAGTCATAAGACTTAGCTAATTCCTTTTCTGTCTTGATAGCACATGAGACAATGTCTTCGTACAATGAGAAGGATTGTGAGACTAATGCTTGATGGAGAAACGGTTTTAACCCATCAAAGAAATGATCAATATTACTTATTGGGTTATGTATATAATCTCTAGCATACATTTCTAACCTTGTAAAGTTAGCCTCATACTTTGCGACATTCTCATCCTCCTTTTGTCTCAGACTCAGAAATTGTCTTTCCATATCTTCTCGATGGTCACGAGGAAATTATTTTTCTAAAAACAGATCTTTGAACTCCCTCCATTCCATATTTGATACTTCATCATCTTTCTTCGTGTTTTGAATCAATGGCCACCATTGATCAGCATCTCCAGTGAGGCGGTAAACTGCCATGATAACTTTTTCCCTTTCTCTACTCCCCAAAGCCTGAAATATTTTCTCTAGGGAATTTATCCATTGATCAGCTACTAAGGGATTTGTACTCCCATTGAACATTGGTGGTTTTTGCCTAATGAAGCGATCTAATATTGATCCTCCACGCTGCGGATCAGGGTGCTCCATATGGGTAAGGTTATTATTCATAACCCGAGTGAGTTGTCCCAGTATGGTGATTAGCTGATCAGCACCAGTTGCATCACCATCTCCACTATAATTATCTTGAGCAGGAGGGAAATCCCTACATGGAGTGCATGCATTAATACGGTTTCCATTTCTTCCACTAGGTGCCATTTTCTAAACAATGGAATAAACTAGATCTGTTTATGAATCAAAATACATAATTCCATACTTATAAAACACTTAACATAAATTGAACTATTTACGGATATAATCCATAATCATAAAAATGTTTTCTTTGAGGAAGTATATACTCATAAACCCTTCATAATGATTTGTAAATAAAATGAGAGTTATCCTAAGAATATCCCTTGGGAGTGTCGTAACCAAGAGTGCAGCAAGACCCGTTGTCGTGCACCAGTTCCGTTCGAGTCTTGATCAAAGCGGTGTTTTCGGGTTTTACCCCTAGGTACATCTATGCCAGAGCTGCCTCTACCTGCAAGTATCCAGATAGGGATGTATTGCCCGGAAAACTCACAAAATCTCTGCAATACCAAAATTCTAGGAAGTTATTCTATACTAATCCTCAAATTCTATCTTAGGTCTATGTGCTCTAATCAGAGTTTACCTAAATCTAGCTTCCAAGGTTTGTACTAAACTTCCTCTAATACCAACTGTAACGCCCCAACCCCAGTTGCCCAGAGTCGGTGCATTATTACATAACATTGGCATGATCACAAGAAAGATCAAGTCTCGAAAGACCGATTAGTTTAGTAGCCTTGGAAACACTAGATACATTCATAAAGTTTACATTACATCATAAATTGAAAACTACAAAAACATATTGTCTCCACACTCATATCCCCTTATACTATCCCTACAGGTCATTCATAAAATACTTCTTCACATCCTGGGAAAAATAAAACATAGAAAGGGGTGAGCTAAAATGCCCAGTAAGGATAAAAATATAGCGGAAACTTTAATAAATAAGCATAAACATTTAAGGAAATATATAACTAAAATAAAAGCCTTTTAAACTTGAACTTCAGCATAATATGGAAAAAATAAAATGAAATAATTCCATTCACTTATTCACATGGATATTCTACTAGTTGAATAATCCCATGCAATATCAATAACCACTTTCATAATGATGGAATGCATAATTCCAGACTATCATAACCACATAGCCGAGGACTCATGCCAAGAATAAAAATAAGATTTTGTCAAGGACTTGTTCCAAGACACTAGTTTGTCTCATTAGACCTACCGATGCATCGAGGAGCTATAGCGGGCTCCACCCGTCACTTATTAATTCCAATACATTCCTCATATGAACAGGTTTAAACATAACATAAATATTCGTATTAAAACTAGCATACAAAATGTCAATACTTTTTCCATAAACCATGAATGGTATAAAAATAACACATCCACAGTCAAACATATCACAAAACCTTCAATATAATATGGAAGTTTTTTATCATAATAAATCAACTTCAAATAAGCTTAAAATCCATCAAAGGATGTTGACATTGATGAAATCAAAACTATTTGAGAGAAATATCTATTTTTTGAAATCATTTAAAAGTCACATAATTATAAAATAAAACATTTACTTTGAAAATTTTCTTATAATCTTGTAAGGGAAGCTTCGAAGATTTTATAATGGCAGAAAATAGCCGCACCCTCCATATAAGTTAAAAAAAATACATTCTTACCTTAATTCTGTCGAAAAGGTTAAAAAGAACCTTGTTTGGAAAATGACGGAAAGATTCCTTTATAAACCTCTTATAAAAAGTCAAAAAAGGGTATAAATGAATTTAAACCATATTATTGTAAATAGTAATTTTTTTTTGAAATACATTTTTAAGAAACATGGATGTGGATGATAAAGAAATCCCAGTAGATTATTATGTATAAACAACCTCAGATAATGAAGAGATTGCGAAATAAACCATTACCTTGTACTTTTCCTTGGTTGAGATTAGGTTGAACTCCTGTATAATGGTGAAATAATTGTTATTAAATTATACAATAATCATATACATTAATATTATATCATATATGATCTTTTAACATTGATTTGTTAAAAAAATATTTGTATTATCGTTGTTTCGGGTGTTAAATTACTCGTTTTATTTTTTATGTTTCGTTACATAAGCCATGTTTGTTATGGATATGTTGTATCTTATTAATATCCAGAATTATATCAAGTCCTTAAACATTATTTTTAAATATTAAATGAGAATTAGTCTTTAATGGATACGATGTGGAATGAATCTCATCGCGTTCGTGGAGACGGTAGTCCGTACGTACGCACGAGCGACAATATCATTATTTTGATATTAAAATATTATATAATTGGATGGTATATCATATATACAGAATAATTATCATGTTATATTTATTATTTACATGAATTACACATCATTATTATACCCATCCAAATAATAATTTATTGAATAACAATTACACCATGATGCGGAGACGGTAAGCCGTACGTACGCACGTATGGTGTCATGTCATTCAAAGGATGGATAGAATACTGAATATGGTTTTACCATATTTATAATAAAATCACAGTATATATAAGATACTGGAGTTATTATTTTAGAATGGGAATAACAAAGAAAGAAGAAGTTGAAGAAGAACAGAACTTGAAAGAGGGTGGTCAAAACATTACCTTTTCTTCGGGTTATTCCTTTTGATTTGATCAAAAGGGCTCATTAGGTTGGATTTATGATCAAAATAAGGCCTCTAGGTTGATGTGAGGGATGTTTAGAGAGTATTTGGTCAGGTTTTGGCTGAGCCAAAAGGCTTTTAATGTGTGAATTAGTGAGAAGGGGGAGTGCCCTTTTATAAGAGGGGTGAGGGGCACCTTTGGAAAAGATAGAAATATTATTTTATAATAAATTAATATTCGGTTTTTAATGGATCCAAAGTGGATTATTTAAAGGTTAAGGTGGGGATGGGTCTAAAACCACTCAACCAATAGATTTTAGATAGGTTTGGGTCATTATATTAACCTTATCTTTTAGTTTTAACTCTTAGTTAATTAGTTTGACATTTACCATGTCACTTTGTATTTTTATATTATATAGTTAATAAACTTACTATATACCTCCAAGAGACCACCAAGTGGTCCATTATTGATACACCTATCATGATATAAGTCTCTTGGCCGAACCTTAGATTTTTAGGAATTGAATATAAATTAATAATATAATATTTTTTTTAAAAGTCTTTTATGTCAATTTTTACACTATTGGGTATTTTGTTTTTGATAAATTCATAAAAGAATTATTACTTCAAAAAAATTTATATAACCAATCCTAATATGTCATATTAACCTAGAAAATTAGTGGAATTCATAAAAAGTATCAAATTAAATTTATTTTGATATTTATAATATCAATTATTTTAATATTTCATTAACTAGGTAATTACTGCATCACCCTTGTGTCATAAATAAATTAAATTATTTAATGTCTAAAAATTATAAATAAAATACCATTATGTAGGAAATATTTTTATCTTTCTAATTAATATTTAAAATAGAATTTATCTTATGTATAACCCTATATTAAAAATGGTTTTAGTAAATAAACTTTGATTTTAACTCTTTTAACTCTTCTTTGAATTAAATAATAATAAATGTCCTAATCTAATCCAAGTGGATCTAAATGATAATATTTTATTCCTAAGGTTTTTTTTAGTCGAGATACAATTTTCCAAGAGAATTAGGACATGTGTTAGGGTAATATTAATATCATTTTTACCCTTAATTACTCTATTTACTTTTAACCGTGGTAAATAAAAGAAAAAAGTTACGATTCACCAAAAATTATTTTCATCTCATTGAACCACATTTTACTCCTTGATATTAACCATGTCTCTCGGATTTTCAAAATTCCACTCACAGAAGCAGTAAAATTAAGTTTTATGTGAATTTCCAAATTCTCCTTGGAGGTGGGTAAAAGACGGTGAAAAAGTTCAATAAAAGTTTTATATATCTAAAATTATTCTAAACTAACTCCAATTAATTAAATTGAACTTTATATGTATTATGTATCTATTTTGACCTTAATTAAATTTAAATAAAATAAATAATTATTTAAATAAAAATTCACTTTTAAACTATAACTCAGTGTTTTTTCACTATTCATCAAAAATTGAATGTTTTCAGAAAAATAACAAAATTTAACCCTAGGCTAATTTCGATATTCCGAATCCAAAACTGAAGTCCATTTTGTAAGATAAAATTTATGAAATTTCAAAAAGTGGGTATTACTATTCATAACGACTAGTTTGATTGGTTGTGGTGTGTGTGTTAGAACTCGATGTGGTGTACAACACATGCTACTATATTATTCAAAGGGAAACATACCGTGGAAGCTTGGGGTGTTACCCTGAATCTCAGAGACAAAATTCTGTGGGGTTTGAGGACCAACAGGTTCCACAGGATGAGAAATAAGCTCTGATCTCGAATGCATCTCTTTCTGCATGTCTTCAATCATACCTCTTAGGGTATTCACTTCATCACTAAGCAGTCTATTATCAACTCTTAATTCTTGAATCTCATGAAGCATTTTGGGTTGTATATTCCAAATAACTTTCTATAACAATAATGAGTCATCTTTCTCACTTAGATGTGTCATAAGAGAAGGTTACAAATTCATGACTTTTTGAATACTAGACAAAAGGGTACCACCAAATTCTTTTAGATCATCTTTAATCACAAAGGATGGTTGTTCTGATGAAGGTTCAGAAATAGGGACTAATACAGGCTCAGGTTCCTTCTCAAGAGCAAGATTAGAGATAGATTTCAGTTGGAACATAGTAGAAAGGTCAATGCCTTTTACTGAAACTTACTGAGAGTCATCCACATCATAGAAACTGGGGAACTTATACTGAGTGTCTACAGGACTTGAAACAATTGGGTTTGGTACTTTAGTAGATTTATGATTTGGGGTTTTCTCCCCCTCAATAGTTGCATCCTTCTCAGGACTCAGAGGATCAGGGACTTGATCTATTTCCACAAAGTTAGCTCTTGGTTCCTCACCCATTTCCTGCCTAGCCAACTGAAAAGCCAGCTCCATCATTTCCTTAGCCGAAAAAATGACTTCAGGAATAGATTGTTCCACTGGGAGTTCTTCAAGATCAGCTCCTTATATAGTAGGTAATTCTTCCTCTGTAGGTTCTTCTACAAAATTCTTCTCGGTTTCTTGGATAGTAGACTTTGTTTCAGCCTCTGGTTGAGCTTCCAGAGTAACAACTTCTGTAGGAGGAGGGACTTATTTTTCACTTACCACAAGAGGGATAAGAGTACTGTCTTCCTCAATAGAAATAGTTTCCCTGGGGGGCACAACAGTCTCTTCTTCCTCTTCAGCAGAATATTCAACAAACTCTTCTGGTTCCAAACTAGGATCGGAAATATTTCTTGGTCTTGAGGGATGTTCCACTGGATTGAAGTTTTCATAAATTCTATAATTGTCTTC
The DNA here is from genome assembly GCA_963277665.1 of Viscum album. NCBI lineage: Eukaryota > Viridiplantae > Streptophyta > Magnoliopsida > Santalales > Viscaceae > Viscum > Viscum album. The sequence goes on along the minus strand of OY728127.1, from coordinate 1,516,202,974 downwards.
CACCCATGCTTTTTTCCAAGGATTCCAATTTATCATCATCCTCTTGATAGTGACTTTTGAAAGGCAGTACTCAAAACCCTTTGTAACTTCATTTTTAGGTCCAACCATACATTTGGCAATAAGCATGGCTGAGATAAGCCGAGAGTAAAAAAGGGAGGTTTACTTGGATGTGGCTTTGATCAGTTCACACATGTTGTGAATGATATACTTGAAAAGGTCGATCTTATTCCCATTTTTCATAAGGTGGACCAGAAACACATCCTGATATTTCAAAATAGAAAAATCACCTTTTCTGGGGATTACCGGATTCTGAATAAACTTTAAAAAAAGCCTTGATTCTCCATCTAGTTTAGCAGTAATGGCTCTCCTCTTGGTGCCATTTCCATTTAAGGATTTCAAAGCATCCTACAGATCAAAGAATTCAGTTGAAGGTGGATTTCCTCTCTGATAATCCTCACAGATTCCTTCATGAGGTATCCTAAGGCATGAAACCCATAACCTTGAAAAGAATGAGCATTTCTGCCCATTTATCCAGCTTCTCACAATATAGCTATCACCAAAATCAAAAGAGAACTATACATACTGATAGAACTGAGCCACTAACTTAGGGTAGATAGGTCTATCTTCCTTCAAAAAACCACTCTAACCAGCCTTTATGTTCCAGAACTTTCAAAACTAGAGACTTACTAGACAAAATCCACTTGGGGAAAACCTCTTTCTCAGGTACTACAACTCAGTTTACTAGATTTGGATTTAGAGGTCCTTCGGGTGCTAGCTTAGGTGAAATCTTCTTCTTCTTTGAGCTGCGCTTCTTAGGAGTTGACGATGAAGGGAATTTCTTCCTAGGAATCTACCTAAGGTTCGAGAGGGAGAAAAGGGTTTCAGGGTTAAAGAAGGATTCGAAATGAGTTAATAGAAGAAATCCTGAGTGAAGAATCGAGTGATACTTTCTTTATTTTATCATTTAGGAATACCAAACGTCACAAAAGTAAAAACACGGGAAAACAAAAAGGTGAAATGAATAATCACCATGATATGATTTTTAATTCATAACTAAACATTAGAAAAAATATTTATGGTGAGACCATATCGGGTCCTTACGGTAAGACATATAATGAACTTCACGGTGAGACAGTAACTGGGCATTATAATGCGACAATGAACGAACTTTACAGTGAGGTAGTAAATGAACTTTATGGTGAGACAGTGAATGAGCGTTACAGTGGGACAATAACTATTAGATATTAATCAAAAAATACTAACTGTGAGACCATAAACATAAAACAGTAAGATACAAAACAATAAGACATTTAATTAAGATTTATCATGCCTAATTCATGTATGATGTAGTATATTATTTCATAATTTAATGGTTTGGTAAATATATCAGCAAGCTGATACTCAATACTAATGAATTCCAAAGTGATATCACCTTTTTGATAACGATATCTCAAAAAGTGACATCTTACATCAATATGATTTGTCCTAGAATGTGAAACATGATTTTTTGAGATGTTAATAGCACTTGTGTTGTCACAATTTATAGGTACATGCCTGAATTGATGTCCATAATCTAGTAATGTGTGTTTCATCCATAATATTTGTGCACAACAGCTGCTAGCAGCTATGTATTTAGCTGCCAACAATAGAATTTTGTTTCTTACTACACCATGATACTAGTGACTTGCCTAAAAAGTGACATGTTCTAGAGGTTCTTTTTCTATCTAACTTATAGCCACCGAAGTTAGCTTTAGAATAACTATCTAATTCAAATGATTATCCTCTAGGATAAAATGGTACTAGATTTAGTGTATGCTTGAGGTATTTGAAAATTCTATTTACAACATTTAAATGAGATTCCTTAGGATTTGATTGAAAATGAGCACACATACACACACTAAACATAATTTTAGGTTGAATAGCAGTTAAGTAGAGTAAACTTCCAATCATTCCTCTATAAGTGGTCTGATCAACAGATTTTCCATCTTCATCAAGATCCGATTTACAAGTGGTACTCATGGGAGTGAAACTACTTTTAGTGCTATCCAATCCAAATTGTTTTATAAGATCTCTATTATATTTACTTTTAGTTAAGATAATACCATATTTATTTTGAAAGATTTGAAATCCAACAAAAAATTTTAGTTCACCCATTAAACTCATTTCAAATTCATTTTGCATCATTTTAGAAAAATAAACACATAAATAATTTCACGAGGATCCAAAGATAATGTCATCTACATAGATTTGAACAACTAAAACATCATTAGAAGTTTGTTTTATAAAAATGGTAGGATCATCTATACCTTTTTTAAAACCTTTGGAAATAAGAAAAGTACTTAACCTATCATACCAAGCTCTTGGAGCTTGTTTTAAACCATATAAAGCTTTTGATAATTTAAAAATATGATTTGGAAAATGGGGGTTTATAAAACCAAGGGGTTGTTCTACAAAGACATCCTCAGCTATATACCAATTTAAGAATGCACTCTTAACATCCATTTGATATAGTTTGAAATCTAGATGTGCATCATAAGAAAGAAGGATTCTGATGGCTTTAATTATAGCTACTAGTGCAAAGGTATCCTCATAGTCAATTACAAATTCTTCACTATAACCTTGCGCAACTAATGTAGACTTGTTTTTAACTATGTTACCAGAATCATCTACCTTATTTATAAATACCCATTTAGTTCCTATGGTGAATGTGTCCTTAGGACTTTCAAAAATTTTCCAAACTTTGTTCCTTTCAAACTGATTAAGTTCTTCTTGAATAGCCACCACCCAAAATTCACCATTTATAGCATCATTAATATTTTTAGGTTCAAGTTGTGATAAGAAGACTTGATGTTCAACCTAATTTCTAAGAGAAGCTCTAGTTTGTGTTCCTTTGTCTAGGTATCCTATAAAAACATCTAAAGGATGGTTCTTAAGAGTTCTAATAGTTCTAGAAAAGGAGGTTCTAGTGATTTCAGGTTCATCAGTAGGTTTAGGTTCTAATGAATTTTCAGAACTGAAAGTTTTGACTGATTCTTTCACAGTCTGATTTGAGGATTTTGGATTAATGCTCAGATTTTATAGATCATCCTCCAAGTTCTCTAGAATGGTTTTAGGCTCATGTGGACCTGTTTCATCAAATTTGACATGGAAAAATTCTTCCACACATTTAGTTCTTTTATTGAACACTCTATAGGCTTTACTAGACATGGAATATCCTAAAATGATATGTTCATCACTTTTGGATGCAAATTTGTCAAGATTGTACATAGTATTAAGAATATACACTTTATAACTAAAAACTCTGAAGTAGTTAGCCTTGGGTTTTTGATTGTTCCATAACTCATAAGGAGTCCTTTTAAGAATAGGTCTGATCAACACTCTATTAATTATGTAGCATGCTGTATTGACAACTTCAGCCCAAAAATAAATAGGTAGATCATACTCACTAATCATTGTTCTAGAAATCTCTTGTAGGGTTCTATTTCTTCTCTCTACAACTCCATTTTGTTGAGGTGTTCTAGGGGCATAGAAATTGTGATTATAACCATTTTGTGAGAAAAAGGATTAAAAATATTGATTTTCAAACTCACGGCCATGATCACTTCTTAAGGATTTAATTCTAAGTCCACTAAGATTTTCTACAGACTTGACATATTTAGTAAAATAAGAGCTGGATTCACTCTTGTGATCCATAAAGAAGGTCCAAGTGTATCTAGAAAATTCATCTACAAGAACATTAACACAGTGCTTCCCATTTAAACTAGAAACTCTATATGGTCCAAACAAATCTATGTGAACTAGTTGGATAGGTTGAGAAGTTGAAAATTCTTTCTTTGTTTTGAAGGAAATTTTGTGTTGTTTTCCCTTTTGGCAGGGATTACATACTTTGTAATTTGGAAACTCAAGTTTGGGTAATTCTTTAAGTGAGACTTTTCTAGTTAGCTATCTAAGGGAGTGAATATTACAGTGTCCTAGTCTCCTATGCCATATCCAAGACTCTTTATGAAATATACTTAAACATGAAGCATTTTGAGAAGCTAAGGAATCTAAGTTAACAGAGTAAACATTTTCATTTATTAAAGAAGAAAACACAAATTCATATTTAGAATTAAATACATTGAAAGAATTATTTTCAAATATAAAATGAAATCCATCATCACATAATTGTGAGATACTAAGTAGATTGTATTTTAATCCATCAACAAACAGTACTTTAGAAATTAAAACTAAGTTAGAGTTACCAATTTGGCTGAGGCCAATTATCTTTCCTTTGGCATTGTCACGAAATGTGACATGTCCTCCATCTATTTTTATTAGATTCTTGAATCATGAGTAGTCTCCGGTCATGTGTCTTGAACATCCACTGTCCAAGTCCCATACAATTTTACAGGAACTCTTTAAGTAGATTTCCTACAAAAAGATTAAGTAAAAACAGATTTTGGTACCCATACTTTTTTGGGTCCAGTAATATTAGTAATAAGTACTTTAGGAACCCATATCTATCTCATAGGTTTCATACAAGCATTAAGTAAAGTATTTTAAAAATAAACTCTATTTGTTCTGGAAAAACTTGAAACAGTAGACCATGTATCATAACTTGAATTAGATGACTTGTGTCCAGAATTGGAAGTAAAATCGTATGTCATAGATTTAGAGAAAAACTTTGTTCTACCAAGATTTATTTTTCTAGGTTGATAACCAATGCTAGTGTTGTATTTAGGGGAAATTTGTTTTCCTAGAATTTGGGTAAGGGTATTTTTCCCATTGGTAAACTTTTCAAGGTCATTCTTCAATTTCTCATTAGAAATTTTTAATTTTTTGTTCTCTTTGAGGAGTTGAGAATTTTTCTCCTTTTCAGTTGTGAGTTCAGATTTAATAGTCACATTAAGAGCATGATTTTTCTTTAATGATTTATATTTTTCTTTTAGTTCATTGCATTTTTCTTCAATTATTTTATAGTATTCAAACATTTATTCATTAGTCATATTTTTAGAGTCACTCTCATATCCAGAATAGTATGAATTAAGTACAAGAGAATCCAGTGTTACCTCAAATGTGTTTGTCATAAAACACATATTGGATTTGTTTTCCTGTTCATCATGTGATGTTTCTGAGTCACTTGAACTATCCTCAGAAGCACTCCAGGTTGCTTTCATGGCCTTTTTATACTTCCTATTCTTATCCTCATATCTCTTTTTGTACTTGAGTTTTGGACAGTCTGCCTTGATATGTCCTTTGTGCTTACATTCATAGAAGACAATCTCATCAGCCTTGTCACTTCTTTTCCAATCATTCTTCCAATTTTCGTTTTGGCCTTGAAGTTAGGATTTTGGAAAAATTTATTCTTCTTGTAAAATATTTTGAATCTTCTGGCTATTTGAGCTATCTCCTTATCACTATCGGGCGATGATTGTTCACTACTAGAACTTTCTACAGAAGCTTCCAATTTCCCTTTGTCTTTGTGCTTAGAGGTGGTGGTCTTGAATGCAACCAATTTCCTCTTTGGTTCACCATCCTCTTCTATGTTGACATTCAGTTTCTCTTCATACATCATTAGTTTCCCAATGAGTTCTTTTATAGGTAGCTTACTGATGTTGCATGATTCTCTAATGGAGATAGAGGTTCCCCTCTATCTATTAGGCAGACATCTGAGAATTATCATGATCTGTTCCTTGGTAGTGACTTCTCTTCCTAGAGAAATCATTGTGTTGACAATCTCATTGAACCTAAGATACATGTTAGAGATAGGTTCATCAGGTTTAATTTTAAAGTTATCATTTTTAATAGTATAAGTATTAAGTCTCATTTCTTTTACACTAGATGTTTCTTCATGTGAAACAGACAGGGTATCCCAAATTTCATGGGCCGTTTTACAAGTAGAAATTCTATTGAATTCTTAATCTCCTAAGGAGTAGTATAAAGCATTCATAGCTTTGAAATTGTTATTATAGGAAGTTTTGATAAGTTCATCCCAAGTGATTATATTAGTAGCAGGAATCTTATATTCATCTATAATGGAAGACCAAATTTCAAAGCCCACACTCTCTAAGTACATTTTCATTTTAATTTTCCATTGAGCATAGTTGGTTCTATTAAAGAATGGTGGTCTATTGGTTGTAGCACCTTCCAATCTATTATCCATAATAACATAATAGGTTTAAATAGATATAAATTTAGAATTGACATAAATTTAAAGATATTTAAAGTAAAACTACAATCATAGTTGAGGTAGTTTAATATAGAGGCTTAATAAACCTCCTTTGATACCAAATATTGGTCGGAGTAGAATACTCAAGAGGGGGGGGGGGTGAATTGAGTATCTATAAAAAAATTTATGTTTAAAAAGTGTTCTTAAAAGGATTTCCCCTTCAAGTTAAATACAATCTAGTTAATCAAAGTAATACGGTTATAAAGGTTTGACTGTTTAAATAACATCTTATAAGATTGATTATTTCTCAGTAATAATAATAGTTATTAAGATTACTTTTGAAACTATTTTACTAATACAAAGTAATTATAACTTCTTTCCAAGATTAACTATCAAAGTTAGTTTAGTGATTTCTGAATTATACAGTAGAGCAGTAAAACAGATAAAACTAAATTAAGCAAAATAGAAGATATACAACAAGTGGTTTAGTCTCAAGACGATACCTAATCCACTCCACTTGCTGATCACCTTCCACCAAGTTGTTTATATAAATAAACTTGATCCACACCCTGGATCAGGGTTAAACAATAGTACACAGGACTGTCTAGGTCACACAAGGACATCTTCCACAGTTCTTCATGGTTACAAACTACCAGGCCACAAAGGGACCTCTTCCATACTTATCCGTGGGTAAACACAAGAGTAAATGAGTTTTTGAGTAAGGATATCTTGTATCCTTCAGTTTAATTAAGGAGATAGAGTGTGTTGCTATAAAGATGCACAATCTGTTAAAAAATGAATAAAATGATACACAATAGAGAAGTAATGTTGTGATAGGTTTAGAAATGCTATGAGTGTTGATCTTTGTAGCTTTGGACTTATGAAATGAGGCAGATTCAGAACTCAAGTCCTCATATAAAAAACAGAGTGTCATAAGTCAGACAGATCTGGCTTGTGTTCTTCGTGATGTTTAATAGTGCGAAGATTCTCTTGGGATTCCATTATGCTTCGTGTGTTCTTCAGTAGTGTCATGTTGCATGAAGAAATTATTTCTTTAAGAATTTCCCAAGTGTATTATTCATTATCGTGCTTCTTTTTAGTATCGTTCCACACACTTTCTTTTCTGGGCTACGTTACTCTTTTATCTTGGAGTGCATGTTTTGGGGCCAATAGGTTGCATGTATTCTCCACCTCGTACTTTGTACTGTCTGATGATATGTATACAAAGAAACATTAATTATGTCAGTGCATTAAAATATTCAAATATGACCGTTAGACATTAAATTGAAAGATGACAAAATATATTAGGAAACAGTGTCATAGTATGTCATGGAAATGGTGTTTCCTTCACACAATGTCTGGATTGGTCATGGTGTCTTGTTCACGGTGTCTGGATGTCAAGGTGTCTTGTTCACGGTGTCTTGTTCACAATGTCTCATGGTCACGGTGTCTGGATGTCACAATGTCTTGTTCATGGTGTCTCATGGTCACAGTGTCTGGATTTCATGGTGTCTTGTTCACGGTGTCTCATGTTCACAGTGTCTGGATGTCACAGTGTCTTGTTCACAGTGTCTCATGGTCACGGTGTCTGGATGTCACAGTATCTCATTGTCACGGTGTCTCATGATTTTCAAAATAACTGTATTCAGGCTTAGGCAATGATGATCATAGAATGGATTAGTCTTAATCATTTTCCAAAGAAGGTATTATAGAAGTAAATCAAGGATAGTATAAAGTAATTAAACTGAATGAAGAGAAATTAAGATCTTGAATGGATCTTCTTAAATCATGAGAATACTTAAACAATAATACACATGATTTGATATAATTTACAGGATTTAACCAGGTTAAATAGGATTTGTGATCAATTAAACATGATTAGTACACGAGGAGTCCAATAAATTACATCTTGAGCATCATTAAAATGAAATTACATTTATTTTTATCCTTATGAGAACCCTTAGGACAATCTTTTTGAGATCTCTTTGATTAGACTTTATTATTTCTATATCCACCATTTGTAACATATGCTATATCATCCCTATCACTACTCTGTAACTCACTATCATAAGAGTAAGTAGATACATTTTATTTAAAAACAATACCCTTCTTGTCTAAATTATATTCTTCAACAAGTTTTTTAACCTCTGAATCATATTGTAATTGTGATATAATAAGATCATCAAGATTATATTCCTTGAAATTCTTACTTTAATCCATAAATACCTTTTTAACATGCCACTTCTTAGGAATTTCTCTAAGAAATATTCTAATAAGTACTATGTAAGGGACCAAATCCATAAGGATCAACCCTCTGCGCATTTCCGAAGACTGATGTGCTTAGAGGAGGCTCGGAGGAAGTCTAGAGGACTTCAGATGCTAAAGTATGGAAATGGGAATAATTGCACGCCGTGTAAGAATTACATTTTGTGTAAGTCGAGTTCATAATGTGTAAGTTTTTTGGTTTTTAAAAATAAAAAAAGTGACATGATTTTTGAAAAATACTAAACCCTGAGGATTACATGATGTAAAAGGGGATTACACATCATGTAAATCCCCGATGCTATTTTTTTTAAACATTTTCAGCCATTCGAGTTTGTTAAAAACTATGGCTATAACACCTCTCTCCCAATTACAGTCAACCCAATAAACCCATCTTAGATGTTTTGGGGATTCCTTTATCAAGGATTGATCTCTAGTTTCCCTCCTTCAGTCTGTAGGGATCCGTCTTTGATCTAATTTATGTTCTACCTCCGTTATTGAGATTTCTTCGATCTGTTTCCTCTCATTCCTCCTTTCCATGAGATAGAGCTTTATCTACATGTTTCTAAAGGAGTTTTTTTGGTTGGTTATTGGAGTGGTTTTGGTGCTTCTTCATTGGGTGGATGCTATTCTTATGGGAGAGGTGATCAGGATCTGCAGTGTTGGTCCATTCTTGTGCAAAGAATGCTGAAACCTTTTTTGAGGCATGAGATTCATTACTTATCTATTTATTTACATGAAATCATAGATCTATCATGATTTATCACCTTATAATGTAATTAAATTAACCTAATAATTAATTAAACCAGATAAATGAATTGATATCGATCACATGGAGACGATGTTGTTTTGTTATGTGATAACAGTTGGACTCTTATTTTTCTAGATAGTGTGATATTTATGCCATTCTTGGATTATCTTTTGGTTCTTTATGGAAATTGGTAAAGAACATAAAGCCATAATTAATTGTTAATTAATTGGATATAAGATTAAAGAGGCATGGTTAATGAATCTGGTGTGTTGTAATCTTATTGATACAAGCATGTTTAAATGAATTTTCCTTGCATGTGTTAATGTAATTGAATAATTATGTGAATCATGTTGATGTTAGTTGATGAAGTAATTAAAGGAATGTTAAATCAATTGTTTAATTAATTTGTAATAGCTTGTGATTTATTTCTAGTTAGGTTTCCCATAGTTGGAACCTATATTTAATTAATTGGTTAATTAAAGATTGAATAATAATCGGTTGTGTAATAAAAGATAATTCCTTTGTAGGTCCTATGTTTATTACTTTCTTTTAAAGGCCATGTACCTTATGCTTTGGATCTATGAGAGATCGTTGTGTGTGAAGGCTAGATGTGTTGATTTAGGGATAACATGTAAAGACCCGTAAATTTCAAGGAATTTTTTTTCTTAATTTTCTTTGGAATTTTACAAGAACACAGTTTCTGACGGCACCTGATTCCGAGGCCCGGTGTGCTCGAAATCATTTTCCGAAGTTTGGCTCGAGTACGTTCAGTGAACGAATGAGCGGGTTTTTCTAACTTTTGAACCGGTGCTCGGAATAAAATTCTGAGGGCACCGATGGAATCGCAGCGCTGATATTTTCTTAGAAACGCCTCTTCCAGAGTTGCGTTTGCTCAGGTGTGGTTTTTAATTTTGGGGCTTTAAGTTAAGAAATAAAATAATGTGGCACGACAAAATTTATTTTATTTCACTTTAAGCCACTTAAAAGCCACTTTAAGCTGATTAAGCTGAGTTGAAGCAGATAGGGTAGAACCCGAAATATCCTACCCTCCTCGTAGGATATTTGTGAGGTGGGGCCCGCACGAGCCCCACTGTTTCTTTTCCGATAAGTAACGCACCCGCGAAAACCCATCTTTATGAAATTCAACTGACGCGTTTTCTTAAATTCTTAACGCACCAATTAATTGGGCGGTTTTATTCGTTGAATTAATTCTATGAATTAATGGGTCGTTACTTAACTTATCTTTTTTCATTTGTTGGCATGATAATAAAATAAGACCAACGCTATTCTTCTTAAGTGTTGTTCGTTGAGAGGATTTGACAGAAACCTCAAGTTCTTCCTCCTTCTTCGTGAAGAACGCGAAGAATGCGAAGAACACGAAGAACGCCGGACTTCGACGAAAGGTGACGAAGAACGCCGAACCTTCGGAGATCGACGACACAAAGCCTTGTACCGCGGCACCGAAGAATCTCCCTTTGCGACGCTTCTTCCACGACGATCCAACCCCGCGACAACCTTCGATCGACAACGACAAGGTTGGGGGTAGCGCTCCTTTTTAATTTATTTGTGGATTAATAACAACAATATGGATTTAATTATTATTAATTAAATCTGTATGTTCTCGATCCTCAGAGTTCGTCGACGCGACGCCGAGTACCGCACGACAGCGACGCCCTTACGCGACGCGGCGACCCTTTCTTCCGCGACGGTCGATCTCGCGTCCGATGACGAAGTTAAGGTAGGGGATTTTTATTTTGGTGTTCTATTATCTTTTGAGAAAATAACGACGAGCGCAGACCAACCAATTCCAGGTTGATCCGCGGATCGTTCGTTCATGCGGATTGATGTTAAGGATTATTATTTATTTTGTTCGTGATTATTACCTTGACGATCTTCGTGAAATATGACCTTTTGCTATCAATTAACGAGAGGGGGCCGGACCGCACAAACACGGCTGACCGTCCTCCTTATCCTTGTGGGATTCTTTTGTGGATTGAAACGGGGATGGCGTGGTGCCGTCGCACCGCGCGGAATCGTGCGGCAAGGAATGCGCGGCGCCGTCGTGCCGCGTCGAAGAAACCCGAAGACATCCGCGGATGGAGTCGGGCCACGACGAAGGGGCACGACGTCATCGCGTCGCGCCGGAGAACCACGAAGGCGACGCGTTTTGTTAATTGATGTGTGGATTGTCGAATGATGAAGAACGGGGCCGCAAGGGCGATTTGAAAGCTTTGCAGCAAAGGTCAGGTCCCGGGAGGAGCTACGGCGCAGACGGAAGTGAAATCGGACCACCGGAGCAACTCCGGTGGCCCGCGGAACCCACCGGCAGCGCGGGTCGCCGGCGCGGCGGCGGCCAGTGGACCCGCGGCCGCGCAGGTCCAGCACACACGGGACGCGGATTTTCCGCATCCGCAGATCCAGCGCGGCCCCACGTGGGGTCGCAACACCTTCATCCCGCGGGGGCAGCGCCCCGCGGCTCCCTCGCTCGGCCGCTCAGCCGAACCAAGCCGGGCCGGCTCTACCGGCCGGGTCGCGCCGAACCGGGTCCGACCCGGACCCGGGTCGGGTCGACCCGGTTAAGGCCGACCCAGGGGGGGTCGGGCCGGGTCGGTCCGGGCCCAGACCCCCCCGTCTTCGGACCGTTTTCGGTCTTTTACTCGTATCTTGAGCTACAGGCCTCTGAACGACGCGCCGTCAGCGGCGATGTGATCCTTGGATCGAGACGGTCGTTTCGGTGTATCGCACTCAAAGTTTCGGAACACTTGGGTTCGGCCGGGTTGGTTCGGATACGAAACCAACCGGGCCCTCGGAGAGGAAACACTCATATCTTGAGCTCCGGACGTCCGATTGACGTGCCGTCGACTTTGTTGCTTTCCTCTAAGTGAGACGGATATTTTGGCTTACTCCGATCGAGGTTTGGATGCCATCGGAGTGCGGTCGGGCTAGTTCGCTCACGAAACCAACCGGGCCCCTGGAACGAAAAAACCAATAACTCACAGACCGGGCGTCCGATTGACACACCGTCTGTCTCGTTGATTTCCTCTTGTTGGGACAGAACTTTTGGAATACTTCGCCCGAGTTTTAGTTTCTGTTGGATAGTGGCCGAGTTGGATTACACCCGAAATCCAACTGGGCCCTTGGAACAGAAAAGATGATATCTTTCAGACCGGACGTCCGTTTGACGAACCGTCAGCGATGTTGGTGATCACGTTGAGAAACGGTCCCTATGAGTATAACCTATGAGAGTTCGGGGTACAGTTGAGATACGGCCGGGATTGGTTCGCTCACGAAACCAACCGGGCCCCTGGGACGAAAAGGCTAATAACTCACAGACCGGGCGTCCGATTGACGCGCCGTATTTTGCGTTGAGACCCCTATGACGAGGCGGTCCTTTGAGATACTTCTTCGCGGGACTTTGAGATACTTGGAGTATTGACCTGTAGCTCGTGGAGCGGACCCTCCCAGAGACGAGCGTGCGGAGTACGGAGACCGTGTAGCCGACTGAGACCTGACGACTGCTTGACCGACTCGACTTGGAGTGAGTCGACTAGCCCAGTGGACGGAGCAATACTTTGTGAGGTGCAGACCCATGGCGGACAGAGCACTACCTGTGTGACAGTGCAGACCCGCGGTACTCGTCCGGAGAGTACCTCAGCAGGCTACTAGGTGGTGTGCACTACTGTGTTTGGGTGACATACCTCGGCGGGAAGCACTACTGTGTCTGGGTGGATGACCCGAGGTACTCGATAGGAGGAGTACCTCAGCAGTCTTAGGTTAGTGAGCAGTACCTCGGAGTCGTGACAGGACCACTATACACTCTAGAGACGGATATCTTCAGTAGTTACGGTTTTGATAATGAAAATCCTGGTTTGAGCTGAGTCTATGACCTTTGTGTTTCCTCATGATTGAGATGGGTTACTTGATAACTTAGGTATATGTATGGGCATATGCCTGGATAGTGGTTATCCGTTGATTTCGCAATCCTTGTGTTTCCTCAGGATTGAGATGGGTTACTTGATAACTTAGGTATATGTATGGGCATATACCTAAGTAGAGGTTATCTATCGAGATCTTATTTGTGGTTATCCTTGTTGGTTTTAGTGAGACCTTGAGGGTCTCGGGGTCCCTACTAAGTATCGTTATACTCACCCCTGCACGGGCTTTGCCCGCACCTCGTTGTGTTGGTTGCAGACGACGGGAAGTGCTGACGGAGGCCGAGTGTTTGAGGACTGGATGGTACCCGGAGGTGGACTACACGACGAGTCAGTACCCGGAGGTGGACTACACGACGAGTCAGTAGCCATAGGTGGACTACACGACGAGACGTCACACGGAGGAGGTTGACGGACGAGTGCGTTGAGGAGGATATCTGTACCTACCCTTCAGGTAGGATCCGTGGTGGACGACCAGGAGCTGCGCCATCTGTACCTACCCTTCAGGTAGGATCCGAGGAGGATGACCCAGGAGCTGCTTCCTTTCTTCCAGCTGTTGTTTTTTTTGTTGTACTTTGTTCAGTTGTAGTTGTACTTTCATTTGGGTTTGTATTCTGGCCCATTTAACTTTCAGAACTTCTCTTTGTACTTAGTGTTTTACTTCCGCTTGTACTCTGTAGTGTTTTTTTACTTTTATAAAGGCAATGCCTTCCCAGTTATCGGGATTTACGCCTTTGGTGCTAGTCGCCAGCCCCTGGCCTATGGAAGGCGGGCTTGGGGTAGTCACGGCACAGGCCCCGAGGACGGGTCGTGACAAATTGGTATCAGAGGAGTCGGTTCTACCGCAGAACTTATAACTCTGATATTTTCTTTCTGTGAAGCAATAGTGTTAAGAGTACCGAGTGTGGTTTTCAGTTCAGGGAGTCCAGTGTTGGTGCGGGCGGCCGACGTATCCATACACCAGGACCCTGACAACTGATTTCCGACTTTGTGCACGAAAACACTGATTGCATGTGTGTTTCCAGAAGTTTTTAAATATCAGCTCAAACCAGGTCAGCTCACCAGGTATAATCGTTTGACCTTGTCACGTTGTTTCTTTCAGGATGCCTTTTCTCGGACGACCAGCTACAGCCCAGAGGGATGTGCGTACTGACAGCCTGCCGAGCGACGAGGCTTCGGTACAGGGCCCTCTTGCAGTTGAGGCACCAGCGGAGGCACCAGCGGTACTACCATACGTTGGGCCACCAATGCCACCAGCCCCAGCAGTAGGCGATGCACGCCACTTGAGTGTGCTGCACGAGTTCCAGCACCATAGACCACCTAGGTTCCGGGTAGAGACGAACCCGCAGGCGGCTGAGGATTGGCTGGAGGCTGTGGTGAGAGTCTTCAGGCTAGTGGGGACGCCATCAGACCTCATGGTGATCTTTGCTGCCAGCCTTCTTCAGGCAGCAGCAGGCAGGTGGTGGAGCCACTTGTTCCAATTTTGAGACGGGATGACCTTCACATGGGAAGACTTCGAGACCTTCTTCAGGGTGGAGTTGGTGCCAGTAGCTCTACACCCCGAGCGTGTTCAGGAGTTGCTGCCTTTGCCGCGTGTTTTTTGATCAGTAGCCGAGTCATCTGTGGGTAGTAGAGAGATGATGCAGAGGTCCAAGAGGGCCAGAGCTAGCCGTACGAGGATCAGGAAGTGTTATGAATGCGGTGGAAAGGGTCACCTGGCACGTGACTGTCCGACTCCTCGTACAGTTGATCCGCAGGCTTTGGAGGAGCCACCGAGGCAGAAGCAGCGGCGGGTGCTTGAGCAACAACCGAGCAGTGGACAAGGCAGCAGAGCTCAGGGAGCAGGTGGATAGGAGCGGAACTAGTGGATACATCCCTTGTACTCTAGTTCCATTTTTCTGTTGTATTCGTGTATTTGTACTATGAGCTGCAATAATAAAAAGACAATATCTTTGTGATGTTTGCTTTCCTGTCCTTTTTGTTTGGTTGATACTGAGTGGTCCTGGTTAAGACTGTTGACTTGACCCTCACTTTCAAGATTTCTACTGGAGGAGACCCAGTGACCTCACACTGATGCCGACAGTGTGACTCGACCCTTGGAGGCGAGAGTGATAGTTGGATCTCTTAGTAGTTACGTCGAGGCCTTACGACGTCATCCATGGCATGAATGCACCCTTCATGTCAGGATTGACTGTATTAGGCAATGGGCGTGGTTCATCTAGGGGATGAGACCGGGTTTCTCTTTTCGGAAAAGGAGAAATTTTAGCAGCTCTTCCAGATCATAGGCAAAGAAGGTGCAGATCATCCAGGAGCGGATGAAGACTGCGCAGTGAAGTAAGAAACAGGAAACCGGTGCCAGTCTTAGAGACTCAGGCGTGTTTAATGTTTCCATAAGAGGAAGCTTAAAGGAGAGATGAGTCTGTGAAGTAGCAGATGTGGAGGCAGAGCTAGGAGAGCAGCATGAGGTGGTCTACATATTACCATGCTACAACCACCTGCCTTAAGTTATCCCCGCCAGGCTCAGGGAGCTGGAGGGCGTAGGAAGAGTGCGGCTGCATGCGGTCAAGGAGTGTGACCCAATGGATCTAAAAATGATTCAAGGGACAGTCTGTGTCCACTACTAGCTGCTGTAGTAATAGACGTCGATATGAATCATTCCTCACTTTCACAAATCTTTTCCCAGACCTAGAGTTTCCGGTAATCCGTGGACTTGACCCTCACGTCTAGAGATACCTTGGAAGGAGACTCGATAATCACACTTACGCCGACGGTGTGGTCAGACCCTCGAGGCGAGAGTTTCGGTTGGAATCTCTTGGTGGCAGCGTCGAGGCCTTACGACGTTGGTTTGATTATGGACTGGGAAATCACAGTTCATACACAAATTGATGGTATTAGGTAAAAAGGTTGTGGTTTAACTACGACGTCGGGACGGGTTTTCCTTGGTCGGCGAAAAGGAAACCCCAGGCACCACAGGATAACTCATGCATAGGAGGGTGTGACCGATCACTCTTGAGTCGTTCAACCTTACCCTTGTGGCAATAGTCGTTTGAGTTTTAGTTCTAACAGGAATTGGAAACCTCTGGAGTTTGAGGATGACGATCACGTCCTTATACGGGTCTCACCTCGATGTGGTTTACAGAGATGTGGCCAAGGCGGAAAGTTATCTCTGAGGTTCAACGGACCTTTCTAGGTCCTCAGATGGGTAGGCGGGGTGGTTTACCGCTTGACCCATCCACCTCAGTTGCACCAGGTGCACGACGACATCCACGTATCTCAATTGAGGAGATACGTGCTCGACCCTTCGCATATCATCGACCATGAGGAGCTGGATGATGGCGATGGGGTGTCTTTCACAGAGGTTCCAGTGGGGATCGAGGATCGACAGGGGCAGATCCTTCGAGGACGGCCTATTCCTTGGGTGCGCTTTCACGGGAAGTACAGGAACCTCTAGGTGAGCACATGGGAGCGGAAGGCTCAGATGCGTGCTCAGTACCGCTTTTGTAACCCTAGTTTGTGTTAAAGCTTTACGAGGACGTAAATCCCTGAGGTGGGAGTGATGTAAAGACCCGTAAATTTCAAGGAATTTTTTTTCTTAATTTTCTTTGGAATTTTACAAGAACGTAGTTTCTGACAGCACCTGATTTCGAGGCCCGGTGTGCCCGAAATCATTTTCCGAAGTTTGGCTCGGGTACGTTCAGTGAACAAATGAGCAGGTTTTTTCTAACTTTTGAACCGGTGCTCGGAATCAAATTCCGAGGGCACCGATGGAATCGCAGTGCCGATATTTGCTTAGAAACACCTATTTTGGAGTTGCGTTTGCTCGGGTGTGGTTTTTAATTTTGGGGATTTAAGTTAAGAAATAAAATAATGTGGTACGACAAACTTTATTTTATTTCACTTTAAGCCACTTAAAAGCCACTTTAAGCTGCTTAAGCCGAGTTGAAGTGGATAGGGTAGAAACTGAAATATCCTACCCTCCTCGTAGGATATTTGTGAGGTGGGGCCCGCACGATCCCCACCGTTTCTTTTCCGATAAGTAACGCACCCGCGAAAACCCATCTTTATGAAAGTCAACTGACGCATTTTCTTAAATTCTTAACGCACCAATTAATTGGGTGGTTTTATTCGTTGAATTAATTCTACGAATTAATGGGTCGTTACTTAACTTATCTTTTTTCGTTTGTTGGCATGATAATAAAATAAGACCAACGCTATTCTTCTTAAGTGTTGTTCGTTGAGAGGATTTGACAGAAACCTCAAGTTCTTCCTCCTTCTTCGCGAAGAATGCGAAGAACGTGAAGAACGCGAAGAACGCCAGCCTTCGACGAAAGGCGATGAAGAACGCCGAACCCGCAGAGATCGACGACGCGAAGCCTTGTACCGCGACGCCGACGAATCTCCCTTCGCGACGCTTCTTCCACGACGATCCAACCCCTCGACAACCTTTGATCGACAACGACAAGGTAGGGGGTAGCGCTCCTTTTTAATTTCTTTGTGGATTAATAACAAAAATATGGATTTAATTATTATTAATTAAATCTGTATGTTCTCGATCCTCGGAGTTCGTCGACGCGACGTCGAGTACCGCACGACAGCGACGCCCTTCCGCGACGCGGCGACCCTTTCTTCTGCGATGGTTGATCTCGCGTCCGACAACGAAGTTAAGGTAGGGGATTTTTATTTTGGTGTTCTATTATCTTTTGAGAAAAGAACGACGAGCGCGGACCAACCAATTCCAGATTGATCCGCGGATCGTTCGTTCATGCGGATTGATGTTGAGGATTATTATTTATTTTGTTCGTGATTATTACCTTGACGATCTTTGTGAAATATGACCTTTTTCTATCAATTAACGAGAGGGGGCCAGACCGTACAAACACGACCGACCCTCCTCCTTATCCTTGTGGGCTTCTTTTGTGGATTGAAACGGGGATGGCGTGATGCCGTTGCACCGCGCGGAATCGTGCGGCAAGGAATGCGCGGCGCCGTCGCGCCGCTTTAGAGAAACCCGAAGACATCTGCGGACGGAGTGAGGCCACGATGAAGGGGCGCGACGCCATCGCGTCGCGCCGGAGAACCACAAAGGCGACACGTTTTGTTAATTGACGTGCAGATTGTCGAACGACGACGAACGGGGCCGCAAGGGCGATTTGAAAGCTTTGCAGCAAAGGTCAGGTCCCGGGAGGAGCTACGGCGTAGATGGAAGCGAAATCGGACCACCGGAGCAACTCCGGTGGCCAGCGGAACCCACCGGCGGCCGGAGGCGGCGGCGCCCCGGCGCGCCGCCGCGACTGAATCCGCAGCGGCGGCGGCCAGCGGACCCACGGCCGCGCGGGTCTAGCACACACGTGGCGTGGCTTTTCCATGTCCGCAGATCCAGCGCGGCCCCACGCGGGGCCGCGACACCTTCATCCCGCGGGGGCAGCGCCCCGCGGCTCCCTCGCTCGGCCGCTCGGCCTAGCCGAGCCGGGCCGGCCCGACCGGCCGGGTCGCGCCCTTGCCGGGCTGGGACGCGCCGAACCGGGTCCGACCCGAACCAGGGTCGGGTCGACCCGGTTCGGGCCGACCCAGGGGGGGGGGTCGGGCCGGTTCGGGCCGGGCCCAGACCCCCCGTCTTCGGACCGTTTTCGGTATTTTACCCGTATCTTGAGCTATGGGCCTCCGAACGATGCGCCGTCAGCGGAGATGCGATCCTTGGATCTAGACGGTCGTTTCGGTGTATTTCACTTAATGTTTCGGAATACTTTGGGTTCGTCCGGGTTGGTTCGGATACGAGACCAACCGGGCCCTCGGAGCGGAAATGCTCATATCTTGAGCTTCGGACGTCCGATTGACGTGCCGTCGACTTTGTTGCTTTCCTCTAAGTGAGAAAGATCTTTTGGCTTACTCCAATCGAGGTTTGGATGCCGTTGAAGTGCGGTCGGGCTGGTTCGCTCACAAAACCAACTGGGCCCCTGGAAGGAAAAAGCCAATAACTCACAGACCGGGCGTCCGATTGACACACCGTCTGTCTCGTTGATTTGCTCTTGTTGGGAAGAAACTTTTGGCATACTTCGCCCGAGTTTTGGTTGCTGTTGGATAGTGGCCAAGTTGGATTGCACCTGAAATCCAACCGGGCCCTTGGAAAGGAAAATATGATATCTTTCAGACCGGACATCCGTTTGACGAACCGTCAGCGGCGTTGGTGATCACGTTGAGAAACGGTCCATATGAGTATAACATATGAGAGTTCGGGGTACAGTTGAGATACGGCCGGGATTGGTTCGCTCACGAAACCAACCGGGCCCCTGGGACGAAAAGGCTAATAACTCACAGATCAGGCGTCCGATTGACGCGCCGTCTGTTGCGTTTAGACCCCTATGACGAGGCGGTTCTTTGAGATACTTCTTCATGGGACTTTTAGATACTTGGAGTATCGACCTGTAACTCGTGGAGCGGACCCTCCCGGAGACGATCATGTGGAGTACGAAGACCGTGTAGCCGACTGAGACCTGACGACTGCTTGACCGACTCGACTTGGAGTGAGTCGACTATCCCAGTTGACGGAGCACTACTTTGTGAGGTGCATACCCATGGAGGACGGAGCACTACCTGTGTGACAGTGCAGACCCGTAGTACTCGTCCGGAGAGTACCTCAGCAGGCTACTAGGGGGTGTGCACTACTGTGTTTGGGTGACATACCTCGGCGGGAAGCACTACTGTGTCTGGGTGGCTGACCCGCGGTACTCGACAGGAGGAGTACCTCAGCAGTCTTAGGTTAGTGAGAAGTACCTTGGAGTCGTGACAGGACCACTATACACTCCAGAGACGGAGATCTTCAGCAGTTACGGTTTCGATAATGAAAATCCTGGTTTGAGCTGAGTCTATGACCTTTGTGTATCCTCATGATTGAGATGGGTTACTTGATAACTTAGGTATATGTATGGGCATATACCTGGGTAGTGGTTATCCGTTGATTTCACAATCCTTGTGTTTCCTCAGGATTGACATGGGTTATTTGATAACTTAGGTATATCTATGGGCATATACCTAAGTAGAGGTTATCTTTCAAGATCTTATTTGTGGTTATCCTTTTTGGTTTTAGTGAGACCTTGAGGGTCTCAGGGTCCCTACTGAGTATCGCTATACTCACCCCTGCACGGGATATTCCCGCACCTCGTTGTGTTGGTTGCAGATGAAGGGCAGTGCTAACAGAGGATGAGTGTTCGAGGACTGGACAGTACCCAGAGGTGGAATACACGACGAGTCAGTACCCGGAGGTGGACTACATGACGAGTCAGTACCCGGAGGTGGACTGCACGATGAGATGACACACGGAGGAGGTTGACGGACGAGAGCGTTGAGGAGGCTATCTGTACCTACCCTTAAGGTAGGATCCGTGGTGGACGACCAGGAGCTGCGCCATCTGTACCTACCCTTCAGGTAGGACCCGAGGAGGACGACCCAGGAGCTGCTTCCTTTCTTCCAGCTGTTGTTTTTTTTTCTGTTGTACTTTGTTCAGTTGTAGTTGTACTTTCATTTGGGTTTGTATTCTGGCCCATTTACCTTTCAGCACTTCTCTTTGTAATTAGTGTTTTACTTCCGCTTGTACTCTATAGTGTTTTGTTTACTTTTATAAAGGCAATTCCTTCCTAGTTATTGGGATTTATGCCTTTGGTGCTAGTCGCCAGTCCCTGGCCTATGGAAGGCAGGCTTGGGGTAGTCACGACATGGGCCCCGAGGATGGGTCGTGACATAACAACCCAATTTCTATATTTTTTTCCTACTTATTGTGATGTGATGTGAGCTTGGTATGGCTTATCCTAGAGGGATATTGTGGTATGTGGGGCATTGAGGTCTTGATGTGTTGTGAGTCTGGGATGGCTGATCCTGGAGGGTTGTTGTGGTATATGGGGGGGGGGGGGAGGCCCGGTTGTTGTGGAAGTAATTGACTATTATGATGGAGGAATGCATCAAGATATGCATGTGTGTGTTGAGGAGTACATAGGGGATGATGAAATGGGTGGAATAGGGTCTTACCCATTAATATGAATGTTGGATAGTTGTTTGAATTTGTTGTTTGGCTGATAGTGAGGTTGTTTGTTTATCTTCTTTCCTTTCCCCATTGCTTAAGGTAGATAGATGTGCTTAGTTTTATACCTTGTTTTGTAGATTAGGATGTTTTCCTAGATTTACTGGTAATATATAAAGTTATAATGTTAATAAATGAATAAATTTTTAACCCATGGGGTTGGAGCTTGCAGGGATTTAATGCTGAGGTTTTAATTCTGAGAATCCATGGATTCAGTTTGAGTATGCCTAGAGGGAATGAAACTTTGTTTTAATGGTAATGAAATTTAATGTGGAAAATGTTAATGGTTAATTAATATATAAATAATTAATTAATGTAATGTAAAACTGGTGAAAAGGGATAAAATAATTTAATGTAGTTATTTAAATGGTTGTGTGCTTATAGGACATCCTGTGTTAGAAGTGGAAACCGAGAGTCTGAGAGATGTTAGCTGCAGTTGAGTCTGAGACTAGGTTATTCCCACAGTGTGGTTATGAAATATATTATATCATATACATTTTTTGTTTTTATATGCTACTCCACCCTGTCAGTTAGGGAAACTAACACCCCAGAGATTCTGAGCCCTGAGGGGTGTTTTCCCCAACATTCCGGTGGGAGGATGGATGGATGACGATCCCATTTGAACCCATATCTTCTCTTGGTAGTTAATTTTAATGATATGTATGATATTTAGTTTTCCCCACATATGTTTGTAGAGGGATTTAATGGCTTGTGGTTATTTCCCACTGATGTATTCTGGATATAGTTTCTTAAGGACTACTATAGGTATAACATGTATAGGCTATGATGGATTGAGGATCCTTACTTGGTGTATGGGCTATGATGGCTTGAGGTATAATACTCAATGTATGATATACATTATATAGTCTTTGTTGGCTCCCAAAAACTACTCGGTTACTTTTGGTTATGTGGATATAGTGGTGTATTGCACGAGGTGCATGCTTTGGTGCTTCACCCAGGTGTCTACGAGCTTTCCTTTTTAGAGAGAGATTCTCAGGATGTGCGACATTGGGGTAGAGCAGAAAACCAACGGGGAAGCAGTAGTGGGGTTCCCTTGATATTATTTATTATATTATTTTATCTTTAATGCGATACTTGGTGAGGGTAGCCATGGTGAGACTAGGAACTTAGTATACCTGTTTAAGTGACAATATAGTTCCACTTGTTATTCACTATGATTTATCATGATTTATTTACCTTTTTCATGAGAGGATCTAGGGAGTATCCTACTGAGTATGTAGTTATACTCACCCTAAGTATATATAAACTATTTTTAGGTCATTTGGAGTAGGTTGGAGATCAGGTTGGTTACTACTAGCTTGGGGTTTAACAGGATCTGTTTGGGCTTCGTGGTCACTGCCATCCTTACTTTTTTTTGGTACTTGTAGTTTTCCTTCTATTTTCAGCAACTCTTTTATGTCATTACATATGTACACTTTGGATTTTATTTTATATTATATTCTGAGCAGAAGTTTGTTGGTGTCTGTCTTGTCTCCCTCTTTCGCATGTGTTCTCTTAAGGGGTAATTCCTCCCATCTCTGTGTTTACTATACCTTTGACACTAGTCGCCAACCTGGGGCCTACTAAAGGCGGGACTCATGTGTCACTGTCTATCTTCTCTCATTTCTGGACAAGGGGTGGTACACCTTGTGGGGAGGGGGTCATGAAAGATTGGTATCAGAGCTCTGGTTAAGGGATAGAATGGAGTTTGGAGTTAGGAACATGTGAGGTTGCATGGGATGGTAAGGAATAGGTGTTAGCTAAGTTTAGCAAGTGTTTTAAACACATGAGACTATCTTATACACAAGTATTTAGGTCCCCCTATGGTCTGATACATAGAACTTTAAGCTTACAATGACTACTAAATGATGTGATATTAGTTACAGGGTAGAGACCTAGGAAATGATCATGTATCATTATTATTTACACCTATGTTTGGATGGGTAAAACATGGGATATGTTAACCTAAAATGAATAAAACAAAATAATTAATTAATTTTAAAGTCTTCCATATTCTAGGTTTATGATTTCTAATTGTTTTTTCTTTTGTAGGTAGGGCTCCAGGTCAACCTCCACATCAGGTTTTCATAGAATATGTTCAGCAGGTTATGTCAGAATATCTTTGTAGAGTAGAGGTTGATGGTAATGAAACTTTGAGAAGGAAACTTTGAGAGTTTCACTACCAGAGTATATAGAGGTATGAGAGCTTCATTTTAGATATATTCATGGATTACTAGTTGAAGGATGATGATATTTCCTTCAGTTCGACTCATTATTGGAAGGAGAAATGGGTATCGTTGGATTTGAAGATGCTACATGGGGCAGTGAGCCAGTAGTGTTTCTTATTCCTCAGAGATCACGAGGAGTTGGTAGTATTGTTGGTGGATTTCTGAGACCAGTTCATAGCCGAGTTCATTTATTCAACTCTAAAGGTGACCAATCACTAGGATCTGATTACCCTTTGGTAGGGGATCTCCAATGTGTGAGAGTTTGGAATCCATTTTAGGAAACCTTTGTGATATTCTTAAAACCTATTTCTAGATGAGGAGGCCATGTAGAATCATTTTGAGGAATATTTTCATCTAGAGATCCTACTCTAGGTCACCCTATTTATACCGAAGACATATATTGAGGTGTTGGTGATAGAACATGTCATTGAGAGGATGTTAATGATAACTATATCATCACGAGAGGGGAGTCATCAAGATTCCTTATGAAACAAAGATGTGGTCTGGGGTTCCTAGTTTTCAGGATAGAAGATTTTCCAATTAGCCGGGGGTAGGTCCCACTCCTTAATGTATTGTTTCTCTAGGGGTGGTGGATCTCATTCCTATTCCAAGGGATCAGAAGCATGTTTTTCTTATGGGGGTTGACGCCATCAGTAGAGAGAGTGCCCATAATTTTTGAGCAGTCATAATGTTCCAGTTGTTCCGCTTCAGCCTCCTCCATTGAGGTAGTTCTAGCCGAGGAAACAACAGAAGGTTGCTCAAGTTTGGGATCAATAGAGAGTAGATGGGACAGATAGAGAATATACCCGGGATTCTTCCCATTCTTATAGAGTATATCATGATCATGGAGGTGGTTTTAAACATGGTTCTAGAGGTCATGGAGTAGGTCATGGTCAGTTTCATGCTTTAGCATTGCCAATATCAGGAAAGATAGATATTGTTCGAGGTAACCTTTTCTTATTTTCTACTTGGGTGAATACCTTTCCTGATATGGGAGAAACAAGATCCTTTATATCACCTACCATTTTCCATGATTTGGGACTTGAGGTAGAGATACTTCCAATTCCCCTGGCATTGACAATGCCAATTGGAGGTCAAACTGACCCATTTGATATATGTAGAGATTGTGAGCTAGTTTTGTGGTATCACCACTCCTGGGGAGATTTCCTATGTTTAAGGATACAACCATATGAAATCATCCTTGGTATGGATTATTTGTATTTAGTGCAGGATTCTATGGATTACTTCAGAGGGTAGGTTGTGTTCTTCGACACTGATGGAGATTCAACGGTGTTTGTTAGCGAGCGATGTTCTTAGATGGGTTAGCAGAACGTTCCTTCATTTTCATCCTTGATGTCTAATATAATATCGATTTAATTAGAGGTTTATAAATTGGCATTTTTCAGGGTCGTAGGAGAGTACCCTGATGTATTTTAAGAGGAGGTTGTAGCATTACCCCCTAGACTAGAGATTGAGTTTAGGATTGAACTATAGTTGGAAATGTCTCCTATATCAATGTCTCTATATAGCATGAAAACTTATGAGTTGTGAGAGCTTCGTATACAGCTCGATGGTCTATTGTGGTGTGGTTTTGTTTGGCCGAGTGTGTCACCATGAGGTGAACTAGTTTTGTTAATGAAGAGGGTTGATGACAGTTCACAGTTGTGTATCGATTATCATCCCTTAAACCAAGTGATAGTGAAAAACTTATCTCCTATTCCATATATTGATGATTTATTCGATCAAATGAAGGGTGAAAGTTAGTTATCAAAGATCTATTTTCAGTCAGGATATCATCAGATTCATGTAAAGGATACTAATACCCTGAATATTGCTTTCTGTTATCGTCATGGGCATTAAAAGTTTGTTATGATGCTAGTTGGTGTAAATAATGTTCTAGATGTGTTCATAGGGTCATTTAATGTTGTGTTTTTTGAGTTCCTAGATAATTTTTTGGTCATTTTCATCAATTAAATCCTCGTGTAATCTGTGTCTGAGGAGGAGCATGCCGAGCATCTACATGCCATTTTGGGAGTTCTTCATCGTGAATAGTTGTTTGGGATGTTTCTAAAGTTTGAGTTTTGGGCTCAAGAAGTCAATTTCTTGGATAATATTTTATCCCATCAGGGAGTAGTTGTGGATCCATAAAATATAGAATCACTTGTGTCTTGGGTAGCGCCCAAGACAGTGGTAGAGGTGTGGAGTTTCCTTGGTCTTGCAGGCTATTATATGAAGTTCGTATCTAATTTCTCTCAAGTTGTGAATCCTCTGATAACATTGTCCAGAAAGGATCTGACATTCTTGTGGACCAATTGATGTAAAAAATATTTTTATTTTTTTAAGGAGAAGTTGGTCAGTGCTCTAGTTCTTTGAATTCCAACAGAAGTAGTTCAGTTTGAGGTCTTCTGTGATGCTTCTTGTCATGGGTTGAGTTGTGTTCTGATGCAGTATAGATCAATCATTTCTTATTAGTCTCAATAGTTACGTCCCCATGAGCATAACTACTCCACCCATGATCTCAAGATGTAAGTGGTGGGATTTTCACTAAATTTATGGAGACATTACCTCATTAGCGAGTGCTTTGTAGTTTTCAATGATCATAATAGGCTAAGGTATGTTTTCTACCAACATGACTTGAACATGAATCAACATTGGTGGATGGAGTTCTTAAATAATTACATCTTTGAGATTTCATATACACCTAAAAAGGTGAATTTTGTGGCCTATGTGATGATCATGAATTTGTGCAGTGATGTTGTGTGTGAATCAGGTGATTACTAGAGAGTGATGGAAGAATATTCATCATTTCACCTAAATATGGGAGAATTCAGGGGTATAGTTTTCTTTTTTCAGATGACGGTGCATTTATCTCTGGTGCAGTAATTGGAGGAGTCCCAGTTGGGGGATATTGAGGTGGAGGTCTGGAGAGACTGTGTTATTTGTAGCGAGGCCCCTGATGGTTGGTCTAAAGATTAACAACATAGTGTGTTGTTTTAGGGAAGGATTTTTGTTCCTTTGGTGATGCATGATATGTTTCTCAGAGAGTTCTATATTTTACATTTAGTGGTACATCCTGGCATGAAAAAGATGTACTGAGATTTGAGAGGTCATTTTTGGTGGAATGGGTTGAATCATGTAGTTTATGAGTTTGTGTCTCGATGTTTGTTCTTCCAAAAGGTGAAGGCTGAGCACTGTGTTGTCAGTGGTTTGTTCCAGCCGTTCTATGTTCCTCAGTGGATGTGGGTGGACATATCAATGGACTTTGTTATCAGTTTACCTCGAGATTAGGGAGGATATGAGGATAAATGGGTAGTAGTTGATCATTTGAAGAAATCAACCCACTTTATATAGACCAAGAAGTAGAGTTTGGTGGTGTTTTTATAGATGTAGTATCTAGAGGAGGTGGTGAGACTCCACAGGGTTCCAAGGACGATCATTTTTGATCGAGATCCTCATTTTACCACCAGGATTTGGATAGGTATCCAACATGATTTTGGATCTTATATATTCCTTAGAATTACTTTTCATTAGAATATTGATTGTAAGATAGAGCAGACCATCCAGAATCTTAAGTACATGTTTCACTCTTGTGTTCTAGATTTTGGAGGTTCATGGTTGATGCACCTGATCTTGGTAGAGGTTTCTTACAACAATAGTTTTCACTCCACCATCAATATGGCACTGTTTGAATCCTTGTATGGATGAACTTTTTATTCTAAATTATGTTGGAAAATGTCAAATATTCAGTAATTATTAGACCAGAACTAGTATAGAATACAATAGATATGGTTTAGGTGATTCACAAGCAGATGAAAGCTGTGTTGGATCATCAGAAATCCTATGTTGATCATATGAGGAGACCTCTGAAGTTTGACGTTGGGGATCGTGTGTTCTTGAAGGTGACTCCTCGTATTGGGAAATGAAGGTTTGATCATAGGAGTAAGTTTTCTCTTCGGTTTTTGGGCCTTTCAAGGTGTTAGCTCATGTTGGAGCCATGAAATATCATATAGTGCTTCCCCCGCAGACGAGCTGGATACATGATGTTTTTCACATGTTGTAGCTCCATCATTATCTTTATGAGGACTCTTATGTCACCTTTTGGGGTGAGATTGTTGTTAATGATGATTAAACCTTCTAGGAGTGGTATGTAGAGATCGAGGACTACCAGGAGAAGGTTTTTCATTGGCATGCTATCTCCTTGTCTTATGTCTTGTGGCGACATGGTGGTGTTCAAGAGAGTACCTGGGAGCCTGAGTCATAGATACATTATAACATCCTAGGTATTTATATAATAATACATTTTCATTTCTATTAATATTTCTGAATAATATATTAATTTTTCATTAAATGGCACAATTTTTCCAATAGTGTACTCTACATGAAACAATGGATTTCTCCGAAAGCTTACATTGCATACAACTTTGAGTTATACTGAAAAATAATGCAATAATAATAATATTATTTTAAATGGTAGTTAACGCCTAGACATTGTATTGGTGGGAATGAAAAAAACTAACTAAAATATGATTACACATGTTTTTTAAATGTTTTTACATTTATCCAATAAATTTTAGAGGCTTAAAATGAGAATGAATCCAATTTTAAGCATAAAATACTAAAATATTTTTAAAAGCTCGTTTTACCATCTTTTAAAGAATAACCCTTTTTAAATATAGTTTTTGTCACTTTTATATATTATATTTGATAAAAAAAACTTCTTATTTATAATTGGGAGATAAAAATTTACTTTGGTTGAAATTTTGGTATTTTTATGATAAATCCATATTTTAATGAATAGTGAAAAATTACTGTATTTTAATTTAAAATTACATTTTAATATAATTTATATATATAGTTAGATTTTAATTTTTATTGAATTTTGTTTTTATCATTTAATCCATTTTTCATAATTATAAGTAATTTCACATTTGAATTGGACATAAACACATGTTAATCTTTTGATAGTTTTTACTTCTTAAAAATCTGCTTTCTGGTTTTGACAACAAGAATTAATTTAAATTAATTACGAAAATTTATTTGTTTTGAATTTAGAAAAATGGACTCCATAATTGGAATCATAAGGTCCAAATTTTGTTAATAGTTACCTTTTATTTTTGGATATTTTGAATAATAACTTCATTAATTATTTTTACTTACCATGGTTAAAGGGTAAATTAGGTATATAAGGGTAAAAAACAATATTATAACAATATAAAATTACCCTAAAATATGTCTTAATTATATTATATGATATATTTACGACCATTAGAATCCTTCGGCTGAACGGTTTTTATATGGGATCCACTTGGGTGTGAAAATGACATTTTATAATATTTAATTTAAAGAAAAAGGAAATATAACATAAACATGTATCTTTTAACAAAACAATTTTAATATAGGGTTATATAATTGATATATTTGACTATAAATATTCATTAGAAAGATAAAATTATTTCCCATATCATGGAATTTTTTTTATAATTTTTATACATTAAATAAATAAATTTATTTATGACACAATGATGATGTAGTGATTACCTTATTAATGAAATATTCAAATAAATGATATTATAAATATTAAAATAAATATAATTTGAACATTTTGATGCTATAAAACAATTTTATGGATGATTATGAC
The DNA here is from genome assembly GCA_963277665.1 of Viscum album. Classification (NCBI taxonomy): domain Eukaryota; kingdom Viridiplantae; phylum Streptophyta; class Magnoliopsida; order Santalales; family Viscaceae; genus Viscum; species Viscum album. The sequence continues at coordinate 1,516,173,944 of OY728127.1, read as the reverse complement.
ATATTATAATTGAGGTAATTCTTTTTTTAAGTAATCAAGTTGTTATGACTTTAACAAATATTAATTACTAAATAGTGTCAAAATTGACATAAATTAGTTTTTAAAAGAAATACAATTTTATTAAAAGATATAATAGTTATAAAAATATAATATTATTCAAAATGAATTATATAATTTCATAAATTTTATTAAATATCCAATTTTGGTTATATTTTCATTTTATAGTAACTATAGTAACCATATATTATGAAAATACAAGAAAACATGGTAAGAGTTAATGTTCTTAACTAAGGGTTAAAGCCAAAAGATAAGGCTAATTTTATGACCTAAGATTGTATAAAACCTATTGGTTGAGAGGATTTATACCCATAATAATATTATCCTTGAAATATATAACTTTTTAACTATTATAATTCTAAATTCAATTTATAATAAAATAATATTTCAAGACTTTCCTAAAGTGCCCCTCCTCCCTCTTATAAAAGGGAATCACCTCTACCCACTTACTCACACCTCTCAAGCCATTTATATTGTACAAATTATGCTCAAATAATCTCAAAAAATCCTTCCTTACCTACTATAAGCCTTACCTTGTGAATAAGTCAATTCCAGAAATCCTTTTGTCTCAAATCAAAAGAAGTTACCCGATTTAGAGGTAACGTCTTCTCTCAAGTTCATTTCCTTTATTTTACTTCTCCACTCCCTATTATCTCATTGTTATATGATTACATAAAAAAAATTATTATAAATATACTATGATGTTATTATGAGAATTATTTTAACTAAAATTACACACAACTCTATCTAATGGATACAAGTATACTGTTTCTGTGTACGACGAACTACTGCCTCATAAAATGATGATTATTAAATTTTCTCCTACCACCTCTCATGGTGGAAATTATGATGGGAATTTATTTATATATGATATATATTATATTTATATTGTATCTATTCTTATGTAATTTTTATTTACAACATACCATTATGAATTCCATAGTAAGTAAATACGATAATTTCATTTGAGGAAGTGTGGACTACCACCCCCTCAAAGTGATATGACTCGTTCATGCTGTACATGGAACATATAAAGGATGGTTTTATTAAAACTATGATATTTAAATGAAATTAATATAACAATGTTATTATAATATACTTTTATATCATTTTATTATTATTCTTTTAATATGACAAAGAAATGAAAGTAAGGCTCATGCGTACGTACGACCTACCATCTCCATGAATGGTGCATTTCATTTCTTATATCCAAATGTTCTGGACTATTTTAAATATATATATACTTGATATATATGATATTTAAATCATGAATAATATTATGGAGATAATGGACTTATGACAATAGGGATAATTTTCTTTAAAACAATTTCATTTTTGACTCAAGTACTGAATATCGACAAAACAACCGATATGAACATAAATAATTGTGTAATTTTATAACATAGTAATAAGTGATATAAAAGGAATAATAAACTTAAAAAATGTTCTCAATCATGTATAAATTAACCTAATTTTATTATTCAGGAACATAATGATTGTACATGACGAGTCAGACTCAAGGTAGGGGACTTCCTCTCAATATCCTTTCATTGAGGCATATTTTGATGTTGTAAACCACCTTATTTTATACGGTGTATAATAAAACCCATTTAATTTTAATTTAATTCAAAATAAATATTTTTCTATTAAGTGTTTTATTAAACAACAAAAATGAATGTTTTTAACGTATGTGGAAACAATGACTTCTCCACCATCGTAACCGTTATTTGATATTTTGATTCCTCTTTAAGCTTTAATGTTTTTAAAAGGAAAAGAAATCCATTATTACATTTTTGGGTGTTTTGGTATTAAAAATGGTTTTGAAATTGGATTTACTATTTAAATATGTTGAAATTATATCTTGTTATTGCAAATGACATTTTATGATTGAAATGTTGATAATTTCAATCTTTTATGTGTTATGATTATATAATGGTACTTGGAAATTTGATGGGTGGTTATGTGATAAACCAATGATGAGTGGTTACATGATAAAAAAAATATGGGTGGTTATTTAATAAACTATGGATGAGTGGTTACATTATAACCTCCAATGCATTGGGTATGAAAGTCAGCTATATGGCTATTCCATTTAGTGGTATGTGTGGAAGTCAACCATATGGTTATTCAATTTAAGTATGTTTATGTTCCAAGTTACCTTTATATGTTATATGTTTCTTTTTATGGGTTTATGGTAATATTTTGGTTAAAAAATGGTAATAAATGAGCTTATATTCATGAAAGTATATTTACTACTTCTTAAAGGTGATAAGTATTACTTTATGATAAAGTATTCATGGTTTTTATGTTTTCCCAAGACTAAATTTTTTCCTTCTTTGTGTATCCCTTACTGATATTTTTATGATCATCCCAAGTTTTGAAATGTTTTTCAAATGAATTAAATAATAATAGAGTCAAGGATAGTTTTAAGGAAAAGTCATGATGTTTAAACATGAAACGAACCATGTTTCTTTTTAAAAAGTTTTTGTTTTATGAAAAAATGGTTAGTGAGTAGAAGTGTATAATTATAATATTTATGTTGTTATGTATGAGTTATGACCTAATTATCTAAATATCTAAACCTGAAAGGATCCTTTAAGTTAATAAAATTAAAATTATTGACCTAACTCAGTATTATGTAATGTTTAAGGCTAGGGATTTATAGTTGGTATCAAATTTTGGTTTAGAAAAATTTATGGATTAGGAGTTTTGGATAACCACATGGTAAGTCTCTATGTCTATTCTTTCAATTAAATCCTTGTTTTATAACTTTTTATAATCAATGAAATTTGGTTATAAATGGAAGGAGGATGATTTCAAACAACATTCCTATCTCTTCCTGATGACTTTCTTGCGATAACTACTGCAAAGTCATGTTCAGATGATTATGAAAATTTTTCTAACATACAAATCACTTGCAAGCAGTTGTTTGAGATATAAAACACCTTCGGTATACCTTGATACCGTCGTGTATCATGGGTTGTATTTAATAAAATCCTATTTTCTCAATATTCTCATATTTTCAATAAAGTTAAATATTATCAAGGCATTTTAAAATATTTTACCTTATCACAAGATTTTAAAGAATATTATGATTTTGAAAAAGGTGTTGAAGAAGGATACCCTTACGTAACCTATTTATATATTATTTTAAAATATAGTATTTCAACAAATGCTTATGGTATTTTAAAAGGACCATTTATTGAAATTTTCAACTCAAATTCAGTCTGAATGTTTTATAAAAATCAAGTTTTATCAGATTTTTTGAAATTATATATCATACATGATTATTTTTTGAAACTATTTTTCTATGAACACCCATATGACTCAAGTTATACAAGGTGTATTTGGATAAAGGAAACAAATGATTTTGAAGGATATATAAATAATTTTTTCAATACATGGACCTTATATCTACATTAACAAAATGATGATGAAACCAGGTGAACACCATTATCAAGGTATGATGTTCTTTCTATTGGGAATAGTTTTATTTTATCATATGGAGGTGAAATATAAAAAATATTAATATATTTAAGACTTCATGAATTAATATGTTGCCTTTATAATGAGTTGGGATTAAAATTATAGGTATAAGACAACCATTGAGGTGAAAACATGTTAGGGTTATTTTTTGAGTTATATAAAAAGGGACAACCCACAAGATGGGTGACCACCTGTCACGTCCGGAAAAGCCATGGGAATAAAATTATGACTTATTCCTTTTAGTTAAATGAATTTATAGATCAATAATAAGTTGATTTTTTGGAAATTATGTTGTATCAAATGAATATCCTTATTATAGGAAAATGATTTGGTGATTAAGTGATACATTTTATTTTGGATGTTATTCTCTCTTTTGGGAACACTATATGACTTAGGAAAATAGAATACTATGAGATTTCATTTGAGGAGTAATGGTTGAATTTTATTTTGGAAGAATATATGTTTTTATTGTGTACATATGGTGATTTGGGTTATTTATGGAAATGATTAACCTATCATGGAGAATACATGATTATGTTAATTACTTTTAAGTATGAGACTTTAAGAGTAGTCAATGTTATTTGGAGATAAATGTTAAGATTTATCATGGAAGACTATATGATCAAATCCTTCTAAATTTTGGGTTTCAAACGTAGTTTGGATTATTATTGAGGAATTATATAGACAATTTTTTGTTCAATGGTCTATGTTGGACTTTGGGTATTACTATTGAATTTGGTAGATTAAAAGTAGTATTTTTTTCTTATAAATGATTATTCTTTTTAGGGAATTATCTTATCTTATCCTAACCATTTTGGTTATGATTAATGTTTTATGACAGGATGAGTAGATAGTTAATCATTTTTGGATTATGTTATTCTATAGAAGTTTATTCTAGTACTTTAGGTGTGACTAAGTCATCTTTAATACTCATTGTTTAGAGAAAAGATGAGTTTGTGGTAAAAATTTATTAAAGGATGAAATTATACTTAACAAGTATGTTTCCTTATGTTATTAGTAAAGCTCATAAATAAATTTCTCAAATTTATGAAAAGGACATTATAAAAAACATTTTCCATTTACATTTCCTATTGTGAAATCAATGGGCATTTAACCCATCATAAGTTTGTGGTTTTCTGATTATTAACTTTCTTCTGATCATGTTTTATATCACTCCCCATCAGAATAAGATGTTTAGTTTTCTTCCATATCTATGTTTTCCTACATGGAATCCTACTATGTGTCATCTAGGGTAACATTTTTTACTTATATTTCATTATTTAAAATTGGTAGTTTTATTGACTCTTTTTCTGATGTGGTATTTTCAATGAAGTTACCGAGCCTAATTTTAAAATTATGAGGATTCAATTTCCAAAAGGGTGTAGGATGTAACATCATAGGTATTTATAGAATAATAAATTTTTATACATATTAATATTTATGAATATGATATTAATTTTATGCTAAAGGGGCAATTTTTCCAATAGCATTTTTGAAATGAAACAACGAGTTTTATCTGAAATCTTACATTGCACACAACTTTGAGTTATACTGAAAAATAATACAATAATAATATTATTATTTTAAATGGTAGTTAACACCTAGCCGTTGTATTGGAGGGAATTAACATAACTAAATAAAATATTATTACACACGTTTTTTAATTTTTTTACATTCATCCAATAAATTTTTGAGGATTAAAATGAGAATGAATCCAATTTTAATAATAAAATACTCTAATATTTTTAAAAGCTCATTTTACCATATTTTGATGGATAAACCCTTTTAAATATAGTTTTTTGTCACTTTTATATGTTTTATTAGAAAAAATAAACTTATTATTTAAAATGGGTATATCGAAATTTACTTTGGTTGAAATTTTGGTATTTTTATGATAAATCCATATTTAAATGAATAGCGAAAATACTGCATTTTAATTCAAAGCTGTCTTTTCATCTAATTTATTTATATAGTTAGATTGTAATTTTAATTGGTTTTAAAGTGTAATTTAATGATGTTTTTATCATTTAATACAATTTTGGTTATTATAAGTATTTTCACATTTAAATTGGACATAAACACATGTTAATATTTTGATAGTTTTTATTTCTTAAAAACCCGCTTTCTGGTTTTGACAACGAAAATTAATTTGAAATCAATTACTACAATTTATTTGTTTTGAATTTATAATAATGGATTAAATATTTTTAATCATAAGGTGTAAATTGTGTAAATAGGTACCTTTTATTTTTAGACATTATGAATAGTAACTTCAGTATTTATTTTTATTTACCATGGGTAAAGGGTAAATTAGTTAAATAAGGGTAAAAAATAATATTATAATAATACAAAACTACCCTAAAATGTGTCCTAATCCTATTGGATGATATTATTTTGACCATGAGAATCCTTATGCCTAACGTTTGGCATTTGGGAGCCACTTGGGTGTGAAAATGAAATTTCATAATATTTAATTTAAAGAAAAGGGAAATATAACATAAACACGTATCTTTTAATAAAATTTTTCTAATATAGGGTTATATAACTGATATATTTGACTGTAAATATTAATTATAAATATAAAAATATTTACTACATTATGGTATTTTATTTATGACGCAATGATGATGCGGTGATTTCCTTATTAATGAAAGATTCAAATAAATTATATTATAAATATTAAAATAAATGTAATTTGAACATTTTGATTCCATAAAATAATTTTTTGGATTATTATGTAATATTAGATTAGATTTAATTCTTTTGGTTCAGAGGAAACAATTTTTTATGACTTAAAAAAAATCAATTATTAAATAGAATCAAAATTGACATAAATTAGTTTTTAAAATAGATACAATTTTATTAAATGATATAATAATCATAAAAATATAATATTTGGACAAATAACTTATATAATGTTAAAAATTTCATTAATGATCCAATTTTGGTTCTATTGTCATTTTATAGTAACTATAGTAACCATATATTATGAAAATACAAGAAGACATAGTAAGAGTTAATGTTTTTTAACTAAGGGTTAAAGCCAAAATATAATGTTAATTTTATGAACTAATATTTTCTAAAACCTATTTTTTGAGATAATATTTTCACATAATCATCATATCATAGAAATATATCACTTTTTAACTATTATAATTCTAAAAATGAATTTATAATAAAACAATATTTCAAGACTTTCCTAAAGTGCCCCTCCTCCCTCTTATAAAAGAGAATCACCTCTACCAACTTACTAAAACCTCTCAAGCCCCTTGTATCATCCAAATTATACTCAAATAAGCTCCCAAAAGCTGTACTTTCCTACTATAAATCTTACATTGGGCATAATCCAATTCAAGAAAGCCTTTTGTCTCAAATTAGAAGAACTTACCTAATTTAGAGGTAACATCTTCTCTCAAGTTCCTTTCCTTTATTTTCCTTCTCCACTACCTATGTTCTCCTTATTATATGATTACATAACTAAAAAAATATCCTTAATATACTAGTATTTTTTTATGAGAAGTATTTTTACTACACTTACACACACCTCCATCTAATGGATACGAACATACTGTTTCTGTGTATGGTGAATTACTACCTTACAAAATGATGATTGTTCAATTTTCTCCTACCACTTCTCATGGTGGACATTTTGATGGAACTGTATTTATATATGAAATATATTATTTTTATATTTTCTCTCTTTTTATTTATTTTTTATTTACAATATACCATTATGCTTTTCATAATGTGTAAATAAGATAATTTCATTTGAGGAAGTGTGGACTACCGCCCCCTCAAAGTGATATGACTTGTTCATGCTATACATGGAACATATAAAGGATAATTTTATTAAAAATATGAGACATACTTGAAATTAATATAATAATAGTATTATAATATACTTTTTATATAATCTTATTATAATTATTTTAATATAAAAAAGAAATGAAAGTAGCGTTCATGCATACGTACGACCTACAGTCTCCATGAATGGTGCATTTCCTTTCTTATACCCAAATGTTTTGTACTATTCTAAATATATATATATATATATATATAATAAATATATGTGATATTTAAATCATGAATACTTTTTTGGAAATAATGGACTTATGGCGACATGGATAATTTTTTTCAAAACAAGTTCATTTTCGACTCAAGTATCAAATATCGACAAAACGACTGATATGAACTTAAATAATTATGTAATTTTATAAAATGGTAATAAGTGATATAAAAGGAATAATAAACTTTAAAAAGGTTCTCAAGAAAGTATAAATTAACCTAATTTTGTTATTCAGGAACATAAATATTGTACATGACAAGTCAGACTCATGGTAAGGGACTTCATCTCAATACCCTTTCATTAAGACATATTTTGATATTGTACACCACCTTCTTTTATACGGTGTATAATAAAACCCTTTTACTTTTAATTTCATTCAAAATGAATCTTTTTCTATGAATTTTTTTACTAAAAGACAAAAAGGAATGTTTTTAATGTATGCGTTGACAATAACTTCTCTGCCACCGTAACCGTTATTTGATATTTGGATTCCTCTATAAGCCTTAATGTTTTTAAAATGAAAAGAAATACCTTATTCCCTTTTTGGGTGTTTTGTTATTGAAAATGGTTTTGAAAGTGGATTTACTATTTTATTATCTTTAAAATATCTCTTGTGATTGAAAATGAAATTTTTTGAGTGAAATGTTGATAATTGAAATATTTTATATGTTATGATTCTATAATGGTACTTGGACATTTGACAAGTGGTTATGAGATAAACCAATGACAAGTGGTTACATGATAAACCAAAGTTGAGTGGTTCTAGGATAAACCATGGTTGTGTGGTTACGTTATAACCTCCAATTAATTGGGTATAGAAGTCGGCTGTATGGGTATTCCATTTAGTGGTATGTGTGGAAGTTGACCGTATGGTTATTCCATTTAAGTATGTTTATGTCCCAAGTTACCTTTATATTTTATATTTTTCTTTCTATGGGTTTATGATAATATTTTGGTTACAAAAAAGGGTATGCAATGATATTATATTCAGTAAATTATATTTACTACTTCTTAAAGGTGAAAAGTATTACTTTATGATAAAGTATTCATGGTTTTCATGTTTTCTCAAGAATAACAGTTTTCCTTCTTTGTGTATCCCTTACTGAGATTTTTATCTTCATCCCACTTTTTTAAATGTTTTTTACAGGACTTAAGGAAGAATGGTGTCAAGGATGAGATCAAGGAAAATTCATGTTGTTTAAACATGAAACAAACCATGTTTCTATTTTTTATTTTATGAAAAAATGGGTAGTGAGTAGAAGTGTATACTTGTAATATTTAAATTGTTATGTATGAGTTATGACCCAATTCTCAAGAGCTACAAATATGAAAATATCCTTGAAGTGAATTAAAGTCAAATTATCAACTTAACTCCAGATTATTTAACATTTAAGGCTAGGCCTTTATATACATGCTCAGTACCCCAAGCTATTTGCTTTTTATCTATTCTCTTGTAACACTATTCATTTTACGGATGTAGACCTTTTTCTAGTTTATGAGATGGATTTCTCTTATTCCTTATTATGGAATACTGTCTTTGATAGGTATCTCCCCCAGGAGAGTGGTTAGAAGATGGTTGTGCATGTTGTGTGGTTTCATGCTATTCCCTTAGTGAGGTGGTTGAGCTCCTCTGGTGGCGAGAGCTTTGAGAGGTATCTCATGGGGTGGCTATTCAGATGACCCTTTTCAGTTTTACTCTCTGGGTTGGTTTTGGATTCTCGAGGATGTGAATTTTTTGATAGGTATCTAATGTAAGGGTCCAAATCCACAAGGATTGACCCATTGAGTGTTTCTGAAGACCATGGTGCTTAGAAGAGGTTTGGAGGAAGTCTAGTGGAGTTCAACTGCTAAAATATAGAAATAGAAATAATTACATTCTATGTAATAATTACCCATCGTGTAAGTCAAGTTCATGATGTGTAAGTTTTTGGGGTTTTAAAAATAAAAAGGCGATGTGTTTTTTAGAAAAAACCGAACCCTTAGGATTAAACGACATGAAAGGGGATTAAACGTCATGTAAATCCCCAATGTTGTATGTTTTAAATGTTTTCAGCCATTCGGTTTTGTCAAACCCTTTGGCTGTAACACCTCTCTCCTAATTCAAGGTGACCCATAACCCCCTCTTCAACATTTTTTGGATTCCTTTATTAAGGATTAATCTCTATCTTCCCTCCTCAGATCTGGAATTATCCATATTCAATACAAGGTATGTTATACCTCCGTTATTGTGGTTTCTTTGATCAATTTTCCCCTATTCCTCCATTCCATGCGATTAATCTTGATCTCTATGTTTCTAAAGGAGTTTTTTGGTTGTTTGTTGTTGTGGTTGTGTCATGACATCCTTGGGTGGATACTATTCTTATGGGAAAGGAGACCGAGATTCGAAGTGTTAGTCTATTCTCATAAAAAGAATGTTGAAAACCTTTTTGAGGTAGTGGATTTGTTTCTTCTCTATTTATTCATGTGAAGTCATAGATCTATCATGATTTAACCCCTTAGATCACAATGAAATTAACCTAATAATTACTTGAACCAGATTAAATAATTGAAATCGATCACATGATGATGTTTTTGTTTTATACCATGATAATAATTTACCTCTTGTTTTTCTAGATAGCCTGATATCTATTCCTTTCTTGGATTAACATGTTTTTCTTAATGTAAATTGTTAAAGAACATAAAGCTATAATTAATTATTAATTAACTGGATAGAAGATTAAATAGGCAATGTTTAATGAATCCGGTGTGTTGTAATCTTAATGTTTCAAGCATGTTTAAATGAATTAACCTTCCATGTGTTAATGGAATTTATTAAAATGTGAAGAATGTTGATTCTTTTTGATTAAGGAATTAAATACATGTTAAATTAACTGTTTAATTAATTTTTGATAGCTTGTGATAGCTTGATGGTTAGGTTGCCTGCAGTTGGAACCTATAATTCATGAATCGGCTAATTCAAGGTGCTATAATAATTGGTCGTGTGATAAGATATAATTAATTTATAGGGCTTGAGTTTCCCAATTTATTGTAAAGTCTATGTGCCTTGTGCTTTGGAGATGTGATAGATTATTGAGTGTGAATTCTAGATTCCTTAATTTAGGTACAAGAGCCATATTGCTATGTTTTCTTCCTACTGCTTGTGATGTGACGTGAGACTAGGATAGATGTTCCTAGAGGGTTCTTGTGGTATATGGGTTAGGGAGGCCTAGATGTGAGGTGAGCATGGGATGGATGATCCTGGAGGGATATTATGGTATATGGGGTAGGGAGTCTTGGTTGTTATGGTAGAAGTTAACACTTGTGATGGAAGGATGAATTGGGATATGCATGTTGGTTTTGGGGAGGACACTAAGGATAAAAGAATGGGTGGAAGCTGGGCTTACCTGTTGATATGAAAGTTGGATTCTTTTTTGAATTTGTTGTTTGGATGATGGCCAGGTTGTTTTTTATCTGATTTCCTTTCCCCACTGCTTGAGGAATATGGATGTGATTGGTTGTATACCTTGTTTGGTAGCTTAGGATTCTTTCTTAGATTACCTGATAATATAGAAAGTGACAATGTGAATAAAATAATAAATTTTTTACCCATGGGTTTTGAGGTTACTGGGATGTAATAATGAGGTTATAATTCTAAGAATACATGGACCCAGTTTTCTTATGCTTGGAGGGCATGAAACTTTGTTGTAATGGTAATGAAATGTAATGTTGAAAATGTTAATGGTTAATTAATGGTTAAATAATTAATTAATATAAACTGAAAATGATGAAAAGGGATAAAATAATTTATTTATTTTTAAATGGGTTTGTGGTTAAAGGATATCTGGTATTATTAGGGAAAGTCGGGAGTCTGAGAGATGTTAGATTCAGTTGAGTCTGAGACTAGGATATGCCCATATTATGGTTGTGAGCTATATTATATCATGTAAATTTTACGTTTTTATATGCTACTCTATCCCATTAGTTAGGGAAACTAACCCCAATGATTTTGAGCCCTAGGGGATTTGTTTCACCAATATTCCAGTGGGAGGATGGATGGATGACTACCCCCTTTGGCCTCACTCTCTTCTCATGATAGTTACTTGTGCTAGTATCCATAGCGGTTAGTTTTCCCCATATATGTGTGTTGAGGGATGGAATGGCTTGTGGTTTTTTCAAATACATGTATTCTGAATATAGTTTCCTAAGGACTACTATAGGTATAACGTGTATAGGCTACGATGGATTGAGGATCCTTATCAGTGTATGAGATATGATGGATTGAGGTATAATACTTGATGTGTGATACTCATTATACATGTTGTGGTGGATCCCATAAAATACCTGGTTAATTTTGGTTATGTGGATGTGGTGGTGTGTTTTATGAGGTGCACGTTATGGTGCTTCACCAAGGTGTATAATGGCTAGCCTTTTTGGAGAGAGATGCTCAGGACACGCGATGTTGGGGAAGAGCGAAAAACCAGTGGGGAAGCGGTATAAGAGTACCCTTGAGATTATTTATTATATTATATTCTCTTATATACAATACTTTGTGAGAGTAGAAATGGTGAGGCATGGAACTTAGTATACCTGTTTAGGTGATGAGTTAGTTTAAGTTGTTGTTCACTATGGTTTAGCATGCTTTCTTTAACTTTTTCACAAGAGGCTCTAGGGAGGATACTATTGAATATAATTTTATACTCACCCTATATATATATAAACTATTTTTTAGTTCAATTGGAACATGTTAGAGATCAGGCTGTTTACTACTAGCTTGGGGTTTTTAGGAGCTGTTTAGGCTTCGTGGTCACTGATATCCTTACTTTTCTTTTGGTACTTTCAATTTTCTTTCAATTTGTAGTAGTTGTTGAATGTAATAACATATGTGGAATTTGTATTTTCTTTTATATTTAAGTTTGAGCAGGATTTGGTAGGTGTCTATCTTATGTCTCTATTTCACATGTATTCTATTAGAGGGTAATACCACCCATCTGTGTGTTTACTATACCCTCAGTTATAGTCACTAACCCGGGGCCTACTGGAGGCGGGACTTGGTTATCAATATCTCTCTTCTCCCATTGATCTCCCAGGAGGGGTACACCTTGTGGGAAGGGGGTTATGATAGATTGGTATTAGAGCTCTAGTTGAGGGATAATATGGAGTTTGTATTTAAGAACAAGTGAGGTTGCATGGGATGGGAAGTAAATGATGTAATCTAAGTTTATAAAGTGTTGCAAACATGGGATACCATCTTATAAATAGGTATTTAGGGCCCCCTATGATATGATGCATAAACCTTTAAGCTTATAGCAGCTACTAAATGAAGTGAAACTGGTTGCATGGTAGTGAACTATGAAATGATCATGCATAATTATTCTTTACACCTATGTTTTAATGGGTAGAACTTGGGATATGTTAACCTAAAATGAATAAAAGAAAACAACTAAATAATGTCAATATATTCCATATTCTAGTTTAGGATATGTAACTATTTTTTCCTTTGTAGGAATCGATATAGATTGACATCCTTATTAGGTTCTCACAGAAGATGTTTAGCAGGTTGTGCACCCAGATTGTTGTAGAGTGGAGGTTGATGATGATGATACTTGGAGGAGGACACTCTGAGAGTTTTAGAACCAGAGTCTGCAGTGGTATGAGGGATCTATTTTAGATGCAGTCATAGAATACTGGTTAAAGGAGGTTGAGATAGCCTTCAGTTCAATCCATGATCAAGATTAGCACATGGTATCGTTGGCTTTGAAGATGATACATGGGGCAGTGAGGAAATGGTGGTTATTATTCATAAGAGATCACAAGGTGTCATCATTCTTGAGGGAGGAGTTATGAAACCAATTCAGAGTTGAGTTACTTTCTTCGACCATGAAGGAATCTAGTCACCAGTCACTGATTACCCTTTACCAGGGGAGATCTAGTGTACAAGAGTTTGAGATCCATTTTAAGAACCTTTTGAAATATTCTTTAGACCTATTTACATATGATGAGTCTAGGGTGAGGAATTTCAAGTAAGCTTTACATCTATAGATCTGGTGCCAGGTCACCCTATTTATGTTAAAGATGTATCTCGAGGAATTGGTGAGATAAAAGGCATTCAGAGGACATTATCTAGAACTAGATCCTCATGAGAGGGGAGTTATCTATATTCCTCATGAAATAGAGCTTTGGTACAGGGTTCCTAGTTGTCAGTAATGAAGAGTTTCTGATCATCTGAGGATAGGTACCATCCCTCAATGTCTCATTTATCCAAGGGTAGTGGATCTCATTCATATGATAAGGGATCATACACATGGTTTTCTTATAGAGTCCAAGGTTACAAGTGGTGATAGTGATCGTCCTTTTTGATCTATCAATGTGGATCAGTTGTTCCACTTCAGGCTCCTCCACTGAGGTAGTCCCAACCAAGGAAGCAGTAGCAGGTTTCTTCAGTTTGGGATCAACAGAGAGTGGATGGGGCAGGAAGAGGAAAATCCCTAGATTCTCCCCATCCTTATATATCAGATCGTAGACATGGAGGTGGTCATCATAATGGTCATATAGGCCATGTATTAGGTCATGTTAGGATTCATGATTTTTCATTACCAATTCCATGCAAGCCAGATGTCATTCGAGGCACCCTTTCCTTGTTTTCAACTTGGGTGAATGCCTTATTTGATCTAGGAGCAGCACACTCCCTCATATCACTTGCCCTTTTCCATGCTTGGGGACTTGAGGTAGAGAGACTTCTAGTTCCCTCGGCACTAACTATGCTAGCTGGAGGTTGAGGTGACTTGTTTGATGTATGTAGAGACTGTGAGCTAGTGTTGGTGAAACACTACTCTTGGGGAGATTTCCTATGTTTTTGGATACAAAAATATGACATCATTGTTGGTATGGATTGGTTGTATTCAGTGTAGGCTATCTTGGATTCCTTTAGGAGGCAGGGTGTGTTCTTCGATGCTGAATAAGATCCAGTAGTGTTTGTTGGTGAGTGAGACCCTCATATGGGTTAGAGGTGTGTTCCTTCCTTATCATCTTTGATTGTAACATACCAAGTAAGTAATGAATAATATATATTTTTATCTATGTCTACTAATGAATTCGATAGTGTTTTAGAGGCTTAAAATGAGAATAAATCCAATCTTAAGCATGGAATACACTAATATATTTAAAAGATTGTTTTACTGCCTTTTGATGGCAAACCATTTTTAAATAAAACTTTTGAAAAATTTATAAGCTCTATTTGTCAAAATAAACTTATTATTTATGATTGGGACATTGAAATTTATATTGGATAATTTTTTGGTATTTTTCTGACAATGTTCATTTTTTAATGAATAGTAAAAATACTGCATTTTACATCAAAACTGCTTTTTTCATATAATTTAATTATATGGTAAGATTATCTTTTTAATTGGTTTTAAATTTCAATCAGAATATATTTTTACCATTTAATCCAATAGTGGTCGTTGGAATTAATTTCACTTTGAAATTGGACTTAAACTAGTGTCAATCTTTTGATACTTATTGTTTTATAAAAACACGCTATTTGCTCAGACAGCGGGAATTAATTATTAAATTAATTAATGTAACTTATATGTTTTGAATTTTGTAAAATAGGCATAATTTTTGAATTCGTAATATCAAATATAGCTTAGGGTGAAGTTTTGGTATTTTTCTGAAAAACTTCAATTTTTGATGAATAGTGAAACCACTAAGTGGTACTTAAAAAACTGATTTTTCGTTTAAATGAAATTTTACCACCTCTGTGTTTTGAATTTAAAAAATCCGACATACATGGTTGTCATTAAGAAGTAAAATGTGGTTCAATGAGATTAAAATAATATTTTGGTGAATAGTAACTTTTAAGTTTTTAATCGGGATTAGAGGTAATTAGTGTAGTTTAAGGTAAAAATAATGTTTTAATAATTTTAAATGACCTAGACACATGTACTACCCTTATTGGATGTATCATGGCCGACCAAGACAACCCATGGGTCTATTTTTGGGACCCCATGGAGCCACTTGGGTAAGATAAAGACATTAATGCTTTATATTTAATGTAAAAGTAAAAATGACACAAACATGAGTTGTTTTACTAAAACAATTTTTAAATGGGGTTATAAAAGTCATATTTTTGACTATAAATAGTCATTAGGAATATAAAACGATTTCCTACATCATGATATATTTTTTATAATTTTTATACATTAAATAAATTAAATTATTTATGACACCATGATGATGCAGCGATTACCTCATTATTTAACGATTTAAATAAAATGAAAAGATAATTGAAAATCTAAGACCTACACTTGTAAAAAACCTATTGGATGGGTGTATTTCTACCTATTATCACCTTATCCTAGAAATATATAATTTTGGGACCTTTTAAATCTTAAAAGCATTTTATAATAAAGTAACCTTTTATAACTTTCCAAGAGTGCCCCTCCTCTCCTCTTATAAAAGGCCCCCCACCTCTACCACCTTACCCACACTTCCAAAGCCTTTGGCTCGGCCAAACCCTGAACATTTTGTCTCTCCACATCCCTATATAACTCCTAGAAGCCTCACTTTGGGCAGAAGTCTTCCCAAGGAAGCCTTTGAGCTCAAATAAAAAAGAGTTACCCGTTTTAAAGGTAGTGTCTTCTATTGTGTTCTTATGTTTTATTTTGCTTCTCCAACCCCATAAACTCTTTTTATTCATTTATTTTGTAACAACACCAGTATCTTCCATATACTAGGATGTTTTTATAATAAGCATTCGAGCTACACTTACACACACCTACATCTAATGGTTAAAGAACATACTGTTTCCGTGGATGGCGAATTTCTGCCTCACGAAACGATGATTGTTCAATATTCTTTTAACACCTTCAAAGGTGGCCATTAAGATGAAACTATATTTATATATGATTTATGTTACATATAAGTGATTAATATAATTCTGGAATTAAAATATACATAACTCTCATTTAGTTTTAATTCCATTAACATGACATAGAAATGAAAGTAGCGTTCATGCGTACGTACGACTTACCGTCTCCATGAACGGTGTATTTCATTTCTTACCTCTAAATGATTATGTAATATTATACATACATATATATGCTGGATATATATGATATATATGATATCCAAATCATGAATATCATTCTGGATATAATGAACCTTTGACCACATGAACAACATGTAATTGTAAGAAGTCCACTTTCGACTTAAGAACCAAATATCGAAAAAACAAACATTATTAACTTAAATGATTACATAATGTTTATAACATGGTAATAAGTGATATAAAAGTAATAATTAACTTGAAAAAGGTTCTTAAGCAAGTAGAAATTAACTTAAGTTTATTATTCATGAGATTAAAGAACTATCGAGTCAAGTCAGATACGAGGTAAGGGAACTTCTTAACCCAATTTCTGTTCTTTAGGTTAATCTCCTACTTTCAAATTATGTCATGATATTATTATGTCCTATATTGTATTTGTACTTTCTTTATGTGTAATAATAGTTAATACACATAATATATCTATTTAATTTAAAAAAAATGATCTTTGTATGGGACTTCGTCTCAATCTCCTTTCATTGAGGCATATTTTGTTTTATACACAACCTTCTTTTATACGGTGTATAAACCCCTTTGAATTTTACGTTTATCCAAAAGGAATATTTTTTATACGAATCATTTTACTAAACGACAAAAGGGAATGTTTTTGTCGTACGTATGCGGTGACAACGAATTCTCCGCCACCGTGACCATTATTTGAGTTTCAACTTCCTCTACAATCAGAAAGGGGTGATGAAATCCTTTGCAACTACTTCAGTAGATGTTAGGACATCAAATGAAGTTGTATCAGGTACTTTGTTTTTTTTAGATTATGCCAGTGTGTTGTTTGATTCGGGGTCTACACATTCTTTTATCTCTGAAACCTTTTCTCGTAAAATGGGAATACCATCTCAAGAAATGACTCCTGAACTTGTGGTAAAAACACCTGGGGGAAATGTTGAGGCAAAAAGAATTTATAAGAATCTTCCTATCCTTATCCTCGGAAAGAACCTACTTTCAAACCTTATTGTTTTACCTCTAGTAGAGTTTGATGTTATCCTGGGTATGGATTGGCTCTCTATTTACCATGCTAAGATTGACTGTAGAGCTAAAGAAGTTTCTTTTCAGAAAGACTTTCATTTTGTGTACAAGAATGAACCCTTACTGTTGATAACATTTCAAGAGGCTGAGAAACTTGTAAAAGATGGAAATGAATGTTACCTTGAACACATCGTTGAAAATAAAGGAACTGTTCAGATTAATCATGTGCCAGTGGTAAATGAGTATCCTAATGTTTTTCCTGATGAGTTGCCTGGAATAATACCAGATCGGGAAGTTAAATTTACTGTTGACTTAGTTCCTGATGCTAAGCCAATTTCAAAACCCCCTTATCGAATGGCTCAAATCGAACTTTTAGAGTTGAAGGAGAAATTTCAAGATTTATTAGTGAAAGGTTTCATTCGACCTAGAACATCACCATGGGGTTCTCCTTGTTAAAAAGAAAGATGGTTCTATGAGACATTGCATTGACTATAGAGCCTTGAATAATATCACTATTAAGAACATGTATCCTTTTCCTCATATCTATGATTTGTTTGATGAGCGTCAGGGAGCTCAGTTTTTTTCAAAGATTGACCTGAGATCAGGGTACCATCAGTTCAAGGTAAATGAAGCAGATATTCTGAAGACTGCGTTTCGAACAAGATATGACCATTATGAATTTGTAGTAATGACTTTTGGGCTAACCAATGCACCTGCTATATTCATGGACCTTATGAATAGAATTTTCCATGAGTTCTTGGATATGTTTGTGGTGGTTTTCATTGATGATATTTTGGTGTTTTCTAAAAGTAAAGAGGAGCATTAAAGTCATTTAAGGGTTATTTTGAAAACCTTAAAAGAAAATAAATTGTATGGAAAATTCAGAAAGTGTGAGTTTTGGTTGCAACAAATTTCTTTCCTTGGTCATATTGTCTCTAAAGATAGGATAACTATTGATCCTACAAAAACAAAGGTTGTGGAAGAATGGACAAGACCCACAAATGTAACTAAGATTCGTAGATTCCTTGGTTTGGTAGGCTATTACCAAAGGTTTGTTAGAAATCTTTCACGGTTATCTAGTCCAATGACTAAGCTAACTCGAAAGGGTGTTAAGTTTATCTGGACAAAAGAATGTGATGATTGTTTTCAGGAATTGAAAATAAGATTGGTGAATGATCCAATTTTGGCACTATCTTCTAGGAATGGTGAGTTTGTTATCTACAGTGATGCTTCATTGAAAGGAATTGGTTGTGTCCTAATTCAGAATGATCAGGTAATTGCTTATGCTTCATGACAGTTGAAAAATCATGAGGTAAATTACCCTACACATGATTTGTAATTAGCTGCTATAGTTTTCACTTTAAAAATTTGGAGGCATAATTTGTATAGAGTAAAGTGTGAAATATATACCGATCACAAAAGTTTAAAGTATATATTCACTCAGAAAGAATTGAAAATGAGACAGAGGAGATGGCTAGAATTAATCAAGGATTATGATTGTACAATTCATTACCATCCGGGAAAAGAAAATAAAGTGGCTGATGCTTTGAGTCGAACAAGTAATGCTTCATTAACAATGTTGTGTTTGGAATGTGATCCTTTGGTTAAGGATTTGATAAACTTTGGCATAGAAGTTTTTGGTGCAGGATGTTCTTATGTTTTGTTTCAGGTATCAATGAAATCTTCTCTATTAGACAGAATCAAGCAAGCACAGAAGCAAGACAGTGAGTTGCATAAAAAGGTAGAGATGGTTCAGAAGGGTAAGTTTCCTGAATTCAACATTGATAATGATTGTGTTTTGAGATTTGGTAAGAGATTGTGTGTGCCTTGTGATTCACAGTTGAAGAGAGAGTTGTTATGTGAAGCTCATAGTTCTCCGTTTTCAGTTCATCCTGGCAGTACTAAGATGTACAGAGATCTGCAGGAGTATTACTGGTGGGATGGAATGAAAAGAGATATTACTGATTTTACAGTGAAGTTTTTTGACTAGTCAATAGGTTAAAGCAGAGCGGCAATTACCGAAAGGGATGCTTCAGCCTTTACCAGTGCCAGAGTGGAAATGGGAAAATATATCCATGGACTTCGTTGTGGGATTGCCGAAGACACCTCGAGGTAATAATGCAATCTGAGTTATTTTTGATCGCTTGACTAAATTTGCTCATTTCCTTGCTATATGAGATACATTTTCCCAAGATCAACTTTCCCGTTTGTATCTTAAAGGGATAGTTAGGTTACATGGAGTTCCTATCTCCACTGTATCTGATCGTGATCCCATGTTTACTTCTAACTTTTGTAAAGGCCTTCAGAAGTCGTTGGGTACTGAATTAAATTTTAGTACAGCTTTTCATCATCAATCAGATGGGCAGTCAGAACGAACAATTCAGACTTTGGAAGATATGCTACATGCTTGTTCGATGGATTATCAGGGAAGTTGGGACCAACATCTTTCGTTGGTTGAATTTTCATATAATAACAGTTTTCATTCCAGTATACAGATGGCACCACTTGAGGCGTTATATGGGAAACAGTGTCGAACTCCAGCTTTCTGGGATGAAGTGGGTGAAAGGAAGCTGATGGGACCAGAATTGGTAGAAGAGTTGGCAGAAAAAGTTCAGCTGATACAGAAACACATGAGAACAACTCAGAGTAGGCAGAAGAGTTATGCAGACAATAGGAGGAAGTATCTCTTTTTTGAGGTAGGTGATCATGTTTTTCACAAAGTATCACCATGGAAAAGTGTGATGCGATTTGGTAAGAAAGGAAAGCTGAGTCCAAGGTTCATTGGACCATATGAAATTCTGGAGAGAGTTGGATCAGTTTCTTACTGAGTGTCTTTACCTCCGAGTTTATCTTAGGTACACAATGTTTTTCATGTTTCGATGTTGAGAAAGTATATGCCAGATCCATCTCATGTTTTGAGTCCAGAGGTAGTTCAGCTGGAAGAGAACCTATCTTATGAGGAACAACCAGTCCAGATTCTTGACCACAGGGAGCAAGTGTTACGGAATAAGGTGATTCATCAGGTAAAGGTTTTTTGGAAAAACCACATGATTGAAGAGGTAACATGGGAATCTGAAAATGCAATGAGGGCTAAATACCCCCACTTATTCGATAAGTAAATAAATTGCAGGGACACAATTTTATAAAGGGGGGAAGGATGTAACATAACAAGTAAGTAATGAATAATAGATATTTTTATCTATTTCTACTAATGAATTAGATAGTGTTTTAGAGGCTTAAAATGAGAATAAATCCAATCTTAAGCATGTAATACACTAATATTTTTAAAAGATTGTTTTACTACCTTTTGATGGAAAACCATTTTTAAATCAAACTTTGGACAATTTTATAAGATCTATTTGTCAAAATAAACTTATTATTTATTATTGGGACATTTAAATTTACATTGGATAATTTTTTGGTATTTTTCTGACAATGTTCATTTTTTTAATGAATAGTAAAAATACTGCATTTTACATCAAAACTGGTTTTTCATCTAATTTAATTATATGGTTAGATTATCTTTTGAATTGGTTTTAAAGTTCAATTAGAATATATTTTTACCATTTAATCCAATAGTGGTCGTTGTAATTAATTTCACTTTGAAATTGGACTTAAACTAGTGTCAATCTTTTGATAGTTATTGTTTCATAAAAACACTCTATTTGCTCAGACAGCGGGAATTAATTATTAAATTAATTAATGTAACTTATATGTTTTTAATTTTGTAAAATAGACATCATTTATGAATTCGGAATATCAAATATAGCTTAGGGTGAAGTTTTGGTATTTTTCTAAAAAACTTCAATTTTGGATGAATAGTGAAACCACTAAGTGGTACTTAAAAAACTGATTTTTCGTTTAAATGAAATTTTACCACCTCTGTGTTTTGAATTTCAAAAATCTGACATAAATGGTTGTCATTAAGAAGTAAAATTTGGTTCAATGGGATTAAAATAATTTTTTAGTGAATAGTAACTTTTAAGTTTTTAATCGCGATTAGAGGTAATTAGTGTAGTTTAAGGTAAAAATAATGTTTTAATAATATGAAATGACCTAGACACATGTTCTACCATTATTGGATGTATCATGGACAACCAAGAAAACCCATGGGTCGAATTTTGGGACCCCATGGAGCCATTTGGGTAAGATAAAGACATTAATGCTTTTTATTTAATGTAAAAGTAAAAATGACACAAACATGAGTTTTTTTACTAAAACAATTTTTAAATGGGGTTATACAAGTCATATTTTTGTCTATAAATAGTAATTAGAAAGATAAAAATATTTCCTACATCATGATATATTTTTTATAATTTTTAGACATTAAATAAATTAAATTATTTGTGACACCATGATGATGCAGCGATTACCTCATTATTTAACGATTTAAATAAAATGAAAAGATAATGTAAATTATAAGAACTAAACATGTCAAAAAACTATTGGATTTTTGTATTTATAACTATTATCACCTTATCCTCGAAATATATAATTTTGGGACCTTTTAAATCTGAAAATCATTTTATAATAAAGTAACCTTTTATAACTTTCCAAGAGTGCCCCTCCTCTCCTCTTATAAAAGCCCCCCACCTCTACCACCTTACCCACACTTCCAAATCCTTTGGATCGGCCAACCCCTGCCCATTTTTTCTCTCCACATCCCTATATAACTCCTAGAAGCTTAAATTTGGGCAGAATTCTTCCCAAGGAAGCCTTTGATCTCAAATCAAAAAGAGTTACCCGTTTTAAAGGTAGTGTCTTCTATTGTGTTCTTATGTTTTATTTTGATTCTCCAACCCCCTAAACTCTTTTTATTAATTTCTTTTTTTAACAACAACAGTATCTTACATATACTAGGATGTTTTATAAGAATTATTTGAGCTACACTTACACACACCTACATCTAATGGTTAAATAACATACTGTTTCCGTGGATGACGAATTTCTGCCTCACGAAACCATGATTGTTTAATATTCTTTTAACACCTTCAAAGGTGGACATTAAGATGACACTATATTTATATATGATTTA
Source organism: Viscum album (assembly GCA_963277665.1). NCBI lineage: Eukaryota > Viridiplantae > Streptophyta > Magnoliopsida > Santalales > Viscaceae > Viscum > Viscum album. The sequence goes on along the minus strand of OY728127.1, from coordinate 1,516,151,237 downwards.
TGTTACATATAAGTTATTAATATAATTCTGGAATTAAAATATACATAACTCTCATTTAGTTTTAATTTCATTAAGATGACATAGAAATGAAAGTAGCATTCATGCGTACGTACGACTTACCGTCTCCATGAACGGTGCATTTCATTTCTTACATCTAAATGATTATGTAATATTATAAATACATGTATATGATCGATATATATGATATATATGATATCCAAATCATGAATATAATTCTGGATATAATGAACCTTTGACCACATGAACAACATGTAATTGTAAGAAGTCCACTTTCGACTTAAGAACCAAATATCGACAAAACAAACATTATTAACTTAAATGATTACATAATGTTTATAACCTGGTAATAAGTGATATAAAAGTAATAATGAACTTGAAAAAGGTTCTTAATAAAGTAAAAATTAACTCAAGTTTATTATTCAGGAGATTAAAGAATGATCGAGTCAAGTCGGATACGAGGTAAGGGAACTTCTTAACCCAATTTCCGTTCTTTGGGTTAATCTCCAAACATCAAATTATGTCATGATATTATTATGTCCTATCTTGTATTTTTACTTTCTTTATGTGAAATAATAGTGAATACACATAATATATCTATTTAATTTAAAAAAATTATCTTTGTATGGGACTTCGTCTCAATCTCCTTTCATTGAGGCATATTTTGTTTTATACACAACCTTCTTTTATACAGTTTATAAACCCCTTTGAATTTTACGTTTATCCAAAAGGAATATTTTTTATACGAAGCATTTTACTAAATAAAAAAAGGGAATTTTTTGTCGTACGTATGCGGCGACAACGACTTCTCCGCCGCCGTGACCATTATTTGAGTTTCGGCTTCCTCTACAAGCCATACTTTTTTTTAAAAGAAAAATAAATACCCTATTTTACTTTTCTTTTATTTTGGTATTGAAAATGGTTTTCATAATGTTTTTATATAAATGTGTTGTATTGATATCTTTTGATTGAAAAGTGTAAATGTTATGTTTCCTTTATGCATGTTTTATGTGATACGATTATGTTATGGTTCTTGGGCATTATTATGAAGACGGGTGGTTCCGTGATAAACTAAGGGCAGGTGAGCCCGATATAGCTCTCCAATGCATTGGGTAATGCGAATGAGTTAAACGTTAAGGTTTCTCCGAAGAGATTTAGGGAATATACTGTGATGTGTATTCCAAACATAACCAAGAGGGTTACTCCCTACGTAAGAATGTTATGAATGCCTCAAGTTACCTTTATATCTTATGATTTCTATGATTTATTCATGATTTGATGAGGTATGTTAAAATGCCTATGTTTTATGGGTGAAGTATGATTTAATTCTTATGTATATATGAACTCATGTTTCCTTTACATATTTTTACAACCCTTACTGAGCTTTTTATGCTCATCCCATGTTTTTGAAATGATTTTCATAGGTCAAGGGAAAGGTACATGATGTGATGATAATGTCAAGGAAGTGTCAAGAAAGAATCCATGTTTTATTTTAAATATGTTTCAATTTATGGGAAAAATTAATACTATCTTTTATGTAACCACTTTGTTTAAATGTAGAATGTAATGAAAGTTTTATGATCTAATTCTCCAAAACTCTAAACCTGAAAATATCCTCAAGGTTTATTCTTGAAATATCTCAAGATTAAGTAAGGTTTAAGGCTGGGGCCTTATATTGATGGCTGAGTTAATGTTGATTTCATCAAATATTCAACAATCAGTGTTTCCTAGGGTCATAGGATAGTGCCCTGATGTCTTTCCAGAGGAGTTTGAAGCATTACCCCATCGACAAGAGATCGAGCTCGGGATCAAACTACATCTAGACGTGTCTCTTTTCTCGATGTATCCATATAGTATGGAAAAGTATGAGTTGCAAAAGCTGCATATACAACTTGATGGTCTGTTGTGGTGTTTTTTGGTCAGCTGAGTGTGTCAGAATGGGGTGCACCTATTTTTTTTTATGTAGATGGATTATGATAGTTCACGGTTGTGTATCCATTATCATCACTTGAACCAAGTGATAGTGAAAAACCCCTATCCTCTTCCACATATTTATTATTTATTAAATCAACTAAATGTTTCAAGTTGGTTATCAAAGATCTATTTTTGGTTAGGATATCATCAGATGCATGTAAAAGATGAGGATATCCTGAAGACTGCTTTCCGTTTTCGTCATGGTCAATACGATTTTGTTGTGATGTCATTTGGTATGAAGAATTCTCGAGCTATGTTCATGGGGTTAATGAATTTTATGGTCCATGAGTTCATTTATACGTTCTTGTTTGTTTTCATCGATGAAATCCTTGTGTAATCTTCATATACGGAGGATCATGCAAAGCATCTGCATGCTGTTTTGGGAGTTCTTCCTCTTGAGAAGTTGTTTGGAAAGTTACTGAAGTGATAGTTTTGGGCTTGAGAATTTCTTTTCTTGGAGAATTTTGTATCCCATTAGGGAGTATATGTGGATACATAAAAGATAAAATTAGTTGTGTCTTGGGAATCCCACAATATAGTGGAATATTTGTAAAGTTTCCTTGGTCCTGTAGGCTATCAAATGAGGTTTGTAGATAATTTATCTCTAGTTGCGACTCCTCTAACAAAATTGAATAGAAAGGATCAAGTGTTCTTGTGGACTAATCAGTGTTAGACAACTTTTTGAGTATCTTAAGGAGAAGTTGGTTAGTGCTCCAGTACTTTGCCTTCCAATAGAAGTAGTTTAGTTTGATGTTTTCTATGATTCTTTGCATCTTGGGTTGGGTTGGGATGTGTTTTGATGCAGTAGAGATTATTCATTTCTTATGGATCTTGAAATTTAAGTCCCCATGAATTTAACTATGCCATCCACGATATCTATTTAGCGGTATTTGTGTTTTCAATAAAGTTGTGAAGACATTACCTCATCAATGAGTGCTTTGGGGTCTTCACCGATCATATGATCCTAAGGTATGTTTTCTCCCAATGTGACTTAAACATGCATCAGCATCAGGGGATGGAGTTATTATAGGACTTTGAATTAGATATTTCCTATACACTTGGAAATGGTAATTTCATAGCCAATGCATCGAGGAGGATGTTGTGTAGTGATGTAGTGTGTGAATCAGATGATTCCTAGAGAGTGATGGAAGAAATCTCAACATTGTGACGAGATATGGGTTGAGTTAGGGGTAGAGGTTTTATTTTTTAGATGACGGTGCAATCATCTATGGTGAAACAGGTGGAGGAGTCATATTTGGGGGATCTTGATGTGGAGGTCTGGAGAGAATGAGTTGTTTGTGGAAAGGCCCTTGATGGTTGGTCTAAAGATGAATGACACCAAGTGTTGTTTCACGTAAGGATCTTTGTTCCTTTGGTGAAGTGTGAGATATTTCTCAGGGAGTTCCATAGTCTTCTTTTGTTGGTACATCCTTGCATGAGAAATATGTACCGAGCTCTGAGTGGTCAGTTTTGGTGGCTTGTGTTAAAGCATATAGTTATAGAGTTTTTTTCTTGAGGTTTAGTTTTCTTGAAGTTGAAGGCTGAGCATCATGTTCCTGGTGGTTTTATCTAGATGTTAGATGTTCTACAGTGAAAGTGGGAGGACATATCTATGGACATTGTTATCAGTTTACCTTGAGCTCAAGGAGGAAATGATGCTATATGGGTGGTAGTGAATCGTTTGATGAAATCATCCCACTTTATAGAGATCAATGAGTCTATATCAGTGGTGGTTTTATCAAGGTAGTATCTAGAGGATATTCTGTACTCCACGGGGTTCCAAGGATGATCATTTCCAATCAGGATCTTTATTTTACCTCCAGGGTGTGGAGAGGTCTCCAACTTGATTTTGGATATCAGCCATGCCTTAGATATACTTTTCATCTATAGATGAAAAGTTAGACAGAGAAAACTATCCAAAATCTTGAAGACATGTTATTATCTTGTGTCTTAGATTTTAGAGGTTCATGGATGAGGCACCTACCCTTGGTAGAGTTCTATTATAATAATAATTTTCACTCCACCATTGGTATGATTCAATTTCAATCCTTTTATGGATGGCCTTTATGTTCTCCATTGTGCTAGATTGGGGTCATAGAGTTAGAAATTCTTGAACCAGAAATGGTACAGAATAAAATAGAGATGGTTCAGGTGATTTGTGAGTGGATAAAAGCAGTGCAGGATCAACTGAAATACTATTATGATCATAGGGGAAGACCTCTATAGTTCAAAATTGCAGATCATGTGTTCCTAAAGGTGAATCCTCATTATGGGAAGTGAAGGTTTGGTCATGGGAGTAATATTTCTCCCCGATTTGTTAGGCCTTCCGAGGTGTTAGCTAATGTTGGAGTCATGGAATATCAGATTGCACTTCCCCCACAGATGATCCAGATACATATTTTTTCCACTTGTCACAACTCCATAATTATATTTATGATGAATCTCAAATCATAGATTGTGGTGAGATCAATGTTATGAATTATGAGACCTTTGTGGCGTGGAATATAGAGATCTAGGACCACCAAGATAAGGTGTTGTGTGGGAATTCTATCCCCTTTGTTTGTGCCTTGTGGAGGCATAGTGGCGTGTATGAGAGTACCTGAGAGTGTGAGTCGCTGATACACACCCAATACCCTGAGTTGTTTAATTTTTATCTATTCTCTTATAAAAATGTTCATTTTTTGGTTTCAGAACTTTTTATAGCTTATGATATGGATTTATCTTTTTTAATTATTGTGGCGTACTCTCTTTTAGAGTTATCTCCCATAGAAGAGTGGTCAGGAGCTGGTTGTTCTTGTTGCATGGTTTCACACTATTACCATGGTGAGTTGGTTGATCTCTTGTGGTGGAGAGATCCTTGAGAGGTATCTCATGGGGTGGCTATTCAGATATCCCTTTTCAGTTTTCCAACCTATCTTGGTTTTGGATTATCGAGGACGAGAATGTTTTGAGATGTATCTAGTTTACGGGCTCAGATCTTGGAGGATCGACCCATTGTTCATTTCTGAACATTGAGGTGCTTAGAGGAGGATTAGAGAAAGTATAGAGGATTTTGGATACTAAAATATTGAAATAAGAATAATTACACACTGTTTAATAATTACACACCTTGTAAGTCAGGTTCTCGATGTGTAAGTTTCTGGTGTTTTAAAAATAAAAAGGCGATGCATCTTTTTTAGAAAAAACAGAACCTTGAGGATTAAATGACATGAAAAGGGATTTCACATTGTGTAAAACCCAAATACTATATGTTTTAAACACTTTAATCAGTTTAGGTTTGTCAAACCCTATAGCTAAAACACCTCTCTTCTGATTCTAGGAGACCTGACAACCCACTCCTCAACGTTTTGGGTATTCCTTTTTCAAGGATTGATCTCTAACTTCCCTACTTCGATCTGAAGTGATCCATATTCGATCCGAGGAATATTTTACCTTAATTATTGTGGTTTCTTTGATAATTTTCCTCCCATTCCTCCATTTCATGTTATGGAACTTGATTTATATGTTTCTAAAGGAGTTTTGTTGATTTTTTGTTGGTGTGGTTGTGGCACGACATCCTTAATTGGATGCAATTATTGTGGGAAAGGTGACCAAGATCCAAAAAATTGATCCATTATAATGAAAAGAACATTGATACCCAGGGGATTCATTGATTCCAGATTTATTAACATGAAACTTTAGAGATATCATGATTTATCCCCTTGGATCACAATGAAATTAACCTAATAATTACTTAAACCTGATTAAAGAATTGATATCAATCATATGGAGAGCTTATAGTTTTGAACTGTTATAATAATTTTCCTCTTGTTTTTCTAGATAGTGTGATATATATGACTTGATTTTATTATAATGTTGTTCTTTTTATAAATTGGTAAAGATCTTAAATCTAGAATTAATTGTTAATTAATTGGATAAAAGACTAAAGAGGCATGTTTAATGAATCTGGTGTGTTATAATCTTAATTGTACAAGAATTTTTAAATTAATTGACCTTCCATGTGTTAATGGAATTTAATAAAGATGTGAGGAATGTCGATTATTTTTTATGAATGAATTAAATGAATTTTAAATTAACTGTTTAATTAATTTTTGACAGATTGTGATAGCTTGCTGGTTAGGTTTCCTGCAGTTGGAACATATAATTAGTGAATATGTTAATTCAAGATGGAATAATAATCAGTTGTGTAATAAAAGATAATGAATTTTTAGGGTTACAAGTTTCCCTCTTTCTTGTAAAGGCCAAGTGCCTTGGTCTTTAGAGCAGTGAGAACTTATTTCATGTGAAGGATATATGCCTTGATTTAGGGCCAAGAGCCGAGTTTCTATGTTTGCTTCCCACTGCTTATGTTGTGATGTGAACCTGGGACGGTTGATCCTGGATGGTTGTTGTGGTATATGGGGTGGGGAGTCTTGGTTATTGTGGAAAAAGTTGATGATTGTGAAGGTGGGATGCATCAGGATATGCATGCGGGTGTCGGGGAGGAAATCGAGGATGACATAATAGGTGGAAGATGGGATTTCCCATTTATATAAAAGTTGGATACTTTTTTGATTTTTATGTTTGGATGGTGGATTGGATATATTTTTTATCTTCTTTCCTTTCCCCACTACTTTAGGTAGATGGATGTGCTTCATTGTATATGTTGTTTGGTAGCTTAGGATGTTTTCCCAGAGTACCTAATAATATGGAAAGTGATAATGTTAATAAATGAATAAATTTTTAACCCATGGGGTTGGATCTTGCTGGGATGTAATGCTGAGTCTATAATTATGAGAAGCTGTGGAATCAGTTTTCTTATGCCTGGAGGGCATGGAACTTTATTGTAGTGGTAATTAAATGCAATGTGGAAAATTTTAATGGTTAATTAAAGGTTAAATAATTAGTTATCGTAAAGTGAAACTGATGAAAATTGATAAAATAATTTAATATATCTCTTTAAATGTTTATGTTTTTATAGGATATTCGGTCTTAGAAGTGGAAGCCAGGAGTCTGAGAGACGTTAACTGTAGTTGAGTCTGAGCATAGGCTATGACCACAGTGTGGTTGTGAGCTATATTATATCATATAAATTATATGTTTTTATATGATACTCCACCCTGTCAGTTAAGGAAACTAACACATGGGGGTTTTAAGTCCTGAGGGGTATTTTCCCCAACATTCTGGTGGGTGGATGGATGTATGACAATCCCCTTTGGACACAATCTCTTATTTTGGTAGTTACTTTTAAAGGTATGAAAAGTTTTTAGTTTTCCAAATATATTCATGTAGAGGTCTATAATAGATTTTGGTTATTTCACACACATGTATTATGGATATAGTTTCCTAAGGATTACTATAGGTATAACGTGTATAGGCTGTGATGGATTGAGGATCCTTACTCGGTGTATGGGCTGTGATGGCTTGAGGTGTAATACCTAATGTATGATACACATTATATAAGATATTTTTGATACTATGAACTACCTTGTTACATTTGGTTATGTGGAAGTGGTGGTGTGTTGCATGAGGTGCACATTGTGGTGCTTCACCCAGGTGTCTGTAGGATAGCCTTTTTGAGAGAGATGCTCAGGACGTGCGACATTGGGGAAGAGAAGAAAGATGGTAGGGAAGTGGTAGCATGGTAACCTTGATATTATTTATTATATTAAATTATATTATATGAAATACTTGGTGAGAGTATCCTTGGTGAGGTAGGGAACTTAGTATACCTGTTTAGGTGATGAGTTAGTTTCACTTGTTTTTCACTATGCTTAGCATGATTTATTTACCTTTTGCAGGAGAGTATCCTAGGAGGATCATACTGAGTATATTTTTATACTCACCATTTTTATATATAATCTATTTTTAGGTTATTTAAAGTAGGTTGGAGATCATACTCTTTACTACTAGCTTGGGGTTTAGCAGGAGATGTTTGGGCTTCATGGTTACTTCTGTCCTTACTTTTCTTTTGGTACTTATAGTTTTCCTTCCTATTGTAGTAGTTCTTGCATGTAATTACATATGTAAACTTGGGATTTATTTTATATTGTAGTCCTATAAGAATTTTATAGGTGTATTTATTATCACTATCTTTCTCATGTGTTCTCTTAGTGGGTAATGCCTCCCATATGTGTATTTACTATACCCTTGGTGCTAGTCGCCAACCTGGGGCCTACTAGATGTAGGACTTAGGTGTCACTATCTCTCTTCTCTCATTTATAGTCTAGGAGGGGTACACCTTGAGGGTAGGGGGTCATGAAATATAGTATTTTATAAAGTCTCTCATAAAGAACTCATAACAGTTATAGTACTAGTAAATCTATGGAATATTTGATTTACTGTTTTATCTTCTCCCATTTTAAATTATTGATATTCAGCTCTTAGCTTACCCAAATTCATTCTGATTAGTTTATCTGATCCAAGTTGTGTAACTTAAATAATTTTCCAGATGTCATGATTAGTTTTACATGCTAAAAAATTACTATTCACATTCATATTTATTGTATAGTATAAAATATTTATTACTTTATAATCCAGAACATACTTTACCATATCATTACCAACTAAAGATCCAGGTTCACCTTTGGATAGCTTGTATGGCTTTGTGGTGATTGTCCAATGATAAATGATAATATGATTCAAGAAAGATTCTATTTAAGATTTCTAGTATCTGTAATCAGTACCATAAAAATGAGGTGGTTTTGGAGGTATCTATCCATCATTTGAACTAGTTTATTCCATCTTAAACAGATAATTTATCCTTTATGGCTAAGTCATGAAGTGTTTAGTACAAATGAAAAATAACTATAGTGGTCAAGATCTAATACCATTTTTAGACCTGATTTAAGATGAAAAACTCTTTAAAAACTAATTAATTAATTTAAAAGTTATATTAGAATATTAGAGTTATTAATTTTAGTGCATCAAGAATAAAAGAAAATGAACAAATGAGATTTTTATATTGGTTCAGATCTAAATGATCACAGTACACTTTTCACCCTCTCATGAACTTAGATTAATGAAACCCACTATAAAGGAATATTACAATGACATTTTACCACATGGAATCACAAACCAATTAAAAATCCTTTTTCCCATAGAGGGTTAAATCCAAAATGAACTATTTTTTTCAACCTAGGGGAATAACCCAAACAACCTACATTTTTACCCTAGTGGCACAACCCATATTCCTTACTTTTTTTTTGGATTTTCAACCCAATTACTTACCTTTTACTGGACAGTGTAATCCATTACAATTACACACATAAAAAAAGAATTGGAAGAAGTGAATCCATAGAACTAGATGAATGCTTTAATGTACGAGTGTTGAGGAAACAATAATTCTCCAGTAGCAGAGGATCAAATGATTTTAGATCATATGATAGTATTAGTTGATCACTATAAAAAATGCAGCACTTATATAGTTCAAGAATATCCTCAACCACCTTTCTATCACACTGGTTCTATCCACTCTAAGTATGTTGATCCCCTTTTGCACAATAGATTTCAAACATGAAATATTTCACTTCTTTCTTTTTAAAATTAAATAATTTTGACATGTAAATATTCAATTCCTATGTAAAGATCCACATATAAATATTTCATAAATGAAAAATATATTTCTTGTAAGTCTTCCTTGATATCCTATAAAACAAATAATAACTATATAGTGGAACCAGTTAGAACAATTATTAAAGTAGTAACTAATAATAATAAATATCCTTGGAATAATACCAGATAATAATCATGATCAACCCTTCATATTTCAACCAATTTGAATTTGGATATTCCATTTTCCAAAATTTCAATGTGAATATCAAAACATGCTTAATCCCACATGAATCATATTTAATTCATCATTAAACAACTTAAAACCTATTCACATGGTTAATAAATAATTAATGAGTAATTATAGAACATAAAAAACACTAATTATATTTATAATAATAATTTATAAAATTTAAATGTGAAATAGAATGTAAAACAGAGCATATTTATAGGTTTTACAGTATATTATAGAAATTCATAAAACCATATAAGAAAATATGTATAGGTGAATCATGTAGGTGAATTATGTTTAAAAATTCACATAGGGGATTCATGTAGGGGATTATTATAAGGGATTCATGTAGGAAAATCACATAGGTGATTCACCACATAATCAAATTCATCACATATCCAAAATTTTATGTAATTGAATTCTGAAATATGTAAATAGCTTGAATTTCAAATTTCATACTTAAAAAATACTTATAAATTAAATAATTATATTTAAATATAAATAAATTATATTTATATAATTTATTTATTTTTACATAGAATCAAGTATCTCCTTTATTAGACTCATACAACTCATGCTTTCATCAAAATAAAGTAGAAAAACAATTCCATAAAACTGTAGAATTCAGACTGAAAACATACAGTGAATTATAATCTAATTTAGAACATGATAGAGATAGATTAAGAACCTGATTTTTTCTAATTAAATATATATATATATATATATATATATATTTCAAATTTCCAACTCAATAAGTATCACTAAATTAAGAGTTCTATATCCCATATTATGGTAAAAATAGAGAAGGTAACTGATTCTAGAAAGTCAACTACATGGTGAATAGTAAATTGAATACATGGGAGATTTGGTATGTGAATTGGATGTGTGGGAGAAAGGGATAGATGAATTGGATACATGGGAACTGTAAAAATAATGTAAAATTGATATTTTAAGGTCCCAAATAATGTATTTATCCTAGTGAAACTATATAAAACTTTTAGAACATGTTATGACCAATGAAAACATGAAATTTAAAGATATTTTACACAAATAAATTTTATAATATAATAAAATTTAAGTATACTTTAATAAGAACATAAGGTAACAAACTAAAAACAAACTAAATTATATAGAAATCTAAGTAAGTTCTACCATGATCAAAATATAAGTTAACAACCTAAATACAACACTTAAGACTTATGTTAAAGATAAATAAATAAGTAAAGTTGTCAGTGTATTAAGACATATTAATAATAAAAATAATAAAAAACTAAAGACAATACTTAGTAAATTTACAAAAATTATATTTAATCATGAAATGATATTTTTTCATTATCCAACATGATGTGGTTTAATGAGCCACTTAACATATCTTCCCCCAAATAAAATCTCCCTAAATCCATATTTCCTCTCCACACTACTTAAAATTATGACCTCGCCTCTATACTTCACAAAAAATATAATTGATGCACTAGTCCCCCTCACTAATTTCATCGATGAAACATCATCCCATCTCACCTCCACCACATGACGTTGATGAAAAAATACTCTTTGATCAACCACATGACATTATCGATAGAAAACCTCCCTAAACAAAGAATTTTTTTGATTATCTACCTCTATACTCTGATCCAAGTCTGATCTACTCTTCTCTTGAGTGTTTTCTTCTCTGATATGTATCTTACTTTAGTGATCCTTTAGTTATTATTTTTCAACTTCTTAGTTCTTTAATTTTGATGATGTGAAGAATTATAACTGAGGTTATCTTCACACTAGTTTAATGAAATCTATCTCATGGTATGCTCTTTCCATTTCCGACTACCTTAGTAATTTTGAACAATATTTTTTTTTCATCCTTCCATAATTTAATTATGGTTGATAGTTTTTTATGAAAATTAAAATTTCACAAAAATATGTCACTTATTTCTTTTTTTATAATATTTTTAAACATGAAAATTTATCTAATGGATGTATTCAAATTAAAAACATATCACATTATAATATAATATTTATATTTATTTTATTATTACAGTATGAATTATGATATTATGGATAAATTTAGAGTCAATTATGATAAGAATATATCATAACAAACATACATGGATTTTATTGTCAAATATCAAAATTAGACTTCTAGAATTGGTGTAAGAGAAAGGGATCTTAACTTAGATCCCAAGTATAATGAACCATTACTTTAATAACCCATAAATATGATTTTCATAGCAAGGATTTCAATTTTTTTACATTCCAATGATATGTTGGTATTAGAGTTTTAGATAATCAGGAAAACCATTAAATTACATAGTGAATACTGACTACAATGTCCATTTTTTTCATAATAACAAGATTTTTATGTTTACAGCCCTGTTTCATTTATGACACACTTACTTTGTTCAAAGCTAATTTTCTTTATCTAGAGATAAACTTCTCAATAGTTACTACTCATCCATATGCCTTGTGAAAAACATTTGAAAATGTGGGATGCGAACAAAAAATCGTAGTAAGGGATATAAAAATAATGGAAATCCATTAGTCTAGTGAAAAAATGAAAACCCATGAAAATGTTTACCATTTTCACAAAATAAAAATCTGATAACATAAATAAAAAACATCCACATTATAAATTCAACCTTTACTTGAATAAATCCTTTGAAACCCATTATAAATTTTAAAACTATTAAGTCTTTATAAGAAGAATTATAACTTATGAAATCATTTCTTCCAAAAACAGACCTTTTACCTTTAAATATTCATATACTTTCCTTACCTCATGAAATCAAAATATTTCCATAAAATCCTTTTTTGAAAGAATAATATATTTATCTTGTAGCATCATATTCATAACCTAAATTCAATCATGTTTAACCTATGTCATATAAAACTATGGCCCAGTTAATTTCATCGAACTAGCCTACATGGTTATCTATTTCATTTTTGACCTTTTAAGACTAAATCATTACCCAATGTATTGAATAAAAATATCATACTCACACATAGTTATGAGCTATATATGTATCACTAATAATAATATATAATTATAAATTACTATATCATGAATTAAAAATTTATAATTATTTCTTTTATTTCATTTATTACCATGTTTTATTTAGTTACTAAAATGGTTAAGTTCACTTTGTTCATTTTGGGGTCATTCGTTTTATAACCACAAAACAACATCAATGTGTTGACCATGGTCAAAGGGATCATATTTCCAATATATCCAAAAATATAAATAATTTCATAACTGTAAGGTTTATAGATTAAATACAATTTTATAATCACCCATGATAGGCGGGCATGAAAAATAAATCACATCACTTCGTAGAGGTGGTAGTACACACATATGCATGAACAATATTATCATTTTCCAATAGATGGAAGGTCAAGAAAGAAAGTAATATATTATATTTCATAATAATAATTATGTCATTAATATCTTATAAATTCATTTTATTCATCATAATAACAATCCTTGTGAAGTGTGATGGAAAATAAAACACATCGCTTCATAAATCTAGTAACCCACACATATACAAGAGAGAAGTTTTATTTTCCTATAATATGGAAAAATAGAGGAAAAATATTTGTTCCATCGACATAATAAAATTCCATTATATGTAAGATAATGATTTTATTATATCATAATGGTTAATATAAGGACCCAACCTTAAAATATTACATAATCTTGAGTTTTTAGGCAAGAATTAACTTTCTAAAATTTAGAGGATCTTAACCATTTAGTTTTTTACAGAATTAGGTCATAAATTTTATACGATAAACTCATATATTATAGTGTGAAAAATTCTAACAAGTTTCCATTTTTACCACAATATAATACTTTTAAATGAAATATGTTTTCTTTTCATGAAAATCTTCAAGACTTTCAAATTGACTTCTTCTTTTTTCCCACTCATCCTTAATCCCTATGAAAAACATTTGAAAATGTGGGTTGATAAAAAAATTTAGTAAGGGATATAAAGGAATAAAATCCATTTGTCTAGCAAAAAACATTAAAACCTATAATTTTTTTTACCTTTTTAACATTCTTCTTCGAGCATATAAAATAAATCATTTCCATATGTCGAAAACTCATTTTTCTCAAATTAAACCTTTAAAATCACCAAATAATAAATAGAAACCCATGTATGAATATTAGAAAATTATATTCACAATTCATGTTCACTAATGTAAGAAATAACTAGATCCCAGTTAAATCTATAGTAGAAACATCCTTAGTTAACTCCCTCCTTATTTCCTTTAAAGATAAGGAACATTACCTAGTTTATTAAAGAGCTATATTAGAATCACCCATCACCCTTAAAAAACACATTTGAACCCATAAGCAAAGTTCTTTCCATTTTTCACATAAAATGAGAAGAAATATATCTAACTCTTAAAAAAACTCTTAATAATGAAAAAATCCCAGAAGAATATGAATATAATATTATTTTAACAAACATTATAATGTTAATAATGAATAATTCCTTTTATAGAAGGAAAATATGGTCAATCTATTTATTTTAAAAAACATTATTTTTTTTTCACTTTTCTAAAAAGTTGAAAACAATCATATAGAAAAAGTTGAAAATATTATTTTTATATTTTTTTAATAAAATAAAATATAAAAAAATGACCTTTAAAATCCTTTTAATCATAAATAATAATATTCTTGAAACATTTAATAGAACATAGATATGATGGAGAAAGAGTTTAAATTATTTTAAATACCATTTTAAAAGAAAATCCTGTATGACTTGATAACTTTTGAATCAAAGTAAAATCGATGGAAATAACTTCAAATGAATTTTTAAACACTTTAATTTCAAAAATTAATGATATAATATGTCTATAAGGTATTTCATACCCCATAAAAAAGAAAATATTTGGTGGAAATAGATTAAGTCTCAAATAAAGGCAATTGAGACTTGAAATCTACTACCTTGAGCATGACTCATCACGTATACTCATTATATTACCAAATAATAAACTTATGTTAACTTTTTAATTGATTAATAGCCTTTTTAATGTTTTTTATTACTTTTATTTCACTTTTCATATGAAATAGTAAATTATTTTATCAGTTAAGTTTACGTCTGATGTTTTGAGGATATTCGACTCATATGTCTAAAATGACTTTGATAGGTTGAATATGGTCAAATGAAAAATGATTATGAAATTTAAAAAAATATTAATAATGTTATAATTATCCTTTTTATATATTAATTAAACTTTTATTACCATCCATTTAAGGTGGTTATGAAAAATTAACTATGTTACATAATGGAGACGGTAATCCGTACTAATGTATGAGTAACATTTCCATTTTTCAACGAACATGAGGGAATGAAGATAAGTATAATTTTATCTTTAAAAAATTATGGTTATATCCTAAATATCATATTATTTCTTTAAATACACTTATATATACCATTCATGTGAGGTGGTGGTGAAAAATGAATCACAACGCTCTGTAGAGGTGGTAATCCACACATACGTATGGACGATGTTATAATCTTAAAATGGATGGAAAGGTAATAAAATAGATGATATATTTTATTTAAACAATGATAATTATTTCATTAATATTACACACACAAACAAAAATATATTAAATCCATCATTATAAAAATTTATGAGAGGTGGTGATAGAAAATTAATTACATTGGTTCGCGAGGCCGTAGTCTGCACATAAGCATGAATAGTGATTTCATTTCCCATATGATATAGATTAAGATGGATAAAGTATTATGACATATAAATAATAAAATTTATTTATATGGGAGATAATAATTTTATTATATCACAATTTTTATGATAGGTTTGAAGGAGGTAAAAAAATAAATCAAAAGAAAACACTCAGTTAAGAACTATACCTCTAATTCAGAAAACCTCCTCAGGTTTATACTTAAATACTTCTTAGGATGGTATTATAATCAATCACGGAAAAATATTATGTGTTAGGGATTTTATTAAGGTATTTAGATAAGTATTTTTTGATCTATGATTATTTGGAAGTGTGTAGAAGATAGGAGAGGGGTTTCCTTTTATAAGTGAGTGAGAGGATACACATAGAAGTTTTCAAAAAATTAAAATATATTAATGTATTTTTATAGAAACAGTGACTCCAAAACGACTCATATTATAATAATTCATGATATAGGGAATAAATATAATAATAAAACATTATTTATATAGGTTTATAGGTTATTTTAACCCCTATCATTTTATTTTTAACCCTTGTAACCCATATAAACTCTTATCGTGAAGTTGACTTTTTTTATCAATGTTACTATTCATAACGACAAAAAATGAAAGTGGAATCATTAAAAAATATAGAAATTATGATTCCAAATATTTACCCCATTTTATCAAATTTAGTTTCTATAAGTGGCAGAAATTAATTTTAAAATAAATCTATAGAACGAGACGAAAAATGACTTTCTAGAAAAATGCATTTTTAAGTATAAAAATGTTTTTATTTAAAAATAAAGTGTAATTTTTATTCTAATAAAATTTATTGGATTATGTTTAATTAAAATTATACATTTAAAATTTAAAACCAATAAAATAATGTAGGTGAATTTGTAAATACATGAAAATAAAAGTTATTTTCTTAAAAATTGGTATTTTCTACTATTCACCCAAAAATAAACTTTTTCAGAAAATTACAAAAAATTATCTCTAAGATAATATAAATTTATGATATAAAAAATGGAATCTTTATTTTTCAAATTAAAATTCTATAATTTTAAAATTAATCCTTTTAATAAAACCATATAGTACATGTAAATAAATTTAGAAATAATAAAACTATTTCTTTTTTGATTGAAAAATTACTAAATATTATCATAATGAATATAAATATTTAAAATATAATTAAATAATATCAATAAATCATGATATTTATTTACTATTAAAATTAATTGGGTTGTTACATTCTTCCCAACTTTTAGAAATTACATCCTCATAATTTTATTCACTAGCTAAACAAGTGGGGGTAATTTTCCTTCATAGCATTTTATGATTCTCATGTTTCTTCTTAAACCATATGGTTTTTCCACAAAACATAACATGATAAACCAAATTATTAAAAAATAACCACTCTTTATGATCAGTAATAAAAACTGATTATTCGTCATATGAACAATTCTCTTACAATTGTATAACTTCAGGGCTCAAAACATGAGATGCATTCCACACATATTTCCTTAATAATGAAACATGAAACACATCATGTACCTAGGATAAAATAATAGGCAGGGATACATTTTAATAAACTAATCCAAATTTATCTATAATTTCGAATGGTTCAATTAACAATGAATATAATTTTCCATTTCTACCAAAACACATAATGTTATTCTATGGAGATAATTTAAGGAAAACATAATTTCCTACCTCAAATGGAAGATATTTCTTCTGGTTACCTACATAACTCTTTTAACTAATCTGATATGCCCTAATATTCTTATAAACCATCTTTAAATTTTCATTCATCTCTTCTAATAAATTTGGTCCCAAAAAAATCCTTTTACTTAATTCATCCTAACAAGATGGATCCCGACACTTCTTTGCATATAATGAATCAAAAGTTTCCATATGCATACTAGAATTAAAACTGATATTATGATAAAATTAAACTAATTCAAGATAATAATCCCATATTCCTTGTTAATTCATTGAAAAATATCAAATAATTTCTTCCAAAGTATGAATCCATTTCTCTAACTATCCATTAGATTGAGGATGAAAAGATGTAATGAACTTTAATTCAGTACCCAATGACTTCTAAATTCCTTTCTACAAATTATAAGTAAACCTAGAATCATGATTAGATACAATAGAGAGAGTAACTTAATATATCCCAACTATCTCCATGAGATATAGTCGATAAATATGATCTAAATACGTAATATCCTGTATTGGAAGAAAATGTGTATATTTAGTCAATAGATCAATAATAGCTAAAATTTCATTATTATATCAAGATTCATTTTGAAATACCACCATTAAATCCATATACATATTTTTCCATTTCCACTTCGACACTAAAAAAGGATGAAAAATCCGTTTCGATAATTTTTTTCATCCTTAAACTATTAATAAGTAAAATTTTCATGGTAAATTTTTCAATACCCTTTATCATTCCATCCCACTAGTAATACTACTGAAGGTATCTATAAATATTAATACTTCTGGGATGAATAGAAAATAGGGTGTTTTGAGCTTCACTCAATAATTATTTTTTCAACTGGGAGATAGCTAAAAAAACCTTTTTAAAAAACTCTAAACACCTTCCTTATCAATGAAAAATTTAGGAAACTTAACTTTCTTTACCAGTTATAACTTTTCTTATAGATCATGGTTTTTCTTATGATATTTCTTAATTATATCTAATAATAATGACCACACAAACACCTAGAAAAAAGTAGAGGATGTTCCTATTTTCACAATTTCAATGCCAAAATTCATAAAATTATTTACGAAAGGATCATTTTCTAACATATCATAACTAATGAAACATTATATTTTCAACTCAACATATATAATACTTTGTTTTTATTTCTTGGATAGTAATAAATCATATAATAATAATCCTTTATTATTTTAAGATAAATTCTCTACCTCATGTTTAACTTGTTCTAAGTGAATATATATTTCTAATATTAATGACCAACATATATTTCACACTTTACTCCATATAAATAATGTATCCAAATTTTTAAATTAAAAAACCACAATAACTAGTTCTATATTATATGTAGGATAATTTAGCTCATGAGGTATCAATTAACATGAAGAATAATTAATTAATTGATCATTATTCATCAAAAATCAACCAAGTCCCTTCAAATAATAATCACTGTAGATGAAAATTTTACCATTTCTAGAGGGCAGGTAAAAAACTGGAGCATTCACCAATCTTCTATTTAGTTCTTAGAAACATTCATCCCACCCTTTCATCTAGATTAATTTAACTTCTTTTTGAGTTAACTTAGTTAGTGGAAAATATAACTAAGATATGTTTTCAATAAAACACTAGTAATAACACACTAATCATAGAAAACTATGAATATCTATGAAATTTGAAGGTCCTGTACATTTTTGACCATATTAGTTTTAGTAGGGTCATTAGTTATGCATATTTATAAAAATTACTCACAAGGAATGAAATATACTACAGCCAAAATTCACATTTACTAAATTTTCCATATAAATTATTTTCTTTCAATGTTTTGAAAACCATCCTTAGGTTTATTTCATTATCCTCATGAGTTTTAGAATATAACATACTATCATGAATAAACACATCCACAAACTTATCCAAATAGTTATTGAAAACCCAATTCATAAGATCCAAGAATGTAGTTAATGCCTTAGACAACCCAAATGTAATAACCCAAAATTCATAATTCCCATATATATTCCAAAACAAAACCTTTAGAATATATTCTTCCTTTAACTTATACTAATGGTACCCTGACCTGATATTGATTTTTGAAAAATACTATGCACCCTAGTTTTGATAAAAAAATCATTGATATGAGGTAACATATAATTTTTCTTAATAGTGATGTTATTCAAGGATCTAAAATCAATGAAAATTCTCATTAATTTATATTTATTTTTATAAAATAAAATATGAGCAACCCATAGTTAAGTTCTAGGATGAATGAAACCTTTTTAAAGAAATTACTACAATTAGTTTTTCAATTCTAAAATTTCTACTTTATCCATCCAATAAGGGGTTTTTGAAATTAGATTAGAATCAGACCTTAAATTAATAGTAAACTCTAACTCTAAATTAGTAATAACACTAAACAAATCATTATGAAATACATCCATATATTTAATCACTAATAACACATTAGTAATTTGAATAGTTTATTTATTTTTAAAAATATGAGCTATGTACCATTTATTACCACCTTTAATCAATTTTTAGCTTATTGATATGATATAAAGTGTATGAAATAATTTAATATAATTTTTGTAGTTCGATAATATATCTTATCATGATAAAATAAAATCCAATCCACACCCAGAATTACATTAACTTATACAATGTTTAGATTAACAATATTTTCAAGAAAAACCATCCCACTGATAACAATAGTAATATTCCTATAAATCTCAGTTACGTTATTCATTATTTTATAAGTTTCCAAAAAAAGTTAGACCTCCTTCTCATGAGATGATATTCCAATTTTACATGAAAATTTCTCAAAAATGAAGGAATGTAAAGATCCATAGTCAAACAAGGAATTGATTTTTTTTGAATAAATAAGTAATGTACTTGTCACCACATCATTAGATAGACCACCATCAACTATAGTAGTAGAAAATGATTTTATCACACATTTTTTATTTCAATATTGATGATTTCCACCCAGAGTAACTAAATTCGGACACACAATAGCATAATGACCCAACTCATTGTAATTAAAATATATCACCATTGGATGGATATCTGTTACCCCATTCTTAGATTGATCAAGACTCTTTTCTTTATAGTCATGATCCATATGTACAAACCTACCAAACCGGTAACACTTTCAAGATCCTATAAAATAGTCCCTAAAATATATTTTACCATACTTAGAACATGTTGGGGGATTACCTATATATTTTTTAGTTGAATGCTTCTCCATTTATTACTACCTTGACCACTTATTACTTTAACCATCAGGAGGCACATAAGTGTTATAAAACTACATATCAAATATCTTAGGACACTGAAAAACTCTCTTATAACTTTTAAATTCATGTGAGACCAATTTAAATTATAAAATTGGTTTCAATCCTGAGTAAAATCTATTAATTTTACTACTAAGGACCCAAATAATATTCAATGCATACCTGTAAAATCTTATAAAATTTGTTTTATATGTGACTATTGAGTCATTATCATTGTTTCTCAATTGAAAGAATTGTTTCTATTTTTTATGTCAAAAATACTTATTGAAATATTTCTCTAGGAAAATATTCTTAAATGTATCCCATTACATGGAATAAATCACATCTCTCTCTCTCTTTGGTATAATTAACCAATAACCACCACTAACCAACATCACCTTCAAAATGGTAAATAAAAAGGGTTACCTTTTAACATTATGAACATCCCATGACTTAAAATATATTTCTAGAGTATTGATTCATCCTTGAACTACCATTGGATATGAGGTTATACAAAAAACTAAAGGGTTTTATTTCATGAAATTATCACCTATCAACATGTTACTCTATTGTAAATCTAGTTACTCTCTAACGATACCACTACTATTTATATCCTGTATCAACCGAGATATCACTGTAACAAATATCTCATTTCCAATTATAACCATTCCAGGTTTCTAATTTGAAAATATATTTTCCTCTTGATACCTTTTTTACTTCAACTTCCTTGATTCCTTTATGGAAAATCATTCTAAACAAACATATATTATATGATTCAAAACAATAATTATCAAATTCTATATCATTTCAACATAAAAATTAAGTGTAATCTCTCAGGGGTATTCTATTAACAATATCCTATCCACTAAATCTATCTAAACCTTTCCTTTGATAATAACTATAAATAAACTAGCCTTAAAACATTACATAATCTTGAGTTTTTAGACTAGAATCCACATTATTACATTTTAAGGATCTTTTTTATTTAATTTTTTTCAAGAATTAGCTCATAAATCTTATATAAAAAACTTATATATTAAAAATTGGACACTTCCACTTATTTTTTATTTTTCCTATAACATAAAACTTTTAAAATGAAACATATTTTCTTTCTATAAAAAATCATCACAACTTTAAAATTGACTTCTTTATTATTCCTACTCATCCATAAACCCTCTGAAAACATTTGAAAATATGGGATGATAATTTTTTTTAGTAAGGTATATAAAGGAAGGAGATACACTAGTCTAGTGAAAAAAATTAAAACCCATAATTTTTTACCCTTTTTCCATTACTTTTTATGAATATAAAATAAATTATATCCATATAAAGAAAAAATCATTTTCTCAAAGAAAACCTTTAAAAAAACATAGTAATAAATATAAAACATTTTATAAATATTATAGAATTATATTAATAACTCACAACCAATAATGTTATAAATATCTAGAGCCCAGTTAAATCTATATGTGAAACCTCTCCGATTAACTCCCTCCTTACCTTTGATGAAAAAGATCATCACCCAATGTTTTGGAGAGACTTATCAGGTCACCCATTATATATGTTTTATTGGGATCAACTACCATCATATATAATTATCAAGTACCATATCATGAATAAAATATTAGTAGACCCAAAAATAACCCATTTGAATCCATAAGCAATGCACTTTCCATTTACATATAAAAATGGAGAGAAATATCACTTCCACTTAAAAAAACTCTTAAGAATGAAAAAATACTAGAAGAGAGGGAATATGATATTATTTGAAAACCAATGTTAAATTATATATTAATCTTTAGAACTAATAATGAACATAATGGTGGGAATAGGTGGTTAATCCACATATATTAAAAACACTTCTTTTTTTCAACTTTATAAAGAGTAGAAAAAACCATATGGAAAATATTGAAAAGATTATTTTTTAAACCTCTAAAAAGAAAGTAAAATATAGTAAAAAATGAATATTAACAGCCTTTAAAGTATAAATAAGAAAAATCTTGAAACATTTAAAATAATATGCTTATGTAAGAGAAATATTTAAAAACATTTTAAATATCATTTTAAAAGAAAATCCCTTACATCTTGATAACTTTTGAATCAGAGGAACATTTGAAGGAAATAAATAAGAATTAATTTCTAAATAAATTAATTTAATAAAAGAATTATATAATACATCCATATTTAATTTCATATACCACACAAAAGAAAACATATGTTGAAAATAACTTAAGTCTCAAAGAAAGGTAATTGAGACTAGAAATCCATTACCTCAAGTCTGACTCATCACGTATACTCATTATATTCCTGAATAATAAAATTATATTAATTATTTACTTTATTAATAACTATTTTAATGTTTATAAGTAATTTTATTTCACTTTTCCCATCTCATATTCAATTATTTAATCAATTATGTTCATGTCAGATGTTTGGAGGAAATTTGGATTATATGTCTAAAATTACTTCAGTAAGTTGACTATGATCAAATGGATCATTATTATAACATTTATAGAATCTTAATTTGGTTGTAATTATAATTTTAATACATTATTTATACATTTATAACCAACTATTTAATGTGGTTATGAAAAAACAATTATGTTATATCATGAAGATGGTAGTCTGTACGCACACATGAGCAACATTTCCATTTTTCAACAAATGTGAGGGAAAGAAGGTAAATATAATTATATATATATATATATAATTATTATTATATCATAAATATAATATTATTTCTTTAAATACATTTATATATACATATAATGTGATGTGCTGATGAGAAATGAATCACACCGCTTTATGGAGGTACTATTCTGTACATATGCATAAACAATGTTATCATTTTTCAATGGATGGAATAATAAGAAAAAATAAAAAATAAAATATCTAAAAAATGTAAATTATTTCATGAAAACCATATATATAAATAAAATACATAATTATAACTATCAATGATAGGTGGTGAAGTAAAATGAATTACATCAGTTCCTGAGGTGATAGTTCACACGTACACACAAATGATGATTTTGTTTCCCATTTATTAGTGAAGGAGATAAATAAAGGGTTATACCATAAGAATAATATAATTTAAATATATGTTAGATAATTCTGTCATTATATAAAAATTTTTAGGAGATTTTTTAATGAGGTAAAACAATAAATAAAGAGATAACACTTGGTTAATAACTGGACTTCCTTTTTGGAAAACCTCTATAGGTTCATACTTAAATCCTTCTTAGGATGGTATTACGATCAAAACATGACCTATATGACTTGGATAAGGATGTTAGGAAAGGATTTGGGTTTATAAGAGGTTATTCAAGTGTGGGGAAGAGAGGATATGGGTAGTCCTTTTATAAGTGAGGGAGAGTACACATTTGGAATTGTAAAAATATTAAAATATATTAATGTGTTTATCAATACAAATCGATAAAAAAATGAAATCTTTAAAAATTAGATTATATAGGTTCTAAAATTACTATAAAATATAATTTATACAAGTTTTATGTGATTTTATCCTTCAACATTTTAGTTTTCAACCTTTTGACTCGTTTTAACTTTTATTGTGGCAACTAATTTTTTTTACCAAAGGTACTATTCATAATGACAAAAAATGAAAGAGGAATCATTAAAAAATATATAAATTTTGATTAAAAATATTTATTCCATTTTATCAAATTCAATTTCTACAATTGTATGAAATTACTTTTAAAATAAACCCGTAAAACATGATGAAAAATAATTTTCTATAAAAATACATTTTTATGTACACAAAATGTTTTTATAACGAAATAAAGTGTAATATTGATTATATTGAATTATATTGGATTATTTTTATAAAAATAAACTAATAAAAGTTTAAAACTAATCCAAAATAGAATTTCACTTTTTAAATACATGAAAAGCAAAAACAGTTTTCTTAAAAATCAGTATTTTCAACTATACATATAAAAATTAACTTTTTTTGAAAATTCCCAGAAATTTATTCTAAGATAATTTTTAATTTCTCATATAAAAAATTATATCCATGTAAAGGCCCTGAATTTACATGTAATTTTTTTATATATATGGGAATTTTACGAGTCTGTGAAAATTGACGGCGCGTGATTCCAAGGCCCGATGTGTCCGGAATGAATTTCTGAACTTTTTTTTCGGGTACATTCAGTATACGCGTGAGTGGGTTTTTGTAACTTTTGAACTGGTTCTCAGAATTGAAATTTGAGGACCCCATTGAACTCGCAGCACCGATATTCTCTTAAGGAGACCTTCACCTCGACCACAGTAGGTCGAGGGTGGAAGTTAGTTTTTCACTTATTCATGAAAGAATCAAATAAAATAAAATTGTGTAACATTTTATTTTTATTTCTCTTTGTAACTCCCAATGTGGATATTGAGAGGTGGGGACCGCCAGAAGTAAACCTCCAATGTGAGGATATATTGGTGGGGACCACCTGAGTCTAACCTCCCATGTGGGTTATGGTAGTGGAGACCACCTGAGACCTAAAACCCCCTTGAACTCCCCTCTTAATAGGGAGAAATATTTTGAGCTTCCCCATTTTAATGGTGCCACCCCCTTTAATTTTTTTATCAACTCAATTTATTAATTAATTAAACCAATTTGAAATTATTCCAACAACTTAATAGATAACATAATCTATTATTTAGGCTACCTCTTTATTTTGGTGGAATTGCGAGGAAGGAGCCTTGGGAGAAATATCTCCAATGAAGAACGCCAATGAAGAACGCCGACTTTGACTCTGACTTCTTCCTCAGAACATTTGTTGATGAGGAATGTCTTCAACGTCAATGGACCGATGATCGAGGAAATGCCGATGTCACAGACATCTGTCTATTCCCAATGACATCGTCTCCTTCCCCGTGGACAATCTCCAACAAATCAAACAAATGAGGTAGGGGTTGTTATTGAATTTTTGTAATTTATTGATTAAATTCCTCTTTCTTGGGAAGCATGGAAAACGTGGATCAACCAAAACGATTTGATCCATGATTCGTATGAAATTTTTGAATTTTAAGTTCTTGATTCAAGGTTTTTGTTGAGCCGCTTGTTACCACTCTAACGCGGAGGGTGTGCCCCAAACATACATGGCCCGACCCCTCCGTCATTCTTCTTTTGGTGTATTCTTCACGATGGTGATGGCGGCCGGTGCTGGCATTTTCCACCGGTGGAACTTGAGAATGGTGGCCGGCACCACCGCCGGCTGCGACGAAGGTGATGGCGTAACGGCGCCGCCCCACGGCCTCACCGCCCGTGGTCCTTCACGCCGCCCGCGACCCTCTGTGCCAATCAGCGTCACTACACGACCCCCTTGCAGCCTCCGCGCCCCTTGCGGCCCCCGCGGCCCCCCGCGACCCCTCACGGCCCTCGCAGCCACCACACTGCTGCTAGGACGGGCCGCCCAGCACGGGACGGGCCGGACCCAACGGGTTATCCCAGGTCGACCCAAACTGGGTCGGTCTAGGCTGGGTCGGGTCGACTGGGTCAGACCAGACCCGGACCCACAACGACCCATTTATGCTCTTTTGGCCATAACTTTGGCACTATACGCCCATTTGACTAATAATCAGCGATGCTGGAAACCTTGGAGCAAGACGATCCCTTTGAATATACCACACTGGAGATTTTGATTAATATGGGGTACGGTCAGGTTGGATCGAGCATGAATCCAACCGGGCCCCTGGGACTAAAAGTCTAATAACTCACAGACTGGGTGTCTGATTAACGCACCGTCTGTTGTGTTGAGACCCCTATGATGTGGTGGTCTATTGGGATAGTTATTCATGAGACTTCTTGGAAGTTGGAGTATCGACCAATGTCTTGTGGAGTGGACCGTCATAGAGACAAGAGAGCATAGTGCATGAACCCAGTAGATGGATGTGACTTGAGAAAGAGATCCTTCGTTGGTCTGTGATTAAGGGTCCCATATGGAACCTCTCTAGGATTCCATGCGGGAATACTCTAGCAATCCTATGTGGGTCAGCACTGAGCGATCCTGTGTTGGTCAGCACCTAGCGATCCTGTGTGGGTCAGCCCCAAGTGATCCTGTGTGGGTCAGCACTGAGCGATCCTATGTGGGTTAGCGCTAAGAGATCCTTTGTGGGACAATATCTAGAGATCCTTCATGGGTATACCTCTTAACAGAGTAAGATGATTTAGTAGTTACATATAATAATCTCTAGTACTGTACTTATGTTACACCTAGTGTGAGTTGAGTCTGTATTTGTGTGGTACTTTCCTTCATGGTAATTCTTTGGTGGTATTCTTCTATGTGGCGTAACTATGTGATACTTTCTTTCGTAGTATTTCTTCCTTTGTGGAACAGTTGAGCTTGGGGCTTTGGAGTTGGAATATGTGTTTTCCTAATGATAGAGATGGTTTTACTTGATAACTTAGGTATATGTATGGGCATATACCTAAGTAGGGTTGACATTTTTCTCATGCTTTGTGGTTTATCCTTTGTGGATTTTGTGAAACCTTGAGGGTGTCGGGGTCCCTAATGAGTATAGTTATACTCAACCCTACTTGGGCTATGCCCGCACCTCATTTTGTTTGGTGGAGATGATGGAAAACACCGACTGAGGACGAGAGTACTAGGACTAGAGGTAGCTCGGAGGTGGATGTTAGATGAGGCAAACAACATAGATGATCGTTCGTGAGTTGTACCTACCCTTTAGGTAGGATTCATGGTGGAAGATCTAGGAGCTACTTTTCACTAATCAGTTTACTTGTACTTTCCATTTTTCCTTGTACTTTTCAGTTGGTCTTGTATTCTAGCCCCTTTTTACTTACTGTACTCACTCTGTTTACTATTCAGTTTACTCAAGTTCGTATCTTACTCTGTGTTTGGTTGTGTGTGTTACAGGTTATAAAGGCAATGCCTTCCCAGTTTTAGGGAATACGCATTCGGTGCTAGTCGCAAGCACCTAGACTATGGAATGCGGGCTTGGGGTAGTCACGACACGAGCCCCAGGGGATGGGTCATGACAATCCATTTTTGAATTCAAATTTTTAAATTTTTAAATTTATCTTTTAGTTAAAACCATATAATACTTCTAAACAAATTTAGTAAGAATAAAACAATTTATTTTTTGATTGAAAAATTACCTAACATTTCTATAATGAATATAATTTTATAAAATAAATTTCATGTATATTAATAAGGTATTAAATTTATTTACTATTAACATTACACGGGTTGTTACAGTTAAACTATATTTTAAGGAGTTATAAGAATAATAAACATGAAACACTAGGTTAAGAATTATACATCGTATTTCGAAAACCACACTTGGTTACACCTTAATCATTCTTAGGATGGAATTTTAGTGAGGAAATAATATATAGAACACGAGGATAGATTTTTGGAAAGTGGTTTTTTATGTATTGACCATTATAATTTTATTAAGAGGTGTGAGGAAGAGATGATAGGTGTTACCCTTTTATAAGTGAGAAGGGTGACAATATTGTAAATACATAAAACATAAATATATAATATGTGTATAACTCATGTAAAATGGATAAAAATTGAAATATATTTAAACATAAATAGGATAAGAAAAAAAATTTAATAAATAAAATTTAGAAAAGATTTATTGTAATTTTGATCCTTATATCTTAGTTTAACCCCATCGTTAACCCTTTTAACCTTAACCTTGGTAATTTTTTTTCAATATCTAAGGTTTATAAAAGTATTTTTAAAAATTACAAGTGGAAAATAAATTAAAAATTAATGTTATTATATAAAATTTCCTATTTAATTGTGTTTATAATGGATTTTTATTATTTTATAATGATTTGAAAATAATTTTTAAACAATAAGTACCATTTAAGGCCATTTCGAGACTATTAAAAAAATTTGACCTTAAACATATCAAGATAACAACTGAATTAGATTATAAATAATTTAAACATAAATTATACTATTTAATTGTCTAAGTAATTCATTTAAAACCATAATTTATTCAAATTAATATTACTTTTAATGTTTATAAAATAATTTACTTAATTTGTTTCTACTTGAACAAGCGCTGCATTGGCATTGCGTAAGCATTCAAAGTAATTATACCATCCCAAAAAATTAAATATAAATTTATTAAATGAAAATAATTTATTAATATTAAAAAGAAAAATTTATAACCTTTTGTAACTTCTTTTTATCTATATAAAAATATATTAGTGATATTAAAAGAAAGATAACGATATTAAGTAATTATCCTTTACTTAAAATAATATAAAGGTTATAATCTAAAGAAAGTGAAAAAAATGTAATATTTTTGAAATTAGGATGAATATGCTATAAATAAACTCATAAAATTAAATAAAATAAAGTTTTAATTGAATTTTAGACATTATCCCATATTTTAAACCTCGATTAACCCATTTTACCCTTTAGTAGGGTGATAAAATTTTATCATAGTTAATATTCATTATAACTGAAACTGAAATTGACCTTGTTACATAATTTTAATTTAATAATTAAAAATATGGAATCCATTTTATAATATTAAAATTTAATAATTAGTAGAAATTAGTTTTAAAATAAGTGAGCATTATGCAATGAAAAATAGTTTTTAGAAAAATATCGGTTATAAGAAAAAATGATTTTATACCAAAATCATGTATAATGCTGATTATCATGGAATTAATTGGATTATGTTTAACAAAATGAAACTTATATGAATTTAAAACAAATCTAATTCCAAATTTAAAATTAAAATTACTTTGTTTAAAAGTAAATAAATAAAAGTCCTTTCAAAATCAGTATTTTCATTATTCATCAAAAAATAAACATTCGTTGAAAAATCACAAACAATTATTTTAATATGATAATTCAAAAAATAATTTCCATTTTATTAAATAAAATTTATAAATGTGTAATAAATTAATCATAATATCTGCACACAAAATGTAATAAAAACCATTTTTGAAGTATAAAATGCATTTACAATCATTACTTATCTAGTGACCACAATTAGATGGATGTTAAATTATATTCTTAAATATATGATCTATAAATTTTATTAAAATAATTTATATATAGTGATTAAATTAATTTAATTTGATAAAATTACATTTTACAGATAAATAAATTTCCTGAAAAATATATCCTTTACTATAAAAATGATTTTATCTTCATTTTTAAGAAATTGATGATCAATATATGATTGATTATTCATTTTATCAAGGAAGAAATTTCAACCTATATTTTATAATGTTCTAACTCTTATTCATACCCACTAATCCAATTTCTAGGTTCTAACAATCATATTTAAATAATAATATTTCTATAGTATATTGTGGCTCAATTGAGCTCGGTGTTGTATGTACTAAACACAATCAAACATAATATTAATTTAAATGAATATAAACTAAAATATCATGGTATTACAATCTACTCCTATTAAATAAATTTTATCCTTACAATTTAATCACATGTTTAAAATATTCTCATAATCAATTCAATGGAGTAGAAGATAAAACATACAATTATAAAAGGGAATTTTTTTAATACCTTTGTTGAAATCCAAAATCATTAAAAGGGATAATAAAATATCCTTATGAAAATTTGAAAAATTAATTATAAAGGATATATAGAATAACATGTAATCAGGTTTTAAAATAAAGAGAACATTACTAGGAAGTGAAAATATGGACATGAAAGAGAAATAGACACTAAAGAGGAAGAAAATTATTCTCAACAATGTTATAATTTTAAGGAGAAAAAGTTCATCATAGAAGAATATTTTTATTAAAATTTCATTTTTCCCAAAGAGTGAAGAGATCATCAATTCACCAGAAATGATTATAAAATGAAAACATTTTCATTTAAAGGACTTTTTTTCTAGAGTTTGAGGAACTATTTTACGATCAATATAGATAACATGATAAAATAGACTTGAAATCTTCAAATCCATAATTTCAAATTCACCATTTAGTTATGTTTTGAGTAGTTTTATATGTATAGTTTATCCTATATTATAAATGATAAATTTTTATTTTTTAATTTTCAAAGCACTAAAATGACTTTCAATGTATCAAAAGATCCACACATGGATGAAAAGTTAATTCTCATATTTATAGCAATTAATCAAAACAAAAAATAGATAACACTTGATAATATAATATCCAAGATGAATAAATACTACATTAATCACCAAATCCTCAAAAAATAACACCAAAATCTCAACTTAAACCTTTCCATAAATAACTAAACTTAAAAATATTAAAAATATTCCACACAAAAATTGAAACCCAAGTATTTGAATGATTTTATCACATATTCTTCTAAGATAAACATAAAATTTATATCCAAATAAAATCAATCACCTAACAAGTCACATACCAAAAAAATATATTCCCTAATAATATATTATCTAAAATATTCTAGTTTTATCCATAAATAACCTAAATCACCATAATGCCACAATAAAATCATATATGATTCTAAAATATAATTCAACATTTATTCTTAAAATAAAATTAATATCTAAATTTATCTTAATCATATAATGTTCCCAAAATAGTGAAATTATTCAAAAATAACTTTTATAACTTAGTCATCAATTCAATTTCAATCCTTTTGAAATATATATGATAAAACATATGTTCCAAAAATATAATAACACTTTTATTCCAATTAAGTATAATTACCTCAATCATCAAAGATCTTATTAAAACTAATAGTTATTAATAACTTTCAAATAATTTTGAAAAAATATAAAATAATTCTTCCTCAAATATCCTTTTTACTAAATAACACAATAAAAACAATTGTTTTATTCCCATAAATATTACCCAAAATATCCTTAGTCATCTTAAAGACCCATCACATAAATCCTTAAAAGGATTATTTATTACTTTAAACTTATGATCATCATTAGAATTTTTAACCTATAATGGTATCTAAAACTCTTAAAATATCATCATCTAAATAATCCTAACCTCTAATGTAATATAATGCATTTCTTTAATACAAACTATAAAAAATTTCTACATTAACAACCAATAAATTTGAGTTTAATATCAAGAATTTCACATATTCATATTATTATGATATTTTGGGTTTAAAGTTTTAGAGGATTTGGAAAAATTTTAAATTACATAAGGAATAACGTTATATAGTGTCCCTTTTTCCCCAAAAAATAGGATTCTTAAGTTTATAGTCTTACTTTATTCATTAAATACTTACTTCATTAATGACCAATTTCATTTATTCATAGCTAAATTTTATAATAGTTCCTACCCATCCTTACAACCTATAAATAACATTTAAAAATGTGGGATGAACACAAAAAAATCTATAATGGATATAAAATTATCAGAAACCTATTAATTTAGTGAAATCATGAAAACACACAAAAATGTTTACCTTTTTTAGAAAAAACATTGAACATAGAAATAAAAACTTATCCACATTATAAAATCAACATTTTCTCAAATAAAACCTTTTAAACACATTAGAAACTATAATAAAACCATGAATACATTATGAGGAATATTATAACCCATTAAAACATTTATTTGAAAAATAACCTTTCATGTTTAAATGTTCATAAACTTTAATTATCACATAAAATTAAAATATTTCCATAAAAAACCTTTTTTAAATAATAATATAGGAATATTAGAGCATCATATTCATAACCTATGTTAACTCATGTTTTACTCATGTCATAAATAACCAAGGCCTAGTTAATTCCATTGGATAAACCTACTTGGTCATTCCTCTCATTTTTCATGTTCAAAGACTAAATCATTACTTGATATATTTAAAAGCTGTATTAGGCTCGCTCATTGTGTGGAGAGATATTGGGCTTACCCATCATCATCATATATAATGCTCAAGTACCATATCATAAATTTTTTTTTGTAAGCTTACACCTTTTTAATATAAAACTCTTGAAAAATTCATTTGAACCTATAATAAAAACACTTTCCATTTTTGAAAAATTGGAAGGAGAAATATCCTTTATCTTTAAAAAATCTTAAAAATGAAAAATAGTATAAAGAGTGGGAATAATATCTATAACACCCATATATTTTTAGAATATATTTTTTAAATGTATACTATGTTTGATAGATTTCTCCCCATACAACATTTAACTAAAATGAGGAGTGAAAAAATTATATTAATTTTATTAAGAAAATTTTAGAATAATAAAACATAAAGTAGACAAAAAGACTATAATAAATTAGAAATTCAAAAAAAAAATAGGATCAAGAACATTTAGAGTTTTAAAAGAGTATTTTAAAATAAAAATAGTTTTCCTTTATATTTTGAATTTAAATTTAATAGACAAATATATAAATTTAATAATTTTAATTTTTAAAAATCATATTTATTTTTTTAATTCACAATATTAATATAATAATAAGGTGATTTTTTGGGTTTTTTTGAAATAATTTTTTTGTAATTGAATAGTGAAAAATATAGTTTTTACCAAATTATAGATTTTATGAATTTATCAATATATTAGTATGACCTAGAAGTTTATAAGCCCCTTAAATTTACAAAATATTTTTTTTATGTTTTTAAATTAAAAATTTTAAAATATAATTTTGAACTTATAAAACCTATGTTCAGCATTTGAGAGCATAAGTAACATCTTATTCTAATTTAAAGACTGTCATCAGTATTTCCTATTAATTAGACATTTTAATGGAAATATTCAGTTTTTTATTTCTTTGGGAGAAAAATAACTCTTATTTTTTTTATAATGAAATAATATATATCACAAAAGTTAATGAAATTGATAAATTTATACTACATATAAACACACACTATTTCTAAAAACAATTTTATGCATTATATGTGCTAATATTAAAATTATATTTTATATCCTTTATAAATTTTATTTGATTAAATTAATTTCATATTATAGATAAAATGATCATATAATGTAATAAAAAAAATTTCATTTTTAGGAATAAAATTATGTTACCAAGGTAAATTTTAGTTACCAGAGTAAACAAATTATTTTTTAAAGAATGATGATTTTGTAAATATTGTTTATTTTTAAATTAAATGGATCTATATTAAATTAATAATATAATATAATTTTTAAGCATATATAAACATAAATTAATTTTAATTTAATTGGAAATAAATGTAAAAAAATATTTATAACACTTAATGATTAAAATGACATTTTTATACGAAAATAGTTTTTCAACACATTATATTTTTTTAACTTAAAAGCTAATTATATCATATTTAAAAATTTAATTAGACTAAATAGAGTCCAAATTCAGATTTATCCTGTTTAAATTTTTTAATAAGGTTTATCTTATATTTTTAGGGATAAAAAAATAACCATTATTAATTTTTAATCATGATTAATAATTATTAAAATGGGTAATCTAATGTGGTTTGGATTTTACAAAATAAATTTGACACATAGACATTATAGAATAATTTTTTTAGTTTATAAAGCAATACCTAAATGTATAATCAAAATTTCTCCATATAAATCACCCAAATCTCATGAAATTCCATTCTTAACCCTTAACTAACATTCATTTCCAAATATTTGTCACTATTTTTCATGTATAAAAGGAGATCACTTACACCCTTTTTAATCCACACTTCTATTTCAATATTCCTATGAAAAAATACCCAATTTACTTCTTTTAGAGTCCCTCTACACTTTTTAGGCTTTTATCCTAAATAAAGGTCCTCAGGCCCTTCACTTACAAAGGATACTTTAAGAGAAGATCCAAATTCTCAATGTAAGTATTACTTACACTTTAACTTACTTTCATTATCCTTATTAGACACCCTCCTCCAAACCCATTTTAACAATATTTGTATACTTACATAAATATAAATAATATTCTTAAATGTTATTATATTGATGGTATACTATATAACAACCTAACAGACTGGGACCCACTTAGCCAGTGGAAGGCTGAGCCACCACAACCCCTAGATTGACTCCAATAGGCTAGGGGTTGGCGACAATATCTGATAAGGAATAATTTAAAATGGATGGCCTTAAAATATTGTACTTTTACGCATGCACCCAACCGTCTCCATGTAACAATGTAAAGGAATAAAAAATTATTGTAACATCTAGTGTAAAACCATGGCTAAAATAACCTTTAGGGAATACATTAGAGTATGGTAATAATAAAAAGTGTAAATAAAGGGTAAAAATACCCACCCAACCAGAAATGAAGTCCCAAACTGACTAAAACTAGAATAATAGTAAAAGTAAGAGATCTTGGCTCTTGATCTCCAAGTTTGACCAATGAACACAGTCAATGCACCCAAGTATCATTATTCTGCACTGATGTCTCTATCGATCTTTTTATTATCTTCATAAACCACATTAATAATAGGAAAATATTGTATAGGGGTGAGTATATAAAAAACTAGTAGGATTCCCCCCAAAACACAAAGGTAAAATTATAAAGATATGTTAGAGGTTTTTTCAATCCATAATAAGAGGGAAGTGAAAAACCAATACATATATATGCTCATAAATAAACCTAGTAGTGAGAGAAAGGAGATCCCCATCTCACAGCCCAAACAAAGTTAATGATTCTACCTATAGATAAAAAATTTCACATCCGATGCCCAGTATCCAACACAACCTCACTAGAATTCGTGTGGAGGGGCTTACTCATCACTACTGTGATCTACATCTAAGGGAGCTAGAACTTCCGTGGAGGACTGACTCACCTCTGGAGACCAAATATGAGAGATTTCCACTCTATAGATAAAGTAACTACACTTAGAATAGGTTATTACTATCTCTACCTATATAATGAGTATGGGTTACCCATTCCCTGGTCTGACAGGGGAGTACCGACCCTAACATCACTCCGATGATCCTTCCTTGATCACTACCATCGTCAAACATCACCTAAATATGTGTTATGATATGAAAACATCATATAATATCTCATATTCCAATGAAGGATAAAATCATGTTCTACATAGAAAAATACTCATTATTGGATACTTTCGATCCAAAATATGAGTCCAAGAGAAAGAGATATGAGAGGAAAATGTTTTGGAGGGAATAAATGTTGTGTATGGGTGTCTACATGGAAAGTTACCCCACCTCATTTTAGAGAAATGTTATCCTATAGAAATGGATTGGGATGAAATTTCATACTACACAACATTTATAGGTGGTACATGATGTGTATTATCCACATGGGGTTTATATTTTTTCTCTTGGCCATGCCCATATACTTTGGGACATGCCTGTGTACTTGGCCGTGTATCAGGCCTTGCTCGTATACCTTGGAGCATGTCCATGTACTACCAGAGTTCATGAATGGTCATACCACATGGGGACCTTGGGGTTTGCAACTGTCACAATACTTGGATATCCTGGATGGGGTTACAAAACATGTGGGCCCCGCCACACAGTGTGTGATCCTTATCTTCCCCAAAAACCTACCTACTGGACCTGAGGGGGGACTACATGGAATGTGTTCCAAGAATACATGCTCTGTAGTAGGTTTTTTATAGAAACCCATGGAATTATTCATGTGTCATCATCACACCTCCTAATTATCAGTTTCCACCATTATTCTTTCTAGGGGTCCCATATATAGTGTAATCTGTGCCTAATCCATTGCTGGTGGCCGGATACCGGCCACCCAAACCACTCACGAATTTTTCCATTGCCACTACAATCCTTTTATTATCTCTCTAGATCAAAAAATCCATGGATAACTTATCCAAAACCAAAATTCATCCCAATACACCCACAAATCACTAATCCATTCATCATTCATGAAACTGCCACAAATTCAGGGGTTCGATCATGCTCAAACTATCCCCAAAAATGTCAAATCACGACCACTTGGGCCAACAGTAAAGAATGAAATGAATAGAGGGAAAACACACACAAGGGAGGTGAATTAATTTTTTAACAAGTGTTATTGTCCAAAAATTACATAATCAGCATATCTAGGGTGATAACAAGTGAAATGAAGCATTCATATTTCACTAATACAACCAATAAATCTGTGAAGATCATGCAAAAAACAAAAACCACAGATCAAAAAGAATATGATTCTATATCCATGATTATGAAGTTGTAAAGTGTGGAAATACAAAAATAATGTTACCCACCATGATTTAGGACGAATCATAGTTGAAGAATGCATTCGCCAATGATGAGGAAGGCCCGCTGTGTTCGTTGACTCTTGATCCACATTGATCCGATCACTGTTCATCATCCGATCTTGACCCACTAATGAAGAATATCTAAAAATCCTTTAAAATTTCCCTAGGTTATGATGATAACCCTATTTATATTCCATAATGAAATAATTATATAGGTTTTAATTTTGTTGATTTAAATTAAAATAAATAAACTTAATTATTTATTTTGATTAAAATCACCCACCAATGGCTGCCTCAACTATACATCCAACATCGACCAACATTAAGTCCTACCTTGGGTAAGACCCATGTCCTAGAATAAACCATGGTATTTTATTTTCCATATTAGGTCCTGAATAATGGGTAAATCCATTCACACTATAACAATGCTCTCATATGAATTAAAATACATTAATATTTTTAATATATTAATTTCGGGGTCCCGAGACTCATGAACATTGCACCAAATCCTAGGATAAATCCAAATATATAAATATAATTATTCAAGGAAAAAATAAATAAAAAAAAATTCATTAAATTTTACCATCCTTCAAGAATTTTCCTCATGAAAAGCATATGCTACACAAAAAGGTGGGGGTATTGATCCCGTACTTGTATTTTATGCTACTAGAAGCTCTCATGCATGCTCCTGTGCTACCAAAGAACATGGATCAAAGGAATGGTCCATCCACATAAGATCCTTGATCACCATATGGTACTCCATGAAGGTGGATCCATCATTGATGTCCAACTCTAACCCATCAATAACGTGTGTAGGATCATGCACATACCTTCTTTGTTACAACACATAGATGATGTCATGAACCTGATCCAACTACAAGAGTGGGGATAATCAGTAAGCAACATCACCAACCTTCAATGGGATCTCAAACAGTATGATGAACCATAGGGATAACCTTCCTCCCTTGCCAAATATCCACAATCCTCACTGTGGGGAGACTCTTAGGTACACATAGTCTCCTTGCTCAGACTCCAAGGGCCTATGATGTTGATTTTCATAAAATATATGTCTACTCTAGGCTATAATCATACACTCATAGATCACATGTACCTTATCCATCATTTCGTGCACCATCTGTCGCCCAACAAGATATGCCTCGATAATCTTAGTCCAGGACAAGGGTGACCAGCATGATCTCTCGTATAGGTCATTGAAAGGTGACATGTTAATAGTAGAGTGATAGATGTTGTTATTAGAAAACTATACCAATGTAAGGTGATCCTACCAGCTCTATCTAGAACCTATCATGAAAGCTCTCTTTATATTCTCCAACACATGGATAGTTTGCTCAGTATTCCCATCTATTTGGGGGTGAAATGTTATACTGATCCTTAACTGGGTCCTAAAGGCCTCCTCCAAGCCTCTCCAAAACCTTGATGTGAATCGAAAATCACCATAAAAAATTACTAGCTAGGTTACTCCATGAAGATGAATGATATCACACATATATAAATTCCCCATAATCCCCACCGAACTCTGCTCCCTAATGAAAAGGAAGTGCACTAACTTGGTAGGTCATTCAACTATCACCCAGATGGTGTTATGGAATCTCACTGTCCATGGGATCCCTGTTAGAAATTCCATAGATATTATATCCCATTTCTACTTTGGGATTTAAATAAGATATGTCAAACATTATGAAACCTAGTGTCCTTCCTTCACCTTATGACATGCAAGACCCTAAGAGACGAACTCGGCGATGCCACACCTCATGCTAGGACACCAAAACTATTGCTGAAGGTCTTTTTACATATTTGAGTCACCAAGATGTATATCCAATGGGTATGTGAAAAACTACCTCATCACCTCCTCATGAAATATGAATAAAACCACCATCCATCCCTGGAAAAGGATGACATGTTCCAATCCTTCAGATAATCCATCTGGTGAATCTCTTGAGGATATTTGATCATGTAGAAAATTAAAATATATATATCCCAAATGAGCCTCTATCACACGCACAAGAATAGGAGGATTCAACACTATCAACTAAAGAAACAACGCAACATTATCCTCCTCCAAGGTTAACTTCAAATAAGACAACTGCTCAGATGCCTCCTCTACTAAACAAGAACATGACTTCATGATCAAGGAATTGGACACCATGTTACCATTCAAAAGAGTATATATTATCTCAACGTCATAGACCTGTAGAGACTCCAGCCAATACCATTGTATTAGGTTAATATCGATCTGAGTGAAGATGTACTTGAGACTAGTTGTCTAAGTGAACAAAGAAATGATTATATAAAATATAATTCTACCATATTTTTAGAGAAAAGTCTACCGCTTCCAACTCTTGGTCACGAGTCATGTATTTTTACTTATGGGTTTTAAATTTCTATAACCTATATGCGATTGATTAATACCTCTACATCAACATGAAATCTATACCATCTCCAGATACATATCAAAACACTACATACTCTATTCTTTCCTCTGGTAGTCTCAACATAGGAGAACTAGTCAGCCTCATTCTGAGATCCTTGATGGATCTATAACACTTCTTGATCTAGATTAAAGGACACCCTTTCCACATTAGGGTGGTCAAAGAGGGTTATAATTTTAGACAAGTCTACCAAAAACCACATGTATTACCCCACCATGTGAAGAAAACTCTATACCTAGGACATGTTATTGGGTGGATCCCAATAAAGCATTGCATCATCATTTTATGGGTTTAGAGCTAAAGAATGCTTGAAAATGAAATGACCTAATAATTAAACCTCACAGATCCAAAATTGGAACTTCATGAGCTTAACATAATGATAGTTCTCCAAAATTAAGTCTAGTACCATCCTCATATACTCTGTATACTTCTACTATGATATAGAGTAAATGAGTTTTTCATCAACATAGACAACAAAAAACTTGTCCAAGTATGTTTGGAAGATCTGCTTCATCAAATATATAAACACAAAAGGGGAATTATTCACACCAAAAGGAATAACCAAGAAATCGTAGTGTCCATTGATACTTAATAATGATTTAATAAGAATATAAGCCTCGCAAACCCTCTGTTGGTGGTAGTCGTACCTGAGATCAATCTTCAAGAACCGACTCACACTTCAAAACTAGTAAAAGAGTTCATTGATACTAAATAAGGGGTACTTTTTCTTTATCATTACCTAGTTCAGGTGATGATAATAAATAAAAATACCCAAGATACCATCCATATTTTTCATGAATAAGATTGAAGCTTCCCCGAGGGACACACTGGGTTTTATGAAATCCTTGTATCAAAGGTCCTCTTACTACATGCTCAGCTCCTAAAGCTCATTAGGGGCCATTCAATATATCACAGAAGACATCGGTGTGGTCCTAGGGTGAAAGTCAATGAAAAATTATATCTAGAGCCTCATAGGTTTTCTCAAAATGTCATTAGAGAATACATCCATAAAGTCCTCAACTATTGAAGGAATCCATATTCCTAAAGAGATCCGTGGGGTAGAAGATACAATTACCAACTAATGGGTGGTGTGTTGCAGCTTCCTGACCGCAAGAACCACTTTCTCTACTATGATATCTATATTTCTCACAAAGGATAATATCATAAAATTTGTCCAAAGGAATCTAACTTGATTGAAATTACAGTTAATATATTCTCAAATAATAGATAACCAATCTATACCCAAGATGACATCATATGGTTACATTGTGATGACCAAGAGGCCCCATAAGAAACTCTCTCCACTAAGCGCCAACTCCCACTTCTAGAATATATCTGATATTGAAGAATATCTCCCTATAGGAACCTCAAGTCATAGCTACTGGGATAAATTCTCATTTAGTAGCTCTATATCTTGGATAAGGGATAAGGTGATAATGTAATGACGCACAGCTGTAGCAACTAGTACTGGGGAAAGAGTATAAAAGAAACAAATCATACCTCATATAATCTCATGAGATTTTGGGTCATATCCCTCCATATCCTGTAGCTACCCATGACCCTGATTGGAAACTCCCCGAGCCAAGTGTGGGCTACCTGGTGGTGGTTGTGGTGGAAGTAGCTCATAGTGTTTCCCACTACCAGTAGCTCTTCCTCCCAAAGATTCATTTACTCATATACTAGCACTACCTCCCTAGGGAAAACCCTGACCATTCCTAGGAGATCCCTAATCACAATGCTTCCTCTACCATGGAGGTCCATCCACCATCTACTTATCTTTCTCACTATGATGAGTCAAAAAATCATGTTCCATGTGACCCCTCCTATATTATGGACAATACCATCCCCCAACTATCTAGATGTATCATCTAAGCAATCCCTAAGATGCAGATCCATGCTTCTGAGTCTAGGAATGAGTATGCCTCTATTTTCAAGACCTCAACATTTGATTCCTAGAA
This sequence comes from Viscum album, assembly GCA_963277665.1. Classification (NCBI taxonomy): domain Eukaryota; kingdom Viridiplantae; phylum Streptophyta; class Magnoliopsida; order Santalales; family Viscaceae; genus Viscum; species Viscum album. Next base: position 1,516,110,286 of record OY728127.1, on the reverse strand, counting down.
GGTGTTGTAGACGAATCAAACACAAGATTCCCACTACCGACTATAACTAACTTACATCCCTATTCTAGGAAGCTCTCGATCACTAGAGCCTACTCCAACACTCAAACATAAGTGGGCAGACATAAGGAGACCAAACTGGCCCAAATTTCTGTATGGAGAGCCTACTAAAACTTTCATGCATGGAAGATACCATCTCATACCATGTTGAGAAAGTATCATATAAGTTTAGTGAAACTCATAGTGTAATTTACAAATTTCAAGTCACCCTGTAGTAGCTCGAGAAACTCTTGAATCCGATCTGAGAAAATGTTTGAAGTGTAATATCCCTCACGAAATAATTGTTGGAATTCAGACAATGAGAGAATCATCTCATCATGGGTTTGAGCCACTAGAATCCACCATTACCCTATTTCTCCCGGGAAAATTCTGGCTTCCAATACTACTATCTAATCGTTTATTATTTGAACCGTCTTGGAGACTCAAACCAATGAATCAAGCCAATACTTGATGCATGGGGACAACTAAAACACTATTTACCAAAGTCCTAACCAATAAATCATAAGGAAAACAATCTAAACACTTTCCCATGGAATGAACTCATTTAATTATACTATATAATGACCAGATCCACCAGGATCTGCCTAACCAGTGGAAATTCAATCCTCCATAACCCCAATCCCGCCTCTAATAGGCCAGGGTGTAGCGGCCCAAAATTTTATCAATGGAATTTTTCCCTTATTATAATTATGTCATATAGTATAAAACACATAAATGTCCCAATAAAAACATCATTATCATTAATGAAGAATGAAATAAGTGATATTTATAGAAATTAAGGAACCTATACTGATGGAATAATAATCTAACCATTGGAATAGTAACACAACCATTAAGAATAGTAATCCGTCCAATAGAATTTTAATCTCACCTATGAAAGTATAAATGAAATTTAGGAATATTATAAATGAAAATATTATATAATTATATCATAGTATAAGTAAATAATATTCTTTAAAATGATAAATTAAGTGTTTGTATTTTTATAAAATTTAAATGTTTATTTTCCATTTTATAATTCATATAACGATGTAAAATAAAATAATTTTCATAAAATAGATTCATAGATTAATATTTTTATGTTTTATAATTATAAGATAATTTTATGAGACTTTAATTAATTTTCCAAAGTGTCATAAAATCATTTATAATATTAAAATATGTATTTTCAAATAAATGATGATTTTAATTACAAATTAAATTTCATATATTTAGAAAATTATTTTTATAAAATGGAGCAATTTTTTTTAAATATAAACTTCAAATAATGGTAAGGGTTATTTTTTGGGATTTTTCTAAAATAGTTGAATTTTTGGTGAATAGTGATATACACTAATTTATAGTATTTAATATTTTAAGTCAGATACATGAATTTTTGAGTCATGGAAGATTTAATAAACCATTAGTTCAAACTAAAATGAACTATTTACTATTATTAGTCCTAATAATCAACACTATTTATAGTTTTGATCTAAAATAATAAACTAGCAAATAAAATAATAAAAAAACACCCCTCTCCTCCCCTATAAATACTACCCCTCACCACCTCTTCTACTCACACATTATAAGATTTGAATATTTTTTAAATTATTCATAATTACATTCCCAATCCTCTTCCCCACATCCAAGGGCTGTTGGTCTCAACAAAATACCAAACCCAAGTGCCTTAAGGAGGTTCTTAAGGAGACAACATTCAAGAGGTCAAATCCTTAATCTTTACGATTTATTTTCTTTTATTTTCTTATCCTATCCTAACCCCTATCCAAAGTGTAATGATAAATCTATTATCATATATATACTATAATTTTATTGTGTTAATCTAATATACATAATCAAATATCTTCTATTATAATCTTATTCTAAAATCAAAACATCGTCTGTGATGTGTCGATTCACAACCTTTGTGGATGATGAGTTTTCATTTTCTTTTAATACATTAAAGGATGGTAATAACACTATTATTATGATTTAAATAGATTTAAATATCCATATTATAACTTTTTTAATTTTATTTAACTAATTTATAAACATAATACTGAATAAAATGAAATTATTTCATGATGGAATGAGAAACGGCTAAAATAAAATAAAAACTTATCATTATAGTTTTATCTAATGAATCATCCTGATATAAAAAAAGAAAATGATATATACGACCATTTAAAATTAATAAATTTAATTAATAAAATATGATTTTAATTTTTTATAATTATTCTCATTTTACAAGAGCTTCTATACTTGTATACAAGTGAACCGATCATGAAATCCAGGAAAATGAACACTACAGGAACGAAAAAATAAAACTCTATAAATCATCAAAATGGCCATAAATGAACTTAATAAAATTATAATAAATCAAATAAATGTATATTAGGTTTTAAATTTTTTAATTAATGAATCTAATTTTATTATCTAGGATATTAAAGTGATGAAACCATTCAGACATAAGGTGATTTCTTGAACCATACTCCTTTTCTTTGGGTTATTCATCATTCATGCCAAATTTCGGTGTGTATATTCTTTTAAAATCCCTAAAATATAATTTCATTGTAATTATATTTTATTTTATGGGATATACAGGTTTCCAAACTGATTTTATGACAAGTAAAAATATTTTACAAAATAACTCTTCTTTCTAAAACACATTTTGACTCCTCTTAGGTTGTTTCTTTTGAGCTCAAGAATGATAAATGTAACATCCCCAAATGATAAAAGGTTAAATGACTAAATGATATGACTCATGTCAACAAGGTGCACCTTCCTTTTCGGGAGCCTGTATGATTATAACTCCACAGTTAAGCGTGCATGGATTGTAGTAGTGATCAGGATGGGTGACCTTCTGGGAAGTTTCCCAGGGTGTGTGTGAGTGAGGACAACACACACTGGAAAGGACATGGGTTGACCTGTGGGAACTGCCATTAGTCTGACGACCTGTTCAGGCACGTGGGTGGGTCCTAGGGTGGGGACCACGTGTTTGTGGGGCAACTTGTGGTACCTGGTGGGCCATGACCTGACGACCATATTAAGGCGGGGTGTCTGTGCTATCACCAGGACCCAATTGTCACATTTGGTATCAGAGGTGGTACACAAACTTAAGTACGGTGCACTGTCTGGGTTGAGATGTAGGGCCCACAATGAGGACGTTGTGCTCTAAAGGGGGGGGGGGGGTGATTGTAACATCTCCAAATGATAAAGGGTTACATGACTAAATGATATGACTCATGTCAACAAGGTGCAACTTCCTTTTCGGGAGACTGTCTGATTAGAACTCCGCAGTTAAGCGTGCTTGACCTGTAGTAGTGATCAGGATGAGTGACCTTCTGAGAAGTTTCCCAAGGTGTGTGTGAGTAAGGACAAAACACATTGGAAAGGACATGTGTTGGCCTGTGGGGACTGTCATTAGTCAGATGACCTGTTCAGGCACGTGGGTGGGTCCTAGGGTGGGAAGTTAAGCGTGCTTGACCTGTAGTAGTGATCAGGATGAGTGACCTTCTGGGAAGTTTCCCAAGGTGTGTGTGATTAAGGACAAAACACATTGGAAAGGACATGTGTTGGCCTGTGGGGACTGTCATTAGTCAGATGACCTGTTCAGGCACGTGGGTGGGTCCTAGGGTGGGGACCACGTGTCCACGGGGCAACTGGTGGTACCTGGTGGGTCAGGACCCGATGGCCATGTTAAGGCGGGGTGTCTATGCTATTACCAAGACCCAGTTTTCACATGACAAGATGGTATCAAAGGGAGGTTAAGAATCTTTCCTTTATGACAGTATGCATTTGATTATTCTTGTCGGGACTTAAGAGGTAGTTGTGATTGAGTGCCTGGCCAGCTCTCAGGAGCCTGTCTGATTAGAACTCCACAGTTAAGCGTGCTTGACCTCTAGTAGTGATCAGGATGGGTGACCTTCTGGGAAGTTTCCTAGGGTGTGTGTGAGTGAGGAAAAAGCACACTGGAAAAGACATGTGTTGGCCTGTGGGGACTATCATTAGTCAGATGACCTGTTCAGGCACATGAGTGGATCCCAAGGTGGGGACCACGTGTCTTTGGGGCAACTGGTGGTACCTGGAGGTCCAGGACCCAACAACCATGTTAAGGCGGGGTGTCTGTGCTATCACCAAGACCCAATTGTCACATGACACAATGGTATCAAAGGGTGGTTAAAAATCTTGCATTTATGACAGTATGCATTTGAGTATTCTTGTCGAGACTTAGGAGGTAGTTGTGATTGAGTGCCTGGCCAGCTCTCACCACAATGAACCTTAAGTCAATAGGTTTGGTTAGGGAAATATGACTTATGGATTAGTTCTAGTATTTTCCCTATTTTGATTTGGATAGAATGGAATCCAAATCTTGTTTATTCCTTCTATTAAGAATAGTTTTCCTTATTACTCTGTTTGAGTGTTAATCAAATGTCTTTTTATGTTGTATAGCAACATGCCTCCGAGAAGACGTGAGAATATGATCCAAAAAGAGGGTGCTATTGAATCTCAGCAAGAGAGTCCTATTGTGGATCCGAGTCTAGTTGAGGTGATTGTTCGCACTGTCCAAGCTCTGGGACATGCACCACCTCCAGTTCCTGTTCAGACTCTAGCTATAGATCCTCACAGTGATATTCTCCGAAGTCATTCTCAAGAGTTCCTACGCCAGAAAACACCATTTTTAAATGGCTCTAATGACCGTCAACATGATGAGGAATGGTTGAGTAAGATTGAATGTCTGTTTGGGTTCTTTGAGACACCTGATGTGATCAAGGTGAAGTGTGCCACCTTTGTACTAGAAGGACCAAGTAGGAGATGGTGGGATACAATGGTGACGGCTGGGAAACATGAGGGTTTGGAGTGGAAATACTTTAGGGTCATTTTCACTAACCAGTTATATCTAGAATCAATGGTGTTGGCCAAGGCTGTGGAGTTTTTCAAGCTTGAGCAGGCCAATAAAACAGTGACTGAGTACTCAAATCATTTTTCTGAGTTAGTACAGTTTTCTCCTGAGATGGTATCTAATGAGAGGATGAAGGCTTGATGATTCGAGTTTTGACTTCGATCAGATATCAATTATCAGACTTTCTTACTGAATATACCCACTTATGATGATGTGCTGGATAGGTCCATGATGGTTGAGATGGACCTGGCAGGAAAGTCAGGGTTGAAGGAGGTTCTTTTTCCTCCTAGTGGCAGTGTTGGTTCCTTTAAAGGAAAACGGAAGCATGACATTTCTCATGCATGTTCTCAACAACAGAGTCATTCCAGACCTCTGGTAGCACCAGGAGGGGCTTCTTGGACTTGTTATCAGTATGGAAAACCAAGAAATTCAAAGAAGGTTTTCACTAAGGCACCCAATAACTATAGCTCCTATAGACGTTTAGGCCACTTACAGAGATTCTACCATCACTTATCTACTCCATGTAGTGGAACATGATCATCATCACCTCAAAATACTACAGGGAAGTCAAATGCTTCACGTACAAAAGGGTTCTATCCACAGGCATCCAGAACGAAGATTCTTCACACAGTGGATGAGTCGCCAGAGGTAGCAGATACAGGTCCTGCAACTGTGAGAGATACCATTACTATAGCTTCATCTTTAGTGACCGCTCTTTTTGATACTGGTGCATCTCACACATTTATTTCAACCCATATTGTTAATATTCTTAATCTACCTATGGAGATTTTATCTTGTGCGATAGATATTATTACAACCCTTGGTACAATGAGAGAGAAGGGTATCCATAGTCTTTCTTGTGTCTTCTCTCTATCAGATGTTGATTTTTCTTGGATTTTATTTTTTCTCGACATGAAATCCTTTGACGTCATATTTGGTATGGATTGACTCATTTCCAATAAAGCCTGGATTGATTGTTATCTACGACGGGTCTACCTTACTACACCCAGTGGTGTGTCTCTCATTTTTCATGGAGAATGAGACCTAAGGTCAAGAAGAGCCGGACCCTTTTTCCCAGAGATGGGGAAAGTTATATCAGTGTTTTCTTTTGATATATAGAGAGATTCATTGTATGGTGATCTCCCTCTAGTCGTTGCTGAGTTTCCGACGTGTTTCCTTCTGACTTCTATGGTTTTCCACCAGTAAGAGAGGTTGATTTTACTATTGAATTAATGCTTGGAAGTCAACTGGTTTCTATTCCCTCTTATCGAGTGGCTCTATATGAATTAAAGGAATTGAAGTCTCAGTTAGACAATCTTCTTGAGAAAAGATTTATATGCTTGAGTGTGTCACCTTGGGCAGCACCAGTTCTGTTCGCCAAGAAGGTTGATGGTTCTCTTTTCTTATGTGTTGATTATCGAAAGCTCAACCGAGTTACGATAATGAAAAAATATCCGCTACCATGAATTGATGATTTGTTTGATAAATTGAAAGGGGAAAAGTGGTTTTAGAAAATTGATCTTCGATCTGGTTACCATCAGTTGAGGATAAAAGAATATGACATTCATAAGACTGCTTTTTGGAGTAGGTATGGCCATTATGATTACCTTGTTATGCCCTTCGGCTTAACAAATGCTCCTACAGTTTTCATGGATTTTATGAACAAGGTTTTCCCGGAGTATCTTGATACTTTTATGGTTGTCTTTGTGGATGAAATTCATGTCTACTCCAAGTCTGAGGAGGATCATGTGCATCATTTGAGAACAGTTCTGAGTCTTCTAAGGAATCACCGACTTTATGCTAAGCTTTCAAAGTGCAATTTCTGGATTCGGGAAGTGAAAATCTTGGGACATGTGGTGTCAGAACAAGGAATATCAGTTAATCTTGAGAAGGTGAGGGCTATTATGACTTGGGAACAACTATAGAATGTTTTCAGGATTCAGAGCTTCTTGGGCCTAGCAGGATATTATCGTCAGTTTGTTAAAGAATTCTCAAAGTTAGCTTCTCTAATGACTACTCTAACTCAAAAGGGTGTGATTTTTTCCTGGAATGATAAATGTTAGAGTTATTTTGTTTAGCTAAAGTATCTTTGGACTACTGCACCAATGTTAAGTCTTCCTGAGGCTGGGATAGGTTATGTGGTCTTCTGTGATGCATCGGGTTCAGGTTTGGGATGTGTTCTCATGCAGGGTAATCATGTTGTTGCCTACGGGTCTCATCAGCTTAAGCCTCATGAGAAGAACTATCCTACCCATGACCTTTAACTTGCAGCTGTAATGAATGAACTTAAGGGTTGGAGACATTACCTTTATGGAGAAGGGTTTACTGTGTATTCAGACCATAAGATCTTGAGTTATATCTTCTCTCAGAAATATTTGAATCTCTACCAAAAGAATTGGGTGGAGTACCTTCAATATTTCGACTTTGAAATTGCCTATACCCCGGGAAAAGGAAATGTAGTTTCTGATGTGTTAAGTAGGAAACTTCTATCATAGGTTGTGAAAGAATCTTCAGAAGAGTGGAGTTTGATGGATCTTTTTGCTCAGTTGCATAATGGAGTTCAGTGGAAGGGGAATGAAGTTTCTTTAGGCAGTGTCCAGTTGACATTTTCTCTCCTCATTCTTCAGGAACAACAACTGGATGATGAATTCCATAGCACTAGGGACTCTCTTCATGGTGGGGAGACCGACACTCATTGGTCGTTCTCCAAAGAGGGTGTTCTGTGTTATCGAAACCATTACGTTGTGCCGTTAGCGAAAAGGAAGGGTGTGTTGGGGGGTTGCCATAACTCTCAGTGGGCTGTGCACCCAGGAACCACGAAGATGTTCTATGACATGTGGTGGCAGTTCTAGTGGCCAGTTATGAGACAAGACATTGCTAAGTTTCTGTCTCATTGATATATATTCCAGCAGGTGAAAGTCGAGAACCAGAAACCTTCGGGTTTGATTCAACCACTTCCAGTCCCTACATGGAAGTGGGATGAAATCTCTATGGACTTTGTGGTTGGGCTACCTCAAACCCAGAGGAAGAAGAACGCGATATGGGTTGTGATCGACATACTGACAAAGTCGGCTCACTTTATACCTATTTGAGATACAACCAAAGTTGAGGAGTTGGGAAATATCTATGTGAAAGAAGTTGTTCATTTGCACAGAGTTCTATCTGCTATAGTCTCTGATAGAGATCCTCAGTTTACTTCTCGCTTTTGGAGAGGCCTTTAGGAGGCACTGGGATCTCATGTTCATTTGAGCACAACCTACCATCCATAGTCAGATGTCTAGACAGAGAGAGCTATTCAGATCCTTGAGGATATACTCCACACATGTGTTCTCGACTTTGGTGGGTCTTGGGATGATTATCTGGGGATAGTTGTGTTTTCTTATAACAACAGTTATCAGTCTAAGATCAATATGGATCCTTTTGAGGCTTTGTATGGCTTTCCTTGTAAATCTCCTTTGTATTGGTCAGAGATTGGTGAAAGTTCCTTGGTAGGACTGAGTTTGGTCCAAGAGGCGACAACTAAGATCCAGTTGATTCCTCAGAGAATGTTGACAGCACAGAGTCGATACAAGTCTTATGCTGATCGTCACCATAAACCTTTAGAGTTCTCAGTTGGTGACCAAGTGTTCTTGAAAGTTTCACCACGTTTAGGTCATCAACGGCTTGGGGGGAAAGGGAAGCTTGCTCCTCATTTTGTGGGACCTTTTGAGGTTGTTGTTCTTGTATGGAAAGTTGCTTACCGTCTATCTCTAACACCACAACTGATGTCGATACATAACAAGTTCCATGTATCGCAACTATGAAAGTATCTCTCCGATCCATCTCATGTTGTGAGGTGGAGTGATCTTGAGATTGAACCAGATTTATCTGTTACTGAACGACCAGTCAGGATTGTTGATTCTGAGACCAAGGTACTTTGTAGGAAAACAATACCCCTGGTCCGTGTACTTTGGCAGCATGTTTTTGATTCTCATGAGATGTGGGAAAGGGCGGCACTTATGAAAGAGCGGTAGCCTCATCTTTTTGGAATGGAGGCTTCTTCATAGGCTTTCTGGGGACAAAAAGATCTTATGGTGGGGAGGTTGTGACATCACCTTATGTTTTCAAGTATCTTTTGATGTTTCTAAGTACCTATGTTTTGAAGTAATTTCTTGGGGTACATTTGGATGAACTTTTAAGGAAAATTAAGGGACTTTGGGTTGTGCACGGGCTGCACATAGTTTGTCAAACCGTGCAGCCAAACCGTGTGAGAAGGGAGGTTGAGGTAGTAGCTTCCACACGGGCGGAGCATAGTTTGTCTAACCGTGTGGCCAAACCGTGCGTGAAGGGTGGACGAGGCAGAAGCTGACGCATGGATAGTGCACGGTTTATCAAACCGTGCGAACTAACCATGAGACCACATAAATGAGATCCTTAAATTGTGGATGTCACTCAGTTTTGCCTCTAATTGCCTCATTTTCCTCCTAAGCGGCCCTAACTTGGGATTTGTCTTCTCCTAAGGTTAGAGAAGGTTCTCCCATCGTTCCGGAGGCAATCCAAAGGCTTCTCTTGGTGAATCGAAGCTGTATTCTTGAGGTACGTGATCATTCTTCATCGTTCTTGATTGGTTTCTTATACTTACTTAGATCTACTTCTCTTATTCTCTCAGTTTCTTGGATCCACGCCCTTTGTGGGTAGATCTAAGTGTTTGGTACCAGTTTTGATGAGTTTTGGTCTTGATCTTTCTAGGAGAATAGATCTAAGGTGGTTTCTTGAAAAGAAACATGGTTTTTCTTGAGCGTTCTCGACCATTGTGGTTTTGGTAAAAACCTTCGAGGTAGGTGGTTCCGTCCCGACTTTCCAAATTTATTATCAATGTATTTGCTTAATTTATTTCAATTATTGATTTAAATTCAATTTCTCAAGTTGCTTTAAATTAAATTGATTAAAACTCAATTCCATTGAATTGAGATATTTGAAATGGTTTTGGCATAGAAATGTGGGAAAACCCCCATTCCTTTGAATTGGGTGTGTTTATGGAAAATTGGTCGATTTAAATTTTGAATTTGATGGAAAATTTTTCAATTAAATTGTTGAATTTAATTGTGGAAATGAAATATGTAATAATGGAATTGGTTTTGAATGGATTTCAAACTTATGGAAATGGCTTAAAATGATTTGATAGCAACCCATTGGTTTTATCTTGTGAAAGAGACATGCTTTTGAATAAAACCTGTTATGGTTTAAAATGAAATGAAGTTGGAACTTTTGAAATGGAATAATGGGATTTATTATATTTTAAGAATTCTTAAAATAGTTCGCCCATCATGTAAGAGTGCATGAAATCCCTAGGGAGTTAGTGAGTTATTTGGATACACTCTACGCTATGAAAATGTTCTAAAACATACTTGCGGCAGGTCACATCCCCAACGGGTTGGTGAAGAGTCTCCTTTGGCCAGTGTCATAGGGACGTGTGTATAAACATTTTGATGGGTTCACATAGAGAGTGTGGAATCCTATAACTGGTTAATACTATCGTACCTTTTGGCAGATGACCATGTTGCTCACTTGTTTGTTTATATTTGGGATATAAATGTATGCCAATGCTTTTGAACTACCTTACATGCCTGCTGAATTTATGTAAACTGTTTTATATAAATGTTTTGCTTAATCCATTGTTTTAGAAATATTCCATCATTTTAAAGCCTTTTCTTAAATTAATTTTTCCATCATCTGAAAATGTATAACATGTTTTGTTAAAATATGATTTTGATTTGTCAAACCTATTTATTTGAAAAATTGGAAGCTTTTCTTGGGATAATCTATATTTGGCATCTATTACAGAATATTTGGTGGTATCCAACTGGGCTTAGGCTCACACCCTACTTTTTCCTTCGGGTGTTTGTAGAATTTCTTCTTCTAGGATCGAGCAAAGGGAAGGGACATCTTGGAGGTGGATCCAGCTGTTGATCTTTGGTCTTGGTGAGTTGTGTCCATAGGGACGTTGGGGCTGTTTTTCCCATCTTTTGTACTTGGGTTATAGTACTTTGGGATTTTATGCCAAGTTGTATTCTGGTACATTACTCCCAATGGAGTTTCTTTTTGGTTTTCATACTGTCTTGTTTCTTTTGCTTCCGCATTCTTGTGGAAAAATCATTCCCACTTTCATGTTGTGAGATGCCAGGTACTAGTCACCGACCCGTGGGGATCAGGAATGCCCTTCAAGCTATGTCAGGACTGGCTCAGTTATCGGGTTACCAGGGTACCCGGGCTGGTTCGTGATAATAAACATTATACCAAATATGTTTCTAAATTTTCATTTGGGTACCCAAAGTTTATTCATGATTGATGAATTCCTTATTAATACCATTCCTTTACATGATTTAATTTAATAATTTGATCGATATACATTATATATGGCATGCATGATTATATAAATGTTATGATGTTACAGGTATTCCTGGAATAATATAGTGCTCCAATGCATCAGGTAATGTGATTTATATCACGAGATAGTGTGTAATATTTATAATTATGATGCTATAATTTTTCAAAAAGGTGATGTTTTTATTATGAACATATTTTTTCCTAAATATGATGATAGCTTTGTTTATAATTGTGTTTGGAATTTAACCACTAAGGAATAATGTTTCATTTTATGCATTTCACATTCCATTATTTTATCTAACACTTCCTCTTATGATTATGATGATGAACCTATGCTTATGTTATGATGATGATGATGATTATCACCCAAGTTATATTATTTCATGTCCTTATTTATCCTCTTACTAGGATATTAGCTCACGCATTTTATTGATGTATATCCTCAGGTGAGTACATGTACTAAGGAGAACATGAGCTTTATAAAGATAAAGAATAAGGTTTTAAATAAACATTTATGTTTTATTATGAATAAGTGATGTATGATCCTAATGTTTTCAATACACTTAACCTTTTGATCTTGGTTTTGTAACACTTTTACATTGTTTATTTTTAAAATGAAGTAATATCCATGTTAGAAATATTTGTGTCACTATAGTTGGTAATAAATAATGGTTTAGTTAATTTGGGAATTATGATTAGTTAATTTTAGTGAAAACACTTAGGATAAGACTAAGTATATGAATCTTTGTTTAGAAAAATTATTAACATATGAATCTCATAAGATATTTATTTATAGTTAATTACACAAAGGAATAAATTATTTTTTCATGAATTATTGACTTATATTTTGTTAAAACCTTTTCTATTTTTGAAAATGATGAGAACCAAGAGAATCCATGCCAACAATCCATTTGAGGGATGATGAAATGATTTCCTAAACGAAATCCCCAAAACCTTATGAGTTGGAGTTCAAAATTTCATGTAAATTCTTACCCAGTTGTCCCTAGATGTAAAAAATAAATTGAATGATGTTAAACATATTCCTTCACATAAGAGGGATAAACTATACATAAAATCTTTTACAAGGCAATGACCACTGACATTTAGTTGATCTTCCATTCCACTTATTGAGGAATTTTAGGTTAACTCAATGGAGAAGATATTTTCTATGATACACTATTTTAATAAATATAATGTGAATCTACCCATATATCATTTAGATATAGAGGCTAATAAATGGTGGGATTTGATTAAGAACACCAAAATGAACGATGAAATAGAAGATATGGAGTGGGAATAATTTAAAAAATATTTCTTAATAAGTATTTCCCTCAAAATATTTATAAAAATATAGAGATAAAATTCATAGCGATGAATAAAAAGGAAGGTGAATCTTTCACCCCATACAAATCAAAATTCACAAGGCTTCCAAGGTATGCCTTAGGTATTGTTATAAATAATGATATAAAAATAGATAGATCCTTTAGTTGTTTAAAACCACAACTTCCAAAGGCTCTAGATATCCAATAATTTGAGAGTTATAAAGAAGTATTTTGATGCGCTCTCAAAGTAGATTTTGAGTTTAGAGAATAGTCTTGTGGTTATGTAGATAAGAAGAGAAGAATGGATTTTCAAGTTGGTGGATCAAATGAAAAAGGAGGAAAGAGCATCCAACCACTCACGTGTCAAAAATATGGGAATAAACATCATGAGAATTTTCTCAATGGGAGGGGAAATGATTCAAGTGTAAGATAGAAGGCCACAAATCTCATAAATTTTAAAGAGACATGAAAAATATGAAAATATGATGGAGGAAAGGACAGAACCACCCTTGGTTCAATGCTTTAACTATAGGGAGAAAGGTAACTATGCAAGACAGTGCACTAAACCTCAACTACTTGAGGGTAATCATCATAATCACCCACTAAATCCGACTGGGCAAGGGGAAGCTTATACCTTTACTACCACTGAAGTGGATCAAGAAAACGAAGTCGTACAAGGTATACTTCCTATTCACTCAAAAATGGAAAAAGAATTATTTTATTCTTATTTTATACATTCCCTTATATCATGCAAGTTTTCTAGAATTAATTAATTGAAGCCTCGGTAACTTGAAGTAGAGATATCCATAAAAACACCTAGTAGTGTGATCATTGAAACCCAAGTGTTGAAATAGTATCCTATTGGCATATATGGTAAGATTATTTTGGTGAATCTCATGATACTTCCCTTGGTGGAATTCAACTCTATATTGGACATGGATTGGATCTCATTATATAGATCACACATCAACTATTAGGAAAAGGAAATATATTTTCAAAATCTAAACCGTACCACACTCCACTACAAATTCAAGGAAGACCATAAATCTTCTTTTGAAAATCCATCAATGGTGTGGGTGATGATTCCTGTGAAGAAGCATACCTATCTCAAATAGTTGAGTCAAAGGAAGGTATCAACCTAGAGGAAATTACCCTTATGATAGAATACAATGATATATTTCTTTAATAGTTACCTAGAATTCCCCCAGACTGTGAGGTAGATTTATCAATAGAACTCATACCTGGAGTTACTCTTATCTCAAAATTCCACAACAAGATGGCCCAAATAGAACTGAAGGAGTTATAGAAGAAGCTGCAAGAGCATTTGAAAAAAGGGTTCATATTCCGTTGTGCATCACATTGGGGTGCACCTGTTCACTTTGTTAAAAAAATTATGGTTTAATGTGGTTGTGAATAGACTAATGGGATATCAATAAGATCACCATAAAGAATAAGTATCCTCTTCCAATGATTGATAACTTATTTGATAAACTATAAGGATATCAATACTTCTCAAAGGTGGATATTAATTCTGGATATCAATAACTGAAGGTGAAGAAGGAAGATATTCATAATAATACTTTCTGTATAAGGTATGGGACTATGATTTTATATTTATGCCTTCCAAACTTAATAATTCCCCTGTAATCTTCATGGATTTGATGAATAGAGTCATTAGACACTGACTTGAAATTTTTTTGATGGTTTTTATCAATGACATTCTTATCTACTCCAAGGGAAAAGAGGAACGTGAAGAAGTTATAATAATTTTTATGGAAACATTAAGGAAGGATAAATTGTACAAAAAGTTTAGAAAGCGTGACTTTTGGATGTAGCAAGTCATATTCTTGGGATACATGATCACAAGTGAGAAAATTTCTATAGACCCTTAAAAAATAAAGGCAATTAAAGAATGGCCCAGACCCACTAGTGTCACATAAATACTCAGGTTTCATGGATTATTAGGTTACTACCTATGTTTTGTGAGAAATTTCTCATGATTTTCTAGATGACTAACTTAGTTAACAAGGAAATGGGTAAAGTATGTATATATGTAAGAATGTGAGGAAAGAATTAAAGAGTTAAATAAGAGGCTGATAATTGCACCTATACTCACATTACCAACATGCGAAGAAAGTTTTTTAATATACAGTGATGCTTAAAAGAAATTCTTGGGATGTGTACTCATGAATAATGATAAATTGATAGCCTCTACCTCATAGAAATTGAAGATCCATGAGTAGAACTACCCAACACATGATCTAAAGCTAGAAGCTATGTTTTTTACTTTAAAAATATGACATCACTACCTTTATGGTGAGAAGTGTGACTTATTTACGAATCATAAGATTCTAAATTATATATTCACATAGAAGGAACTCAATACGCATAAAATAAGAAGGTTAGAAATAATCAATGACTATGATTGATCTATTCATTACCATATGGGAAAGGAAAACATGGTAGCTAATGATCTTAGTATAAAAGAACATCCAAATCTCTCCATGATGCTGATTGAGAAAGTACCTATCTTTATGGATATAAAAAGGATGGATTTGAAAATAATAATGGTAGGGAATACATCCTACCTTTCTCAAATTATTTCCCAACCATATATCCAATAGAATATTAAGGATACATAAAGGTATGATGTAGATTTATAAATGAATGAGAATTTGGTTAAGGAAGGAAAGCTACAAGAGTTACATATCAATGATGATAGTGTGATTTGGTTTGTAATGAGGCTATGTGTGACTTCATCACGTGATATAAAGATGGAGATATTTGATAATTCACATAGCTCACCTTTCTCCATCCATCATAGAATTACCAAGATGTATCGTGATCTTCGAGAACACTTTAGGTAGGATAACATGATGGAGATTGTGTAGTATATCTCAAGGTTCTTGGTATGTAAAAAAGTTAAATTAGAGAAATAGAAGTCCAATGGTATGGTGAAACCATTTCTTATACCCATGTGGAAATAGAAGAATGTCACTATGGACTTTGTCACTGGTCTCCTGAAGACATCCAAAGGAAACAATGTGATAGGGGTTTTTGTGGAACAACTCACCAAGATTTCCCGCTTTATCTCTATTCAGGAATATTTATTACTCGAACAAATTTCCATGATATATGTGAAGGAAGTTGTGAGGATGCATGGGGTTCCACTTTCGATCATCTCAGATCATGATAAAATGTTCATATCTAAATTCTAGATAATTATTGAACATTATTTGATAACTGAATTGGATTTCAGCATGACCTATCACCCCAAACTGATGGAAAACCTGAAAGGACTGTTAAGATTCTAAAGGAAATGATAAGATACTATTAAATGAAATTAAAAGGTGGATGGGATTAGAATATCCCATTGGTTGAGTTTTCATACAACAACAACTTCCTCTTGAGTATTCAAATGGATCCATATGAAGCTCTATATAACTCCAACCTATTGGGATGAAGCTAGAGAACGAAGGATACCAGGGCTTGATATTGTGAAAGAGATGACTGAGAAGGTTCAAGACATCCAACAACACATAAAATCTTATCAGAGTTAGAAAAAGAGCTATGATGACAACTGTTGAAGGGATTTGGAGTTTGAAGTTGGGGAAAAAGTTTTCCTTCGAATATCCCTATAAAAAAGAGTCATGTGGTTTGGAAAGAAAGGGTTGATTAGATTAAGGTACATTAACCCCTTTTATATCCTTTATCACGTAGGAGTAATGGCTTATCACCTTTCACTTCCACCAAATATGTCTCAAGTTCATGACATATTCTATGTATCTCTCCTGAGGAAGTATATACCTGACCCCTCACATTTACTTAATCTGGAGGTGTTACAACCAGAGAATGATCTCTCGTATGTGGAGTAACCTGTAAATATATTTGATCTTAGAAAAAATGTCCTAAGAAAAAAGAAAACTCACCTTGTATGAGTCTCATGGAGGAACCATAAGTATGAAATGGAGACATGAGAACTAGGGGAAGAAAAGAGGAGAAATACCCTCACATTTTTTCACCTTATTTTGTAAAAAAAAATTTTTTGGGTGAGATTTCAAAATGGGGGAATAATATAACGACCCAAACTTTTATCAATGAGAATTTTCCAATCATATAATTATTTTATATAGTATAAAACACATACAAATACCAAGAAAAATATCATTCCCATAAATAAAGAATAAAATATGCGATATTTATAGAAATTAAAAAACCAATACCAATGGAATAATAACTTGACCATTGGAATAATAACATGACCATTAGGAATAGTAATCTAGTCAATAGAACTATGACCTCACCGATGAAAGTATAAATAGAATTTAGGCATATTATAAATGATAATATGATTTAATTATATCATAGTATAAGTAAATAAATGTTTTAAAAATGATAAATTAAGTGTTGGATTTTTTATAAAACATAAATGTTTATTTACAATTTTATAATTAATATAATGTTTTAAAAGAAAATTTATTTTCATAAAATATATTCATAAATTAATATTTTTATGTTTTATAATTATAAGATAATTTTATGAGACCTCAATTAAATTTTCAAAGTGTCATAAATTAGTTATATTATTAAAATCAATATTTTTTTGAATAATGATGTTTTTAATTAAAAACTTATTTTCTCATATTTAGAAAATTATATTCATAAATGGATTTCATTTTTAAATATACACTTTAAAAAATGTTTAGGTTTAATTTTTTCGATTTTTATAAAATAGTTGATTTTTTGATTAATAATGAATTATAGAAATTTTCAGTATTTAACATTTTAATCCAAATACATGAATTTTTGAGTCATGGTGAATGTAAGAAATAATTATTTAGGAATCAAATGAACTTGTTACTATTTTTAGTCAAAATAATCAACACTATTGATATTCTTAAGCCAAAACAAAAAATTAATGAATAAAATAGTAAAAAAACCCCCAGTCCTTGCCCGTAGGGGTTGGGTGAGTTGGTTCAAGGTGGTGGTGTCCTGTCATCGAGGTTTTGGGTTCGAGTCCTCGCAAAGACAACGCACACTATATTCCAGCGATCCTCTCATCCCCTCGACTCTGTGTGGAAATGGCCCAAGCCCAAGGGTTGGCCACCTTGGGCCTAGCTGGGGACATGCGGCGTGCAGGTGGGCAGGCCAGCTCAATATCTCGTTACCCAACAACACGTTTAGCCCACGGGGGCTAGGTGAGTTGGTTCAAGGCAGTGATGTCCTGTCATCGAGGTTCCAGTTTCGAGTCCTCGCAAAGGCAAGACGCACTATACGCGAGTGATCC
Source organism: Viscum album (assembly GCA_963277665.1). Classification (NCBI taxonomy): domain Eukaryota; kingdom Viridiplantae; phylum Streptophyta; class Magnoliopsida; order Santalales; family Viscaceae; genus Viscum; species Viscum album. Next base: position 1,516,092,375 of record OY728127.1, on the reverse strand, counting down.
TCTCATCCCCTTGACTCCGTGTGGAACTAGCCCAAGCCCAAGGGTTGGCCACCTTGGGCCTAGCTGGGGACGTGTAGAGTGCAGGTGGGCAGGCCAGCTCAATACCTCATTACCCAACAACAGGTTTTTGCTATATCTAGTGAAGGTTTCATGCAAACCAGGGTGATTGGAGATCTTGAGACTATGGTACAACCATAGTGCTTATCATTGATTGACCCTAACAGTCATGTGGAGCAGGAGCAAGGTTTGGATAATGGTCATCATATGGTGTGTTTACTTGGGAAATGGGGGGACTTATCTGACATTGATAAGGAGAATGATGGTAGAGACTGAACCTCGTTTAGTGATGTTGTTCAGTATGGGAAGAAGGTTATGGCAGGGAGTGTGGGTAATATGACCGCCCCCTAAAAATAAGGCAACAGAAAGACTACTCATCTATGCCAAGGCTGATGTTTAGCAGATCTTCTTTGAAAAAAGGTAAAGGGATTAATTCTTTAGAGGAGTTTTTGAAACTAGAGAAGTTAAATCTTAGACAGAAGTATGTGAAGATTATGAAGCAATATGAAAGTTCGGAATGGGAGTCGGCAACCGCAGATGAGGCATTTGATCATGGAGCTGGTGATGGGTATGACGATGGGTATGGTTTCTAACTTGTAATTTTATGCTCTTGTTTTCAATGCTTGCCACTGAAATTTTCCTTTATTTTAATAAATAGTCAGGGACTTTGTCTCTGGCTGAGATTTTCTGGTAACACCCCTGTCCTCTCCTATAAATACCACCCCTCAACACCTCTTCTCCTCACACATTCTAATCCTTGAATATTGTATAAATTCTTAATAATTCCTTTAAAAATACTCTTACCCATGTAAAAGGGAAATTGGTATTAACAAAAGTCCAAACCCAAGTTCCTTATGGAGGTTCTCAAGGAGACAACATTCAACAGGTAAAATCACCAATATTTCCTTTTATTTTCTTTTATTTTCTTATCATATCCTCACATACCCTATAAAATGTGGCATGATAACTCCACTTTAATATATATACTATAATTTTATTGTGTTAATGGAATATAAATCATCAAATCTATACTCTCATCCTTTTATTCTAAAATGAAAACATCGTCTGTGATGTGTCGATTCACCACCTTCATGGACGACGGGTATTCATTTTCAGTTACTGCCTTTAAGGATTGTCATAAAAACATTATTATGGTTAAAAATATTGTAATATTCATATTATAACTTGTTTAATTTAATATAACTAATTTATTAACATAATATTTAATAAAAAATTTATTTCGTGATGGATGGAAAACCACCAAAATAAACTAAAAAATTATCATCAAAGTTTTATCTAATAAATAATAATCATATAAAAAAAGATTTATAAGACCATTTAAAATTATTTAAGTTAATTAATAGCATATGATTTCAATTCTGAAGAATGATTCTCATTTTATACGAACTTCCATACTTGTATACAAGTGATCCGATCATGAAAACCAAGAAAACAAACACTTTCGAGAACGACGAAAATGAACTCTACAACTCATCAAAATTGCCATAAATATACTTAATAAAATTATAATAAAAAAAATAAATTTATAATAGGTTATTAATTTAGTAATTAATGAATCTAATTTGATTATCTAGGATATTAAAGTGAGTAAATCATTTAGACATAAGCTAAGGGGATTCTCGAACCCAAGTTTTTTTCTTTGGGTTATTCCTTTTTCAGGACAAATTTCCATGTGAATATTCTTTTAATATTAATAAAATATAATTTCATTTTAATTAACTTTTATTTTCTATGATGTACTTGTTTCCAAACTGATTTTATGAGAAATTAAAAGATTTTCCAAAAAAACTCTTCTTTCCAAAACACATTTTGACTCCTCTGGAGTTGTTTCTTCTTCACTCAAGAATAATGAATCTTATACAAAATATGTTTTTCCCTTTTCATCATTGAACCCCAATTTTATTCATTATTGATGAAATCATTTTGAAAACCATTCCTTTACATTGGTTACTTCATGAGTTTGATTGATATTTGTTCTATGTGGCATGAATGGTTATGTAAATGTTTTGATGTGATGAGTGCACCCAGAATTCTGTAGCACTCCAATGCATTGAGTAATGTGATGTATCTCATGCTATAATGTGAAATATACATAAAAATGATGCTATATTTTTAAAAAATGATGATGTTATCATTATGAGCATACGTTATGCATGAAAATGATGCTATATTTTTTCACAACTATGTATGGTATTTGACCACTAAGACATGATATTTCATTTTTATTCATTTTAGCATTCTATGACTTTCTCTAATGCTTAATCTCATGATTATGATGATGATCCTATGATTATGTTATAATGGTGATGATTATTCTCACCCAATTTATATTGATTCATGTCCTTATTTATCCTCTTACTGGGATTTTATCTCACCCCTTTCTTTGATGTATATCCTTAGATGACTACATGTAATAAGGATAAAATTAGATTTAGAAGGATAAAAGAAGATGATTTTGAATAAACGTTTATGTTTTATTATGAATAACTGATGTATGGTCCTAATTTTCCCAAGGTTACAAAATTTTGGACCCTAGTTTTGTAATTTTTTTTATGTTTATCTTTAAAATGATGTAACAATAATGTAAGAAAATGTAGGGTCTCTATATAGGGGTTGAAGTCAAGTGCTGAGAAGGAATATTGTAAAATGGGAGGCCTTAGCCAAATATACCTATATGCATATATCAAACCATCTCTATGAAATAATTAATATAAATAATAAAAGACTATAATGTCTAGAGTAAAACCATACATGCAATAACCTTTAGGGAATAAATCAGAGTAAGATAGTAATAATCCAAATAGGAAAGAAAGGTGAAAAATAAACAACAAACCGAAACTAAAGTCCCAACCTAACTACAATTAGAATAATAAGAAAACTGAGAGAACCCAACTCTTAATATCCATGTCCAACCACTGTACATGGTCAATGAACCAAAGTATAATTATTATCTATCATTGTATCTATAGACATATCTATCATCTACACAAGACACAAAACATTTGGGAAAATCCTATACCGGGGTGTGTATATACAAACCCAGTAGGATACCTCAAAAATAGAATAGAAATAGAAAGATATGATAGTGAAATCTTCAACCCATAGCTAGAGGGAAACAAAATCTCAATACATATATTTGATCATAAAGAAACCCAGTTGAGAGATAAAGTTGATCTCCATATCACAACCCATACAAAGTGGATAAGTTTTCCTATACCTCAAAAATCCATCTCTGATAACAAGTATCCAATGCAACCTCACTATAATCTATGTGTAGGGGCCCACTAATCGTTAATATACTCCACAAAAGAGTGAGCCACAACTCTCATGGTGGGACCAATTACTGCCAAAGCTCAAAGATGGTGGATTAACACTCTTTAGATTGAGGACCCACACCCAGTGTTGGGGAGTACCATATATACCTATATAAATATTTTGGGGGACCCTCTCCCTAGCGTGATAGTGGATTATCAGCCTTAAAATCACTCTAATGATCCGGCACTGATCACTACCATCGTGAAGCATAACCTAAAGAATTTTCATGATCATAACACCTCATATAATATCTTATATTCCACAATGAAGGCTACCGCCATGTTTTATACGGAAAACTTCTTAGGATAGGCTACTTGAGGGAAAAAATACAATTCCAGAAGAAGGATATAAGAGAAGAAGAAATTATAGAGGGAATACAAGATGTGTAAGGGGGTCTACATGGGGTGTGAACCTACCTCATTTCCTAGTCACATTATTCTTTGGAAATGTCTTGGGATTAAATTTCATACCACATGACTTTTATAAGTGGTACATGATGTGTCTCATCCAATTGGGGCCTAGCCATGATCATGTACTTCATAAAATTCCAGTATACCTAGCTATGTATCAGGCTATGATTGGGTACCAGGATATGATCGTGTACCTCTGAGTGTTCCAGTGTACTCTCTAAGTATACAGTGTGTCCTTACATATGGGTCCCCATGAATGTGCATCTAGAACATGACTTGGCCACCCTGGGTGGGGTCACATGGCATGTGGGACCGACCAAATGATGTGTTATCCTTATCTTCACTAAAACCCTAGCCTCTGCTGGTGGGGGTGGGGTGACTAAATATTTTGCATTCTTAGACTACATTCTATGTAGTTGGTATTTTCACAGAAAACCAGGGAATTCTTCACACATTTTCATTTCACCGCTATCATTTCCACCATGATTCATGCTATGTGTCCTAGATCTAGGGAAATCCATGCCCGATCTAGGGATGGTGGCCGGATTCCGACCACCCAAAACCCACACAACTTCACCCATCACCATTAAAATATTACCATTATCACTCAAGATTCCAGATTCATGGATATCTCAGACACAAACCACAAGTAGTCTCAATCCACCTGTAATATTCCAATTCATTCATCATTTTTGAAACCTCCATGAATCTGGGGGTTCAATCGAATTCGAACCCAGCCCAAAAATGTCAAACCCCAACCTTATGGGGCAATAATGAAGAAAAAAAGAACATAGGGGGAAAATCAAATAATCAAGGGTAATATATCATTGACTAAGAATTATTTTACAATGATCAGATAATCAAGGTATCTAGTATGATAATAGGTGTAATGAAGGATTCATATCATATTAATATAACCCATAAATTTATGTGGCTCATGAGAAGAAAAAATATCAAAGATAAAAAAGAAGATAATTATAAATCCAGGATTATGAATTTATAAAGGGAAAAAATAGAAAAAATAACATTCCCTACCTCAATTTAGGATTAATCATTGGTGAAGAACACATTCTCTAGTGATGAGGAGGACCCACTGTGTTCACTGCCTCTTGATATGCCTTGATCCAATCACTGTTCATCATCCGATCTCGATACGCCAAAGAATTAAGTTTAAAAATTCTCTCAAAATCTCATAGGGTTATGTAGATAATCATTGAAAAATTTCATAAAGATATACTTAAATAGGTTATAATTTAGTTCATTTAAAATAAAAAAATAAACTTAAATATTTATTTTAATTAAACGCACTCACCAATAGCTGCATTAACCAAACATTTAGTGCCGACCATCCTTAGGTAAAAAATATTACAAACCCTGTGTCATAGAATCAACCATGGCCTCATATTTTCTATTTGAATTCCCGAACAATGGTAAATTCATTTACACTAAAATGATGTGTGTACATGCATTAAAATATATAAATATTTTTAATATATTAATTCTAGGGTCTCGAGAATCTCGAACACTGTTCCAACTATGAGGAAAAATCCAGATATATACATATTAATATTAAAAGAAAAAATAAATATAAACTAGACACATTACATAATAATTATCAATGCCCCTTCCATTTAATTGAAAAAATAAAAATGTTTCTCATGTTTGTGTGTAGAATACCATATCCATGAACAACACATTTATTTTTTCATCACCAAATTTATTAGATAGTTCTAGAAATGGTATCAGTGAATATATAATTTATTTATGTCATGATTTATATTTTTTAATATTAAATTAGGAATTATATATTTAATATTAGCTATAAGTGATCATTGTAGAACTAATCGCCTAGAATGAACATACCACCAGGAAAAGCGATTTATTTATAAGTGACAACTACTTTTTCATTTACCTTATTTTTATAACCCATAAAAATTCAAATTAAAAAACTTAATAACATCTAAATAATATCATTATACTTTTGTGATAATGATTTTATAAGAAAATAATCTCCTCCAAATCTATAAATACACATAGATTATAACATATTTTTCTGGTTTGGTTTAACAACATACATGAAAAATACTATAAATTTCTATCAATTAAGGAATTGTAAACATAATATTGGATATTAATAATTAAATAATTATTTTTTTGGTTATATATTGGTAGTATTAATATTTAACTCATAAATTAAGTTACCACGGTTTATTTGTTAAAAATCACCGAAATATGCTCATCACTAATTTTTTCTACAAGAACCAAAACTAAAACTCACATAGAATACAATTATATGTTTATAAAATATCCTAAAAATCAATTTTGGAACCTTTTATGATATTATCATGATAAAATTTTGGAGAATAATGAAGAACAACACCGTTATTATGAAACTAGTTCCAAACAATCAAGATTACTCACACTCGATATTGAAAATAGATAAAAAATAAGTAATATACATGTAGATAATAATTTTAAATAATGTTTATAAAATTTTATAACATGTATAGGGTTATAAAATAGGTTATTAATATGGTTATGTTTATTATATTGGAGGTCATAATGCGATGAACAAAATGGTAATTCATGGTAAGTTTTTGTGTCTCAAATTTAATTTCTTACTAAGTATTTTATTATTGTGCACCAAAACATCTTTGGTATGGTGTGATTACTACCCAGTGAATTAATTTTACCATATTCATGTAATTAAAGGGGTTTTAATAGATATATAATTTTCTATATTGAAATGTCATTTAATTCAATGGATAAAAATGTCATAAGGTTCTTTATAAAGTAAAATCCCTTTATTGAGTTGAAATGCTTCTTCATGAAATTATTTAATACAATATTGATTTCTTAAACAATAATATTATATTTAATTATGAATTCTATTCATCTCTAGTGAAATAAGAATTTAAAATATAAATATTTTACCTCAATGAATTTATTCTACATAAAAGTATATCATTGTCGATAATAATTGTTATCCTCTTTAACACCTATATCCCCTCTCATCCAAATTTTCCATACCCAAAAATCTTATCCATTATATTTGGAAATAAATTTATGTGTTATCTCATGTGATAATCATATTTCCATTCTCTTGTTTCAAAAGGGAAATTTTGGTTACTCTTTTATGATGTGGGTTTTCAACAAAGGTATTTTAAAATTTTCAAAAGGTTTTCCATATTTTCAAAATCAAACATTTTATCTTCCACTATACATTCTTTTTTAAAAACTATCATGTATTTGAAATGATCTATTATTGAAGTTTTTTTAAATTTAAATTTTTAAAATTATTTTCACTTCACCTTTTTGAAGCCTCCTTGTCATTTTTAAAGCTCTATTATTAATGATTATTTTTAAAAGTAAATGTTTTCCAAGTGTTTTCACTAATCCTTTTTGAAACCTTTGAGTAAATTTTAAGGCTATATTATTGAATATTATTTTTGAAATTATTATTTGTTAAAGTATTTTAACTTCACTTTTTTGACACCTCTATGTTCTTTCATATATCCATTATTAAAGATAATTTTTAAAAGTAAAATTTTCCAAAGTGTTTTCACTTCGCCTTTTTTGAAACCTTTATGAATTTTCCAAGGATATAATATTGAATGGTCAATTTTTTAAAAATAAATATATTTTAATTTTTTTCACTTCACCTTTTCAAAAATAACTTTTCAATGTGACTGTAACTTTATATTTTACACCAAAGATAAAATCATTTTCTAAAAACTCTTTTATGATTTCACTATCATTCTTCCTATTTATCTCAAAAGGCCTCATTTAATTGGAAGTTATTTTTAATTAATTACCAAATAAATTTTCTTATAAAATACTCTCTTGGGGTGATTGAATTTTTACATATAGACTGTTTACTTTTTTGTGGTAAATTTTGATGATACTATCTTGAAATATTGTGAAACCCCTTCCCAATGTTTTTTATGATGTGTTTAATGACTATTTTATTCAAGTTGAACCATATGTATGGATGGTTGATGGGTATGGTCCTATATATTTCTATAATTAATTGATAATGTTTATATATAATGAGATCAAAATGGTACATTATTGTTTTTGTCCTAAGATATAGGGTAAATGAGAGGATTTTTCCCAAGAAAAAGGGTACACAAGAGGATTTATCTTGATCAAAAGTGTAAAAAGGATGATTTATCCCAAGATATAGGGTACTTGATAGGATTTATCCCAAGATAAAGGGTACATAGGATAACTTAACCAAAGTTAAAAGTTTCCATAGAGGATTTATCCCAAGCCAAAGTGATTCAAAAAATGTTTTATCCCTAGCTTAAGGGTACCTAGGAGGATTATTCCATGCTTAAGAAGGTACATGCGTTATTTACCCAAGCATACTTTGTACTGAATTTCTTGGTGGGTATCATTGAAATATGATTTATATTCTTATATTTATGCCACAATATTATTTCAAAATCTTATGCCTATGATTATGCTTCATCAATAATGTTTAATGTCTCGTGATTTCACACAATTTTTCCATGGTATACGTTTGTTCATTTGAGATTATTTGTCCTTTTATCATGAATTATAAATAATTCTTATTTTTTAATCTTATTTCTGACAATAAATTTCTCCCCTTATGATGTTTTCTCATATTCTTATGATCTAACCCTTGATGAAATATAGATATGCTTTCCCTTAATGAGAATTTTATCTCACACATTTATTATGCATTCCTTTCCTAAGGTTTTTAAGATAATTATAAATTGTGGTAAGTTTATAAGGGAGTCTAGTGGAGTTCAATTATGGAGAAATATTAACATGTGTTTCTTATATATATAGTCCTTAAAGACAATAAATATTTAGTCCTTAGGTTGTATGTATATTTGTGAGATGTATTATCTAAACAATAAAATTAATGTATTATTTAAGTTATGTTTATATTTGGAAACTATAGTTGGTATCAGAGAAGATTTTAGTTTTTTATGATTAGTGTAATTATTTTGTAGAATAGGATTAGATAACTTTATTGAAAACCCTAGGGATGAGTCTAAGGGATAATTATAAGTATAGGATAACATCAAGAAGTTTTGGTAAAGTGGAGATTGTAGGGTTATAATACTGATTACATCCCTATAAGGATACTATAAAGTGGATGTGTTTGTGGAATTGATGTAACTAGGGGTAATCACCTCAAAAAAGTGAGGTTGAGAATAAACTCAATCTACACTGTGGTGCTCAATGAGTGGGCCTAAGACCACACACCTGAATAGAGACTCATAGGGGATATTATTTGGTTAATCACTTTCACTTTTAATTATATTATGAAGGGTTTATTATTTTAAGTAATTAGGTTTAATAATATGAGAGAACCCAACCTAATGAAACTTACATTGAACAATGAGTTTTTTTTAAATTGAAAGATAATGTAATAATTTAAAAGTGTAAGATATTTTGAGGATTAATTTTTCATGTAATTATCTTACAATAACACTCTTATGGTGTTAATTTTTCATCACCCACAATTAAATAATTTTATTTTTATAAATTCATGAATCTAGGAGTAACCAATTAAATAATTGATGTGATGGAAAATGTATTATTATACATATGAGAATAAAAATGAGATAAAAACTGATGTTAAATATCACATGGTTATGCTCACCAAAGTGTCTTGAGTTATGATTAATAAATTTAGTCTTTTAAAAAATATAAATATACCAAATAAGTGAGGGATAAAGTTTTATAAAAGATATGGTGATAAAGATGATTAATGAAAGAAGATTAAATTTCCAATGCATCAAAAATATGGGAAGAAGCACCTGGGGGAATTCCTAAATGGAAAAAATAAAATGTTTTCATTATGGAAGCATTAGCCATCAAGCTAATTATTTTAAAAGAGATATAAAGAGTTCATCAAATACAATGGAAGGTGTTGAAGACCCAACTAATACACTATCCACACATCAACACTTTAAATATTAGAATTTTTGGCATTATGAAAATTGATGCACTATTCTAAGGTCTAACAAGGATTATAGGTATTGACAACCTAATAAACAAAGGGAACAAGAGAAATACTATCCAATAAAAACTATTAAATTGGATCATGATAATTAAGTAAAACCTATCCTACACTCTATATTTGTGGAAAAATTATTGGATTTTGGTTTAGGGTATCATGGAATTTTTCTAAGAACATTAAATCACAACCCCAATGATTTTATTATTGAAGAAAAATTCTTATTAAATTTTATCCCAAGTTCATGTTTATTGGAATATACCTCATGAAAATAATGTTATCATTCATTTAGGTGAATTTAATGTGATTTTGAAAATAGATTGATCCCATATATATAGATGAAAAATTATTTGGAATAAGAAAATAAAATTTTGTATCAACCTATAGTAGTCTATCAATGTAAGGATTTGTATGAAAATCCTTTAGTATCAAATTGTATAATTTGGGCCTTGATATGTAATAATGATAGACTCTTGTATCAAATTGTTGGAGAAAAACTCAATAATAGGGATGATCATATTGTAAAGATAAAAGATATGTTTCCTAAGTTTGTAAGGATGATATCATTCTAGAAACTAAATTTTGAGTTAAATAGATATTTTAATTTGTTTGTGATAATTAAATTTTTTTGGATGTAATTTATTTAGGTGGTGGCGGGGGGGGGGGGGGGGGGTTTACACATCAATATTTTGGAATATGTTTTTCTAAAGTAATACTATGTTTGATAGCATGCTTTACACAAAAAACAAAACTAAAAAAATCCATGAAAAATTAGATGAATATTATTAACAAATTTTTTGAATAATAAAGCATAGAGTAGAGAAAAATACTGTAAAAATTATTAATTTATAAAAAATAGTATTAAGAACAATTAAAGTTATAAAATGGAATTTTTTAATAAAAGAAGTTTTTCATTATATTTTTAATTTTATTTTAAACTATAAATTTATAAATTTTAGAATTTAAATATTATAAAATTAAATTTATTTTTTTAATTCAATATATCAATATAATCCTAAGATGAATTTTTGGGATTTATATGAAATAATTTATTTTTAAGTGAATACTAAAAAATATAGTTTTTACAAAAAATTTAAATTTAATGAAATTATCAAAAATGAGAATGGAATAGAAGTTTATAAAATTCTTTACTTTATTAAATATTTTCTTGCAGATTAAAATATTTTTCTTAAAATATCATTTTGAACTTATAAAACCTATGCTCAATATTTTAGAATATGAGTAATATTTTATTGTAATTTAAAAATTATTTTTAATATTTTATTTTAATTAAAAAATTTAATGGTAATATTCGATTTTGGATTTATTTTTAAGCCAAATAAATATTATTTTTTTATAATAAAAAAATTTATTCCATGAAAATCTGTAAAATTGATAAATTTATACCACTCATAAATGTTAACCTTAAAAACCTACTTTTTCTAAAAACAGATTTTATGCATTTTGTGTGCTAATATTAAAATTATATTTTTGAACTTTTGAAATATTATTTTATAAAATTATTTTTATATTTTATATCAACATGATCATATTATTTAATAAGGAAAATTTTGTTTTTGGCATAAAATTAAGTTACCAAGTTAAATATTAATTAATGTGGTAAAAGGATTATTTTTCAAAGAGTACTAATTTTCTAAATATTGTGTATTTTTTAAATTTAATGGATCTATTTTAAATTAAGAATATAATTCTATGTGTGAAAATATATAAAAATAAATTACCACTCATTTAATTTTTAATAAAAGTTAAAAAATATTAAGAACACCTAATGATTAAAAAAAAAATTTATACAATTTTTTTCCACACGTTATAAGTTTTAATTTTAATGTTAATATTATCATATTTAAAAATTTAATTATATTAAACGGAGTCAAAATATTGAATTAACACGTTTAAATTTTTAAATAAGGTCCATATTACATTTTTAGTGATAAAATAATAACCATGATTACTATTTAATTAAGATTAATTAGTGTTAAAATGGGTAATCTAATGTGCCTCTAATTTTACTAAATCAATTTGACACATAGAACTTCCAAAACAAAATTTTTAGTTTATAATGTCATAGATACATGTCTATAAAATATTTACACACCTAGATAACCTAACTCCCATGAAATAACATCCTTACACCTTACCTAACATTATTTTTAAATATTTTTCCCTTTTTATCACTTATAAAAAGAGCTCACTTCCACCCTTTTCAATCCATAACTCTAGTTTGACATTCCAAAGAAAAACTACCCAATTTAATTATTCTAGAGCCCCTTTAAAATTTTAACAACATCTACCCTCATCAATATTCCTCAAGTCCTTCATTTACAAAGGTTACTTCAAGAGAATATGTAATTTCTCTATGTAAGTATTACTTACCCATTATCTTCCTTTCATTATCCTTCTCATCCACCCTCCTCCAAAAACATTATAACCATATGTATGTAATTAAATAAATAAAAATAATATAATTAAATGTTATTAAATTGATGTTATGAAAATTATGTATTCCCATACCATTTAATAAAAAAATGAAAACATTGCTCATGTACATTTACAGACTACCGCCTCCATGAATGACACATTTTTATTTTCATCACCACCATTTAGAGATGGTTATAAAAATGGGTTTAGTGAATTGATATGTTATTTATTTCATGATTTATATTATTTAAATATAAATTATGAATTCTATATATAATATTATCAATAAGAAATAATTATAAAACTAACCACCTAAAATAAATATACTTATAGGAAAACCGATTTATTTATAAGTGAAAACATATTTGTAATTTAAATTATTCTTATAAATATTAAAAATTATGATTAAATAATTTAATAACATATATATATAATTTCATTATTATTATTTTGATAAATATATTAGAACAAAATAATCTCTTCCATATTTATACTCACACATAGATTGTAGCATATTATTGTTGGGTCAGTTTAACCACTTACATGAAAAATGATATAAATTTCTATCAAGTATAAAATTTGAAACTTAATAATTGTTATTAATAATTAAATAATAATTTATTTTTTCTTATTGATTTGTTATATGAACATTTAACTCATAAATTTAGTAACCATTGTTCATTTGTTTAAAATCACTAAAATATGCACCTCACCAATTTCATATAGAAGAACCATAATTTAAAATATCATAGAATGAAATTATAAGTTCGTAAAATATAATAAAACATCAATTATAGTACCTTGTAGGATTTTATTATGATGAAAATTTAAATCCCATGTTCTTATGATTTAAAATTTGATGATATGTTTTTAAGTTTTCTTTTACTGATCATTTGAGATCATAACTTTCTTATGTTTTCCTTTCACTAGGTTATGAAGATAAGTTTATCTTTTTCTAAGTATATAAGGGAGTTCAATATAGTTATATTTTGGATAAAATTTCACATGTGTTTCTTATGTAGCTAGTCCTCCAAGACACTTAACCTTTTGGTCCTTGGGTTGTGTGATTGTTTGTGGGATTTATGATCTAAATCATGAAATTAATGTATTATTTAAGTTAGTTTTTATCTTAGTTTTCTATAGGATATAATTTTTAATATAATAGAAAAATTTATATTTATGTTTATAATTAATAATGTATATAACAATAGAAAAATGTGTTCAATCTTTACATGTTAAAAGAAAATATCTTTTCACTTTGTTAAAAAGTTAAATAATACCCATACAGAAAACATTGAAAAGATTTAATTTTAATTTTTTTTAAAGAATGTAGAATATATTAAAAAATTAAATTTATCAAACCTTTATTCATAAATAATAACATTATGTAAACCTTTAAAATAACCTGGATATGGAATAAAAATATTTTAAAGGAAAAATTTAAAACAAGTTTTTCAAAAGAAAGTCCCTTACCTTAAGTCTCGTCTTACTTCATGTGTTCTATAAATATGTAATAATAAAATTATATTAGATAATTTATTGATAAATAACCTTTTTAATGTTTATTAAATTATCATTATTCTATTTATTTCATTTTTACTAGGTTTTATTTGGTTACTAAAATGGATAAGTTCACATTGGACGTTTTGGGGTCGTTCAGTTTATAACCTAATAAAAACATTAGTGTGTTGAACATGGTTAAAGGGGACATGGTTACATCATATATAGAGTATTAATTATGAAATAATTATAATTTTTATACATTAAATGAAATTTTTTAACTATCCATGAATGTTGGACCTGAACAATTAATCACATCACTTCATGGAGGTAGTAGTTCATACATACACATGAATAATATTTTAATCTTCCAACATATATAGGGGTAAGAAGGTAAGTAATATATTATATTTTTATAATCATAATTATTTCATTAATATATTATATATTCATTAAATTCATCCTAATAAAAATCCTTGTGAGGTTGTGATGAAAAACGAAGCACATTACATTATACTGGTGGTAGTCCACACTTATAAACGAGCAAAGTTTTCACTTTTCATAGAATAAAAATGGAGATGAAATGGGTTTTTACATAAAAATAATAATATTTCAATATAATTAATATATTTATGTTATTATATCATCACATTTAAATTGGATTTTAAGGAGGTATAAGAATAATTAATCAGGAAACACTTGGTTTAATACATATTCTTTGGAAAACCTCCCTCATATTACACCTTAAGCCTTATTAATTTTTTTGGATGATACGAGAACATCAAGGATGTTGGGATGGATGTTTGGAAGGTATTTTGGAAGTAATTTGTCAAGATAAATGACTTAATAGGTATGTGTAACGGAGGATATGTGGTTTACTTTTATAAGTGTGGTGGGTGAAAATCTTGTAAATATGTGAAATATTAATATATAATAAGTGTTTGACTAATGTGAAATAAATCAAAATTACCATAGGTTTGAAGATATGGAGGTATATTTAAAAATAAATTCTACCAATAAAATGTATTCTAGCTCAATTAGCATTTTTTAACTTTATATATTAGTTTACCCCCTTGTTAACCCTTTTAACCTTAACCATGATAACAACTTTTACAGTCTATGGGTCATAAAAGTAATTTTTAAAATAAAAAGTGGAATATTACTTAAGAATTAATGATTTAATTGAAAATTTCCCATAAAACTAAGTTTATATAGAATTTTTATGATTTTATAATTATTTTAAAATAATTTTTAAACAATAAAATCTATTTAATTTCTTTTTTGGACTATTTTGAAAATTTAATTTTAAGCATATAAATAGAAAAATAGAATTTTAATATAAACTTTGTAACCATAAATTGTACATCTTAGTTATCTGATAATTTCAAGTAACACCATAATTCATAAAAAATATATTACTTTTAATTTTTTTTAAAATCATTTACTTGATTTTTATATTGCTTGTACTAGTGCTATATCGACATTGTGTAGTCATTCATGTTAATTATACCATCGCTAAAAATTAAATATAAAATACAATATTAAAAATAATTTATTCATCTAAAAAAGAAACATTTATAACCTTTGATGACTAATTTTTTTCCCTATAAAAAATTATTAGATATATTAAAAGACAAAGAGTGACATTTTGAAATTATCCTTTACTTAAAATAGTATAAAGGTTATACTCAAAGGAACGTCACCCCAAAATGACATATTCTTGAATAAATTATGTTTTTTGTGTAAACATAAACTCATAAAATGAACTAAAATCAAGTTTTGTATTTTTTTAGACCTTATCCCATAGTTTTAACCTTTATGAACCCATTTAACCCATTATTGGGGTAATAAGCTTTTATCAAGGTTACTATTCATTATGGATAGAAATTAAATTGATATTATTGAATAATTTTTATATTTTTATTGTAAATATGGAACAATTTTCTAAGAATCAATTAATATAATTGGTAAAAATTAATTTTAATATATGTGCACAAAACGAATGAAAATTGTTTTTAGAAAAATAACTATTTTAAGCATAAAAATGATTTTATATGAAAATATTGTATAATGTTGATTATTTTGGAGTTAATTGGATTATTTTTAATAAAATAACACTTACGTGACATTAAAAAAATCCAAAACCAAATGAAACATTGAAATTACTTTAATTGAAAGTAAAAAATGATATTTATTTCAAAATTAGTATATTTCACTATTCATACCAAACTCATCCTTTTTAGAAAAGTACAAAAATTTTATATGATATTATTTTTACAATATTTTTAAAAAAATTAATTCTATTTTACCAAAGAACATTTCTAAAAATGGTAGAAATAAATCCTAATATCCACACACAAAATGAAATAAAAACAATTTTTGAAGTATAAAATGAATTTACATTCATTAAATATTTAATAACCAAAATTATATGAATTTAAATTTGTTTTATTAAATATACGATTTATATATTTCATTAAAATCATTCATATATAACAATTAACTTATTTTACATTGATAAAAATACATTGTGCACATAAATTGGTTTTTTGTAAAATATATCTTTTACCCTCAAATAATTTTATCTTAATTTTTAAAAAATTGTTGATAAGTGTTTTATAATTATAAATTTTATTAAGTAATAATTTTTTATAATTTTTTTATAATTTAGTTACTATTATTGATACCCAATAATCCAACATCTAGGATATAACAATCATATTTAAGCAATAATGTTTCTATAGTATATTATGATTCATTTAAACTTTGTGTTTTATGTGTTAGACACAATAAAACATTTTATTCATTTAAATTAATATAAAATGAAATCATAAGGTGGTACCCAATGAGTAATAGAAAAATTACATCAAATATATGAAATTGTTGCAAAAGAAACTGAAAAAGTCATTCCAAATATAGCATATGTGTTAATTTGTTTGTTTTTTTGGGCGATAAAAATATGGCAATTTAACATTTTCTCATAATTTAATCAATTTTAAGAATAAAAGAAATTATATTGTTCTATATAAAATGATTATTTTTTATGAAGGGAGGTTGAAATCTAGAAAACTTTATGAAAAATGGACTTAGAACGCCCCTCTATGTGTATCATAGAGTATAATCTCCCATTCTGTTTTGTTGAATATATGAAAATCATAGAACTTATGATGTTTCTTAACATTGATATTGAGAAATATATTATAGGCAGTAAAAAATCTGATGTTATGAAATATTATTTTACTCAGAAGAAAAATCTTGAAAAAAACAATGGATTCTAGTCCCGGTATAAAATTCTTAACACCTGATTGTTAGAATTCTTAAAATAGTGAAGTATCTATATGTTGAAATCATCACTTTGTGGATAATAATTAAAATTTTAATAAAATTTCATTATGTTTCTATAAAGTTCATGTTCTCTATACATGAATTGAATTAAAAAATAATATTTTTTTATTTGAAAGATTGGGGAATTGATAAAAAAATTTACTCTTACCATAGATAATGCATTAACTAATGATAACATGATGGAATTTTTGAAACAATATTTTCATAATCAAAAGAGTCTATTATGTGATGGAATATTTTTCCATATGAGATATTGTGCTCACATATTAAACTTCATTGTTCAATAATGTTTAAAAATATAAACTGATGTGGTGTTTTAAATTCAAGAAAGTTAAAAATATGTAAAATCTTATAAGTCTAGGATAAAATATTTTTAAGTGTATATTAAGAATGTTTGTAACACCCCAAGCTTCGACGATACATTTATCATTGAATAATACAGTAGCGTGTGTTGTGCGCAACTTCGAGTTTTAACACACCACAACCAATCAAACTAGCTGTTATGAATAGTAATACCCACTTTTTGAAATTTTATAAATTTTATCTTTCAAAATGGACTTCATTTTTAGATTAAAAATATTGACATTATATTAGGGATATTTTTTGGTATTTTTCTGAAAAATTTAAATTTTTGATGAATAGTTGAAAACACTGAGTTATAGTTTAAAACTAAATTTTTATTTAAATAATTATTTATTTTATTTAAATTTATTTTTGGTCAAATAGATACATAATACCTATATATGTTCAATGTAATTCATTGAAGTCAGTTTATAATAATTTTAGATATATAAGAATTTTATTGAACTTTTTACCGTCTTTTACCCACCTCCTAGAATAATTTGCAAATTTACATAAAACTTAGTTTTAACGCTTCTGTGAGTTGAATTTCAAAAATCTGAGAGAAAAGGTTGATATCACTAAGTAAAATGTTGTTCAATAAGATTATAATAATTTTTTGTGAATAATAACTTTTTACTTTTATTTACTAGGGTTAAAAATAAATAGGGTAATTAAGGGTAAAAAAATATTATTATTACACTAAAACATGTCCTAATTCTATTGGATAAGTTTAATTCGACCAAAAACAATGTTAGGAAAAAAATATGAACCTATGGTCAACTTGGATTAGATTAGGACATTTATTATAATTTAATTCAAAGAAGAGTTAAAAGTGTTAAATTCAAAGTTTAATAACTAAACCATTTTTAATATAGGGTTACACATATGATAAATTCGACTAGAAATATTCATTATAAATTTAAAAATATTTCTTACATAATTGTATTTTATTTATATTTTTTTACATTAAATAATATAATTTATTTATGACACAATGGTGATGCAGTAATTACCTAATTAATGAAATATTAAAATAATTGATATTATAAATATCCAAATAAATGTAATTTGAGACTTTTTATGAATTCCACTAATTTTATAGGTTAATATGACATGTTAGGGTTGGTTAGATGAATTGTTTTCGAAGTAATAATGCTTTTATGAATTTAGAAAAAACAAAATACCAAATAGTGTCAAAATTGACATAAAAGAGTTTTTAAAACAAATATTCTAGTATTAATTGATATTCTATTCCTAAAAATCTAAGGTTCTGCCAAAATACTTATATAATGATAGGTGTATCATTAGTGAACCACTTGGGGTTCTCTTGAAAGTATATAGTACGTTTATTAATCATATAATATAAAAATACGAAGAGACATGGTAAATGTAAAACTATTTAACTAAGAGTTAAATCTAAAAGATAAAGTTAATATAGTGACCCAAACCTATCTAAAATCCTTTAAATAATTTATTTTTTATCCATTAGAAACCGAAATTAATTTTATTATAAAATAATATTTATAGCTTTTCCTAAGGTGCCCCTCACCCCTCTTATAAAAGGGAACTCTTCCTTATCTTAAATTCACACCTTCAAAGCCATTTTCCTAGACAAAACCTGCCCAAATACCCTATAAACCGTACTAAATTAATCCTAGAGGCCTTATTTTAGTCCTAAAGCCAACCTAAAGATCCCTTTTGATCAAATCAAAAGGAAGAACTCAGAGAAGAGGTAAATATTTCATCACCTCTTTCCAGTTCCTTTCTTCTTCCACTTCCTTTTTCTTTGTTGTTTCCATTCTAAAACAATAACTCCAGTATATTATATATACTATGATGTTATTATAAATATGGTACAAACAAATTCATTATTCTATCCATACTTTGAATAACATGTCACCATACGTGCGTATGTACGGCTTACCGTCTCCACGTCGTGGTGTAATTTTTATTCAATACATTATTATTTGGATGGGTATAATAATGATGTGTAATTGATTTAAATAATAAATATAACATGATAATGATTCTGTATATATTATATAAAATCCAATTATATATTGTTTTAATATCAAAATAATGATATTGTCGCTCGTCCGTATGTACGGATTACCGTCTCCACGAACACGATGAGATTCATTCCCCATCGTATCCATTCAAGAGTAATTTTCATTAGATGATTAAAAATAATGTTTAAAGACTTGATATCATTCTGGATATGAATAATATTCATCCCATCCATAACAAATATGACTCACATAACAAATAATATAAAGGAAAATGAATCTGTTAACACCCGAAACAACGATAATACTAATATATTATTAATAAAACAATGTTAAAAGATCATATATGATATCTTATTAATGTATATGATTATTTTATAATTTAATAACAATTATTTCACTACTATACAGGAGGTTAAACTACCCTCGACCTAGGAAAAGTTCAAGGAAAGGGTTAATTTCAAAATCTCTTTATTATCTAAGGTTGTTTATACGTAATTATCTACTGGGACCTCTTTATCATCCACATCCATGTTTCTTAAAAATGTATTTCAAAACATTTTTACTATTCACTAGAAAATGGGGTAAATTCATTTATAACCTTATTTGACCTTATATGTTTTGAAATACATCTTTTTGTCATTTTCCAAACAAGGTACTTTACGAACTTTTTTGACAAAATTAACGTAAGAATGTTTTTTTAACTTATACGACAGGTGAGGCTATTTTCTACCATTATAAAATCATCAAATATTCCCTTAAAATATTATAAGAATATTTTCAAAATAAATGTTTTCTTAAATGATTTCAAAATAGAAAGAGATATTTCTCTAAAAAAGGTTTTGATTTCATCTTTGTCAATATCCTTTGCTAGATTTTAAGCTTATTTGAAGTTGATTTATTATGATACAAAACTTCCATATTGTATTGAAGGTTTTGTGATATGTTTGACTATTGATGTGTTATTTTTATACCATTCATGGTTTATGGATAAAGTATTGACATTTCGTATGCAAGTTTTAATACGAATGTTTATGTTATGTTTAAGCCTTTTCATATGAGGAATGGATTGGACATAGTAAGTGATCAGTGGAGCTCTCTATAGCTCCTCGATGCATCAGTTGGTCTCATGAGACAAACTAGTGTTTTGGAAAAAGGCCTTGAAAAAATCTTATTTGTAGTCATGGCACAAGGCCTTGACTATGTGGTTATGAAAGTCTGGAATTATGCATTCCATCATTATGAAAGTGGCTATTGATATTTCATGTGATTATTCGACTAGTAGAATATCAATGTGAGTAAGTAAATGGAAATATTTGATTTTATATTTTCCATATTATTCTGATGTTCATGTTTAAAAAGCTTTTGTTTTAGTCTTATATATTTCCATAAATGTTTATACTTATATATGAAAGTTTCTGCTGTATTGTTACCCTTACTGAGCATCTAAGCTCACCCCTTTCTATGTTATATTTTTCCTAGTATGCGAAGAAGTATTTTATGACTGACCTGTAGGGATAGTCTGAGGGGATATGAGTGTGGTCTATGGAAACAATTTTTTTGTAGTTTTTCAATTTATAATGTAATGTAAAACTTATGAATGTATCTATTACTTCCAAGGCTACTAAACTAATCGGTATTTTGAGAATTGATCGTTTGTGATCTTGCCAATGTTATGTAATAATGAAACGACTTTGGTTAACTAGGGTCGAGGAATTACAGTTGGTATCAGAGGAAGTTTAGTAAAAACCTTGGAAACTAGATTTAGATAAACTCTGATTAGAGAACATATCCCTAAGATAGACTTTGAGGATTAGTATAGAAGAACTTCCTAGAATTTTGGTATTGTAGAGATTTTGTGAGTTTTCCAAGAAATACATCCCTGTTTGGATACAAGCAGGTAGAGGTGGCTTTGGAACAGATGTACATAGGGGTAAAACCCAAAAACACCACTTTGAGCTTGAATCGAATGGGAACTCATGCATGAAAATGAGTCTTTCTGCACTCTTGGTTACAACACTCCCGGGGGATATTCTTAGGATAATTCTAATTTTCTTTACAAACCATTATGAAGGGTTTATGATTATATAATTCTCAAAGAAAACATTTTTATGATTATAGATTATATCCATAAACTGGTCAATTTAAGTTAAGTGTTTTACAAGTTTGGATTTATGTATTATGATTCATAAACTAATCTAGTTTATGCCATTATTTTGAAATGTCACATAGTGGAAGGAATGGAAACCGTATCAATGCACACACTCAATGTAAGGATTTACCTCCTACTCAAGATAATTATAGTGGATCTGGTGATGCAACTAGTGCTAATCAGCAAATCACCATACTAGGAAAACTCACTCAGGTTATGAATAATAACCTTACCCATATGGAGCACCATGATTCGCAGCGTGGAGGATCAATGTTAGATCGCTTCATGAGGAAACAACCACCAACATTAAATGGGGGTACAAATCCACTAGTATCCGAGCAATGGATAAATTCCTTAGAGAAATTATTCCACACCTTGGGGAGTAGCGAAAGGGAAAAAGTTGTCATGGAAGTTTACCGCCTTACTGGAGATGCTGATCAATGGTGGTCATTGATTCAAAACACAAAGGAAGATGATGAAGTATCAAATATGTAATGAAGGGAGTTTAAATAAATATTCTTAGAAAAATACTTTCCTCATGACCATTGAGCGGATATGGAAAGACAATTTCTGAGTCTGAGGAAAAAGGAGGATGAGAATTTCGAAAAGTATGAAGCTAATTTTACAAGGTTAACAAGGAATGATATAGATTATATAAGTAACCCAAGAAGTAAGATTTATCATTTATTTTATGAGTTAAAACCATTTCTATATCATGCATTAGTATCACAATCCTTCTTTTCGTACGAAGATATTGTCTCATGTGCAATCAAGATTGAAAAATAATTCTCTAAGTGTTATGACTTTAAAGAAAAGAATGAGAAGAATAGATCTCCTGAACACTCTGGAAATAGAAATAAGGGAAAGAAGGGAAAAGTTGAATATACATCCTTTAGTAAATGTGGGAAGAAACACCCTGGTACTTTCCTGAAGGTAATGTGAGTCTGTTATAAGTGTTGTAGAAAAGGCCATGAAGCTCGTGATTGAAAGGGGAAGAAAGAGGCTGTCGATGTTGAATTCTACAATTGTAGAGAAAGGGGGAATTATGCGAATGAATGTCCTAAGCATCAGGGGTAATTACCTCAGAAAAGGCCAAGGGATCAAGGCCAAGCATATTCTATCACTACTGTTGAGGTTGAAGCTCCAAAAGACGTGGTGGCAGGTAATTTAATGGTTTCCTCAAGTTTTGAAAAATTATTTATTTGATTCTGGATCATTGCATTGTTTCATATCTTCCCATTTTTCTAAGAAAATTAGATATTTCCAATTTGATTTAACAAGGGAGTTTTCAGTCAAAACTCTTAAGGAAATTATCATCGCAACAAAGTTTTGTGAATCAGTTTCCATTAGAGCATATAAATGTTCTTTATCTGCTGATCTCATTGTCATACCCATGATTGAATTTTATATAATCTTCGGTATGGATTGGCTTTCAGACCATGATGTGAAGATTTATTGTAAGAAGAATAAGGTTACAATTTTTTATGATGATGATAAAGAACACCTTATCTTTATAGCGGAAACATCACCACCTAATTATTATCTAGATCCACACCCAATAGCTCAACTAAATTCAATTATTGGGGAGGAAGAGAATGAAATAACTATGGGTGAGGAAAAGAATGTTCAAATAGAGGATGTACCTATTGTTCAAGAGTATGTTGATGTGTTTCCAGAAGATTTACCTGGACATCCTTCAGAATGAGAAATTAAGTTTCCCATTGACTTAATTTCGGGTTCAAGGCCCATATCAAAGACCCATTATAGAATTTCCACTATGGAATTAGTGGAACTAAAGAAAAAACTAGAGGAATTGAGTAATAAGAGATTTATTCTCCCTAGTGTTTCCCCATGGGGATCCCCTGTCTTTTTTGTTAAGAAGAAAGATGGTTCTATGAGGTTGTGCATGGACTACAGGGAGATCAATGCTATAACAATAAATAATAAGTATCCCCTTCCTCGAATTGATGATTTATTTGACCAACTTCTTGGAGCTCAATAATTTTCAAAGATTGAACTTCGATTTGGATATCATCAGTTGTGTGTGAAGAAGGAAGACATTCCGAAAACAACATTTTGAACCAGGTATGAGCATTTCGAGTTTACAGTAATGCCTTTTGGATTGACTAATGCACCCTCTATCTTCATAGATCTAATGAATAGAGTTTTCAAGGAATATATAGATGACTTTTAGTGGTATTTATTGATGATATTTTGGTATACTCCAAAATCTACGAAGATCATGAAAATCACTTGCGCATTATTCTAAAGGCTCTTAGAAGACATGAATTATATGGGAAGTTTAGAAAGTGTGAATTATGGATCCAAGAATTATCTTTCCTTGACTATATTGTCTCTAAAGATGGAATCTTTGTTGATACTTCTAAGACCAAGGCTATCCAAGAATGGCCAGCACCAATGAGTATAATCGAGGTACACAGTTTTATTGGATTAGCAGGTTATTATCAACATTTCATCCAGAATTTTTCCCGGTTTTCTAACCGATTAACAAAGCTCATGTGAAAAGGGGTTAAATTTGTTGGGACAAAAGAGTGAGAAGAATTTTTTGAAGAACTGAAGAGAAGATTATTCAATGCTCCTAAATTGACTCTACCATTGGGGAATGATGGGTTTGTCATTTATAGTGATTCTTCAAAGAAAGGACTTAGTTGTGACCTTATGTAGAATGATAGGGTTATTTCATATGCATCATGACAGCTAAAAATTCATGAGAAAAACTATCATACTCATGATCTTGAGTTAGTAGCTATAATATTTTCTTTGAAGATTTGGAGACACTATCTCTATGGTAAAAAATGTGAGATATATACCGATCACAAGAGTTTGAAGTATATTTTCTCACAAAAAGAACTCAACATAAGGAAAAGGCAATGGATTGAACTACTCAAGGATTATGGTTGCACTATATACTACCACCAAGGGAAGGTAAATAAGGTGGCATATGCTTTGGGTAGAAAGGATCATGGAGTTTTGAACAAGATGAGAGTCGAAAAGGATCTTATATACATGCATCTAGTAAAGATGGACATGGGAATCACCATGGAAGGTGAAACATTAATACTTTTTCAAATGGTTGCCAAACCATCTTTACTATAAAGGATAAAGGGTTCTCAGACCGATGACGAAGAGTTTCAAAATAAGATTAAAGATGTGAATGATGGGAGATTGAGTGACTTTGTGTATGAAGATGGAATTTTGAAATTTGGGAAGAGACTTTGTGTTCTTGATATACCTGATCTAAAAAGGGAATTGTTGGATGATGCTCATAGTTCCAATTTCTCTATAAACCCTAGTAGCACTAAGATGTATAGAGATTTGAAGGAATATTTTTGGTGGGACAACATGAAGTGGGATATTTCTGATTTTGTGTCAAGTTGTATGGTTTGTCAACAAGTGAAAGCTGGAAGACAATAGCCTAGAGGAGTCACACAACCTCTTCCCATACCGGAGTGGAAATGTGATAATATTATGATGGAATTTGTCATGGAACTACCAAAGACTCCTAGAAGGAATGATGCAATATGGGTCATTGTTGATCATCTTTCCATGTCAACACATTTTCATGCTATAAGAGAATATTTAACACTTGAACATTTAGCAAGACTGTATATTAATGATGTTTTAAGACTTCATGGAGTACCCCTATCAATTTTTTTTATCGTAATCCCCGTTTTACATAAAGATTCTGAAAAAGTCTTCAGAAATCCCTAGATACTGATCTTCGTTTGAGCACTACTTACCACCCACAACCCGATGCACAATCAGAGCGGACAATTCAAACCTCAAAAGACATGTTGAGATCATGCTCACATGACTTTCAAGGTATGTGGGATCAATATTTACCTATGGTAGAATTTTCCTATAACAATAGCTTCTATTCAAGTATTTAGATGGCACCATATGAAGCATTATACGGAAAGAGATGTCGCACACCAACCTGTTGGGATGATGTTGGTGAAAGAAAACTCGTAGG
This sequence comes from Viscum album, assembly GCA_963277665.1. Classification (NCBI taxonomy): domain Eukaryota; kingdom Viridiplantae; phylum Streptophyta; class Magnoliopsida; order Santalales; family Viscaceae; genus Viscum; species Viscum album. The sequence goes on along the minus strand of OY728127.1, from coordinate 1,516,066,796 downwards.
CCCATAACTTGTGGAGGAAACGATGGAAAAGGTGAAGGTAATCCAAAACCACATCAAGGTAGCTCAAAGTAGACAGAAGAGCGATGTTGATAATCGAAGGAAGGATTTGGAATTTCAGGTAGGAGAACATGTTTTCTTGAAGGTATCTTCATGGAAGGGTGTTATACGTTTCGGTAAGAAGGGTAAATTAAGTCCTAGGTACATCAGACCTTTCGAAATTCTAGAACAAATTGGGGCTGTAGCTTACCGTTTGGCAATGACACCTAGTCTCTCCAAAGTTCACGATGTGTTCCACATATCACTGTTGAGAAAATAAATGCCTAACCCAACGCATGTACTCACCTATGAGGAATTATAATTGAAACCCAATCTTTATTATTGCGAAGATCATTCCAAGATTCATTATACAAGAGAAAAAGTGCTGAGAAACCAGACAACTCATCTGGTAAAAGTTCTATGGAGAAACCATAAGATGGAAGAGGCAACGTGGGAACCCGAGGAACTTATGATGAAGAACCACCGACGTCTTTTTACGCAGTAATAATCTAGATATTTCGAGGATGAAATTATTTGAAGGAGGGGAGAATGTAACACCCCAAGCTTACGCAACATGTTTCTATTTGAATAATACAATAGCATGTGTTATACGCAACTTCGAGTTCGAACACACCAAAACCAATCAAATTAGACGTTATGAATAGTAATACCCACTTTTTGAAATTTTATAAATTTTATCTTTCAAAATGGACTTCATTTTCAGATTTGGAATATTGAAATTAGCTTAGGGTGAATTTTTGATATTTTTTTGAAAACTTTCAATTTTTGATGAATAGTGAAAAACACTGAGTTATAGTTTAAAACTGAATTTTTATTTAAATGATTAATTATTTTTTTTAAATTTCTTTTAAGTCAAAATAGATACATAATACCTATATAAGTTCAAAGTAATTCATTGGAGTCATTTTACAATAATTTTAGATATATAAAAATTTTATTGAACTTTTTACCGTCTTTTACCCACCTCCTAAGAGAATTTGTGAATTTACATAAAACTTAATTTTACAACTTTTGTGAGTTGAATTTAAAAAATCTGAGAGACATGGTTGATATCAGTAAGTAAAAATTGGTTCAATAAGATGAAAATAATTTTTGGTGAATAGTAACTTTTTTACTTTTATTTACCACGATTAAAAGTAAATAGTGTAATTAAGCCTAAAAACGATATTATTATTACCCTAAAACATGTCCTAATTTTATTGGATAAGTTTAATTAGACCAAAACAAATCCTTAGGAATAAAATATGAACCTCTTTGGTCCACTTGGATTAGATTAGGATATTTATTATTATTTAATTCAAAGAAGAGTTAAAAGTGTTAAATTCAATGTTTAATAACTAAACCATTTTTAATATAAGATTAAACATAAGATAAATTTGACTACATATATTCATTATAAATATAAAAATATATCCTACATAACGGTATTTTATTTATATTTTTTATACATTAAATAATGTAATTTATTTATGACACAATGAAGATGCAGTAATTACCTAATTAATGAAATATTAAAATAATTGATATTATAAATATCCACATAAATGTAATTTGAGACTTTTTATGAATTAAAATAATTTTATATGTTAATATGAAATGTTAGGATTGGTTAGATGATTTTCTTTGAAGTAATAATTCTGTTATAAATTTAGAAAAAACAAAATACCAAATAGTGTCAAAATTGACATAAAAGAGTTTTAAAAAAAATATTATATTATTAATTGATATTATATTCATAAAAATATAAGGTTCGGCCAAAAGGCTTATATAATTATAGGTGTATCATTAATTAACCACTTTGGGTTCTCTTGGAAGTATATAATAAGTTTATTAACCATATAATATAAAAATACGAAGAGACATGGTAAATGTCAAACTATTTAACTAAGAGTTAAATCTAAAAGGTAAAGTTAATATAGTGAACCAAACCTATCTAAAACCTATTGGGTGAGTTTTTTTGACCCATCCCCACTTTATCCTTTAAATAATTCATTTTGGATCCATTAGAAACAGAAAATGATTTATTATAAAATAATGTTTCTAGCTTTTCCTAAGGTGCGCCTCACTCCTCTTATAAAAGGGCACTCCCCCTTCTCTCTAATTCACACCTTCAAAGCCATTTGTCTTGGCCAAACCCTACCAAAATACTCTCTCAACTATCATCCCTTAATCCTAGAGGCCCTCCTTTAGTCAAAAAGCGAACCTAGGGTTCCCTTTTGATCAAATCAAAAGGAAGAACCCAAAGAAGAGGTAAATATTTCATCACCTCTTTCAGGTTCCTTTCTTCTTCCACTTAATTTTTCTTTGTTGTTTCCATTATAAAATAATAACTCCAGTATCTTCTATATAATGTGATGTTATTATAAATATGTTACAACCAAATTCATTATTCTATCCATCCTTTGAATGACATGTCACCATACGTACGTACATACGGCTTGCCGTCTCCACGTCGTGGTGTAATTGTTATTTAATACATTATTATTTGGATGGGTATAATAATGATGTGTAATTTATGTAAATAATAAATATAACCTGATAATGATTCTATATATATGATATAACATCCAATTATATATTATTTTAATATCAAAAGGATGATATTGTCGCTCGTGCGTACGTACAGATTACTGTCTCCACGAACGTGATGAGATTCATTTCCCATCATATCCATTCAAGAATAATTTTCATTAGATGATTAAAAATAATGTTTAAATACTTGATATCATTCTATATATGAATATGATACATCCCATACCTAACAAATATGACTCACATAACAAATAATATAAATGAAAATGAATTCGTTAACACCCGAAACAACGATAATACTAAGATATTATTAACAAAGCAATGTTAAAAGATCATATATGATATCATATTAATGTATATGATTCTTGTATAATTTAATAACAATTATTTCACCATTATAAAGGAGGTTATCCTACCATCGACCAAGGAAAAGTACAAGGTAAGGGTTAATTTCACAATCTCTTTATTATCTAAGGTTGTTTATACGCAATTATCTACTGGCACCTCTTTATCATCCACATCCATGTTTCTTAAAAATTTATTTCAAAACATTTTTACTATTTACTAGACAATAGGGTAAAGTAATTTATAACCTTATTTGACCTTATATTTTTTAAAGGAATCTTTCCGCCATTTTCCAAACAAGGCACTTTACAACCTTTTCGACCAAATTAACGTAAGAATGTTTTTTTAACTTATACGACGGGTGCGGCTATTTTCCGCCATTATAACATCGTCGAAGCTTCCCTTACAAGATTATAAGAATATTTTCAAAATAAATTTTTTCTGAAATGATTTAAAAGTATAAAGATATATTTCTCTAAAAAAGGTTTTGATTTCATATATGTCAACATCCTTTGATAGATTTTAAGCTTATTTGATATAGATTTATTATGATACAAAACTTCCATATTGTATTGAAGGTTTTGTGACATGTTTGACTGTGGATGTCTTATTTTTATACCATTCATGGTTTATGGATAATGTATTGTTATTTAGTATGCTAGTTTTAATATGAATGTTTATATTATGTTTAAACCTTTTCATATGAGGAATGCGTTGGACTTAGTAAGTGATGGGTAGAGCCCACTATAGCTCCTCGATGCATCGATAGCTCTCATGGGAAAAAGTAGTGTCTTGGAACAAGGCCCCGACAAAATATTATTTGTTATCTTGGCACGAGGCCTTGATTACATGGTTATGAAAGTCTGGCATTATGCATTCCATCATTATGAAAGTGGATATTGATATTGCATTTTTTATTCAACTAGTAGAATATCCATGTGAGTAAGTAAATGGAATTATTTGATTTTATATTTTCCATATTATGTTGAAGTTCAAGTTTAAAAGACTTTTGTTTTATTATTATACATTTCCTTAAATGTTTATTATTATTTATGAATGTTTCCGTTGTATTTTTATCCTTACTGAGCATCTGAGCTCATCCCTTTCTATGTTTTATTTTTCCTAGGATGCAAAGAAGTATTTTATGACTGAACTGTAGGAATAGTTTGAGAGGATATGACTGTGGTCTATGGAAACAATGTTGTTGTAGTTTTTCATTATATAATGTAATGTAAAACTTATGAATGTATCTAGTACTTCCAAGGATACTAAACTAATCGGTATTTAGAGACTTGATCTTTTGTGATCATGCCAATGTTATGTAATAATGCACCGACTCTGGGTAACTAGTGTTGGGGCATTACAATGTTGGTGGTATTGAAACTAGAGATAGATTGTGTCTTGATGTGTTAACTAGTTGGAATTTCAATTTTTTTATGCTTGAAAGTGTAATCAAGCATAATTCAGTTTTTATCATCTTTATTTGAGTGATGTTAATTGTCATTATCACCTGTTTAAAAAGGAGTAGAGAAGGGAGTCAATTATATGGGAATTTTTATGTCCATTTTATTAAATAACTAATTCAATAATAGGATCATCTTATGAAATATAAAATCTTTACTTCATTCAAGTGTGTAAAATTGAATGTTTTCTGAGATAAAACACAAAAAGTGAAGATAACCTTTTTAAGGACATGGATTATAGAATGAAACATAATATTGACAAGTATTGGACTGAATATATAATTTTTATTAGTCTGGGATAAGTTCTCGATTCAATAATTTATCTTTATTTGTTAAAGTTTTATTATTCAATACTTATTCCTTTTACATGTGGATAAAAGTTTCAAATGTGAAGAAGCTGCTGTATAAGTTTCTTGAAAATTCTGAAAAAATGTTCTAAAAATAAATAAAGTGTTTCTTTTCAAGTTAAAGAATATATATCTTCCTCTAAAAATGAAAATGGAGGAACTGTAATCAACATATATTTCTTTGATTTAATAATTATTTAAATTATATTCTTGTAAATTTATAAATTTATTTGTTTTTAATCCTTTAAATTTTTATTAATCTAGAAATATCTATAATATGAGAGACAATATGTGAAAAAAACTGGAAAGTATCATTTAGAAATTTATTTAGATGACCTGAAATTATAATTGAAACATTTTTAGGATCTAGATGAGATTCAATATTAGAATGATCACAAACATCGATTTGGATTTCTTGCAAACATGACATGTGATATATTTAGCATTCTAACTAAAAAAGTTGGTTATGAATATTATTTTAGTATAAGAGTTTATATTTTTTACAATTATTTGTCTTTAATGCTTTATAATCATCTTAAATCTCTCATATGTTGTATAAATTGGTAAAATGGATTTTAGTCATTTGAAAAAGGTATACATATTCCATATTTTTTTGAATTTTTCTATATTAGTTATAATGTTCTTTCATTTTTGTAGCTAATAATAAACATTTTTTTATTTAAGATGAATATGATTATCATGATATATAAGATGGTATCATGTCGAAAGGAGTGACTACTTATATAGATGTGCATGGAAGATATAATAATATGGAATATATTAATTTTATATTATTTTTTTTTGTTTTTATTTCATAGTGTCTTAATTTGAATATATATATATATATATATATAATTTTAGAAATTTTAAGTTTATAATTTAATATGTAAAATATATTTTTAATTCTAAACATGAGAAAAAATAATGTTGGTGAGAAAAAAACAGCAAATTTGAACACAAAATAGAATATTCTATAATTCTAAATTATTATTGAACACATAAAAAAATCTCAATCAATGGTGGAAACATCAGAGTTCCATCCTCAATAAGAATAGATTTTGTCCAAAGAAATATAAAGGCTATTGAGATTTATTTTAAAATGTTTAAACATTGTAGAGTTTTGGAGAAACTTAGCCTATAGAAATTTTTAAAAGTTTATTGTAAAGTTTCTTTTTTAATTTATTAAGTGGATTTAAAATGGTTTTGAAAAATATGAATTTAATTTCGAATACTTAAAAGTTTATTTGGAAATTAATTTATAATTTTTTAAATTTGTTATATTTTTTTAGATATGGGTTGAAAATTTTAAATTAATAATAAACTATGTTCTTAATTATTAAAGAGAATATTTTTTTTTGGAATTTAATTATTTTAAAATAAATACCAACCTTATGTACTCTCCCTTCCTTCATAATGGTAATATGGTTTTTCTATAAGCTATGTAAGGGATAGATGTAATTTTGATCAACTGTGTAAAGGTAAAAATGGTTTTTTCATGAGTTGTGTAAATGTAATTTGTTGTTTCCCCTTGTTGTATAAATGTAACATCAAAATCCTTATATTTTCATAAGGTTGAAAACTTGAAACTAAAGCTTACATAAGGGTAAGCTTGTGGTTCCTTATATTATATATATGTAAGTATGAAATCATGAAGCCCATGTAAAGGTGGGTTGTTCTCATATAAGGGTAATCCACTTTTACTACTGACTATGTAAGGGTCGTTTGATCCCTTTGTGAAGGACATTCGTGTTTTATAAAACATATGTAATGGTAGTCAGTCTCCTATATAAAGGTCCTTGTAGTTTTCCCATACCTATGTAAGGATAACCATCAACATAAGTGTAAAACCATGTTACCCTTATGTATTTCATACTCTATACATAAGGGTATCGTTTTAAATCTTGAAAATAATGATTTCCCCTATTTCATATTTATAGAGAGTTTTCACAATTTTAAGGGTTTTAAATGATGGAAATTAAGGATTTAAATACCTCTTGATTGTTTAAAATTATACCTAACATTTTCAAATATTTTCATTCTATCATAGTCAATATTTGAGTTATGAACAAATTATATGAGAAAAAAATGGAATGTCTGGTGAGTTTTATAGATAATCTATAAAATAGATATCTTTATTCATAATATCAGATAATTATCTCCCATTAAAACCTAATTAAATTTTCTCACATCTGGTGGATCCTAAAGCCTTCTCTTTGAGTCTTGTGATCCATAATCAATTGATTCGAGTCTCTTCTTAGAATTCTAAATATACAATTTCAAACTGAAGAAATCTAGAATTATGTATCCTATTTTGATTAACTATTGTGTGAATCCTTTTTATCAAGGTAAGGGATCAGTTATTTGTCCTTTTTTTAAAGTGAATGTGTGATCATATCATGCATATGTTTCCTTTACGTAAATGGGTTCAATTAACCATAATCAGATAATAATATTGAAAATAATATCATGAATAAAGATTATTCAATAATCTAGAAATTTGTTAAGAAAGAGGAAGAATGATTAATATCAATTGTAGTGTTTTTATGTCTGGAAATTATCTAGACACTAGATGATTAATATCCCCCAATATAAAATTGAATAAATAATTTTTCTCTCTCATTTTTTTAGATACAAATCAATTGATAATAAGTATTATCATTATTTAATTGGCTGGTATTATGACAACCCTGCTTTCTATTACAACTTAAACATGCTTTATTACATATAACTTCACTTGATACAACAAAGAAGATCGATAGGTTTAGTGTCTTTGGGGCTTAGGATCATTACATAAAAACTTTAAACTTGAAATACAACATCTTTATTGAAAACTTCCTTTACATGACCACTACATTCCTTCGTACTTAGCATTGCATGGGATAACCTGAGGACATACATAAGAAAAGGGTGAGCTATAAATCCCAGTAAGGGAGTACACAATTAATAACATGAGGAGTACAATACATGTTAGGCAATAGGCATATCAATAGAGAATAAGAGAAATATGAACATAAAGGCATGATAAAACATCGTAATCATAACATGGAAATGTGGCAACAACACTTAACATTGAATTAGCATGAGCCAAGGCTCATTGCACATAGAGCATGAGTAAACCCTCATTGCACATGAAGCACGAGTAAAACCTCGTTGCACTTGAATTAGCATGAGTCAACACTCATTACACATGACATATCATGATACTATACTTTACCCAATGCATTGGAGCGCTATAAGGGCGCACCCTTCTTAAACATTTCATTTCATGCATAAGTGTTCCACATGGATCATAAAACATGGATTCATAAAACATCATCATTTATTCCACGATAAAGGAATGTGGAATTCATAAATTAACTTTACAATCAATAAGTACATGTGCATAAAGGTGAATACCCTTGATGGAGAAATGGGCATGGTATTCACTACACAATGACATTGGCTTAGAAAATCGGTGCGATTTCGGCAACGTAATGGCATGAAATAAGAATTCATAAAAAAGGTTGATGAGAGAGAAAGAGGTTCCTAATCATATTTAAATGTAATGAACAGTAATGAGGTCATAAATATACATGTCCCAACAATGTAAATGGAATTTAGATTCATGATACAAAAGTATTGCTTGAATGTAAAAGAAGAGAGAGAAGTTCCTTTCGGAATTTCGGCATAGTAACGGGTGTACATGAGAGAAATTTAATGAGAGAGAAAGGGTTCTCCCATCATTAAAACAATAAGAGGGAAGTATGGGGGAGGTGCGAAACCATACCCCAACATTCATAATTTAAATAAAAAGGGCAATACAACTTAAAGAAAATTGACAAAAATGAGAAAGGAAGAAAAAACCCTTACTTGGAAGTGTGCTTCCAAAGGCTAGAGAGAGGCTTGTGAGAGGCTTCTTGGGAGCTTGGGGCACCTTTAGAGGATTCTAGAGAGATTATGTCAGATGTTTGACGAACTCCAAGGGCTTTGAGTGAGGTGGAAGTGGGATCTTGGGTGGGTTTATATAGGAAAGGTGAGGGACTTCTTTATTATTTAGGTTTGGGACCCCTTATATTAAAATAATCCAAAACAGAAACCATACCATGGTATTTGCCCATGGTTTCTGGAAAAGGAAAGATGAAAACAATATTTTACAAGTCCAAGGTCCTAACTTATTAAAAAACTTAGGGTTTCTTATGTGGAGGTGAGTCACACTCCCATGGAAATTAATTTAAAAAGGCAAAGTGTTGAATAAGTCTTGAGGGCTCCATTAATGCTTTGAAAAGTAAGTCAAACAAACCCAAAAACTCATTATTTTAATGAAAAAACACATATTGGCCGAACATAAGGATTATGGTATTTTATTACATCACCATTGGGTCATTATGATGTCATAAAACACATTATATATTTAAATGGTATTTAATTTTTACCCAAAAATTTGACTATCTCAGAAAATTATGAAAAATTCACCGTTGGATAATTTCGACGTCCTGATTCCAAAAATAATATTTATTTTATCTAAATAATTTTCTAAATATGTGAATTTTCACTTTTAAAATAAAAACAGACATTTATAAAAAATTCACGGGTTTTGACAGAAATGGCTTTCAAACCTTAATAAAAATTTTAATTGCATTCATAAAATTATAAGATCATTTATATTTAATAAAAACTAATTTAATATTTATAATAATATTTTATTAAAATTTATTTAATTCAAAAATCCTTTAATTTAATAAAATATAATTCTTAATTAAATAATAACTAAAAACACCATTTGTACTTTAAAAACTAATTACAATGTATCAAAAATGACTAGAAATTATATTCATTATTATATACAAAAATAATGCACATGAACATAGTACTACTTATTTGTTACATAACCCCTTAAAATAGCCGCATAAGACCTAAGGGTAAGGTGTGCGATGGTGACAGACTCTTGGGGTGGCTCGGATAACATCGCTCGAGTTGAAATTTTAATCAACTTCCACTTTTCCCGTAGACGATCACGTTCGAACTTGACTTGATGAAGCTCAACTTGGGCTTGGTCAAGGGAAAAGCCCAAAGTCGCCACCTCTTTTCTGAGCTTCGACAAATGGGCTTCGTAAGTGGCAATTCTACTAGATGAGGCCATCGTTTCCTTTGTCTGAGTAGAAATGGGTTCGTTAAAGCCTTATATTTATACTACTCAGATGATCACTGTTCAACGACTATAAAAGTAACGGTCACAAATCTTAACGTAAAACTAAAGAAGTTGACATCTTATAAAAACATTTTTCATAAAGAAACATTTAACTAGATCAAGAGGGATTTTCCATTAATGAAACTTTGGGTAGTTACAATATTCCCCCCTTAAGAAATTTCTCCCTCGAAATTTTCCTTTTCCCACACGAAAACATATGTGGGTAACTCAGCTTCATCATATCCTCCGACTCCCAAGTTGCTTCTTCAAACTTGTGGTTTCTCCACAACACCTTGATGAGGGGCATTGTCTTATTTCGTAGAACTTTTTCTCTACGATCTAAGATCTTCACTGGTTGCTCCTCATAAGAAAGATAATCTTCCAATTGTACCACATCGGAAGAGAGTACATGTGAAGTGTCCGGTATGTACTTCCTTAAGAGAGATACATGGAAGACATCATGCACCTTGGCCATAGTAGGTGGAAGTGCTAGTCGATAGGCCACAGCCCCAACACGATCAAGAATCTCGAAGGGGCCGATGTACCTTGGACTTAACTTCCCTTTCTTTCCAAACCTCATGACCTTCTTCCACGGAGATATGCGTAAAAACACAATGTCTCCGACTTTAAACTCAAGGTCTCATCGACGATTATCTGCATAACTCTTCTTTCGACTTTGGGCTGCCTTGATATACTGCTGAATGGTTTTCACCTTCTCCACCATTTCTTCGACCATTTCTGGTCCAAGCAACTTACGTTCACCGACCTCATCCCAACATGCCAGTGTTCTACACCTTTTCCCATACAGGACTTCATATGGTGCCATTTGGATGCTCGAGTGGAAACTATTATTATAAGAGAACTCAACCAGAGGAAGATGTTGATCCCATCCTCCTTTAAAGTCCATTGAGCATGCTCTCAACATATCCCAAAGTGTTTGGATAGTCCGCTCGGATTGGCCATCAGTTTGAGGATGATAGGCCGTACTGAAGTTCAGTTCAGTATTCAGAGCTTGTTGAAGACTCTTCCAAAACATAGAGGTGAATCTTGGATCTCAGTTAGAAATAATAGATAGTGGTACTCCATGCAACCATACCACATCCCTGATATATATCCGTTCCAGTTGATCCCAAGATAAATCCTATCGAATAGAAATGAAGTGTGCAGTCTTTGTAAGATGATCCACAACAACCCAGATTGCATTGTTGCCTTTGGATGTCCTTGGAAGTCCAGTGACAAAGTCCATGGTGATGTTCTCCCATTTCCATTCTGGTATGGGCAATGGTTTCATCATCCCCTTAGACTTCTGCCTCTCTGCCATCACTTGCTGACACACCAGGCACTTTGATGTATATTCAGCGATCTCCTTCTTCATATTATCCCACCAAAAGTTTTTTCGGAGATCTCGATACATCTTTGTGCTCCCTGGGTGAATAGAGAAATTTGAACTATGTGCATCATCCAAAAGTTCCTTCTTCAACTCCGAACTTTATGGAACACATAGTCTTTTCCCAAACTACACAATTCCTTCTTCATTAACATTAAACTCTGAGGATTTTCCCTTTTTGATAGCTTCCACTTTTTCTTGGATTCCCACATCATCCTTTTGAGCATTATTTAACCTTTCCAAAAGAGATGGTTGAGCAATCATTTGTGAAAGGATTGATGATGTTCCCTTGTTTATGATTCCCACGTCCATCTTCATCAAGTCTAATAAGATTGGATCCTTCTCAATTCTCATCATTGATAGAATCACTGGATCCTTTCTACTTAGGGCATCTGCCACCTTGTTCTCCTTCCCAGGGTGGTAATGTATTGAACAGTCATAATCCTTGATGAGCTCTATCCATATTCTCTGGCGCATATTAAGCTCTTTCTATGTTAATATATATTTAAGACTCTTGTGGTCATTATATACCTCACATTTCTCTCCATAGAGATAATGCCGCCATATTTTCAAGGCAAAGATCACCGCCGCCAACTCCAGATCATGCGTTGGATAGTTTCTCTAATGGATTTTCAACTGCCTTGAGGCATAGGATATCACTTTATCATTTTGAATTAGCACACATCCTAAGCCCTTCTTTGAGGCATCACTAAATACCACAAAAATTCCCCACTTGTGGGTAAAGTGATCACGGGTGCAGTGATAAGCCTCCTTTTCAACTCCTTGAATCTTTTTTCGCATTCATCACTCCAAGAAAACTTTACTCCCTTTCGAGTTAGCTTGGTAAGAGGGTTGGACAATCGTGAGAAATTTCTCACAAATCGTCGATAATATCCAGCTAACACCAAGAAGCTACGGATATCAGTTACCGATGTTGGCCTCGGCCATCCCTCAATTGCATCTGTTTTGGAGGGGTCCCCAGATATCCCATTGCTTGTGATGATATGGACCAAGAATGAGACCTCCTTCAACCAGAACTCACACTTTCTGTACTTGGAATAGAGCTTCTCCTTGTGCAAAGTCTCCAGTACAGTTCTTAAATGCTCCTCATGGTCCTCCATGGTTTTGGAGTATATTAGAATATCATCTATAAAGACTACCACAAATTTGTCTAGGTAATCTCTAAAGACTCTATTCATCAATTCCATGAATATTTCTAGATCATTGGTGAGTCCGAAAGGCATTACTATGAATTCATAGTGCCCGTACCTTGTACGAAAAGCAGTCTTGGGGATATCTTCCTTCTTCACCCTTACTTGATAATATCCCAACCGCAAGTCCACCTTGGAGAAGTATTGTGCTCCACGCAGCTGATCAAACAAGTCATCGATTCTTGGGAGAGGATACTTGTTCTTTATCGTGATTTTGTTAAGTTCACGATAATCGATGCAAAGCCGCATTGACCCATCATTCTTCTTGACGAAGAGGACTGGTGCACCCCATGGTGATGCACTTGGGTGTATAAACCCTTTATCCAGATTCTCCTGTAGTTTTTTCTTCATCTCTTCAAGCTCAACAACAGCCATTCTATATGGAGTCTTGGATATTGGTAGCGCCCTAGGTATAAGTTCAATTGAGAACTCAACATCTCTTCTTGGTGGAAGACCAGGAAGTTCCTCGGGAAATACATCAGTGAATTCTCTCACAATAGGCATTTCTTCAAGGGTGGTTTATTCCTTGGACTCAATCATTTGAGCCAGATATGCGTGCTCATAAGGCAGTAATATCCATGCTTGAGATGATGGAGCTAAAGGAGATTCATCTTCCTCCTGACACTTGTAAAGAATCGGGGGTCGATTCTCCATATGGAGTGTGATTTCCCCCTCCCGACAATTTATGTTGGCTCTATATAAGGAAAGACAATCCATGCCAAGAATTGCATCAAATTCCACCAAAGGGAGTATGACGAGGTTCACCGGGAAATTCAATCGACAGATTATAACAGGGAGGACTTATACTCATGGGATGCAATGATTGCCCCATTTTCCGTACTCACCGACATCCTTACTTCCATGATTTGTGGTGGTTCAGGGATTGTTCTACTAAACTTTTGAGATATAAAATAATGAGTAGAACCTGAATCAAAAAGTACGTTCACTATTCTTGAATGAATAACTAGTGTACCTGTCACCACTTCGTTGTCGGGGTTCACTTCGGCAGAAGTGATGGAAAAAGTTCTTCCTTGCTGTCTTGGAGGTTGCTGGTTGCCTCCGATAACCCTTGGATTAGGGAACTGATTTGAAAAATGACCTGGTTCTTTGCATTTGTAGCATTGAACAACGCGTTGATGTTCGAACGGAGCGTTCCTCACCTCTGTCGCAGCCGCGGGTCCTTCTTGCTGATAGTTAACAGCTAGGTGCCCTTCTCTTCCACACTTGAAGCATTTTCTTGTCCCCCTAAGTCAATTTCTAGGGTGCTTCTTTTCAAACTTTTGGAAAGTGGGGTGCTGGAACTTCTTAGCGCCGTTGGATTTATCCATCGAACCACCAGCATTGAATTCCACCTTACGCTTCTTGTCCCCATGATACCCCTGTGATTCTCCGATCTCGATTTCAACCTTGAGGGCACATCAGACAATTTCCTCATAGCTGTCGAAGTCACGAATCACTAATTCTTTCCGCAAGATAGGATTCAACCCACCAAAGAAGTGGTCAACCTTGCATTTGGGGGTAACGACAAAGCCAGAAGCGTATCGTGCAAGCCTTGTGAAGTTTGCCTCGTACGCTCCCACAAACTCTTCATCTTTCTGCTTGAGGGAAAGGAAGTCCCTTTCCATCTTAAGACGGAGGGTGCGCGGAAAATATTTATCGAAAAACATCTTCCAGAATTCCTTCCATTCCAAAGCCTCGATCTCCTCCTCAGGCTTTGTATTTTTGATCAACATCCACCATTGATCAGCTTCACCCTCCATACGATAAGCCTCCAGGAGAACCTTCTCTTGTTCAGAACATTGAAGGATAGAGAAGATCTTTTCAATGGAGTTTATCCATTGCTCAGCGATCATGGGATCAGATGATCCACTAAAAGTAGGTGGCCTTTGTCTCATGAAGCTCTTGATAGCGACTTGTTCTTTCTTGGGGGGGGGGGGGGGGTTGAACGTTCCTCTTGACCCGTGTTTCTATTCAAAACTTGAGTTAGCTGAGAGAGAAGCGTGACAAAGTTCGTGATTCCCGCTACCATTGGATTGGGAATCTCATTAGTACAATTATCACACTTATCTTCACAATGGTTGTTAGCCCGAGTTCTCCTATTACCGGCCATTGGCTGGAATAAAAGGAAAGTTAGGGGTAACACATAAAGGGTAATCAAAAGACAAAATTTTATGACTTATAAATAAACTTTAATCTCTTTAAATCATGAGTCTATAGGATTCAATCCAGGCTTTTCATGATCTTCCTTCTAACATATATTCTTAGGGGAATTTTTCCCTTAATAAGGGTTCATACTAAGATTGTGAATTTATCAAAACATATCCCCCGGGAGTGTCGTAACCAAGAGTGCAGCAAGGCCCGTTGTCGTGCACCAGTTACCGTTCGAGTCTAGCTCAAATCGGTGTTTTCGGGTTTTACCCCTAGGATACATCTGTGCCAGAGCCGCCTCTACCTGCTCGTATCCAGAGAGGGATGTATTTGTTTGATAAACCACTTACTTAGTATTTACCAAAACTTAGGGATGTTTTTATTATACTTAGTCTTGTATCTAAGGCTTTACTAGGGTTTCCTAATCCCCAAAATAACTAAACCTATCCTTTGATACCAACTATGACAACCCTGCTTTCTATTACAACTTAAACATGCTTTATTACATATAACTTCACTTGATACAACAAAGAAGATCGAGAGGTTTAGTTTATTTGGGGATTAGGATCATTACATAAAAACTTTAAACTTGAAATACAACATCTTTATTGAAAACTACCTTTACATGACCACTACATTCCTTCGTACTTAGCATTGCATGGGATAACCTGAGGACATGCATAAGAAAAGGGTGAGCTATAAAGCCCAGTAAGGGAGTACACAATGAATAACATGAGGAGTACAATACATGTTAGGCAATAGGCATATCAATAGAGCATAAGATAAACATGAACATAAAGGCATGATAAATCATGGTAATCATAACATGGAAATGTGGCAACAACACTTAACATTGAATTAGCATGAGCCAAGGCTCATTGCACATGGAGCATGAGTAAAACCTCATTGCAGATTAAGCACGAGTAAACCCTCGTTGCACTTGAATTAGCATGATTCAACACTCATTGCACATGACGTATCATGATACTATACTTTACCCAATGCATTGGAGCGCTATAAGGGCGCACCCTTCTTAAACATTTCATTTCATGCATAAGTGTGCCACATGGATCATAAAACATGGATTCATAAAACATAATCATTTATTCCATGATAAAGGAATGTGGAATTAATATATGAACTTTACAATCAATAAGTACATGTGCATAAAGGTGAATACCCTTGATGGAGAAATGGGCATGGTATTCACTACACAATGACATTGGCTTAGAAAATCGGTGCGATTTCGGCAGCGTAATGGCGTGACATAAGAATTCATAAAAAAGGTTGATGAGAGAGAAAGGGGTTCCTCATCATATTTACATGTAATGGATAGTAATGAGGTCATATATATACATGTCCCAACAATCGAAATGGAATTTATATTCATGATACAAAAGTATTGCTTGAATGTAAAAGAAGAGAGAGAAGTTACTTTCGGAATTTCAGCATAGTATCGGGTGTACATGGGAGGCATTTAATGAGAGAGAAAGGGTTCTCACATCATTCAAAAAATAATAGGTAAGTATGGGGGAGGTGATAAACCATACCCCAACATTCATAATTGAAATAAAAAGGGCAATACAACTTAGAGAAAATTGACAAAAATGAGAAAGGAAGAAAAAACCCTTACTTGGAAGTGTGCTTCCAAAGGCTAGAGAGAGGCCCGTGAGAGGCTTCTTGGGAGCTTGGGGAACCTTGAGAGGATTCTAGAGAGAGTAGGGAAGAGGTTGGAAGAACTCTAAGGGCATTGAGTGAGGAGGAAGTGGGAGCTTGGGTGGGTTTATATAGGAAAGGTTAGGGAATTATTTATTATTTAGGTTTGGGACCCCTTATATTAAAATAATCCAAACCACAAACCATCCCATGGTATTTGACCATGGTTTCTGGAAAAGGAAAGAGGAAAACAATATTTTACAAGGCCAAGGTCCGAAATTATTGAAAAAATTAGGGTTGCTTATGTGGAGGTGAGTCACACTCCCATGGAAATTAATTTAAAAAGGCAAAGTGTTGAATAAGTTTTGAGGGATCCATTAATGCTTTGAAAAGTAAGTCAAACAAACCCAAAACCTAATTATTTTAATGATAAAACACATATTGGCCGAACATAAGGATTATGGTATTTTTTTACATCACCATTGGGTGATTATGATGTCATAAAACACATTATATATTTAAATGGTATTTAATTTTTACCCAAAAATTTGACTGTCTCAGAAAATTATGAAAAATTCACCGTTGGATAATTTCGACGTCCTGATTCCAAAAATAATATTTATTTTATCTAAATAATTTTCTAAATATGTGAATTTTCACTTTTAAAATAAAAACCGACATTTATAAAAAATTCACGGGTTTTGACAGAAATGGCTTTCAAACCTTAATAAAAATTTTAATTGCATTCATAAAATTATAAGATCATTTATATTTAATAAAAATTAATTTAATATTAAAAATAATATTTTATTAAAATATTATTTAATTCAAAAATCCTTTAATTTAATAAAATATAATTCTTAATTAAAAAATAACTAAAAACACCATTTGTACTTTAAAAACTAATTACAATGTATCAAAAATGACTAGAAATTATATTCATTATTATATACAAAAATAATTCACATGAACATAGTACTACTTATTTGTTACATAACCCCTTAAAATAGCCACATAAGACCTAAGGGTAAGGTGTGCGATGGTGATAGACTCTTGGGGTGGCTCGGATAACATCGCTCGAGTTGTAATTTCAATCAACTTCCACTTTTCCCGTAGACGATCACGTTTTTACTTGACTTGATGAAGCTCAGCTTGAGCTTGGTCAAGGGAAAAGCCCAAAGACGCCACCTCTTTTCCGAGCTCCGATAAATGGGCTTCGTAAGGGGCAATTCTACTGGATGAGTCCATCGCTTCCTTTTTCTGAGTAGAAATGGGTTCGTTAAAGCCTTATATTTATACTACTCAGATGATCACTGTTCAAAGGCTATAAAAGTAACGGTCACAAATCTTAACCTAAAACTAAAGAAGTTGACATCTTATAAAAACATTTTTCATAAAGAAACATTTAACTGGATCAAGAGGGATTTTCCATTAATGAAACTTTGGGTCGTTACATGTATGACATGTTGTAAATTGATAATATTATTTAAATTATGAATTTAATATGTACTTGTTAAAATATTAAACTATAATTTATAAATTTAACAAAATTTATATAACATTTTTTTTATAATTATAGAATTTAATACGGAAGTGGAAAATGTTATCACATATAGTGATTGTTATTATTATTTAATAAATTGGAATAAAATAAGTTACATGGATGAATTATTGTATACAATCCTTATTTTCTTCTATTAATAAACTGGAATTCACTTACTACTTTGATATTATTTAAAATAAAGGATAATATCATGTTGGGTAATATTCCAAATATATACCCTTGATATTTTAATTATTGAAATATCAACTTAGTTCATGTCACAAAATTATTACATATATATTGACACTATTTTCTTAATATGTAATTTTCAATAGAAAATGATTATCACATGACGATTGTTTATTAATTTTGTTTTAAATATAGAAAGAGATGTAATTATTTGGATAATGTTATCACATATAGTAAAATAATGTTATTATAATATCATTATTTATAGAAGTTAATTAGAAATAATATTACAATCTGTAGATAATTTTTATTATCTTAAGGTTTTGAATAATTTCATGATGAAATATAATATTAATATGGTTTTTGATACATGAAATGATGTAAATTATCCAGGAGAAAGAAAAACAATTATCACATGATGTGAATTTTTATTTGTTATAAATAATCACATTATGAATAATAATGATAATTATTCTTACAATTATACAATAGAGAGAAAGTGAAAATTACATATCGTTGTCTAATTATTATTTAGTAAAATAAAATGATAATATTTCATGGTGTTAAACTACTTAAATAATGTTTATGAGAATTATTTCATATTTTTGGATACTAAAAAATTTAAATGGGGATTATTTCATGTTAAATATGATTGATATTTATTTGTGGGAATTAAATTATTGGTTAGGACATTATGATCGAATTTGTTTTATGTTTCCTATTGATTTTTACTATATTTTATAATATCCACTTGGATTTATGTTGTTTTTGTTGTTTAGTATGGTTAAATTCTTGAAACATATAATCAATGCAAAGATGGATGATATTAACTAATTAAATGGAAGAGGAATGAGAAATATAATTTAGGATCATTATGAAATATTTTAAACATTAAATTAATGTTTGATTCATGTTATGTTTATGGTAGCTAATATCAGCTATTGATATAGGTTTCTTAACATGTAAAACCTATGCATAATAAATAGGTTAATTCATGATAGAATTAAAATGGATATATGTGAAATATGGATTTTTTTGGGGTTGAGCAGGCTCATTCTTGATTGTGGGAGGGATGAATACTTTGATGATATGGCCATAGATGGATTTAAAATTTTCATGGAAGAAATAAATTTGATATTTATGTATACTATAGAATAATGGTCCATGATATGAATGATTAATAACCTAATATGACTGGTGTGATGATGAGTAATGGTTGGGGACACCCAAGTCCATGGCAGTGTTTATGATTGTGATTGCATGAGGTGAAAATTGGGAAGATTATGGTGGAACTAGAGGTTGATTGTGTTGATTATATAAGCATGGGGTTTCATATGTGAAGATATTATCATAAAATACTGGATGTGATTCTATATGGAATGTTTTGGGATATCAGGGTGGTCAGGATGTGTTTAGAGATAGAATTTCACATCGATGACTACTTCTAGCTTGATGGGAATATGACCAGATGTTATTTATATGGTTAGTTTCCCACTATTGGAAAAAGTTGGATGGTATACACTATGAGAACACATTTTAAGTGGTTTCTTAGGCTGAATCCTATAATACTCATATATTTTCAAAATGATAACAAATTAATAAAATAATGGGGCTGGTTGTTGATGCTTACTTATGATGATGTCATACTTGATAATATAAGAAATGAATAAATAGATCCATCAATACTTGAATCAGAAGAATACAATTTAATATTGGAATGAAAATGGTATAATATTAATTATGGATAATGAATTAATTAATATTTAACTTGACACTTGTATGGTCATTTGATATCTAGACATTAGCAATGGCAGTCAGGTGTCTTGTGAGATGATAATTATAGATGATTCTATGAATAGGTAGTTTCCCTTAGTATGGTTGTGAGATATATGTATATTTTATGTTTTTTATTTCATACACAACACAACCATGTCAAAAGATAAATTGAAAAACAGAGGTTTTGTTGGTGTTTTTTCCATAACCTAGGTTGACGAGGATATAGATGGATGAGTACCCCCTATTCTCAATATTTGGATATTGTATTATATGAAGGTATTCATGAGGTTGATTTCACATACATGTGTATTGTGGTCAATGATGGATTGATGTTATTACACATGCATGTATTCTATATGTAGTATAAAAAGGATTATTATAGGTGTGTAATTTATATGTTGTGATGGCTTGAGGTATAGTATATAATACATAGGATATAGTGGACTATAAAAATAAAAATTTTCACTATATGGATGATGTGTATGTGAGCATGTGTTTCACAGGGTGTATGGTATGGTATGGTTTCCTAGGAGTTTTTTGGGAAGAATTATTTATGAAAAAGATGATGGCTAAGAATGTATGATGTTGGGGTGTCAGAGTGGTAAACCAGTGGGGAAGTGCTTGAAGGGTTTCCATATATATATATATATATGCGTGTGTGTGTGGGTGTGTGTGTGTGTTTGTGTGTGTGTGTTCTCAATATTTTGGTTATAATTCTGTGTGTTATTTGGTGAGTGAGACATGGTGAGGATGGGAAAATAATAGTATACCAGTTTAAGTGGCGAGCTAGTTTAATTTATTTATTTAATGGGCTTTAGTATGCTAATTTCAAATTTTTCATGATAATTTTCTAAGAGTATACTACCGTGTATAAATTTTATACTCACCCTATATTTATATAAACTCTTTTTAGGTCAATAGGAGTTGTTTGGTGATTGATTTGGACATTACTACTTTTAGGAGTTATTCAGGAGATTTTGGGGATTCCTAGAAACTGTTGAGGATTTATAACTTTTTTATTTTCATTTTATTTTTACCTAGATATATATGTAATCACATAATTAATTGGGACTAATTCGTTTTTTATTATGATTTGGAGTTGTTTGGTGATTGTTCTAATCTTATCTCTTACTTATCAAATCTTTATAAGGGTAATGACTCCTATGTGTGTGTTTATATACCCTTAGAGATAGTTTCCAACCAATAGAATATTTTGGGAGATCTTTGGGGGTCATTATTTCTCTTCCATAATTACCTACCCTTAATGCATACCTTTGGATAGAGGGTGTCATGGTAGAGTGGTATCAAAGGTGATAGTTGAGAGATATGATGAAGTTTGGAATTAGAAATTAGTTAGGATGCATGCGCTGGTAGAGAGACAATATCAGCTGGGCTTAGGATGTGCTGTAAATAAGGGATATTAGTTAGGACATGATATTTTAGGTTCCCTTATGATCCAACACAAGGACCTTTAATTTTACTGGAGAAGATAAGTGATGTGATTCTTCTTATGGGATAAAGTCCTTAGAAATAATAATGCTTCATACTTTTATGAGACCATGTTTGTCCTGGGTAAAAAATGGAAAATATGTTAAAAATAAATAAATTAATTAACCTTAAATAGTTTGTGTCCCAATTTAGGAGTCCCTAAATTTTTTTATTTTATAGGGATTGATCTAGGTTTACATCCTGGTGAGGTTTCTTCTAAGTACCTTTATTAAGTTGTGTCATGAAATCCCCATTGAGTAGAGGATAATAAAGATATTATCGGAGGAGGATATTCTGAGAGTTGAAGTTCTAGATTCTATATAATTATGAGGGATCTATTTTGGATCATGGGATAATTTTTTTGATGGAGGATGCATTGATACCTTTGATTTTAATCATTTTCAGGGAGAGCATGAGGTTTCATTAACAGTGATGATGATGCATAGGATAGCTATACAGTGGTGGTTCTTGTTACTATATGTTTTCAAGGAGTCCACTATTTTGTATGGGAAGTTATGATATTAGTTTTAAGGTTGAGTTTATTTCATCTACCACAAATTAAGATTTTTGACAGGTGATGTTTACCCTTCACTTGATATTTTTTATTTTTTTCTCTTGATGTGTGGTGAGACCTTTGAATTTACTTGTTGATCTTAAAACCATTATATTATTATCCCCATAAAATGAATTAATAATATTATAACTATTATTAGATTTCAATCCCTTCATAATGAGTGCAGTGAAACCTCCTCATTTACTAAATTTAAACCCACTAAGTAAATACTTGAGACATGATTTTTTTGAACCACTTCAACATTTAGTTTCCAACCCACACCTAATCTCATTTAGAGATGGTAAGTATAAATCATTATTTTTTTTGTGTTGAGATATAGATATGGTTTAGGGAAATGGTTTCTCTAACCTTATTCATATCATTCTAAAACTCTCTCCTTGGGCTCAGTTTTGTGAAGATATGGTTTGATGGTAGGGGTTGCAACCATCATATACACCCTATAATCTTCTCTTGTTCCTAGTGTGGTGGAGATTTAGTAATGGGGAATGGGTTCTTGTATAAATTCCTTTTTTAATAAATATACACTTCACTCAATCAAAGTGATATAGGCCTTGTTTTAGAGAAATATAATATTGTTTTTTGTCTTTAATTTATTATCTTCCTAGAATTATATAATTTTTTCTCAATGTTTTTAATTAAATTATTATATATTGTGGGTTGTGTATGTGAAAATTCCTATTATGTGGTTGTTTTCTAATGCGATTATGTTCTAGGAAGGGAATTATTTCATATCAGTAATGTGTATTATGGCCTCATGCATATGAATAGAGGGGATAATACACCTACTATGACATGTTATTTTTCATGATATGTTTTAAAACCATGTGAGAGAGTCAATACCAAGAAAATAAGACAATATCATGGAGTGATATATGGGATACTTTGATTTGTATACTTTAAAAAACTCTATTTATATTGATCTATGTTCTTATATTGGTTGAGTAATGTTATGTTGTGTTAATTTAAGCCCTTGAAAGTAATGCAATTATCCTATAGTAAATGATAATTTGGGTCCTAAATAATTTATAGTTTTTTCATGAGTGTGTTCCTGGTAAATAATGGTTTATTAATAAACTTAGAAAATTTTATAATTAGATAAAGTAGATTATTCCAACCTCTTATTTTATTTATGATGTGTGTTATATGTTAAATTGTGTTCTCTAATATTGAAGTTATGTGAATTGATTTTTACTTGGTAAAGAGCATGTTAGAACTGTGTTAGTTGAATAAAAATAATTTAATAAATATTTTTAATTATCTATACAAGTGATTTATTATTGGAAGTATATTAAATATGGAATGTCAGACATCATTCTTGGAGTGTTTTAAATTTCTCACAATTATGAATTGGTTTAAAAAACATGTTTGGGTTTTAAATTACTATAGTGGATGGATTATTTAAATTTTGTGATGAATAAAGAATAAAATTGATTAAATTATTGAATAGATTAGATGTTTTATCAGTAATAATTTTTTTTTGTAAACATAAATTGATTTTTGTGGTAATATGTTTTCTTAAATAAACTGATGTTTTTCCATGAAACTTTTTTTTTTATTTTAAAATATATTTTGAAAAAATGTATTGTTATTGTTTTAACAAATATTATTTTTATAAATAACTTATTATGAAGAAGTATTTAAAAGGTTTTTATTTAATGGTTTTATAACCTACCATATTTTAAATACAAGATACTTAAGGAATATTTTTATCAGTATAATTTTAAATTAGTTAAGTTGTGATACCTGTATTTAAAGTAAGAAATCATTTGAAAATCATGTTTATGTTTTGAACTCCTTAACCACTAGAAATTAAATAATTGGTGTAATTATAATATCTATGATTAAGAATAAATTAATATAAAATAATGATAATGTAATTTATTCATGAAAGCTTATGCATGAAATGTTTTGAATGTTATGAATTAAATACTTTGCCGGATTATTATTCCACATTTTTATTAAGTATAAATTATAAAAGGGGGACATGTGAAAACTATGTGTTAAAATAAAATCATGATATGTGGGTATAAATCATGTATAGATTTTTACTTTATGGAATTCCTAATTATTTTTTTTGAAGTTTTGTATATAATAATGTTTCGTCTACATGAAATTCTATGATTTCTATTTAAATAAATGTGAAGTGATTGTTTTTGAAGGTGTTTCCTTCTAAAGTGTTGTTTTTTATAATGACCATTTTATTGATATTCATTACTTGCTAGGTTCTTTATGGATATTTGTGTGGGCCCAATTTTGATTATGTGATCCTAGGAATGATATTCACAAATGCATTATCAAAATCTAAAGTTATTTAAGGTTTGATTTTTTAGGATAAAGGATCAAATATCATGGTGATATATTAGAATGATTCTCCTCTATGAGGCAAAGTTTTATTAAATTTACTTATTCCTTTTTGAGAGGTATCACCCTCAGGAGATTTTTTTGAGAGTGTTTAAAATATACTGTGTGGCTATACATGTATTTCATCTAGAGTTTTGGCTGTGTTTCAAATATAGAGATATCCTTGAGATGTATCTCATTAGGTGGTTAAATTATCTCTCTTATATTCTTTATTCTTCCTGATTTTTTAAATTCTTGAGGATGAGAATTGTTTGAGAGGTATATAATGTAAAATTTTGGAATATTCTCATGCCTTTATTTTTCATTCTTGTGTGTCTGATAGTTTATAATAGTTATTCATAATTTATTAAGTGGTTTAAAAATGGTTTTAAAAATTATGAAATCAATTTAAACATTTTAAAATTTTATTTATAAATTAATATAGAGTTATTTAAAATGATTTTATTTTTTCTAGAAGTGGTTTTTAAATTTTAAAGTAACAATAATCTCAGTTCATGACTATTTATGAGTTTATTTTTTTGTAATTTAATTATCTTTAAATAAAATCCCACCCTTACATAGACCCCCCATCTTATGTGATGGTAATATGGCTTTCTATAAGATGAGCAAGGATAATCCTTAACTTTCATAAACTGTGTAAAATATAACATGGTTTTTCCTAATTCATGTAATGTAATTGGCTATTTCCATGGGTTGAATAATTAACGAATCAAAATACTTAGAGTCATATAAGGGTAACCTTTGGAAACTGATGATCACGTAAGGGCTAGATCACAGCTGTATATATTATATAAGGGATGTAAAAAATCCTTAATCCCACATAAAGGTAGGATGTTATCATGTAAAGGTAAGTCGATTTTACTACTATATATTATTAAGTCAAAATTATTACTTCTTACTTTTCCATTCCTTTAGTTTTGGAAATCACTAACAGTTTCTTAAAACATGTTTACTAAATTTTTATGTCCTAGGTATTTTAGTATGTTTTTGTAAAAAACATTATCTTTTACTATACATATAAAAATATCTAATGTTTTATGAATATAAACTAACTATTATTCATTATGATCATTATATTATGTATGCATCTGATTATCAAAATTACCTTTAATCAGAACATAAGTAAGACTTTTTTATTTTCTATCATACTAAAAAAAGTCATGTCTATCAGACTGATTAGGGTACTGAAACAATCGTACTAACACTCATAAAGATTATTGTATTGGAAAATAAATAAATAAGTTCATCAGGATATCCTATTTTTATAATTAGAATATATAATGATTTTTTTATTGTAAGGAATACTTTTATCACTATAATGTTGTTAAACAAAAATGACGTCAGACATTCAGTTATGCCAGAGCATTGTGAGATTTCAAGAGCTAGTTGTTCAAGGCCATTACAATAAAATTAGAAATGTGACCGTTGGAGATTAATCTATAAATATTCAGTCATTTTAAGTGTTTGAATCCGATTTCATTCACAACTAATTCTATAAAAAAATTTCTCTTCATAAACATCTTGTCCCACATTATTTTTAATACTTTATAGAGTTGGTAGTTCTAAGGAATCCTTGTTAGGGTTATTTCTTTTAGAAAAAATTTTATTTTAGAATCACATCCAGTCATTGTTATGATGAATGGATTTTAAGGATATGAATATTATTAATTATATCCATCAGATCGAGGGATTCCAAGTACAGAAAGACAAATTCTAATCTTCATCTCCAGGGATTGTCGGGATAGGAAGATAAAGCTATTCCGATTATCGTATCGAGGGAATTCATGGAAAGGAAAGATTGAATTTAAAGTAAGTATTAAATTGTCTATACCTTTAGTTAAGGTTATTGAATCCCTTACTCTTATGTTTAAAATATTTTAATCTTTTAATATAGCTTGTAAGTCATTCTTACTATTACTAGCTATTGTTTTTCTTGTTTTTAAAAGTTATAATTTTTATGTGTATGTAATAGAAAGTTAGTCACCAAACTCATATTTCAATTCTATTTATTTTCTTGCTATAACTCGGATTATTATAAATATACTTTTATATTAATCAGATTCGTTATGATTTCGATCTTCACTTTTATAATCAGACTAAGTTTGAGTACAAAAAATTAGTTTAATATGTATTATATATTGTCTTATTTAAAGGGGTTTAAAGACCAATTCAACCCCTATTGTAAATGTATCTATATAAGATATTATTATGATCCTACAATTGGTATCATAGAATTTTTCTACAGCTTATATACTTTATTATTTTTTTCTTTTTTAATTTATTCCATGTTGTTAAAGTTTTGATATAAAAACCATGTTTATAAACTTTTTTAAACTATCATGTATTTGTAGAAAACAATTTATATTGTTATAAGATGGTGGGTATTAATGTTTGATCTCTTGAAAATATGAATCCTAGTTGACCACTAATGTTTTATGGGAATGACTATGAATATTAGAGTGAAAAAATGAAAACTTTTGTGATCAACACTGGAGTTGATAATTTATTTATGATTAATGAAAAATATAAGATTCTTTATAAGGAGGTTTATAATTTTATGAATTCTGAGAATCAAGAATATGAATTGAATTAAAAAGTCAAAAATACTTTATTATGTTATATGATAATGAATATCTATAGTCATATATCATCTTATGAAGCTGCAAATAGTATTTAGAGTAAATTAGAAGTTACACACTTTGTACATCCAAAGTTATGGAAGAGAAAAGATAAATTCTTAGAGATGATTACCAAGCCTTTGATTTTTATTCTTGGAGATTCGGTTTCAATAATTCACCAAAGGTTCATGAAAATTATTATTAGTTTACAGTGTCTTGGTGAAAAATGACTTTATGATGAAATTATTATTGAAATTATTATTGGTATAATTCCAAATGAGTGGGAATAAAAAAGAAAAACTGTGGATGGTACAAGGAAGTTAACTAATATTACTCTAGATTATTTGACTAGTACCCTTATATATTGTGAGGGAAGACATAAAAGAGATACTGAGAATTAGAAAAAGAAAAAATCGAGTGTTTCTTTTTCTAAAAAATAAAATGCTCCTTCTAAAGTTCAGTCAGCTAAGAAAGTTTTAAAATAATTGATGAAGAAGAAATTTTTTGTTCATTCAGGTTCTAGCACATCAAAACATTCAGATAATGTGTTAGAAAATCTATCTAGAAGGATGGATAAGAATTTGGTAACAAATATTTTCAATACCGATATAAGAAAGGTCTTAAGGATAAAAGTTATATGAATGATTTTGAACTCACTATTTATGAGTGTAAGACAACTGGTTATATCTAACCTTATTGTCCATAGATAAAAAATAATGATAATAAAGAAATAAATTCAGAAATAAATGTGAAGAATTATTTTAAGTCAAAAGGAATGAATGTTTTGAAATCATCTGACACATAGAGTGCCAGTGATGGTGATTCCTCTTAATGTTATCCCGATAATGAATATAGTTCATTTTGTTAAAGTACCAATGGTAAATCATTATATTGTGGCTAAGGCACATACAACTAAATCAATTAAAAAACATGTCTTTAAATGAAAATTATCCTGATGAGAAAAATTATACATCTTCTGATGAAGAATCTTCCTCAACATAAGAAAATACTTTACCAAGTTATGATGTTGTTTCTGAATCTTCAAAACTATTAGAAAATGAAAATTGTATGATTTATAAAAATCATGATAGTTCCAAATAAAAACATTTTAAGGAATATTCAAGAATAACTATTTTTACTAATGAAATATCAGATATATAAATATATCTTGATAAAACTATTTTTGAAAAATATACTATTTCAAAATATTTAGAAAAATTTGTTTCAGAGAAAAAAAATTTACATGGAAAACATAGTTCTAAAAAAAATACTGATGAGGTTAAAAATATATTAATCAAATTGAAATCTAAAATTTATAGTTAAATAAACTTTTATCAAAGTTTACCACTAGTCAGGAAAATTTTTAAAAAATCTATAAAAAATTATACCTCATGGTAAAAGTTCTGGAATGGGTTTTGTAAATAAAAAACCTATTTTTAGGAATAGTTATTTTGTTTAGAAAAGTGAACCTTTTTTCACTATGTTCCAAACTAGTGGTACCTTGAGAAAAAAATGTTATTTAAATAAAGTTCAATCTCTTGGTTTTCATTAGGCTTATTTTTTTAAAAAAATGTAGTTACCCAGTATTTTTTTTCTGAAAATACCAGACTCAAGAAAGTTTGTGTTCTGAAAAACTAATGTTTTTGTTTTTTGGAAAATAAATAAAGTACCAAAAATAATTTTTTTTACATTGACAGTGGATTCTCCAAACACATGACTGGAAAAAAATATTTCTTCAATAATATAATCACTTTGAAAGGTGAAAAAATGAATTTTGGAGATAATGATCAAGGGTAGATTATCGGAATATGTAACATTGTTCTTCTTATAAAAGACCTTATTTAAAATGTTTTATTTTTTGTAGGTCTTAAGAAAAACCTTATAAACATAATTCAATTATGTTATGAAGGTTACATTGTTAAATTTAGGAATGATAAATTTACAATAAATAGTTCCAATGATGAATTTATTCTTGCTTCCAATCAGCATGAGAATGTTTTTAAACACAACTTAGATGACCTCAGGATCCAAGACTTACCTTGTCTCAGTGAAATGGAAGATCAATATTGGTTATAGGATATAATTTTAGGACACTATAAACTTATAAAATTATCTAAATTTACTAATAAATGACATGTTATGGAATTAATGGATCTTAGGTTTAATAATTCAAAAGTCGGTAACCTTTGTCAATACAATAAGAAACATAAGTCATGTTTTAAATCTATTAGTGCAGTCTCAATTTTTTATGCTTTACTATTAGTTCACATGGAATTATTTTTTCCTACACAAACTGGGAGTATTAGTGGAAAATACTATGTATATTTATTAGTTGATGATTACACAAGGTACACATGGGTTTATTTTATTAGAAATAAATTTGAATAATTCAGTTATTTTAACACTTTTGTAGCCGGATTTGAAAATAATAAAAACCTCTCCTTGATAACTAATCATATTGATCAGGGTAGAGAATGTAAAAATTCTGATTTTGAAATTTTTTTAGTAATAAAGGTATTTAACATGACTTTTTAGCACCTATAACACCTCAGAAAAATGGTGTAGTTGAAAGAATAAATAGAAATCATTAAGTGATTACTTGAACCAAGATGAGTGAATATCAATTACTAAATTTTTGGGGGTTGAAGTGCCTAGTACATCCTGCTAAACTATAAATGAAAATTTTATTATACCTTTTATTAATAAAACTGTTTATGAGTTATGGATAAGAATAAATCCATAATTTTATTACTACAATGTTTTTGGTTGCATATTATTCATTCTTAATACTAAAGATAATTTCCATAGGTTTGCACACAATTTTGATGAAGGAATATTTTTAGGTTATTCCACCACTTCTAGGGTTTATAGAATTTTTAATAAATATTATCTTACTATTAAGGAAGTAGTGAATGCAAAGTTTGATGAAACCAATCAATTTTTTTCAAACAACGTCAACCTATATCCTCAGATGTTATTTATAAAATTGATTTTCAACCCTGGTTAAAAAAGTTTTTCTCATAAGTAAATATCTCAAGAATTAGTTTCTAAAGTTTTTTATTAGGAATATTTTCTACCTATTATTGAAGAAAATTCTTTTGAAAACCCAATAAGTTAGTTTTTTCATAGGAATCATCCTAGTGAAAGTATCATTAGTGATACAGATCAACCATTTAGGACTAGAAGTTCCTTAAGAAATGAAACTGAACATCTAGATTTTTTTATCCCAATTTGATCCTTTAGAATCCTGATGAGATTTTAAGTGATTAGGATTAGATTAAGTTAATGTAATATGAACTCAATGAGTTTGAAAGAAAAAAATTATGGACATAATTTGAACGACTTATAAAAACTTCTATAATTGGAGTAAAATGTGTTTTTAAAAATAAATGTAATAAGATTGTAATAATTGTTAGAAATAAATCCAGACATGTTGATAAATGTTATAATAAAAAATTAGGAATGGATTATGGAGAAACTTATACTCTGGTAGAAATACTTGAAGTTCTTCGAATACTTTAATCCTTTGCATCATTCTTTAATTTCAAACTATTTCAAATGGATTTGAATCATTATTTTATTTACATATATGTTTAAGAGGAGGTTTATGTTGAAAAACCGCCTTGTTTTGAAAATATAAAACATCTAGAATATGTTTATAAACTTAGAAAATATTTATATGGACTTAAACAAGACCATAAGGCTTAGAATGATATGTTAACTAGATTTTTTTACAAAAACAATTTTTTTATGGGAGATGTGGATCCAACTATTTTTATAAATGATGTTAAAGAAAATAAGATTTTAATTTTATTAGGATGAAATTATATTTGGTTTAACTCAATAAATTTAATAGATTCATTTTCAGATCTTATGAAATCATAGTTTGAAATGAGTATGATGTGTGAGTTGACATATTTCTTTGGTTTTCAAATTTCAAAAAATCTAGAAGGTACTTTTATATCTTAACATAAGTATATAAAATATCTTATTAAGAAATTTGGATACAATAATACTAAAAGAATTAGTAATCCCATTTGTACCTCCAATACTTTAGATCTTGTTTAATTTGAAAAAATAGTAGATCATAAAACTTTTAGAGGTCTCTTAGGAAGTTTACTTTGCATAAAATCTAGTCACCCAGATTTAATGTTTTTAGTATGACCATGTTCTAGTTATCAATCAAATACAAAAGAACCCCATTTAAAAGTTTCAAATCAAAATTTTCATTATGTTAATCTAACAATAAATTTAGTCATTTTTTATTCATTAGGAAACGTTTTTGAATTAAAAAGTTTTTTTGGATGTTGAATTTTGTGGATGTAGAATGGATATGAAAAGTACATCTGGAAATTGTCATTTATTTGGATATTATTTAGTTTCTTTTTCTTGTAAGAAATATAAATAATTAGAAAATTCCACTTTTTAAGCTGAATATGTGTAAATTGGATGTTGTTGTGGACAAGTGGTATGGATGAAAAATACACTCACTGACTATGGAATGAGTTTTACTAAAATTAAAATAATTTGTGATAATACAAGTGTAATTTCTTTAAGTAAAACCAATAAAATCACTCATGTTATAATCACATAGATATAAGATACCATTTCCTTTAGTATCACACACTTAAGGGAGATATAATTTTACAATTCATTGGAATATAATAACAACTTGTTGAAATTTTTACTAAATCTATTAGGTTTGATAGATTTGAATATATGAAACAGAATCTAGGAATGATTAATGAAAATCTATCATTCATATCTAGTTATTTTTGACCCATATACTTACATTAAGATACTATTTTTCATAGTGGTAGTACATATGTTTTTTTTGTTTTTTATACTTTTATTTTTTCCTAATTTTTTTAGTTTTTATTAATTTTTTGATTTTATAAAACTTTTATCATAATATGTTTTTTGGAATCAAATTTTTAATAAACTTTTTAGAGTCATAATTCTTATTTTTTTTCTAGATCTAGAAATGGTGATAAAATTTTTGGACTCAAAATGTGTAAAAAACTTTTTTCATATTAAAAAAACTTTTATAATAAGTTTATAACTATTTTTTTAGTTTTCTGTAAAAACTATCATATTAAGTTTTTTTATTAAAACTATCATATTCAGTTTAAAAAAACTATCATAACCTTCTTACAAAAACCAATAAGAACATATTTATCATACCGATGAATCTTTCTATTCTAAAAGGTACTATTATATTCATTTACTTTTTGAAATATTTCATCACTTTGGTTTATAATTGTTATTGTTATTATTATGTTAAGGTTTTACAATTTTTTTCTTTTAAATTTTGTAAATTTTTTCTAATTGGAATGATACAAAATTTAATAAAAAGTATGAAAACATTGAGTGTTTAAGTAATCTTTTAAAAAAACTATTTAGATAAATCAAGCCTTTCAGATTTGAAAAAACTCTCAATATAAAATTTTATGTTTTCTTATGGAATATGAAACAACGAATCTAGTACCTATATAGGGGTGGATCACCCTATTTTCCACATCGGTTATTTAGTGTTTTTTATCCCATGCTGGTGTACCCTTCAATGTCTCCAGTCTGATAAACTTTCTTTAATTCCATTCTCCAGTCCCAGTTCTAATACCAATGGTAACCAAGGAATATTATTCTATGTGGTTCATATTCATGGAATGTTTGATAGAAAGGTCATGGTTTGAAAAGTTTGATTCAACTCTCAAGAATATTTTTTCGTTTCATATTTAGTAGTTATTGTTTTGTTGAGAATCCAAACAAGGATTTCTACATATATTATCTAGATGTTTTTTAGAATTTCTATTGTTTAGTACAATTTTTTAAGGGGGATTGTAAAGATGAATTATCATTCACAATGTTTGGTTAAAGGTAAAATATTTATTATAGAAGAGTTGCTGATTTGGTTGGATTGGAATTATACTGAGAATATTACTTTCCTTCTCGCAAGTTTCCAAAAAATATTGGATCTTTCAATAATAACAAATCAGGATATTCTTTGTTTTCCCACTATTGGAAAGTTAGAAAATTTTCAAACTTGAATTCGGATAATAGAGTCATAGAATTATTGTTGCAAAGATATTTTATTCTGAGGAAAGAAGACATTGATACTTTGAAAGTATCAGATATATTTATTATGAATTATTTTATGAACATGGGAAATATAGATCCGGTCAAGTTTATCTTCATTACGATGGAGAACATAAATACGTAATTAATAAAGTGAAAGATTATAATGTTTCCCACTATCATAAGATAGATGGTTGTAAAAATTATGGAGTTGTTCAATGTAGATAAAAAATAAAATCCAATGAGGGAAAAGATTTATTTTATCAGGGGTGAGAAAATGTAAATAATTAAAACGGGTTTTCATTCCAAGACAATAAAATTTGTGGAAAAAGTTGATGGTGTTGCATTAGAGGAACAACCATAAATGATATCCAAGGAAAGAGATAAGAAAAAGAAAAAATGGATGGTAATTCTTCACCTATCAAGAATAAGAAAAAAAGAAAATTATTGATGAATTTTTGGAGAAACATATGGATCATAAGGCTCAAAAGAAGCTAGGGGATCTAGAGTTCGGATATGACCCCAAAAAAATATAAAGATTCTAATATCATAATTTTAGACACTTTACAAGAAGAAAAAAAAATAAAGAAGAAAAAGAAAATATTATAAGAAGCTAGAATTTGTTATAATTTTTTGAAAGGATTTAAGTTTCCCTATGAGAATCCTCTACTTTCAATATCCCACCCTACTGAAGTTTTACTAGGAGATGGATTAGTTTTTAAAGATACTTTTTTATACTGATATCCCTACTGTGGTGGATAAGGGAAAGAAAAATGTTGATGTTGAATAATCTATCTAAAAAATTATATAAATATAATTAGAACTTATGTTACATATAAAAGGAGATCTAAGAATAACAAGATATCTATAAGAATATATTAATAAGGAAGTTGGTGAAGAAATAGATGGAAAAGAAAAATAAGGAGATGAAGAAGGAGAAAAAGAAGAATATGAATAAGTTAAAGAAGTTGAAATTGAATAAGAAGAGGAGGAACATGAAGATAATGAAGAGGATGATGAAGAAGAAACTCACTCTAATAAAGAATCATCAGAATCATATTTATCCTCTTCCTATTTACCCTCTAAGACCGATAAGGATGGAAATTTTGGAAGTTCTCAAAAGGAAGAATCATCATCAGAAAACAAATCAAAATCATCATAAAAAAATAAGAATAACAACATTCAAAGATAAAAGGTGATGAAAAAGAAAAATCTAATAAGGATATTGAAATTATTGAACTGTTAGATGATAAGAAAGTATCTAAGAAAGATGAAAAGAAAGGGATGGAAGTTGACACCAGATCCAGCATGCCAAAACCATCCCAACCCGAGCTTGATCATTCAGACTCCAAAGCCACAATGGCTCAAAAGGGTTTTGAATTCATCTTCTTAGATTTGAAAATATTAATAAATAAAATTTTATATTTACCTAGTATCGAATCAAGGTGAGAGTTTCTTCAAGAATCTATGAATGATAAATCTGAATCAATCAAAGTTCTCACAAAAATAGTTATGAGGATTGGGACTTAGTAGAATATTTTTCAAGAGAAGTTTAAAAATAACAATTTCCCATGTAATCGAATGGTGAAATGGTCAAACCATATTGATATAGATATTTAGGAATATGATGAAAAATTTATTGAGGTAAAGAAAATTATTTTAGAATATGATAAATCTTTCAACATATTATCCTCATATATGGAAGATAAAGTTAAGATTTTTGAGGAGTTCAAAGATGGAATAGAGGACCATATAGAGGATTTCAAAGCTTTGAAATAAAAGATGAGAGATATGAAACTAGATATGAGAATAATACAATACTATGAATATGAAGTGATTGTATTTAGGGATTATAATAAATAACTTTTTTAGGAAGTTAAAAGTCTTAAAGAATATGTTCAAAAGCAAGATGCTATGGAAGAAAAAGTTGTGAATTTAAGGAAAGATTGGAGTGTATTCATGAAAATGAAGGTATTCGTAAATAACCTTATGAATAATGAATGATTTATTTTTTCCTTTGAACTATTGATGTAATTTTTAAAACATTTTAATTTTTCTTGAATGAATTACTTTTCATCCCAAATTCTTGTGTATGAATGTTTTCTGATTCTGATTGGTTATATGTTCTTTCATATATTCATGGATGAATAGATAGTTCAATATTGTTTTGTATGTTATATTTTAAAGAATTTTAGAAAATATCAGATTCTTTCCCATTATTTTGGAAAATCACAAAGGGGGAGAATATTTTACGTAAAGCATAGAAATATTTATAATGGATGAAAGTTTTTATCAAAAGGGAGAATGATATTTTAAGGGGGAAGAATATTTATTTTAAAAGGGGAGATATTATACTAAGCATGTGAAGTTTTATTTAATGTTGAACTATTATAATACTCTCCATTACTTTCAACATCATATTAAAAAGAGTTAAAAACATAGGGGGAGTTAATTTTTATAGGATAACATCATAGTTCTTAAAAGAAAAAAGGGATGTAAGTTTTTCAATGTTATTTTTCTATTTATGTTTTGTGGTTTGTGATTTCCAAAAAGGGGGAGATTTTTGAGTCACAACTATTACTTATTACTTTTATATTATTTTATTTTTGGAAATCACAAACACTTTATTAAAACATGTTGACTATATTTTTGTGTCATAAGTATTTTAGTATGTTTTTGTAGGAAATGTTATCTTTTACCATACATAGAAGAAGATATAATGTAATATGAATATAAAATTACTATTATTCATTATTATCATTAGATTAAGTATGCATATAATTTTTAGAATGAACTTTAGTGAGACCAGAAGTCAGATTTTTTATTATCTATCATACTGATAAAAGTCATGACCATCAGACTAGTTATGGTACCGAAACAATCATAATGACACTTATAAGGATTATCATATTGAAAATAGATAAAAAATTATATCAAACTATCCTATGTTTATAATTGGAATATTTAAGACTTATTTCTATCATAATGAATAATTTTATAACTATAATTTTGTTAAACAAAAATGACATCAGACATTTAGTTATGCTAGAGAATTGTGAACTATTAAGAGCCAGCTGTCCATGGCCATTGCAAAAAACTCAGAAATACGATAATTGGATATTTGCCTATAAATAGATGGTCATTTTTGTATTTTGAAGTTGATTTCATTCTCAATTCAATTTTTATAAAGTTTTCTCTATATAGAAATCTCATTCCATTTTCTTTGTAATACTTTAGAGAGTTTTTAGTTCCAAGGAATCCTTGTTAGGGTTTTTTTCCTTTGGAATATGTTTTCTTTTTAATCATATTTGATCATTGTTATGATCACATGATTCTAGGGATAAGAATATGGTGAATCCAATCCATTAGATCAATGGATTTCTGGGATTATAAGAGAGAAGCTTATCATCATATTGAAGGATTCTAGGGATAGGAAGACAGAGGTATTCAAATCATCATATAGAGGGTTTTCTTAGTGAGGAAATAAAGAATTTATAGTAAGTATAAATCTATGCATACCTTTATTAAAGGTTATTGATTACCTTACTCTTAAGGTTTAAAAAGTTCAATATTTTTATATAGCTTTTAATTCATTACTACTGTTACTACCTATTTTTTTTTCATTTTTTTGCAAGTTACTATTCCAATGTGCAAGTAATAATAAGTTGTTCATAAAAATCATTTTTATATTATATATTTTATTTGTATGACTCTAATTATAATAAACATAATTTGATATTAATCAGATCCATTGTGATTCTGATCTTCCCTATGATAATCAGACTAATTCTGAGTTTGATAAAATACTTTAAGAGGTAACGTGTTTTGTTTTATTTAAAGGTTTTTTAAAATATAATTCACCCCTCTTGTAAATATATCCATATAAGATAATCTTATGATACTACATCCATATGGTTCATCCAATCACTACATGAAGGACATGAAAATTTTCTAAACTATACATAAGGGTTGATAGTCTCTTGCATAAAGGTCCTTATAGTTTCCAATACCCGTGTAAGGATAACCATCTGCGTAAGGGTAAAACCATGTTACCCTTACACAACACAAATTACATATATAAAAGAATCATTTTTGGTCCATAAAATTTGGATTTCCCCCCTATTTCATATCTGTAATGAATTTTCATGGTGTAAAAGGTTTTAAATGCTGAAAATCATTGATTTGAATTCCACTTGACTATTTAAAATTATATCTAATGTTTTCAAAAAATTCAATTAGATCACAATAAATATTTGATTTCTAACCTAATTAAATGTGAAATAAATCGAATATCCAACAAGTTTTATATAGTATTTATAAAAAGTATCTATTTCTTTATTATTTTGGAGAAATCACACCCATTCATATCTATATGTATTTTATTGGGTATAGGTGATACCAAATCCTTATCCTTGAGACTTGTGAGAAATATTCAATATATTCAAGTTTCTTCCCCGCATG
Source organism: Viscum album (assembly GCA_963277665.1). Lineage (NCBI taxonomy): Eukaryota > Viridiplantae > Streptophyta > Magnoliopsida > Santalales > Viscaceae > Viscum > Viscum album. The sequence goes on along the minus strand of OY728127.1, from coordinate 1,516,029,398 downwards.
TCAGACCAATAATTTCCAGATCGAAGAAATCACTCCCTCTCTCTATTGTTTTTGAGTAGTATTTACATAAAGCCTTCTTCTATAGGCTATGAATCTATTACCTATACTTGTTTCAAATTGAAATTGGGATTGAATCATGCTTAAGTTTTATTTATGAAAAATAAAATTAGATAATAATATGAAAAATCTTTTCATGAAAAAATATTATTCAATAATATAGAAATATGTAAAGAAATAAGAAGTATTATTAATATCACTTGTATTGTTCTTATATCTGGATATTTTTGGATGCTAGATAGTTAATATTCCTC